>OY728140.1:1717648411-1720148411 GCA_963277665.1 Viscum album | reverse complement strand
ACAATATGGGCATGGGTTGGTCGAGCCAAAGGCTTTGGGAGTGTGGGTACGGAGGTAGAGGTGGGGACCTTTTATAAGAGGAGAGGAGGGGCACTCTTGGAATGTAAAGATAAGTTACTTTATTTTAAAAAGCGTTTCGGATTAAAAAGGTCCCACATTGATATAATTTTAGGATAAGGTGATAAGGGTTCTGAATATACTCATCCAATTGGTTTTGTACATGTGTAGGTCTTATATATTACATTATCTTTCTATTTTATTTAAATCGTTAAATAATGAGTTCATCGCTGCATCATCATGATGTCATAAATAATTTAATTTATATAATGTCTAAAAATTATATAAAAAATACTATCATGTAAGAAATAGTTTTAGATTTCTAATGAATATTTATAGTCAAAAATATGACTTGTATAACCACATTTAAAAATTGTTTTAGTAAAATACCTCATGTTTGTGTCATTTTTACTTTAATATTAAATAAAAAGTTATTTATGTCATTTCCCAACCAAAGTGGCTCCATGGGGTCCCCAAGTTCACCCATGGCTTTTCTTGGTCGGCCATGACACAACCAATGAGGGTAGTACATGTTTCAAACTCATCTCATTTTATTAAAGCATTATTTGTACCTTAAACTACACTAATTACCTCTAATCGCGATTAAGAACTTAATAAGTTACTATTCACCAAAAAAAATTTAATCCCATTGAACCACATTTTACTTATTAATGACAACCATGTATGCCGTATTTTTGAAATTCAAAACAAAATGATAGAAAATTTTCATTTAAACGGAAAAATCATTTTTTATAAGTACCACTTAGTGGTTTCACTATTCATCAAATATTTAAGTTTTTCAGAAAATTATAAAAAATTCACCATAAGCTATATTTTATATTCCGAATTAAACAATGAAGTATATTTTGAAAAATTCAAAACATATAAGTCACATTAATTAATTTAATAATTAATTCCCGCTGTCATGACAAATAGCGTGTTTTTATGAAACAATAAGTATCAAAAGATTGATACCAGTTTAAGTCCAATTTCAAAGTGAAATTTATTCCAATGACCACCATTGGATTAAATGGTAAAAATATATTCTAATTTAACTTCAAAACAAATTCAAAAGATAATCTAATCATATAAATAAATTAGATTAAAAAGCAGTTTTGATGTAAAATGCAGTATTTTTCACTATTCATTAAAAAATGAACATTGTCTGAAAAATACCAAAATTTCACACAAAGTAAATTTTGATGTCCCAATCATAAAGAATAAGTTTATTTTGACAAACATAGCTTATAAAATTCTCAAAAGATAGATTTAAAAATTGTTTACCATCAAAAGGCAGTAAAACAATCTTTTAAGAATATTAGTGTATTCCATGCATAAGATTGTATTTATTTTAATTTTAAGCCTCTAAAACACTATCTAGTTCATTAATAGACACAGATAAAAATATTTATTACTCATTACTTAATTGGGATGTTAAATCCTTTTCCCCTTTTGAAAATTTCTTCCCCGCAATTTATTTACTTATCGAATAGATGGAGGTACTTATCCCTCATTGCATTTTCAGATTCCCATTTGCCTCTTCCATCATGTGGTTTTTCCACAAAACCTTTACCTGCTTAATCACCTTATTCCGTAACACTTGCTTCTTGTGGTCAAGAATCTGGACTGGTTGTTCCTCATAAGATAGGTTCTCTTCCAGATGAACTACCTCTGGAGTCAAAACATGAGATGGATCTGGCATATACTTTCTCAACATCGAAACGTGAAAAACATTGTCTACCTGAGATAAACTCGGAGGTAAAGACACCCAGTATGCAACTGATCCAACTCTCTCCAGAATTTCATATGGTCCAATGAACCTTGGACTCAACTTTCCAATCTTACCAAATCGCATCACACTTTTCCATGTTGATATTTTGAGAAAAAAATGATCACCTACCTCAAAAGAGAGATCTTTCCTCCTATTGTCCACATAACTCTTCTGCCTGCTCTGAGTATTTCTCATGTGTTTCTGAATCAGCTGAACATTTTCTGCCATCTCTTCTACCAATTCTGGTCCCATCAACTTTCTTTCACCCACTTCATCCCAGAAAGTTGTAGTTCGACACCTCTTCCCATATAATGCCTGAAATGGTGCCATCTGTATACTAGAATGAAAACTGTTATTATATGAAAATTCAACCAAAGAAAGATGTTGGTCCCAACTTCCCTGATAATCCATCGAACAAGCTCGTAGAATATCCTCCATGGTCTGAATTGTTCGTTCTGACTGCCCATCTGATTGAAGATAAAAAGCTATACTAAAATTTAATTCAGTACCCAACGACTTCTGAAGGCCTTTCCAAAAGTTAGAAGTGAACCTGGGATCCCGATCAGATACAATGGAGAGAGGAACTTCATATAACCTGAATATCTCTTTAAGATACAAATAGGAAAGTTGATCTAGGGAAAACGTATCTCGTATAGTAAGGAAATGAGCAGATTTTGTCAAGCGATCAACAATAACCCAGATTGCATTATTACCTCAAGATGTCTTCGGTAATCCCACAACAAAGTCCACAGATATATTTCCCATTTCCACTATGGCACTGGTAAAGGATGAAGCATCCCTTTCGGTAACTGCTGCTCTGCTTTAACCTGTTGACATGTCAAACACTTCACAGTAAAATTAGCAATATCTCTTTTCATTCCATCCCACTAGTAATACTCCCGCAGATCTCTGTACATAGTAGTACTGCCAGGATGAACTGAAAATGGAGATCTATGAGCTTCACATAACAACTCTCTCTTAAACTGTGAATCACAAGGCACACACAATCTCTTCCCAAATCTCAAAACACAATCATTATCAATGTTGAATTCATACAACTTACCATTCTGAACCAACTCTACCTTTTTCTGCAACTCACTGTCTTGCTTCTGTGCTTGCTTGATTCTATCTGATAGAGATGATCTCACTGATACCTGAAACAAAACAGAAGAACTTACTGCACCAACAAATTTTATGCCAAAGTTCATCAAATCATTAACCAAAGGATCACGTTCCAAACGCAACATTGCTAATGAAGCATTACTTTTTCAGATCAAATCATCAGCCACTTTATTTGTTTTTCCCGGATGGTAATGAATTGTACAATCATAATCCTTGATTAATTTAAGCCATCTCCTTTGTCTCATGTTCAATTCTTTCTGAGTGAATATATACTTTAAACTTTTGTGATTGGTATTTATTTCACACTTTACTACATACAAATGATGCCTCCAAAATTTTAAAGCAAAAACAACAGCAGCTAATTCCAAATCATGTGTAGGGTAATTTACCTCATGAGTTTTCAATTGTCGTGAAGCATAAGCAATTACCTGATCATTCTGCATTATGAAGCAACCAAGTCCTTTCAAGGAAGCATCAATGTAGATAATAAACTCACCGTTTCTGGAAGGTAGTGCCAAAACTGGAGCATTCACCAATCATCTTTTCAATTCCTGAAAACAATCATCACATTCTTTTGTCCAGATAAACTTAACACCCTTCCGAGTTAGCTTAGTCATTGGACTAGATAACTGTGAAAAATTTCTAACAAAACTTCGGTAATAGCCTGTCAAACCAAGGAAGCTACGAATCTCAGTTACATTTGTGGGTCTTGGCCATTCTTCAACAACTTTTGTTTTTGAAGGATCAATGGTTATGCCATCTTTTGAAACAATGTGACCAAGGAAAGAAAATTGTTGCAACCAAAACTCACATTTTCTGAATTTCCCATAAAATATCTTTTCTTTTAAGGTTTGAAAAATGACCCTTAAATGCCTTTCATGTTCTTCTTTACTTTTAGAAAACACCAAAATATAATCAATGAAAACCACCTCAAACATATCCAAGAACTCATGGAAAATTCTATTCATTAAGTACATAAATATAGAAGGTGCATTGGTTATCCCAAAATGCATTACTACAAATTCATAATTCCCATATCTTGTATGAAACGCAGTCTTCGAAACATCTGCTTCCTTTACCTTCAGCTGATGGTTCCCCGATCTCAAGTCAATCTTTGAAAAATACTGAGCTCCCTGGAGCTGATCAAACAAATCACCCATATGAGGCAAAGGATATTTGTTCTTAACAGTGATATTATTCAAGGCTCTATAATCAATGAAAAGTCTCATTAAACCATCTTTATTTTTAATAAAAAAGATAGGAGAACCCCATGGTGATGTGCTAGGTCGAATGAAACCATTCTCTAATAAATCTTTCAATTGCTCCTTCAACTCAAAAAGTTCAATTTGAGCCATTCGATAAGGGGGTTTTGAAATTGGCTTAGCATCAAGAACTAAGTCAATAGTAGATTCAACTTCCCGATCTGGTATTATTCCAGGGAACTCATCAGGAAAAACATCAGGATACTCATTTAACACCAGCACATCATTAATCTAAACAGTTCCTTTATTTTCAACGATGTGTGCAAGGTAACATTCATTTCCATCTTTTACAAGTTTCTCGGCCTCTTGATATGTTATCAAAAGTAAGGGTTCATTTTTGTAAACAAACTGAAATTCTTTCTGAAAAGAAACTTCTTTAGCTATACAGTCAATCTTAGCATGGTAAATAGAGAGCCAATCCATACCCAGGATAACATCAAACTCTACTAGAGGTAGAACAATAAGGTTTGAAAGTAGGTTCTTTCCATAGATAAGGATAGGAAGATTCTTATAAATTCTTTTTGCCTCAACATTTTCCCCAGGTGTCTTTACCACAAGTTCAGGAGTCATTTCTTGAGATGGTATTCCCATTTTACTAGAAAAGTTTTCAGAGATGATAGAATGTGTAGACCCCGAATCAAACAACACACTGGCATAATCTGAAAAATCAAAGTACCTGATACAACTTCATTTGATGGCCCGACATCTGCCGAAGAAGTTGCAAAGGATTTCTCCACCCCTTTCTGCATGTAGTCCAACTGCTTCCCATCACTCAAGCTCTTTGTCGGACTCTCGTTTGCATAGTGACACATCTCATTGCACTTATAACATTTCACTAACTGTAAATCAAATTTGGTCTTACCTTCACCTTGACCCTTTTCAGTGCAATCATGAGCCTTATGTCCCATATTACCACATCGGTAGCACTTCCCAGAATTCAGAAGACATTCCCCAGCTTGCCTTTTTCCACATTTATCACAAACTGGAAACATAGTTTTCTTACCATCAGACTTTTTTGAAGAATTTTTATCTTTCTCCTGCCACCTCAGTCTCTTCTTCTGCTGGTTGTTATAGAACACTTGATCATAGGCAAACACCATTTCCACCTTCTCAGCATATCGAACAAGCTTTTCATAACTTTTAAAATCACGAGAAGCTAATGCCCTTCGATATTTTGGTTTTAATCCTGAGTAAAAACAATTGATTTTACTATCAAGGTCTCGGATAAAATTTGGTGCATACCTTTCCAATCGAGTGAACCTTTCTTCATAGGTAGCCACTGAGTCTTCCTCTTGCCTCAATTCCAAGAATTGCTTTTCCATCGTAAGTCGAACAGCCTTTGGAAAATACTTCTCAAGAAACATAACTTTGAATTCATCCCAGTCGAGAGCATCAATCTCATCAGCGTCCCTGATATTTTTAACCATAGACCACCACTGATCTGCCTCACCCTCCAAACGGTAAATAGAAAGACCAACCTTTTGATTTTCTGAACACCCCATGACATCGAAAATATTCTCCAGTACTTTAATCAACCCATCAGCTAACACAGGGTCAGATGATCCTCTGAATGATGGGGGATGTATCCTCAGGAAATGTTCCACCACAGACATGTTCCTCTGCGGTTGATCTGGCTGATCTCATGCATGGATACCACCACCATTTATCACTTGAGTCAACTACGCCATTACTGCAACAAACTGTTCAGTTCCAATTCCGACCATCTCAGGATGCTGATTCAGAAGGTTATTTCCTTTTGTATGCCTTCCTAGCACTTCTTCCGTGTTTCCTCTGCGGAAAACCATTCTAACCAAACATGTCTTAGATGAAGGAACGTGGTAATCTTCAAATGCTATATCACTTCAATTTGACTATAAAAAAATATTTTTGGGTAATAATTTAATATAATTGTAACTCCTAACGTTATCTAAACCGACCTTTGATACCAACTATAAGGCCCCAGCCTTAATCCTTACTTAATCTTGAGTTATTACAAGATTACACATTGAGGATCTTTTCGGGTTTAGTGTTTTAGAGAATTAGATCATAAATCTTGCAATACATTCCACATGTAAAGAAAGTGGTTACATAAAGATAGTATTCTTCTTTCCCATCAATGGAAACATATTTAAAATAAAACATGGATTCCTTCTTGACACTTCATTGACTCTATCATCATATCATGTACCTTTCCCTTGACCTGTAAAAAACATTTCAAAAAAACTTTGGATGAGCATAAAAAGCTTAGTAAGGGATATAAAAATATGGAAAGGAAACATGGGTACATATATACATAAGAATGAAATCATACTTTACCCATAAAACATAAGCACTTTAACATACCTCATCAAATCATGAATAAATCATAGAAATGATAAGACATAAAGGTAACTTGAGGAATTCATAACATTCTTACGTAGGGAGTAACCCTCTTGGTTACGTTTGGAATACCCAACACAGTATATTCCATAAATCTCTTCGGAGAAACCTTAACGTTTCACTCCGTCGCGTTACCCAATGCATTAGAGAGCTATATCGGGCTCACCTGCCATTAGTTTATCACGGAACCACCCGTCTTCATAATAATGCCCAAGAACCTCAACATAATCGTATCACTTAAAACATGCATAAAGGAAACTTAACATTTCCACCTTTCAATCACAAAATATCAATACAACACATTGATATAAAAACATTATGAAAACCATTTTCAATACCAAAATAAAAGAAAAGTAAAACATGGTATTTATTTTTCTTTTTAAAAAAAGTATGTCTTGTAGAGGAAGCCAAAACTCAAATAATGGTCACGGCGGTAGAGAAGTCGTTGTCGCCGCATACGTACGACAAAAACATTCCCTTTTGTCGTTTAGTAAACACTTCGTATAAAAAAAAGATTCCTTTTGAATAAATGTAAAATTCAAAGGGGTTTATACACCGTATAAAAGAAGGTTGTTTATAAAACAAAATATGCCTCAATGAAAGGAGATTGAGACGAAGTCCCATACCACAGGTCCGACTTGACTTGATCGTTCTTTAATGTCCTGAATAATAAACTTGAGTTAATTTCTACTTTCTTAAGAACCTTTTTCAAGTTCATTATTCCTTTTATATCACTTATTACCATGTCATGAACACTATGTAATTATTTAATTTAATAGCGGTCATTTTAACGATCATTGGTACTTGAGTCAAAAATAAACCCTTTATAATGACAAGTTGTTCATGTATCCATTATATCCAAAATGGTATTCATGATGTAGATATCATATATGTCATATATATCTAGTACATGCATGCATTTATAATATCACATAATCATTTAGAGGTAATAAATGAAATTCACCGTTCATGGAGACGGTAAGCCGTACGTACGCATGAACGCTACTTTAATTTCTATTTCATATTTTATAGAATGGAATCATAATTATATAAAGGTATATTATAATTCTAGTATAATATCATATATAATATCATAGTTCCATCCTTTATACGTCCCACATATGGTATTTAACGAATCAAATCACTTTGAGGGGGCGGTAGTCCGCACTTCCTTAAATGAAGATATCGCATTCACCCATATTGGAAACCATAATGGTATGACCAAAAAGGAAAATACAGAAGCTTAAGGAAAACATAAACATATTATATATCATATATAAATATTGTGACATCTTAATGGACACCTTTGAAGGTGTTAAAAGAATGTTGAACAATCATCGTTTCAGGAGGCATACATTCACCATCCACGGAAACAGTATGTTCGTTAACCATTTGATGTATGTGTGTGTAAGTGTAGCTCGAATACTTATTATAACAACATCCTAGTATATTGAGGATACTCTAGTTGTTACAAAAGAAAATAATAAAAAGAGTTTAGGGGGTTGGAGAAGCAAAATAAAACAAAAGGACTCAAAAGAAGACATTACCTTAAAATCGGGTAACTCCCTTTGGTTTGATCTCAAAGGCTTCCTTGGGAAGACTTCTGCCCAAAGTGAGGCTTCAAGGAGTAAGAGAGGGAAGTGGAGAGACAAAATGGGCAGGGGTTGGCCGATCCAATGGCTTTGGGAGTGCGGTTAAGGAGGTAGAGGTGGGGGCCTTTTATAAGAGGAGAGGAGGGGCACTCTTGGAAAGTAAAGATAAGTTACTTTATTTTAAAATGGTTTTCGGATTGAAAAGGTCCTAAATTGAGATAATATGAGGTTAAGGTGATAATGGTTCAAAATCCACTCATCCAATTGTTTTTGGCCATGTGTAGGGCTTAGATATTACATTATCTTTCCATTTTATTTAAATCGTTAAATAATGAGGTCATCGCTGCATCATCATGATGTCATAAATAATTTATTTTATGTAATGTCTAAAAATTATATAAAAAATACTATGATGTATTGAATCTTTTTAGATTTATAATTAATATTTATAGTCAAAAATATGACTTGTATAACCCCACGTAAATTTTTTTTAGTAAAATAACTCAAGTTTGTGTCATTTTTACTTTAATATTAAATAAAAAGTTATTTATGTCATTTCCCAACCAAAGTGGCTCCATGGGGTCCCCAAGTTGACCCATGGCTTTTCTTGGTCGGACATGACACAACCAATGAGGTTAGGACATGTTTCAAGCTCATATCATTTTATTAAAGCATTATTTTTACCTTAAACTACACTAATTACCTCTAATCACGATTAAGAACTTAATAAGTTACTATTCACCAAAAAAATTATTTTAATCCCATTGAACCACATTTTACTTCTTAATGACAACCATTTATGTCGGAATTTTTAAATTCAAAACACAATGATGGAAAAATATCATTTAAACGGAAAAATCAGTTTTTATAAGTACCACTTAGTGGTTTCACTATTCATCAAAAATTGATGTTTTTCAGAAAATTAGAAAAAATTTACCCTAAGATATATTTGATATTATGAATTCAAAAATGAAGTATATTTTTCAAAATTCAAAAAATATAAGTCACCTTAATTAATTTAATAATTATTTCCCACTGTCATGACAAATAGCGTGTTTTTATGAAACAAAAAATATCAAAATATTGATACCAGTTTAAGTCCAATTTCAAAGTGAAATTTATTCCAATGGCCACCATTGGATTAAATGGTAAAAATATATTCTAATTTCACTTCAAAACCAATTCAAAATATAATCTAATCATATAAATAAATTGGATTAAAAAGCAGTTTTGATGTAAAATGCAGTATTTTTCACTATTCATTAAAAAATGAACATTGTCTGAAAAATACCAAAAATTCACACAAAGTAAATTTTGATGTCCCAATCATAAATAATATGTTTATTTTGACAAACATAGCTTATAAAATTGTCAAAATATAGATTTAAAATGGTTTATCATCAAAAGGAAGTAAAACAATCTTTTAAGAATATTAGTGTATTCCATGCATAAGATTGTATTTATTTTCATTTTAAGCCTCTAAAACACTATATAGTTCATTAATAGACACAGATAAAAATATCAATTACTCATTACTTACTTGGGATGTTAAAATAACGGTAACTTGTTCTTTTTTCTTAGTTTTGAGTAGGTCAGTTTCTTTGATACCAACTATATTAACCCTGAAATTTCATACATAAATACCACATCTTATTATATTAATATTCCATATATAAAATAATGATATATACATAAATAGTTTAGGTTTAGTGATTTTGGAAACATGGAAACATAAATAATTAGTTCCTAAGAGTCTCTCATTAAGTTATTCTTTACTAGAAACCTTCTTAAAAATATCATTTCTAAAACCATTCTTAATAACCTAACGGTATGAAACATAAGAAAGGGGGATAATAGAATCCAAATAATTGTAATCAACTGAGATATATATGATCATATAAGGATAACATGTGAATAAAAAACTAAATCTACATTATATAAAAATGATAAGGAAATTGACATACAAATAGCAGATAAAATGATGAACAAAATTAATTAATTACATAAAAAGGCTCACTTTGAGCCATACCAGTGACATCGTGCATTACTGTGGTTTTTATTCACATTTTTATACGAAATTGAAACATTGCATTGTAAATATTTATCACATTCCTTCAATTTCCATCCACTTCCATTGAAGGAATGTGATAAATGACGACAGTGCAGGGGTGGTACGGTTTTGAGGGAGAATAAGTATGAGGAAGACATTAACTGAATGAGTAGAAAAAAATTTAATTAATATTATGAAAATGTAGTATATAATTGATAACGTTATTAAAAAAACATATTATATTAAAAAATCATTACCTTCTCGTTGAATTATGAGTTGTAGCCTCAAAGTCCATTCTCGAATGACCGTGATCAGTTTTGAAAAAACTATCCTAACTCGAAAAAATGAAACCAAAAATATAAGAAAACTATTATAATGTGAGTAATATATAAAAAAAATTAAATAAAACATAATTAATAAACAATCCACTACTTCTATGGAAGACACATATTCCTTCCATTTTTTTACATTCTTCTATCAGGTATGCTTCCCATTCGTTTCTGAGAACATCTAAAACGCCTTATGAATA
Source organism: Viscum album (assembly GCA_963277665.1). NCBI lineage: Eukaryota > Viridiplantae > Streptophyta > Magnoliopsida > Santalales > Viscaceae > Viscum > Viscum album. The sequence goes on along the minus strand of OY728140.1, from coordinate 1,720,137,649 downwards.
TGAGTCTTTTCAATAATCATAGTATTACTAGAAAAATCTAAATACAAAAAGGAATAATAAATATTTTAAATTAAATAGTAATTATCTTTGAAAATACCTCTTCAGGGATTCTAGTTTTTTCAATGAATATTATATCTCTCATAAATTTACAAACATAATAACCACAATATTTTACATTGTTTTATTTGAGAAACTACAAGAACTTTGCAAATAATAAGTAATTTGTTTTGATATGTGATTGGATAGTGACATATTATTATATATACCCTAATACTTATCCATTTTTAGTACTTGTCTTGGTCCTTGTGCAGATCCCTTGGCCTCATTCCATGTTTTTCATAATATTGATGCACCTATCTATCATAACAGAATCATCATAAAATTATGATATAAATTATATAACATTAAATTTAGTTCTAAAATATCGGATGTAGTGCATTAAAAAATGACAAAATCCATCATGTATGTACAGTTTTTTGGATATCCATGCATTGAATCCAGGAAATAAATCTTTGCAGTATCGAAATTTACCGCAATGAGCATTTAAAGCTGCCTAAAAACAAAAAAAAGGAATAAGTAGTGAATGAAATGAAAATATATTTTATATGATTAAATTGTAAATTTTTACCCATAAATCATTCATATTATATAATGTATGTTATCTGAAATTTTTCATTCAAACGATTTGACCAGATATGCCACTATTTCATTCTTTTTATTGGTATCTATGTTATTTTATTATATAGAGGTGTTGTGAGGACTAACAAGTCAAAATTTTCATTCATGATAAAATTCCTTCAATTGATTTTCATATATACACATTCCAAAAATATGAAATGTATTTAGTCATAATTAACATAGTTTATTAGTTTTTGGTAAATCAAATCAAGAAAACATACCTAATGTATACATTTACAACTAAGCCACCTATCCAATCCTAGTTGAGTATTTCACTTACACTCTCAACACCAATGAACTATTAATCATTCTCTACATGCATATGTTTATCAAAATGAAGTACGTGATTATGAACATTTGTTAAATTTGTATCCACATGAGCCTTCAATGATAGTAAATGCGGATATAGAAGCGGTGTGGTAATGGAGTTTTTGGAAGATATTTTAGATTAGTTGGTAGATACTTTTGATGGTTTTTATGGTGTTTTTCATTTCATTCCCATATATTTTCTCATCTGTAATAACATTCCTTGGTTTAAACTTCTTTTCATTAATTTGTAATGGTTTACCTTGAAAATTAAATTGGAAATGAATACCTCCTTTTTGACATATTTTTTAATAGATGTGATATTAATGCAATGAATGTTCCGAAAACTTTTTTGATAGTATAAATATATTCCTAATGAATTTGAAGAAGTTGCTCTATTCTTGGATCATGGTCTATGCTGATCGATACACGCACATGACTAGTTAGAAGTGGTTTGCTATGAAGCATACCATTTTGGATATTGAATATCATAGCCCTCACTAAAATGTGATGGGTGAGTGTTTTTATATATAAATCAGAATAATTATCACCCTATATAATATCAGTACATGAAAGTTATCAATGTCTTCCTGATTCACATTTCACATAAAGGTTTATTAGAACATTGATTACATCAGCTGAGACATCTGTTTGAGGGGAATGGCTAGACTTATAGATGGTGGGGTGGGGATGGATCTCTGTTAAGTGGTTGTTCTTGAGTTTCTTATTCTCTTTGTCTCCCCCCATAAATGTTTCCATCATCTCTCTCAGCCATTGGAATTGTTCTTCAAGGGTATACATTCTTTATCTCATCTATTTTATTAATTCACTTTGATCCTCGTCTTGTTTTTTTCTCAAAATTTGTTTGGGTTATCACCCCCAAAACCACACCTCTAATGAAACCATACGGTTATGGCCCCTTCAAGGCCACTGATAGTATGGGTTCATCTGGTACAGATGTTTCTGACTCCTATGAAAATATTGAAGAGAAAATATAGACAAAAAAGTGATAATTTTTTTGTAATAGCAATTTAATGCAAAATATATTTTTATTATGTAATAATTACACATTTTTTCCACAATTTGTGTGTGTTTTCATTTATTAGTATCCCATCGTTATTTAATTATTCCTCCTTCCATAGCACATGTCATGGGATGGAAGTGGATTTAAATTTGGAGTCATCAATCTTCATATAAATAGAGAAAGAAAATTATGGTGTTGTTTCATATCATATAAAAGTATTATGGTAGATTTAAAATACGTAACAAACTTTTTTTCAAGTGAAGTTTACCGCATCATTTATTTACAGTACGGGTACAATGGTTTTACTGATCATTCCTTATTTCCACCACTAAGTTGTTTTTACATAAATAAAAAATTGTGAATAAAATTGACGAATACACATATCATCAAACAGTGTATTAGTAGCCATAATGTACCTGAAAAAGAATTATACACGATGATCAGTACATGCATCCCATGATTCTTGGTTTATGAGGTGTGCATCGATAAGCGGTGGGTGCGAGTTTATTTTCCCTTCATCATCTTTAAAATGATTTCTTGTTCAGATTGTGTGAAATCCTCAATGAATCCTTCCAAAAATAAGTAATACATATTTATTTTGGGTGTCATCTACTATAAATTAACTCTTCAATGGATGATGAAGAGTAATTTAATATTTCATTATTTTATTTTTAGTAAAATAAATAAATGGTATCATAAAGTTACCATAATGTCTTCCCACATCAGTGTCTTAAGCCCATAAAATACATAGTGAAATGAATCTATATCAATCAGTATGAATTTCCACGTGATGATTCTAATATAATTTCTAACGATGGCCTTTTTGGGGTTAACATGTTGGACCCACACATTTCATCCGACTATGAATTTGATGCCTTTGAATTTTCCCTTAATGATTTTTTCTAACACCCTCAACTACGATGCTTCTGCTTTTTCTACATCATTGGTCCTCTGTTTCATACCATTTCCCTGAAATCAACATCATAAATATGGTCCTCTTGACTGGTAGAATCAATATTTTCATATGGTCATTGTACCTCTTCAATGGGAGCAGCAGGAGTTTGAGAAACTTATTGTTCCTCAGGTATGAGATCACCAGCACGTGCAAGAAGGTAGTTCCTCTATACAGAAACCAACAGAAGGTTGAGAGACCTATTGTTCCTTTGGATTGGGAGAACCCGAATTTAGATAATTCATTATCTATATATGATGTTTAACATTTAATTTAGAGTACATAAATGCAGCAACAAACAGAGAATAACATTAGTTAGCATGATGAATATTTCAAAAAAACAACCTGATTATTGAACTAAATTTTCTTTTAAATGTTTAAATGGATTTAACCCATCCATCGACAATAAAAATCACATCATTGTGGTCACCTATGATATACATAATTTCATCTAAATTGGGACCACTTCAAAATGATTGTGATGTACCAATGAAAGGGTCATCCTCAGTTGAATTATCCTATGACCCATCGCTGGTTTTAGTCAATAACAGAACAATTAAACACTTTTGGATTGTTGGATATACACCATAAAATACTTGTACAACCTATTATACCATTATAAAGGGTTCATATTCGTACCCTTCATTATTGAAATCAACTTTCAGGAATCCCAATTCATCTATTTTAACAGAACTTATGTTATCAACCCACTTTCATTGAAAAATCAGCACATGGAATGTTGTATAATCCAACTCCCAAATTTGTTTGATGATGCCAAAGTATGACATATTCACATAAATTGGATTTTTTTCCTTCGTTCTAGAATCATACATTTCTTCATCCAGGAGTGTAACTCCACTAGTTTTCGTGGTACTGTCTTCATCATGCTCATTTGTATAGAGCGTATAACTATTAATTACATAACCATTGTAAGATAATAAATATACACTTGGTCCTTCGTCTATCCATTGAAGTCATTTAGAAATTGAATCTGGATTTTCATATGAATCCTTTAAAATATGGTCCCAAAACCATCCTATAAACTATTGATTATGTGTATTTGATGTCCATCTTTCATCCCTTGATGGATTAAACTACCGAAGAATTTCTTTTTGGGTTTAAACATATGGGGAAATCACCAAACTATTATGCAAAATGTAAAGGTGGGTCTACTCCTGATCTGTAATATTGATTGTGACATCATATATTCAAAAAATTCCTTCACTTTCAAGTCACATTATGTGATAAGAATTTGGTAGACCAATGCTTTCCACACCGAACAGGTATTCATTTTATAATTCAACGACTTCCTCAAAAATAAATCGTTCTACAATATAACCCTCTTGTCGACATTGATTTTTGACTTACCATTTCAAAATATTCATATATCATTCAATGGGGTAAATCCAACTATATTGCAAATGACCACATAGTCCAATATCTCTCTCCAAGTGAACTATCAAATGAACCGTCATTTCAAATAATGTTTTTGAGAAGAACATTTCAAATTCACATAATATGACGGCAATTTCTCTTTCCATAGTATGAAATTTTTTTGGGACTATAACTTCGTTGCATATATATATGAAGAAGAAATAGAGCTTGGTAAATGTATAATGAACATTCTTGGAAAAAATGCAACGTAAATCTATAGGAATTAGATCTTTCATAAAAAAATGGAATTCATGTGATTTCATGCCCTTTGACTTTATATCAGTCATTGAAACGATGTTCTTGATCTTTGATGAATACCCCTTGGGAACGTTTACATCATTCAGGATGTTAAAAAACTGATATATCTCCTATTTGGAATTATTGTAAGCAATTGGAGGAAGAAAATTTCGTTTTTCATCCTTCGTTGTTGCCATCTCTTCTTGTATTCCCATATCAACCATGACCATCCTTGCCTTAATTCCATCCTTTTTTTGGGTAAATTTAGCAATGTGATGATGATATTTTTTCATACATTTTTCCAACATTCATAACATCAAAAAAATTTATGACATATAGGAAATTCTAGTATGGTAATTCAAAAAAAAATTGATCTCTTTTTTGAACCGGTTTTCATAAGGTTTTTCAAAAATAGTTTACCAAAAGTTGTGTACAAATATTTTACATTATCAAACATTTAATCACATCTTAGTGGAGATGGAGTTTTAGGTTCTTCTGAAATTCCATCAAATTATGTCATCCAATATCAGTACTTATGTCTTCGGGGTAGAAATTGGTGATGTCGTAAAAACACGGTATTCAATGAATGTTTCAACCTATTTAACTGTATACCTTGTTCGCAGATAGGAATCCTTTGAGGTCCTTTAATTATATATCCTAACTAATTTCCATATGCATGAAATTAATTTATCATCCCATTCAACACATATCTCAATGTGAAATCATTATTCTCTAAGCATCATACTATGTAAAACCAGAACCCACAATAATGTCAATTCCACGATCAATAGAGCCAAATAAAGATAAATATCATTACTCAGTTGTTTGGGTCCTGATATAAGCATGTATAACATGATGTATTTTTGTTTCATTCATAACCACTATGGGAAGTTATAATTTACCAACATAACTAGCCATGTACTATGATTGTTGCTTTGAAACCCAAAAAGATTCACATTATCTATAGATAAAACAAGGAAAAGGTTTGTTCGGCTCGTTCCCAAATTCTGGATTCTGATGATAAATTCTCTTCCACTGAGGAGATTTTTTCGGGTGACGTAGCTTCCCATATTTATTTCTTTTATCGTCATGCTACATCAATTTTCCTATAGTATCTTCACATCTATATAAGCACCTAAACCTTGGAATGATTGAAAATTTCCACATATATTTCATAGGATCATACACATCATGGTTGTATCGAGAAGAACCATTATTTGTGGAAATTATCAAAGTGATTTTTGGTCATTGTGAAATAGGATACAATCATTTCGGCAGGCATGTATTCTTTGAGAGATCATACCCATCGAGCGTAGCATTTGTTCAACGTCGTATGTTCGGATCGGAAACACATTATCTTATGGGAGCATATCATTCAAGAGAGCATGTAGTTCTGTAAAATAGGTGTCACTCCATATATTTCCTTCTTTCAGATTATATACCTTTAGTTCAGCTGAAAATGATATATATTTAGTGCAACCACCATAAAATGGATTCTTTTAAAAACTATTTAACTTCTCAAACAATTTTGAGAAATCATAAAGTCCATCTTCAACTATACTTATCATTTCCTCAATACAATCTTCATTATCATTCAACTCTATAATAAATTTCTTCATACGGTCTTCTTAATTGTCCACACATGTAATCAAATCAGATGATTCATAAAATGAAATGTTATCCCAGCCACAAGCTACATTCACATTTCCCCATGTTTGTTCACTCATTTATAACTTCAATTTATTCCATGACAGATCAAGTGTTCTTAAAACTCCTGTAGACTAATTTTTATTGAATAAAAACAGCATAAACATGGACAAAGGATTTGAAGAAGGTTCATATGCATGATATTTTTGCAAACATGATGAACTCTTTCACTCCATCTTCATACTCTTTTGTTAGATGATTAGAAATCATCCACTATTTATTCATATCCATCTTATTTTATTTAGTAATATTATTATTTAACAAAATAAATACAGAAAAAATTGATATAAAAATTAACCAAGTCTATAAAAATTTATAAACATTAAGTCTCCTTAAAAATTTATCTCCAATATCCTCCTTCCAAAACCATGGTCCTTCATTTGTGATCTTCTAGATCAATCAATATTCACCTCTTCCAGTCATTCCCTCATTGGTCCATCTAAGGTAAATTAATCCACATAAAGAAGTAAAATGACAAAACTCCCTTCGTAATAAAACTTCATATGGCAGAAATTATTTATATCATATTTTATCTACATTAATTATACAATTAAATCATTGAAATTCCAGTTACATTGTCATGATGCCTAATTAATCCCGAAAAAACTCCATTTGAGACTGGAACCGAACCTTCTATTCCATTTAGCGTGAATCCTTCCAGTTGATCTATGTAGATCTCTTCCTTTGAATATCTGTGAAGGAATATAATCATGACATCCATTTGTTTTATAAATCAACCTTCAATGGAAACCCCAATTCCCATTTTTAATCATTCAAGGTAACTTCATGACCCAATAATCTTAATAATTTAAAATGACCAACCACCTCTATATTTTAAAATTTTTCATTTAAAACATCACACACCCCATGTTAAAATGAAACTTGCATTACATACACTTTCAAAACATTCATATCCCTTTATGAAATCCAACCAGGTGAGTTGAAAAACACCTTTCATGCAACCTCTGTCTACTCGAAGTGTTTAAATCATTTTAAAGCTATTTAAAACCGAAAAGAGGTATGTTGAACGCATATTGTTTTTTAAGAAACATTTCAAAACACTAGAATCATTTTAAAAGATCCACTTATGCATTTTTACAAATACATAAATCCTAAGAGAGACACATTATAATGTATACATGGATAAAAGATAACCATATTTTTATAAAATATAAAACTATAAAAGGTTTATCATGCATCATGTGAATAAATAGTATGAATCCTATAGTTTACTATCGTAATACTACTAAAGAGTGAATAAGTGATAGATAACGACATAACTGTCACTTGGCCATGATTCGTTTGAACATAAAGTCGCATATATGCAAATTGGGCAACCATCTTCTACTTGATGCTTGAATCATGTACTAACTAAGATATATACTTCTAATATGGTACATTAGAAAAATAGTTCCCCTACTTGTGGGTATACATTAGGTCAATGTCAATTTACTATAGGTACTCCAACCATCTCCACTATTAATGGTTCATTTCACTTTGTGGTTAAATACATTTCAAACACTTTTTTAGTGTATTTCAAAAATACATCACCCTAAAGATAATACCAATAACACATTTTGTAAGGCACCACTATTTCTAAATCTAGGAATGGATTTGGGAAGTTTCTCTTATGTGTCCTTAACTTTTGAGACCCAAAAGCAACAACATGACCATCATGGACTGGAACTATTCAATTATTGACTCTTGATACATTAAAATAAATGACATACTCATTACCTAGCTCATTTATGGTTAAGATTGGTGTTTTCTTCAATCTCCCAATAAGATCATAGAAGGATCCCTCATGAACATATAATCAAAAGAACCATTCCACATTCTTGGTTAATGACTTCTTAATGCTTTCAATCAAGAATACTCTTGGTTGACCCTATCGTAATAATTTAAATTTCCAAAAAAGATTTGGATATAAAAAACATTCTTCAGAATATCTAAATAAACTATAACTTCTAACATATCAGGTTATAAAAATACGCTATCCACTAATATCATTTTTCCCATGAACTGTACCTTAACGATCCAAAAGATACACTTGGAGATCATGGCATATAGTTGATGCTGCCTAAGTTTTCTAAAAATGATCTCAAGATATCGATTATGTTCCTCCCTCAACTGGGAATACATGATGATATGATTGAAAAATATGTCTACAAAATTATATAAATAAGGAAGCAAGACCCAACTCTTCTCATCTAGGGACACTACCATTGTATTTTTCATAATGAATGACATCTCAAGATACCAATGAAATACATACATACTTCTAAATATAGTATGAAGTATATCAAAATTCCTTACCATAAACTGATGATAATTTGATATTAAATCGGCCATAGAGGACATTTTAGAACCTCTACATTGATCAAATAGTTCATCAAAACATATAAGTGAATATAGGTTCAATTATATCACTTATGATAACCTCTAATAGTCCACACATACTCTCAATGATCCATTTGAATTTTTATGGAAAAAAAGAAGGCACCCCCAGGGGACATAATAATTCATATGAACCCCTTCACCATGAAGTCGTTCAATTGAGCCTTCTTCTCTCATAGCTCTACATGATCTATCTTATATGGTGGAATATATATATTCTGCACACCTGGTAAGAAGAAAATCATAAATTCAACTTATCCCATGGGTGGTTTCCCAGATAAGTCCTTGAGAAATACATCTATGAACTTCTCAATGATAGTAGGATATACTGACTGATGTTTCGCTCTATAATCTAAAATTACTCCAGAAAAATTGGCTATGAATATACCCAGCTATAGAAATATAGGTCTTAAATAACTAGTTTTCATATCAAACTCTCCAATATAGGCATAATCATCACCCTATAAAAATATAAATCCACCCATCGATGAAACCAACTGATATGGTAGATATATAACTAATGGGAGGTTTTAATTGTAGTAACAATCAGGGCTCGTAGTTTTCATGTCACTAGAACCTTCCCTTTCCATTCATCAATATATATTTTAAGTGTGAATTAATGTGTTTAAAGGTAAAACTATAAAATAGTTACGAGAATTTATATGCATCTAGTTTTTATATATGAGAATTTTTTATCTCCCTCTTGAATTTAACTCCTACTATCAATCAAATTATACATGACCAGAGGTGAGTATGGAGTGATTGGATCACGAAAAAAGCAGTATGAGCCACATCCACAATAGTCTGAGCCTATGTGATCACCGACCTCTCCTAGTACTTATGCAATACATCACAATAGGTTGTTTAAGAATCCATTAATGTTTGACTAAAATGCATCCCATGTAGGATTATCCAGTTCATTGAGATATGTGATTTTTCTACATTTATTTTATCTTCCATAATAAATTTTCATGGAATGTATTTAATTCCCCGAAAAATCATATTTACCCATGAAACGTTCCTAGATTGGAAAGCCCTAGAATGGAATTACATGAACTATTGATAGTCATTTTCAATTTCTATCCCCTTGGGAATTAGAAAATATAATCCTCCTTATTAGCACGACTAAAACACACCAATATGTCATTAAAAAATATTACTTGAATGGTCAAAAAAAAGGTCTACAATTTCTTAACCTTAGATGGTTGAGTATGTTTATCTCGATAAAATGTCATCTAGGGTGAACCTGTAAATGTAACTCGAATATAGAACCTAAGGGCTAGAAGTATTCTACTGATATCCATGGGTTGGAGAAAAGTACTAGGGTATCATACAAAGAAACATGAAAATGATTTCACCTTCAACAGACATGGGATAAGATAAGAAAAATCACAATATCACATAATTAATATTCACAATATATATCATCTCGAAATAACCAAACCATAAAGGTGACATCAAAAAACTGGTTAAAAATGTCTAAATAACAAACTAAAAGACAGACAACATTGATTTGGAAGCCTGGAGATCAGTAGAATTAAAAGACTCACAATGGTAGCACCGAACGAGTTGGGTTCGCGGCAGAGGTGGGTTCGTAGAAAAGAAGGGATTCACAGTAGAGGTGGGCTTCAACAGTAGAGTACACGGAGTAGGTCAGATCACTACCGATGGGGTTTAGCGGCGGAGGTGATCTCTATAGATGATGAGGGCTTCGCGGTGGGAGTGGAGGAGGAAGAGGAGTCGGCGGTAGAGTTCGACATCTCTGGGAGCTTGAGGTACGTAAGAGGATGAGACTATTATGATTTATTTATAAAAGTGGGAAATTCTTTAATCTACGCTAGCTAAAAAGTGCTGTTAGATACATGTTTCATCAGTGCTAAAATAAAAAGCATGGATAAAACATGCCTTTATCAGTGCTAAAAACTAGCTGATAAAACTATAATGATAATAAATTATTTATATTTTTATAAATATATATAAAATTAAATGTATAATAAATATATATATTTATTTATAATGATAACTATAAATAGATTTTTATTTATATATACTTATATATATAATAAATAATTATTTATTTATAATTATAAATTTATATTAAATATATTTTATAATTTATAAATATATATAATCAAAATATTTATTATAATTTTATAATTATTTAAACATAACAATATTTATTTACAATTATAATTGTCAATATTTGTATATATTTATTAGAATTTTATAATTATTTAATAATTATAAATTTATATATATATATTTATAGTTATAAGAAATATATATTTATTTATTGATATAATCATATATATATATATATCTATAATTATAAAATTATAAAAATATATTTTTTTACATTTATAATTTTAAAAATATATATAATTAATATATTTATTATAATTTATTAGTTATTTAAATATATATATGTATTATTTTGAATTCTAATTATAAATATTTGTATTTATTTGTAAATATTTGTATTTATTTATAAATGTATTTATTTAGTTTTATATATTGTTTTAATTGTATACATTAATTTAATTAGTATATTTATTATAATTTTCCAATTATTTAAATATAAACATATACTTCTTTAAAAAATTATGTAATATATATAAAACCAATATAGGTTTATTATAAATATATATATATTATATATATATTTTAACGATGGTCATAAATATAAATAAATTCATATTTATATTTAAATACTTATGAAATTAAAATAGATATATTAATTATTTATAGTCATAAATATAAATTTATTTCTATATATATATATATATATATGAAATTAGAATAAATATATATATTTATATAAATATTATGAAATTATAAAATATTTATATAATCAATATATTTATTTTCATTCCATAAGTATTTAAATATATTTACCTTTATTTATTTATATTAATGAATATATATAATGAATATATTTATTTTAATTCCATAGGTATTTAAATATGTATATAAAGTTATTTATATTTATGAATATAGTTAAAATATATATTTATTTATAATTATAAATATAAATATAATCAATATATTTATTATAATTTTATAATTATTTACATATATTAATATATAAATATGTTAATTATAATTATAAATATAAATTTTTTTATATATTTATAAATATGCTTTTGTAATTATATATATTTATATAATTATAATTATTATAAATATATTTATTATAATATTCTAATTATTTAAATAAATATATATATTTATCATTAAAATTAAAATTATATATTTTTATATAATTATATATATATTTATTTGTGTATATATATATATATTAATATATATTTATATGTATTTAAAAAATTATCGTAAATGTATTTGTTTTAATTTTATAAAAACTGTATATATAATTATTTAAATAAATATATATTTATAATTATAATTATAAATATATATATTTAAATGTAATTTATATATAATGATAAATAAAATACGTATATTAATGGTTTAAAAAATAATTTTAAACTTATAATTATATAAATATATATGTAGTTATATATAATTATAATTATATAGATATATTTTAAAAAGTATTTATATAGAAATAAATATTTCTAATTATAAATATAATAAGTATATTTATCATTTAAATATATTATTCGTGATTTTAGTAGCCAGGTTACTCTTCAGAGAATGGGTCTTTGGCAAAACAAATTAGACCTACGGGCCATGTAATGTCTTTCATGCTCACAGGGCCTTCAGTCCATCAAAAATGTGTGAGTTATCCTCTGGGGGGGGGGGCTATGGCCTACCTATTGGGCTATGTGTGTTGCATTTATATGTTTCGTTGTAATTGCACCCCTAAGTACCTAAAATATATATTTATCATGATTTTAAGTATTTATGAGAGCCTAATATAGCTCCATGGGAATATGAATTAATCATATACACCGAGTAAAGTATATATCATAAACGATTCATCATATATAAGGACAACATGAATATTAATGATCGTATAATGTAAACATTCGTGATAAATACATCGGATAATAGCGTAAATTATTTTCACGCATCAATTGATCAAATTCATTAGAAACATATATCTATTTATAATTAAAAATATAAATATAAATATTTAAAAAGTATGAATATATAATTTTAAATATTTAAATATATAAATACAATAAATTCATTTATTATTTAATGGAATTTATTATATATATTTTAATTATTAAAAAAATATTAATTATAAATATTTTTTTTAGTTAATGTATAAAAAATAAAAATATTTCAGAATTTAAATATAACAATATTATATAAATTAATAATATTTTTTATTAAATAGTTTTATGAGAACTTTTAGCTAACGTTGATAATGTTCCTCTTTTTATCATCGATTGATGATTAGCGCTGATAAAACCAGATACATCCCATGTCTGGATGTGTGGTAGTGTAACATAAAATAGGTGAAACATTAAAATTAATGGGCATAAAAAAATGGGTAGATTATCACATGAGTTGACCTATGATAAGTGGGATAAAGTTGGTGCACCTAAATATTCATGCTACCATAAATGAATAAAAATGACCACAAATTTCAATTAGAAGAACCCACCGTAGAAAACCTGCCATACATGTATCTAAGGTCACCTCACCAACAAATTGAACTGAACCCGAGCATATAGGTTAAGGTCCCAAGATCGATGTCTGATTATAGAAGCACCACGAGCTCGACTAAAGTTTAAAAGATTCTATGTCTGGTCCAGATCCAGCACCAATTGATGAACCCTAATGAGATAAATCCAATCGATGAGCCACACCTGACGATTAGCTAAGATCTGATTTCCATAAGTGCGTAGATATATTTTCATATCTCATTATTATCCATGGAAGATGATGACCTTGCACCGAGTAGGGATCTGAAGCACTTTCTAAAGAAGATCCGAGTTTTTCTAATGTGATGCGTAGAAGCAGAATTTTTGGATGATTGAAGAGCATTGATGAACGAGCATATTTTGGGGACCGGTTTAGATCTGGTAGAAGGAGAAGAGGGTCTTCTCTTCTGGGATGCCAATTGGAACCAAAACATGGTTGAAACCGGTGCTGTCATTATTAAGCCTGACTGAATTCTTGTCCGAGCCTGATTCGTGGAACCAAGATGTGAGATTTCTAACGAAGATGAGTCTGATCATCCCATGATCAACTAGAAATTTCAGTCAAATGTTTTTAGTCATCTATGGGGAAATAAGGATGAGTCTTTGAAATCAATGGTCTCATAATGGATGGTTTCAGTTGTTGCAGGTCCCATTTGATGATAGTTGGTGCCTTTAAATCTCTCCAATGTTACAACAATATGGATGAAGAATTACCCACAAGTGGGTTTCTATTAAATGTCTATGTGAATAACGTTTTTTATTTACATTTAAATTGTTGAAGGAGATTTTAAGTGGGGTAGTTAGTATTCACATAAGGGTTCATGTAGGGTGACTGAAATCAGTTTTTAGTAATAATCTAGTGATGATGGTTCCGAAATATTCCTTGATTATAAAAGGAGTGTTATTTACACATTGTTTAGAAAATTAATTCATTTAGGGTTGAGTGTAATTATAGTTGTTCCTATGTAAGTATAGTGTCCCAAGTCTCTATTCCATCAAAGGCTTTTTATTCAAATAAGGGTTTTCGCAGGATAACATGACTCAGTGTTTTATTGATCCGTAGAGCTTGTTAGAAGCTTCTCACATTGTTAGAGGTGTTTTATGAGTGAATCAAGAAATGGGTATTTCTAGATTCAATTTGATTTCATTAGAATCCAACATAACCTATATTTTTTTAAATTATGATTCAAAGGTTCTTCTTGAATAACATATAGGTATGAAAGAAACATGAACTGTGAAATTTTTTAGTTATTAAGTGCATACTGAGTTTAGTCCTGAATAAGGTCCACCAATGATCTTAAGAATAAAAAAAAGTAAATTTTTTAATATACTGAGTAGGAAAAAACTTTTTATTAGAGGATTGTCTGTTAGAGATGCACATGATGATCTGGGGGTGGAATTTGATAAAAGCAATGAAGAATCATGGAATGTTGAATAATTGAAAATATTTCATGATTATTTCTTCTTCCTTCTTTTCAATAAATCCAATTTATGATGTTTTTTATTAGTTTGTTCTTATAGTAGAAAATGGAATGAAATTTTTGGGAACTAAGTTGATTGGTTCTCATTCCAATAATTCATCATGTCATCTTCTTTCTTATAAAATTTGTTTTTATTATGAAAATTATTCTTTTATGTAACTACAATCTTGTATCAAATAGTCACCAATCCCTCTCACTAAATTAAGAGACATGGCTACTTTTTTCCTTCCCTTTTGCTCAGTCGTGTGGAATTCACAAGGAAATTCCATGTATGATATGTTAATGATAACTTAATTCATTATCCATGAAGGTTGTTTTAGGTTATAAATTAATTTAAGACTTTTTCCATGAAGGGAATATATGTCATGGGTGCTTACCCCTTGTGACCATCAACAAGTTCAGATTCATAATCACTACCACTAATCACTATTCCAAAAGGGAAAAAGTTGTACACTTATTGGTAATAATGGTGAATTCTATGATTAATTTAATGATTTCTAATATTAAAATAAGATTGGAAATTACATATAAAATTTACAATTATAATATTATAATCTTCTATGTATTTGAGTTGAAGTTCAATTATAAGATTATTATATTGTCCAACCATTCGTTCCGCTATCATATGTTTGCAAATGGATAGTCCTAAAACAATGATTTACCAAATATACTATATAATATTATATATAGATAAAATATGTTTTGTCTATATAAAATCATCAACACTTTATTTCCCTAAAGAACTACCATGTGTTATCCTAGAAAAAACCCAATATTCACTATTATATGGTATCAAAGCTGTATTATGTTAGTGTCAGTGCCCTAGAAACAAATTCATTGTACTTTAGGATAAATTTTATTCATTTTATTAATATTAATAAACATCTTATCAAATAATGGTTGTTCTTATTTATTACATAGTATGTGATAATGTCCAAACAGTTGTTTTTTCACTGAAAGGTAATAGAAATTCCCCATAATGATAAATACCAAGAAATGCTATTATAGTATTTTAAAATATATGTTCAACAGACGAATGGAATCATTTGAGGCACCCAAATGATACATGCTATAAAGGGTAGAGACATAGAGGACATTGATGCATCTTCTCATGGTGTACTTTCTTGGTAATATCTAGTGTAGGCTATTATGATAAAAAGACCCACCTGTAAGAAATCAACATTTTATGTGTCATTGTATGTTCCTATCAGCGGATGTATGTATTGATCATTAGAAATTATGATTATTATTAATTATTATTATAATTTTTTACAACTATTTATTAATAAGAACTATGATGACATATGTTCGCAGAGATGTAGGATATATTGTGTACATGACGAGTAATATTGTATTAATGAATATTGTGAAAAAATAACATTCCCTCCTATTCTTTTACAGAATTTTATAAGTCAATCCCTTTGATGGAAATGATATAGCCTAAATAAATCCAAATTCATGGTTTTATATAGGCAAATTCAATTTTCTAAAATTCAAAGAAAGAGACTTTGAGAAAAAATGTTGTTGACATATGTAAGCAAGATGCATAATTAGAGATACCACGATAAAAAGATTATATTACACACAAAACATCCATATGATGTATTATGTTATTGTGAAATTAACTTCGTTCACTATGGGTTCCTTCAAATTTTGCTTGACGCTAACCTTGGACTTTAGGATTATTCACTGAATTTCACTAAAATAAGAGACAAAGAGGGTCACACACTAAGTGTATCTAGGATCTCAGTTAAATAATATATTACTATTTATTATTTGAAAAGATGAATAAATATTATTCTCACATGTGGTTTAACAATTATCCATGTTTTATGGAACTTATATATTATGTCAGTAGTTATTCTAGAGAATATTATGTTTTTAGAATATTTAAAAAAATATTTATTTTCTCTTTACTGAATATACCATTTATTTACTTAATATTGTATAATGTAGTGATATTTATTTATCAAATATGCAATCATTAATTAGAGCCCAATACAAATTTTAAGAGGAATGGAAGGCCAAGATTATAGTTTCGATGAGATATAATATAAATTGAATATTATTTGAATAAATAATATTTCATTTTTAATTCACGAGTTAAGCACATCACAAGAAAAAATATATTATTATTGTTATAGACATGAGGTTCCAATAAGATTAAATAAATTTTAAATGGAACCTATGAAATTTTTTTATCCAATGTCTAATGATACATAAACCATATTATATTATTTTTTATTATATCCAATTATTTTCTTTTGTTTTTCCTAGTGGATATGTAAACTTTTCTTGAAGCCCTAGAGAGATCCCTTCTACACGAACACTCCCAATAATTGAGAGAAATATTCCACTACCTTCCACTATCAACTCTATAATTATCATAAGAATCCTTTAATTTCAATTCTCAAGGTGATCGAAGGCAAAAAAACACAGGTGATAGGATCTTCCATACAAGATCCTGGTGATTCCTATGATGATGTTCAATGATTTGTGGAATACATGTGGTCCACAACTAGATAGAATCTTCTCTCGATTCCTACCACAAAATTACAATACAATGCACATAATTTTTCAGATCTTTCAATAAAATAATAATTCTTACATGGTAAATATTTAATTGATTAAATTAATTAAAAATAATATGTGATTATTAGGCACATAGGTTATGTTATTTTATCCATTGTCTATTTTATTTGATTTAATTTCCTTGATTGTGGCATTTATCATCCTATAAATCTCATATTTATCAATGATCATGAAAAATATAAAAACTGGGAATGACCCGTCACATGCTTTCATGGCATCCAGAACCTATAAGTAGTATTTTCGAATTCACATAATTATTTATAATTATTTACATATCATTGATTGAATTACACATTTTTAATTTTCTTAATTTAAATTTTTTAATTATTTAATCCCAAATTCATGATCCAATGATCCCTATTTTATTTCTCCTAAATATAATCAAATAAATTAATTTTATGAAGAACATAAAATTGACAATCTCACCCAAAGGTTCCGAGGAATCTAGTCGGATAACACAAGAATACACACCATGTAATCTGGAGGTACACGTTATGTACTAGTGTTAAATTGACCAAGAATTAATTGAGAATAATTCAAGGAGTGTGAATATATTACCCATGATTAATTTAATTATACACAATTTGTTGATCAGGCTATCCTAGCACATGGTTAGCTGGAATACACGTCACATAAAATTCTTACACAATGTGTAATCATTTAGTCACAGAAGGGTTGGGTATCTTTTTACATTACCTACCAGAATAGTTACAGTGTAACTCAGAGACCACACAATTTTTATCCCATATATAAATCATGCAGAACAATTTTTTTTGTGGAATGGTTACTCAAAGATTCCCTAGGTGTGAACCACAGATAGAGGATGACAAATCATACACGTCGTATATCTTCAATGTACACATTGTTTACATTTACCAAATTATAATGAATTAGAATTAATTTATTATACTGTGAAAAACATATCATCATGTACTTGTGTGTGGTAATTGAGATGAAGGAAACTCCATGTGATGAGTTTATATATATATATATAGTTAAATTAATTTCTACTTCATGTTTAGATCTACATGTCATCTGTGAGTTATATTAATGTTATTACTCTACTTTCATTGAAGAATAAAATGTGATAGAAAAATCACATAATCCATGTAATCATTAATTTTATAGAACACATCATGAGAGTACATGATAAGTCATTTATGCCATATATATCAAGGGTTAATAGTATATGAGTATAATACATGTTGGGTAGATTCAGAAGGGTGTTTATTGTATTGAATCTAAGGAATGTTGATATTCATAGTTAATTTTAAATAAACATATCAATTTTTTTAAAAAGTAATATGGATTTGAATTTCAATGAAATTAGGATGAGAATTAAGATAAAATATTTGATTTATTAACAAATATAATAAATTGATTCGATCATGATTTATATGAAAAATGAACTCTTAGAATTGAATAATAATTTTATTAAATGTGTAGTTTGTTAAAGGCTAATGGATGATCATGAGCATAGACCAAGACTGTAACACCCAAAGAATTTATAAATAGATTTAATATTTAATGCTTGAAACATTGTGTCTCTAGAAAACACCACCTTATTATAACCTAGCGAGTAAATATATTTTTTCCACTTCTGTAATTTGAAATTCGAAAAACAAACATACATGGATTTGTTCCATAAGATATTTAGAGTCAATTAAGACAAACATAATTTTTTTGAATAGTAATATACCCTTAGGAATAGTAACATAAAATTATGAATATTAATGAAGAGTAAATTTTCCAAAAAATTAGAAACATTGTATGTGAGTGTATAAATATGAATTTGACATCTTAAAAGTGAAAACAACAGTCATAGTAAAATTATTGATATTTTTGTGTGTCATAAATATTTTTATTACAAATTTGTATTTAATTTAATAATTTATAATGAAAATTTATTTTGATAAAATTTAATCATAATTTGTTATTTTATTTTTTTATGGTTAAAATATAATTTTATGGGACGTTGAATAATTTTTCAAGGTTTTATAAAAGGAGTTGTAGTTTTATTGTTCTTATTTGGATAAATTATGATATTATTTAAAAATTAAATTCAAAATATATAGAAAATTATTTTCAAATAATGGATTTCATTTTTTAATTTTAAACTTCAAAAAATCGTTAGGGTGATTTTTTGTATTTTCCTAATATACATGAATTTCTCGTGAATAGTAAAAATACAATTTCGAGTTTTCTGTATGATTAATGAAATCATAATGATGTAATAATTAATATAAAATGTTTTTTGTATCATGTAATGTAAAATATAATGTGAGGTGTCCTATGTGGCATATATCATGGGATAATACCATGGGAAAGCCCATGATTTTCCATATCCACTAATGAGGTGTTCCTTTAAATTAATAAAAAACTCCCTCTCATTTACTATAAATACGCACACATTCATTCATTTACATTCATTTAAAACTCCCAACCCTCTATGCTATGGTAGTTTTACCTCACTATTAGTCTTCCCATGGTGTCCTCAAGCCCCCAAGGTCCCAATAATTTAGTCCTGGGAGTTACACTACAAGGTAAGAGAATTCTCAGCTTCTCTTTTCCTATCAATGTTCTCTTTTATGTGGTATGTGTTTCATTTTTTCATACCATGTTCTTATTTCCATATAATTCGTTCCATATATTATTTTATGAGTCTTTTATGGATGTTTTAACCCTATCTCCTATATTTTTAATGTAACACCCCGAGCTTCCACGATACGCCTCTCTTTCAATAATGCAATAGCTTGCATTGTACGCAAGTTCGAGTTCTAAAACACCGCGACTAATCAAAGTAGCTGTTATGAATAGTAATAACCACCTTTTAAAATTATAGAAATTTTATATTTCAAAATGGACTTCATTTTTGTATTCGTAATATCGAAATTAGCCTATGTTGAATTTTTGGTATTTTTCTGAGAACTTCTAATTTTTTATGAATAGTGAAAATTACTTAAAAACAACTTTTTTAATCAAAATAATTTATAGTGATAAATTATACTATTTAGTGGTTTTAAATTATAATTAGAATATATTTTTACCATTTTATCCAATGGTGTTCATTAGAATTAATTTCACTTTGAAATTGGACATAAACAATTGCCAATCTTTTGATATAAATTGTTTCTTAAAAACACGCTATTTGTCGTAACAGCGGGAATTAATTATAAAATTAATTAATGAAACTTATATGTTTGGAATTTTGTAAAATAGACATCATTTTTGAATTCGGAATATCAATTATAGCTTAGGGTGAAATTTTGGCCTTATTCTGAAAAACTTCATTTTTTTGATGAATAGTGAAACCACTAAGTGGTTGTTAAAAACTGATTTTTCGTTAAAATAAAATATTACCACTTCTGTGATTTGATTTTAGAAAATCCGACATATATGGTTTTCATTAAGAAGTAAAATGTGGTTCAATGAAATTAAAATAATTTTTTGGTGAATAGTAACTTTTAAGTTCTTAATCGCGATTAGAGGTAATTAGTGTAGTTTAAGGTAAAAATAATGTTTTAATAATATAAGATGAGCTTGACACTTGTCCTACACCTATTGGATGAGTCATGGCCGAACAAGACAACCCATGGGTCAACTTGGGGACCCCATGGAGCCACATTGGTTGGAAAATGACATTAATATATATTTATTTAATGTTAAAATTAAATTGACACAAACATGAGTTGTTTTACTAAAACAGTTTTTAAGTAGAGTTACACAAGTCCAAATTTTATCTATAAATATTCATTATAAAGCTAAAAAGATTTACTACATCATAGTAGTTTTTTTATAATTTTTAGACATTAAATAAATTAAATTATATATGACATCATTATGATGCAGCGATGACCTCATTATTTAACGATTTAAATAAAATGAGACGATAATGCAAAATCCAAGGCTTAAACTTGTCCAAAGCCTATTGGATGAGAAGATTTCGAAACCTTATCACCTTAGCCTCGAATTATATAATTGCGGGACCTTTAGAATCCGAAAATCATTGTGAAATAATGTAACATTTCAATTTTTCCAAAAGTCCCCCTCCTCTCCACTTATAAAAGGCCCCCACCTCTCCCACCTCATTTACACTTTCAATCCATTTGGATCGGCCAAACTCTGCCCAAACACTCTCCCAACTTCCCCCTCTTACTCATAGAAGCCTCACTTTGGGCAGAACTCTTCCCAAGGAATCCTTTGGCTCAAATCAAAAAGAGTTACCAGATTTTGAGGTAATGTCTTTTCTAATGTTGTTTTGTTTTATTTTTCTTCTCCAACCCCCTAAACTCTTTTTATTAATTTCTTTTGTAACAACACCAGTATACTCAATATACTAGGATGTTGTTATAAGAATTATTCGAGCTACACTTACACACACCTACATCTAATGGTTAAAGAACATACGGTTTCTGTGGATGGTGAATTTCTGCCTCACGAAACGATGATTGTTCAACACTCATATAACACCTTCAAAGGTGGCCATTAAGATGTCAATATTTTTATATATGATATATAATATGTTTATGTTTTACTTAGGCTTCTGTATTTCTCATTATGGCATACTTTATGATTTCCATTATGGGTAAAACGCGATAATTTCATTTTAGGAAGTGCGGACTACCGCCCCCTCAAAGTGATTTGAATCGTTAATGCCATATGTGGGATGTATAAAGGATGGAGTAAATGGTATTATACCCTATATTATACTGGAATTATATTATACATTTATATCATTATTATTTAGTTCCATTAAATATGAAATTGGAATGAAAGTAGCGTTCATGCGTACGTACGGCTTACCGTCTCCATGAACGGTGCATTTCATTTCTTACCTCTAAATGTTACGTGACATTATGAATGAATGTATATAATGTATATATATAATATATATGATATCTAAATCATGAATATAATTCTGGATATAATGGATATTTCACCACATGAACAACTTGTAATTATAAGAAGTTTATTTTTGACTCAAGTACCAAAGATCGACAAAACGACCGTTATTAACTTAAATAATTAAATAATGTTCATAACATTGTAATAAGTGATATAAAAAGGATAATGAAATTGAAAATGGTTCTTAATAAGGTAGATATTAACTCTAGTTTATTATTCAGGAGGTTAAAGAACGGTTGAGTCAAGTCGGACACAAGGTAAGGGAACTTCTTAACCCAACCTCCATTCTTTGGGTTAATCTCCTACTTTCAAATTATGTCATGATATTATTATGTCTTATTTTGTATTCATTATGTGTACCTATAGTGAATACACATAATAGATCTATTTTATTTTAAAAATGATCTTTTTAAGGACTTCGTCTCAATCTCCTTTCATTGAGACATATTTGGTTTTATACACAACTTCCTTTTATACGGTGTATAAACACCTTTGACTTTTACGTTTATGCAAAAGGAATCTTTTCTATACGAAGCGTTTTACTAAACGACAAAAAGGGAATGTTTTTCCTTCCGTACATATGCGGCGACAATGTCTTCTCCGCCGCCGTGACCATTATTTGAGTTTCGACTTCCTCTTCCAGCCATAAATTTTTTAATGAAAAACAAATACCATGTTATACTTTTTTTTTATTTTGGTATTGAAAATGGTTTTGAAAGCATTTTTATTATATCAATGCGTTGTATTGATATCTTGTGATTGAAATGTGGAAATGTTATGTTTCCTTTATCCATGTTTTATGTGATACGATTATGTTATGGTTTATGTTATGTTTAAACCTATTCATATGAGGAATGTATTGGACTTAATAAGTGACGGGTGGAGCCCGCTATAGCTCCTCGATGCATCGGTAGGTCTCATGAGACAACTAGACGTGGAATTGGCCGAGGCCCTTTCCCAATTTGGTTTATGGTTTTGGCCGAGGCCTTAATCATTTTAGAGGTCTTGGCCGAGGCCTTGACAAAATGTTACAGAATGTCCGGCATTATACATTCCCTCATTATGAAAGTGGTTATTGATCTTTCATGTGATTATTCGTCTAGTAGAATATCCATGTGAGTAAGTAAATGGCATTATCTCAGTTTACTTTTTCCATATTATGCTGAAGTTCAAGTTTAATAAGGCTTTTATTTAGTTATACATTGCCTTAAATGTTTATGTTTATTCATGAAAGCTTCCGCAATATTGTTAACCTTACTTAGCATATGAGCTCACCCCTTTAAATGTTTTAATATTTTCCAGGATGTGAAGAAGTATTTTATGAATGACCTGCAGGGATTGTCAGAAGAGGATATGAGAGTGGACTATGGAGACTTTGTTATTGTAGTTTTTCACTTTATGATGCAATGTAACATTTACGAATGTATCTAGTGTTTCCAAGGCTACTAAACTAGTCAGTCCTTCGAGACTTGATCTTTTGTGATCATGCCAATGTTACGAAGTAATGCACCGACTCTGGGTAGGTGGGGTCGGGGCGTTACAGTTGGTATCAGAGAAAGTTTAGTACAAACCTTGGAAGCTAGATTTAGATAAACTCTGATTAGAGCACGTAGACCTAAGATGAACTTTGAGGATTAGTATAGAAGAACTTCCTAGAATTTTGGTATTGTAGAGATTTTGTGAGTTTTCCGAGAAATACATCCCTGTCTGGATACGAGCAGGTAGAGGCGGCTCTGGCACATATGTACCTAGGGGTAAAACCCGAAAACACCGCTTTGAGCTAGACTCGAACGGGAACTGGTGCACGACAACGGGCCTTGCTGCACTCTTGGTTACGACACTCCCGGGGGATATGCTTTGGATAATTCCCATTTTCTTTACAAACCACTATGAAAGGTTACAAGTATATACTTCCTCAAAGAAAACATTTTTATAATTATGGATTATATCCATAATTAGTTCAATTTATGTTAAGTGTTTTACAAGTATGGAATTATGTATTTTGATTCATGAACTAATCTAGTTTATGCCATTATTTAGAAATGGCGCCTAGTGGAAGGAATGGAAACCGTATCAATGCACGCACTCCGTGTAGGGATTTCCCTCCTGCTTAGGATAATTATGGTGGAGCTAGTGATACAACTAGTGCCGATCAGCTTCTCACTGTACTGGGACAACTCACGCAGGTTATGAATAACAACCTTACTCGTATGGAGCACCCTGATTCGCAACGTGGAGGATCAATGCTAGACCGTTTCATGAGGCAACAACCGCCAACCTTCAATGGGAGTACAAATCCTATAGTGGCTGAGCAATGGATAAATTCCTTAGAGAAAATTTTCCATTCCTTGGGGAGTAGTGAAAGGGAGAATGTTGTCATGGCAGTTTACCGCCTCACTGGAGATTCCGATCAATGGTGGTCACTAATTCAAAACACAAAGGAAGATGATGAATTAACAAACATGGAATGGCAGGAGTTCAAAGAGTTGTTCTTAGAAAAATACTTTACTCGAGACCATCGAGCGGATATGGAAAGGCAATTTCTGAGTCTGAGGAAGAAGGAGGATGAGAATGTCGCAATGTATGAGGCTAACTTTACAAGGTTAGCGAGGCATGCTGCAGATTATATACGTAACCCAAGAAGTATGATTGATCGTTTCTTTGAAGGGTTAAAACCAATTGTTCGTCGAGCATTAGTCTCACAAACCTTCTCGTCGTACGAAGACATTGTCTCATGTGCTATCAAGACAGAAAAGGAATTCTCTATGTCTTATGACAACAAAGTAAAGCAAGAAAAGAAGAGAACGGGGGAAAAAGAGACAGATAAAGGGAAAAAGGGAACGAAGGATTTTCCATTATGTGATGATTGTGGGAAGAATCACCCTGGTACTTGCCTAAAAGGAATGAGAGTTTGTTATAAATGTGGAGAAAAGGGTCACCAGGCTCGTGATTGCAAGGGAAAGAAAGAGGCTATCAAAGTAGAATGCTATAATTGTAGAGAAATTGGTCATTATGCAAATGAATGTCCTAAGCATCAGGGAAACTTACCTCAGAAAAGGCCAAGGGATCAAGGACAATCCTATGCTGTTACTATAGTTGAAGAAGAATAACTAATGTATTGGTGCTTTTGGACTGATGGATTATATTTCGGTTATTAGAATAATGTGATATATATATATAAGGATTGTACTGCAGTACTTGTTGATTTTAGTAAGGTTTTAATATGATGAAGGTAATCATATTTTTAGTATGTGACAATAAGAGGAACTTTACTTTGTTTGTGGAATCTGATAAATTGATTTTGGAATTAAGAGACCTTTTAGAGAAAGTTTGGACAGAGGTATTTTGGATAACTATAAAGGTTGGAGTGGATTAAGTTGATCTTTGGATAGTATTGTTTAAGGTTAAAACATTTATGAAGATTATTTTTGGAATATTATAGTACTCTATTTTTAGGAAAAGGACAACCTGCAGGGTGGGGCATAACCCGTCGCGTCGGACAAAGCTGCAGGAATCGAACCCACAACCATAGTGCGACAGGCCTTTATTTCCTACCACTAGCCTACAGGAAGTCCCTGGTTATTAGAAAATAATTTTACTAATCTAAATTGTATGTGTTAACATTTGGAACCTTATACAATTAGGAAAAGTATAATATTTTCGGGTTCTATTATCTTTTTGAGTGAAAGGTGAGTTGAAGGTTGAAACTCTAATTGTCAGGCATAAATATATATATACCTATCTGTTATTCAATGAATAAACTAATTCTTAAACTTTATTAAAGGGATATTAAAACAAAAAAATGCGTTATCCTAATACCTTATGTCTTGTTGAACTGATGATATTTTAAATCAACATAGATTGAAGGCTTTGAGGCCCTCAATTTGACAGTTGATTGTGATTGATGAACTCAATCACTCCCTACAAATATTTACGTTTTTCCTCCAATTATATGTCTCTAATTTCCACCAAGGTTCTCCTAATCAAGATCATAATTGGGTGGTGACTTTTTCATTTCCCTTTCCCTCTTATTAAGGCTAAATTTTATTAACCTTATTTCCGATGTGGGTTTTCCACAAAGGTATTTTCTATTTTCAACCTTTTATTTTCAAAGAAAAATATCAAATTGCGAGGACGCAATTTATTGAAGGAGGGGAGAATGTAACACCCCGAGATTCCACGATACACCTCTCTTTCAATAATGCAATAGCTTGCATTGTACGCAAGTTCGAGTTCTAAAACACCGCGACTAATCAAAGTAGTCGTTATGAATAGTAATAACCACCTTTTAAAATTATAGAAATTTTATATTTCAAAATGGACTTCATTTTTGTATTCTTAATATCGAAATTAGCCTATGTTGAATTTTTGGTATTTTTCTGAGAACTTCTAATTTTTTATGAATAGTGAAAATTACTTAAAAACAACTTTTTTAATCAAAATAATTTATAGTGATAAGTTATACTATTTAGTGGTTTTAAAGTATAATTAGAATATATTTTTACCATTTTATCCAATGGTGTTCATTAGAATTAATTTCACTTTGAAATTGGACATAAACAATTGCCAATCTTTTGATATAAATTGTTTCTTAAAAACACGCTATTTGTCGTAACAGCGGGAATTAATTATAAAATTAATTAATGCAACTTATATGTTTGTAATTTTGTAAAATAGAAATCATTTTTGAATTCAGAATATCAATTATAGCTTAGGGTGAAATTTTGGCCTTATTCTGAAAAACTTCAATTTTTGATGAATAGTGATACCACTAAGTGGTTATTAAAAATTGATTTTTCGTTAAAATAAAATATTACCACTACTGTGATTTGATTTTAAAAAATCCGACATACATGGTTTTCATTAAGAAGTAAAATTTGGTTCAATGAAATTAAAATAATTTTTTGGTGAATAGTAACTTTTAAGTTCTTAATCGCGATTAGAGGTAATTAGTGTAGTTTAAGGTAAAAATAATGTTTTAATAATATAAGATGAGCTTGACACTTGTCCTACTCCTATTGTATGAGTCATGGCCGACCAAGACAACCCATGGGTCAACTTGGGGACCCCATGGAGCCACTTTGGTTGGAAAATGACATTAATATATATTTATTTAATGTTAAAATTAAATTGACACAAACATGAGTTGTTTTACTAAAACAGTTTTTAAGTGGGGATACACAAGTACAAATTTTGACTATAAATATTAATTAGAAAGATAAAAAGATTTACTACATCATAGTATTTTGTTTTATAATTTTTAGACATTAAATAAATTAAATTATTTATGACATCATTATGATGCAGCGATGACCTCATTATTTAACGATTTAAATAAAATGAGAAGATAATGCAAAATCCAAGGCTTACACTTGTCCAAAGCCTATTGGATGAGAATATTTCGAAACCCTATCACCTTATCCTTAAATTATATAAGTGTGGGACCTTTAGAATCCGAAAAGCATTGTGAAATAATGTAACATTTCAATTTTTCCAAAAGTGCCCCTCCTCTCCACTTATAAAAGGCCCCCACCTCTCCCACCTCATTTACACTTTCAAGCCATTTGGCTCGGCCAACCTCTGCCCAAATACTCTCCCAACTTCCCCCTCTTACTCATAGAAGCCTCACTTTGGGCAGAACTCTTCCCAAGGAATCCTTTGGCTCAAATCAAAAAGAGTAACCCGATTTTGAGGTAATGTCTTTTCTAATGTTGTTTTGTTTTATTTTTCTTCTCCAACCCCCTAAACTCTTTTTATTCATTTCTTTTGTAACAAAAACAGTATCCTCAATATACTAGGATTTTTTTATAAGAAGTATTAGAGCTACACTTACACACACCTACATCTAATGGTTAAAGAACATACGGTTTCTGTGGATGGCGAATTTCTGCCTCACGAAACGATGATTGTTCAACACTCATATAACACTTTCAAAGGTGGCCATTAAGATGTAACTATTTTTATATATGATATATAATATGTTTATGTTTTACTTAATCTTCTGTATTTCTCATTTATGGCATACTTTATGATTTCCATTATGGGTAAAACGCGATAATTTCATTTTAGGAAGTGCGGACTACCGCCCCCTCAAAGTGATTTGAATCGTTAATGCCATATGTGGGATGTATAAAGGATGGAGTAAATGGTATTATACACTATATTATACTGGAATTATATTATAAATTTATATTATTATGATTTAGTTCCATTAAATATGAAATTGAAATGAAAGTAGCGTTCATGCGTACGTAAGGCTTACCGTCTCCATGAACGGTGCATTTCATTTCTTACCTCTAAATGTTACGTGACATTATGAATGAATGTATATACTGTATATATATGATATATATGATATATAAATCATGAATATAATTCTGGATATAATGGATATTTCACCACATGAACAACTTGTAATTATAAGAAGTTTATTTTTGACTCAAGTACCAAAGATCGACAAAACGACCGTTATTAACTTAAATAATTAAATAATGTTCATAACATTGTAATAAGTGATATAAAAAGGATAATGAAATTGAAAATGGTTCTTAATAAGGTAGATATTAACTCTAGTTTATTATTCAGGAGGTTAAAGAATGGTTGAGTCAAGTCGGACACAAGGTAAGGGAATTTCTTAACCCAACTTCCATTCTTTGGGTTAATCTCCTACTTTCAAATTATGTCATGATATTATTATGTCTTATTTTGTATTATTTATGTGTACCTATAGTGAATACACATAATAGATCTATTTTATTTTAAAAATGATCTTTTTAAGGACTTTGTCTCAATCTCCTTTCATTGAGACATATTTGGTTTTATACACAACTTCCTTTTATACGGTGTATAAACACCTTTGACTTTTACATTTATGCAAAATGAATCTTTTCTATACGAAGCGTTTTACTAAATGACAAAAAGGGAATGTTTTTCCTTCCGTACATATGCGGCGACAACGACTTCTCCGCCGCCGTGACCATTATTTGAGTTTCGGCTTCCTCTTCAAGCCATAAATTGTTTAATGAAAAATAAATACCATGTTATACTTTTATTTTATTTTGGTATTGAAAATGGTTTTGAAAGCATTTTTATTATATCAATGTGTTGTATTGATATCTTGTGATTGAAATGTGGAAATGTTATGTTTCCTTTATCCATGATTTATGTGATACGATTATGTTATGGTTTATGTTATGTTTAAACCTATTCATATGAGGAATGTATTGGACTTAATAAGTGACGGGTGGAGCCCGCTATAGCTCCTCGATGCATCGGTAGGTATCATGAGACAAATAGACGTGGAATTGTCCGAGGCCCTTTCCCAATTTGGTTTATGGTTTTGGCCGAGGCCTTAATCATTTTAGACGTCTTGGCCGAGGCCTTGAAAAAATGTTTCAGAATGTCCGGCATTATACATTCCCTCATTATGAAAGTGGTTATTGATCTTTCATGTGATTATTCATCTAGTAGAATATCCATGTGAGTAAGTAAGTGACATTATCTCATTTTACTTTTTCCATATTATGCTGAAGTTCAAGTTTAATAAGGCTTTTGTTTAGTTATACATTTCCTTAAATGTTTATGTTTATTCATGAAAGCTTCCGCAATATTGTTAACCTTGCTGAGCATCTGAGCTCACCCCATTAAATGTTTTAATATTTTCCAGGATGTGAAGAAGTATTTTATGAATGACCCGCAGGGATTGTCAGAAGAGGATATGAGAGTGGACTATGGAGACTTTGTTATTGTAGTTTTTCACTTTATGATGCAATGTAACATTTACGAATGTATCTAGTGTTTCCAAGGCTACTAAACTAATCGGTCTTTCGAGACTTGATCTTTTGTGATCATGCCAATGTTACGAAGTAATGCACCGACTCTGGGTAGATGGGGTCGGGGCGTTACATTTAATGTTTTCTAAAATCATGTTGCAAAGTCGTTATGTTGCAGAATTTTCAACAAGGATTTCTCACATTTTCATTTATTTTGAGTTCCTTTGTTTTCTCTATTTATCTCCCCTAATAAAAATTCTATGATAATTACATTACCTTAAATGAAATGAAATTTCATTATTATAATAGAATATTTCATCGTAATCTCTCTTTTATCCTCCTCTTATACTTAAAATGAAAACACCATCCAAGATGTGTTAATTTATCACATTCAGGGATGACGAGTTCTCAATTTTTATTACAATCTTAATTTTTTGTTCATGAAAACATTTTTATGTTCGAGAAAAACTATAATATATTAATTATAACTTATATTAATGTTCTGGAATATTTTTTTGAACTTTATATTAATTTATAAATCAAAATGAGTTCATGTGATAAAAGATAACCAATTATCAAAAAACAATTATCATTAATGTTTTATATAATGATTCATCTCCACTCCCAATAACCAAATGAATTTTATAAAAATTTAATATTCTGTATATTAAAATTAAAATAAAACATCTATTTTGGAAAAACATTCTCCTGTTACATGTTTATCATTACATATATAAAAGTTAACTAGTCATGAATACCAAGGAAGAAAATGCTCCCAAAAAATAAAATTGAACCTCTTAAACC
Source organism: Viscum album (assembly GCA_963277665.1). NCBI lineage: Eukaryota > Viridiplantae > Streptophyta > Magnoliopsida > Santalales > Viscaceae > Viscum > Viscum album. The sequence goes on along the minus strand of OY728140.1, from coordinate 1,720,106,741 downwards.
CATCAAGATGAACATGAATGAAATTAATAAGGCAATAATAAATCAATTAAATTAATTATATGTTATGTAAATATTAATTAATTAATTTAATTTTTTTATCCATGACACTATGATCATGTGAAGAACACCATCAGACTTAAGGTAAGGGGTTTGTTCATCTCACTCCAATTTTTTTGAGATATTTCGTATTCAGTAATACTACATGTTTATGGAGTAGGTATACTAAAAAGTGATGTTTAATATCATGAATATATTTATTTTAATTATATTAAATGTATCATTTAATTATTATTAATTTTGGGGCATACAATTCCATTGATTACAAAGTTGCATGTACTTTCTACCGGAACCTCCAATTTCATTCGGGTTTCCTTTATTCTCTACTCACCTGAATGAAATTATTATTTATTCATATGTACTTATAATATATGTTTCTACAATTTTCAATATATATGTACCAACCTTAATCCTATCTTCAATTATTAAAATTTATATGTTTTAAAAGGATCATTCATAAATTATTCTAGAAATACAAGCTCGATTCATGGGGTGTCTCAGATTGTTACCTACTTTGAAGTTCCCTAGACAATCTATTTTAAGAAAAATTAATCTCTCTAAAATAAAAAATTTTAAACATAAAAATCTATTTTACATCATTTCTAGTTTTATGAAATCAAACATGACATTACGCTTTAGAATCACTTTTATGAATTCCTTAAACCGCACTAAAATATTTTATTTCTAAAGCTTCTTTAAAACCCCTTTTTAAATTATTTCACCTCAAAAATAATTATTTAAGCCTAAAATAAAATTTCATTGACATTCACATTTATTTTATGGGAATTAAAATTTTAAAATATGATTTCATGATAAATAAAAATTATTTTCCAAAAGAATTATTCATTCCAAAGTGAATATAGATTTATCTCATCTCAATTTAACTTTTATGATATATATGGCTTCTTCACCACATATATCTTTCTTGTGGTGTATGTACTTACCTTTTTTATATCATGTTATGAGTATTTTTATTTACATGGTATTCTAAGAGATTATTATTTGAATGTTTCAAGGTGGTCTGGGACCCTTTGGAATATTTATAGATTACTTCCTCAATGATTTGTCAATGGTCTTATTTAAAAGTATCTCCATATATGTCGACATCCTCTATTGAATATTTTACTTCATTGAAATTTATATCCAATGATATAATATAACACATTTAATTGAATGTTTTATGATTAGTTTGACTGTGGATGTACAATCTTAAAATCATTCACCAATTTACTCTTAATGGTTAGTTTTTATGCTACATTTTCAAGGAAAGTTTTTTACATTTCATATGATGGGTTTAGTATGAATGTGTATGTTGTATAGGTTTATCAAAGTTCATATGAGGAATCAATTGGATTTATTAACTGTCGGTTTGGTCCCTCTATATCCCCTCGATTCATCAATAGGTCTCACGAGTCAAACTAGGTCTAGGCATGAGGCCTTGAAACAATGGTTATTTATGGTCTCACTATGAGGCCTTGACGGTATGGATATGATGTCTGGAATATGCATTTCCCTCATTATGAAAATAGTATTGATAGTTCATGTGGTTATTAGAATAGTAGAATACCACTGATTATGTTTTATTACGTTATTATTTATTTAGCTATTATTCTAGCCATAATGTGTTCATGATCATTTTTAAAGGCATTTGTTTTAGTTATTCACCATGTATAATCTTTATGTTTATGTTATTTTATGATGTATTGCCTAACCATTACTGAGCATTTCAGACCACCCATTTCATTTTTTTCCTTTCCCAGTTTATGAAGAAGTGATCATTTATTCCGTTTTTAATGATACAGTTTTTTTGCTTTTGTTATGTACTTTATTTTGTTTCCTTTCTCAGTGTAATATTACTTCCACGTCAGTATCTAGCTTCTTCATGACTAATAAACTGATTGGTCCTTATAGATAGTATTCACAGTAATAAATCCATTGTATTAAATTAATGCACTAGCTCTAGACATATGGGTTTGGGGATTTGCAGTTGGTATCAGAGGGAGTTTAGTAGAAAACATGGAAACTAGATTTAGAAACCGTACCTAGGGAACAAAACCCTAAAATATTCATTGAGTATAAACTTAAAAAACATAGTCAAATTTTGTTAAGGAATGGATTATGTGTATCTTTCAAGAAAATAAATCCATGTCTATATATAATCAAGTCTATAGAATCCCCTAACTTCATTCTTTTATAATATTTGTTCTTTGGTCCTTTTGGACATTGCACCATCCTTTTAAAAAAGACATCGATGTCTGGATACTACATGTGTAAATGGTTATGGAACAGATGTACCAAGGAGTAACAACAATGACAAGAAGTTTCGGGCTTGACCTGTGGTATCCTGGTACACGACAACGAGCCATATTGTGCACCTGGTTTGACAATCAGGGGGGATATTCTTAGGATAATTCATATTTTTTTACATACCATTATGAAGGATTTATTCTTCCAAAGTAAAAAAAGTATATGGTTTAAGGATTTTTGATGCATAAATTTATGATATATACTATTCCATGTTTTGAGATACAGAATTTTCATAATTTTATGAGATTATATAGCATATGTAATTGAATCGAAATAGTGCTTAGTAGTGGAATGAGAACATCACCAATGCACATGATGAAAATAGTAAGAAGGATCATATCTATCATGTTCATATGCCATATTTTTTGTAGATGATAGTCTCCCCCATGTCCTCATCATATGAGGAAATATTATCTTGTCTTAAAAAGGTATGTATATAATTGTATGAGACTTATGGCTTGGAAGGGAAGAAAAATAAGAAGAGGATGGTAAAAAAACATGGATAAAGGGAAGAAGGTAAAGATATATTTTCCGATAATTATGGAAGGAAGAACATTGGTATATCCTTGAGAGGAAAACGATTTTTATTCAAGTGTTGATAAAATTTCCACCATGCTCATAATTGCAGGACAATGAATGAATTTCCCTTCATTTAATGTTTCTACTACAGGGAGATGGGACACTATGTGAATAAATGTCTCGTGTGTTAAAGGAATACATCCCAAATGATGATTTTGGATAATCATCATGTTCTGATTCTACCATAGATGAAGTAGAAAGATTAATATTCGTATTCAAGAATCATGTCATGTGAATATTTTTTCAATATTGTATTGGTTGTACGAATTACTAGATATCTAAGGATTGTACTAAAGAACTATTTCATTAAGGATTTGAGATTGCATAAACAATGTTACAAAGGAAAATAAATTCAGTAGAATGTTAAATTATATATATATATATATATCTAATGTTGAGATAATGATGATGAATTTATTGATTCAAATAAGTACATAATACCTTGGAACTTGTTATTGACTTGTCAACAAGTGGTCTATGCTATCATTTATGGAGTTTACATCCTTTTGGATATAAGAAATATATCTAATAGCATCTGTAAATTTGAATTCATGTTTCCAATAAGGTTTTATGGTAATTTTATTTATAACCATATTTTATGAGGACACACGATGAAGATATTTACATGTTTGGAATGTGAAAATTTAGATCTTCTTTATGTTGATTAACGGAAAATAAGGTAGAAAATGCATTGACAAGGATGGATCATGGAGTTCTAAAAAATGAATATTTCCAATTCCAACATTTACTTGTATCTGGAAAGGAAGGATATTAGAATGATTATAAATTATTAGATCATTATCTTTTGGAAAGTTAAACCATTTGGGAAATGGTTTATGTTGATCATTGTATGAGTTATTAGAGTTTAATTCCACTACATGATGGTTTGATTATTCTTCCATTACCATGTTGTCTAATTGGAATGAATTATTTTGTAGTAATAGATGCATTTCCCCTTCCTCTAATTAAGAGGATATTTTAAATGTATTTCAGATGTAGGTTTCCTTCAAGGGAACTTTCATGTATCAACTATTTACTTTCTTTAGTCAATTTCAAATTTTGTGGATGAAATTTTTTTAAGGAGGGAATAATGAAACACCCCCAAAAATTAAAAAATAGATTTAATATTGATTTCATGAAACACTGAGTCTCTAAAAAACACTACGGTGTTATAAACTTTCCCCTAAATATAATTTTTACACTTCTGTAATTTGAATTTTGATAAAATAACAGACATTGTTGCATTCATTAAGATATTTATAGTCTAATAAGACAAACAAAAATTTTTAATGAATAGAAACATACCCTTATGGGTAGTAAAATATCATCAAGAATTGTAATTAATTATAAATTGGAAAAAAATTAGAAACATCACACATGAGTTTATAAATATTATTTAGACATCTTATAAGTGAAAAAACAAACACATTATCTGTATTAGTATTTTTGTATGTCATAAATATTTTGATTATAAATATCTTGTTTAATTTAATAATTTAAAATGAAAATGTATTTTCATAATATTTAATAATAAATTATTACTTTATTTTTTATGGATAAAATATAATTTTTATGGGACTCAGATTAATATCTCAAGATGTCATAAAACTAGTTATAGTTTTAAAGTTGTTTTTTGGGAATAAACTCTGATTTTTTTAAAAATTAACATAAAACTATTTAAAAACTTATTCTAAGAAAATTTATTTAATTTTTAAATTATACACATTGATAAATGTTTAGGGTGAATTTTTGAGATTTTTTAATATACTTTAATTTCTCGTGAATAGTAAAAATATAGTTTTGAGTTTTTGGTATGATTAATGAAATCCTAATGATGTAATAATTAATATAAAAATATGGTTGACTTTTGTACCATAAAATATTATGTTATGTGTCCCATTTGGCTACTACCATTGGAAAATACCATGGGAAAGCACATGGTTTTCAAAAAAACTACTAATGAGGTGTCCATTAAAATTAATAAAAAAACCCCTCTCATTTACTATAAATTCCAACTGATTATTTCGTTTTATATCATTACAAACACATAATATGTGAATAAATAGTTTTTTTACCTCCTTAGTAGTCCTCCCAAGGTGTCCTAAATCCTCCAAGGTCCCAACCATCAAGTCATAGGAGTTACTCTTCAAGGTAAAATAATCCTCAACTTCTCTTTTCCCATCCAGATTCTCTTTTATGTGGTATGTATTTAAAGTACTCATACCATGTTATTATTCATATATTATTATATCCCTATACTATTTTATGAGTAATTTTTTAATAACTGACCCCTATCCCATCTCTTTTTTAATTCTTTCCAAAACCATGTTGCATAGTCATTATGCTACCAAATTTTCCTCTAGGATTTCTAAACATTTTGTTTTATTTCGAGTTCCATTCTTTAATTTTTTCATCTGACCTCATCCAAATGCTATGATTATTATAGTACCTTACATGAAATAGAATTTTATTATTCTAATGGAATATTTCATCATTATATCTCTTCCCCCCTCCTCTTATACTAAAAATTAAAACACCATCTGAGATATGTTAATTTATCACATTCTGGGATGACGTGTTCTCAATTTTTATTACCACATTAAATTTTTATCATGAACCCATTTTTATGGTTGAACCAGTCTGTAATATATTTATTATAACTTATTTAAGGTTATGGAATATTTGAGTGCACCTGATATTAATTTATAAATCAAAATTAATTCATTGTGATAAAAAACAACCAAAAAACCCAAAAAATTATCATTAATGTTTTATATTAAGATTCATATCCACTCACAATACCCAATTGAATTTTAGAAAACTTTATTCTTCTATATGTTAACATATAAAATAAAACTTCTATTCTAGAAAAAAATTCGCACATTACATGTTTATCCTTACATATATACAAGTAAACCGGTAATGAATACCAAGGAAGAAAATGCTCCCAAACAATATAATTGAACCTCTTAAACCCAAAAAGAAGGAAATGAATGAAATTAATAAGGATATAATAAATCAATTAAATAATTTAGTGGTTATGGAAATACTAATTAATGATTTTAATTTGGTTAGCCAGGACACTAAGATCAATTGAAGAACACCATCAGACTTAAGGTAAGGGGTTTCTTCACCTCACACCCATTTTTTGTGAGATATTATGTATTCAGTACTACTAATTTTGTATGGGGTATGTATAATAAAAAATGATGTTTCATATCTCAAATATTATTATTTTAAATATATTAAAATTTTCAATTAATGATTAATAACTTTTGGGATTTCGATTCCATTGATTACAATGTTGTATGTACTTTCTACCGGAACCTCCATTTTCATTCGGGTTTCTCATATTCTCTACTCCCCAAAATGAAATTATTATTTATTCATATTTAATCCTCATATATGTTGTGAAAATGTTCAGTATATATATACCAACCAGAGTCCTACTTTCAATTCCTTTGATTTATATGCTTTAAAAGGATCTTTCAAAAATTCTTCTCAAAATAGAAGGTCAATTCAAGGGACTTCTTGGATTCTTACCTATTTTTATGTTTACCCGATAATCTGTTTTAATGAATATTTATCTATCTATAGTCACTCATTTTAAATTGTAAATTTAATTTTATTTCATTTATGGTTTTATAAAACCAATCATGCCTTTGAACATTTAAATCACTTTAAATAATTCCTTTAACCGCACTAAAATGTATTATTTCTATAGATTTTTTTAAAACTCTTTTAAATTATTTCACAATAGTAAGAAATTATTTATGCCACCAATAAAATTTCAATGAAATTTAATTTTATATTCTAGGATTCAAATTTTTACAATCTTACTTCCTGACAAATAAAAATGATTTTCCAAAAAATAACCCTTCTTTCCAAAGTAAAAAAATGACATTTCTCATCTCAGTTAAATTTTATTAGATATATTCCTTATTCACCACTTATTTCATTCCTGTGGTGTATGTACTGCCCTTTGGTATATAATATAATGAGTCTCCCTATTACCATGTATTCTAAGGGATTATGATTTGAATTCTTCGACGGTGTATGGGGCACTATTAAATGTTTGAAGATTATTTCCTCACGGATTTTTCAATGGTCTCATTTAAAACAATCGTCATATATATCAATGCCTTTTGAGTAATATTGTACATAATTGAGGTTTATCTCCTATGATATCATATAAAATATTTAATAGAATGGTTTTTGATTTTTTTGATTGTGGATGTGATATCTTAAAACTATTCACTAATTTACTCTGAATGGCTAGTGGTTATGCTTAACATTCTAGGAATGTTATTTACATTTGATATGTTGGGTTCAATAAGAATGTGTATGTTGTTTATATTTATACCTGTTAATATTAAGAATGAAATGGAATTAGTATGTGTTAGTTGGGACCTGCTATAGCCCCGCGAGGCATCAGTAGGTCTCATGAAACAAACTAGGCCATGGTTCGAGGCCTTTGACAAATGGTAATTTATTGCCTTGGCATGAGGCCTTGATGATATCGTTATGATTTACAGAATATAAATTTCCCTCATTATGAAAATTGTATTGAGATTTTAGGTGGTTATTCGACAAGTAGAGTACCCATGATTATTTTTTATTATCACATTATTTATTAAAATCTTATTCTAGGCATAATTTGTTCAAGATCTGTTTTTAGAGGCATGTGTTTTAGTTATTCCCTATGAATAATATTTTTTTTTCTATTTTCATCTATATTTCCTAACCCTTAATGAGAATTGCAGCTCACCCCTTTCATTTGTTTTTCATTGCCCAAGTTATGAAGAAGAGATCATTTGTTGAATTTTAAAGGATGCAGTTTATTAGCCTTTTTATGTAAAGTATTTTTTTCCATTCAAAATGTAATATGAGTTCCATGTATATATCTAGATTCTTCAAGACATCAAAACTTCTGGGTCCATCATCATATGATTCCTTGTAATCATCCCAATGTATTAAAATAAAATACCAGCTTCAGGGTTTTGGGCACGAGGCGTTACAAAGACCTTTGTATGTGACTGATTTCAATTAATTTATCATTAAATTAAATTGTTGGCCTTTGTGTCATCTGTCATCTCATTATCTAATGTAATGCATGCTCATGGTTTCATTTATGTGAACCCCTTCCTCTAACATGCTTGTGGGTAAAAGAATATGAAATGGATGGGGATGTTATTATACTGGAGTCTGTTCATGTTTGGAGCCAAAGTGAAACCAATCCAACAGAGATACATAGATGAATATATGGAAAATGCAACATGAAACTCAAAGGGATAAAGGTGTTCCCCCTAGTTTTATGGTAAGGTTTGCATTTACTATATAAAATAACCATTAATAAAATTTCACTATCATACCGATTTTTTATTTTATTTCTGGGAAGTGGCATGGTTATTTCATTATAGATATTTTGTCACGATCACATGAACAAATTAATTTACAAGAATGCAACATAGAACAAAAATAAATATTATTATGAGTAAATATTATCTAATAATTGGTTAATCACTTAAGTAAATCCCCTTATTATTAACAAGAATGAAATAATGATTGTAATTTGAAATTTGCGCATTAATGAATAAACTCCCTTAATAATATATATTAATTCACTATATCCTTCCACTATATCAGTTAAAATCTATCTATTGTTCAAACATCTTGACATGCCAATTTTGGGGGTGCTTTCAATTTTCTTGGAATTATAACATGATTTTCTAGGTGTACATAAAATATTTTCCATCATCGGATGACTACAAAATAATGACTTCGTGTATTTAAGAGGCCAGGGTTGAAGAAATACAATTTATGGATTTCAGGATTGGAGAGTCTAGTCAACATAATAAGGAACTATGAGTTATTGTAGTTGGAATTTTGAATGCCTACCTAAAACCATTCATGTTTCTTAACCAAACAGTTTCATGGTAATGGTAAAGGGAATTCGGATCCTTACCACTAGAAATGACAAGTAAAAAGATATTTTGAAGCCAACGGTGAAGATTATGATGTTTTGATAAAATAGTGGTAAATTACTAAACATTATAATAATTTTTCTAAATATTATTAGATAAAGTACTAAAATTATAATCATATTATTTATAGAAACAATAATAAAATGAATTCAAACATATCACAGTGATCTATACATGAGTTGGATAAACTTCTCACTAACAAGAATTTCAATTAGTGGGAAATGTTATTACACATTATCCATTACCAAGAAAGTAAATTGTATGCACTAGAAGAACATATTCTTGATGTGCCTGGTAATATTACTACTGACAATGAGATAACTCTCTATGGGAAACAATTGCTCAATTCAATAAAAGTTTAGTGTTTCTTTCAATCATCTATGAATAATAATATTTTTAAGAAACATGAGGACATGGATCCATATAACATGATGTCTCCACATTAGGATCTATATTAAAATAAGGAGAGAGAATAGAGATATAAGATCTCCAATTTTTTATTTACAAATATGCTGGGATAGTCAGCCCAGGATATGCCTCATGTACTCATTATTATTGGCTACATTCAGGACATAAACATCATAGAGATTAAATTCCAGGATGATATGCACATATATATCCTAATTTCTTCTCTAACCAGGTCCTTATATAGTTTTATTATTAATTTTAATATGAACAAAATGATAGGAGTCTTTCTGAATTTGTTTCTTTGATTTTCCAAGTAGATAATCACATGGGGTATTAGATACATCTTGTAGTTCTCACATCTATAAAAAAATGTAGGAATCATGTAGATTTAAATGGATTTCTATAGGAGATGTGGATATGTGATCTTCCAATAGTGTGAGGCTAGCTTCTCTAGCCATTGGTGACAACCGACATTATTTTAAAACATGAATGATATTTGTTTTAAGGGATTCTTATTATCTTAAAACTCTTACCAAGAACATAATTTATGAATCATGGTAAGATGTAGATGGATTTATTTTTAGGTTTCGAAATATAGTTAGTTTGTTTATAAAGACAACATTTGTTAGGGTATGTCATGTTTTAATAACAATATTAATGTAATAAATTATAAAAATCAAGTATTGTAAATTTATAATGAATCATGTTTATAGGACACATATAACAAAAATCTATGACATCATCATCTCTATCATATATACGATAATTAATTGACAATGATATATCAGTATGGTTATTTAGAATCTTTTGATCTAAACCCACTTCAATGATTTCATGCTTATTTACAAGGAAAAAATGAACAAATCACAATTCAGTTGATATGGTGAAAGGTCCATATATCTTCTAGTATTGGTATACAGCAACGTGTGTGAACCATTTCCAGTCAAAGCTAGAGGTGAGAATTCGTAGCTCTTAACTTTTACTGATGACCTGTATAGATATGGTTATGTATAAATGATGAGGTATAAGTCATATTCCTATGTGAAATTAAAATAATTCAAAATTGAAGTAGAGAATCAATATGGTAAGGTGATAAATAATCACTAATTGGTTCAATGTGGTGAATATCTTTACCAAGAATTTACCAAATTCTATGGGAGTTTGGGATTCTATCTCAACACACTCCACCATACACTGTAACAACCCAAACATTTGAATAATATTTTTTTCCTGAATATGTGTGTTATTTTAAACTCAAAAAAACAATATCCTTCTAATAATTAATTGAGTATAATTAAAATAAAACCATTGGTTTTTCACTAATATATGACTGTTGGTCAATATGGTATTTGGAAACTATACTCTTAACATTATGATTATTGTTTATAAATACCATTGATCATGATTAATTATTAAATAAAGAAGAGTGGATGGCCCCATCTGGTAGACTCGGTCCATACAAAGCTCGTATGTCAGTGCTTGGTAAGGAGGTCGTATTACTCAGCTTTTCTCTGGACCAATACTATGCTATGCTTCAATATATTAATCAATAACAAAATTACCTCCATAAGAAGTTAAAGATGATAGAAATTACCACTTGAGAAATGTTGTTCGAGCCGCCCCACGATTTTATCACGATTGCACACATTACACTTAGGTCCTATGCATGTGTTATAAGGGGCTGGGTAAATGGGCCTTAGTTACTTTATATAATCCTTTTGTATAAATTATATTGTTATTTATTTTTATTTTAAAATTAGTGAATTTCAAATGTCAAAATAAATATAGGATGAATTTATTAAAGTTCAATATTATTGTTTAATATTCGAAAAAGTTATTTTAAAATATTATTTATATATTTAAAATAATTAATAATGTGAAATTATTTTCAAAAAATGGCCTTCTACAGCTTTGATAAGTAAGAAATCCAGATTCTAATAACATCAACTTAATTTTCAGTAAATTGTAAATTATGAATAGTAATATTACCCTTATGAATAGTAATGTGTCCAATGGAATTATAACCTCACATAATTATGTATAAATATAATTTAGGAATATTTAATGATAATGTGATATAATAGGATAAGTAAACAACTACTTCAGAAATTACAGGTTAAGTATTGTTATTTGTTCTGGTAAATATTGTTTTTACATAAAAATTAAATATCCCTAATTAGAAAATTATTTTTTTTAAAATGGAGTTCATTTTTGAATTCATAGAATTGATATTATATTATGGTGACTTTATTATATTTTTATAAATTTTTTTTTTCAGTGAATAAAAAAATACAGTTCGGAGTTTTATTGTGATTAATGATATCATTAATGATGTAATAATAATTTAATAATTATGGTATACTTGTTTACAATAAAATATGTTATGAGTTTTCCCATATGGCCAATACCATGTGAAAATACCACAGGCAATCCCATGGTTTTTCCAATACCACTAATAAGGTGTCCCTTGGAAATTAATAAATTATTCCCTCACTTTTTCAATAAATATAATCACATTCCATCATTAAATTAAGTAAAAATTTATCTTCAATGATTATATTGTCCTTTTACCACATATGGAGTCCTACCAAGATTCCCTCAAGACTCCAAATTTCTCGACCATGGTGTTTTTTAACTTAATCTTCATGTTATGGGAACCTTTCACCCTTCTTTTTAGTCAACACTTCTTTTACGTTATGTCTTTGAATTTCCATTTTCATATGTTGGGGTACAATATTATGTATCCCTATTACATTTCTTTTGATTTCTATATGATGAGATTCACTTTTTTCCATATCAATTCATTTTCTAAATTTTTATGTGATGCCGCTTGACTACAAATTTTTTTTAAAAAAAATTACATCTTCTCTTTTCCTTTAAAATTTCCATTTCATGTGGTATTTCATTAAAATATCCATACCATGATATTTTTTATTTTCTATTGAATACCTATACAGTATTATTAGTTATTTATGAGTGGGTTACCCATTTCCCATTTTTTTATGTTTTCTAAAACCATGTTATATAGCTGTTTTGCAGGAGAATTTTCGTCTCTGAATCTCTCTATTTTTCTCAAGAAATTATCTTATTTTATTTATTTTAATACCCAAAACTATTTCATTTATATGGGTCTTAATCAGGACATAAAAATAATATATTTCATTCTATAATTTACATAAATAAAACCCTCATTCCTTTTCCATGTGTTATAAATGACATAATGATCTTGTTTTTAAGCACATTTTAAAACATCCAGATTTTGATATGAACCCCATTTCTTTTATTCTAGCTGGTTTATTTATTAAATGATTGATTATTATCTATGCGTATAACATAAAAATAACGAAATATTATGGGCACACCTTAATATCTCTCCAATGCATTGGTTAAGGAATTAATCTCTAGGGATGACAAGAATTATGATACCTTGGTGAATAACCTTGGTATTTTTTATAACACCTCAGTAATGGACCTTGGTGATATGATTATTAATGACTAAATTAAATGTTTTAGACACTTTTTAAAGGTATGTTTCAAGTTATAATTATGATTTCCCTCATTAAACCCATGTTCTTATTGTTATCAGTCAAGTTCACATGTAAATTGTTTCAATTTTTTTCATTACTGGGCCTTCTACGCACCCATTCCATTGATGTATGTCTTCAGGTTATGAGAAGAAATATTTGTATTAGGATGAAAATTTCAAGAATACTTTGAAGAGGATTAATATAATGTCACTTGTATTCATGTATTTTTTACCTTTTTTCCAAGACAATATTCATTAAATATCCTCTATTTGTAATGTAATGAAAAGTTATGTAATAATAAGGAGGGATTCCATAGTTGATATCAAAGGATAGTTTAGTTATTTTTTTTGGAATTTAGCTATGAAAACATTAGGAATAACCATATATAAAATTTTAAATATAGTAAAAAATACTCATATTTTGGTGAAATATTATGTGAGTGGTTTCTAAACAAATAAATCCTTATCTGGATACAAACAAGTGGATGTGGATCTAGAAAAGATATAGCTAGGAGTGGAAACTCTGAAAAGTAATTCTAGGCTTGACCTGGGGTATCCTTGTACAAGACAACATGCCTTTCTGTACTCCTAGTTTGACACTCTTAGGGGATATGTTTTATCATAGGCTTTTTATGAATCATCATGAATGATTTATATAGAAATGTAACTGTTTATGCATGAAGTTTTAAGAAAAACAATTTATTAATGTTAAAAGATTTTTAAAAGAAATAATCTCCCCACAAAGGTTTTATTCTTTTATAAAATATAGGGAAATAGGAGGAACCATGAAAATGGTGACCACAACGGACCATGCACCGACGACCCACCGATGGAAGCTGGAATTGAATCATTTATATGAATGATGAACCAATTGACTCAAGTTATGTGAAATAACAAGAATCAAGTTGAGAGAACAATTTCACTACAAAGGGAACAACATTATATTTAGTCATTTATGCTTCAATGACCACCAACCATCAGTAGATACATCGACCCATTGTTTTCCCAAAAATAGATCAGCTATATCAAGAAGTTATTTTCTATTCTCCACTATTCAGAACAAGAGAATGCCACCCAAGATATTTACCACTTTCAAAGAGAAACTAATCATTATTGGAAACTGATTAAAAACAGAAGGCTAAGAGTGGAAGTTGATGCTATGGAGTGGGAAGAGTTTAGAAGGATCTTATTTAATATGTATTTCCCTCGTTGATGATAAAAAAATGGAGGAGTTTCTCAAGCTGAAGAAAAAGCAGAATGAATCTATTGGAAGTAATGAGGTGATCTTCACAAGTCATTTATATTAAAACTTAAGAATTTTCATGGATCAAAATAGGAAGGCACATTGATTATTTTGTGAACTAAGACCTCATCTATGGAAGAATATAGCCAACTAAGACTATGATATATATGAGGAGATCGTGGAGAGTGCTATAAAATTCTAAATAATGTTTGGAAAGATGTAGTGGTTTCATAAATCCAATGAAAAGAAGAGATATATAGAGCCAATATTTGGTAGGATATTTGATCAGGGGAGAGGATACATGAATGTTCAACGTCCCATGTGTAATAAGTGTGGGAAGAATCATTTGGGGAAATTATGGTTCGGGAGATGGAAGTGCTAAATGTGTTGAAGAGATAGCCATATCACTCAGAATTGTTATAGTGAGATGATGTGAAAACATCCCAATTATAATGATAAAGGAATGACAGTTCAAGCCCCACCTGAAGTTCAATGCATCATGTTTAGAATGCTTGGGCACTTTTCCAATCACTATCTAAATTTGAGGGTAGTGGAGGGGATTCACCACCAGTATCAACAAATAATAAGGGAGCAAGGTCATGATTTTTCTATCATGACAGATGATGTTGAACCTCCGAATGATGTGGTGGCAAGTACTCTTATTGTTTTCTCAATGATAGAATGTACTATGTTTGATTCTGGTTTTACACATTCCTTTATTTCTTCCAAGTTTTCAAGGAAATTAGAATCAACACCTGAATTTATAAAAGTAGATTTATCAATAAAGACACCTAGTGGTATTATCCAAGCATCATCAGTCTTTAGAAGACCCCGTATAAAAGTAGATTTATCAATAAAAGTAGATTTCTCCCTTGAACGCGTACCTGGATCTTATTCAATATCAAAGACCCTGTATATGATGGAAAATCTGGTGTTGTTGGAATTAAAGAATCAACTCCAAGATCTTTTGGGGAGGGGGTTTATTTGACCAAGTGTGTCTCCCTGGGGAGCACATGTTCTCTTTGTGAAGAATACAGTTGGTTAAATTTGGATATGCATTGATTATAGAGAACTAAACAGGATCAAAGTAATAAATAAATAGCCACGTCAGAAAATTGATAACTTATTTGACCATCTTCATTGGGATCAATTCTTCTCCAAGATTAATCTTTGATCTGGATATCAACAATTGAGGGTGAAGAAAAAAGAAATTCCAAAATCACCATTCGATCAAGATATTGGTATTATGAGTTTGTTGTTATTCCCATCGAAAAAACTAATGCACCTTCTATTTTAATGGATTTTTTGAATAGAGTCTTTATGGACTACCATGATAACATTTTGATAGTTTTTATTGATTATATTCTGATATATTCAAAAAATTTCGTGGAGTATGATGATCATTTAAAGGTTAATTTGAAACAATATACAGAAGGATAGGCTTTTGGAATGTTTTGAAAATGAGAATTTTGGTAACAACATGTTTCATTCTTAGGGAACATTATAACCAATGTAGGTATCACAATTGAACTTGCAAAGACAATGGTTGTAGATGAGTGACCTCATCCTAAAAAATAACTGAGATTTTTAGTTTTCTTGGAATAGTGTTATATTATAGGAGGATTGTGAAAAAAATCATGACTTTATAATCCATTAACCAAATTATATCGAAAAGGGATCAAGTTTATTTAGAAAAATGTGTTTGAGGAATGTTTCCAAGAGCTGAAAATAGATTGGTTACTGCACCCATGTTAACTCTTCCCTTAAGTGGAGAAGGATTTGTTATTTTTTACGATGCATATATGAAAGGTCACGGGTGAGTCCTCATGAAAAATGAAAAAGTCATTGCATATGCATCTCGAAAATTGGAGACCCAAGATCAGATCTACCCTATGTATGATCTCCAGCTGAATGTTGTTGTTTTTTCTTTGAATATATGGAGGAACTATCTTTATTGGAAGAAATGTGATATATACACAGACCATCAAAGTGGAAAGTGTATTTTGACACAAAAGGAATTGAACTTGAGACAAAGGAGATGATTGAAACGTCTTAAAAATTATTATTGTTTAATTAATTATCACCCCGAAAGATAAAATAAATTCATAAATGCATTGTGTAAGAAATAACTTGTTGTTCTATCCCTGATAAGGATACAAATATATACCTTGATCTAAGACCTAGTGAAAATATACAAGGGAATTATAAGGGAAGGGATATCATCAAACCTATCCCAAATGATTTGTCAACCTTCAGTACCAGAGAACATCAAGAATTATCCTAAGAAGAATCTTTTTTATAGGAGAAGATTGAGGTTGTGAAGGATGTAATGTTTCTTGAGTTCAGTATTGATCAACAAGGTGTACTGAATTTTCATACAAGGCGTTGTGGTCCATCAGTTCCGAAAATAAAGAAGTAGCTAATGGATGAAGCTCATAGCTCTATTTTATCTATACTTCTTGGAAAAAAAATGTATAGGGACATTCGTGATCATTTTTGGTAGGATAATATGAAAAGGGAGATTGATGACTACACTACAAGGTTCATGGTATGTACAAAAGTGAAGGTAGAGGGACAACTTCTTAAAGGGGTATTAAAACCACTACCCAAACTAGCGTGGAAGTGAGACAATATCACAATGGTTTTTATCATGTATCTCTTGAGAACTTCCAAAGGAAATAATTTTATATGGGTTATTGTGGACCGTCTCACCAAGACTCTCATTTTATCCCTATTAGGGAATATTTCACTATCTATCAACATTATAGGATTTATGTAAAGGAAGTGGTAAGGATACATGGAGATCCACTTTCTATCATATCTGATAATGATATAAGGTTCATATACAAATTCAGTAGAAGTATTAAACATGCTCTGAGTACCGAATTGAATTACATTATGACCTATCATCCCCAAACTAATGGCCAATTGGAAAGGACTATTCAAACACATGAGGACATTATGAGAACATGCTCAATGTAATTTAACGGTGGATGGGATCAACATCTCTCATTAGTTGAGTTCTCTTATAATAATAGTTTCTATTTAAGAATTACAACGACATCCAATGGAGCTCTATATGGAAAGAAATGTATAATTCATACTTATTGGGATGAAGATAGTGATATAAAGATTCTTAGACCCGATATTGTGCAAGAGATGATGGAAGAGGTTCATTCCATCCAACAACACATTATTTCTATTTAGAGTCAATGAATGTGCTATGCTGACAACCGTCGAAGGAAAATGATGTTTGATGTTGGTGACAATGTATTTCTTTGAATCTCACCTTGGAAGAGAGTCATGAGGTTTGGGAAGAAAGGGATCCTCAACCCTATGTACACTGGCCCCAATGAAATCCTTTATCTCATAAGAGCATTGGCTGATTGGCTTTCACTTCTCCAAAATCTTGCACAAGTACATGATGTCTTCTACGTATTCTTTTTGTAAAAGTACATACATTACCCTTCACATATACAAAATCCTGAGGTGTTACAGCCGAAACATGACTTCTCTTATGAGGAAAAGCTAGTGAAGAACTTGGATCACAGGGGAAAGGTTATACACAATAATACTACCCACCTTGATAAGGTGTTGTGGAGGAACCACAAATGTGAAGAAGCCACATGGGAAAAAGACAATTATATGAGGTAAAAGTACCTAAACCTTTTCACTTCTAAGGGTATGAGTTGAAATATCAATGAAAAATTTTATTAAGGGGGGAAGAATGTGACGACCCGAAAATTTGAATAATATTTGTTTCCTAAATTTTTGTATTATTTTATATTCCACAACATTATATCATTTTATTAATGAAGCGTGTACAATTAAAATGAGACCATTGGGTTACGACTATTATATGATCACTGTTCAATATGACAGTTGGATACTATACACTTAACATTATGATTATTGTTTATAAATACCAATGATCATCCTTAATTAATACAGAAAGCAGAGTCAATGGCTTCATTCAGTAGGCTCAGGCCATATGAATCCCATCTATCAGATCTTGGAATAGAGGTAGCATCACTGGGATTTTCTCTAAACTAAGCCCAAGATAATCTTCTCCATATTAAGATTAAGTGTAATTGATTTCGAGAGAAGTTCAAGTTAATAGCAACTACCAATCGGGAAATGTTGTCTGAGCCGCCCTACGATTCTATCACCATTGCACGCCATACCCTTATGTCCAATATTGGTGTTATAAGGGGCTATGTAATGAGGCCTTAGTTACTTTGTGTATTCCTTTTGTATAATTAATAGTGTTATTTCTTAATATGGTATTTTTTTTTGAAATTCAAATGTCAAAATAAATATAGGATGAATTTTTCGAAGTTCTATATTTTTGAAGAATATTGGAAAAAAATATTTTAAAAATATTTTTATATAATTTATATAATAATTAATTTGAAATGATTTTCAAAAAATGGACTTTAATAGATTTGATTGGTATGAAATTTTGATTCTAATATGATCAACAAATTTTTTGATAAATAGTAAATTTTGAATAGTAATATTACCATTATGAATAGTAATGTGAAAAATATAATAAAAACCTCACACAATTAAGTATAAATACAATTTACGCATCTTGAATGGTAACGTGATATAATATCCTTAGTAAATAATTATTTTAGAAATTATTAGTTAAGTATTAGTATTTTTGGGTAATCGTGTTTTTTAAAAAAATGAAATATATCCTAATTAAGTAATTATTTTCAAAAAATTGAGTTCATTTTTTTATTTATAGAATCGACATTAGGTTAGGTTGAATTTATGATATTTTTATAAAATCTTTTTTCTTTCAATGAATAGTAAAAATACAGTTTTGAATTTCAGTGTGTTTAATGACATCATTAACAATGTAATAATGACGTAACAATTCTTCTTGGATTGTGTACAATAAAATATTTTATGAGGTTTCTCAAGAGGCCAATAACATAGGAATATACCATGAGACTTCCCATGGTTTTTCCAATACCATTAATGAGGTGTCCATTGGAAATTAATAGAATATTCCCTCACTTTATCTATAAATACCAATCCATTCCTTAATTAATTTCATTTAAAATTAAACCTCAGAGAATATAATGTCTTTTCCCCCCAATTAATCCCTCCTAATGTTCCCTCAATCCCCCAACATCCCAACCATCATGTTTTTTATGTCACTCTTCAAGGTAAGAGAACATTTCACCCTCCTTTTTAGTAAACACTTATTTTATATTAGTCATTGAATTTACATTTTCATATATTGGGGTATGATATTATATATCCCTATTAATTTTATTTTGATTTACATATTATTATATTCCCTTTTCTCTATCATAAAATCATTTAATGAATTTTTATGTGACGCTGTTAGGCTGCCGAATTTTCATTAAAAAATCGCATATTCTCTTTTCTTTCATGTTTCGTTTTCATGTGGTATGTCATTCAAATATCTATACCATGATCTTATTTATTTTTTATTTTGTCCATATATAGTATCATGAGTTATTTATCAGTTTATTACCCTTGTAAAATCTCTTTTTAATGTTTTCTAAAACCATACTATATAGCTGTTATGCTACAGAATTTTCATCACAAAATCTCACTCTTTTTCGCAAGAAATTCTATTATATTTTTATGTGAATACTCAACCATATTTTATTTATAGGGGTATTAATCAAGATATAAAAATGATATATTTTATTCTAGAATATTAATACATAAAACTCTCATTCCCTTTTTATGGGTTATAAATGATAAAATGATCTTTTTAAGTTCTTTTTAAAACATCACGATTTTGATATAAAACCCTTTAATTTAATTCTATTTGGGATATTAATCAAATGTATGATTATGATATATGTGGATCATATTAAAATAAATACATATTATGGTTCCACTTTCATTTCTCTCCAATGCATTGGGTAAATAAATAATCTCCAGAGATGACAAGTTTTACGATATCTTGGTGAATAACCTTGGTAATTTTTACGACTCCTTGGGGATGATCCTTGGTGATATTCTTGTGAATGTATAAATAAAATGTTTTATATACATTTTCAATTTATGTTTCAAGTTATTATAATGATATTCCTCTTTATCCTTAAGCTTTTATTATTATCACTCAAGTCTTAATGTAAACAGTTTCACATGTTTTCCTTACCAGGCCTTCTGCTCACCCTTTTCATTGATGCCAGTCTCCAAGTTATGAGATGCAATAATTGTACATTGGATGAAAATATAAAGAATCCTCTAAAGTGGATTAAAATAATTATATATGTTTTCATGTATTATATAATTTTTTTTTCGAAACACTTGAATTTAATGATCTTATGTTTGTAATGTAATTAATAGTTATGTAATAAGAAGGAGGGATTCCATAAACATGCCATAGTTTAATGGAATTACCTTCATGTAATGGAGTAGAAAGAAACTTGTTTTGTCACATACATGTGTATGTGTTTTCATGAAAATTGTTAAGTCCTTTTTATGAAACAATCTATTTCCTTGGGGAACAATGTGTATCCTTATAGGGTATCCCAAGAAAATGAAGGGATACTACCTATAAAACACATTATACAAGAAAGTGATTATCATTATACAAGACACCTTTATTGATAGGTATGAAATACTCAAAAATGTTAGTGGGAGAAATATTGACTTTAGTAAAGATTACTCTCACGATACATAAGAGTTGGTATTAGAACAGATTACATTAGTGTCTGTGGAAGATGTAATTCCTAAAACACAAGTAATATGTAGGAGCACAAGAGAGGAATCTAAACATGGAAGATATAGTTTTCTAGTCACTGAAGATAGTGAATAATTATTGGTTGATAATTATGAACCTCTCTTGTAAAGTACATTATCCGGTGGCTACTAACCAGTTCCCTGATCCAGTTTGTCATGTGACCTCAGTCGTGTCTCCTCGTATGCCATATGCTTCTAACTAGCAGTGTGAGTCACATGAATTAGGTTGGGGAGACTATAACTACTTATTTGGACTAATACCACCATAGAATTAATATCAAAAAAATAATCATAAAAAAAAGTAAATGGAAAACATTAGGCAATGCTAAAAAGTAACCGTGTATAAATTCTATATCAAAGTCCAGTGGACACACCACATGCCAGGCAGTCATACAATATAAATAAAGACCAAAAATTTCTAAATACTCTAAACTTGGACATGAGTCCCAACCATATCCTATCCTGCCATGATCCAACCCATCACCCCTTTCACAACCATACAGGATGTCCCTTTGTTGAATCTATACCAAATAAATGTAGCATGTTCTTGGGTACCCAAGAGACATGGAAGCCTATGAAGGGTGTGAGTAAAACTCTGTAAGCCACCACCAATGGTGTCTAATTCAATAACAAGTCTATACAAAGGTGTATACAGGTTACTAGTGACATAAATGAGAAATGTTATAAGGAAAAAAATTAATTAATAATATAATATACATTTAAAATTTAAGTTCTCAAAAAACAAACAATCAAAAAAATTGACTCAAAACACACTAGGAGTCTAATACAAGTCACAAAGTGTGACACAAACATTTAACCATAAGATATTTAACTAATATCAACTCGTCACATACCCATTAGCTACAATATTCATTTAATATATTTTAATCGTTATTTACATTTCATCACTTATTATTTCTTCATTAATAAATTCATCTACATATCATGTTCCATTGGATAAGAATTAACATCATTTAAATTACAGCCTAAGTCGATCAATTACAATTCATAAGGGTATACGTCAATTTCCCTATCTCACTAGGGATAAACATTTCCTAATAATACATCACACATACCTTTGAGCCTCAATCCACGTAATATCATCGAATGAAACCAATAGGGGAATAGATAATCACCCTGAATCTCTAACCCATTCATTCATATATAACATTAGAGCATCGGTCCAACCTGACCGGTGAGAGGTGCCTCAGCCCTTTATCCCACCACCGTGCTTGATGCACATGCTTATTTATACATTTACCTTAAATTCTATATCACCAAAATTCACAATCAATACACATATAATTTAAAATTCACATTTTATTTATCACATAATTAATCATAATACCTTAACCCATTGACACATTCACTGTTATCATTTTATACCCCATTTAACCCATTTCCAATTCTCAAATCATAACGCATTTAGAATACTCATCAATTCACATGAATTAACCCGTTCACACAATTCAACTAAAAATGTGATTATTTTTACACATTCTCATTATAGCATTCAACCTTTTTTCACATCAATCCAAAAAAATCCTTTATATTGGATCATAAACTAAGAAAAATCATCAATTAGTTAGTTTAATAATCATGTTACCATGCTAACATAATTGTTATGGGATATACCACACTAACCCATAGATTAATTTAATGAATACAGTTCCAATGAATATTTAAAACAAATCAAAGTATGTAACACAATTTAAAACACTCCTATGAAATCATAGTGAATCCAACCATTAAAAACATGAGTCTTCCTCATTAAAATACAATAACATACCCTAAGGCTCCATTTCCATTTTCAATCATTTAAAACATTCATTGAACCATTTTCACAAATGGAGATCATTTACCACATTTCAAATATCCATTGATGTATCTTAATAAAACCCATTTTTTAATCATTTTGAGTTCAACCCCTCCATTAAAAATATTAATCACATTCAGAATATATTTACCTTAAATTAATCTATAATCGGGTCAAGGTCCCAAAACACACCATTAAAACCATTTCAAAACCACCTAGGAATTTACAAAATCCAACATTAAATCATTTACATTAACCCCTTAATACTAAAACATATCTAAATACACTTTTACTAAACATTCACTCTCATAATTCTCCTATCTTAATGTTCACACATTTTTATTCACCATTTACAAGGGTTCGGTTTACAGCATGGGTATCCCTAGGTTCAATCTCACTCACCAACGAACCCAACGCGGTCTGTGAAGGGTTTCACAACTCAATATAAAGACCAAAACACTTTCCATAATCCATTAAAAAGAAACTCCACAAGAATACAAAATTGAACAAACATATACACATGTAAAAAAAATAGATACTATGGGAAAAAGTTTAAAGATACCCAACCTCATGTTTGAAGGTGATTAAATTCCCAAATTCATCCCATTATTCAAACATAAACTCCTATAAATCCAAAAAATATAAACCACTAAAAAAGACAGGGTTTTAAGGGCTTCAGAAGAAGATGGGAGATTCTACAAACTCTAATCCAACAAATAGAACAAATATGTGTGTTATACTCACTTGAATTGTAGATTTGCACCCATACACATTCCAAATGGATATGAATCGAAGGAGAATCCCCCATGGATGAAGAGGGGGATACTGGTTCATCACCTATGTAGGAGGGGGTCGAATGCAGTGAAAAATATGGGGAGGGATAAATGAGATATGGAGTGAGAAATGGGAATTTACCACTTTTTAAAGACCACATGGGTTGGCTACACAGTTTGCTGGGAGAACCAACACGATTTGGAAAACCATGTTGTAACCATTCCCTAGCCTTCTTCCGAATGTGTGTCCTGATGACCCAGTTTCATGGGCCAGGAACACTGTTTTGTCTAACCACACACCAGCCATGTGATTCACACTATTTCCCCTATTTTGACCTCCTTTAGTGTCCCAAACCCCTATGATTCCCCCAAAAATTCCCTTACACCCAAGAGCCACTTCATTCGAAAAAATTAGGATTAAACAATATTTAAATAAGGATATATTTTCATGAATGTCTAGGATCTTACAAGATCCCCACATTAAAAGGGATATTCCTCAAGTTTCACTTAAAACCTTTATTAATCCTCCTAGACCAAAGGTTCGTCCATGTGTCCCACCTGTCAATTTTCATTTTATAAGATATAAACCAATGGAATCCATGCCTCTACCTTACTCGGACACAGTAAACAATCCTACCTGAAAAACATTTCCCCCACTATTATCCAAAAACACAAACCTGATGATCCTTGACAACACATACAACTAAACTCATCACAATCAACATCGAACATGAGAGTATGATCCAGGTAACGTTACAGAACCAACACAAATGAAAATATCGTCAAGGCATCATATTACTCAAAGAGATCCTACCCGAATCCCTCTACCCAATTCTATACCAAATCCTGGCTAAAATTTTAAAGCACCATCTTACCTAGTCCAAAAGGTCTATTGGTGACCCAAGTATTCCGTTACTCAAGGATATGAAAACACAACCACACTCCCTGACCAATCATTGGTCAAAAAATCAAGTCCCAATTGCCTCACCCCCATTTTAAAACATTTTAAAGGAATTAAACATGAATACTCTTAATCTCATGGAACTCAAGTAGTCATGACCCAAGACAACAAAAGTCACCAAAATCGATACACAAATTTGATTCCAACCCGAGTACATCCAAATCGATACACCAATGAAGACATTAACCACCTACTTCCCCAATATGGTTATCCTCTCCATAATCCTTAGTTCTCCATTTCAATTTTCCATTATTGATCATTTCCATTATCCATAAATATTCCAAATGAAATGTAATATGGATTTTTCAACACACCCGACATGTTTTCCATATCATGGTGAAAACATACATGGATACTCCACCCGACACTAGATCACGACCTTGCAGTCGAGACCAAAAAAATAATTAAAACATCCTCCATACCTAATCAGACTAAAAACAACTTGGTTCTTCCTTAAATAGAATCCACATTACTGAAGAATAGTTATTCACACAACAAAAAACTGAAGGTGGTTTACAACCCACCACATTTGTTCCCTTATACACATTGAGTAGGAAATCCCTGTTGACTCACTCCTTTGGAACCTAGATTCTAATATTGGCATGTTTCCTCTACTTGGGAATAATTCATCCTAACCTATGGAATATCCCATCATCTACGCACACCTATTGGATTCCATTCATAACTTCCGGTGAGACTCCGTCACCATAGCATTCACTTCTCTATGACCCCTGTCATCTCTAAAACACCAAAAAATGTGTCCCATTTCACATAATTAGATCACCTGTAAAACCTACTTGAGATTGAAACTATCGCTCGACTTGATCAACCACAACATCCATGGCCCTCCTGGACTTCCCCATGGAACCAAAATCCCAAAAATACTTCTCCTTGGCATCCCAATGCCACCATATCCACTCAATGACCTGATCCATACAAAAAAAAAATAACCTACCACGCCCCACATTAAAAGTATTATTCTCACCATTTTTCACAAGACAATTAAACCAACGTGACTCATGATTTGAACACAAGCTAAACCTGAAACATGGATGTTGTTATCCAACCTTACCTAGAACAACAAAACCAATGTTACTTGTTATCCATTCTAAGATTTTGATAATAGTACCCATGGAATTCTATGGCGTCCAATCAATCTTGAGGTCATCCCCCATAGTTGGTCACTTGTGAAATCCCCACTACATGAACCTGCGTATGATGTCCCATTCGAATAACCTCCAATGATTCCAATATCCAACCAAAACACATTCATGTTGATATGTATAAATCCAGATCATTCTTAGCACTCCAAGGATGATGTCGGGATATGGGACATGGTCATCACTAGTGAGAAATACAACAAGAATTCATTGAAAAACAAATCCACAACTCTCCATCTCTGAAGCCACTTTTCATTACATGGACACATTAACCTTGACGAATTTTTTGGTCTTCACTTCTACCAACATTTCATCCATACTGAAACACCACAACCCAAGTGGGGGGGGGGTCTCCAATAAAACTTCAATACCATTCCACGACCATATAATAAGAATTAAAAACCTAATATATTTTTTTGGAACCACTTCTATCACCGTACACGAGTTTTTCCGTCTAGACCATGAATATTTTCATGGAATGCATCAACCAACACATCTATCCACAACCCATCAACCACATTCATAACCTATGCTTCCCACTATGATTTCAGAAAATCAAAATAGGTAATTTTCCTAATCCACCTGTTCATCAAACCCCAAATGACATCTTTCCCTTCCAATACATGCCCACAAATGGAACTCCTCATGCCTTCATGGTCTCTCACACTCCTAAGACCACACTAAAACTGACTATAGATTACATAGATCTAATATCAGCAGAGCTACACCTAATGCCTGCTCACTCATTTGACCATGCCTCATGGCCCATCGACCTCACAGGACTTGAGTCACTCTCAACATTCACATCCAACAAATTAATAATGGTTTATGAATACCCATCCGCCTGACCACCACCACTACATGGGTCATTTCTAGTCCAAAAGCATCCATACGCACCTTTGAGACCTCTATATTTCTCACAAAATATCAACAATTATACCCGCATAAAACATTATCAAGGACATAGGAAAAGGAACTAGATGACCTTGCCTCTTTTGAACCCAACATTACAACAAAACAAAATCCCTCTAATAACTTCTGAGAAAGAAACTAAAGAATAACCATGCAATTATATTAAACTCAACAACAACAACCATGCACCATTTCAGCCTCCAAAGAAACCATGAATTCTTTGCATCTTATGGACCCTTTAGCAATGGGTCATTCTTCCCTGAGGCTACCCTATATTTCCATGACTATCAACTCATAATGACCACACAAGTCATAATTCCAAATCCTTTAAGCTTATCGCATAGTCATATATGATAAACCACATTAGGAAACACCATCCAAGTGTAATTACCAAACTCCAAAACATCTTCATATATCATACACACCCAAAAATAAAAACTAACCAACAAAACTCTCTCGCATCTCAAACTCAATATCCAATCGATACCTACCCCAAAAACTGGATCCACACCAAGAAATGGTGACCAGATCTCCCTCTAAGCTATAAAACCCAATACTCATACAATCAAATCCTCATGATGGTCATCCTACACCAGATCCAAATGCACTGTTGCAAACACATTAAATAACATTCACTCTAGGTACCACACCAATGATACCCACACAAGTACACAAGAACCACAAATCAAATCCCAACTCTAGGGTCCAAAACAAAACTCACAAGGTCTCAATCAACAAGAATCTTTATATTCACATTAACAGATGCCTTTTCACATCTTCAACGTCACAAGATATACAAGGAAATAACAAATTCTATTCTATTAACTAACACACCTAACTCATCAGGGTTTCACATCTCGTTACTTGATGTCTCATGACTAAATAAATATCACTAAACAAACCAAAAATAGTATGGGAAAACAACCAAATCAAGGGATAACCACCACGAGTGTCCTTAATACTTCTTATGATTCATCAATTTTACTCCTTAATTAGACATTTACATTCAAACACTTTACTTTACCTTTAAAAACATTTCATTTTCAAAACCCAAGTATTTACGCTTTAAAAAATATTTTTACAAATTCACCAATTAAAAAATCTACGCATTATTCCAATTAAAATTCCAAAACAATTTCCATTTCACAATCCCATTGATTTAACATTTCCTGAAACCTTTTCCAACCAAATTTTAACATTCAATTAATTTAATAAATTCATCTTTCATAGTCCTTTGGTTTAGTATCTTGTCATTCACATGTTAATCATAAAAAAAATGAATGTCATGCCTATAAAATGTGCCTAGCATGATGCATAAACTCATACACACTCTCTCCATTATAGGAAAGTGATAAATATCATGAATCATTAGCATCACATCCATGTGTACCACTCGAGGTGGAAATGTCAATAAATCATAAAATAAAAAAAACATCAATTCCCACCGCTATGATCTTGTATTTCCCCATGTACGTGGGGTTATAGGCACCTAGGAACGAACTCATTACCATGCCTCAACAAGATCCTAGTCTCCTGTCTACCATTCCCCATATTGTATGATATGAGACATACTATGATAATACATTATAACATCCTTTACCTGGTGGCCACTAAGTGGTGCCCTGATCCAGGTCGTCACATTACCTTAGGCATGACTCCCCGTATTCCAAAGGCCACTGACTAGTAGCACGAGTGAAATGATGAACATTGAGAAGACCATACGTTCTTTTCAAAGTAATACCACAACATAAGTGATATCAATAAATTAAATACCCAGTGGAAATAAGTAAATGGATAGAATTAGATAATTCCAACAAGTAACCACGTATAAATACTATATAAAATTCTCATGAACACACTACATACCATCATATCATAAAATATAAATCATCACCCAAACAATCAAAATACCATAATCATGAACATGAGTGCAAACCCATTCATGACCTCCCTTGCACCAACCCATAATCCCAAGCACAACGAAACACTAAGTCCCTATCCTAAACCCATAACCTAAAAAAAGTACAATATTCTTGGGTACACAAGTTCTATGGCATCCCTATTAGGGTGTGATTATAACTCAGTAGGCCAACACTAATGGTGTGTAAATCAATAGACAATATTTAAAAAGGTGCATGAAGGTAACAAGTGCATTAAATAAAAAAAAGTAATAGGAAAAAAATTTATGTAATTATCTAATATCAATTTAAACATTATGTTCTCAAGAATCTACCAATCAACAAAACTAACTATGGTCACACTAAGAGTCTATGCCAGGGCACAAAGGGTGACACACACACATCTAACAATTAGAGATTTAACTAATCTCAACTCATTGCATAAACATTATCTTCAATAGTCATTTAATCCATTTTCATCATCTTTTTCAATTTTATCACTTATGTTATCTTCATTACTAAATTCATCTTCATCTCATGTTCCATGTGTTATGTATTTACATCATCTACTCTTTGGACTAAGCCGATCAATTACTATTCATAAGGGTATAAGTCATGTTCCCCATATCACTGGGGATATAAATTTCATAGCAATACATCATACTTACCTTGGAGACTCATTCTAGGTAATCCCATAAAATTAAACCATTAGGGGAATAGATCATCATCTTGACTCCCTAACCCATGAATTCTTGGATGGGATTAGAGAATTAGTCCAACCGACCCATCGGAGGATCCTTATTCCTTAATCCCACCACCAAGCCATTTTCACATTCTTATTTATCCATTTAATACATATACTATATCATAACCATTAATACTCAATATGCATTACATTTAAAATTAACTTTTAATTCAACATATAATTCATCATCATGCCTTAATCAATCAACACATTCAGCATTTACAATTTATTCCCCATCTAACCCATTTTCCATTCTCTTATTAAAGACAATTTAACATACTCATCAATTTACATGAATTAAACCATTAACAAAATTCATCTACAACCTCATGACTCTTTTGATACATTCTCATTATTCCATTCAACTCTCTTTCACATCATGACAAAAAATCCCTTCTGTTGTATCATAAACTAAGAAAGATCATCCTTTAGTTCATTTTATAATCATGTAACCATGTATTATAATAATTATGGGATCCACCTCACCATCCAATATAAAAATTCAATGAAAAATTTCCAACATAACTTTAAAAAACATCATATTATAAAACACAATTAAAAACACTTATTTGAAATATTATTGAATCCTATTTTTAACACCATGGGTCTTACTCTTTTAAAAACCAATACATGTATGGAGGATTCCATTCAAAGATCAAACATTTAAAAAGGTCAATGTAACAATTTCACAAAAAGGGATCCATTCCCTCAATTTAAAAATCATTTGAACTCTCTTAAGAAAACCCCTTTTTAATCATATTGAAGTCAACACCTCCTTTCAAAACATTACTCAATTTCAAACATCATATTACATAAATAAGTCTAATAAGTTATAATCCCCAAAACACACCCTTAAAACCATTTCAAAACATCCTATAAATCTACAAAATCCATCATCAAACATTTCCATTAACCTATATGACCATACCACATATAAAATTACACTTTTATGCTCCATTGACTGCCATAATTACCCTATATTAATGTTTACCAATTTTTATTCACTCTTTATAAGGTTTTAATTTACTCAACGGGTAGCCCTAGGTTTTTCCTCACTCCATAACAAACCCAAAAGGGTAGGTAAAGGGTTTCTCACCTCGTTATAAATCCCAAAACACTTTCTATAATCAACGACAAAGAGACATAATAATAAAATAACTGTGGAACAACCACATTGACTTGTAAAAAATAATGATTATGGGTAAATACAACCTACCACATTCTTGAAGATGATTACCTCCCAAATGCGATCCTAGATTCGAAATATAACACACATGAAATAAATAACTTTGGAACCACTGTAAAAGTGAGGTTTTTAGGTATTTTGAAGAAGAGGAGAGATTCTACAAACCTTAATCTATGAAATAAGGAAATGAGTAGTGTCCTACTCACCGAGATATTCAATTCACACCCAAACGCACTCCAAACAACCAATAATCAAAGGAGAATCACCAATTCAAAAAGAGGGGTCGTGGGTTCATCCACTTGAATAGAGAGGTTTTAATGGGGTGAAAAATAAGGGGAGAATGAAATATGGCTTAGATGGAGAATATAAATTTCTAGCATTTTATAGGATGCACGGTTTCCAAACCATGCACTAATTGTGTGTATCCCTCTGTACAAGAGGGTTCAAGATGCACAATTTCCTTGGAGAACCCAAATGGTTTGGAAAAAAATTTGATAACCATGTTATAGCTTATATTTTATTGTTTTTCCACTCCTCATAGATTTCTGGGTGAGGTGCCCGATTTTCTAAAATTGATCGCCAACCTTAAGATTCACATTGCATCTCCTATTTTCACCTATTTATGTGTCCCAAACCCCCATGATACCTTCAAAACTTCTCATACACCCATGAATCACTTAATTACTAAAAAAGAGGTTTAAAATTTTTAAATAAGTATGTAATTTCAAATAAATCTGGGATCCTGCATCTCTCCTACAAAGAAGTAGTAGAGAGCTCAGAATCTAAAAGGTGGAAAAAATCCATGGATTCTGAAATGGATTCTGTGTATCATAACATTGTTTGGGTTCTGGTTGATGTGCCAGTTTATGTAAATCTATTAGGGTGAAAATGTGTTTTCAAGAGGAAATGGGACATGGAAGGTACAATAAATATATATAATGTAAGGGTAGTAGCTATTGGGTTTCAAAAAAACATATAATTTACTATGATGCAACAAGTTCCCAGTCTTCATGATTAAATCTATTATAATTCAACTTTCTATAGTATCTTACCATGACTATGAAATTTGAAAAATGGATGTCAAAATTGTTTTCCTTTATGGGATCCTCTATGAAGATGTATATAATAATGAAACCAAAGGGTTTACGACTCCACATGATTCCAAAGGTATTTTCAATTAGCAGACATCAATTTATGTATTGATGAAATTATCTAGGTAATGGAACATTAGATTTGATGAAGCTATAAAGAATTTGGTTTCAGTATGAAATAATGTGATCCATGTGTTTATTATATGTTTTGTGAGAATGAATTTTTTTTGTTAGTAGTATATGATGATGAAATATTACTTATAATAAAATATATGAGTCTTACGGCCTGTTAAGGACTGGTTGAAAAAATGTTTATACATGAATGGAATAGGTGAAGTAGCCTATATCATGTGGATCAAGATAATTTTTTGTAGATCCAAGTGGTGGATTAGACTATTTCAAAGTATATACAATTACTAGATGAAGAAAACATTTATTATAGAAAAAAATAAGAGGGGATTGGTTCCAGTGTCACATCGTATAAATCATTCTATGAAAATGTTTCCTCATAAACAACATGATAACGAGATAATGAGTATGATCTCATATGCCTTAGTGATATGATAAATAATTTATTCCATGTTATGTAATGGACTTGATGTTTACCATGCATTGATTATGGTATGTTGATATCAATAAGATCTAGGAGAACATCTTTGTTCTACTGTTATAGATATCCTCAAATACTTGAGAGGAACTATGGATATGTTCCTGTAGTATGGAAGAGAAGAGGAGTTGTTCATAATTAGTAATACTTATTCTACTTTTCAAATAGTTCATATTGATATGATGTTATAGTGAGGATATGATTTCTATCTCGACAGTGGAGATGTGAGATGTAAGATTTCAAAGCAGTCGGTTTTCACTAATTCTACATCGGATTCTGAGTATATAGAATCTTATACTGAATCCAATGAATACATTTGGTTATGAAAATTTTATCATTATATTGATGCAATATCTATAAGTATATGCACAATCACATTGTATTGTGATAATATTATAGTGGTTGATCATGCAAAAACCCCAAGGTCACACCAAAAGGAAAGCGTAATATCTATAAGTATCACCTACTAATGGAATTTTATCAAATGGGTGAAGTTGTAATGAGAAATTTTAACATATAATAAAATGTAGTGGACCCCTTCACTAAATTCATATCTCAGTAGATACATGAATAATTTGTGAGAGCTAACAGATTAAAGGTAATTTGGAGTTGGCTATTGATCATGTGGGAGTCTGTTAGAGTTAGTTCCCTAGAACCAATAGCTGTATACTTTAGGAAAACATTCATTCGTTATCTTGAATATTAATAAACATATTATAACATAATGAGTGTTCTTCTTCATGACATAGTATATGATAATTTCCTAAGATTAGTTGTCACATTGAAAGGTTATAACAGTTTTGTACTATGATGAGAACCCAGAGGTTCCATGATAGTATTCTTAAATTTATGTTCTTTGTCTAGATGAAATCATTACAGGGACACAAATGATATAGGCTATCAAGGGTGGAGACTTATTGGACTTTTATCCATCTTATCATGGTGTACGACCTTAGTAATATCTAGAGTATGATATTATGAGAACAAGACATTCCAGAAGAAAATACACATTTATATATGTCTTTGGATGTTCCTATCTACATATGGGTGTATTGATCCTTATAAATTAATATTGTTATTAATGCAGTATATATTTCGTGTACTTTGATGTATTGATAACATCTGTGATGACACAATTTTACAGAGAGGTAGGATATGTTGGGTTTTTCATGAGTAATATTGAATTAATGAATAATGTGAGAATGGATTTGTGCCTTCTATTATTTAATTAATGTTTATATCTCACTCCCTTTGATATAAATGATATATTCTAAATAAATCCATGGCAATGGTGTTCTATAGGCACATTTTATTTTGAGAAATTTAATGAATGATACATCGAGAAAAATTGTTGATTGAACTAACATGAGACATTCTTTATTAGAGATATCGTGTCGAAAAGATTATATTACATAGTAAGAATTCATTTGAGTTATTTTTTCACTTCATAATTAACTTTTTTTATTTTTGTTTCTTGGCTTATTGCTAGGTGCTAATCTTATACTTTAGACAATTTCTCCCAACACCAGTTATAAAGTAGTCCATATGGTCAAACATTTAGTGTATCTATATTATCAATTAAATAAACTATTATTATTTTTTATTTAAAAATTTGAATAAATATTATTTCATCATGTGTTTAAAAAATTATTCTTGTATTCTTGATCATATATAATCCATCTCCAGTTAATCAAGAGAATATTATTTTAGAAAAATATTTAATAAATATTTATTTGCTGTGTAGTGAATATAATACTTATTTATTTATTGGAGAATAATACCGTGGTATTTATTTATTAATTAATTATTCATTATTCTAGGATAGTAAATATTGTGGAGTAATTGAAGACCAAGTTTATAGAACTATTGATAAATAATATATATTGAATTTTGATTGAATAATTAATATTTAATTCTATAGTTTAGCACGTGTCTAGAAATAATAATAATATTATAATTATAGACAAGGTGTTATTTAGGGATTAAATAAATATTAAAGGAAACTTTTGAAAATATATATTTCTAAACCCTAGTGGTATATAAACATAATTATATTATCTTCAATGAGATTCAATTAATATTTTTTTCTATTATCAACAAATCCAAAGAATCCTCTTGAAATCGTACAGATCTCACTAATCCAATAAAACCCCCAAGAATGGAGATTGATCTTCCTCCAACTTCAAATATCAAGTTTGTAGAGACCCAAAGCTTGACGTACATGGACATTACATTACTTTAGCATAATACTTAATACATAACAAAAACAGACACACAAGGACTGTAATAGTTTAGTGCCTTTGGAAACATGGAACGTAAACATCTAATCATGGTGAAAGATCTTCAACATCTCCCATAAAGATCTTCCCCTTTTTTTCTTACCTAAAATCTTTATTTATATCATGGGGAAAAGAATACATAAAAAGGGTGAGCTCAAATTCTCAATAAGGGTAAGCATGGATAAAATAAAACATACCATATACATTTGAACATAAAAACATGAACATAATATTTAAACAGCAAAAGCTTGAGAAATGACATAAAACATGGAAGTACGTAAGGAATAGATCATAAACAAACATTAAGAATGATAATATCGAATGGGAATTAAACATGTAATTGTGGAAACCATTAAGCACATGATATGATTTCCATAGTAGCCAAGGCATTGCTGCCATGACCATCTTAGTGGACAATGTCCCTTTCTGAATCGAGTTCAGTCCTCGTTTCAGTCCTGTAATACTGAACCGGATTAACTTACCTTTCCAGACATGTCTATCTCATGAGATATAAATCTTTACCCAATGCATTGGAGGGAGATATAGGTCCCACCCTTCTCATAATGAAAACATTCTTACTTGTGCCACACAAAAAAAATAAACATACATCATTCATAATAACCCAACAAATTAAATGGGTTTCATAAACATCATCCCATCATCACATAATCCATATAAAAGAAATATATATAATTTCATAATAAGAAAAGTGAAACCATGTAAATCATATAGACATTATACTTGAAACATACACATATGAAATAATGTCATCTTAGATGAAAAATATTTTTGATAAAACACTTGAAATGAATTCTTGAGGAAAATATACTTTATTCTTCAAAACCATTTTCATTTCACAAAATGTCATGAAATTTTAAAATAAAATGATTTTGTTAAAAATAGTCATGAAATATTTTTGAGGAAGCTTCATGAAAATAAGGCTTTATAAAACCGTAAAAATTCTTTCATGCCGTATAAGTTAAAAAAACATTCTTCTCGTACTTTGGACGGAAAAGTCAAAAAGTACCTCGTAAAATAAAGATTCCATACATACAATGTAGTAAAAGAAAAAATGGTTAAAAAGGAAATTAAACATACATAAAAACACATGTATAAAACATGGACATGGATGATTGCAATAACCCCAGAAAATACTTACGAATAAGCAATCTCGGATAAAAATGAGATTGCAAAAATATCATTTACCTTAGGTCTGATATGCTTCATACGTATCCGAACCTCTTGTATAATGAATTAAATAATGTCATTGACTTATTACATAATCATATTCATTGTTATGATATCATATATGGTGCACTTATGACTTTATATTACCCGTTATTTTGTAAATTCCATGTTAAAGAGTGTTTTGGGTAAAATCGTTTCATTTGACATCCGTGTTTCGACTTCTAATTATTCATATGATTACTTAAATCATGATTAATAAATTCCAGAATATAAAACATGATTTACATATAATATATATTCAGAATATACATATATATAATAGATCTATAAAAGGAATGAAATACACCCTTTATTGAGACTGTAGGTCGTACGTACGCATGAACGTTGTTTTCATTTACTCATTGAATTGAATTGAATTAATTGGATGACATACATATATATATATACCCAAATCCAGTATCATTATTATGTCATATATTTCATTATTACTTATTATATCCACTTTATAATCATTCATGAATGGTTAATCATTGAGAATGAATCTCATTGCGTCGTGTTGATGGTATTCCGTACGTACGCACGAGAAAAGATATCGTTCCCATGATCGTGGAATTTTATTGGAGTGTATGTATACTATTTCAGAATCAATAAAACTTTACAATAATCATATATAGTTATTTATTTGCACCATTATACCCATCCAAGTAAGGTGGTGGTGGAAAATAGATTACACCACGGCGTGGAGACGGTATTCCGTACGCACGCGCAGTGATTTCGTTTTCCGTAGGATGGATAGATGGTGAAATAGGATTGTTTAATACTTATAATAAAATATCAGTATATTAGTGATACTGATTTTATTACTTCATAATGAAACAACTAAAGAAGAAGAAGTTGAAGAAGAAATAAAGTTGAAAGAATCGGTAACGAACATTACCACTTCTTTGAAACGCCTCTTTGAGACCTCTTTTTAGGGCACTAAAATTGGTCTTTGAAGAAGACCAGGACCTCTAGGATGTTTATAGGGATGTGGATAAGAGACTTTGGTAGGGTTTGGCCAAGATTTAAGGTTCAATGTGGTGTGAGGAATAGAGGGAGGAGGTGCCCTTTTATAAAGGAGGAGGGGGGAACCTTTAGAATAACAAAAAATATTATTTTATTATAAAGCCAAATTCTGTTTTAAATAGCTCCAAATTGATTTATTTAGAAGCTAATGTGGGGATGGGTCGAAATCATCACATCCAATAGAATTTGGACAAGTTTAGTGTACTATATTAACCTTATCATTTAGATTTAACTTTAAGTTAGATAATTTTACTTTTACCGTGTCTTTTTGTGTTCTTACACTATAAGGTTAATAAACATACTATAACAAGCCAAACGAACCCCAAGTTTTTTATTATTAATATATATAACCTTATCTAAGTCTTTTGGCAGATCATTAGATTTTTAGGAATGAAATAACAATTAATAATATAATATTTGTTTAAAAAACTATTTTATGTCAATTTCGACACAATTTAGTAATTGATTTTTGTGAAATTCATAACAGAATGATTAGATCGAAAAAAGTTATTTACAGAAATACTAACATGTAATATTAACCTATAAAATTATTGGAATTCATAAAAAGTCTCAAATTACATTTATTGGGGTATTTATAACATCACATATGTAAATATTTCATTAATAAGATAATTACTGCATCATCTTTGTGTCATAAATAAATTAAATTATTTAATGTCGAAAAATTATAAATAAACTGTCCTTATGTAGGAAATCTTTTTAGCTTTCTAATGAAAATTTATAGTCGAATTTATCTTATTTATAACCCTATATTAAAAATTATTTACTTATTAAACTTTGATTTTAACTATTTTAACCCTTCTTTAAATAAATTAATAATAAATTTCCTAATATAATCCAAGTGGGCCTAAATGCTCATATTTTATTCCTAAGGTTGTTTCTGGTCGAATTACACTTAGCCAATAGAATTTGGACATGTGATAAGGTAATAATAAAAACACTTTTACCCTTAATTACCCTAGTTACTTTTAACCGTGGTAAAAAAAAGTAAAAAGTTACTATTCATCAAAAACTATTTTCATCTCATTGAACCACATTTTAGTCCTTGATATTAACTGTGTCTCTCGGATTTTCAAAATTCCACTCACAGAAGTGGTAAAATTAAGTTTTATGAAAAATTCAGTTTTGTAACTACCACTTAGTGGTTGCACTATTCATCAAAAAATGAATGTTTCTAGAAAAATACCAAAAATTAGGCCTAAGCGATATTTGATATTATGAATTCAAAAATGATTTCTATTTTACCAAATTCAAAACATATCATTTTCATTAATTAATTTAAAAATTAATTCTCGTCATCAAAACAAATATCGTGTTTTTAAGAGATAATAACTATCAAAAGATTGACACTTGTTTATGTCTTGTTTAAATGTGAAATTATATCCAATGAACAAAATTGTATTAAATGGTAAAAATATATTCTAAATATACTTTAAAACCACTCAAATTAATAATTTATTGCTATTAATTATTCGATTAAAAAGTTGTTTTTTAATTAAAATTTAGTAATTTTCACTATTCATCAGAATATGAAAGTAATCCGAAAAGTACCAAAATTTCACCCTAAGTTAATTTTGAAATTCTGAATTCAAAAATGAAGTCCATTTTGAAAGATAAAATTTATACAATTTCAAAAAGTGGGTATTACTATTCATAACAGCTAGTTCATAATAATATTATAATAATATCTCATTTAGTGAAAATCGGTATTGCGTACTACACATGCTATCGTGGAAGGTCGCGATTGCGTGTAATGCAAGCCATGGAAGGG
This sequence comes from Viscum album, assembly GCA_963277665.1. Taxonomy (NCBI): domain Eukaryota; kingdom Viridiplantae; phylum Streptophyta; class Magnoliopsida; order Santalales; family Viscaceae; genus Viscum; species Viscum album. The sequence continues at coordinate 1,720,068,423 of OY728140.1, read as the reverse complement.
ATGCGTGTTGTGAAAGATCCTTTTGGTGTGGCGTACAACAGAAGACATCAATAAAATTAAAAATAATAATTTTCATAAAATCTCGGGGTGTTACATTCTACCCCCCTTAAAATGAATTTCGCCCTCGAAATTCGTCGGGGTTATAAATGGCTTACTACTCAAAAGTTTCTTTAATAGAAACCCACATCGTAAAAAGGAATACCGGAACTTGGCTTTATATACTAAAGTATGAAACGTAACATTTACCCAAATTAACTCATCACTGGGTTTCCACGTAGGAGAACATAGGTGAAAATATTGATATGGAAGAAAAATGTAACCATCAAGTTCTGATGGAGAGTGGTAGAGAACATGGCTATGAAAAATCCAACAATCACACAGCCCTAAAATTTTGATGATCTAAGGTACTATCTGATTCATCGGATATAAGGGAACTAGGACAACATTTATGGTTTTCAAGATCATTTCCCTAAAGTTGAAGAATTTGAATTAGAATAAATACTTACTTTATTTTGGTACAATCTCACTATTGTTCGTGCTTTGAACAATTTCCACTTCATCTCTTAAAGAAATGAAGTTGAATTTGTTATTCTGACGCGATGGGATGTCGCCCGTCCTGTAGGTTGTCCTTTTTCTAAAACTATATTACTATAACATCCCATCAATAATTTCGAAATAAGTTCTATCCTTAAACAAAAACGACTTATGTCCAACATAATTCATTCCAATCTCTAGTCTTATCTAAAATACTTCGGTCCAAGCTCATAGTATAAAGAAAATGATTACTTGAAATGTCATCAACCAAGCATGTGAATACCATCATTTATCCTCCATATATCTTGTTGGTCGCATTCTAATCATGTGAATACCTTAATCATGTATTCTCTTAAAAAATGAATAACCATTAAACCTTAGTGAAAACATGAATGCAGTTAAAATATAACACTTTCAACATACCAAAATCCTCTAAATTCATTATACTCAAACAATTATATCACTTAGTACTTATATCAATCATGAGCTCATGAATACAATCAAACATCTTGTTATCTTCTTATCCCTTCATTATGCGCATATCATCTTCTAACCAAAATTTCTCAATCACTTTCCATGGTTACTGGTACCATAAAACTGTTGAAAACCACAATTGACCAATACATAAATATTCCAATATTCCATGATACTATATACAACATTATTTTGGAATCCCATTACATAAACACTTAATCATTTCACCACATCGTTGTCATATTCAACATCGCCAATAGTGATCGCATGTGACTTTCCTTTTTTCCTTTGCCTTAAGTGGTTGCTAATGTCGATCATCATTAAACCTTGGATTATGGCATTGATTAGCATAATGCCCCATTTCATTGCACGTGAAGCATTGAAGTGTTGTTTGTGCGTCATCTACAGTCTTTTCTTTATTCACACCATTAGAAACCCTTTTTCCATTACTTCGACACTCAGCTTCTCGATGAACTTCTTTTCCACACTTAAAACATTTTCTAGTCCCTTTAAGACAATCTCCACCATGCTTCTTTCCACACTTTGAGCATATGGAAACATTCATCTTCTTTTGACCATTATTCTGAGATTTCTCCTTGAACTCCATCTTTCGTTTCTTGTCAAAATCATGAGATGGATATTTAACAGAAACTTCCATTTCTACCTTGATAGTACAACACACAATTTCTTCATAGCTACTGAAACCTCTTATAGCTAATGCCCTTCGAAGATTTGGTTTTAAGCCACTGAAGAATCGATCAATTTTACTTTCATGTTGGATGATAAAGCCAGATGCATACCATGCAAGCCTTGTAAAATTCGATTCATATATACCAAAAGATTCATCATTCTTTTGCTTTAGTTCAAGAAACTCCTTCTCCATCTTTGTTCGAAGAATACGAGGGAAGTACTTATTGAAAAATAAGTTCTTGAACTCATACCATTCGATGGACTCAATTTTATCTCTTGGCCTCGTATTCTTGATAAGATTCCACCATTGATCAGCTTCACCTTCCAAACAATATACTGCTAAGATGACTTTATCATGTTCAGAACATTGAAGAACTGGAAATATCTTTTCAGTGGTACTGATCCATTTTTCAGCAACAAGTGGATCAGAAGATCCACTGAAAGAAGGTGGACGTTGCCTCATGAAGGACTCAATATAATATTGTTCCATTCTCTGCTCATTTGGAAGTTCAGAATGATTCATAGCTTGTGTAAGTATAGCAATAATATTTTTCACTCCATCTCCAATAACATTTGTTTTTTCAGGAAGAAAATCATTGCATTGTACATTACATTGATCAACAAGTTTCCTTCGGGTTCCATCCATCGTCTAAAACCCAAAAAGAATAGTGTGAGAGGCAAAAATCATGCTAGGGAAAACAACACAATAAAGGGGGAGTACCTTCAATATCTAACATCTTAGGATAAATTCTAAGATCATTACCATAGTTCTAGGACTATATCCTATACGTATACTTATGCTTAGGGAAATCCCTAGATATACCTTAGAAATATCTCTAGGGATCTCACTAACATTTTTGAATCCTACTTTCCAAAGGTTGACTAAACCTTTCCTCTGATACCAACTGTAAAGACCCAATGATTGACGTACATGGACATTACATTACTTTAGCAGAATACTTAATACATAACAAAAACAGACACACAAGGACCGTAATAGTTTAGTGTCTTTGGAAACTTAGAACGTAATCTTCTAATCATGATGAAAGATCTTCAACATCTTCCATAATGATCTTCCCCTTTTTTTCTTACCTAAAACCTTTCTTTATATCATGGGGAAAAGAAAACATAAAAAGGGTGAGATTAAATGCTCAGTAAGGGTAAGCATGGATAAAATAAAACAAACCATATACATTTGAACTTAAAAACATGAACATAATGTTTAAACAGCAAAAGCTTGAGCAATGACATAAAATATGGAAGTACATAAGGCATAGATCATAAAGAAACGGTAAGAATGATAAAATAACATGGGAATAAAACATGTAATTTTGGAAACCATTAAGAACATGATATGATTTCCATAGTAGCCAAGGAATTGCTGCCATGACCATCTTAGTGGAAAAAGTCCCTTTTTGAATCGAGTTCACTCCTCATTTCAGTCATGTAATACTAAACCGGATTAACTTACCGTTCCACCCATGTATATCTCATGAGATATAAATATTTACCCAATGCATTGGAGGGAGATATAGGTCCCACCCATCTCATAATGAAATCATTCTTACTTGTTCCACACACAAAAAATAAACATACATCATTCATAATAACACAAAAAATAAAATGGGTTTCATAAACATCATCGCATCATCAGATAATCCATATATAAGAAATGGATATCATTTCATAATAAGAAATGTGAAACCGTGTAAATAATATAGACATTATACATGAAACATACACATATGAAATAATGTCATCTTAGATGAAAAATAGTTTTGATAAAACACATGAAATGAATTCTGGAGGAAAATAACCTTTCTTCTTCAAAATCATTTTATTTTCACAAAATGTCATGAAATTTCAAAAGAAAAGGATTTTGTTGAAAATATTCATGAAATATTTTTGAGGAAGCTTCATGAAAATAATGCTTTATAAAACTCTAAAAATCCTTTCATGTCGTATAAGTTAAAAAAAACTCTTCTCGTATATTGGACGGAAAAGTCAAAAAGTACCTCATAAAAGAAAGATTCCGAACATACCATGTAGTAAAAGACAAAATGGGTATAAAGGAAATTGAACATACATAAAAAAAACTTTAATAAATCATGGACATGGACGATTGCAATAACCTTAAAAAATACTTACGAATAAGCAATCTTGGATAAAACTGAGATTGCAAAATTATCCCTTACCTTAGGTCTGTTATGCTTCGTACCTTTCCGAACGTCCTTTATAATGATTTAAATAATGTCATTGACTTATTAAAGAATCATATTCATTGTTATGATATCATATATGGTTCACTTATGACTTTATATTACCCGTTATTTTGTAAATTCCATGTTAAAGAGTGTTTTGGGTAAAATCGTTTCACTTGTCGTCCGTGTTTTGACTTGTAATTATTCATATGATTACTTAGATCATGATTACTTAATTCCAGAATATAAAACATGATTTATATATAATATATATTCAGAATATACATTTATATAATAGATCGAGAAATGGAAAGAAATACACCGTTCAGGGAGCCGGTAAGTCGTACGTACGCATGAACGTTGTTTTCGTTTCCTCATTGAATTGAATGGAATTAATTGGATGAAATACAAATATACATACATAAATCAAGTATAATTATTATTTAATATATTTCATGATTACTTATTATATACACTTTATAATCATTCATGAATGGTTAATCATTGAGAATGAATCTCATCTCGTCGTGGAGACGGTATTCCGTACGTACGCACGAGCGATGATCTCGTTCCCATGATCATGGAATTTTATTGGAGTGTATGTATACTATTACAGAATCAGTAACACTTTACAATAATCATATATTGTTATTTATTTGCACCATTATACCCATCCAAGTAAGGTGGTGGTGGAAAATAGATTACACCACGGCGTGGAGACGATATTCCGTACGCACGCGCAGTGATATCATCTTCCATAGGATGGATAGATGGTGAAATAGTATTGTTTCATACTTATAATAACATATCAGTATATGAGTGATACTAATGTTATTACTTCATAATGAAACAACTAAAGACGAAGACGTGGAAGAATAAATAAAGTTGAAAGAATCGGTAATAGACATTACCTCTTCTTTGAAACGCCTCTTTGAGACCTCCATTTAGGGCACTAAAATATGTCTTTGAAGAAGACCAGGACCTTTAGGATGTTTCTAGGGAAGTGGAGAAGAGAATTTGGCAGGTTTTGGCCGAGCTTTAAGGCTCAAAGTGGTGTGAGGAAGAGAGGGAGGAGGTGCCCTTTTATAAGGAAGGAGAGGGGCACCTGTGGAATAACTAAAAATATTATTTTATTATAAAGCCAAATTTGGTTTTAAATAGCTCAAAATTGATTTATTTAGAAGCTAAGGTGGGGATGGGTCGAAATCCTCTCATCCAATAGAATTTGGACAAGTTTATTTTACTATTTACCCTTATCATTTAGATATAACTTTAAGTTAGATAATTTTACATTTACCGTGTCTTTTTGTGTTGTTACACTATAAGGTTAATAAACATACTATAACAAGAAAAACGAATCCCAAGTTGTTTATTATTAACATATATAACCTTATCTAAGTCTTTTGGCCGATCCTTAGATTTTTAAGAATAAAATAACAATTAATAATATAATATTTGTTTAAAAAATTATTTTATGTCAATTTCGACACTATTTAGTAATTGATTTTTGTGAAAATCATAAAAGAATGACTAGTTCAAAAAAAGTTAATTACGTCAATAATAAGATGTCATATTAACCTATAAAATTATTTTAATTCATAAAAAGTCTCAAATTACATTTATTTGGGTATTTATAACATCAATTATGTCAATATTTCATTAATAAGATAATTAATGCATCATCTTTCTATCATAAATAAATTAAATTATATAATGTCTAAAAATTTTAAATAAAATATAATTATGTAGGAAATATATTTATCATTATAATTAATATTTATAGTCGAATTTATATTATGTATATCCCTATATTAAAAATGATTTACTTATTAAACATTGATTTTAACTATTTTAACCCATCTTTAAATAAATTAATAATAAATGCCCTAATCTAATCCATGTGGGCCTAAATGGTCATATTTTATTCCTAAGTTTGTTTGTGATCGAATCAAACTTATCCAATAGAATTAGGACATGTGTTAAGTTAATAATAATAACACTTTTACCCTTAATTACCCTATTTACTTTTAACTATGGTAAAAAAAGTAAAAAGTTACTATTCACCAAAAATTATTTTCATCTCATTTAACCACATTTTAGTCCTTGATATTAACCGTGTCTCTATGATTTTCTAATTTTCACTCACAGAATCGGTAAAATTATGTTTTATGAAAAATTCAGTTTTTTAACTACCAATTAGTGGTTTCACTATTCATCAAAAATGAAAGTTTCCAGAAAAATACGAAAAATTAGGCCTAAGCTATATTTGATATTATGAATTCAAAAATGATGTCTATTTTACCAAATTCAAAAAATATCATTTTCATTAATTAATTTAAAAATTAATTCTCGTCATCAAAACAAATAGCGTGTTTTTAAGAGATAATAACTATCAAAAGATTGACACTTGTTTATGTCTGGTTTAAATGTGAAATTATATCCAATGAAAAAAATTGTATTAAATGGTAAAAATATATTCTAAATATACTTTAAATCCACTCAAATTAATAATTTATCACTATTAATTATTTCGATTAAAAAGTTGATTTTTAATTAAAATTTAGTAATTGTCACTATTCATGAGAATATGAATGTTATCTGAAAAGTACCAAAATTTCACCCAAATATAATTTCGATATTCCGAATCCAAAAATGAAGTACATTTTGAAAGATAAAATTTATAAAACTTCAAAAAGTGGGTATTACTATTCATAACGGCTAGTTCATAATAATATTATAATAATATCTCGTTTAGTGAAATTCGGTATTGAGTACTACACACGCTATCGTGGAAGGTCACGATTGCGTGTAATCCAAGCCAAGTCAGGGATGCGTGTAGTGAAAGCTCCTTTTGGTGTAGCGTACAACAGAAGACATCAATAAAATTAAAAAGAATATTTTTCATAAAATCTTGGGGTGTTACAAAGTCTATATAGGTCAGTAATAGTCATTTGGAAGAGATTCATGAGGCAACCAAAGGAGAAAAACAGACTTCATAGGATCTGTTGTACTTGCACATAGATATTCCTACAACAACATTCAGCGATTTGTGAAACTCGTGTGGATGACTGCTTAAAATGATTTTCCCTTGATTCCTATAATGTCATGATAATATAATGTAGATATATTTTCATATCCATCAATAAAGAAATAATTATCACAAGGTAATTCTTTAATCTATAAAATTAATTATAAATTAAATGTGATGGTCATGTTCTTAGGTTCAGATGTTTTATCCATTTTCTTTTTTCTTAGATTCAATTATTTTGATCATGATGTTTAACATAATTAAAAATTTGTATTGATCAACAATGATGATAAAAATAATATTTGGTCATGACCCATAAAACACTTACAAAACACATGGATGCTATGTATTTCCTATCAATATTCAATTATCTTAATTCATAACAGTGATTTATGATCAACTAACTGAAGATGAATGATTAAAAATATCAAATGAATGTGTGGGATGAACATGGTATGAAAATGTTAAAAGTCTTGATAACCATCAGGATAAATAAATAATAATGCCAAAACATTCAATAATTGTTTTCCACTATTCACTAGTTAATGAATAAATTGTGTTGGAATTTAATACCCATATGATTACAAGAAAGTAACATCTATAATTAGAACTAAAATTGTAAGGGAATTATATAAAACATTTAATTTAATTTAATTTAGGTTACCCCTTGATCAACTAGGATGGAGAGTTTATAATTAATCCCATCATTAAAAGGTCCCTAAATAAGTACATCTCATCAAAACAAACTACTACATCATAGACCCTCTTTTTATTACCATAAACAACATTTAATAACCACATGACTTTATACTATATGGTGAATTATATTTACCATATAACCTTAAATTTTATAGTGCAAATACCATATCTCATGACCTTAAACTTAATGGAGAGGTCTATACCCCATAACATAAAGGAACACATAGTAGTCAATAATAAATCAATACAACATGGATAGTGTGGTCTATCCAATATGACTTTAGACCTCGTAACAATCATTATATAAAAGAATTATCCATGCATGTGAGGTGAACTAATCTAATGAATAATTTAATATACATAATTTCCACAATTAAAAACACTAAAATTCATAACAATATCAACTTACTGAGAGTCTAGAGGATTAATTTCACTAGATATTTTTTATATAAGAAAATTGTTTTATAATTCTTGAGAACATTACCTGATAATTACATATTAGATGTTCTTCTTCTAAACATTTCTCATTCCAGAATTATCTTTGGGGCTTGTGAAATCAAAACATATGATGATAGTGGGATAAAAAATGTAATGGAAAAATAAACATATAACTATATTACCTAGGCCAAGATTATAAACATATGAGAAATCATATGCAGAAGACAAATATAAAATTTTGAAAACATGGAATCATAAAATTTGTTTATAAAGAAAGATTAGAAAAAAAATCGTCCCAAATAAAAAAACATATAGTATCATATAAATACAGGGAAAACATGAGATATATGTCATAATTCAGGGTGTATAACATAATAATATATCAAAGGAGTGTGGAACTAATATAAGTATAGAATCCTAATAGCGTTGATCAGAAATCAATACATATTTCTGATTACAGATCAAGAAGCACAACATATTTCACATAGTAGATCAGGAGTCAAAAACTATTTCCCATCTTGGGTCAAGAATTCCTAATAATTTCACCAATATCTCACTAGATTTCAAGATATACCCAATGAATTGGAGGTCAATATAAGTCCCAACCATCACATAAATAATAACCATTTACATGTGTTCCACAAGAAAACATGTAACTGTCACGTCATTAAAACCTAGGAATAAGAATGGTATCAAATTACATTTCAAATGGTTTCTCATTAATATAACCACATAAAAATGAACAATTAATACCAATTCAATCACCCTAAATATGAAATTCATAAAGTATTGTATTTATTGATTTATAAATCATAACATCATAACAAATAGATCTTTTTTGAGATAATGATGAAATAGGATGTCAAATCATAAAATAGTGAAAAAAATATTTTTTAAATGTAATGTATATAGATAAAATAAATCATATCATATTATGAATTTAAAAATAAAATATAGATAATTAGTGAAAACTACAAACATGGACTTCAAATAAATATCCATTTAAGAGAAATCAATACTTAATATGTTGAGAATTATTGAAAACATTTTACAACTTTATTGAATATAAAATAACTCATTATAGGGGATTTGAATTAATAATTACTTTTATATTGAGATATTAATGTTTACATAATATTTTAAATGATATAATTTAATATTGGGGGATTTTTAGGTCAAAGTTCAAAATAAAAAACATAACTCAAAGAAATATATTTTAGTTACCAAAGGTCCCTACATTTACAATTGATTTGCATCAACATGATTAAACATCTTCTATAAAATATAAAAATCCTTGTCAAATATTATATAACATTATTCATATCCATAGAATTTTATAAATTTAATTTATAATTATTTCCATTAGTATATTTCGAGTTAATGTAAATTTTCAAATTCGGTTGTGAGTAATCTTTATCAATTTAAATGTGTTTTAAAATAATGAAGTTGTTATCCATTCTTATCCATAAGTAAATAATTCATAGAAAGTACAAGGTAATATATTTCCTGTTTTTTTACATAATTTATAAACCAAAATTTTTATTCTAGGACTGTTTTTGATACAGTTCTTGTAGATGAAATTATTGAGGAGAATGCTTCAGTGATTTTTAACAAATGACTTGTATTAAGTTAATTAACAAGTAACTATTTATATAACAATATCAAAAAATAAGAATAATTATTTAGTTGTAAATATATTATATTTACCATAATGTATTATAATTTATTGAAATTTGTAAAATCCTTCATGTATATGGTTAATCCAACCCATTAAGAGTGTGCTACAATCATTGTGTGAGTATGGTTATGGAAGTGATCCTTTTTTTATAATATCATTTTCAAGAATATATAATAAAATTGTTTAGATGATATTATGTTGATAAATCTTAAATGGTAAGGTTTATATGAATAAGTTAAATTAATAAGGATGTTTCACTTATAAAATATGCACTTTTTTCCTCTAGGTAAGTTCATTTTAGGCGATTTATCTTATAATGATATATTATAAATAATATTACATAGAGAAAAAATAATATATATTTATAGAATATAAATCATGAAATAAATAACATATTTGTTCACTAAAATAATTTCTAAAACAATATATTGATTTAATAGAAGAATAAATTAAATGTATCCTTTATGGATGTGGTAGTCTTACAACACACAGGATAAATATTTTCATTTTTTTAGATTGAATTATATTGGAATAGATAATGGATATACCTTCAATATAATAAAAATTCATTATATTATTTAAACTAATTTCATTATATACATATTGATATAATGGTTTTGGATGATAGTGGAAGTAAAGGATAAATAAAGGAAGTAAAATGTTAGGTAATGATTTTTATCAAATTTGGATCTTCTCTTGATTCATCATTTCGAAATGACTTACTATAGAAAGTTTTACGAGGATAGAAACATCCAAATGTTTAGAGGGGAAATCAAAGAACTATATTAGGTAGTGTTTCATGAGAATTCAATACTATGTCTTTGTATTTGAATATGTTGAAAATGAGAAACATTTATAGGTGAAAATAAGGAAAATTATTTGGAAAATAATGTTAGGTAAGGGGAAAGAAAAGAATTTCACGGGAGTTAGGATGGTTAAGTGGAGAAATGATAGTGATACATTATTAATCATGGTTATTATTTAATTAGTTAAAATATAAAATGACCCTTAATTACAAATTTTGATGTGTTGAATCTGAATTTGGACACCATTTAATCCAATTCACATGCTAAATATGAGAAAATTAAAATTAAAATTAAAATGTATAATTTATTAAAAAAATATATGATTTTTTATATTCATTATGAGTATATTATATTATTTAACAATTATAAATAATTAAATAAGTGTTAATTTATTTTTATATATGATTGAAATAAATATTTGAGTCTTAATTTAAAATAGATCCATTAAATTAAAAAACCCAATATATAGATAACTATTATACTATAAAAAAACTACATTATCATGCTAACTTATATTTAACTTTTTATTCTTATTCCTAAAAAATTAAATTATTCCCATAACCAAATTTTTTAATGTTTATTTAAATTATTCATATCATTTTATATGATTAAAATTTTAAAAGTGATAAAAATCTATTTTAATATAAGTTGGCATAATTTTTTAAGTAATAGGTATATTTTATGAATAACATGTCCTTTTATTTATCATCAAATTTTAGTTAGTTTTTATAATTTTTAATTCTATTTACAACCACAATCTAATGGTTATAATATAGTCATATTTTTTAATAATTTTATTACATTAACATGTTTTTCATTATTGTTTAGTTTTGAATGAAAGAACAGATATTTAAGTGATATTTAATTACAAAAAGGTATTTACAAAAATACATGGGTCATTACATTCTTCCTACTTAAAAATATCTTTAAATTAAAAAAAATTTCTATTTAGATGAAAACTAGTAGGGGTACTTTAGTCTCATAACAAACCTAGGTTCCCAGGTTGCTTCCATGAACATTGATTCCTCTATAGAACATTGACTAGATGCGTTTTCTTGCTCTATAACAACATATATATTCAATCCATAACGTTCACCAATTGTTCCTCATTTTGGAGATCACGTTCTAGTCACATGGATTTTGTGTTTAACAAAATTTTATGGGTCTGGTACATATATCCTCAAAAAAAATACATGGAAAACATCATATACATGGGATAGTTCTGGAGGGATCTCTACTGGATAAGCTAATTCTTATATATGATGAAGGATCTAAAAGTGACTAATGTACCTAGGGATTAGATTCCCATTATTCTAAAATCCCATGACATTATTCCAAAGATATATCAAGAGGAACTCTATGCCAACAATTTTAAACTATATATCCCATCAATGATTATCTACATAACTATTTTATCAACATCGTGCTACTTTCAGATTACACTGAATGGAATTATCCTTTTCTATAATTTCATAGAAAATAAAAAGACCTATCGACATCCTCTCCCCAAAATCAACCCAGCATTTTGGAGTCTAACATCTCTTCCCATAAAGAGCCTCATATGGTTCCATATGAATGCTATAATTATAATTTTTTATAGGAGAACATTATCAAGGGAAGTTATTGATAAGAAAATCCATTAAAATCCTTTTCACAAGATCCCAATAAATCCTCTCTTTTTTATTTTTTATTTTAGACCAATCATATTTATAAATATGACTAGAAGTGGTAAAATTCATCTATATCATCAATGATTTTTGAATGCATCTCTAGAATCACTAGGTAAACCACAGATCCTGATAAGATAAAATGGATAGTGTGATCCCATGTATCCTCACTAATTCTCTTATATATATCATTGGGATTTGGTCATGGGATACATATTCATTGATTTAAATTAAATTCAGCATATTGATAAAGTTATCGACTACAATACAAATAGAAATATGAATTTTGGACATTTTGTGGAGTCCAATACTGAAATTCATGGTGATTTTATCCTATTTCCAAATGGGTATGGGTAATGGTAGCATAATTACACTGTAAAGTTTTTATTTAGGCTTAAATTTTCGTGATTTCATCATTTGAGATATGTAATTTACAATTTCACTCTTCATGCTATACCACCAGAAGTTTATTTGGTATCTATACATCATCGTACTTCCAATATCAATAGAGAAGGATATGGTATGTACATCACAAAAGGTTTCTACCTCAATTATACATTTCATGTGACACATATCTGGTTACCAAACCATACAACTCTATCATTATCAATGTTTAAATTTGAAATTTTTTATACCTTTTTTATAGATCTACACCATCTTTCTGGGATTCTTTAAACATCACATGAATGTATAGCTGGGTAGTCATATGGAAAATATTTGACTTCTCTCATACCCTTATGACCCTATGATTAATACGTTTTGAATCTTTGAGTATTGGTACATATTCAATCCCAATCAATGATTAGAAATAATTATCATTTATTATAAGCGCATAAAAAAACTCAATTATTAGGTGGTAAGTTATTAACAAGTAATACAATTATATCAATTCCAACAATCTCTATTTGAGAATATTCAAAAAAATACATGTGAACATATATTTCGATCTATTGTGATTAGTATAAATATTACGATTTTCTCGGTATGGGTTATTTCAAAAAATATTAAGTGAAGATATTACTACTACCAGCTCCAAAATATTATATTGGATAATTATGATCATTATTATTTAATTTTAGTTAAACATAAGAAATTACATGTTCATTCTTCTCGAGGGAAAAACCCCAATCCCTTTTTCAAATAATCACTATGTATTAAAAACACTTATCCACTATTGAGTTATGAATTTATAGTAGATATGACTAAACTCATTTTTAGTTCCTTTAATCATTCTCCACATTCATTTTTCCAAAAAAACATTACGTAGTACTTTTTTGACACGATTAGCATATTTTATATCTATGGAAATATTATCACAAATAATAAAAAATACCCAACAAAGCTTGAATATAATAGATCTCATCTTTAGTGATATATATGGGCCTTTTCTCGGAAATATCCTTCTTTGATGAATCTAATGATTTTCACTTTTTTATGATTAAAGTACCGAAAAATGATAATTTCTACACTAAGTATTCAAACTTTTTAAATTTCGAATATATTATCTCTTTTCACATGGTTATTAACATAGTTTGAAAATGATCTATGTGATTTTACATTCACTATTAGTATAAAAAAATATAATCTATAAATGTGACATGAAATTGATCAAGGATGTATATAAATAAAATATTCATTATATCAATGAATATGGAAGGAACATGTTATGTATCAGATTTTCCATGTAAATTTTTTAAAAATTATATAGGATTATTTCGAGACCAGGCACTGAGATGCAATGTGATTAGAGGCATGGGGTGTTTGAAATAAATATTCGATCTATTTTTATGTTTTTTAAAAATTGCACTCATGTGGGGATTTAGTACCATCTAAACAGGTTCCTGAATTGGAAATATGAGGGAACTATTGCATTAAGGGTAGCTGGTTTTCTTAGGTGTGGATTAACATTAGACAGCATGGGTCTCTAGCGAGAAAACCCAAAAATATCATAACCATAAATAAAATCATTTTATTTTAGAATACTAATAACTCATAAAGAGTAACTCAGATTGGAAATATGAGACCACCGTTGAGTTTGAGGGAGTTTTTTGTAGGTGGATCCTAACCATGATCTGTATGGGTCGAGGGGGAAAATTAATTTTTATACATGAACTTATTTCAAATATTTAATAAAAATATTTTAATTGATGTAATGTGGTAACGTGAAGATGGTATTATTTTCAATTGATCCATTTTAATAAATCTTAAGTTATCGTTATAACCCTTGAGTTTTCCTGAATCATGGAGGAGGAACACTCCCATTAGAGAATGAAAAAATACGATGGAACAAGATCTCTCATGGATGGATCACCATCAATGATGAATCCTCTTATTCAATTGATCCAAACTCAAGTCAGGGGTTTATTTTTCTTCATGATTCCATTCCCTGTACTTGTTTTCAATGAAAAAACGTAGACCAACCCATGAACAGGTTGATCCATGGTTCGATTGTTCTTGTGGGATGGTTAAACAATCACGATTAAAGGGGATGAATCTTTTTAAATTTTCTCTAATTTATCATTCAATTTCCTACTAACAATTATGGACCAAGGCTAAAATGAACAAGAACATGGTTCGATCTTAGGGTGTTATTTTTTAAATTTCTCTCCCCCTTTATTGTTTTCATCGCCGATGGACCCCTCATGGTCACATCAGGATTTTCTAGGAGGATCCGAACATGAAAAGACCCCTAGAGTGATGATAAGATGATTTCGAGACCATGGTGATGATGAAAATGACTTGAGGGTCACAAGCATGATTTAATTTTGAAAAATGGAGCACCGAAGTGTGACCGAATTCCCACAGAAGGAGGGCCATTGTTGGTCGTGAGTGGTGGCACGGGTGGGGGTGCATGGCGAAACAGATTCCCAATAGAAGGAGGCCACCTACTCTACGATTGATGAAAGAGGACCCTGAGACACAATGGAAGTAGGTAGAGGACAAGGTCGCTGGTTTGAGGGCCGATGACGAGCTCAACCAAACACGGCACAAATCCGCGTCATGCAACACAAAGCCGGCTGACGCTGCAAGGATCCACATTACAACTGGACCGAATTGAAACCCTATGGTAACTACCACATGGAAGTTCACACGGCAACTGACCACGTTGAACATGATGGTCAAACATATTGATCAGGTGAGGACGTAGCGACCTTCACATCTAGGTGTGACGAACTGGTCTGCTCGAGATTGCTAGGATGGAGCTGACATACCAGACCGACAGTGGGTCAGGCCTAGCTGAGGCAAGTCAGATCAGACCTAGAACCAATGATCCCCTTTTTACTTAAATGCCCATGTTTCCATTTGACAATTCAGTTGTGGCATTAGGACCCACACGATGAGGAAGACCTTTTTAAATACACTAAGTATGTTTCCATGGATGTTGGGGTATGACCTTTTGTCTTGAGGAGTATGTGCTGCTGGAATGAGCATGCTATGGATGGAATCAAGTAACTGGTTGAGACCTAGAAGCTATGTGATTACCAAGACTGTGTGTCTTACATAGACTATGTGTCTTATCTAGAAGTTTTTTCTTACCATGACTGATATGGTACTCCCCTATCCCACCAGGGTGTGGGTCCTCTAGTCTTGGATGACAATCTATGTGTTCCCTGAACTCCATATGTTACAAACACTATTTGTGTTATCTAAACTCCATGTGTTACCTACACTCTATGTGTTGTTGACACTCCGTGTGTTACCTACACTTTGTGTGTTACCAATTCTTCGCTTGTTTCCACTTTAGGGTATTGTGGATTCTTACAAAGATCTGGTTTACATAAAATATACCTATATTTTGCGTGAGATGACTCTAGTGACTCTCTATAATATACTTCTTATATGCTTTATTTTGTTTACATCTTCGGTACTCTACTTGGTGTATTTCCTAGTGATATTTTTTTGGTATACGTCGTATGATTCCTTGTGGGTTACTTAGTGTAATATCTCTATGGTTTGGGGTTCGTACTGAGTATTGTTTTAGTCACCCCTTGCACGATCTTCTCACGTATTTGTTGTGCAATGTGCAGATGATCAGAAACATTAATGAAGTCCTTGTTGGGCTGGAGGTAGGGGTGATTCCAGGTGACCTGATGGACGTGGTATAATTTAGTGACATTTATATGGATTAATATGAATACCCATTTGTTATAGATTTCTACAGATGAGATCCAGTGGATTTTACTTTTCTATTTTAGTTTGGCTTGTATTTTGGCCCCTTATTCTGTCAATTTTGTACCATACTCTTAGTGGGTTTTCATAGTGGTTTGAATCCATGTATACTTATTCTTTTCAGTTTCGGATTTTCTTGGAGAAGGGTGTGTGTGTATTGGTACTATGGTAAATGCCTCCCACTTGTGGGATATTCCTACTCAGTATTAGTTTCCAGCCCCTTGCCTATTGGAGGTGGGTTTGGGGTAGTCACGACATGGGCCCCAGGGGAAAGATCATGAGAGAGTGGTATCAAAGTGTTGATGTTTTATACACTTGTTTTGGGAAAAAATTGTTAAGTGTTTTGAGTTCAGATTTCTAGCTATTGAACCCAGTGTTGGTTCAGCGACAGATGTATCCATACCCATTTTACTTGAATATGTCTTTCCAACTAGCTACATGAAAATTATAGTTGCATGGGAATTTAATGGTTCATGCATCATATAGTAATTGAGTTCTATTTTGTTTACTTCTTGAGTGAATGTTATCACAACACGTATACTCTATGGACCGTGGTACATATTGTTCAATTTCACGATGATTACACATAGACAGCCACACAGGATTCTGGGGCATGCCCACTAAGATGGTCCATCGAGCGATGGTGCATCAGTGCAAAAAAAAAAATTAGAGATAGCACCTCCCGATGGTATACCAATGATACCACCACCTGGAGAGTAGTAATTCCTACCAGTGTTACCTGTAGAAGATGCAGTGAATATTATTTCTTTGAATGAGTTTCATAGGTAGCGACCTCTTTGGTTTTGAAGTGAAACGGATTCCCTGATAGTTAAGTATTGGTTGGAGGAATTTACGTGAGTCTTTCACTTAGTGAGGACGCCTACTGACTAGGTGGAAGTCCTAAATTTGAGAGTTATTTAGTGCCTGGTGGGGATATGGTGGAGCCTGATGACTCAGATGCATGAGGATGTTACAAGTAGTGAAGTCTTCAGTAGTGGGTAGCCGACAGATGATGCAAAGACCCATGTGGTTCAAGTTGTCCAGAGGATGACCCTAGGACACGGGGACAATGGTGTGATCCTCCTAGGGCAGAGTGAGTCATATGAAGGAAAAAATGTGCTACTCGTGTGATGTTTGGGGACATATGGCTAGAGATTTTCTAACCAGTTGTACGACTGACCAAGAGATGGTAAAGGGACCGCAGAGGCAGAGACAGTGATCAGAAGAGGGTGGTCCGCCGGGCGGCAGACATGGCAGAGGAACAAGATGAGCAACAAGATGTGGACAGAGGTTTTAGGAACTACCACCACCCCCCAGGTGGTCCACCCCAAGGGCAGGGAGTTGGTGTATAGGTGTGAGGCCAGGACCAGGTGGTGGATGCTGATGATATCGAGACTCCTGATATTATTATAGGTATGATATGTGTCTTTTCCACCCTAGCTACAGTTTAGATAGACACGGGTTCCAGTCACTCTTTAATTTCCACAACCCCTGTTTGAGACATGAATATTCTAGTGGAACCATAGAATCAATACCTACACTTAGAGGATCCTACATGAAGATATTCAACGGTCACACCATACTGAAGAAAGTGTACCCTTACTCTTGGGGATGAGAGTTTTGGTTGGGATCTCTTGGTGGTATTGTCGAGGCCATACAACATCATTCTTTGTATGGACTGGTTATCTATAGTTCATGCTCAGATCAACTATTTTTGGTACATAGTGTGGTGTTTCCATAGAGATGGGACCAATTTATCCTTTATCAGTGATTGGGAGACACAAGCACCGTGTGATGGACTCACAACTAGGTGGGTTTAGCCGATAATACATTAGATGGTTATCATGACCCTTGGGGGAGTGGATGAGATGAGTTCTTATATTCTGGTTGTGATGGTCGAGTATGATGATGTCTTTTTAGAAGATTTTCCATGAAAACCTATTTGCAGGGACGTAGACCTCAACATTGACCTATACACCCAGACGAAACTGATATCTACATTATCATATCATATTTCTCCCATAGAGCTTTGTGAAATGAGGGTATTATTATAGGAAGTGAAAAGGAAGGGATTTATGATACCTAGTGTTTCACCATTGGCAGCCCAAATATTGATTTCTAAAATGCTAGACGAGAGATTGAGGTTTTGCGTGGACTTTGAACGCTTGAATTAGGTGACACTAAAGAATAAGTATCTACTTCCGAGAATTTATGAACTCTTTGATCAGTTGAATAGAGGGAGATGTTTCTTAAAGATAGACCTCAAATCAGGATATCATTATATTCAGGTGTGTGACAATGAAATCTTGAAGATGGATTTCAGATGTCCCTACAACCACTAAGAGTACTTAGTGATTTAATTTGGCATGAGGAATTCCCCATAAGTGTTCATGGGACTTTTGATCAAGATCTTCTAGCACTACCTAGACTAGTTTTTAGTGGTATTTATTAAGGGCATCCTGATCTACATTGAATTTAAGGATGAGTAGATGATACGATTAAGGATGTTCATGGACATACTACATGTGTACCCACATTATAAGAAGCTCTCGAAGTGTTAGTTATGGATAAGAGATGTCCACTTTCTAGGAAACGTCTTTTTGAAGGTTGGAGTTGCAGTAGATCCAGTGAAGATAGTGGCTGTTCTTTCGTGGGAGCCTCCGAATAACATTACCTAGGGTCGGAGTTTACATACATTGGCTAAGTAATACTGGAAGTTTTTTCCTGAATTTTCCATAGTATCATAATCCATGACATACATGACACGAAAGGGGAAACCTTTTGTTTGGAAAATGATGTTTCAAGAGATATTTCAGTAGATGAGGACGATTTTGATGAGTTATCCCATCCTAATATTTTCATATGAGGGTGTCGAGTATGTGTTGTTCTGCAACACATTAGGAACTGGTCTTGGTTGTATCTTGATGCAGTGGCAAGTAGTGACTGCCTATGGTTCATGGTAGTTGATACAACATGAGAATTACTACATAACCCACAATCTGGTGTTGGAAGCTACAGTCTTCACATTGAATAAGTGGTGACACTACCTTATGGGAGAGCAGTTTATCATCTACTTAGAAAACAAAAGTCTCAGATATATGTTTTCATAGAATGATCTGAACTAGATATAGAGATATTGGCTATAGTTCCTATAGGAATACGACTATGAGATAGTCTATGCTCATAGGAAGGGGAACATGGAGGAAGATTCTCTCAATCAGAGATTGAGTTCATAGTTACTCAATCATGCCTTAGAGTAGTTGGCCTCACTTCAAATATCCTTCATGGATGGATATGGAGAAGATTATCTCTATTAGATGGTGGTTACCCCTCCACTCTTATAGCACATGTGGAAGGCACATCTCAGAGATTTCAGATACGATACTACACATGCTCAGTTTTCCATAGGGCATTCCTTTAATGGATATTTGAATGGTGGGGAGAACGTCATCCTTATCAAAGGATTAATAGTTGTACCAACTAAATTATAAGAGGAGGTGTTGAGGGAGTCCAATACACCCCCTTTGGTGGATTATATGAGTGTGGAAAATATGTACAATGACCATCGACATTAGTATTAGTGGTGGAGGATGATGAAGGCAGTGGTAGAGTTTGTCACTAGATTCCTCAATTGTCAGCAAGCGAAGGTTGATCACATGGTTAAAATGGGTTTGACTCAACCCCATAATGTGCCAGAGTAGAAGTGGGATGGAATATCAATGGAAATTTTTATGGTAATACCACGTACATACCAAAGACAAGATACAATATGGGTGATTATTGACTGACTCCAAAAGATAGTCCACTTTCTTTCGATTTAGGAATAGGGTTCAGTGGGGAGCATGGGACGCCTCTACATACACAAGATAGTTTGAATCCATGGGGTCCCATCGACGATAGTATCAGATCGAGATACACGCTTTACATACATGTTGTGGAAGGGATTGAAGGAGGAATTTGGGAATCATCTGCGCTTGAGAACAACATTCCACCCGCATAAAGAAAACCAGAAGGATAGGACCATTAAAGTCCCATAAGACATGCTATGTGATTGCATCCTAGATTTTGACCATAGTTTGGAGGATCACCTACCCTTGGTGGAGTTCGTGTACAACAGAAAATACAACTGCACCATTTGTATGACACTGTTCGAGGCCTTGTATGAGAAACCCTATAGCTCCCCATATTGCTAGACTTACCCCGGAGAGTGAACACTCATGTGCCCAGAGTTGGTACAGGCCACTATGGATAATATTCAAGTCATCCAGGATTAGATGGAGACTGAATAGAACTATTAGAATTGCACTACTGATAGGCGATGAAGACCCTTGGAGTGTGAGGAGGGAGAAATTTTTTTGCTTCAGGATTCTCCTTGATATAGGATACTGAGATTTGACCTGGGTGGCATGTTATCTACAAGGTTCATCAGACCTTTTCTGATACTACGTAGAATGGGCAACATGGTGTACCACTTGGCTCTACCTTTATAGTTAGTTTATGTGCATGAAATCTTTCACATATTCTAGTTGAGGAAATACGTACACAACCTTTCACATGTCGTTGACGGGGGCGAGATGTACGTTGACGACATGACCACTTTCAGGGAGTACCTAGTGGAGATTGATGATCGATTGGATATAATCCTTCAGGGATAGTTGATTCCTCTGGTACATGTTCAGAGGAATAATGGCAATCTCCAAAAGAGGACATGGGTGAAGGAGGTTTAGATTCATACCTAGTATCACCATTTTATCGTTTATACATAGTTTTATAATTTGGTGATGCAAAGCCCTATGTTTTTTAGAATTTAATGTCCCTATATTCCAGGGATTTTTTTTGAAAATTATATGAGATTATTTCAAGACCCGACACTGATATGGAAAAGGATTTCGAGGTCTTGGTTGCTGGGAATACATGTTTGAACTATTTTTAATTTTATTAAAAATAAAGTTGGTGTGTGGTTTTAGTAACTTTTAAACAGGTGAAAAAATTATAAATTTGAGGGCACCATTGCGTTCAGGATGGCTAGTTTACCCTATATGTTAATTAACATTAGTCGTCATGGGTCTCCAGTAAGAAAATGCGAAAAGGATGTAACTGAAAATAAAATAATTAAATAACGTTATTTTATTTTAGAATCATAATAACTCATAAATGGTAACTCATTTTGGAAATATGAGACCACCGTTGAGTTTGTAATAGGGTGTTTTCATTAGATGAACCCTAACCTCGACTGATGCCAGTCGAGAGTGAAAGTTAATTTGTGGATGTGAAAAAATTTAATATTTTTAATAAAAATATTTTAATTGACAGAATATGGTACCAAAGTGTTGGTTTTCTTTTTAATTTATCGCTGTCATGAATTCTATGTCTATTATCATAACCTTGAGGTTTTCTAGAGTCAAGGAGGAGGAACCCTCCCATTGGAAAATGACAGATTGAGATTGCTCGTGGATCGATCACCATCAATGATGAATCCTCTTCTTTGACTGATCCAAACTACAGGTAGGGGGTTTATTTTTCACTGTGATTTCTTTCCCCGTTCTTGTTTAAAATGACAAACAAAAATGAATCCAAGAACAGGTTGAACCATGGATTGATCGTTTATACTGGATTGTTAAAAATATGGGATTAAAGGGGATGGATCTTATTAAATATTCAATTGTTCCTATTATGTTTTCCGACTAAAATGAATGGACCAAGTCCACCATAAACAAGGCCAAAGATTGTTCTTAGGGTTTTTTGTGATCTTTCCCTACCCCGTAATTGTGTTCTTCGCTAATAGACCCTCGTGGTTGCGTTGGGATTTACCATGAAGTTATGCATGTGTATGGACACTCAAAGTGATTGATATATTATTTATAGGACATGAATATGAATAACACGACACGAGGGTTGTAAGAATTCTTCCATTTTTAAAAACGGAGTATCAGAGTGTGATTGGCCACCCACAGAAAAAGGGCCACTATCTTTACAGGAGACGATGGAGGACCCCATGGTACAGCGGCCAAAGGTGGCAGATAGGCCCACCGGCTCGACGACCAGCACCAGGATCGATGGCCTGTGGTGGGATCGACTAGATGCAGCATGAAGCTGAATCACTTGGAAATGATCTACGAACCAGCTGAACCAGAATGAGACCTCACGAGGCATTTTATGTAGTAGCCAACCACATTGAATGTAATGGTTGACCGCGTTGACCAGACATGGACGTGGTACCCACAACATTTGGGTGGGAAAAATAGTAGCACTCATATAGGCTGGGCTGGATCTGGCAGATGGGTTGAAATGGGTTAGGTGGGACCCATGTTGGGTCACTCTGACTGGTCAGACCGGACCTGGACCCAACTGTCCCCTTTTTACTTAAATTCCCATAAAATTCAAAATGTGTGTTTTTTTGACGAGCCATTTTTGGTGATGGGACCCTCATGAGGAAGAGGATATTCTAAGATACTTAATGTTAGTTTCTATTGATTTTTGTGTATGAACATTTGGCTCGAGTTGTAGGTGCTCCTGGGATGGGCATGTTAAGGATGGAATCATGCTGCTAGCTAAGAACTAGAAGCTATGTGATTACCTAAGATATGTGTCTTACCTAGACTATGTGTCTTATATAGACTATGTTTCTTATATAGACTATGTTTATTTACAAGAAAGATTATTTTCTCCCCTACCCCATGAGGGTGTAAGTCCTCTATTCATGGATGACACTACATGTTTTTTCTATACTCGGTATCTTACAAACACATTGTGTATTATCTACACACTGTGTGTTACCTAAACTCAATTTATTACTGATACTCTATGTGTTACCCACACTCCTTGTGTTACCAATGATCCACATGTTACTACTTGATGGTACTATGGATTCTTACACCAATCATGTTTAAATACCATAGATATATATTTGGGTTGAGATGACTCTATGGACTATCTTGATTTTACTTCATAGAGGATACACTTTTTGTACCTCTTTGTTAGTCTAGCTGGTGTATTTCATAGGGATCTTATTTTTTTCATACTTCTTCTGATTCCATGTTGTTTACTTTGTGGAATTACTTTGTTTTTTGGGGTCCTCACTGAGTATTATTTTTCTCATCCCTGCAAGGGCTTCACCCACACGTCTCATGTCTTGTGCAGAAGATCGACAGCTTTGATAGAGTCTTTGGTCGGCCGATGATACGAGTGCTTCTGGGTGACCTAATAGACATGGTACAGTTTATCGACATTCAAACAGGTTAAAGTACCTATCCATTAGGTATCATTTTCTATAGATGAGATCAAAGAGTCTATACATTTCCATTTTAGTTGGGATTGTATTTTGTCCCCTTTTTCTTTCAATTTTTTACCTTACTCTGAGTGGGTTTTTATAGTGGTTTTCATCCATGTTTACTTTTCATTTTCAGTTTTAGCATTTTCTTGGAGATGGTTGAGTGTGTATAGGTACTAGGTAAAATTCCTCCCATTTGTGGGAAATGACTACAAGATGCTAGTAGCTATCCCCTTTTCTATGGGAGGAGTTCTTGGGGTAGTCACAGAATGGGCCCTGGGGAATGGGTTGGGACAAAGAATTAGTTATCCTGAAGGGAATCATATTAAATTCATATTTTCCATGTCTAATTTGAAATTAAATTTTGGATATATCCTTCCTTTTGACTCTAAATTGATGATGTCAATATAATATTTAATTCCTTATAATGTAATGAGATCCTATGATTTGATAAAATAGGTAGTGGATATAGGGTAAAAGATATTTATTTATAATTATGATCTTCTTAAAATCATGATAGTGAATACCAAGGTGAATTGATTCAAATTTATTCTTAACAGAGAAGACTCCTACTCCCCTTGGTGAATCACTAGATAAAATAAAACCCTTGTCCAAATAATCGTTTATTTGTTTCATTAATCAACATAATTAAATGATGTAAATTTTATATTCAATCTTTGACATAGAGAGAGATCATAGTATATGTTAAATCAAGTAATCAACCTCAAAATCTGGGGGAAGACCACTAAGTTCACCTGAGAATACATAACTATATTACCATTCAATGGTATTGTCATTAGTGGTGAATTATTATATGATAATTTGAGCTATAAATCCTAATTGGTGGGTATCATAACCCATATTATATAATTTGGTTCCATGGAGAGATCATACTTATGTTGATACTTGATAATAGGATGGTATGGGATATAAAAGATATTTAATTCACCCAAAAATTGATATGGTATATATGTTTGGATATCCAATTCATACCCAATATTAAGTAATATTCAACCAAGAAGATAAGTTTTATATCTAGAGGAGGTATCTTTTAAAAAATTTCCATTGAAAGGATATATATATATATTTGGTGTGATCATTATATGACCATGTGTTTTCACATATATTTCAGTATAAAATGTTTGAGGTGAAAATTTGATATTCTAAACAAACATGTGTTATATAATGAAATTTTATGAACTAGAAATAAATAACAATTTCAGAGAACTTAAAGGATGATTATGTGTACATTTCATTGCTTCAATATCATGATCCACCTCAACAGTAGTGATTACACATACTCTACCTAGTTCAGTGGAATTGGGAGTTACTTGAGCCTATTATATTACTTGTCTCTATGGTAATAGGATTGATTGATATAATTCCAAAATTCCATATATCTAAAATATTTAATTGTTGGAAGAACATTGGGGAGGGACATATTCACATCTTTTATCCTTTTTCATCCTTCACTTATTTTTATTCTTGAAGACCAATTCTGCAATATTTAAATCATCTTTCTGACCATCATTGGTAATTTCATGGTGTTTCATCCCCTAATTTAGCATTAAAAAAGATGAATATTCTTTCACACTTTTTTTATTTCATCTAATTTTCCATAGAACTTCATATTACAATTCTTGTCTCTATATTAATTAATGTATCCAATATCTATTTCGACATAAAGTAGACATATAAAAATATCTTGGTATATTCCAATGACTCTTATATCTAGTTCAATTTAGAGACTTATTTAAAGGCCAATAAAAAATCATTCAATCTTACACTAATGATTTTTAATAGTGATGAAGGAATACGTCGGTGTTATTGTGATATTCAATCCATAAGTTCCAATTGATTCATTATATTTTTATTTCAACTCAATGAATATCTTTTATACCTTAATGTGAATACATTGAGAAAAATTCTTAAGGAAGAAATGTTTCATCAATTCTACATATACCATTGAGTCTATTTATTCTTCATTAATTATATTCTTAAAAAGAGACCACCATTTTTCTTCCAATACTTTTAATTGATAGATATCTAGAACAAACTTCTCATTTTCTTTATACTAGATATCAAAAAATATATTTTATACTACATTGATCCATTACATAGAAATAAGTGGATTATAAGAAAAAATAATGGAGGGTAGAAACATTGGAATGAAATATGTAATAGAATGTCTCCCCCTCCTTGAAGTATTTGGAAGATTAATTTTTTATTCCTAATATTAGAGTCTTATTTTAGAATTTCCATCAGTTTTTATAATCCATATCACATTACAATGGTTTTTCTATTGAGGAATTCACTGTATTGTCCCTCAAACCCATTATTAATTTGGTTTATTCTATTTCCATTGATCTCTACAACCAAAAGTGGTGAACATGAGTGACAAAAATTCAACATCGTAGGGGGATTATAAAAATCAATAATATAAGGGGGATTCAACCTTAAAACATTTTACCATATTGTATCATAACATTAGTCTTTAATTCCTATATCATTATTAGGATATTTTATTTTCAGTTATCTTATACATCATTACCAAATACCTTAATAGATTAAGGAAATAAATCCTTCATAGAATATCATAAAGTGAATAATATCAACCAAAGAATATCCCCATGGATCTTCAAACTTTTTGTGCAGTTAGTTTTTTTCGTACATGAGTTAACAGTTTACTTATTACCCAACATTCCCTTTTTAGGGTTACTAACCCTAGGTATATATGTGATTAATCCATAATCCACATAAAATATCCAAATAGGAATGTGATTCTGATAAAACCACTTACTTAAGACATTACCAATACATTATGATATTATCCTATACATAGACACATTTACAGGGTATTAACGAAAGCTATCTAACCCTAATAAAATTTGAAACAAAAATAATCTCCAAAAATATCAAAATTTGGGTCTTTACTGAGGTGACCCAGAATAAAATTTCTTTTATTATATATCATTTAAATAATATAAAAAGTTACATTATAAAATAATCTCAACATTACAATAATTAGAAGGTTTAATTTATTTGGAGACTAGGTACACGAGTAACTAGTTTTTTAAATCATGGGAACATTTTCCCATAATTACAACATTATTGGCCTCAAAATAAAATATCCTCTGATAAACTCATCATCGTTCCATTAGAAATGGAAAAATAAGAAGAGTGTGAGATCAGATCCTCACTAAGGTAAAAATAAATAGTTTAGCATGTTATATAGGGTGATGTCGTTAACATATTAGTTAAACACAATATGGAGATAAATCTTATATTGGGAGAATATGTAATAATAGAAATGGCCTATATGGAATGATAAGAGGAAAAATAACCCCATATGATCACACAAATATTATGTCATAATGATTGGGAAATCACGAGATATAAATCATGGGCCCATGATAATATAATGATAACATTAAAAAAGAGTATATAACAAATATAATTATATAAACCCATCCTTTTGGATCATATGTTACCACCAGTTTCCCTAACTTGATTAGGCATCAAAACCTACTTCCCATTTTTTATTGAGAATCACTACTCATTTAGAAATTATATCATGATATTTAAATATTTAATAAATGTATTTTAATTTAAGATAGTGATCACTCTTTACTTAACGATACACAATACAACTGTGTTCCATAAGAAAACATCTAACCCTCACATCATAAAACTGATCACTACGAATGAATTTTACATTACAATTTGAATGGTATAATATATGTAAACACATAAAATATATTAGTTGATAAAAAATGCAATCACCCAAAAGGGGAACTTTTTAAAATCATTAGTAGTGTGATTTATAAAAGGTAACAACAAGGAAAATAGAACCCTTTTGATATAGTTATGGAAAAAATTCATATTATAAAAGGAAGTAAAAATTAAACATAAAAGGAAGGTGTGAAGGTTACATGAATTGATAAATATTTTTCTTTCACAATAAAAACAAAGAACAATGGCGGTAAGTAAAAACATAGATGTGATTGAATGATCCATTTAATATAAATCAACACTTAGAAGGATTGGAATTGTTAAAAAACTATAATTTTATATAAAATAAAGTGATTTTAATAAGTTTATTTGAATTAAGAAATAAGTTTACATAGAGGGATAAATGTGAACATCTTATATAAAAGTATATAAAAGTATATAGCTTATTTTATCTAGTCAAAGTTTAAATAAATCTAGATAACTCGAAGAATGAAATTTGAGTTACCAAATTGCATTACATTTACCCATGATTTACATTGAAGTTATTTAACCTCATGTATAAAAATTAAATATCATAAAACATACTAAATGAACTTATTCACATCCAATCCCATTAATAATATTAATTTATAATTATACTCTATATTTATATTAGTTATCTCTTATTCATTATCAATTTTGGGTGTGAGTAATCATGATAATTTTGAAGCAGTTCAGTAATAGTGGTGTTGTTATTTATTCTTCTAGTTTTTTTTACAATTCCAAGATCAAATAAGTTACAGAATGTTATATTTTTAAGATATTTTTAATACAAATAATTTTATTCTATTAGATTTTAATTTATGATCATTGTTGTTGAAATTAGAGTCCAACATGTTAAAATAATTTTTAACAAATTAATGATGATATATTAATTAAAATGTTAACTGTTAATATTACCAAAAAACTATTATTAACATATTAATGTCTAATATTATGATTATAATTCCATACATGATAAACACTTATATAATTTTTAATGTAGGTTTCTAAAACCAAACCAACAAAATTATGCTCAAATCTATGTGTGAATATTGAAATATAAGGGTATTTATTTTATAATATCATTATAAAAAAATTATAATGTCTTTTTTTTGAATTCAAAAAAGTAAAGAATAATAATTTTTTGAAGTTAAATGTTGATGGTAAATATAATATAATTGTTCACATATAAATAAATCATTTTTTTCTCTGCGTATTTCCATTTTAGGTGGGTTTTCTTAATAATGACACCTTATAAAAAATATTACATATATAATTTGAAATTAGTATTTATATAATTTAAATCATTAAATTAGTAACACATATACTCAATAAACCCATACATAGAACAATCCCTAAAATCTATTGAATAAAAAATGGATCATGTAATTCATGGAGGCGGCCGTCCTCAGATGCACGTGAGAAAAGATTTCATTTTATTTGATTGAATGGTGGTAGATTAGATTATGGTAATACCAAATATATAATAAAATTTCACTATTTTTTAATGATTTAATTTTATACATAATGTATGAATGGGTTTTTAGGAAGTTGGATGATAAGTATATAGCAAGGTAGTTAAATAGTACGTAATGCTCATGTTGATAATTTGGATCTTCTCTTAACATGTAATTTATAAACGATGGAATAGAGGAACATTGTTGAGGATATGGGATACCAAAATTATAGAGGGAATCTAAGAGATATAAATTGTGTATAATTTCATGGTATTTTTGAACTATTACTGTGGCTTTGAAAAGTGGGTAAGTGGTATACATTTATAGGTGAAATGGAGGGACAAGTCGTTGGAATGGAATGATAGATAACAGGTAAAAATGGAATTTTTTGTGATTTATGTGGGCTAGGTGGAGAAATTTTGTTGATACATTTAGGATTGAATCTACTACCTATAAAAGTTATCCTATATGGTCTTATAGTCAAATTAATTTAGTAAAATCCAAGAAACATTAGATTTCCCCTTTTAACACTTATTAATCATGATTAAATATTAATAACCATTATTATTTTATCACTAAATATATTATATGACCAAAAATACCAAATTTCCTAGTGATGAATTTGAATTTTGACACCCTTTAATATGATTCAACATCAATATATAAAAAAAAATCTTTTGAATTGAATCATATAATGTATTGAAAATTTATTTCAAAAAATTACATTTTAATCATTAAATGTATTTAATATTATTTAGTATTTATTACCAACCAAATGAATGTTAATTAATTTTAATATATTATTAAAATCATATTGTAATATTAATTTAATATACATCCATTTAATTATAAACAAAATATTTGAAAAAGAATCATTTTCTAAAAAACAACTATTTTATCATCATAACAAATATTTAACTTCGTAATTTTACACATAAAAAATTAAATTTACCCCATTACCTAATTTGAAAATATTTATTACAAATATTGAAATATTATTATTTTATTCAAATTCTAATAGTTCTAACAAACAATTTTATTATAAGTGGGAATAAGAACAATTTTCGAAAACAATTATCTTTTACGCATAAAATGATATTATTTTAATACACCTTTTAATATAATTTTTATAATTTGGTTTTTTCCATTGATACCCAAAAATTTTGTAGTTATAATATAATTATAATGTATAATAATTTTATTAAGATGACACGGTTTTTTTAAGTTCTGTGTTGTATGCAATACAAGCTACTCACAAAATATTTTATTAACAAAATTCTACACTAAAAATCATAGTTCATTACAGAAAGTGATACATTTATTAAAATATTTTACGGACGAAATGATCCATGCATAGAACTATAGGTGGATGGATTCTTGTTCCAACAACTTTTTTCTTAGTGTATTCATCTCTTATCTCAGTCCTAGTTATAAAATTCACTTGAATTTTATTACCCATTAATGTCTTCAAAACAAAAAGGCGGAACTCAACTATTTGCGATTATATTAAATTTAAGCATAGAAATCAAACATCAGATAATTCATGTTAGGTTTCTTTTAGAAATTTTTGTTCATTAATGCATGATATTATACACTACATCATTTTATGTAGGAATTGTTCATTTTCAGAACTACACAAATATGTGTTAATACACTCTTAGATACATAGTGATATCTGTATCTACTATCCTAAGACACGTTTCATGTTCCCCCATTATTTAATATCTCATTCATGGTATCCTAGTATATGTTTTTTCTAATTAATAATTATCATTCTATGTCAGCATTTTTATATGATGGAATAATATAATATCTAGATTACCTATCCTGGTTCTACTCAAAAGTACCTCATTTATTTACAACAATTATTTAATATGAGCATAATACTTGGGAAATTCTAATTCATATATGGTTTCTTTCAATTGACCATATAATAATAATAATTGTTTCTT
Source organism: Viscum album (assembly GCA_963277665.1). Classification (NCBI taxonomy): domain Eukaryota; kingdom Viridiplantae; phylum Streptophyta; class Magnoliopsida; order Santalales; family Viscaceae; genus Viscum; species Viscum album. Next base: position 1,720,037,606 of record OY728140.1, on the reverse strand, counting down.
TTTATAACTACTTGTTTATTTAGTCTTGTACCATAAGATAAATAGTGTTTCATGAATATTTAATTCAAGGCCCAGTGTAACTCTATATATCATGAGGTATGAACATGGATAAATTTTTACAAAAAATTTGTATTTTGATTTTTTTGGGATATTTAAGGTGTTAGTAGGGGACTACGAGATTGATTACAAGAGGTATCCATGAGTTTGGTTTGAAATTCTATAGAATGTTTCTAGTCAGGCTGAAACCTAGGCCTTACACTATGAGTTTCATATAAAGGGTTTTTAGTAATACCATAATGACGAGAATTTTATAGTGAATCCCTTGGTCATGGAGGGTCCCTTTAGACATGATTTTATGTTCTTGATTTTGAATATGGATTTACACTATAAATGGGACTTCCATACTCTAGTGTGACTCTAATCCAAGGTGATTGTGTTTTCCAATCTTCACTTGGTAGGTTAATTATACTATGAATTACAGGGTCATCCAGCAATATGACCCTAGGATGGAGAATTACATTATGATACATGAAGTAACATCATAACACTACACCAATATAATATCTCAATAGTATGATAAAAAAATAAAATCATAAAATTTTAACAAATGGTTTAACCCATCATTATCCAGAAGCTATAACACTTAGCCTTTGACCTTGGTTATCCTCTCCTCTAATTTCTTCCTTGTTAGACCTTAGATATTTATGTTGTTTTTCATATTGGATAATAATGAGTTATTTTATTCCACCACATTCATTATATCTATTATTCCTTCATAGTTATATGAATTTATTCTAGTTAGGACATAATTTATGCAATTTTTTATATTTAATGTATACCAATGATTTGGAGATGATTTTTTGATGATTGTAGAAAGTATGGTTGTGCTGTTTCAAGGTAGGAATTCCCCAATAATATGTTGTTTTACATATGTTTTTATGTAATGTGTTATATTGAGATAGGATAACCATGTGTATGTGAAATTAAACCTATTGAAATTGTTCCCCCATGGATCTGAACTAGTAATATTTGGACGTCTTGGGCCACAAGTGATCCCAGAAGAAACGTTATTTGATTCAATTGTCATCTATGGTCATGGGATCAAAATAATGTGTGTTAAAACATATAGTCAAAACAAAATAGTGGGTTACCTGTGTTATTCAATGATATAATAGGGATTTTTTTGTTTCATTAACCTCTTTTTAATTGGATATGTGTGCATACCATTGGGATTAATCCTATTTTTAATAATAGTTAGTGCATAGGATATGGTATAACAACTTTCATCTTATTTAGAATGTATTAAGTTTGTTTTATCAACTCATTTAAACTAAGTGTATCTGAGTGAAGTTATATATTATGCATGAATAAGTGAAAGGTATTTGGTATGTTAGTAAAAACAAAATACTAACTATATAGGAGTGTTTTTTATTCCCCCTATTAAATGATTTTTTAAATCTTCTTATTTTTCAATCCTTTTGGGGTAATATTAGTGGATGAGAAAACTATATGTCGAGACCCATGATTTACATGGACACTATGAAAATGGTATTATTAATATTGTTATATGAACCATGATTCTAATATGTTTAGATAATTATAAACGATGGGCCACTTTTCCCTATTATATTTTTATAGATATATGAGGAGACTATGATGCCAAAGGACTGAGAACCTTCCAAACTTGTATCAATTTTCTCCATTTTCATTCTGTTATCCTAAGCATGGTTTGAAATGACCATGGTGTGTGACCATATAATAGGTGGGTTCCCTTGTGGTTTCTAGAAATTTAGAAATGCATTAATTGTGATTCCATCAATTAATATCACTATATATATGGGTCTCATTACTAATGATCTCGTATTATATTGATCATGGGTCAAGATGCCTAAGTGATAATATCATATAAGTAGGGGTTTCTGTTCCCTTGACCTTATAAAACTATATAGTGGTGAATAAATTTATGATTTCATATTGATAAGAATTTGGGGATGCCTCTCTAATTTTCATGACATTGTTAGAAGTTATGGTTGATATATCAAAGGGAAAAGACGAATATAGGAATTGGTCTTACTAACCCAATATATTTATATAATTATACAAGGAGTTTGATATGTAATATAGTTTTAGATCCTTAGAGGGAAGGGAATATAGACCTTATTAGACTAATAGTATGTTGTGATATGTTCATAGACACACCATTACTATTCTATGTTGGTATGGTCACACACTAGGTGCCTATTTGTGCACTCAAGGGAATGAAATTATGTACGGTTATTATCAATGTTAATTATTTGGGAATATCACCTCATGAAAGAAAATTTATATTATGGATTTATTTAGAAATGATGTTGGTAGTGTCATACTATGTTATACATAAAACCATCTCATGAACACTATTATTCTTGAAAAATTAATGATTCATAACAAAGGTAAGGACAATGACCCTACATGTGATGGGTGAGCTTGAGTATCTAATACAAGACCAGACATGGATTCTAGAATAGTTATGCTATAATCTCCTACATTTAATTATTTTTTAGATATTATGGACTATCCATTATTATTGTTGTTTATTTTTTATGACTAATGTGATATTATAGTAGCTCATCTTGTTTCTGAATTAGGGTTATTGTTTTCATAGTATAGTAATTTTACTATGATGTACAATTTTAATCTAATTTTATAGTATTGAGTCGATTTTTTTGATCAAATATAATTAATGGATTTCCTTACTATAGAGGTTATTGTCTAACCAAGATATACATAAAACCTCATTACATGTTTTTTTTATTCTAGCGTATGAGGTATATTGGACACTATTTGGTTATGGTGGAGCAGAACCATGCTTGAGATTCAACAATGTGGTACTGGTGCCTTATTTTTTTTATTATCATACTATTTGGGGTATGATAAATATAAGATAAGATGTGGATAAAATTATATATAGACCTTATTTCAAAGACTATAAAACCACCATATTAGAATAGTTTAGCTATTTTTGATGCTTTTTCCATGGCGCACACATTCATCTGTGAGGACGCATAGCTATTTCCTGGTATTCCCACTTTCCAAAGGCATGTGACATCCATCTAGGGGAACAATGGCTTACCAATAATTGAGGTCCATAGTTTAATGTCATGAAAAATGGGTGTGAACTGAAGTGAAAGTGGACCAGGGCCCCAGATAGATGGTGGGGTTGATCCTCAGGGAGGCCTCTTACGTACATCACCTTGGAAAGTATCAAAGACCACATAATTTAGGTATGGTGTTTGGGGCTTACACTCTAGGCTGCCCGAGGTGTTGGTTAGATGACGTGAAGGGGATCAGATAGATCGATGTGTGGTGAGATTGAACATCGTGGAGGCTTCCTACGTACCCTGCTTTATCAAGAATCAAATACCACATTGTTAAGTTGATGTGGGGATCAAACTCTAGGCTTTCCAAACTGTTGGTTCACCGCTGTGAAGGGGGTCCCAACCAACGATTGTTGGGCTTGATCCTCAGGGAGGCTTTCTATGTACCCTTCCATGTCAAGGATCAATAAATTCGTAGGTCAGGTTATGTGGGATTGGTGCGCCGACATGAAGATGGTCATGACCAATGGACGGTGGTGGGGTTGAACCGCAGGGATGCTTCTTACGTACCCTTCCTCGGAAAAGATCAAAGTCGTCGTAGTTTGGATATAGGGGCATGGTGCACCGATGTGAAGATGGTCGGGACAAATGGATGGTGGTGGGCTTGCACTTCAAGGAGGCTTCATACGTACCCTAACTTGGAAAGGATCAAGGACCTCATTTTTCAGGTGGTGTTTGGGGATTAAACTCTAGGATGCCGAAAGTGTTGGTGAACTGATGTGAAGATGGTTGGAACCAATGGTTGTTGGGCATGAACTTCAGGGAGGCTTCCTACGTACCTTTCCTTCTAAAGGATCAAATACCTCTTAGTTCGTGTGGTGTTTGGGGCTTACACAATAGGCTGCCCAAGGTGTAGCTGAACCGAAGTGAATGGGGTCGAAGCGACCAATGGGTGGTGGGCATGAACCTCAGGGAGGATTCCTATGTACCTTACCTTATCAAGGATCAAATACCTTGTTGTTGAGGTTATGGGGGCTTGGTGCCCCGATCTAAAGGTGGTTGGGACCAATGGACGGTGGTGGGCTTGAACCTCAAGGAGGCTTCCTACGTACCTTGACCTGGAAAAGATCAAAGTCCCCGTAGTTTGGATGGTGTGGGGCCTATACTCTAGGCTTCCCAGGGAAGATGTCATGGTCAGTTCTCTCTCTAATCCCACGTGAGTAATACTCGAAGGGAGAAACAAGAGGTAGGAGAGACCTTACGATCACGTCGCTAAACGTGCGTCTGTGGGAGGCGAAGTGCGGCTTACACGTAGTTAGAGGCCCAAAGAGGAAATATGGGCTTATGCATGGTTAAAAGACCTGAGAGGTTAAGACTTACACCAGGACGGAGGCCTGATGAAGACAAAGCCCAGTAAGAGAGGGATTTGGCACTGAAGAATGGAGGGGTCTGGTATCCATCCCCCTTGGTTTTTGGGACTGAAGATGAAAGGAGGAGAAGGGATGCTGCCTCTTACAAGAAGGCTAGGGTTATTACACCATGTTGGTTTCCCTTTCCCCATGGATATACGCCACTCCGATAAAGAGGATCTCATTCCACGTGAGGAATGATCTCACTCCCGTGGAGACCAGTGGGTGTGCAGAATGTCTTGGGTGGGGGCACCCCGATTTTGAGACACGGGGAGAGGTCACAGTTTAACATCATGTGCCGAGAATGATGGTGCTTGAATGTTTAACATCATGTAGCCCAGACGAGGTGGGATCGCTCTGCACCCCTAGGACATACATAATCGGTACCCTCTGCACCTTTGTGAATAGAGGTAATATGAAATGTTGTGGCTATGGGTAATTATAGAGAGAGCCACTGGGGGTCCATGTTAGCATGGATATGAGATGAAGCAATAGTCATTAGCATGCCTGGGTGCCACTATGGAGTGGCAATGATATTTGGGTCTTACACAAAGAAGCTGCCCGGGTGCCACTATGGAGTGACAATGGTGAATGGGGTTTTCGCAAGGATGCTTCCCATAATGTCTTCCTCGTGTCTGGACATGATGGAATCCTAAACTACTGCTGGGTTGTGGCCTTTTCCTATGAGCTAGTGCACAAGTGGGATAACAACAACGGGCATTGGAATCATTCCAATCAAAGGGAGATGAAATGTGTGAATTACAAGCCTGGCATTTGAAATGAAATGAGGGTGGAATGGAGATGTAGGATAACTGTTTAATGTGTTAAAAACACACCATCCATATCACGTTATCCTGAAATGGGGACAAACAAATGAGGTTCGACTACTGACAGTTTTCGAAACATAGGACAGTTTTCATCCAAAGTCTTACGGGGCGTTGGCCCAGGACGGTAGGTGAGCCGAGGCGGCATAAGACCAAGCCATTAGGGGGTCTAATTAGACATGGAAGAGGATGAAGATCCTAATGAAGGACATGAAAAGTGTGAGGTGGAGTGATGGAATGATTGAACAGATTCCAATCATCTTGAAGTTATGCCACTGTGATCAGGGCATAATGCATCTAATGCATGAAACATAAGGCATCTCTTATTTAGAACAAGAGGTATCCTATTATTTAATGATAGTGTATGCTATAGTTTATAGTCATGTAGAGACGACTGTTGGAATCTTTTGCATGTAGCATAAGAAATCTCATGTTAGGAGTAACAGGCATCTTACATTTGGAACATAGGGTGTACTACAGTTTATAGTCATATATAAATAACTATTGGCATCTTATTCATAGAACATAAGGAATCTATCATTTATAGAAAGAGGAATCATATGTTTGGAACATAGGGTTACTACAGTCTAAATTCATGTAGATAGGACTATTGGGCATAAGGAACCTAACAGTGGATGGTGTTGGGACTTTCTCAACGGTGGTCATTTCCGGTTCAACTTGTCATAGGAGCCAAGTGATGGGGGTTTTGATGAATTTCTTGAGGAATGGTTCGACCAAAGGTAATCAAGGAATTGATGATTGGAATATCATCTCACGACATAGGAAACAAATGAATAGGAATATGTAAAATCAAGGGGTTTCATGGTGTTAAGTGGAGTATCTCAAATCTTGGAATTACATAAGAGGAAGTTGTGGGTGCATACGGGGGAAATTGAAGATATCGACCTCCAAACCTGAAATGTTCACGGTACAACAATCCATTGTTCATATGGGATTGTGGCATGCAATAGGGGTGTGTTTCACACAAAAGGGAAGGGTTGCATGAAATAGTAGATGTTTGCATGCAATAAGGGATATTTGCGCTCAATAGGGGAGTGTTGCGCGCAATAGGAAAGAGTTGAGGAAAATAGAGAAGGGTTGCATAAAATAGAGAGGGGTTGCACATAAAATTGGGCACCACAACCCTGTTTCATGCAAAAATAATGTTTTAAATGAAAAACTAGGTAGGTTGTCTCCTTACTGCGCAAAAGGGATGTTTTTTCGCCCAAGATAGTGGGTTTTACGCGTGATTGTGGAAAATTCGTACTTACGCGCATCAGAGCAGTGGCTGACCTCTAGGCCCCTCTAGAAGAAGGGGGTCCACTTGTATTTATAGGTCGAAACCAGGGTGGTGGTGCGCGTAAAATTCTACATGCGTAAGGTGGTGCACGTAAAATGCTGCGCACACAAATTGTTGCGTGCAAAATTCCACGCGCGTCGGTGCAGGTAAAGTTCCACGTGCACAAGGAGGGGACGTAATATTCAATACATTCAAGGTGGAGTACGTAATATTCTGGGAATGAAAATGGCTTTCCGTGTGAGATTCCCTTTTTACGCGTAAATCCATATTTTACCCCAAAACTGTCCTGGATGGCCATTTTCAGCTGCCCAACTTGAAATAGCCATAACATTTGATCTGTGACTCCGTTTGGGCTCCACATCTAGTCAAATCGAAGCTTGCGGAATTATCTATGCTCCTGGATCATTTATAGGATAATTTGGAAAATTTGGGGATGCGTTTTTCATTGTCAACATTAGAATATCGCGGAGAGGAATTTTTTTCATGGTTTTTTGATGTTTTGATTTCAATATTTTTCAATAATATGATATGTGATTTATAATTTTTTCATTTAAAAATTCCATGCGGTTGAAAGTGGATTCTTTTCACTAATCATACTCAGTAAATATAATTTATATAAAATTGCTGTTCATAATTTTGGTTGAATATCTTGATTATTTTATAGTGTTCAACTATAAAAATTATTTTAAAGAAAATATAAATTTTTTATAATATAACATGATGTTATAATTCTACCTAACTAGGATTTGATTTTTATGATATAAATATTTTTTAATAGTTTATTTTATGAATCATATATGTATCTTGTTTTTTGTCCAGGTGGTTGGTAGTTAGGACTATATAGAGCACCTGAATTATGTGTGACCCATATTTTTAGGGTGTATATATAGAATAAATTTATTCTTAATAATTTATTTTTTATCATATTTGTGATATAATAAATTGTGATAAATTTTTGGAGGAATGTGTTTGGAATTATAATATCACGCCACCCAGAGGATAGACTATTGATATCCTAGAGTTTGTAGCTAGGAATGCATCACCAATTTTGAGAAAGATCCCCAGATATGAATATACCTCATGTTAAATAGCTACTCTTAGTGAGACTACATTAGGTTATTCAATATATGGTACATGGAGCTCCATGAGAGATTCCTTCTATAGCAGATTTGATAATGGTCTTCTAGATATAGAAATTTCCTATATGCGATAGAGAGGGCGGAGTTCAGTCCATTATGATTTGGTTTGAGTATATACATACTTTCCTAAACCATTTTGATACACCCCTAATGGGTTTCAAAATTATATTTAGTTTAAGGATATTTTATTTCATTTAAACACCAATAATTTTATATTAGTTAGGATTAAACAATATTTTTAGTATTTACGTTGAATATTGAAATTAATTTTTTTTTAAAATAGTGTAATTTAATAATTTTATTTTGGAATTTAATTTGATAATCTATATACCAAAATGTATTTTTTTGAATTTTTTCTTTATATATGGATTATTTTAATTGATTCATTACATGATATGAGAGAATCAAACAAAAAAAATCAAATCTTAGGTGCGTAAGTGGAATATGTGAAGCAATGTGAAATGTAATGAAAAAAAGAAAATGAAAGATAATAATTCCTATGAATGGGGAGATGTGTTATAATAACTAAGGCCCCCAACTATTGTGTGTGAATAAAATCAATAAACACGTTAGAAAACATCACTTGAGACCATTTTTCATAAGATTATACATTTAATTTCAGGATCTACTTCAAATTATTTCATTTAAGAAAAGAACTACATAGGAATAACCATGAGCTGTGAAAGATTAATCATCCTGTATTGGAGCTGTATAAGAGTTACCAAGACCGCACTACCATTATTTATGAATAACTCAATCTATGATACCACATTGTATAAAAATAAATGATTGGAGAGCACCAATGATTACCTCTATGGTAAAAACAATCTATATGATATTAACCACTGAATCCATATTTCTTGCTCAAAAGTTATCCAACTCCACGTGTTATATATGATTAAAATAGATTCTGGATGAGCTATGTGAGATTAATTTTGGAATTCCAATTGTTAAAATGAATATAATATATGTGAATACTAATTTCTAAAAAAATAATTTTACAATTGAAAGATATCATTAGGTATCTAACAAACATTATTTTTCATGAAGTATAACACAGATCACAATAAATACATTAATAAATAAATATATAGGTTCCCTGGATTTCCTTAGAATTACCATGATGGATTGAGGAACAAATTTTGAAGTCATTTATGAAATTCAAAAAAAATATATACTATTTACAAAACTTTATAATAAAAAGAATATTTTTTCCTGTTTTCTTTATCTAAATCTTGAATGAAGAAGTGGAAGGAAAATGTGTAAAATATCTAGTTCCCCATTATATTTTGTGGTGATCAAAAAATCCAAATTTTATATCTAATTCTGGAGGGATATTTTATAATTCCCACATGTTTTCACATGATCCTTTTAGGATATCCACATTGAGATCACTGAGACATTTTTATGCGGAGACTATGAATGTTATCTCATCTGTATAAATGTAGAAATAACTCCCAAAAAGCTATCAAGAATTTTTAAATAATTATATTAATACCCCATATATCGATTAATGGAATCATTGGGTTATTGTTTCCTAGACTCAGAGACTTTATTTATCCACACTTTCAAATTCTATAATATTGGAGCATTATTTCTCTTTTTAATATCATGCAAAACAATATGAATTCATGAATTAGTGGGTTTTCTTCTCTATTCTCTTTATTCCTCCATCATTTCTATACCTCACTTCAAATTTATAGAAAAAAACCCCTTCGATCAACTCATTTATTATAAAATAGAATATTGCAAGGATAAACATGGAATGTCTTTGTTTTCTTGATCACTTTGGGATGGTAATGTATGTGAGTGAATTGGTTATTGTATGACTCTACCCAAACATAATATATGTGTTTAGGATGAGTGGTAAGAGTCTTGATCCATATAATGAGAAGGTAGGAGTTTTTGACTTCTTTTGTTATGGAATTCCAATAAAGTGGATTAGAAAAAACATTTCAGGTTAAGGTACTATTTTTCATTTATATATTAAAAGCATCATTATTTTTTCAATAAATAAACCCCCAATTATGTGATATAATTCGAACACATGACTCAATTAACAAACATAATATCTCCCCCTTATTTCTTCATTCTTTTAAATGAAAATAATTTTTTATTTACCAGAAGTGTGAAGAAATGAATGAGTAACCCATATATGAGATATTGATCCTGATGTTTTTCCACTATGGTGTATTCTTTTTAGAACTAGAAAATAATTTCATTGGCCTCATTAAAAAGGAAATATAAAATATTGTGTCATTACTAAGGAGTATTAGTTTACCCATTTATTGTTCTTCATATTCAATGAATTCTTTATCATTTCTATTTTTGTTTATTCTTCTAGTCTAATTGTCTTTCCAGCATGGGTTTAAGATAATTTAATAGTAATGATTCATCATAATGAACTATTATTTTTATTCATAGTTTTATATGGATTATGAGTGCATAATTATTGTAAAAAAAATTTAAATAATTATTTTACTAACAAATATTTCAACCCAAAAGTGAATGAAAATAATATTCAAAAATAATTTTATGTGGATAATTTAAAGGCCTTATAGATAAATTATCTTGTAATTTTCAGAAGATTATGAGATTAAAAGAATTAGAGGATATGTATTTGGTGGATGAAGAATAACCCAATGTAATACCTCTAATATATTAAATAGTAAAGGTGGAGGAAACAAATAAAGAGAACAACTGACTACCCACTATTTCAAATACATTTTTAGAATAATTAGATATAGAGAATGAACTATAAGATAGAATAAAAGAGAGGGATAACTATAATATGAACATATTTTACCCACACATATTTAAACTGAATTATAAATTGGCATCTACTATACTAGGATTATGGATTCATCAGAAACAATTATTTCATTAGATTTCAGTGATGATGAAATTGGGGAGGAAGGGTTTTCCATTGAACAAATATTTAACGAACCAATTTCACAAATAATCCTGAGTGGTATCCCAAGTTAATTTTATTAATAACAGTAATTTAATTTTTATATATACGAGGGTGATGATAAAATTTTTAACTCAATTATTGTTGATTTCACACATACCAATTTACATTTAGATCATTCTTATTTTAAAATTACCGTGTTAATTCCACTTATGCGTTCTTATAAAAAAATATGACAATGACAAAAAATAGGTACCAAGTTTGACCAAATCAGATAAAAATTGGATCTAGTTCCAACTAAGAAATATGAATATTATATAGCAACCACATTCCATTAATATGAATATAATGTGGAGTGTCCTTATATTTGATTAGCCATACTATGCTACCTGATTAAAACTAAGTGGGTATTGAGAAATTCTACCTAAACAAAGATAACCTCAAGAATAAGATAACATTTTTAGGAACATTAGAACCAAAAAAAATTGGTGGTTACTGTAAATGATGTTGAACCCCACCCCCCCATAAAATTATAGATTACATCCAAACTGTATAGTTTTGCATAGTGAATATAAATCATCTCTTGAGAGGGATATCACATATCTTCCTTACTATCCATATTTATCCATTTTATATTTTAATAAAGTTCACATTTGTTTACTTTTTAATCATTTAAGTTAGACAATAGTTTTTAGATTTCTTTGATTTACAATTGGAGAAGATACATGTGTGAATAAGATAGGTGCCTCATTCTTTTTCACTAGTTTAGAGACTCCTCTATTTTTGTATTCTTTTCATTGACAATTATATGAGATAAATCATGTGGAATGGTTTCATGGATAATTGTCTAGAACATGGCCTATTATTTGTATATTTTATATATTGTTTAATGTGTTTTCTTGTTTTCACTATATTTTTGTTCGTTTTCAGTGTTTTTTTATATATTATTTTAAGAAATATCTTGATCTCAATTAAAAAATATAATCAATTTAAAAAATTAAATTCTTTTTGTCAGAAAATAATTTATTTTCAAAAAATGGATTCAAATTATTGTTTATATAGAATCATACTTTGAATTATTATAGCATGAAATGCCACTCCCCCTATAATTTTATGCTTAAATATCATGATCTTTATGGTTAATTGGATAATTATATATTATAGGTTAATGATGGAATAAGACAACCAGAATAGTGAAGGATAAAGACTAGGTGTCGTGGGGATGTGGGTTCACTTTTTATTGTATAAAATCTTAAATTCTTTACAATTTTTTTTTTCAAAACATTGTTTGATCTATAAAGATAAATTTTCTCACCAAATATTGAATTCTTTTTTTTATTGACTTGTATAGGACACATGAGTTTCTATATAATTTTATGATACCATGTTTTAGATTTCAATATTTATGAAATTGAACATGTAAAATGAGAATTAGATGATTAATGTGAAGCATGAAAATTAATATAAATACTCATGATTTAATTAAATTTACTGATATATGTAAAAGATATTTCTCAACCATTCATTCATGCTTTGAATTTCATAAATTTACCTGAATTTATTTATTATTGTTAAAAATACCATGAGTGATTGTGTAAAATCATATGTCTCATTCCGTAGAGTATTTTATAACCAAGTAATTTCTATTTATTATTGAGCATATTTCATGAGTGATCATTCAACATGAAACCTGCTAGAACATTCATATGAAATTTTCAAAGTGTTGATTATACCAAAACTCATTTAAAATGATCAAGGGATATTTTGATGAACCATTTATCCTTAGAATACCACCTTTACATAAATCTATATTTTTCTCACAGAGTCCATGAATGAACTTTATAGGGATTATGCATGTTTCAAGACGTTTTTTTAATTCTTACCCTCCGCTTATTATTTATCATGATATTTTAAAGTTGAAGTGTGGGGGTGATGACAGTACTGATGTATGGGATAAATTGAAATATAATTAAGAATTGTGGGGGGTGATTATTGTTGGTATAATGAATGGTTTTTGATTCTTTCAAGGTAATTAATTGTTTTCCCTTATATAAGTAAATTGAAAAAAGTAATTGGTTGTGACTTAAAAGAATTAGAAAATCCCCATCACTAGACCGATGATTTTTTATCATATGTTATTTTGTGGTGAATGTGTATTTAATCAAATAATAACATTTAAAAACAAAAAAAATTAAAAATTATACTTTGAAAAATAAATACATGTATATAAAAATTGAAGAAGGTTCACATCATTCATTTTTCTTTCATTATTCATGAAATTTTATTTGAATGTATTGTTTGATTGGGAGTTTCTACAACGATGGGGATAATTTTATTACACTTTTATTTTTGATATATTGAATTGTACATAACATATCAACCTCCAAATTGAGCCATAATTTTTAAAACATCAAATCATAGCAACCTTAATGCTAAGAATCAATTCAACCTTTATTACTAGTGCTCATGATTTTATGTATTTTATGTTACAAAGTCAATAAATAAATTACTTTAAAATATTGTCTAAAATGTGTATGTTCTCATGATATGAGTATAAATATACATGAATTGTATCATTAGTGATAATATAAAATAATTCATTGTGAAGTAGATAATGATTTTTCTTATTTAATAATACTAAATTAAGGAACTTAATTGAATAAATGGACAAGTTATAACATTTTTCCAATGGGAAAATTAAATTTTCTTGAGTTGATTATGTCATTAAAATTTTATATTTTTCCAATTTTTCAAAATTCTATTTTACATTGAAAATTATTTGTTTTTTTCTTTTAAATTTAAAGATTAGTAATATTGGTTTCCTCTGATTTTCAATGTTGATATTTTATACTTTAGGAATGACATAGTTTATGTGTGGTGGAATTGATATAGAAAATATTTTTAAGAGTATTATTTTTATTTTAAATTTATTGAATCCTTAAATACTGTAATTTTTAGGGAAATTTTTACATTAAAGGATCTTAGTTGTATTTTGAGTTTAATCAAAAAATGGCATATTTCTGATTTTAAATATTTTAAATTATTTCTATATTTAGGAAATAACATTATCTATACATATATAAATAGTGAAGTTATTTCTTTGTAATATTATCAAAATATAATTATTCATTTCATTCTTCTAGACCCATATCTAAATCCAGAATTTAGAAGCCCAAAACTAACTCACAAGTTGTGCCTTAAAAACTGTGCACAAATCAAAATATTTTTTATGCAGGGAACATGTATTTTTAATAGCCAACCCAAATAATATTTAATTTTTAGGGGACACACACAATGAATTTAGAAAAAAAATTTATTGAGGCGTCCATGTGTTAAATGACCTTTTTCAATTCCATTAATGAAGTGGAAACTGAAGATGTGGAATATAAATTGTCTATATGGGAAGAATAAATTCTAATAGTAAAATGGATATAACTCTCTCTAAACATGGTGGATAAACCTTATTTTTAAAGGTTAAAAGAAAAATACATTTATGATAAATAATTATGGATCAAATATTTCCCAATTCATCCATTTAAGGAGGCTAACACATGAAAACTTTTGAAGGAAAATTATGTCCTCTAAATGGAGGAAATGACCTCCTTTTAAAATCATTCCAGAGAAACATTTGGGGAACCAGGGTTGATATCTCCACTGAGGGAGGCCAACTAATAAAAACATACCCCCTTCTCCGTCAATATTGAATTTTTTATTTTATTTATTTTTTTTAGTTTAAATTTTCATTTTAATCAGTAATTTCAATTATTGTTTTAAATAGAATTCCATAAATTTCATTTAAATTTTGTATCCACCAATTTCATATTCTCCGCATATTCTTCTAAAATAATTATTCTCTTCATTATAATAATAATAAAAATAAATTTTTATCATTATTATATTTTAATATTCTTTTTGTTATATATAATTTTTCCAAATTCATTTCTTATTTTATTCTTATACTATTTTTAGTTTATATATATCTTTATCTCAACCTAATTATATTATATTTTATTCTTTTATTTTCAAATAAAATTATATTTTAATTATTTATTTCTTTTATTTTATTCTATTTATCCTTCTCTTCATCCATATATCGACCAAGTGATATTCTATTATCAGAAATGAGAGGCTAGCCCTGAGGCTTGGCCAGAGGGTAGGTAAAGGTGTTATTGAATTTTAATTAAAGTTTAATTTAAATTTTATAAATGGAATTAAGTATCCTTTTGGGTTAGGATAAGTCCCTCGATGTTGTGACTTTCCCCTAATGACATGTAACCCAATCTATCATTATTATTTTATTTGAATCTATTTCCCTCTCTCCATTCGTTAAATCATCATAATAAAGAGTTGAAAAAATATATTGATAAAACATCGTTGATATATTTTGGTTCTAGAAGATGGTACCCCATAGAACTAGAAGGTTCGTTATCCTTGATTATATGAGGAGGAGGAATTAATATTTCTTAGTCTCTCAATGATTTCACAATTACTAAATAAATAATTTTAATTTAAACATGATATTTAATTTTTGTAATATCAAAAGAAAATAAAAAAATTAAAGGAGAATAATTATTGAATCCATAACCGAACCCAAGCCCAATTCCTTCGTTCCGTAAAACATTTTGTCTAGAAATTTATTGATAGTTTAAATTCTTATTTTTTAATGTCATTTATTTTAAATGTTAAAAAAACTAAAAATATTCATCATTATTTTATTTAATTAACTAAACCAAAAAAATTAATTAGTTCAGGTGATTTTGAGAAATTATAAACTCAGAATGATCTTTGTGTGATACGAACCTGGTCAGCCACTGTGTTTCACCTTAACCTCCCCCAGACCAGTCTTCAGGGTCGACTTCTCATTTGTGAGAGTAAGATATTACATGTGAGAGAAAAAGTGAATAAGTAAAATAAAAATGAATAATTATAAAAATATAAAACTAAGGGTGATGTGATATTAAAATAGAAAAAAACCAATGGGGGATGAGAGAGAGAGAGAAATAAAAATAAAATGGGAGGAAGAAGAAATTAAATATATAATTTTTATATAATTTTTATAAAATAATAATAATAATAAGAGAATAATAATTTGAATATTAATTGATAATTAAGTATTATGTATGAAACAACATTAAAAACATGCATGAATTAATTTATATAAGTAAATAAAGGATTCAAATAACAATTTAAAATAAAATCTACAACAAAAAATAAAGATAACAAAAAATAAGAATAAGAAATAGGGAAGAAGAAGATAGTGTAGCACTATTACATTAAGGATAAAATATAATGAAATAACAAAAGGGGAAACCTAACCTAAATCCAACCACTTCTCTATAATTTTAAATTCACCAAACATCAAATAATATCTTGTTTTATTAAGTCTTTCAATTTAGGTATTTTATGTGACCCCATGATTAGAAAACTTCTATTTGGAGAAGAATTTTTTTCAACTCTAATACTACACCCATAGGAGTATTTAATTTATTTTTCTACACCTCATGATAGGCATGTGTCATATCTAAAGATGCTACTAGGGAGAAAGTGTATATCTAAAAAATTTCCTAACTAGGTCCTCTAGTGAGGAACTATTTGATTTATAACCTGATATATAAAGAACATTGTTTAAAGGAATATCAATTTTAATCCGGAAAACTAGTTTGAAGAAGTGAATTTATAAGAGTGATGTGTCCAGTAGAAACCACTAATAATGGATCATGGCCTTAAACAAACCTTGAGGGAAATTTTTACCCCACAATTTGCAAACCAATTAAATTATTTGAAGATTCCAGCACAACATAATAATTTCAAGTTACAAGTTAACATTATTCTTATGGTACTGCAATTTCTCGGCCTTATAGGCGAAGATCCCAATTGTAAAATTCAATAATTCATCAATGTGAGATCAAATTTAAATTTGATATGATTAGGGGAGGATAAAGTCAAGTGGAATTCATGTCGTTTCTCACATGAGGGAGAAGATAAGGGGTGGTTATATACCTTACAACCGAGAGAAATTCAAAAATGAGATGAAATTCATCAATTTTTTATACAAAGGCTCTTATTAAATACTAGATAATAGAATTGATAATGGAGATATATGATGTTTGACAATATATTGGTGAGGCTCTTAGATAGTACTAAAAAATATTCAAGAAACATTGTTCAAGATAACCATATCAAATAGTGGAGGAGCACCAAATCCAATTATTCATATACCAAGGATTACCGTATAATGATACAAATAATTTGGATGTATCTTTTATGGGATGTTTGATTTACAAAACACAAGTAGAATCCAGATTTGTCATTGAGAATGTTACCTAGAAATCAAAACAATTCAGAATAAGAGACTCTAAAACAATAGGTATACATGAGGTGAGGACTAATGACTTATAACCCCTCCTCAAAAATAAAATTGTTGAATCGAAGAGCCTAGTAAGATAAATATCCAAAAGAAATTATTGATAATTAATCTCCACCTTAGGTATAGAGATGATGTTCATAACCCAATCATTACACTGGTCAATGTACTGAGATACATGGCATGAAAAGTTGCGCAGTTCCATTTCAGTAAAGAAAATTTATAAAAAATCAACAATGGAGATAAGGGAAATCCCAAAAAGGATCCAGAGGTCAATAAAACCAATCCAAGAAACCTTTTCAATAATAACATGAGAACCCAAAACCATTCTAATAATCTTACAAGTTTACCTTTTAAAAAAAACTATCTTTTGAACTGCCACCTTTTCCAATTAAACAATTATGAACAAACCCAAAATATTTCTCAAAAGAACCACCACGAAATATAGATTGAGAGGTAAAAAATAAAGTGAAATATCTAGTTAGTAAATATTAATTTTTATGGACCTTTTGGATAAAAATCAATGAAAAATAACCAAAAGTATGGTTCTAAATTCCAAGTAAATTATCAGTGTAATCATGACTCAAAGCAGTAATGAGCTTCCACCACTAGAGCAATGTATGTTGGATAATTCCAAGAAAAAACCTAAAAGAAAACTCATAGAACCGAAAAATAAGATAGAAACACAATTGAAAAGGAGAAAAAGGGAGAAAATAGACAACATGGTACTATTTCCACCTGCATTGAATCGATCATCAATGGATGATAAAGAAACAATTTCAAAGAGATATATGTGAATCCTTTAGAGGGTATAAATAAATATTCCCTTCCTATATGAAATACTCCAAATCCCAAAATATGTGATGTTTCTCAATGAAATATTCACAAATAGGAAGAAGCATGATGGGGATGGAAGAATATGCTTTGTAAATAGTGTGTTGGAAATAACAACCACACCTTTAACCAAAATATATCATTATAATGTGAAATTTTTTATTCCCTTCACTATGGTTTCTTTAAAATTTTATGATACTTTGTGTGATTTGGTGACCCTTTTAATTTAATATCTAATTTAATATTTTTAACTTTGAAAATATGGGATCTGAATCCCAAAAGAGTGGTTATCCAACTAGAAAAATGATCTACTAGTTTTTCAGCTGGAGTTATAGAAGATGTGCTAGTGGGACTTGAAGGACTCATTTTCCCAGTGGACTATTACGTACTCACCATGGAGGAATACAATCCATTGATGAATTCACACATATTTTTGGGAAGAACATTCCTAAAAATTTCCAAAACAATCATCAATGGGAATAATGGAACCCTGACCATGGATCTATGAGACTAAAAATTGATCTTTAATGTTCTTAACTAAAAAAGAAACCCCTCAAACAACCATTCCCTCTTTTAAATTTTCCACAACGAAGGTAGTGATACCCTCAAATATTCATGTATGCTTTGAGAATTATTTGCATTCAACGATCATAGCATGGAAGGAGAAGATACTCAAAATTCAAAAAATTGTGAAATAACATATGAGTTCTTTGATAATTTACTTGAAGAAACTGATATGATACCTTTTTTTAAAGGTGTTCAAGATTTTGAGGTATGAGATGTGAATTCATTTTCATCCATAGAACATCCATTGAGTCTAAAATCAAATCCCATGACAATTGATTTAAAATATGATTATTTATTGTATGGATAAAATTACATGTGATCATTGCTAATAATATATCTCAGAATAAGGAGAAAACATTGATTGACCTTCTAAAAAGAAACGCTCGAAAAATTGAATGGATTCTAGCAGATATAACCGAAATCAAACCATATATTTTTCCGCATAGAATCATTTTATAAGAGGAATCCCTACCTATTATGAATCCCTAGAGGATATTGAACTCTAATATCCTATAAGTAGTCAATAAATAAGTTGAGAAAATGTTGTCAGCTAACATATTTTAACCAATTTATAACTCTCAATGTATCAGCCCCGTCCATGTGGTTCTAAAGAATATAATATTAACATTTTAGGAAAATAAGGATAATAAATTTATTTTCATTAGAGTCTATAATAGTAAGAGGAAATTAATTGATTATAGAAGGATAAACCAAGTCACCTAAAAAGATCATTTCACATTCCCATTCATTAATCATATGATAAACAAGCTAGCAGATTGAATACGTTAATTTTTTGGATGGTTTTTCTGGTTATATTCAGTTCCCAATTTACCTAGAAGTCCAAGAGAATCAAGATTTCATGTACCCTTTTGGGACCATTTCATACAAAGGATGCCTTTTAGATTGTGTAATTCCAAAGGTACATTTTAGTTATGTATGGTAACAATTTACTCTAGTCTCATAGAAGACAACCGAGTGGTATTTCTCAATGACTTTACTGTTTTTAGGAATTCATTTGATCATTTTTTTTGGTAAATCATGAGAATTTTTTGAAAACATGCATATAAAAATATTTGGATTCAAACATTGAAAAGTGTCACTTCAGTGTTGAAAACATAATAGTGCAAGGAAATATCATTTCACAAAAGGGAATTGAGGTGGATAAGTATAAAATTTATGTGATAAATTCTTTTCCATGCCCAAACATTTTGAGACACATTAGATCATTTCTAGGGTATGTGGGATTTTATAGAATATATGATAAGGATTTCAATAAGATTTCTCTTCCACTATTAAAATTGATCTTAAAGGAGGTTGCCGTTGTTTTTTATGAAAATCGGAGTCACGCATTTGATGAGTTGAAGAAAAAGATAATTACCCTGCAAATAATAAAAACCCCAAATTGGGACCATACATTTGAGTTACCTTATGATGCATCAAACCAGGATGTAGGAGATGTTTATTACCATAGAATTAAAGAAAAACCCCAAGTCATAACCAACTCATCAAGAATCCGGGATGACACTCAAGTCAATATACAACCAATGAGAAGGAATTTCATGATGTTATCTTTGTTTTTGATAAATTTAGGTGATATTTACTTTGAATTAATGTAGTGGTATTTTTTTACCATGAATCAGTCAAGTAATTGATTAAGGAAAATACCGAACTAAGGATGGAAAAATTTATTATACTATTATATAATATTAATATAGAGATTAAAGTAAAAAGGGAGATGAAAACTAATTGTAATATCACTTCAATATGATACCAACACTATGAAACCAAAATTCATGAGTTGTTCCCACTCAATGATCACATACCACGAGAATAGATCTACATCATGGAGGATGATGTTCCATGGAATAATAAAATAGAAAATTATTTGGACACAAATAATGTACCTTATTACCTTAACTCCCATCAAAATAATAATCTTGACGATAAATCTAGATATTATATTTTGGTTGAATCCATTTGAATAATTTCTAATAACCAAGTCATAACAACATGTTTTATGGAAATTGAAATAGAATATATTTTTCAAACTTTTAATACACATTCTTGTTGAGGTTATTTTTGACCTCAAATATCATCTATGATTTTTTTTTGAATCTGGGATCAATTATCCTACCATGTTTAAATATTCTCATGATTGTTGAAAAATATATGAAATGTGTCAATTTTATGAAAAAATTTATATGAGATATGGGATTACCCAAAGACCAATATTTTTTGTGTGAAATATTTGATTTTTGGGGCATTGATTTTATGGGACCCTTTCTAATATATTTTTGAAAAATCTTATATTTTACATACTGTTTATTTTTTCTATAAATGGGTGGAATTAAAATTAACTAAGACTGATGATGCCAAATTTGTGTGCGGTTTTTGTGTGAAAAATTTTTTTTGTAGGTTTTTAATGCCATGATTTATCATCAGAAACTATGGGACATAATTTTTCAATATAATAATAGATTATATGCTAAAAAAATTATATGGTGCCCACAAAACATCTACACCTTACCATCACTAATCAAATGGCCAAGATGTAGTATCCAAGCATGAGATTAAATGAATTTTGGAGAAAATAGTCAAACCAAACTAATATGATTGAATCTGAAGGCTTGTAGACAAATTATGGTAATATTGAAAAACATAAAAAACACTAATTGGTATGATCCATTATCGGTAGATTTATGGAAGAATTTGTCATCTACTGGAGCAATTGGATCACCAAGCATACCAGGATATGAAAAAGGTGAATTTAGATATGGAGTTTATTAAAAAATTAGAAAACTTCCATTATCATAAATAGAAGAAATACAAAGATAGTTCTTTGAAAAATAATAAATTCACATTGAATGAACCAAGGGGGCCCAGGAAAAATTTATTCAAACAGTGACCTTTCAAACCCGAAGACCATGTTCTGCTCTATAATTTCAGTCTAAATTTAATACCAGGTAATATTTTTTATATGTGGGAAGGACCTTTTATTGTAAAAAATGTATATACTATTAGTTCAATTAATGTTTATAAGTAAGTAGGGGGAAACCCATTCAATGAAAATGGTAAAAAGATGATGAAGTTCCATGGATGTTTACCTAAATAACAAGTGTAGTAGATCAAACATCTCCAACACATATTCTGATTTCTTCTCTTGAGGTAAGTTCAATAAAAATACATTAACCAAATGTTTTTTTCGGAAGAAATTCTACTTTTACAGTTTTCAAATGATGTAGGATTTTGTTACCTATATCATTACCCCTTGGTCTTTAATGGAAGGATTCATACAAGGGTATGAGATGATTTTATTTAAAAAGACCATCATAGAAGGAAATAATCAGGAAGCCCCATGAATTAGAGGAAGAGGACCAAAATAATTATACAAAAATAGAGTTAATTTTTTAGGATGAAATTTTAAACACCCTACATTTTTTTTGTTCAACAACGTGTTTTGAGATTTAATGATAAAATTTCATTCCCGTGCTTATATTTATACTTTACTTTACTTATCTAGGAGACACGAGTTTCATATGAATTCTAGAATAGCATATTTTAAATTTAAATTTAAAAAAATTTAATGAGTAAAATGGAGGGCTGAA
This sequence comes from Viscum album, assembly GCA_963277665.1. Lineage (NCBI taxonomy): Eukaryota > Viridiplantae > Streptophyta > Magnoliopsida > Santalales > Viscaceae > Viscum > Viscum album. The sequence continues at coordinate 1,720,015,576 of OY728140.1, read as the reverse complement.
TTATTAAGCAGAATCATAGATATTAAAATGAGGACTCATGATTTGAGTAAATTGATTTATTCATGTAAATTAAATTTCCCAAACCATTTTTCATAAATTGAATTTCTAAAATTTATTTGATTTGATTTGTTAATGTCAATCATGATGGAGTGATTTTCCAATATCATATTCCCATTCAGAAGTGTATTTCTAGACCAGTTACTTCCTATTTTATTCTTAATCATATTCCACGAGTGACCTTCAATCATTCCACCCACTAGAACATGCATTTGAACTTGTAAATTATATGAATATATAAAAAAACATTAAAAATAATTTAGTAATCTTTTAAAAAATCCTTATCCATAAAATACCACCTTTACAAAAATCCTTCATTATCCCATAGATACCATGAATTACCTTTTTAGGTATGATCCATGTTTTAAGCCATTATTATACATTCCTACCAAACTCTTAGAAATTACATGATATTTTAAAGCCAAAGGGGGCGGGTGAAGGGAATCATGGTGGATGAGATGAAATGAATTATAATGATGAATTTTGGGGGACAATATTTTAGAAATTTTAAATGGATGTAGAATCATTCATTGTACTATATTATTTTTTTCCTCTTGAATGAAAGAAATGAGAATGTAAAAAAGGAACAAAAAATGATTAAATGGGATGTAATTTTGGAAACAAATCACCATTATTTGACCTATAATTTCTATCATACATGGTTAATTGGTGGATGTGAGGCTTATTCTAAAAATATGTCTTTTGAAAAAAGGGGGTTATAAAAACAAAAATCTATTCAAGAGTGGGACCAAATAATTCATTATGCTCAAATTGAACATGATCATCACTTTTAGTTTGGAGGAATTTGGGAGTTGTTTTAATTTAATGGGGAGAATGTCATTAAACTTTTACATTGAATATAATTCTCTATAATTTAAGAGATAAAACATAATAAATTAGATTTATTTTTAAAATATCAATTCCCACCAATTTTAAGCCTTTGAGACATTAGAACCTTAATTACAATCCGTTATGATTTTATGTCCATGTTTTCATTATAAAGTGGAGAAAGTAGATAATTTTATAGCTTATGGATAGGTATAATATTCCCATGATATGATCATAAATATAATTGAAATTTATCATGATACATTCATGAAAAAAATTCTGGTGAAGTCAATCATGTTTTGGAATGTTTAATAATAATTAATTTAATAAAATGAATGGATGATAAGAGAAGTTCAATCATATTTTAATGGAAATAATGTAAAATACATGACTTGATTACCTTTTGGAAATTTGAAAAAATATATTAATATTTTATGTGGATTTTGTATAATTTTGATTGACATTGGTTGTTTTTGGATTTTATTGCTTTGGAATTTGAATATTGTCACCAATGGTCTCCTATTTAACTCAAAGTTGATATTTTACTACGAATTTATGCATTTTTAATTTAAAAAAAATTTATTTTCAGGAAAATTTTTATATTTTAGGGTTTTAGTGGTATTTTGATCTTAATTAAAAAAATGGCATGTTTTGGATTTTTACTAGTTTAAATTATTTCTTAATCTGAGCCATAATATTTTCTATACTAATCCAAATCATGAAATTGTTTATATTTATTGTTCTATACATTATGGGATTAATTTGATTCTTTTATACCTAAAGCTAAATCCACTATTTGGAATCCCATATCTGGCTCACAAATTGTTGCTTGAAAACCTTTCATAGATCCGGCTATTATTTATGACCGGATTATAGATCCTGATTGGACTGAGAAAATATGGTGGATTTTTTAGGGGAGATGTGAAAGACATTGATGATAAACTTTAAGGAGTTAACACATGAATCATCCATTTTAAATTATATTAATACTTGGGAATCCTGAGATATAGAACATAGAGTTTCTTCCTAGGTAGAATAAAATATATATGTAAAAAAGATATAACTCTCTCTATACATGACCATATATGATAAACATTGTAGGATAGATGTGAGTTTAATTTATGAAAAACTTTTATGAAGAAAATACTCCTCAATTAGGTCATTTATTAATCCTAATAGAAGGAGAATTGGAATGGAAAATTTTAGAATATAATAGAAGGAATGAACCTCCTTTAAAAATTACACAGTTCCATCTGATAAAAACAACTCACACCACCAAACACTAAGGAGAAAAGAGGACACTAACAAAGGAGAATATAATATCACTGCAAAACGACGGTTCATCCCTCTCATTTTATTTTCATTTTTTTCACTATGCATCAATATTAATATAATTCAATGAATAATTGTATAAAAGGGTATAATCCTTAGTGATTAGGTGAATGAAAGGGGTGTCTAATTTTAAGATGTTATGAGTTTTGAATGTTTTAAATAAAAAGCATTCTTTTCTATAAAAAATAAAAAATAAATAAAAAAATGGAACCATTTATAGGTAACCGAGTATTAAAAATAAAAGTAATGAAAGTTTATTTCGAATGTGAGAGAAGTGATTGGAATATAAAATGAGGAAATCACATACTTTGAAAATCATCTCATACCATCAGTCAACCACCAAATAAGATATCCTCACCACGGAGTCGTGTTGCACCATCTTCTTCCTACCCCATTTCTAATTCTGTTTTTATTATCTTTTAATTTATTTTTTAGATATATATTTTATTTTAAATTACAATTTGAAACCATGATTTAGTTTAATTTAATTATATGTTATTTTAGACTTTAATCACTATTTTTTTAGAATTTTTATTTTCACATTATATATATATATATATATTATTTTATAAAACTAAAAAGTTAAAAAAAATACATGATGTTTTTAAATGATAATTTTTTCAGTTCATAGGACAATTAATCTCATGTGCTAGTGCTATATGTTGAAGCACCCTGGTCTGTAAAAGATGATGTTTCATTATGGTCTATAAAAATCAAAGGAGCACATAACAAAATTTTTAAATAGGAGTAATTTACATGCCTCAACTCGGATCTTAAGGAGACCCTTGAGAAACCATTAGTTGATGGATTGGATAAGGAGGTCACTGAATTCTATGATTACATCTCACAATTCTATCAAGAAGTGGATAGGACATAAAAAGAGTGATCTTAATTTACTCCTAACACTTTTGAAGAAGAACCCATTGATTTTTTTCAAGAGTAAGTTGAAAAAAATTCAAGTATGTTATTAAAGGTATTGATGAAAATATTGAGGTTATCAAATTCTAAATGGATTTGATAACGTCATATTTTCAAGCATCATTAGAAGAACCTAAACCTGAATGTGAACCTGAATAAGAGGATGATCGACTTATCTTACCTAATAAGGCTTAAAAGGAATTTTTTTTGCTGAGTTGCATGTGGGAGATAATCAAGAATTGGATTAATTATACAATTAATGTGAGGAAATTATTGATGTCCATAAACATTGAAATTAATAAGATAGAACACCTCTAAAAGAAGTCACCACCCATGTGATGAAATTCAAAGCAAAGGTGGAGGGCCCCAACTACCAGCTTCCAACCTCTGAGAATCTACCCCAAAAGGAACTTACTACTAAGACATTAATTGAATATAATTGAATCCATGGAGTTTATATTTACCCATACTACCTATCTTCATATATTATTGAAACTAAATGGTGCTTCACTCTCTATAGTTTTGAATTTTCAGATTTAGACAATCTTTTCCATGCATTATAAGAAGATGATGAACCAGGACTTGACCCTCTAGAGGAACACATGGAGCATCCTAATTTCAGTGAACATACATTAAAGTAGAATCATCAAGAGATCCATGTTTTTAAGCCTTATAAAATTATTCAAGAGACTATTCATATTAAATTCCATGATTAGCCAATATTAGAAGAGGTGGCGCACATGTAGCATCCAAGGACAATGGTGATCCATACATCATCCTACCCCAACCCTGAAAGATACACCTAATTGATAAGGGGGGATTTTCCTGTACCTTATTCATGGATAATTTATCACCCACAAGGATGAAACAAAATCTAGGAAAAGCCAATGTGGTGGTTCAAATAAACGATGATTCATCCACCTTATGATTCCGGATAACAACCATTACTACTCTCTAGAGCCAGTAAAACATCAGATCCCACATGGGGGATCATACTAAGTCATATCTATTTTATTTAATTTCTATGAATTTAGATTTAAATGTCATTTGTTAAGAATTTGTATAGGATTCATCCCACTACCTCCTATATTTTTTATCTTTAATGTCATGTTACTTATGCGTAATGGATCAATTCTCATTTATTGGACCATAATGAAAGATGGAAACCCCAAACTAGTGAAGGATAATGACTAAGATTAATGGGAAGGGGAGTTCAATTTTTAGGTTAAGCATTTAAAATTCTTTTATTTTTTCCAAAATCGTGTTTTGAGCATAATGTAAAATTGAATTCGTATGATTGAATTATGATTTACTTGAAAAATGTATGAGGCATGAGTTTCTTTGGAATCTTATTATTTCATATATTATATTTCTATAATAATGAAATTGAATGAGTAAAATGGTATTTTTTTAGTAATTTGAATCATGGATATTAAAATTAGGACTCAATATTTATGAGAATTGATTAATACATGTAATCTAAATTTACAAACTATTTTTCATGTTTGAGTTTCTGAAATTTATGTAATTTTCATTATTAATCATACCTTGTTTAACTAATAAATAATATATTATCATTATCAATACAATTTTTTACAAATTACTTCCTATTTATTCTTGATCATATTTATTGAATCATCTTGTAACATGCCAGCTCCTAAAATTTGAATTTTAACGTACCAAATCTATGACTTTACAAAGAGACATTAAAAATGATTTATGCATAATTTGATTAAGCACGTATCTTATAAATACAACTATTACATTAAACCTTCATATAACCATAGATACCATGAATTTCCTTTTCAGTAATGAGCCATATTTCAATCTATTTTGATCAATTCCTTCCATATTCATTGTGTTTTTGTGTAATTTTAATATTTAAGTGTGGGGGGTGGGAAGGGAGTCATGGTAAATTAGATTATTTATATTTTAAGGAATACATGTGAGGATGATTATTATGGTAATTGTAAATGGTTTTGGAATCACTCATTATAATCTATTTTTTCCCCTCTTGAATAAAAAAGTAAAAATGATAAAAAGCTAAAAAAATGATAAAAATGGGCAGTTATTTGGGAAAACCCCAAATAACCATGTCTAGAACTATGATTTATATCATATATAGTTATGTGGTGTGTCTGAGGTTTATTATAATTAATAAAATTCAAAAAAACATATTTTTTAAAAATAAACGAAAAACAGGTGTATAAAAAATTAATATATTCCAGATAAGAAATAATCATTCATTATTATTAAACTGATCATAATGTTTTGTTTGAGTTTTGAGGAAGTTGGGCGTTGTTACCATTAGAAGGGGATAATGTCCTTCATTTTTTTACCTTGAATAAGATTATTTATGCTTTATGAGTTAAAAACATTCATTATGCTTTAATTTTTTACATCAAATCATACTGACCATAAGCCTCATAGTCATTTTAACCTTTATTACAAGTACTCATGATTTTATGAGCCCTTTTTCATTACAAAGTAGAGAATGTAGTTCATTAAAAATCCTATGGAAAAGGATTGTGTTCTCATGATATGAGAAAAAATCTACATTAATTGTATCAATAATGATGAGAGGAAAGAATCCATTTTTATGGAGATCTTGATTTGATATGTTTTATAATAATTAATTGAGGAACATAAATGAATGAAAGGAGAAGTTCCATAATTTTTCAAAGGGGAAAGTTAAATTTTTGGAATTGATTATTTCTTCAAAAATTGAAAAATTAAAGTGAAATTTTTGGATTATTTTTGAAAATATGATTTTACATTGAAATTATTTGAATTTATTTCTTTGGAATTTAAATATTTGAAATAATGGTGCCCCTTAATTTTCATTGTTGAGATTTTCTACTTGGGGAAAGGCATGATTTAAGTGTTGGGGAATTGATAGATAATGTATTATCAATATATTTACATTTAATTTCTATTTTTTAAACCCATAAAAGTGCTATTTCATGGTAAATTTTCATATGGTATTCGTTTTAGTGGTACTTCAAGCATAATACGAAAACATTGAATATTTTGGATTTTAACTATTTTAAGTTATATTTTGTTTTTAGGGAATAACATTTTCTATACCTATCCAAATCATAAAATATTTTTTTGGATTCAATAAATCGTAGTATTCATTTAATTTTTCATGACCCAAATCTAAATCCACCATTTTCATGCCCAAACAATGCTCACAAATTAGGCCTTGAAAACTATACATTGATCTGGATTTTTTTGATGTTTGGACCATATTTTATAAATGGAGTTCCTAAATAAGATAAAATTATTATGGGAAACTAGATATATATTTTAAAAAACAATAAATAAGGATTCAATGTGTGAATCAAACTTTTTTCATGGACATTAATGCACGAAAAACCCGATATACAGAATATGAAGAGTCATCCTGGGTAGAATAACATCTCATAGTAAAACGGACAAAAAACTCCATTTAAATTTCTTAAAAGGTGAAATTTGTTGGGGAAACATTAAATAAATTTATGAAATACTTTTATCAAATAGCTTATGCCGGAATCAATTGTTTTCATTGTCATTGATGCATTAGAAACTAGAGAAATGAAATATGAAGTGTCTGTCCAGGAAGAATAATTTCTCAGACTACATCAGACATAAGTCACTCTCTATATAGAGGACGAAGCAGAAATTTGGATTGAAAAAAAAAGATATTAATGAAAAAAAAAATTATTAATAAAAAATTTCCCAATTCATCCAATTAATTGGTATAACATGTGAAATATTTCAAAATAAAAATAAGTCCTATAAAAGGAGGCAACCACCTATTTTCAAAAAAACCCATAACATTAGTCCACCACTAAGGATGAGATCTCAAACAGGGATCCATGTTACACCATGTTCTTCCTCCCATATTTCTCATTCTTGAATTTTTATTTTTTTAATTAATTTTTTAGTTATAATGTTTATTTTAAACTATAATTTTGATCCTTAATTTGCTTAAATTAATTAATCCATGAATGTTTTAATTTTGTTTGTACCATACTTCAACATCCTCTATTATTCTTTATTTTATTATTATTATATTATTATTATAATTATTATTTAATCAGTATTTATAAATTATATGTTTAATTTATGTTTCCCCGTATTTTATTTTAAGTTATCTATATCTCTATATCTCATCCCCCATTATTTTTAGTTTATCATTTAATCACTCATCACCCTTATTTTTTTATTAATAATTCTTTTTTTATTTTATTTATTCTCATATTCTATCACATTTCACCAAGTAATATATTACTCATGAATGTGTGCGGATTGCCTATTTTTCCGTGGGGGAGGTTAAGGTGTTCTTGAATTTTCAGAAATGTTTATCTTAATTTGTAATATATTAGTGTAGCATTCATGGGTGAAGGGAATGTCCCCATTATTGTGAATTATCACCAATTAAATGATACTATTCTATTATATTATTTTATTTAAATACTTTTCTCTCCATTCATTTGTTATTTCTTCACAAGATGGAGTTGAATTAATCAATTGATTTAATGACATTGATTGTGTTGTATCTTAGAATATGGAACATAATAGGCCAATATGATTCATCAAATTAATCAAAGGAGGAGGTGGAATTGTGATATCTAAAGCATTAATTGATTTTATCAATTTATAAATGAGGAATTGTAATTCAAACATGATATTTCATTTTTGGATTATCAAACTGAAATGAAACATATAAAATAGAATGATGATTTATTCCAAAATTGAACCCAAGCCCAAATCCCTTCATCATTAACACAACCATTATATAAATTACATTATAGTTTATATTCTCTTTTTTCCTTGTCATATGTTTTAAATATTTAAAACACCTAAAATATGTTTATTTTCTTTCATTAATTTAAAAAAACTCCAAATGTTTTCATTCATGTCATTTAGATATTGTAAGTGAATAAAATAATTTTCGAGGCTAGTATAGTGGCTCACCATGGTCATGTCACATGGAGAGAATTTAAATTTTTTCAGTTACATCATCTAAATCACATAATTAATATTTTTTGTGGTTTTGATTAATTAAATAAAATAATTAAAATCGTTTTCCATTTTTTATGACTTTTATAATGTCCTGAAAAATGAGGACTTAAAATTATATGAAAACTAGAAAAAATGAGTTAAGGAAAGAAAGAACATGGTTTTGGGGTTTTGTTTAAAGGTCAATTATTATTATCTTTTAGAAGTTTGATTTAATTATTATAATCCAAACAAGAAATATCAAGTGTTAATTTATATTATTTAATAGAAATTATGGAATATACTAGGAATCCTATGCACTATTAACTCCAACTACTCCTTTAAAAATGGTGGAGGACACTCCTTGGTCTAGGAGGTGTCATCTTCCAGGACATAGCTCAATTGACTTCATTTCATCCATTGATTAGTTCAACTCCATCATGAGAATATATAACCAATAGGAGGTGGTAAAAGTAAGTAAACAAAAGAATATAATATATTGATATTATTTTCATTTGGGGACTTTCAAAACATTAGATTCATTCACCTCACCCAGGCTTGCTACTCAAATCTATTACAAACATAAAAATATTTAATGAAAAATTAAAGAACACCATAACATACCCCATGCCCATGACTCGGGGTCAGCCTCTCATTTCGAAGAGTAATATATTACTTAGTGGAATGTGATAGAACAAGGAAATAAATAAAATAAAAATAAATAATAATGAATAAATACAATGAAGGGTGATGAGAGATTAAAATAAAAAATAAAAAGAATCAGGGAGGAGAGAGAGAGAAATAAAAAATAGAATGAGGAATAAGAAATTTAATATGAAATTTATAAATAATGATAAAAGAATAATAATAAAAATATTAATAAAAACAATAAGAGAAGAATAATTTTAAGTTGAAGAGTGGAAGGATAAGGATGATGGAAACAAATTTTAAAACATGCATGTATTAATTTATTTTACTAAATGAAGAATTTATATTATAATTTAAAATAAAATATCAAAGTAAAAAAAGAAAAGAATAATTAAGGACAATAAATTGGTAAGTATGAATATGGTTCATAACTACCCCTTTTTGGATATACCAACCTTAATGGTTAGGTTATTGTGTGGGATGATTTCTAAATGAGGTTCCTGCCTTATTTTATAGGTCAGAAATTTCCATTAAATGTTGATCTGTGTTTTCCCCATTAAACAGTTGAATTGGGAAATTGTGTCATCATAAAATTTTGTAAATTTAATTCATGTTTAATATAAAAATTTTAGCTTCATCGTTAATGTTTTGAGGGAGTTATTTCTATTTTACTCTGATAATTTTTTCTACCTTTATAGACTATTCATATGCCACATCATTGGTTTCCCATGCATTAGTGGCACTGAAATCATCTAATTAACTCATGGAATCCTTCATTAATTTTTTTTATAAATATATTTTTTTACCATCCATTTTATATATTTTTTATTTAGTACATTCAAGATCTGTAGTGAAAACATAAAAAATCTATAGGTCTGTACATATCATTTAATGACCAACTTGTCAGCTAGTTTTGGGATTCGAAATGATGGATTTAGATTTGAATCCATCTTAATGAAATGAATCCCAGGATATATAGAATCCTAAAATTTAATAATTTTATGATTTGGATATGTATAATTAATTTTATCACTTAAATACAAAAATAATTTAAAATATTCAAAATCCAAATTATGAAAATTTGTTTATTAAGCTCAAAATACCACCAAAACTAATACATTTTTTAAAAGTAAAATTATTTAAAATATTTTCTCTATCTTATATATTTAATGATTCAGTAATCATATTCTTACCAAAATGTTTTAAAAATTAAACACCCCAACCTTTAGATTTAATGCACACGTTTGAAAACACTTTTGCTTGGAACATAATTATTTAACCCTTATGTAGAGAGTATAGATAATACAAAGTATATGTATGAATTACATTATTTAGATATGAACATAATTTATTATAATTATCACACTCTAGATATGATTGACATGTATTTGTTTTGATGTAGATGTAGAAAAGTGGCATTTCTGAATTAATGAATTTGAACAGATTTCAATGTACGAAAAGAAAAATATAATAATATTAATTATATGAATGGTTCATAATGAATTCATTCATGAAAATAACCTTCATTATTTAATCATGTTTTATTTATATATGGATTGTAACTCATTTATTTATTTTCACTCATGTAAGAAAAAGTGTAATTATGAGGGATTGATGAGAGAATAATCACTCTAAATTATTAAGACTATCTAATTACCTAGGACCATGATAAATTATTTTTACATGATATTAAATGAATATTTTAGTATTTAGGTAAAAAAAATTAATTCATTGAATACAAACAAAAAATTGTAATTTTAATTGATTATAATAATTTGGAATGAAATAAGATATTGCCCATATTAAATTGAATTTTTAAATTAACTGCTTCAAATGAAAAGTATTCTAACAAAATTTTAAAGGATCCATGATTATAAAACTATGATGAGTACTTTTTTATGAATAAGTGGATAACTTGATTTTTTGTGATATTAAATAAAAAAGTTCCATTGTATGAGATTAATCCACATGGATTGGGGGTTACATAAAAATAAACCTAGTTTCTAATTATTACATGTGAATAAATAAAAGAAACATTTAAAAATCCTTGACTTAGTAACATATTACATAGGAGTAAACCACATCATTCATGTGAAATTTCAAATTAATTGAGATTAGAAAAACAGCATATAGGAATAACTGTGAGTGGTGTCAGATTATGTTTCTTCTATAATATCTATATAACAGTAACCATGATCTTACAATCACCATGTGGGATTATTTCAATTATATTTTATTATTTTTATGACAATAAATCATAGGAGAGTTATATTGCATACATCTCTGAGAAAATAATGAGACAGATTATTAAACTCTATGGTCATCCTACTATATCATGAGAACCCCAACCCCTAGTGCAATATACAATTAAAATGGCTTCTATATGAGATGCATTGGATTATCTAATGAAATGTTAGAATTTTTATGAATACCATATAAGTAAATAATATTATATAATAATATTTATCTATTATTTTTAGATATTATAAGGGTTACACAATTCTATATTTTATAAGTTCTGAGAATATGATCATCACAAACAATCAAATAAATAAGCATGACTTATCTGTTCACTCAGGAAGCACTTATAAGGATTAATATACACAATTAAATCCCTTGAATAAATTCCACAAAATGTGTTAGACATATGCATGAATTCATGAGAAAAATAATATTCTGGTTACTTTTGTTTTTCTATATTATGAATGTTGTACAATTTAGAAAAAATAATGAAATAAGTAGTTGAACAACCATGTTGGAAATATCAAAATCACCCAAGGATTATGGTTTGATCAAGAGTCTCTTTGGGGAGACAGATATATAAATGTTGTTATTAGAATCTATCTATATATTGAAATCAAAATTTTTTACTATTCTTATAGAGATCATTCGGAATTTGTGGAGGAATGCTGGAGATGTTAATTTATACCTATAAAATGATTTTGATCGTAAGATAAAATGCACTAACTATTTTTCATTCATTTATTTATTGTTTTTTTACTCCATTGATGGAATTTCGGTACTCTTGTGATTTTTAAAAGGAGAATTAAAAAATCACCACTTTTAATTCAAATCATTTTTAATTATTTTTTCATAGAGAATATAAATAATCAGATGTTTTAATATATGAATGAGTAGGTGTTCATTACTATAGTATTGAGTTAATTATAGTTACCTTCTCCCACTTATGGTCAACACACACACACACCCAACCCTAGGTTCATCGCATTTATTGTATCTTGGAAGTCTATGAGGATAATTGATTAGTGATCAATAGTTCTTGAACACTTTGATTGGTAAGAGAAATGAGTGTTTTATGCACTATATGACTATATCTGAAAAACATTTTCATGTGTAGGGTGAGTATTAAGAGGTATAAATCGACATAATGAGAACTTATGAGAGTTTAATGTTATCCCATAAGTAAATATGATAGTTTTTTTACTACAAATATTTTAGGTTTGACCACAATTTTTCATTTTGTTAGAAAATAATTAACTATAATTGTCAAAATTAATGCCCTAATTACTTGTTACCTTTCTAAAGAATTACATAATTCATATACACATCATCAACCACTCATTTATTCATTATTTAAAATAGAAATAATTTTTTATAATAAGTGTGTAGAGCATAAATGTGTATCCCCACAATGATAGACCATCCCCTAGGTTGTGACACTATGATGAATTACATCATGGAATGAAAAATCATTTCAAAAGCCTCATGATAAGGATTTGAAAACCCCCAAATATGTGGCTGAAGATTATTCTTTATATTATTTTTGGACTAATCAATACCTTGGGGTATTTCTTTATTTAATAAAATAAACATATAAGGATGTAAAAAATATTTTTTTTATGTAAGAATTTTGAATATTTTACCGAATATTTTTGGAGCCAGGTACTGAGATGGTACATGATTCAGAGTCCATGTGAGAACAATATGATTATAATAAAAATATTAAAGATTCTAAATGGAGTCTTGGGACAGGTATTTGAGACTACATTTGATTCTAGAACATAAGGCTTATCCTAGGTGTGACATAAGGATAACCAGTATCAGTTCTTCTGTGGAAGGAATCCTTTTGTGGGTACATTGAATAAATTATTAAATATTGAAAGAGTTTATCAAGTGTTGATTTTAGTCCATGGAACCCTGTTCTGGTATGGTGTCTGATGTATCTAATCAAAAGGACTCTAACTATATGTTTTTTTTTTCTATTCATCACACTGATACATTGGTTACTTGTAAACGAATAGAATATGCATCATATAGGAATGAATTATTTGATGTCTATGTCTTTATTGAGTCATCTATTTACAAAGGTTCCATTTTAAAATGGTGAATCTATAATTTTACTGAATTATTCCTTGATGAAATCCACAAAGGAATATTTAGTGGGATTAAGGTTACGATATCAAATTGTTTTGAGGCTTCTGTTTTTAGATATGTGTAAGAGGCGATTTCTCAGAGTAGATAGAGAGTGATGCTCCACCCATTCAGCATCACAGTTACCTCATCCATTAGTTAATGTGAATCATCCCTATTATGATGAGATGTGATTAGTTTTGAATGTACTGATAGATGATGTAACAACACAAGCTTCCACGGTACGTTTTCCTTTGAATAATGTAATGGCGTGCATTGTACGCAACTTCAAGATTCTAACACACCACAACCAATCAAACTAGCCGTTATGAATTGTAATACCTAATTTTTGAAATTTTATAAATTTTATCATTCGATATGGACTTCATTTTTGGATTCGTAATATTGAAATTAGCTTAGGGTGAAATTTTGGTACTTTTCAGATAACTTTCATATTTTGACGAATAGTGAAAATTACTAAATTTTAATTAAAAACAAAATTTTAAATCGAAATAATTAATAGTGATAAATTTTAAATTTGAGTGGTTTTAAAGTATATTTAGAATATATTTTACCATTTAATAAAATATTGGTCATTGTATATAATTTCACATTTAAACCAGACATGAAAAAGTGTCAATCTTTTTATTGTTATTATCTCTTAAAAACACGCTATTTGTTTTGACGACGGGAATTATGTTTAAAATTAATTAATGCAACTGATATGTTTTCAATTTGGTTAAATAGACATCATTTTTTATTTCATAATATCAAATATAGCTTAGGGATAATTTTTGGTATTTTTCTTGAAACTTTAATTTTTTGATGAATAGTTAAACCACTAAGTGGTAGTTAAAAAACTAAATTTTTCATAAAACATAATTTTACCACTTCTGTGAGTGGAATTTCAAAAATCTGAGAGACACAGTTCATATCAAGGAGTAAAATGTGGTTCAATGAGATGGAAATATTTTTTTGGTGAATAGTAACTTTTTACTTTTATTTACCAATGTTAAAAGTAAATAGGGTAATTAAGGGTAAAATTGATATTAATATTACCCGAACACGTGTCCTAATTCTATTGGACAAGTGTATCTCAACCAAAAACAACATTAGGAGTAAAATATTATCATTTAGGTCCACTTGTATTAGATTATGACATTTATTATTATTTAATTCAATGAAGGGTTAAAAGAGTTAAAATCAATGTTTATTTACTAAAACATTGTTAATATAGGGTTATACATTAGATAAATTCAATTTTATATATTCATTATAAATATAAAAAGATTTCCTACATAATGGTATTTTATTTATAATATTTAGACATTAAATAATTTAATTTATTTATGACACAATGGTGATGTAGTAATTACCGAATTAATGAAACATTAAAATAATTTATATTATAAATATCAAAATAAATGTAATTTGAGACTTTTTACGAATTCCACTAATTTTCTAGGTTAATATGACATATTAGGATTGATTATATAAATTGTTTTCTAAGTAATAATGCTGTTATGAATTTATCAAAAACAAAATACCCAATAGTGTCAAAATTGACATAAAATAGTTTTTAAAACAAATATTATATTATTAATTTATATTCAATTTCTAAAAATCTAAGGTTCGGCCAAGATACTTATATCATTATAGGTGTATCATTAATGGAACACATGGGGGTCACTTGGATGTATATAGTAAGTTTATTAACCATATAATATAAAAATACAAAGAGACATTGTAAAAGTGAAACTAATTAACAAAGAGTCAATACTTAAATATAAGGTTAATATAATGGCCCAAACATATCTAAATTATATTGGTTGAGTGGCTTGAGACCCATACCCACTTTAAACTTTAAATAATCCACTTTTGAGCCATTAGAAACTAAATATGAATTTATTATAAAATAATATTTTTAGCTTTTCCAATGGTGCCCCGCGCCCCTCTTATAAAAGGGCACTCCATATTCTCTCTAATTCACACATTTAAAGCTTTTTATCTCGGCAAAAACCTACCCAAGTACTCTCTAATCTTCCCTCACTACAACCTAGAGGCCCTAGTTTGATCAGAAAGACAACCTATGGAGCACTGTTGATCAAATCAAAAGGGAGAACCCGAAGAAGAGGTAATGTTTTCACCACCCTCTTTCAAGTTCATTTCTTCATCAACTTCTTCTTTCATTGTTATTTCTATTATAAAATAATAAATCCAGAATCATATATATACTGTGATGTTATTATAAATATGGTACGACCATATTCAGTATTCTATCCATCCTTTGAATGGCATGTCACCATACATGCGTACGTACGGCTTACCGTCTCCACGTCATGGTGTAATTGCCATTCAATAAATAATTATTTGGATGGGTATAATAATGATGTGTAATTTATTTAAATAATAAATATAACATAATAATTATTCTTTCTATATGATATACCATCCAATTATATTTTATTTTAACATCAAAAGAATGATATTGTCACTCGTGCATACGTACGGACTACCGTCTCAACGAACGTGATGAGATTTCATTCTCCATCAAATCCATTCAAGTATAATTCACATTTGATGATTAAAAATAATTTTTAAGGACATGATATAATTCTGGATATAAATAAGATAAAACGTATCCATAACAAACACGGATTACGTAACAAGGAATATAAAGTAAAACGAGTAAGTTAACAACCGAAATGACGATAATACTAAGATATTATTAACAAATCAATGTTAAAAGATCATATAAGATATCATATTAATGTGAATGGTTCTTTTATAAATTCAATAACAATTATTTCACCATTATACAAGATCTTAACCAACCATCGACCATGGAAAAAGTACAAAGTAAGGGGTTCTTATCTCACTCTTAATTTCGTCAGAATTCCATTATTCACCACTTATTTATTGCATGTGGTGTATGTGTATTTCCCATGATTATATTAATTGTGTAATATACTTTAATTTATGGGTATTTACATCATCATTTTATGATCCTTCTTTCATGGTTGCATTTTTCTTATGTTACCTAATCGATAAGGGAATTTGAAATTTCATATTGCACTCATTCGGCTTTAGGCATACTTCATTGATTATTTACTCAAAGATTATTTGTGGAATCACTATTAATTTTATTATGTCATAATTTCCACTCCCCTTTATATGGATATAATTTTTATACACATAATCACTCCATTTATATATTCTCAATTCATCGGTATGAACATGATAAGAGTAATTTTAAACCAATATCCATTTGTTGAGTTAAATATCCAATTCATTGGTGTAGTTTTTACAAGAATATGTGTGAATGTCATCTGATTGATTTACACTAAATATCCAATCATATTGAGTGTATTTATATTTTTCACACATAATTAGGTTGTTGATTTATCCTTAACCTAAGGATATGGTCTTTATAAGAGAATTCATTTCAATTTACATTCCATTGAAACTTCTTTGTTGTTATACACCAAATCACTTTTATATGTTGTATATAATGTACATTGACATAGTATATCATGAATCCCATTATTCTCATGATATTATAATGTTTTTATTACCTCAATTATTTGTATTCAAGTGTCTCTCTTTTGGTTAGAAACTTAACTAAAATACATTTTTAAGTATTTTAAGGATTTATTCTTCTAAATATTTCTCATTAATGTCCATTTTTTAAAAATGGTTTTAAGAATTTATTTATATGGACATTAAGGTTTTAAAATAAAAATTAATTTTAAAGGTTTCAATGTGTTATGGGACACTTTTATTAAAAAATATATTTTTAAATGGCTTGTTGACAAATAGTTTGACTTTTAAATGATTTCAAGAAAAAGGGGGATATTTCTCTCTAATAGTTTTGACGATTATTTTCATCTATGTCAATATCCATCATTATTCTTGATTGATATTAATCTGATACAATACAATCTTCTATATTGTATCGAATGAGTTATGTTTGACTGTGGATGTGCTATTTTTATACCATTCATGGTTTGTCGATTAAGTAATGACATTTCGTATGCTAGTTTAATATGAATGTTTATGTCATATTTCAAAGATTTCATATGAGGAATGCATTGGACTTAGTAAGTGATGGGTGGAGCCCGCTATGTCTCCTCGATGCATCAGTAGGTCTCATGAGACAAATTAGTGTCGTGGCACGAGGCCTTGACAGAATCTTATTTGTAGTCTTGGAACGAGGCCTTGGATATGTGGTTATGATAGTCTGGAATTATGAATTCCATCATTATTAAAGTGGTTATTAATATTTTCATGTGATTATTCGTCTAGTAGAATATACATGTGAATAAGTAAGTGGAATTATTTCATTTTATCCTTTCCATATTATGATGAAGTTCAAGTTTAAAAGGCTTTTGTTTTAGTTATACATTGCCTTAAATTTTTATGTTTATTTATGAAGGTTTCCACTACAATGTTATCCTTACTGAGAATCTGAGCTCACCCCTTTCAATGTTTTATTTTTCCCAGGATGTGAAGAAGTATTTTATGAATGACCTGCAGGGATAGTATGAGGGGATATGAAGACAATATGTTGTTGTAGTTTTTCACTTATTGATGTAATGTAAACATTATGAATACATCTAGTGTTTCCAAGGCTACTAAACTAATCTGTCTTTCGAGACTTGATCTTTCTTGTGATCATGACAATGTTATGTAATAATGCACCAACTCTGGGTATCTAGGGTCGGGGCGTTACAATTGGTATCAGAGGATGTTTAGTACAAACCTTGAAAGCTAGATTTAGATAAACTCTTATTAGAGCACGTAGACCTATGATGAACGTTGATGATTTGTATAGAACTTCCTAGAATTTTGGTATTGTATATATTTTGTGTGTTTTCCGAGTAATAAATCCCAATATGGATAGAAGTAGGTAGAGGCGGCTCTAGAACAACTGTACCTAGGGGTAAAACCTGAAAACATCACATTGAGCTAGACTCGAATGAGAACTGGTGCACGACAATGGTCCTTGCTGCATTCTTGGTTACGACACTCCTGGGGGATATGCTTAGGATAATTTACATTTTCTTTACAAACCGATTAGAATTATTATATATATAAGATGAGACTAAATGACCTTGGTTAATCCTAATGTGTTTCAAATTGAGAATATGGTGACATGTTAATCTGTAAATGATTTTATGACTACTGTTACTCACACAATGCTTTCTGGTTTTAGTCAATGGCTGGATTCCAAGGAATTCATAGTGACTTTGAGAATGATGTACAAGGTGGGAACGATGGTGGAAATGAGAAAAAAATGGAATATTGATAGGCGTAAAAGATGTCATCTTTATGCCAAGTCAATTTTCCAAAAATATGATCAACAATATATATATTAACCAATTCCCGGACTCAACAAAGAAGAGAATGGTGATTAATGATAAGAGCTCCAGCAGTGGAGACCATGGAGAAAGGAATCCTCAATTTCCATAATGTAGGAAATGTGTAAGGAGACACTGAAGAAAGTGTCTCAATGGGACAAAGAAATGCTTTACGTGCAGGAAGGAAGGACATAAAGTGATGAATTGCTGAAGAAAAATGAAGAGTACTATGGAAGAAGATAAAATGGTCCCAAGAATCCATTTACAGTCATTTGACGTAAATGTAGGGGACCTAGCCATTACCCAAGTGAATGCTATATTCTATAGGATTTTTTCTTGGTCAAAGAAGAAGGTATGTGGAAATAAATGGTAAGAGAAATGTTTAAGAAGTATTAGTGATCCTTGTTGATGGGTTTACTTTGGAATAATTATCTCTTGTATTTTTAACCCTGTAGTTTTCCATGTGAGAATGATATTTGAGGAAAAATTATCTTTTCTCTTGTGAATATAGTTATAAATAACCATTTGGTTTTATATGATGGTTGGGTTTGAGGCAATTATAAGTAATTATAATTTGGGATGAAAATGCAAGGTATGAGATAAGATTTGTGGTTAAATTATGTTATGGTTATTTTGAGGAATTTATCTCATTTTGGTAATGTTATAAAATATAGTTTTTGAAAAAGGACAACACGCATACCGTGTGACAACCTATCACGTTAGACAAAGCTGTGTGAATCGAACCCACAACCAAAGTGCGATTGGGATTTATCGCCTACCACTAGACTATGTGAAGTCCCTGGTTAGTGTGACTATTATTTTTAGTTAAATGATTTTATTTATCAAAAATAATTTGATTTTGGATCTTATGTATTATCAAATGAATACCCTTAGTATAGGAACATGATTTGGTGATTAAGTGATAAATGTTATTTTAGAAGTTGTTTGCTTTGTTATGAACACTATATTCCCATGTAAAAAAGCATAGTATGAGATTTCATTTGAGGAGTAATGGTATATTTTTATCTGTGTTTTTATTGTGGATTTATAGTGATTTAGGTTATTTATTGAAATGATTACGTTAATTACTTTTAACTATGTGACTTTAAGAGTAATTAATGTCATTTGGAGATAAAATTTAACATGAAGACTACATTCTTATATGTTTTGGGTTTCAATATTAGTTTGGATTATATTGAAGGATTTTAAGGACAATTGATTATTGAATGGTATTTATTTAAATTTGGGATATTGATTGTTTAATTTTAGAAATTAAGATTAGTGTTTTTTTTCTCTAATGTAATATCTATTTGGGGGGTCATCAGATATTATACTAACCATTTTGGTTTTGATTAATCTCTAAATACAAGGTAAATATATATTTTATCCTACGTGGATCATGTAGTTCTATAAAAGTTTATTCTAGCTCTTCCATTGTGACCAAGTCTTCTTGAATACTCATTGTTAAAAAAAATTGAGTTAGTGGTAAACATTTATTAAAGAATGAAACTCTACTTAAAAAGTAAGTATATCTCTTTATCTTCTTAGTCAATATCATAAATGAATTCCTCATCCTTATGTAATGTAACTTAAAACAAAAAAAATTTTCCATTTCATTTTCCTACTGGGAGACTAATGACTGTTTGTCCCAACACAAGTTTGTGATTTTCTTATTGTTAACTTTCTCCCGATCATGTTTTCTATCCCTCTCCATCAGAACATAACACTTATTTTATCTTCCATATCCATGTTTTCCTACATGTAATCCTAGTATGGGTTATCTTGGGTGACCTTTATACCTCTCTTCCTTTCTTTTAAAGTGATAGTTTTATTGACTCTTTTTCCGATGTGGGAATTTCCATTATATATTATCAAGCCCAATTTTAAAAAAATTGCGAGGATGAAATTTATTGAAGGAGGATATAATGTAACACCCCAAGAGTCTGTGGTACGTTTCCCTTTGAATAATTCAATGGTGTGCATTGTATGCAACTTCAAGATTCTAACACAATGCAACCAATCAAACTAGCCGTTATGAATAGTAATACCTATTTTTTGAAATTTTATAAATTTTATCTTTCGAAATGGACTTCATTTTTGGATTCGGAATATTGAAATTATCTTACGGTAAAATTTTTGTACTTTTCGGATAACTTTTGTATTTTGATGAATAGTGGAAATTACTAAATTGTAATTAAAAACAACTTTTTTAATCGAAATAATTAATAGAGATAAATTATTTATTTTAGTGGTTTTAATGTATATTTAGATTATATTTTTACCATTGAATACAATGTTGGTAATTGGATATAATTTCACATTTAATCCAGACATAAACAAGTGTCAATCTTTTGATAGTTATTGTCTCTTAAAAACACGCTATTTGTTTTGACGATGAGAATTAATTTTTAAATTAATTAATGCAACTTATATGTTTTGAATTTGGTAAAATAGACATAATTTTTGAATTCATAATATCAAATATAGATTAGGCCTAATTTTTGATATTTTTCTAGAAAATTTCATTTTTTGATGAATAGTGAAACCACTAAGTGGTAGTTAAAAAACTGAATTTTTCATAAAACATAATTTTACCGCTTCTGTGAGGGAAATTTCTAAAATCAGAGAGACACGGTTAATATCAAGGAGTAAAATTTGCTTCAATGAGATGAAAAGAATTTTTTTGGTGAATAGTAATTTTTTACTTTTATTTACCACGATTAAAAGTAAATAGGGTAATTAAGGGTAAAAAGGATATTAATATTACCCTAACACATGTCATAATTCTATTGGAAAAGTGTATATCGACCAAAAATAACCTTTTGAGTAAGATATTATCATTTAGGTCCACTTGTATTAGATTAGAACATTTATTATTATTTAATTCAAACAAGAGTTAAAAGAGTTAAAATCAAAGTTTATTTACTAAAACATTTTTAATATAGGGTTAGGCATAAGATAAATTCAATTTTAAATATTCATTAGAAAGCTAAAACGATTTCCTACATAATGGTATTTTATTTATAAATTTTAGACATTATATAATTTAATTTATTTATGACACAATGGTGATGCAGTAATTACCTAATTAATGAAATATTAAAATAATTAATATTATAAATTTCAAAATAAATGTAATTTCAGACTTTTTACGAATTACACTAATTTTATGGGTTAATATTACATATTCATAATGATTATATAAATTGTGTTCGAAGTAATAATGCTGTTATGAATTTATCAAAAACAAAATACCCAATAGTGTCAAAATTGATAAAAAAGAGTTTTTAAAACAAATATTATATTAGTAATTTATATTCAATTCCTAAAAATCTAAGGATTGGCCAAGAGACTTATATAATTATAGGTGTATAATTAATGGACCAATTGGGGGTCACTTGGATGTATATAGTATGATTATTAACAATATAATATAAAAATACAATGAGACATTGTAAAAGGTAAACTAATTAACTAAGAGTTAATACTTAAAGATAAGGTTAATATAATGACCCAAACATGTCTAAATTCTATTGTTTGAGTTGTTTTCGACCCATACCTACCTAAAACTATAAATAATCCAATTTGGAGCCATTAAAAACCGAATATGAATTTAATATAAAATAATATTTTTAGCTTTTCCAAAGGTGCCACTCACCCCTCTTATAAAAGGGCACTCCACCTTCTCACTAATTTACACATTAATATCCTTTTGGATCGGCCAAAACCTGACCAAATATTCTATAAACTTCCCCACTACAACCTAGAGGCCTTAGTTTGATCATAAAGCCAACCTAAGGATCTATTTTGATCAAATCAAAAGGAAGAACCCGAAGAAGAGGTAATGTTTTCACCACCCTCTTTCATGTTCCTTTCTTCTTAAACTTCTTCTTTATTTGTTATTTCTATTCTAAAATAATAACTCCAGTATCATCTATATACTTTTAAGTTATTATAAATATGGTAAAACCATATTCATTATTCTATCCATCCTTTGAATGGCATGTCACCATACGTTTGTACGCACGACTTACCGTCTCCACGTCGTGGTGTAATTGTCATTCAATAAATTATTATTTGGATGGGTATAATAATGATGTGTAATTCATGTAAATAATAAATATAACATGATAATTATTCTGTCTATATGATATACCATCCAATTATATATTATTTTAACATCAAAAGAATGATATTGTTTCTCTTGCGTACGTACGGACTACCATCACCACGAACATGATGAGATTCATTCTCCATTGTATCCATTCAAGTATAATTCCCAATTTATGATTAAAAATAATTTTTAAGGACTTTATATAATTCTGAATATAAATAAGATACAACCTATCCATAACAAACACGGCTTACGTAACAAATAATATAATGGAAAACGAGTAAGTTAACAGCCGAAATGACGATAATACTAAGATATTATTAACTAATCAATGTTAAAAGATCATATATGATATCATATTAATATAAATTATTCTTTTATAATTCAATAACAATTATTTAACCATTATACAGTAGTTTAACCTACCGTCGACCAAGGAAAAAGTACAATGTAAGGGGTTTCTTATCTCAATCTTAATTTCGTGATAATTCCATTGTTCACCACTTATTTATTGAATGTGGTGTATGTGTATTTCCCATGATTGTATTCGTTGTGCAATATAATTTAATTTATGGGTATTTAAATCATCATTGTATGATCCTTATTTCACGGTTTTATGTTTATTACGTTACCTAATCGATAAGGGAATTTGAAATTTCAATTTTCCCTCATTCGACTTTAGGCGTACATCATTGATTATTTTACTCCACGATTATGTATAGAATCAATATTCATTTGATTATGTTATAATTTCCACTCCCCTATCTATGGATATAATTTTTATACACATAATAACTCCATTGATAAATTCTTCACTCATCGGTATGAACTTGATAAGAGTAATTTTAACTCAATCTCCATTTGTTGAGTTAAATATCCAATTCATTGGTGTTGTTTCTAAAAGAATATGTGTGAATGTCATCTGATTGATTTACACTAAATATCCAATAATATTGAGTGTATTTATATTTTCCACACATAATTATGTCGTTGATTTATCCTTAAACTAAGGATATGGTCTTTATAAGAGAATTTATCTCAATTTTCATTCTATTGAGACTTCTTTGTTGTTATACAACAAATAACATTTATATGGTGTATATAATGTAATTTGACATAGTATATCATGAATCCATTTATTCTCATTATATTATAAAGTTTTGATTACCTCAATTATTTGTATTCCAGTGTCTCTCTTTTGGTTAGAAACTCTAACTAAAATACATTTTTAAGTGTTTTAATGATTTATTCTTCTAAATATTTCTCATTAATGTCCATGTTTTATATTTGATTTTAATAATTTATTTATATGGAAATTAATTTTTTAAAATTAAAATTACTTTTAAAAGTTTCA
Organism: Viscum album; assembly: GCA_963277665.1. Taxonomy (NCBI): domain Eukaryota; kingdom Viridiplantae; phylum Streptophyta; class Magnoliopsida; order Santalales; family Viscaceae; genus Viscum; species Viscum album. Next base: position 1,719,991,608 of record OY728140.1, on the reverse strand, counting down.
AAGTGGTATGGGATACATTTATTCAAAAATTGATTTTTAAATGGCTTCTTGACAAATAGTGTGACTTTTAAATGATTTCAAGAAAAAGGGGGATATTTCTCTATAATAGTTTTGACGATTATTTTTATCTATGTCAATATCCTTCATTATTCTTGATTGAGATTAATCTGATACAATACAATCTTCCATATTGTATCGAATGAGTTATGTTTGACTGTGGATGTGATATTTTTATACCATCCATGGTTTGTCAATTAATTATTGACAATTCGTATGCTAGTTTAATACGAATGTTTATGTCATATTTCAAACTTTTCATATGATGAATGCATTGGAATTAGTAAGTGACGGTTGGAGCCCGCTATAGCTCCTCGATGCATCGGTAGGTCTCATGAGACAAACTAGTGTCTTGGCACGAGGCCTTGACAAAATCTTATTTGTAGTCTTGGCACGAGGCCTTGGATACGTGGTTATGATAGTCTACAATTATGCATTCCGTCATTATGAAAGTGGTTATTAATATTTTCATGTGATTATTCATGTATTTTTATATCCATTTAAATAAGTAAATGGAATTATTTCATTTTATCCTTGCCATATTATGATGAAGTTCATGTTTAAAAGGATTTTGTTTTAGTTATACATTGCCTTAAATTTTAATGTTTATTTCTGAAAGTTTCCACTATATTGTTATCCTTACTGAGCATCTGAGCTCACCCCTTTCAATGTTTTATTTTTCCCAGGATGTGAAGAAGTATTTTATGAATGACCTTCAGGGATAGTATGAGGGGATATGAAGACAATATGTTGTTGTGCTTTTTCACATATTTATGTAATGTAAACTTTATGAATACATCTAGTATTTCCAAGGCTACTAAACTAATCGGTCTATAGAGACATGATATTTCTAGTGATCATGCCAATGTTATGTAATAATGCACCATCTTTGGGAATCTATGGTCGGGGCATTACAGATGACACACCTTTATTTATTTATCTTTGTGATTTTTAGAGATATAGATCATCCGGGATTTTTTGGTAAGCAATACCCCTTATTATGTGGTTCTAGACTAGAATGAGCCTATGGTATGAATTTATTACACTATTTAGGACCCCTCTTGATTGGGGTATGTGTGGTGGGTCTTCTTGAGGGTGACATGGGGCATTGGTAGAGCCTTCTGATTGTTAAGTTTGGACATGACCTTGGATACTCAAGGAAAAGGGTAGAACCCACCACCGAGATGAATTATTGAGATGTGATATAAATTTGTGTAGTAAAGTCATTGTCACGCAATGGGGATAGTTTCGAGGTGTATAGGATGAGTTCATTTGACTTTTTTGTTCAATTATTCTTAGTATATTAATGTTTCAATGAAATACCTGGTTATGGGGAACATGAATTCAAGGGAATGGATAACATAATGAAGTAAGATCATGTGACTTTAACCCTTGAATGTGGTCTAAGGTATCCAATGTGTAATCACTACTTCAACTGCTATTTTTCAATGATTCATACTCCACATTTCCCTAGAAATAATTTCTATTCAGGGCTTAGAGATGTTGGTGGAGCCATTTTAACTCAATCCTTGTTCTTGGGGGCTTCGGCAGAGAAGATAATTGATCACAAACTTTTACTGAATGTATGACATGAGTATAAGATATGATATCTTTTGTGGAATCATTACATTCCAGTAGTGGTTCCATCTAATATTTTTCACGATACGAACAGATTTCTTACTATCTATTCATAGATGAATATTACAAGTTGGTGTATCATTACACCCATGTTTGTGGGATGTTTTTTTTCTCTGGGTGAAGGAATCCCAATAAGAGAGGGGATGAGATGATGTTTAGGAGGGTATAAATAATTTAATATTATTTTACTTCTATGAAACATCTATTAACAAATGATATTAATTTTTAGTTCCCTACAGTGTTGGAGAAGTATGAAGACATATTCTATGAGAATTTTACAGGCATTCTTTATGATTTCAAGAGTGTTTTCTATATAGGTATGCACCAGGGATAACCTAATATTTGATCCAGTATATAGGATGGCCTCATAGATCCATCAGATAAAAAATTTTTACAATCAGATTTGCAGAGATATTGATTCATAAGACATAGTGTGTTTTCATGGGTATCCCAGAGTTGTTATCCCAAAATTAGGACGAGAGCTTAAGGATAGGTGTGGACTAATTTCACCTAAAATAGGTGACTATCAGGTTAGTGTATACACCACTGAGAATTGATGAATTCTTCAAAAAGTGGTTAGAGGAAAAGTGGTTCTCAAAGTTTGACCTTTGGATGGGTTTTTACCAGCGCTATGTTCATATGGTGGTCATACATAGAGTGTCTTTACAAATCATATTTCGTTTTTTTATGCTCATGGTGATAACCTTTAGCATGTAGGATGTCCTAATAGGATGTGTGATTCTTATAAACCAAATTGTTATATTTTATTAGATCAATTCATGGTATTCTCATTCATCGATATCCTTGTGTACACAATGTCAGAGGAGGAACACATGATATACTTGAGGATGTTTCAAATCCTTTTCGAAGAGTACCAACTTTTTTGAGATCTCTCATATATTCAATTTTGGATTTAAGATTTTCACATCATGTGATATGTATTCCCAATCATGGGATTGAGTGTGGACCCAAAAATGGTTGATGTAGTGCTAGCTTGAGAATCCACCTAAGGGTGTGATCATATTAGTAAAATCACACAAACAAATATCCACTTGTTTTTGTTATGATAAGTGATTGAAGTAGTCTTACTCATTATATTATCCCTTTAAGAAAAGGACGGTGAAAATTATCTCTAATCGATGGTTTCTACCATCTATTTCATTAGTGAGTAAGGATACACAACATGGGGATATAATTTGTGAGATATTTCAGGACTAGATATCCACTAGAAATGTTCTAAATAGATATTCTGAAAGCGGAGATCATGACATCCTCATTAGTATATGGATGGGGACACCAGTAATGTACTAAGAGGAGATGAGGTGGAGGTTTTGTTTCCGTAGCAACAGATCCATGAGTGGCGATGGTGTATCTAGATCATTTTTCAATTTGTTTAGTAGCCAATGATGTTATAGCAAGTTTAATAGTTTAACTCTTTTTGTCTCACCTTTATTGAGTTGGAGATCAGGGATCCATGATTTAAGAGGTAATGTGATGGAATATTTATTGATCTAGTGAAAGGGATTCCACAATCATTGAGGGGTTGTAATGCTACCAGAGTTATCATAGACTTAAGTTCAATGATAGACCACTTTTTAACAATCAATGCCTTCATCTCAGTGAATAATTTGAGATTATTTTCCCTAGAAGATTTAGTCCATCTTCATGGAAATCCCATAAATATCATTTTAGAACATGAACATTTCTTTATGTCCTATAAATGGAGAAAATTTAGAATACTTCAAGACCCTGTAGTGGTTGAGAGTGATTTTTATACCCTAGAAATATGGTTAATTAATGTGGACCAATCAAGTTCTGGATAAAATGCATTAGGATTTCATATTGTTTTAGGTCCACAACTGAGATTATTATGTACCATCGGTGAAACACATCATGAGCCCATTTATTGGAGACCATGCATGACACAACTGTACTGGTCATAGCTAGTGAGAGACAACACTTGTGGAATAGATTTGGTTATAGTGAGGGTTTTGAATGTGTAGTCCATCTAGGGGAAGATGAGGAATTCCCCAATTCATCAACAATCCTTTTTGTCACCACAATTATATACATTGGAGTTATATGAAGAGATAATGTATTTAAATAGATATAACCTTATTGGAGATCGCATATATTTGATCCATGGTGGTATGAAATATCCATGGATCGTAGACACTGTTACTAGTTATAGTGTTGGGATATCAATGTGGCATACTACTTGACCCTAAGATTTCATTTTGACTAGGCACATAATGTATTCCATGAGTCACAGTTGAAGAGATATGTGCATGATTTGTTTCATGATATCATAAATGATGAGGTGGATAGTGAGGGCATAGTTCCTTTATTAAGGAGCTTTAGGATGCTTATGGAGCTTATGTAACTAACAAAAATTTTATTAATGGTAATTCCTCTGGATCTAATTAAATTTCTTATTTTTTGAAATGGTTATATAACATATGTACTTCTTTGGTTTTATGTTTTTGGATTTTAAAATTTTGTTTTACATATTGATTATTGCTAATATATCCATTGAACAATAATCATGTGATTAGTATAAATATAAGGATTTGACAAATCCAATTTACTCAGATAAAGGAAGTGATGACCTCATCCAATAGACTTTCCCCATACGAAGACCATTTTTTAGATATCAGAAAGGAGGTGGCTTCATTGTGCTTCACATTTGACCAATCCCATGCTGAGCTTCAACACGTGAACCATGAACGGAACCGCCGATGGGAGAAGTGGATGTTGATAGATATTACCACCCGAGTGATGTTATCTGAGACACCCCATGAGTCTGTCACCATCGCACACCTTACCCTTCAGTCTTATGAGGCTTTTATAAGGGTTTAAGTAACAAATACCAAAGAACTATTATTATGTGCATAATTTCTTTTGTATAGAATAAAGAATATACCTTCATTTTATTATTATTACTTTGTAAATAGTTTTTAAAGCAGAAATAGTATTTTTAGTTAATATTCAACTAAGTAATATATTTTGTTGAATTAATGGATTTGGGATTAAATAAAATTTTAATAAAATATTATTATTATTAAATTAATTTATATTTGTTATAAATGATCGTATACTTTTTATGAATACAATATTAATTTTTATTAAGGTTTAAATGCTATTTTATTTCAAAACCCATGATTTTTTTTAAATGTTAGATTTTATTTTAAAAGTTAAAATTCACATATTTAGAAAAATATTTACATAAAATGAAAAAAAATTACATCAAGATGTCGAAATTGTACAACAAATAACTTTTCATAATTTTTTGAGACAATCAAATATTTTGGTATAAAATAAATACCGATTAATTATATATTGTGTTTTATGACATCATAATGGCCCAAAAGTGATGTAATAAAATAGAATAAATATAATTTGTGGCCAATATATCATTTAACATTAAAATAACTTTATTATAGATTTGTTTTATTTATTTTACAATGTTTAGTGTACCCTCCAAGGCTTATAAATAATTTTAGCTTCTTAAATTTATTTCCTTGAGAGTATGATGCACCTCTACATAAGAAACCCAATTATTTTAATAATTTACTCCTTCGGACATATATAATATTGTTTTTCAATCTCCTTTGGAAAAAAACATGGGCAAAAAAACAAGGTCTGGTTTGTGGTTTTTATTATTTTAATGTGTGGTTTCCCAAACCTAAAAAATATAGAATTCCCTCACCTTTCCTATATAAACCAACCCCTGATCCCACTTCATTTTCACTCAAATCCATTGTAGTTCGTACAACCAATTCCATCATCTCTATAGAATCCTCCCAAGGCATCCTAAGCTCCCAAGAAGCCTCCCTCAAGAGTTTCCCAAGCCATTCAAAGAACACTTCGATGTAAGGGATTTCTTCCTTTCTCATTTTTTTCCAATTTTTATATGTTGTTATGACCTTTAATTTTCAATTAAAAATGTTAGGGTATTGTATAAAAACTCTACCATACTGGCCTATTTATTTTTGGATGATGGAAGACACCTTTATATCTCATTAATGCCGTCCATGTACACCAATAACCATGCCGCTATTCGGTTAGGATTTTCTCTCTCCTCATTTACATTCAAGCGATTCTTTAGAATTATGAATCCAAATTTAATTACATATTTTGTGACATGTATCTATATGACCCCTTAACTTCCATTTCAGGTACATATGATGATTCAAGCCTTTCTCTCTCATCAACCATTTTTATGAATTCTTATGTCACCCCATTATGCTCTGAAATTGCACTGTGTTTTTCCAAGACAATGTCATTATGTACTGAATACCATGCCAATTTATTTATCAATTGTATTCACCATTATGAACATTTACTTAATGATTAATGAATTTTATGTATGAATTATTTATTCCATTATCATGGAATAAATGGTGATGTTTAATGAGTCCTTTTTTTTGATCCATGTGGCACACTTATACATGAAATTAAATGTTTAAAAACGGTGCACCCTAATTGAAACGACCCGAATCCGAAGCCACTCAACTGGTTCCCCATACATGGTTCACCACATGATCTCAAGAGAATTTCCCCAAATTCCAAAGTCTATCGACTAACAGTGAGGGCCTTGGTGACCTATTGGGGAAACTGTGCACACATTTGTTAAAGCATACAAGGAAAAGGAAATAACAGTCAATAGCAGAAGTAGTAAACAACATACAATAACTGAAACTAAATAGTGGAAGAAATGAATACATATTAATGATGATAATGATTCAGTAGGTACAAGTATCTAAGGAAAGTAGCAAACACAACAACGTGATGAAATACAATTGATAAACATAGTACGAAATGTAAACAATAACTCCAGCAGCATCGCAATCCTAAAAGCTCGGTCTTATGCTCTCCAGATCCAACCAGCAATCATATAACTGAAGTAAAAGGGCCAAAATCTCTATCCACACCTGCAACCATATAGCCTTTTTGGGCTGAAAAGCAGGACCCAAAGAGGGTGTGAGACTAAACCCTGTAGGAAACCACCATAAGATCTGTGTCCTACTGTCACTGAGCAATATAGAAAAAGTAATGGAAATAAATGCAGCAGAGAAATAGGATTACACTAAAGTAAAAAGTACTATAAGTCTCCATTCACATTTATTTATTAAATTAATTCAATAATTTAATTATCACCCCAAAGAATCTAGAAACAACTCAATATTCCCAAGGCATAGCAAGTAACACAACAATTATCTCATCAGACTATCTAATCAACAAGCAGTACAAAACTGAAGCTTGTTCTTTGGCTTAGTGGACTTGTCACAACCAACCAACAAATATTCACACTGACTCTCTGGTTGGCCCATACTAGCATATCCTTCTATTCATGTAATCCTACAAAGGCACAGACACTCTTAGAAGCTGTCACCATCAATTACCATGTGGTCTTACAAAGATAGTTATAGACACTCTAAGGAAGAACTTATGTCTAATTCCCCTTGTAGTCTTCATAAATATCTAAGGACACTCTGAGGAATCACAAAGTCCAATTCCCATAGGTCTTTTTAAATATACTAATTTATAATAGATTCTATAGGGAATCTTGTAATCTTCAATTCCCTCTTTACTCTACCGCACCAGGTTCACACATCCCTGAGTAGTGTAGTCGTGCGTAATAAACTATCAGCAGCCCTAAGTAAGTTCAAAAATTACTTGGATAATATCTAAAATTCATAAAAAGCATATAAAATAGTTTTCAATAAATTCAATCAATTATATCAAGGCAGGAAATTAATGTAACAAGGTCTGCCTCACAGGAAACCTAGGCCAAATGACAATAAACATCCAAAACAAGGGAAACACCCATGGGGTGATCCTCAAACATGCTAAAAAATAACTATTCATATAATGGACTCAATCATACAAGAAATCTAAGGAAAACAACAATACAAGATCAAAAACCTAACCCAAGATACCAAAAACATTGGAATCAGGAACATTTTGCACAAAAACTCAAAGACATTCAACGTAAGGCTACATAACACCTACCTCGTTCCTAGGAAATCTATATACTTGAACATCATCCCATGAATCGGGCTAGAATGGAGTATATTTTCAAAAACATCTTAAAAGTTCAACCTACTATTGCATTCATAATAGAAAGTATCAAGAAACGTGGGAAAAGAAGAACCATGAACACACTATTGAGATTCTATTTCAACTGACGGCATGTCATTCAGATAACCGGTGACAGATCGGTGGAATGGATAAGATCCATGGGCATACTTTTGTTATCGGTCGAAGAAGCTGGAGAAGAAGACGTTTTGTGGTTAAGACGTGACCCCGGTCCGTTTAACAAAAAATAGAATGTACCCGACGTTTAATTTTAGAGTACACAGCGTGTACTAAGCTTTACCGTAATCCGCTTAAGGCGGCCTCCACATCAACCCTACATGGCCATGTGTGTGGCCATGACACGGCCAGCACATGTCCTCGAGTGGTATCCATGTACATTGATTGTACTTATAAAGTACACGCTGTGTACTTAAATTTTTTTCAGATTCTCCTTTTTCCCCAAAAATGACCAGAAAAGGAAAAAAAATACCTGAAAATAGTGTCTGGGTTCTTACAAACTTCACCCATTAAAGAAATTCGACCCCAAATTTCCCTTGCGCGGTGCAGAAGAAGAAACCCCGAACAACTCCAGACACTGTGATTGCATATCACCCTCCCTCTCCCAAGTCTCGTCCTATACATGGCCGTGCTTTTATAGCACCCGTACCGGAGGAATAGACCAGCCACGGAGTACCTTTTCACTAAGATCGAAAATCCTGATAGGATGCTCCTTGAATGATGCCTCCTGCTCTAGCTCAACATCCTTGGGTTGAAAGACATTAGACGTGTCTGAGAAATAACGTCAAAACTATGAAACATGGAAGATTTCGTGCATAGCCTGGTACCTCTGAGTTAACTGTAACCTATAAGCAACCATCCTGACTATCTCAAAAACCTCAAACGGCCCGTTGTATCTCAGTGAAAGCTTACCATGTCTCCTGATCCTCTTGTGTCCCAACCTTGGGGTAACATGAAGGAAAACATGTTCTCTGACCTTGAACTCTAAAGGTAGTCTCCACTGATCAGCATAATATTTCTTCCGAGACAGTGTAGTATCCATACTCTTCAGAATCAACACCCCTAGTAATGTGGTCTCCTGACTAGATGAGGTCCCAGCATACCTGCCTCTCCTGTCTCTAGCCAACACAAGGGTGATCATCACGACCTATAGGTACAAAGCCTCATAGGGTGCCATTAGTATAGTTGCTTCAAAATAATTATTGTAGGAAAACTCCACTAGAGGTATATGACTCTCCCAAGTACGACCAAAATCAAGGACGCATGCTCAAAGCATGTCCTCTAGCACCTGAATCGTGTGCTCTGAGTGGCCATCTGTCTGGGGATGGTAAGATGTACTCAGAAGTACCTGTGTACCCAAATCCCTTTGTAGACCTTACCAAAAATGTGATGTGATACGGGTGTCCCTATCTGAAATGATAGTACTCATAACCCCATGCAAGCGTGCAATCTCACGAATGTACAACCATCCAAGCTCATCAACACCAAAGGTTTCCTTAATTGGAAGGAAGCGATAAACCTTCAGGATCCTGTCAATGAAAACACATACAGCGTCATTCCCTCAAGGAGATCTTGGTAACCCTATCACTGAGTACATCATGACATCATTCTACTTCCATTTGGGAATGGGTAATTGCTGTAAAATCCCTGCTGGTCATTGGTGCTCCACCTTCACCTGCTAACAGGTGGAACACCGCATGAAAAAACCAGAAACATCTCTCTTCATACCTGGCCACCAATATTGGCGGTGTAGATCATGATACATCTTGGTGACGCTAGGATGAACTTCCCATTCTAAGGAATGAAAGTATCACATCAGCTCCTTGCATATATCTACTGGCACCAATACACGTCCTTGGAAATGCAAGATCTCATCCTCACCTATGGTCCATCCGGGAAGAGGGTCCTCTCATGACACGCTTTCCCATAGGACTAGGCCTTCAGAATCTGATAGCTTCCTCATTCAAACTCATTCAAGACGGGTAGAGGTAACAACTATAGAAGAAATAAAAGTCTGACCCTGTTTGTCATGAACCTCCAAATGCATTTCAGAGAACAGAGCCATAAGCTGCCAGTTGCAGCTGGCCTATTGAACTGCATGTATATGTGTCCTCCTTCTTAGTGAATCTGCCATAGTGTTGCCTTTCACAGGCGTATATGCAAGCTCGAAATCAAAGACTGTAGATACTCGACCCACCTATGCTATCTCAGATTAAAGTCATGCTACGTGAAGACATACTTGAGGATCTTGTGGTCAGTTTATATCAGAGAATTAACTCCCCGAAGATAATGTCTCCAAAAACACAAAGCATGAAAAATTGCAGTCAAAAACAGGTCATACGTAGGATAGTTCCTCTCATGTGGCCTCAACTGTCGAGAACCATATGCAACAACACGATCCTCCTACACAAACACTGCTCCAATATCGAGGCCAGATGCATCACATAAAAATGTATAACTCTTTCCTGGCTCCGGTAAAACTAGAATTGATGCTGATTTCAATCTCCCCATCATCTCCTAGAAGGATGAATCACAGGCTTTTGAACCAACATACATCACCCCCTTCCTAGTAAATCATGTCAATGGCGCTACTAAGTGTGAAAAACCATGTATAAAAACTATGTAGAAACAAGCCAGCCCTAAGAATCTTCATACCTCGAAGACATTCTTCAGCTTCTCCCGGGTGACTACTACTCTCACCTTCTCTGGGACTACTAATACACCTGTCTCTGAGATGACATGACATAGGAATTGAATCTCATCCATCCAAAAGTGGCACTCTGAGAGCATATAATATAATTGATGCTCCCTCAGTGTACTCAAAATGATCTCATGATGGGTAGAATAGTCATGTTGAGTGTGAGAGTAAACCATGATATCATCCATGGAAACCACCTCGAAAGAATCCAATTAAGGATGGAAAACTCTGTTCATCGGCGCCAAGAAAATTGGTGGGGCGTTCATGAGACCAAACATCATAACCAAATACTCATATAGACCATACCTCATCCAGAAGGCTATAAGAGGTATATCCGATGGTCTGACACACAACTGATGATAGTCGGATATCAAGTCGATCTTCCCAAAAACTCTGGATCCTCATAGATGATAAAATAGATCATCTTTCCTTGGCAATGGATATCGGTTCTTGAATGTCAACTGGTTTAGCTTCCGATAATCCACACAGAGCCTAAGGGTGTCATCTGCCTTTTTCACAAATATAACAGGGGAACCCCCTGGAGAACTATTGGGTTGGATGAAATCCTTTGCCTGAAACACCTCCAACTGCTTCTTGACCTCTTGTAACTCAGGTGTAGCCATCCTATAACGAGGAATGGATACCAATGCCCCTCCTAGAACAAGCTCAATAGAAAATTCTACCTCATACTCCGGAGGAAAACATGAAAACTCTTCAGGAAATACATCTGGAAAGCGATCAACTACTGGAGGGAAATACCTCTGGGAAGTCCCCTAGTTATCCAGATACAATCTAGAAATATGGGCTGTAACACCAACCAACCCATGATGCTCTGGTCCAGCTTTACACGCCTTGAAATCCCATTCATCCTTGTGAAGAAAAGATCTGCCCTATGGTGATGTGAAACTCACCCTACATTGATAGGAATTGACAAAGGCTTGGATGGGAATTAACCCATCCATCCTGAGAATTACATCATAGCCTGTCATCTCCAAAACATAGAGACTCCATGAAAAACAACACCCAGCAACCATAAGGGGCAGTCTAAGCACTGATGCACAATAGCAATTCTCATTCCCAAGGGAGTTTCTAGCGTCATCATATCCTAAGAAGTATAAATAGTAAGTCTAAGGCTCTCCATAGTATGCACAAAAATAAATCTATGAGAATATCATGTATCAAAAAGTGCAGAGGATAAAACTGAGGCTACTAAAATCGTACCTCCAACTATAGAAAGTCCAGGATCCTTCCCCTGATGAATATTTTCTACTACAAAAGTCTGGTCGGCACCGCAGCGCTGTGTAGCAGCCTGAGATCCCTGAGCTAACCCTTCCTGATCCAGACCATTACATCGATGACCTTTACCCTGCCCTGAATGACTTAATGAACTCCATCCCCCAGTCTACTGCGGAACTGTTAATCTTGATCATGGACGTGGAGTCGAAACTGATCCACCTTCACTAGCTGCTGGAGGGAGAACCTTGCATAACGGCAGCAGATGACCCATATTTCCCCAAGAATGGCTCTCCACCGGGTCTCTCGGTAACTGAGGCTTCTTATTCCAGATTTTCCCACACTGATATCACAATACATGGTTTCCAAAAGAAAGATCCCATCTACTAGAAGGAATACCTCGCTTCCTCGGGTCACCTCGTGTAGACTCTCGGTGATGCTTCCTGATGTCTACCTGAAAAGAATTGGTCGTGGGTGATGAACTACCCTTGTCCAAAACTCCAGTATCCCTTAGACTTCTTTCTTTGATAAGCGCCTAGTTGACTATCAGAGTAATAGAAGTCAACTGAAAGACATTCACCTGTGATCTGATTTCCGGTCTGAGGCCTTCCTCAAACATCCTCGCTAAAAACAGCTCGTCATTCCCCAGAATGGGAGTGAAACATCGTAAATCTGTGAAGCGGGGGGAATACTCTATAACTGTGAGAGTACCCTACTGAAGGATCATGAACTCTCTTGCTCTATCACCCCTCTGTGTCATCGAGTAGAAGTAGTCATAGAATGTATGCTAAAACACATCCCAACCCATAGCCTGTTGGCACCCTTCCTGTGAAAACACATCCCACCATCTCTTGGTGGAATCTCGTAGCATATAATTCGTGAGCTTGACTCCCATCTCCAAAGGCATCTCCAGGTGCTCGAAGATGGATAGCATGGCTTCTAGCCATTACTCCCCAGCCTGTGGTCCTCCATCCCCTGTGAACGTGGGAGGATCCTAATGCTGAAAAACTCATGTCATCTCTGCCATAGACGGGGCATGATGCTGAGCTCCATAGAATGTCTGCATGAATCTCATGAAACTCTCTCTGAACTGAGCGTCGGCACCAGTGTCTGGATTCACTGTAGGTACCATATCCGGAATGATAGGTGGAACTACTGGTAGTCCCTGATCTGCCGTATCAGGCGTACGGTCACTGCCTCGTTCCTGTTGTGCAATAGGAAGACGTCTTGGTTCCATAGGTGTGAAAGGTCAAAATCACACCTTATATTCAGGATTAAGAAAGACAGAAAAAATTTAATGCACATGAAGGAAAAAAGGAAAATAAGGAATTCATGTTATGAAAAAAATGACTACACGGAGTGTATAATGTCTACATGGCGTGTTCCCGTAAGCCATTTACACTGGTGTGTGCTCCTACCTGAACTGGTTGTGTAACACCCCAAATACACGACGTTTTGTCCCAACACATGGTGTGTACCCGAATCCCCTTTCCCTACCTGGGTACTTCTACACGGTTAAGCCACCCGACTCTCCTTATACAAAACCACACGGCATCTTCAAGGGAGAAATGGTGTGTACTACACATACCTTACTTGCCCCAAGTTGTTAGCGACACAACTTGACACACGAACGACACTACACGACATGTTCCAGATGGACACAGCATGTACAAGGAAAGGTAACACCGACCTGTGCTATTTGCGACACGTACGAGTACCTAGATCAAACTACAAGTCGGGTTAAATTAAGACACGACATGTATGTGAAAAGATAAAATGACCCGTGTTGTTCGTGACACAGACGGGGCACCTATATCAGACTACACGATGTGATAAACTAGTACACGGCGTGTTCCTACAAGATTTTTCAGAACCCCGTGTTTCTGGTCACATAGTCAGTGACACAGTTAAAATACTACATGACATGTATGAAGAAAGTACATGCCATGTATTTTGGGTTTTTTGGCAGTAGCTCAGAAACCACTTTAAAGCGAAGAAAACACAGAAAACAAGAGTTAAGGTGCCAAATTCCGATCCGTGAGGGCCCATACTCCCTGCGAATCGAAGCTTGGCATCTTATACAATGCAAGTAACAATTAAACAGTATAACAAACTGACGATCCACCAAATTCCTATCCTCGAAGGCCCATAATACCTCTAAGTCCAAGGTTTGGAGTCCATGATAAAGAAGCTCTACACAAATGATACCCAATCAACATAGTATGTATTCTATCATATCAGCTATCACAACATCATGCATAGTCTATCAAGAATTCTATTACAACGGTATGCAATTTCTAATGCAATCTAGATGCAATGGAAAAAAGCATGACATGTGATTTCCTAACAAGTGCCTATATTATGCATGAGATGGCATACCCTCATCTCCCCAGGCTACAACAAAATAGATCCATAATCACATAAATAGTAATAACACAAAACAAGTGCACCACCCAATGGTAAAATCAAGTAAACTGTAACATTTTCAAAACTAAAAAACCGCAATATTCGAGGAAATCTGGATTTTTCCCTATACATGGGATCTAGAACTCTTGTGTACAACTATTTACCATTTACCTATTTCATCCTATCCTTATCTAATGTTGCTAAACAGTATTTCAAGAGAAAAGAAAAGAACCTCCTCTGATACCACTTTGTAATGACCTGAATCCGGATCCACTCAACTGGTGCCCCGTACCCGGTACACCACATGACCTCAAGCACATTTCCCCAAATACTAGAGGCTACTGAATAGTAGCGAGGGCCTTGTTGAGTCATTTGGGAAACTATGCCCTCATTTGGTAAAGCATACAAGGAAAGGAAAATAATAGTCAATAGCAGAAGAAGTAAAAAACATACAAAAACTGAACGTAAACAGCAGAAGCAATGAATATATAGTAATGATGATAATGATACAGTAGGTACATGTATCTAAGGAAAGTAGAAAACACAACAACTTGGTGAAATACAAATGAGAAACACCGTGTGAAAAGTAAATAGTAACTCCAGCAGCATCGCAAGCCTTAAAGCTTGCTCCTATGCTCTCCAGCTCCAACCAGCAATCGTGTACCTGATGTAGAAGGGCCACAATCCCTATCCACATCTACAACCATATAGCCTATTTGGGCTGAAAAGCAGGACCCAAACTGGGTGTGAGACTAATCCCAGTAGGCAACCACCACAAGATTTGTTCCCTACTTTCTGTGAGACATATAGCAAAAGTAATGGAAATAAATTTAGTAGAGAAACAGTAGTACACTACAGTAAATAATAATACAAGTCTCCATTCACATTTATTTATTAATTTAATTCAATCATTTAATTATCAACCATATAATCTAGAAATATCTCTATATTCCCAAGGCATAGGAAGTAATACAACAGGTATCTCAGCATACCACCTAAACAACAAGCAGTACAAAACCCATGCTTGTTTCTTGGCTTGGTGGACTTGTCACAACCAACCAAATAATATTCACACTAACACTCTGGGTGGATCATACTGGCATAACCCTCTAGTAAAGTAATCCTAAAAAGATATAGACACTTTGGGAAGCTCTCACTGTCAATTCCCCTGTGGTCTTGCAACGATAGCTATAGACTCTCTAAGGAAGCACTTACATCTAATTCCCCTGTAGTATCGATACGTAACTAAGGACACTCTGAGGAAGCACAAAGTCCAATTCCCATAGGTCCTGCAAACGATATTAATTTACAAAAGTCTCTCTAGGGAAACCCTTAATCGTCAATTCTCTATTTAGTCTACCGCACCAAGTTCACACAGCCCTGAGCAGTCTAGTAGTGCATAATCAACTGTCAGTAGCACTAAGTAAGTTCAACAATTACTTAGCTAATAGATAAAATGCATCAAAATCATATAAACAGTAGGCAATACAAGCAATCATTTATATCATGGAAGGCAGTCAATTCATCAAGGTCTGCCTCACATGAAACCTAGGCCAAATGACGATAAACATCAAAAACATGAGAAACACACATGGGGTGATCCTCAAACATACTAACAAGCAATCACTATTCATCGAATGGACTCATGCACACATTCAATCTAAGGCAGAAAATTATAAAGGATCAGAACCCTAACCGAAGATACCCGAAACATGGGAATTCGGAACTTTTTCCACAATAACCCAAAGTCATTCAATGTAAGGAAACAAAACACCTACCTCGATCCAAGGAGATCGATATACTTGAACCTCAACACATGAATCGGTCTAGAATGGAGTAGATCTACAAAAATTTCATAAATGTTCAACCTACTATAAATATCATAAGAGAAAGAATCAGGAAACATTGCCAAAGAATAACCAATAACTCACCGTTGTGATTCTACTACAACCGACTGCATTAAATTTAGATAACTAGTTACAGATCGGTGGATCAGAGAAGATCTGTAGTCATACCCTTGTTATCGGTCAAAGAAGCTAGAGAAGAAGATGTTTTTGGGGTTAAGACGTGACCTCGGTCCATTTAATGAAAAAAAATTGCACGACCTGTACTTTTGGAGTACACGATGTGTACTATGATTTTCCATACTATACTTAAGGAGGCATCCACATCACCCCTACATGGAAATGTTTGTGGCCATGACACGACCAGCACACAACCTCGAGCGGTATCAAATAACATGGAGTGTACTTATAAATTACACAGCGTGTACTTATAGAATTTCAATATTCTCATCTTTTCCCCAAAAATGTCCATAAAAGGAAAAACATACCTGAAAAAAGGACTGGGTCCCTACACTAATGACGCTCCAATGCATTGGGTAAAGTATAGTATCATGATGATTCATCATCAAAGAGTGTTGACTAATGATATTTCAAGTGCAATGAGGGTTTTCTTGTGATTATGATCAATGAGGGTTTACTCATTCTCCATGTGTTATGAGCTTTGGCTCGTGCTAATATCATGTTAAATATTTTTTCCACATCTAAATGTTATGATTATCATGATTTATCAGTACTTTATGTTCATGTTTCTATTGTTCTCCATTGATATGAATATTGTCTAACAAGTATTGTATTCCTCATGTTATTCCATGTTTAATATCTTACTCAGCATTATAGATCACCCTTTTCTAATGCATGTCCTCAGGTTATCCCATGCAATGCTAATTACGAGTGAATGATGTGGAAATTCAACGGAGGCATTCAATAAAGATGTTGTCTTTAGTGTTTTAAGTCATTTTGTAATGATCTTAATCCCCAAAGACAATATACCTCTTGATCTTATATGCTGTATTGATTAAAATTTCATGTAATAAATTTTGTTTAAAAAGTAGGGTTGTTATAGTTGGTATCAGAGGATAGGTTTAATAATAATTTGGATTTGGAATAGAAAATCATATTGAAAGGCTTAGGGATAGGGCTAATTATAATAAAAACATTCCTAAATTGTGGTGAGTATTTAGTAAGTTGTTTATCAAGCCAATATATCCATGTCTAGATACGATCAAGTAGAGACGACTCTGGGACAGATGTACCTAGGAATCAAAACTCTGACAAAGAGTTCCCAGACTGACACGGGGTATCCTGATACACCACAACGGGCCTTACTGCACTCTTGGTTACGACACTCCCAGAAGATTGACTTTTTTAAATTCAAAATATTAGTATGAACCATTATTAAGGGAATAAAAACAATGAACCTATGAATATATGTTAGAATTTTGATCATGAATAACATAGACTACAACCTATAGATTCATAAGTTAAGGAAATAAAAGCTATTTAGAAATCATCTGTTTTTTCTGTAGATTACCATTTATATGTTACCCCTACCATTATTTTTATTCTAGACAATGGACAGTAATAGGAGGACTCCATCTAACAACTGATGCGAAGACCAATGCGATGATTATTCTAATGAGATGTCGAATCGAATGGGAGCAGTAATCATGAAAATTGTCATGATACACTATCAGTAAACTAAATATTTGAATAGAAACATGGGTAAAGTGTAACGTTCAACCCACCTAAAAAGAAAAAGTCGCTATCGAGTGCTTAATGAGACAATGGCCTCCTACATTTAATGGATCATCTAATCCCTCAATATCTAAAAAATGGATCAACTCTATTGAAAATATCTTCTCCATCATTCAATGTTACGAACAAGAGAAGGTTCTTCTGGATTCTTACCATATAAAGGGTGATTCTGATCAATGGTGGACATTGATAAAAAATACGACGCTGGAAGAGGATATCAAGTTGTTGGAAATGAAGAATTTCTGAAAAATGTGTTTTGATAAATATTTCCCTTAAACCGTCCGGCTTAAAATAGAAAGGGACTTTCTTGCCCTAAAGCAGAACAACGACGAATCCATCATTGAGTACAAGGAAAACATCACAAGGCTTGAATGATATGCCTCTTTCATTTTCATTGCCATTAAATTCAAGGTTGAGCTCTTATTTGGTGGGATAAAACCTAACCTGCAGAATGATCTTGTGATCCGTGACTTCGACAGTTGTGAGGAAATTATCTGATGTTCCCTCAAGGATGAAATGGAGATCGGATAATCTTAGGGGCATCATGGGGGTAAGAAGTGTAAGGTGGACATCAATTCAGACAGTCTGATGGGTATATCCAATGGTGCTAAGAAAATCTAGCACCCCACTTTCCAAAGGTGTGGAAAGAAGCAACCTAGAAATTGACTGAAGGCAGCGAGGAAATGATTTAGGTGTGGAAGATTATGGCACATAGTTGTTAACTACCGACAAGAAAAACCAACAACAATGACAGAGGAGTAGAGCCCTCCATTTTACTCTCAATGTGTTGTACACTTCTTCAACTACAAAGAACCAGGCCATGATGAAAATCAGTTCCCTAAGCCAAGGATTTTAAGAGGCAACCAACAACCTCTGAGGCAGTAAGGGAGAAATTTTTCCATCACTACCGACAAAGTGAACCTCTATAGCGAAGTGGTGATAGGTAGACATGTTATCGATTCAATAGTATAAAACATACTTTTTGATTCTGGTTCTAGTCATTCAATTGTATCCCAAAATTTTAGTAGAACAATCTCAACAACACCACAAATCATGGATGTAAATTTGTCGGTGATTACGGAAAATGGGGAAATCATTAAAACCCATTAATATAACACCTCTCCTATGTTAATTTGTGGATTGAAATTCCTGGAAAACCTCATCATACTCCCACTAGTGGAATTTGATGCAATTCTCCGAATGGATTGGCCTTCCTTATATAGAGAAAACATATATTTCCATGATAGGGAAATAACTCCCCATGTTGAGAATCTGTAACATCCCAGGTAATTAAAGAATAAAGAATTTTCATAATTATTAATATTTACGAATTAAATATTAATTTTAATTAAATGGGGTTTCTACGTTCGATAGCGTACTCGATACGCAACGATGAGTTTCTTTGAAAACTTACATTGCACACAAGTAATAAAATAATATTATTTTAAATGTTAGTTAACAAGTAGCCATTGTACTAGCGGGAATGGATAGAAATAACTAAAATATGATTATATATGTTTTTAAATGTTTTTACATTTACCCAATAAAGGATAAAGGCTTAAAACACGGAAAGAATTAAATTTTAGGCATTTATACCCTAATTTTCACTAAGGGGTCACTTATCACCTTTTGACGGAATACCGTCATTAAATATAGTTTTGATCAATATTATAAATTATATTGGACCAAAAATAACTCTTCTTTAGAATCGGGACATCAAAATTTACTTTGTGTAAATTTTTTGTATCTTTCTGATAAAGTTCATTTTTAATGAATAGTGTAAAATGTTGTATTTTAATTCAAAAACTCTTTTTAATTAATTTATTTATATGATTATATTATATTTTGAATTGGTTTTAAAGTGAAATTAGAAAATATTTTTACCATTAAATCCAATAGTGGTCGTTGGAATTAATTTCACTTTGAAATCAGACTTAAACTAGTGTCAATCTTTTGATACTTATTGTTTCATAAAAACACGCTATTTGCTCTGACAGCAGGAATTAATTATTAAATTAATTAATTTGACTTATATGTTTTGAATTTTTTAAAATAGGCTTCATTTTTTAATTCTTAATATCAAATATAGCTTAGGGTGAATTTTTGGTAATTTTTTGAAAAACTTCAATTTTTGATGAATAGTGAAACCACTAAGTGGTACTTATAAAAACTGATTTTCCGTTTAAATGAAATTTTGCAATAATTGTGTTTTGGTTTTCAAAAATCCTACATACATGGTTTTCATTAGGAAGTAAAATGTTGTTCAATGAGATTAAAATAATTTTTTGGTGAATAGTAACTTATTAAGTTTTTAATCGCGATTAGAGGTAATTAGTGTAGTTTAAGGTAAAAATAATCTTTTAATAAAATGATATGATCTTGACACATGTACTAACCCTATTGGTTGTGTCATGGCCGACCAATACAACCTATTGGTCGATTTAGGGGACCCCATGGAGCCACTTGGGTGAGATAATGACTTTAATGCCTTTTTTAAAATAAAAGTAAAAATGACACAAACATAATATGTTTTACGAAAAAAAAAATTTAGATGGGGTTATAAAGATCAGCTTTTTTATTATAAATATGCATTGGAAATCTAAAAAGATTTCCTACATCATAGTATTTTTTTTTATAATTTTTTGACATCAAATAAATTAAATTATTTATGACATCATGAGGATGCAGCGATGACCTCATTATTTAACGATTTAAATAAAATGGAATGATAATGTAATATCTAAAACCTACACATGTCTATAACCTATTGGGTGGGTATATTTAGAACCATCATCACCTTATCCTAGAATTATATAAATGTGGGACCTTTGAAATTCGAAACACTTTTGAAAATAAAATAATAGTTTCATGATTTCCAAAAGTGCCCCTCCTCTCCTCTTATAAAAGGCCCCCACCTCTACCTCATTTCACACACTCCTCAAGCATTTGGATCGGCCATAACCTGACCATTTACTCCCTCCACATCCCCATCTTCATCCTAGTGGATTCCCTTTGGGCAGAATCCTTTCAAAGGAAGCCTTTAGGCTCAAATAAAAAGGAGTTACACTTTTAAAGTAAATTCAATCTCTCATGTTCATTTCTTTTATTTTGCTTCTCCAACCCCCTAAACTATTTTTATTTACTTCTTTTGTAACAACACCAGTATCTTAAATATACTATGATGTTTTTATAAGATTTATTCGAGATACACTCTCACACAACTACATCAAATGGTTAAAGAACATACGGTTTCCGTGGATGGCGAAATTCTGCCTCCCGAAACGATGATTGTTCAATACTCATTTAACACCTTCAAAGGTGGCCATTATGATGTCACTATTTTTATATATGATATATAATATGTTTATTCTTTCCTTAAGCTTCTGTATTTTTCATTTATGGCGTACCATTATTGTTTCCATTATGGGTAAACACAATATCTTCATTTTAGGAAGTGCGGACTACCGCCCCCTGAAAGTTATTTGATTCGTTAATACCATATGTGGGATGTGTAAAGGATAAAGTTAATGATATTATATATGTTATTATACTGGAATTATAATATACTCTTATATCATTATGATTCTATTCCAGAAAATACGAAATAGAAATGGAAGTAGCGTTCATGCGTACGTACGGCTTACCGTCTCCATGAACGGTGCATTTCATTTCTTACCTCTAAATGATTATGTAATATTATAAATACATGTATATTCTAGATATATATGATAGATATGATATCCAAATCAGGAATGTCATTCTGGATATATATAACCTTTGACCACACGAACAACATGTAATTGTAAGAAGTCCACTTTCGACTTAAGAACCAAATATCGACAAAACAAACATTATTAACTTAAATGGTTACATAATGTTTTTAACATGGCAATAAGTGATATAAAAGGAATAATGAACTATAAATAGGTTCTTAATAAAGTATAAATTAACTCAAGTTTATTATTCAGGACATTAAAGAACGATCGAGTCAAGTCGGACCCGAGGTAAGGGACTTCGTCTCAATCTCCTTTCATTGAGGCATATTTCGTTTTATACACAACTTTATTTTATACGGTGTATAAACCAATTTGACATTTACTTTTATACAAAAGGAATCTTTTTCTATGAAGCGTTTTACAAAAGACAAAAAGGAATGTTTCTTTTAACGTAGGCGGTGACAACGACCTTTTCCGTCACCGTGAGTATTATTTGGTCTTTGGCTTCCTCAACAAGCCGTAATGTTTTTAAAATAAAATAAATACCATACACTCTTTTATGTATTTTGGTATCGAAAATGGTTTTGATAATGGATTCTATTATGTCAATATATTTATGATATATTGTGATTGAAATGTGGAAATGTTATCATTCATTTATATTGGTTTTATGTTTTATGATTTTATATTGGTACTTGGACATTTTAACGGGTGGTTACGTTATAAACCTTATGACGGGTGGTGCTGTGAATACCAGGATGGGTGGTTATGTTATAACCTCCAATGCATTGGGTATGGAAGTCGGCCGTATGGCTATTCCATTAAGTACCTATGGAAATTGGCCATATGTCTATTCCATTAAGTCATAAGTGTGGAAGTCGACCGTATGGTTATTCCACTTAAGTATGTTTATGTCCCAAGTAACCTTTATATATGTTATGCGTTCTTTTTATGGGTTTTATGGTAATACTTTGGTTACAAAAAGGTAAGTAATGATACTTTATTCAGTAAAGAGTTTTTACTACTTTATGAAGGTGAAGGTATTACTTTGATAGAGTATACATGGTTTACTTGATGTTTGAAAAACTAACAGTTTTCATTTTTTTTGTGTATCCCTTACTGAGCTTTTTATGCTCACCCCATGTTTTTTTGAAATGTTTTTCATAGGACTTAATGTGGAATAAGGTCAAGCATGGGATCAAGGTAATGTCATGCTATATAAAACCTGGAACAAGACATGTTTCTTTTTAAGAGTTTTTTTTATTATGGAAACATAGTAGAAGTGTCTACTTTGTAATCTTTTGAGATGTAATATTTATGTTATAATTCTCTAAAACTCTAAACCTGAAGAGATCCTCAATGTGAATTATTCATTTAATTCAATATTATGTAAGGTTTAAGTCCAGGGCCTTATAGATGGTATCAAAGGTCAGTTTAGACAACTTTAGGAGTTAGAAAAGTGTTAAATTATAATATGATTGAAATGATATAGCATTTACGGATTACCATGTTGCTTCGCCTAAGATATTTCTGTGTTCAGAATGGTTTTCCGCAAAGGAAACAAAGCAGCTATGTTGGGACGACATCAGGAGGAAGACAACCTTCCAAATCAGCAACCTGAGATGGTCGGAATCGGAACTGAACAGTTTGTTGTAGTGATGACACAGTTGACTCAGGCTATAAATGGTGGTGGTATCCATGCACGAGATCATCCAGATCAAACGCAGAGGAACATGTCAGTGGTGGAACATTTCATGAGGCAACATCCCCCATCATTCAGAGGATCATCTGACCCTATGCATGCTGAAGGGTGTATTAAAGCACTGGAGAAGATTTTTGATGTCATGCGGTGTTTAGAAAATCAAAAAGGTTAGTCTTGCTGCTTAGCGTTTTGAAGGTGAAGCTGATCAGTGGTGGTCGATGGTGAAAAATATCAGAGATAGTGATGATATTGAGGATCTTCACTAGGACAAATTCAAAGGTATGGTTCTTGAGAAATATTTTCCTAAGGTGGTTCGTCTTAGGATGGAAAAACAGTTCCTAGAATTGAGGCAGGAGGATGATTCAGTGGCTGCTTATGAAGCAAAGTTCACTCGATTGGCAAGGTATGCTCCAAACTTCATACGAGATCTTGATAGTAAAATAAACCATTTTTTACTCAGGGTTCAAGCCAAAGTATCGAAGGGCTTTAGATTCTAGTGAGTTCAAAAGTTCTGAAAAACATGTTCGATGTGAGGAGAAGGTTGAAATGGAGTTTTCCAATGATCAGTTGTTCTATGACAAACAAAAGAATAAGAGGTCTAGTTGGCAGGCCAAGGGGAAGAATTCATCAAAGAAGAAAAGAGGTAAGAAAACCAAATATCCATCTTGTGAGAAGTGTGGTAAAATGCATCCTGGAAAATGTTTATCCAAGTCTGGTAAGTGCTTTGGGTGTGGTAAGACTGGTCATATTGCTCGTAACTGTAAGGAAGATGATCAAGCGGGCAATGAAAAGCCAACGGTAAGATATTTTAAGTGTAACAAAATGGGTCATTATGAAAACGAGTGTCCAATGAAGAACTCAACTGGGGGAATGCAGCCAGACTACAAGCAGAAAGGGGTGGTTAAATCCTTTGCAACAACTTCAGAAGATGTTGGGCCATCGAATGAAGTGGTATTAGGTACACTATTTTTTTGTTCAGATTATGCCAATGTGTTGTTTGTTTCAGGGTCTACACACTCTTTCATTTCAGAGAAGTTTTCTAGTAAATTGGAAATTCCATATCATGATATGAATCCTGAACTTATGGTAAAAACACCTGGAGGGAACGTTGAGACAAAAAGGAATTATAAGAACTTTCCTATCCTTGTGTGTGGAAAGAATCTACCAGCAAACCTTATTGTTTTTCCTCTAGTAGAGTTTGATGTTATTTTGGGAATGGATTGGATTTCTGTTTATCATGCTAAGATTGAATGTAGAGCTAAAATGATTTCTTTTCAGAAAGATTTTCAGTTTGTGTACAAGAATGAACCTTTGATTTTGATAACATATCAGGAAGTTGAGAAACTAGTAAAAGATGGAAATGAATGTTACCTTGAACATATTGTTGAAAATAAAGGAACTGTTCAGATTAATGATGTGCCAGTGGTAAATGAGTATCATGATGTTTTTTCTGATGAGTTGACTGGTATTATTCATGATCGGGAAGTTGAATTTACTGTTGACTTAGTCCCTGATTCTAAGACAATTTCAAAACCCCCTTATCGAATGGCTCAAGTTGAACTTTTAGAGTTAAAGAAACAATTTCAGGAGTTATTAGATAAAGGTTTCATTCGACCTAGCACATCACCATGGGGTGCCCCTGTCTTGTTTGTTAAAAAGAAAGATGGATCAATGAGACTTTGTATTGATTATAGAGCCTTGAATAATATTACTGTTAAGAACAAGTATCCTTTGCCTCATATCGATGATTTGTTTGATCAGCTCCAGGGAGCTCAGTATTTTTCAATGATTGACTTGAGGTTGGGGTACCATAAGTTGAAATTAAAAGAAGCAGACGTTCCGAAGACTGCGTTTTGTACTAAATATGGCCATTATGAATTTGTAGTTATGCCTTTTGGGTTAACCAATGCACCTTCTATATTCATGGGCCTTATGAATATAATTTTCCATGAGTTCTTGGATAAGTTTGTGGTTGTTTTCATCGATGATATTTTGGTGTTTTCTAAAAGTAAAAAGGAGCATGAAAGTCATTTAAGGGTTATCTTGCAAACCTTAAAAGAAAATAAACTATATGGAAAATCCAGCAAGTGTGAGTTTTGGTTACAACAATTTTATTTCCTAGGTCAAATTGTTTCAAAAGATGGCATAACTGTTGATCCTACTAAAACAAAAGTTGTTGAAGAATGGACAAGACCCACAAATGTAACTGAGATCCGTAGTTTTCTTGGTTTGGCAGGTTACTACCGAAGGTTTGTTGAAACTTTTTCACAGTTATCTAGTCAAATGACTAAGCTAACACGTAAGGGTGTTATGTTCATATGGACAAAAGAATGTGATGATTGTTTTCCGGAGTTGAAGAGAAGATTGGTGAATGCTCCAGTTTTGGAACATCTTTCCAGGAATGGTGAGTTTTTTATATACAGTGATGCTTCGTTGAAGGGACATGGCTGTGTCCTTATGCAGAATGATCAGGTAATTTCTTATGCTTCACGATAGTTGAAAACTCATGAGGTAAATTAACCTACACATGATTTGGAATTAGCTGCAGTTGTTTTTTCTTTAAAAATTTGGCGGCATCATTTGTATGGAGTAAAGTGTGAAATATATACTGAATACAAAAGTTTAAAGTATATATTCACTCAGAAAGAATTGAACATGAGACAGATGAGATGGCTGGAATTAATCAAGGATTATGATTGTAAAATTCATTACCATCCGGGAAAAGAAAATAAAGTCTCTGATGCTTTGTGTCGAAAAAGTAATGCTTCATTAGCAATGTTGTGTTTGGAACGTGATCCTTTGGTTAAATATTTGATGAACTTTGGCATAGAAGTTGTTGGTACAGGATGTTCTTCTGTTTTGTTTCAGGTATCAGTGAAATCTTCTCTATCAAAAAAAATCAAGCAAGCACAGAAGCAAGACAGTGAGTTGCAGAAAAAGGTAGAGCTGGTTCAGAAAGGTAAGTTGCATGAACTCAACATTGATAGTGATTGTGTTTTGAGGTTTGGTAAGTGATTATGTGTGCCTTGTGAGTCATAGTTGAAGAATGAGTTGTTATGTGAGGCTCATAGTTCCCCGTTTTCAGTTCATTCTGGCAGTACTAAGATGTACAGAGATCTGCGGGAGTATTACTAGTGGGATGGAATGAAAAGAGATATTGTTGATTTTACTGTGAAGTGTTTGACTTGTCAGCAGGTTAATGCAGAGCGGCAGTTACCTAAAGGGATGCTTCAGCCTTTACCAGTGCCAGAGTGGAAATGGGAAAACATATCCATGTACTTTGTTGTGGTATTATCGAAGACATCTCGAGGTAATAATGCAATCTGGGTTATTGTTGATCGCATGACCAAGTCTGCTCATTTCCTTGCTATACGAGATACTTTTTTCCTAGATCAACTTTCCCGTTTGTATCTTAAAGAGATAGTTAGGTTACATGGAGTTCCCCTCTCCATTTTATCTAATCGTGATTCTAGGTTCACATCTATCTTTTGGAAAGGCCTTCGGAAGTCGTTGGGTACTGAATTAAATTTTAGTACATATTTTCATCCTCAATCAGATGGGCAGTCAGAATGATCAATTCCGACCATGGAGGTTATGCTACGAGCTTGTTCGATGGATTATCAGGGATGTTGGGACCAACATCTTTCTTTGGTTGAGTTTTCTTATAATAACAGCTTTCATTCCAGTATACAAATGGCACCATTTGAGGCATTATATGGGAAGCGGTGTCAAACTCCAGCATTTTGGGATGAAGTGGGTGAAAGGAAGCTGATGGGACTAGAATTGGTAGAAGAGATGGCAGAAAAAGTTCAGTTGATTCAGAAGCACATGAGAACAGCTCAGAGCAGGCAGAAGAGTTATGCGGATAACCGGAGGAAGGATCTATCTTTCGAGGTAGGTGAGCATGTTTTTCTCAAGGTTTCTCCTGGGAAAAGTGTGATGAGATTTGGTAAGAAAGGAAAGCTGAGTCCAAGGATTATTGGACCATATGAAATTATGGAGAAATTTGGATCAGTTACTTACCGAGTGGCTTTACCTCCGAATTTATCTCAGGTACACAGTGTTTTTCATGTTTCGATGTTGAGGAAGTATATGCCAGATCCATCTCATGTTTTGAGTCCAGAGGTAGTTTAGCTGGAGGAGAACCTATCTTATGAAGAACAACCAGTCCAGATTCTTGACCACAGAGAGCAGGTGTTACAAAATAAAGTGATTCATCAGGTAAAGGTTTTGTGGAAAAACCATGTGATTGAAGAGGCAACGTGGGAATCTGAAAATGCTATGAGGGTTAAATACCCCCACTTATTTTGATAAGTGAATAAAATTGCGAGGACACAATTCCCAAAAGGGGGGAAGGATGTAACATCCCAGGTAATTAAAGAATAAAGAATTTTCATATTTATTAATATTTACGAATTAAATATTAATTTTAATTAAAAGGGGTTTCTACATTCGATAGTGTACTCGATACGCAACGATGAGTTTCTTTGAAAACTTTCGTTGCACACAAGTAATAAAATAATATTATTTTAAATGATAGTTAACAGGTAGCCGTTGTACCGGCGGGAATGGATAGAAATAACTAGAATATGATTATATATGTTTTTAAATGTTTTTACATTTACTCAATAAAGGATAAAGGCTTAAAATACGGAAAGAATTCAATTTTAGGCATTTATACCCTAATTTTCACTAAGGGTTCACTTATCACCTTTTGACGGAAAACCGTCATTAAATATATTTTTGATCAATCTTATAAATTATATTGGACAAAAAATAACTCTTCTTTAGAATCGGGACATCAAAATTTACATTGTGTAAAGTTTTGGTATCTTTCCGAAAAAGTTCATTTTTTAATGAATAGTGTAAAATGTTGTATTTTAATTCAAAACCTCTTTTTAATCTAATTTATTTATATGATTATATTATCTTTTGAATTGGTTTTAAAGTGAAATTAGGAAATATTTTTACCATTAAATCCAATAGTGGTCATTGGAATTAATTTCACTTTGAAATCGGACTTAAACTAGTGTCAATCTTTTGATACTTATTGTTTCATAAAAACATGCTATTTGCTCTGACAGTGGGAATTAATTATTAAATTAATTAATGTGACTTATATGTTTTTAATTTTGTAAAATAGACTTTATTTTTTAATTCTTAATATAAAATATAGCTTAGGGTGAATTTTTGGTAATTTTCTGAAAAACTTCAATTTTTGATGAATAGTGAAACCACTAAGTGGCACTTATAAAAACTGATTTTCCATTTAAATGAAATTTTGCAATCATTGTGTTTTGATTTTCAAAAATCCAACATACATGGTTGTCATTAAGAAGTAAAATGTGGTTCAATGAGATTAAAATAATTTTTTGGTGAATATTAACTTATTAAGTTTTTTATCATGATTAGAGGTAATTAGTGTAGTTTAAGGTAAAAATAATGCTTTAATAAAATGAGATGAGCTTGACACATGTCCTAACCCTATTGGTTGTGTCATGTCCGACCAAGACAACCCATGGGTCGATTTAGGGTACCCCAGGGAGCCACATGGTTGAGATAATGACTTTAATGCCTTTTTTTTAAATAAAAGTAAAAATGACAGAAACATAATATGTTGTACGAAAAAAATTTCTAAAAGGGGTAATAAAGATCAGATTTTTAATTATAAGTATGAATTGGAAATCTAAAAAGATTTCATACATCATAGTATTTTTTTTATAATTGTTTGACATCAAATAAATTAAATTATTTATGACATCATGAGGATGCAGCGATGACCTCATTATTTAACGATTTAAATAAAATGGAATGATAATGTAATATCTAAGACCTAAACATGTCCATAACCAATTGGGTGGGTAGATTTCGAACCCTCATCACCTTATCCTCGAATTATATCAATGTGAGACCTTAAAAATTCGAAACACTTTTGAAAATAAAATAATAGCTTCATGATTTCCAAAAGTGCCCCTCCTCTCCTCTTATAAAAGGCCCCCACCTCTACCTCATTTCACACACTCCTAAAGCCTTTGGCTCGGCCATCCTCTGACCATTTAGTCTCTCCACATCCCTCTCCAAATCCTAGAGGATTCCCTTTGGGCATAATCCTTTCAAATGAATCCTTTAGCCTCAAATCAAAAGGAGTTACACTTTTAAAGGTAATTCAATCTCTCATGTTCATTTGTTTTATTTTGCTTCTCCAACCCCCTAAACTATTTTTATTTACATCTTTTGTAACAAAACCAGTATCTAAAATATACTAGGATGTTGTTATAAGATTTATTTGAGCTACACTCTCACACAACTACATCAAATGGTTAAAGAACATACGGTTTCCGTGGATGGCAAAATTCTGCCTCCTGAAACGATGATTGTTCAATACTCATTTAACAGCTTCAAAGGTGGCCATTATTATGTCACTATTTTTATATATGATATATAATATGTTTATTCTTTCCTTAAGATTCTTTATTTTTCATTTATGGCATACCATTATTGTTTCCATTATGGGTAAACACGATATCTTCATTTTAGGAAGTGCGGACTACCGCCCCCTAAAAGTGATTTGATTCGTTAATACCATATGTGGGATGTGTAAAGGATAAAGTTAATGATATTATATATGTTATTATACTATAATTATAATATACTCTTATATCATTATGATTCCATTCCAGAAAATACGAAATAGAAATGGAAGTAGCGTTCATGCGTACGTACGGCTTACCGTCTCCATGAACGGTGCATTTCATTTCTTACTTCTAAATGATTATGTAATATTATAAATACATGTATATGCTGGATATATATGATAGATATGATATCCAAATCATTAATGTCATTCTGGATATAAATAACCTTTGACCACATGAACAACATGTAATTGTAAGAAGTCCACTTTCGACTTAAGAACCAAATATCGACAAAACAAACATTATAAACTTAAATGGTTACATATTGTTTATAACATGGCAATAAGTGATATAAAAGTAATAATGAACTATAAAAAGGTTCTTAATCAAGTAGAAATTAACTCAAGTTTATTATTCAGGACATTAAAGAACGGTCGAGTCAAGTCGGACCCGAGGTAAGGGACTTCGTCTCAATCTCCTTTCATTGAGGCATATTTCGTTTTATACGCAACTTTCTTTTATACAGTGTATAAACCCCTTTGACTTTTACTTTTATACAAAAGGAATCTTTTTCTATGAAGAGTTTTACAAAACGACAAAAAGGAATGTTTCTTTTAACGTACGCGGTGACAACGGCCTTTTCCGCCGCCGCGAGTATTATTTGGTCTTTGGCTTCCTCAACAAGCCATAATGTTTCTAAAATAAAATAAATACCATATACTCTTTTATGTATTTTATTATTGAAAATGGTTTTGATAAAGGATTCTATTATGTCAATATATTTATGATATATTGTGATTGAAATGTGGAAATGTTATCATTACATTATATTGGTTTTATGTTTTATGATTTTATATTGGTACTTCGACATTTTAACGGGTGGTTAAGTTATAAACCATATGACGGGTGGTGCCGTGAATACTAGGATGGGTGGTTACGTTATAACCTCAAATGCATTGGGTATGGAAGTCGGCCGTATGGCTATTCCATTAAGTATGTATGGAAATTGGCCATATGGATATTCCATTAAGTGATAAGTGTGGAAGTCGACCGTATGGTTATTCCACTTAAGTATGTTTATGTCCCAAGTAACCTTACTATAGGTTATGTGTTCTTTTTAGGGGTTTTATGGTAATCCTTTGGTTAAAAAAGGTAAGTAATGATAATTTATTCAGTAAAGAGTTTTTACTACATCATGAAGGTGAAGGTATTACTTTGATTGAGTATACATGGTTTACTTGATGTTTGAAAAACTAACAGTTTTCATTTTTTTGTGTATCCCTTACTGAGCTTTTTATGCTCACCCCAAGTTTTTTTGAAATGTTTTTCATAGGACATAATGTGGAATATGGTCAAGGATGGGATCAAGGGAATGTCATTCTATATAAAACATGGAACTAGACATGTTTCTTTTTAAGAGTTTTTTTATTATGGAAACATAGTAGAAGTGTCTACTTTGTAATCTTTTGAGATGTAATAGTTCTGTTCTAATTCTCTAAAACTCTAAACCTGAAAAGATCTTCAATGTGAATTATTCATTTAATTCAATATTATGTAAGGTTTAAGGTTGGGGCCTTATAGAATTGACCCCCAATTTTATCATGTGCAAGGTGGAAGATGAATCTTCTTAATAACAATCATCTCTATCATGGATATTACCACCCTATGAGCATGCATATTTGGCGAAGATGATTGTGTCTATGGAGGAAACCATCCTTGAAGACATGCCTATTGTGAGGGAATTCGCTGATGTGTTTCTAGAGGAATTTTATAGTCTTCCTCTTAGAGGAAATGTTGAATTCTAAATTTAATATATACTTGGGTCGTTTCCAATATCCTAGAGTCTATATAGAATGGTTGTTGGTAGAACACGAGGAGCTAAAGAAATAACTATAGGGGAATCTGGATAAAGGGTGTATATGCCCAAGTGCTTGACCATGGGGTGCACCAGTCCTCTTTTTCATGAATAAAGATGGGTCAATGTGCCTTATCTTCGATTATTGTGATCTTAACCAAATCATGATAAAGAACAAGTATCCTATTCAATTAATTGATAACTTTTTTGATTAGCTTCATGGAGCACAATACTTCTCCAAGGTAGATTTTTTGTTGGGATATTATCAAGTACGGGTGAAGAAGGAAGTTATCACCACTACTAATTTACGTACCATATACTGGCACAATGAATTCATTGTAATGCCTATCAGACTCACAAATGATCCAGTAATCTTCATAGACATGATGAATTGTGTCTTTAGAGATTACCTCGGAAAATTTGTGGTAGTCTTTATAGATGATATTATAATATACTCCAAATCCAAGGAGGATCATGTGAAGCATCTATGAACTGTTCTAGAGACCTTGCAAATGGAGAGGCTCTATGAAATGTACATCAAGTGTGAGTTCTAGTTGAAGGAGGTCTCATTCATGGGTTATATCATCACAAGCAATGTGATATCTATGGGTCCCTCCAAGGAAACTATAATTGAGGGATGGACGAGGTCAACTTTGGTATCGTATATCTGTAGCTTATTGAGGATAGATAGATATTATGTCCATTTTGTGAGAAATTTCTCACTATTTTCCAACCCTCTTAAGAAGATAACTCGGAAGAGTGTAAAATCTTCATGTAGTGATAAATGTGAAGAGAGCTTCAAGTAGTTGAAAAGGAGGATTATCACTGTGCTCATTCTCACACTACCCATAAGTGGAGAACTTTTTATGGTATTTAGTGGTGATTCAAAGAAGGTTCTATGTTGTGTGTTGATGCAAAATGATAAAGTGATAGCCTAAACCTCATGTCAACTGAAAATCCATGAGCCAAACTATCCCACACATTATCTAGAGATGCTGGTTGTGATCTTTTCATAAAAAATTTGGTGGCATTATCTCTTTGTGGAGAAGTGTGAGATATATACTAATCAAAAGAGACTAAAATATATATTCACAAAAAAAAGAGATTAATATGAACCAATAAAGATGGATAGAACTCATAAAAAAATATGAATTCTCAATCCACTACTATCCTGGAAAGGAAAAATAGGTGGCATATGCTCTATGTAGGAAGGATCATGTATCTTTATCAATGATGAGAATTGAAAAAGATTCAATCAATCTAGATTTTTTGAAGATATACATGGGAATCATTAAGGGAGGAACATCAACAATCCTTTCCCAAATGACTGATCAACCATCCCTGACGGAGAAAATAATGCATTCTCAATGAAAAGATTTGGAAATTCTGAAAATGATGGAAGCTATCAAGAATAGTAAATCCTCAGAGATCATGGTTGAAAAAGAAGTAATTGTGAGATTTTGGTCCATGATTATCTATACCATCCAATCCATAGATAAAGAAGGAGATTCTGAATGACGCACATAGCTCAACCATCTCTATTAAACCAGGGAGCAAAATGATGTATCGAGATATCTAAGATAACATTTGGTGGGACAATATGAAAAGGTAGATTTTTGAATATACATCAAAGTGCCTGGTATGTTAGTAAGTGATGGCCGATAGGAAAAACTATAAGGGGATGATTCGACCACTACCTATACAAATATGGATTTGGGGAAACATTACCCAGGACTTTTTCATTAGAAATACAAGGAAATCCATAGGAAACATTGCTCTAAGGGTCATTTTGGATTATCTTATGAAGATGGATCACCTTGTCGTGATTCGAGAGGACTTCTCATTTGATCAAATTGCATGGATTTTCATAAAATAAGTTGTAAGTTTGCATGAGGTACCACTATCTATTGTATCTAATCATGATCATAGATTCACCTCGATGTTTTGGAGATGTCTCCAACAGGCTCTACGAACTAAACTGAACTTCAGTACGACCTATCATCCTCAAACTAATGGAAAATCTAAGCTAACTATTTATAAACTTAAAGATATGTTAATGTCATGTTTTGTTGACATCAAAGGAGGATGGGAATAAAATCTCCCACTGCTTGAATTATCATACAATAACAGTTTCCACTCATGCTTCTAAAAGTGACCGTATGAAGCCATTTATGGAAAATGGTGTAGAACAACGGTGTGTTGGGATTTAGTCGGTGAGTGTAACCTTCTAGGACCTGAAATGGTCGATGAAATGGTGGGGAAGGTAAAATCCATTCAGTAGCATATCAAGGCAGCCCAAAGTTGATAGAAGAGTTAGGCAGATAATAATCGATGATACATTGAGTTCAAAGTCATAGACATGGTATTTCTATGCATATCTCCATGGAATAAGGTCATGAGGTTTTGAAAAAAAGGGATGTTAAGTCCTAGGTACATTAACCCCTTCGAGATTCTTGATCGTGTCAGGGATGTGGCCTATCGACTAGCACTTCCACCCACCATGGCGAATGTACATGATGTATTTAATGTATCCCTATTAATGAAGTGCATTCCAGCCCTGTCACATGTACTCCCTTCATAGGTAGTACAGTTAAAGGTTGATCTTTTTTACAAGGAGCAACCAGTGATGATATTAGATCATAGAGAAAAAGTTATACGAAATAAGACAATGCCCTTCATCAAGGTGTTGTGGAGAAACCACGAGTTTGAAGAAGCAACTTGGGAATTGGAGGAAGTGATGAAGCAAAGATACGCCCATCTCTTTTATTGTGGTAAATTGAAATTTTGAGGGATAAATTTCTTAAGGGGGATAATTGTAACGACCCAAACATTTATTAATAGAAATTCCTCTTGATTTAGTTAAATGCCTTATTATGTGAAATGGTTATATAATATATGAACATCTTTGGTTTTATTTTATTGGATTATTAAATACGGTTAAGAATTTTGATTGTTTCTAATATAGTCATTAAACAGTGATCAAGTGATTAGTATAAATATAGAACTTTAACAAATCCAATTTTTTTCAGATAAAGGAAGTGATAACCTCATCCAGTAGACATCAAACTTACAAAGCCCATTTCTCGGAGCTCAGAAAGGAGGTGGAATCATTGGGATTATATCTTGACCTATCCCAAGTCGAGCATCAATAGGTGAATCTTTAACATAACATCCTACCGGAGAAGTGGAAGTTTATAGAAATTAACACTTGAGCAATGTTATCTGTGCCACCCTAAGAGACTGTCACCATCGCACACCTTACCCTTCAGTCTTATGCGGGTGTTATAAGGGGTTATGTAATAATAACCTAGAACTATGATTATGTGCTTTAATTTTTTTTGTATATAATAATAAATATACCTTCATTCTTTATTATTACTTTGTAAATAGATTATGAAGCACAATTAGTATTTTTAGTTAATATTCAACTAAGTAATTTATTTCAATGAATTATTGGATTTTGAATTAAGTAATATTTTAATAAAATATTATTATTATAAAATATTATTATTAAATATAAATGATCATATAATTATTATCAATAAAATGTAATTTTTATTACGGTTTGAAAGCTGTTTATTTCAAAACCCATGAATTTTTTATAAATGTCAGATTTTATTTTAATATTTTAAATTTACAAATTTTAAAAAATATTTAGATAAAATGAATATTATTTTTGGAACAAGGATTTCAAAATTGTCCAAAGGTGAATTTTTCAAAATTTTATGAGAGAGCCAAATTTTTGGGTAAAAATTAAATGCCGTTTAATTATATAATATGTCTTATAACATCATAATGACCCAATAATGATTTAATAAAATACTATAAATGTTATTTTTGGAAAATATATGTTTTATCATTAATATAATGTGATTTTAGGTATTTTTGATATATTTTACAATTCTTTAGTTGACCCTCCAATACTTATAAAACATTTTAACTTTTTAAATTGATTTCCTTGAGATTGTGACTAACCTGCACATGAGAAACCCTATTATTTTAAGAGTTTCGGAATTTCCCCTTGTATAATATTGTATTACAATCCTATTTAATTAAATCCTAGGTAAAAAAACATGTTCTGGGTTGTGGTTTTGATTAGTTTACTATGTGGTGTCCCAAACCTAAATAATAAAGAATTCCCTCACTTTTTCTATATAAAATCACCAAATATCCCACTTCCTCTTCACTCAATGAATATGGATTTATTAAAAAATATTATATACTATCTCTTTAATCCTCACAAGGTGTCCCAATATCCCAATAAGCCTCTCTCAAGCCTCTCCCAAGACATTGGAATCACACTTCCAATTAAATGATTTCTTCCTTTCTCATTTTTGTCCAACTTTCTTTAAGATGTTATGCCCATTCATTTTCAGTTATAAAAGTTATATTATGGTATCTCACCTTCCCTATACTAAAATTTTTATATTTTAATGCTGAGATACCCTTTATCTCTCATTAATGCCTTCCATGTACACCCGTTACCATTCTGAAATTCAGCAAAAAAATTTTCTCTCCTCATTTACATTCAAGCTATTATTTTGTATTATTAATCAAAATTCCATTAGTTATTCGGGTAAATTTATCTATATTAGACCCATAATTTAAATTTAATATACTTATGATTAGACACCCCTCTCACTCTCATCAACCAAATTTATGAATTCTTATGTCACACCGTTATGCTGCCGAAATTGCTGCGTTTTTTTAAGCCAACGTCATTATGTAGTGAATACCATGAAAATTTATCTATCAAGTGTATTCAACATTATGTAGATTTAAATATTGATTATAGTGTTTCATTTAGAAATTACATAATCCTTTATCCTATAATAAATGATTATGTTTAATGAATACATGTTTTATGATCCATGTGGCACACTTCTACATGAAATGAAATGTTTAAGAAGGGTGTGCCCAAATAGCGGTCCAATGCATTGGGTAATGTATAGAATAATGAAATGTAATGTGCAATGAGTGTTGAATCATGCTAATTCAGGTGAAATTAGGGTTTAACTATACTTCATGTTCAGTGAGTGTTTACTCATGCTCCATGTGCAATGAGCCTTGGCTCATACTAATCTCTTGTTAAATGTTGTTTCCACATCTCCATGTTATGATTATCATGCTTTATCATGTCTTTATGTTCACGTTTCTCTTCTGATCCATTTTTATGCCTATTGTAAAACATGTATTTTTCCCATGTTATTCCGTGTTTATTATTTTATTAGGCTTTATATCTCACCCTTTTCTTATGCATGTCCTCAGGTTATCCAATGTATTGCTAAGTACGAGGGAATGTAGTTGCATGTGAAGGATGTTTTCAATAAAGATGTTCTGTTTCATGTTTTTAGTTGTTATGTAATAATCCTAATCCCAAAAGTCACTAGACCTATTGATGTTCTTTGTTTAATTAAGTGAAATTATTATGCAATAAATTATGTTAAAATAGAAGGGGTGTTATAGTTACCAATCGATAGGAGAAGACACTTTATGAGAAATTGTTTTCCATTGGGTGAGTGAATATTGAAATAAATAGAACATTTGTAATAGCTTGGGGGTTAGTAAAACAATTTTATAACTCAATGACCTCACTTTTGAGTAGGGTTTGTCTTTTTCTGATGAAAAATCTTTGGTTTTGGGGAGTATAATTATTATATTTTCCCCATGTATGACTTTGAAATATTCTAATTAATATTTTTATACCCATGTTTTTAGATGATGCAAGATATGTGGATTAGTGCAGTAGTTATTGATTTAATAAAAATTCTAAATATATTATATTAGGATAATGATTTTTTTATAAAATAATGGATTAAATTTTAGATATAGTCTCTTATCAATAATATAATACAATGATTTTTTTTCAGAGTATGGGTTTTACCCTAGGCCTGACATAAGGTTGTTTTTCATCTTATTTTCAATAGATTGAAACCATTTTTAGCTACGTTGAATAAATTAATAAATTAAATTATTATAATTTTCTAATAACCTTAATATAAATATTACTATATAAATACCTTGTTACTATGCATTCTTAGGTTTATTCACAAAACCGTGACGAAATTATTGGATAACATATTCATCATTAGAAGATCAGAACATAGGATCCATTATTAGTGGTCGAGGTGAACCACGTTGTAGATAATGATCACATATGATATTCATATCATTTTATAGTAGAAATTTTCTTCAAAAATAATTGATCTGTAATCATGGAATGGTGTTTCATTTTATCGTATTATCCTTATTTAGTGATAGAGAAAAATGTGAATTAATCCTCTCCGAAATTAATTTTCTGATCAATCTCTATTGGTAGGTATAATGTATGTTTCCTCTTCCTTGTTCATGGAATTGGATCTTATTCAATGCTGGATTTATTGATTTGATAACCCATCTCATTCTCATATTTTATCTGTGATGTAAAAATTATAATGAGCATCGATTGAAAATTACCTTTTTTTCCTTTCATTGAAAATTCATTATTCATTCATTTTTTTGGGGAATCGACGATTTCCGGAAACTGATCATTGCATGTTCAGTATTTAGAAGAAAGGATCATATATATATGGTCAATATTGTGATTTTATGGCATTATTTATGCATGGTATTTTGTGATTGTAGTTTATATATGTATTTGAGATGGATTGAGGGATTTATGTTTGTGAGTTTTGGATTTCAGTGGAGAAACACAATGGGAAAATTCACAATTATTTAAAGTGGTTAGAGTCTTGTGACCACTGAAGGACTCAGTAGTGATGGCTTGCATTGGTAATGGTCAATACTTTCTAATGAATTGGTAGTTCATATATGGGGTTAAATTTTTTATGAGTTTCATGAAAAATGGTGGTCAGTGTCGAAAAATGTGGCGTGACATGATTGCAGGGTGACATTGCTGGTTGCATTTCATTAAACATGTGGGGTCTTATTAACAAGTGTGTCACACTCAGATGAAGTGGAAGCCCCTAATTTTTTGTAATTTGGATAAAGGTGTTATATAATAATATAAAATAACAATAATAGTTGTAATTTGGGTGGTCACATTAATAATGGAGGGGGTGGGGGTGCTACATCAATACTCTTCCACTATATTAATTGAATTTATTGATAATAATAATAATATTATTCCTATTATTGTTGATATATTCTTTTTTGGGTTATAATAATTTTCCAATCAATTCGGTCAACAATTCTTATATGGTATTGCTCTCCTAACGTAGAAATGGTCGATTCAATACCAATGTTGGGTAATTAATTCAGGATTGTGGAATGAGCCTCGGAAGGATGCAATAATAATGAAAATATTTTAATTTTTTTTGTTTTTGTTCATATTATTATTTTTATTATTAATATTATAGAAACTGGTATATGACACATTTCCATCTTATAGAATAGAATTTATGAATAGACCAGGACATCATGACCTTAACGTTGATGCAACCCATTCCAGAACAATTTTGGTTATTTAAATCACACTCATGGCTCAAGAACATTAAGAACACAAAGTACGTGATATGAAGACCATGGGTATTTCAATGAGTGTAATGTTTCATCTAGTAAATAACATATATCAAGTGTCTATCTATTTGGATCATAATGGTGAGACATATTTGTAAATTCATTTTCCTTTGTAGTGAAATATCATTGAATTTATGTTTATGATAGTTGGACAGATGATGAGCCATATGAATTCATTATGTTTTTTCAAGACACATATTTGTGATCATGAGTAATCCATCCTGGTAAGTTTTCCATGTAGAACATGATGATGACCATCATATTGGAATCTAAGATTTGATGATAGATGAGTTAAGTGGGATGTTTCTTTTAGTTATGGTTAACCATAATCATTTGAGTGAACATCCTTGTAATATCCCTATAAGGGTAAATTATATAACTACACCCACAATATAGTATTTTAATACACATTTCTTTCTTGGATAGAGTTGGTTGTATCCATTGGTGAAACTAAGGTGGGATACTCTATCATTTATACTACTTTCCTCGGTGGGTTTTATGGTGTCATCACGACCAATGTGCATAGGGTATCATTAACCTATCTACTAGGAAAACCATGTTGGGTTTACAGTGTCATCGAGAATATTATCCATTACATAATGGGCTATACTAGAAGGGTTTGTGGTGTCACAAAATGATTATAGGTGTGAAACAATTTATATATATTGGGATATTCAGTGATCTAGTCAGAACTTATTAGGTGATGGCTGATGAGCATGACTGTGGATAATCACCATCTGAGACAGCATAGCTCATGTATTGGGTTATCTTAGAAGAGAATTACCCTGAATCCCTATGCTGAATCCTATGAATGGATGGGTAGTTGAGACCACTTTGAATTGACTATCCTTCTTGATTATATGTGATTTTTTTATCTTGTGTTTTTAGTATATATTTCTTATATCCAATTGAAATATCTTTTAATGTTTAGCTAACCTTTGAGGCTTTATGTTATGTTATTTTTCAGTGTCTTACTAGGTATTATAATATTTACCCTTCTGTGGTATTTCATCACATTTGTTATGTCTTATGTAGTCGAAAGGAAGATTATAATTGATAATGAATGACCTTATTTTTTGGATATCATCCTCACATGGTGGTACTCACTATGTTCAGTGGTCGGACTCTAGGACTTGTAGTAGGTCTATCACACACAATACTACTTATAGTTGTTTCTAGTTTAGACCCCCCTTGTATTTCTAGAAAGGAATGTATTTTTACCCATTATATCAATTTATTAATCTATCATAATTTGATATAAATACCTTCTAGGTTGATTCATGAATGTTTTACTCCTTATATGATTAGTATTTTATTATGTCAAATCAATGTTACATTTGTTGGTTCTGTGTGTGCATAGAGGTAATTTAGGGTAAGGAATACACATTCAAAATTATTCCTACTTTGAACTTTTCACCATCCCCTATAATATTGGGGTAGGATTGGGGAGTCAAAAATAAACATACCTAAGGCTAGCCAACTCTCAATGGGTCAGATCATTACAAAAGCTGTCCTGGAAGAAGTTTCAGGCTCTTTTGATGAATATTTATTTATTGAGACACTAAGATTAGATAGGGCTCATATGTTTATGCATCTAGTTTAGTGGATCATATATGGGATTAAAATAACTTCCCATTTTACTTTTTTTATTTTGTTTTCACCCAAACTAGATTGTAATGAGGCCTAAATGGTTCATCATTTTGAGGATTGGTTGGGACATTTGAATTGATCTCAAGAAAAAATCATTCTACACACATTTTTTTAGAGGTCATGAATCAGGCCCATATTATATATGTAATAATAGATGAGGATAATACTTTTACTTAATCAGGTTCTTATGCTTGATATAATAATAGATATTTAGTTAGCTAGAAGTGGTGATATAATGATTTTCTTTGGAGCGGTGATATGATGTCCGTTAAAGGATTTCACACATTTTATTCACAATATATGAGGAGTACTCCTATGTGTTAACAATGTAATAGAGTGGGGAACACCTAACCACAATTCCAAAGAGCAGCAATGGATTGTCAATATTTTAGAAAGATAGAGAATATATAGATTGTTTTTTGATATTTTCATAGAAATCTAGTGGGTATGGTGATTTCTAGAGATAAGGATCAGTTACTATATTAGTTTCATTAACATTAGACAATAGTTTCATTGAAAATATGTATTAAGGTAATAGAGTGGTTTTTGGTTTTCATGGTCAATAGAGGTAGAAGATAGGAACTACACTAGGTATATAAGGATATAGAGGTTAATGAAGAGTCTTCGGGATAATAAAGTGGCTTATTGAGATGGATCCTTCACCTCATAGAGAGTAGACATTGGATGTTCTATGTATGATTTTAATGGCATCTACCCTTACTATTGTATCATTTGATATCGGTGAATCATATTCATTTATATTTACATAGTTTTTTTTGATAATTTAGAGTTAATATGGATTATTTTTATATGGTGATTTCTATTCATATTTGCTTAGGGGGATTATTAGCGGGTTTCTATAGATATCATGAGTGTGTTATAGGTTTCTATAGATATAGGTTTCTCTAGTATTTCATCACATCAATGATGCAATGTTTTGAAGATACCCTTGGAATGGATTTCATGTCATAGTGGTAAGAACACATTCACTACTATCACTGATGGTTACCATTCACATCTACTAAGTGGGATAGTTATACCCATTTAAGAGAGTGGAATTTATAGGCATGTCATTCTGTACATGACTACCAATAACTAGGGACAGTTTTAGAAATGTTTTCATGTATTATTTTTATATATAAGTAAATTAATCAATCTATAAATCCTCATATTTTTTACCATTATCACAATTTTTAGAGGAGTTATCGTGGTTTCCTCCTGTGAGATATATGGAGTGTACAATTTATATTCGTTCTGATAAGAATTCCTTTTCCCTTATTTCATATAGGATATAACCTATAATACATAGTGATCTATATGTTCAACTGGAGAATTTTGAGGTGAAGGTTTTTATTCTCTTGATCATATACCCTTGGGTGCTTTGGTGTTATTTATATTACAGGTGATGGTTTGTTGTGTCTATTCATTGATTATATGAGTTTTAACATAGTGATGGACAATAAATAGTATTATATAATTTATATCTAATATTTTAATGACTAACCAAGAGGATATAAATGGTTTTCCACGATCGAGTATATCTTTTTTCATCTATAATGTGATATTTCATTATATATTGTATTTATTTACTTCACAAGAGAGTATAGACTATATGATTATCTTATGATGCCTATTAGTTTCAAAAAAAATTATAATATTTATGGAATTGGGTGAATCAGTACTTCAATATATATCTAGAATTATTTTTGATCATATTTATTAATGATATTTTATAATTCTCAAATATAGGGAGGCTCATGCTTGACATCTAGTGTTCGATTTGAGTACAATAAGAGGGAATCGATTATTTGTTAATATTTCAATTTGTTTGTTTCAGATTAACGAGCTTCGTGAAATTTGATGTTGGAAGATTAATGGAACATTAGAAGGTCAAGGCTAGGATTTATTTGGGAAAACAAAAAAAATTAAGATCTGTATATTTCATGGATTGAAATGCTACTATATGAGATTCATGTAAGAGGTAGGAGTTTGTGTGTATGATTTTGGAGTATTAATATTTTTTTTGAAATTTCAAATTCATCTTAATATTTATAGACATCTTTAGTTATTTTAATAATTAATTTTTTACTATATTATTTATTAATTATTTTTTCAGTTTTCTTATACAAAATATTTCATTTTTAATTGATTTCAGAGTATTTGACTCGCCTTTATAAATGCATTGGATCTTTGTTTCTACCCTTATGTGTGTTTTTAAATTTTTCTTTAGCAATAAATATCATTTTTTTATTTTCCATTAACTTTACATAGTATTTGATGTTAGCCTTACCCAACATATATATTTAATGTTTTACCATTCCATAGTGCATATGAAATCTGCTTACATATACGTAGTGTGTTTACTTACCCTTATGTAGACTATTTAACATGAAACTTATCTTTACATGGCTTGTATAAAATTACTCTTACATTTAAATTTCTTTATTTATACCCTTACATAGAATAATAAAAATTCTATTTACCCTTGTATACTATTTATCTTACCTTTAAACATGAAGTTGAAAGTGTTTTTACCTTTACGAATGCATGAATGTACCTTTACAAAACTCAAATAACTTTTCTATTAGCTTTATACAACCTATATAAAACATATTTACCCTTACACATGGTATTACTTTTTTAACATTACATAGTATGTTAAAATTTCATTCTACACATAGGTATTTATTTAATCACACTATTTTGATGATATGATATTATGATTTTTCATAGTACATTATATTTGGGATTTTTATGGTATTTTCATCTACTCCATATATTTTTTTAAATATCTACATTATTCTAATGATTTTATAAATTCAAATTATTAATATATAATACATGAAAAAAATTTAAAATGTTTTTTAAGAATATTTTTTGATGATTAATTTCATTATTCATTTCCCTTCCAAACATTCATCATGTAAAGGAAAAATTCAAAATTAATTATTTTGAGTTGTTTTGTTTGTTTTTAATTGTTTTTAAATTCATATTAGATGTTAATAAATTTATTCAAAAATTATTTTTAAAATTTAATATATTGTTATTCATTTTTTAATTCCATTATATGAATAAAAATATATTTTGTATGTTTTCTTATATTGAATTTTAAATAAATTGGTGGTGTGATTTTCATTGGATTTTCTATTTGACCATTTAATTTTGATCTGTTTTAATACTATATTATTTATTTCAAATAAGTTATAATTTTTCATTCCTGGTTTAATTTTGTGCAACAATTTAGGGAATTTAATATATATATATATCTTCTATAATTATATATCTATTATTATGAATTTAAATTTTATAACCAATGGCTCATTGATGTGGAGTATTTATCTTAATTAAGGAAGATTGAGAACTTCTTCGGAGATATCCACATGTATAAATAATGATACCATTCTACTACTATGAATCAAATTTACATTAACTTGAACAATTATTATTATCAATTTTAGTGCAGTGATATTGTGATGTGATATGAAATTATAGCCATGAAAGCATGTTTCTCATCTGTTGGATGATCTCTAAAGGGTTATACATATCTTATTTGACTATTTCTACCTTATTGACATAAAATGATATAATAGTCAATAAACAGTAATTATGATTCTCTTATTTATTTTTAATATATTTCAGAATGGTTTTCGGTGTTTGAGAAAGTAATTCCTATTTATCACATGTACTTTCATATATTTTTATGTTCATATTAAAAAAAATTAATTTTCCTTCCTTCAATTTTGTCTCCATGATTCTTGTTTTAGGACTATTCAACTTGTGA
Organism: Viscum album; assembly: GCA_963277665.1. NCBI lineage: Eukaryota > Viridiplantae > Streptophyta > Magnoliopsida > Santalales > Viscaceae > Viscum > Viscum album. Next base: position 1,719,947,021 of record OY728140.1, on the reverse strand, counting down.
CTCCCATTTTCTAATTTAAATTTTGTAATTCGGTTGTGACTCCCCAAGAAAAAGTTAGGTTTCTGAGTTATACATTCAATAAAAAGAATTTTAATTATTTTATTATTCCCATTCAAGAATTAGTTTAGTAAAAAACTATATCAAGTTGAGTAGATTTGTATAAGTGTAGACTATCCCGAATTTGGATTGAACCTCTACAAATATTCAATATATTCATTTATTTATTTCTTTCATCTACTAATTGACTCGATTAATTATCTTTGATAATTAATTATAATTGTAAAAATTTTATTCTAGTCTATTCACCCCTCTAGACCATCCGACGACACCCTATTTAACCTAATAAATAATTTTTGTATTCTCTCTTTTGGCATCACCAATGATAGAATAGATTAAGAATGGGGGGAATATTGTATGGTTTGATCCTTGTGAAAGAGATTCTTATAAATAATGACCATGTTCACATCAATATTGATAACGGATTTTCCTATGCTAGTTATATAGTATATCTAATATTGGAATGCATCTACGGTGGTCTTAGAGCCTTTTTAATTTATGATGAGCAATTATTTTCTATCGATCAAAGCTATTGAGGCTACACAATAAGAATTATCCTACTCATGATCTGGATATAGTGGTAATAATATGTGCACCAAGGTTTCGTGTCATGACTTATTGGCTGAGAATTTTATGGTATAAACATAGCATAAGATCCTCATTTATATATTTTCTCATTAAGATGTGACCCTTTGGCAGAGACTGTGGGTTGAGGGTCTTCAATCCATTGACGTTGAGATGGAATATACCCTAGTATGGGGGAATGTTTTGGTTGATTACCTAAGAAGAAATACATAAGTGTATGTTATTTAGGAGGATAATAGTGTGTGGATATAAATTATAATATTTTTTTATATTTTTTTCATTCTTAAAGAGTGTTATGGATGTGAATCTATGAGAACCACTATTGTTACATCATCATTCCTCGAGTGTGTAAAGTATATTCACTTGTATGATTCATATTTTCATTTGATGAGGGACAATATATATAGTGGGGAGCCCCCACTAGATTAGCTCGAAGATGATCATGAGATCCTTCATTCACGATATTGAGGTGTGGTACCCACAAGTATGTATTACAAGTTGATATAGGACTAATGTGGATAAATATGGTATATTCACCTAGGTTTTACTAGGATATACCATGATTTTGGTAGATAGTTTTAGTTTCCCAACAAGAAAAAAGGTCATTCATGTTTCATCACTTGATTCTAGACCCATCGGTGGGTGAATGTTCATTATCAGATATTCATTAGTATTATTTAGCCATTACCCATTACTAAGTAGAAATTGGATATATGAAGATTACTTTTATGTGGGTGTTTCCATGTTGTCAACATGGTTTTTACTTGGTTTTCTCTATTTTTGACTAGTTAAAAAAGTTTGTGAATATTTTATCAGTTAGGGATGCCCAACTTATTATGAATCTATATAGTTTTTAAGTATGGAAGATAGTATGGTGGAACAATGTGGTTAATAGAACTATTTTTCATCCTGATTTACGATTCATATCTTTCTATTAAAATGGATAGTGGATTTGGATAATCATGTGAATTTTAGTAGAATATACCGTCCTCAAATTGATCGGAAGAATGATAATTCTATCTATAATTTAGATTTAATATTTCAAATGTTGTTCTTTTATTTTTATAGTTAAATAGATATTCTTCTCAATTTAGCCATGTTTTCCTATAATAAATGTTTTCACACTCCCAATTCAATATCACCATTTGAACCCTTCTATGTCAAGAGATTCTATTCACCTTGAACTAGTAACATGTTAGTAAGTATTGTATTATTTGGTTGAGTCACATTCATGAGATGTTCTAGTATATCTAGTTGAAATTATTTTAGTTGGGAACTATAATGAGTAGGCACAATTCATATATAGACTAGCTAAATCATTATAATGAGTTTTAGGTAGGTAGTCATGTATTATTGAGGGTGTAACCATAGTTGCGACACTAATATATTTGGAAGGAGGGGAAGTTGGTTCCCAAAAATGTGGGGTCCTTTGAGGATATCAAGAGAATCGATATCATGGATTATCAATTTTTTCTTCCTTAGAGTTTTCATTTCAAGCATGGTGTATTCAATGTATCTCATCTCAGGATATACAACCAAGATTATTCTCATGTGATCATCATTGATAGTATTGATTTTATTTTTGATCCTCCGTTTGAGGAATGACCCATTCTTATAGTGGTATTGAGTTAGAATATATTATGTGGGAATAATTTAACCATGATATTCATGTAGTGGACGAACATGTGTGTCCTGTTGGTGGAATATCAGTAAGGGGATTTTATTTGGGAACTTTTTCTGGATTTATTTTCTTATACTACATAGTGATTTATCTCAATGATGAAATACAATATGGTGTAGATTTTGTAAGGTGATACCTATATCTAATTATGAACATGCATATATATCTTTTCAGAACAGGAGAATTTTGATGGTTATGGGATGTTGAAGGATTTAGAGGGGGAACTAGTGGTTGGTTCCAAGAATTAGGCCTAATCCTGAGGTATAATTTCACATTAGGTAGCTATTCATGTCATAAACCAGTAATTGTTGTCTTAAGGATTTCTCAAGGATTCATAGATGAATGAGAATTTGGGATATTTCACTATGAATACATTAATCATGGTGAAATCTATTAGCTGTGATATTTTGGTATAGTTATCAAAAGGGGTATTGTGCCCTGATGGCAGTGTTCTTGTCATAATCTTCCTCTAATTCCGTTTTACCATGTATTATACTATTTCCCTATGAAGGTGATTTACACAATCATTTATAGGGACACACCATAGTTTGACCACAAGTAGAGGCGTCATTCCTATACCCACATGTTCAATTAACAACCCAACCTATATAAAATTTTCATTTTGTATTAATTTAAATATATAAAAAATTAATATCTCAATAAAGGGTTTTACCCCACTTTTGGCTATAGTTAATTCCCCTGGCCTTTCACCTATGTTCTACCTTCCAATTCTTTAATTTCTCCCTAGTTTGATCTAGAATCATTATTTTGACAATCCAATAGTTATCCATTCATAATTATAACACTCCACATTCATTCTATCTCTAATTCTTTCAATGTTATACTAATTTTTAATGATTATTCCATAATTTAGTGTTTTTTTAATATTTTAGAAAAAACCATTGATTATAGATGATTTTTTATATAATTCTAAATGAGTTGTATTTTTGTGTGTTAAGATATGTGATCCATATAATTCTATTAGATTTATTATGTTTTTCCATTGGCATGTGATATGTGTTCATGTATTTATTTTGTGCGTGAAATAAAAATTATCTGAATTGTTTCTCTAGTCTCTGAATGAGTTACGAAAGGATAATTAAGGGAAAAAATGGCCATTTAATAATAGTTAATTTATATTATATCCCCCGACAGTTGTGATCCTTAATTAAGGTTTTTATATATTATATCAAGAATCCAATATCAGGATTATAGTGGTTTGTTTTCACATAATAGAATTTTTATGGTGTCATTATACATCATTGTATATGAGATGTATGAATTCCTTAGGGGTTGGTTAATGTTATCCACACAATAATATTATGATATATTTCTTTATAGAAACTATTATATTTATTTTCATTTATAAGGGGTGTGTTATCCAATACATTAAACAATGTAAAACCAAGGTGGGGGGGGGGGGTTTGATGTTGGATTTTAATTATAGAAAGAGGTTTCATATGCCAGGACTGACATAACATGGATTAAAGATGTATGAATATTATATGTTGACTTAAATACTTTTTTATATCATGTAATTTTTTAGTCCTTAAACGTTTAATATAATAGATATAAATACATTTAGGTTGAGATGCATATAGACCTGAGGCACCCTTTCTATGCTCTAATATTTAATGTGAGATAGATCAAGATACATGAAATATAATATGATTATATAAATGGGGATTCCATCCCCTGTTTCACTGATATGAGATTCGATTTAAATTTGGTAGGGTTGATATCATTCTAGACATATTCTTCTTTTCCCATTGGTCTTACTATTATCCTGGTTAGGGGTAAAGATTTTTATGGGGTGAGACCATGGAAAAAGCATCCATCTTTCCCCTTTATCTTGATATTTCTATGAATTGATCAATACACCATTTTTGAGATCATTATATCCATTAGGTACATTCTAAATGTTCTTTTATTATTTTGAACTTGGGTGATGTTTGATGAGGGAGAAGATCATATAGGTAGGGGATTCCATTCCTTGGGACCTTAAATCTCTATATATTGGTCGTGACTATTATGATCCGAGATCGATATGGATGTGGGGACACCTTTCACATTGTCATGAAGATGTTATGATTTATAGTTAATATGGATGAGGGATTAGAATGGCACAATAATGGGGATACATATCTCATTTTATTTATATTGATTTATATGGTAGTTGAGATAACCAACATTCTAATATACTTATATGCATGGAAACATACTTATCCATTTTCCGTATGTAATATTTTAATATTTTTAGAGACCCACTAAAACAATTTGAATCAGGTATAGTCAGAAATTGGTTGGATATTTTATAATTCATTGTCAAGAAATTATTTATGGTAATTATTTTGGAATATCTCTTCTTTCAGGAATATACATACATACATACATATATATATATATTCTATATTTTTTTGGGAAAAGATGGTGTTGGCCTACTCAGTTTTATTGAAACCCGACTAAGGATACCTAATGCATGAGAAGTCATCATGATTCATAACCCATGTGATGAAAGGGCCGTATAGTTTATGGATGAGTTAGTGGTTCATAGAATGAGTATTGGAGATGAAACTATGTTGGGCTCATCGCCAGTTTTATTTTTTCTATATTGTTTTTTACATATTTTATATAACTAACCCATGGGTGCATATGATTATTTGTGTAGGATTCATGTAGAATTTAAAGTATATCATCCTGTTATAGCATGTGAGTTGTTATGTAGTGACCCCAATTTTTTCTTGGTCAATACCTATGTAAAATTTTGTGTATGAGGGTCTCAAGGCCTCTCCAAAGATAAAATGGAAGATGTACTCAATATGAAGTCCGTAAGATTACTTTTAGTAGTTTTCTAAATCATGGGATATGGTGTTTACCCTTAAGAGTTGAGAATAGAGGTTTATTTGTAGTAATAAATAAAAAAGTAATATAATAATTTTTTCTATGAGAGAATATTTATAATTAATTGCATATATATCTTAATTGTAGACTTGAATGGGAAATCATAGAAAATTTTATATTTGTATTAAGGGTTCACTCTAAGGATATTATAACCTTTTGTTTGCATTGGATGACAAGCATTCAAGCTATCACTGGTGGTATTAGTTAATAAATTCGATGAAATTAATAAATTAATTGATGGAAATTTCAACTAGAAACCATAATCCCACACATTAATTTCCTATCAACAACCTAAACCTAGGGAAAAAGGAAAACAGAAAACACAAGATCATTATAGGGTAATTGGGGAAGACCAGAGAAACCTATTGTCATGTTCTTAATGGATGATCAACAATGTTGTTAGAAACCATCACATTCTTACCAAATGATCGATCCATACCCAAGGTAGGGCCCAATATATGATCTATACATTAATATTCATGAGTTAATTAATGAATATTTATCCTTGAATGTGATAGTGTAACAATGAGATGTTTCCCACATATAGGGGCTGAATCAATTTATATACCATTTAATATGATATAATTTTTTATACCCTTTTCAACTCGTCACTTTTTAGTGAACCAATATCTATCTCTCTATAACTATTCCATAGATTTAAAAAAATTACCTTAATCATGAAATTTATGAAATAATGAAACCATGATTTGTTAATACCTTTTACTTCATTCAAGATAACTAACTTCCTAGTGTGTCATGGGTGTAATGCCAAGCACATATCTTTCATTTTATTATCAAGATAATCATGTGCACGTGTTTATCCTTATACGTGTTATCCAAGCATTGAACAAGTATTGATTAAGAATATTTTTTGTTCACTTTTTACAAGATAATTTCCATGAATTAATTAATTAAGATTAATAATGAAAAGTAGGTGCCACTCCTAAATAGTGTATGAATGATCTTATTACTCAATTCAAGTAATATGATAGACAAACTCCAACTACTTCATAATACAACCATATATAAATACAATAGGATGGTTCTCTTACTCATTTAGACAGGATATGATTGGTAGTATAAAATGTCGAAAACTCTTCACTTCTTCATATCCTTATTGAATGCACATGATTCATATTCTATATATAGTTCTAGTTATCTCTATGTTTGAGAGTAACAATATAAGACATGATTATATATTGATTCCCTATCCCATGTCCATCTAATTTTCATCTTATTTAAATTATAGAATAATATAAGATATGAATATCTTCAGTATTATTAATTTTACTCTCATCATTTTAATATTTATATACCATATTATTCTCATAATACTTGAATTATAAATTTCCATAATATAATCATTCATGTTCATGTATTTTCTCCACATAAAAACTCACCATATTTGGAATTAAAATTTATATTAAATCTTAAATTAAATTCATAGTAATAACCATAAATAAAATTCCCTTTTATGATATTCAAATTATCATAGGCTTCCTCATACACTTATTCCACAAAATCCACATGACAATGAAACCAATATAATTTTGAATCATGCATTACAAGAGTCATGGTTATGGATCATTTATGGTGAGTCATACTCCTTCCGACCTTATGAATCCATCCATATGAAGGTTAATCCTTATGAAATTGTAAATCATATTTATTGTTTTTTGTATATCCATATATAGATGAAAATGTATCATTAAATAATCACTAGTGATCTTTATACACATGAATTCATACATAAAATAATGGCAATTCATCCTTAAACACGTTCAAAATGAAATTATAAATATTATACACATCCATATAAACTCTTTGATGACTATAGATGTTTTTCTAATTTTATCTAATGATTTTGGATTAATCCATATAAAACCTGAAAATAAGTCTGAAATTTCTTTATAATGCATAATATTTTAATCCTTATATTGTTATATGATCATGATACATTGAATTATCCTTAAGACCATCCATTCCTTTCTCATTATTAATATAATCCTACTAATTTTCATCTTCATTTTTCAACATCAAACATAATTATTACTAAACCATGATTGAATACAATTATTATCATGGTATTTTTTCTTTGAATTATAGTATAAAATTGTATGAATATATTTTTATTTTGGATATTTGTCATCCGAATTTCATACACATATCTGGATAAATTTACATGACCATGTTAGAACTTCAATCAATGAAATATTGTGGCTTCTAATGAAAAACTGTCACATGACATGCTTACTTCCAAGATAAGGTGTTATGTTTTAATATTATTTCATATATACTGGTCAAATTTCCACTAGTATTGTGGGAGTATCATATGGAAATCATGATTTTGTAAAGCGAGGAATGACAGTAGGAAAAAGAAACCCTAATATTAGCACGACTTCAATCATATTTTAAAATATGAACATTATATTCATTACTCCTATCCCATAATAAACATTGCCAAGTAATTTTTCATTGTTTGTTAATTTGAAAATGATTTAACTAAATATTTCAATCATATGGTATAACCATGTACCATGGACTCTATGCTGATGTTCCACCATGACTGGTGGCTCTCCATTCTAAAACTACCCCATGACCGACATGCATGTGCCAACCCATACTAACTCTCTTATCCTATATAACTACCATTTGTTGGCGCTACCATTGAAATCAGATGGTGTCTCCATGATTCTAAGTTTCATGGGTGTTTTTCGACACGAGTTATGGAACACTTTTTGAACTTATCACCCATTTTACATTCCCATATATCAATCTATAATAAAATATTTTGGAATCCTCTTCCATTTTGATATATTTGCCTAATTAAATATAATCAAGGATGATCCTTGGAAACATAAACAAGAAATAACTCAATTACTCTCCAATTAATTTTTTCACCATGTTAATAAATCTTTAATACTATAATATAATCAATTTATATAAATTTAAATATTTAATATATTTCATCAATAAATATATATTTTGTATGCACGGACATCATTACATGGGAACATAAACTTTAATCCACACCATTATTACTTAGTAAATATTTACATTATGCTACTTTGAATTAAACTCAATGATCCTTAGTAACAGATACTACAACACAAAAAAAATGTGGGTTACATAATCCTTTATTTGTATTTGTTTTCAAGACCTCTCAAAAAATATCCCAACTGATTTATACAAATTTTTTCTACTCTTTAAATTGTTTTATTTTTATACTCTATCCTCCTTGTAGACAATACATAATAATCATATGAGATGAGATGGAATCATCTCATTCTAAATAAATATGATATTAATTACCCTACTCTAATTCTATTTGAATAATTCTTAATGTAGAATAAATGAGGGTTATTTTTAGACTAAAATGGTATTCATAACATAATTAATATGATAAAAATTAAACTATAACCTCTTTATATTGTCTTCAATGACGGATCAATCATTTTCAAGCAGATACAAAATTTTATAGATAATATCTTGAAATCATTCAATTCGATTTTTTACACTAACTTGAAAACACAGATTAAAACATCCAAACAAAACTTGTAGGTGTTTAAATTTTGGAATTATCCTTGGATACTCACCACACATTCATTTTTTATTCCAATAATAAAATAAAAATTCCTACCATAATATGAGGGTTTGATTCAAACTATTTTTTATGAGAGAATTAGAAATAATAAATTTTTAAATGAAACATTGTCCAGTGCCTTAAATAAATTCCATTGTACCATAGAGAACAAAACTTTGTAACCTTCTTAAGAAAAATCCTAAACATCTATCCCTATCTAAGAAAATCTCCCTTCTTATTAATCATGGTTTATCAAATTATTTCATATATTATTCAGAATATACAATATTTGATATCTTATAGGATGGAATCATTCATCTTCAATTCCAGTTTTGAAAGCTTGTATAAATTCCCCCCCTAAAATTAGAATATCTTTCAATTTTTTAAACATAAATTAAAAAATAATAATATAGATGAATATGGATTAAAGATGAACTCATGGGGTCATCAATGAGAATAAAATACTAGGAATTAAATCTTCATTAAGTAACTAATTCTTTTTAAGATCTCATTTTGTGTAAAATCTTCAAAAAAATTATTTTTCTCTCCATATTTGTTATTTTATTCGGAAATACGGTTACCTTATTAATCTCATACATTTCCTTATGTGATCCCATCCTTTTTTCATTATCTACAATGGCCCATGAATCACCCAAGTCTAGTTTCACCATCATTATCCATCATTTATATGTCAGATATGTGAACAATAAATCCCTATAACAATGAATGTCCTTCCATTACCTCCCATGAATACATCTCAAACTCCATTATAATCATTTTTTGAAAACCACTTCGGAAATTTTATCTCTTGTTATGAAGAAACTTATTTTTCAATATCATAAACAATTAATTTTGTTTCATTCAAATTCATTTGAATTTCTAGTTCATCATTAAAGATGATATTACATTTTTTAAGCTTGTTTAAAATTATTATTATTTATCCAATACATTTTATATTTATTTTTCTTTCAATTCGTCTTCATTTTTTTAGATTTGACTGATTTTACATTCTGTTTGAGATTTATCCCATGTATATTTATTTAGAAATCATATTTTTAGTTATCCATTCTATATTTTTTTCAACCCAAAAAATTATATTTATTTATTTGGTGATGGATTCTCATTTTAATTGTTTTTATTGGATGAGAAATATTTCTTCCTTTTTTTATATCACATGGATAACTTATCGATATTATTCTCCAACATTGTATGAATATATTTCTCATCTTTTTTCCATTTCATTCATAAGTATTTCATATATTCTATCCCCATATCATGAATTCCTCTTTTTTGGTTCATTTTGGATGCATGATTGTTGAGTTGAATAAGAAGTCTACACCACTATGACCAAATTGGATAGAAATGAAAAAAACAATTTTTTGAGTTTTAAATATATTTCAAACAAACATAAATTTATTTTTAATTTGTATATGTTTGAAAATCATTGGATTGATCCACTTCAACACAGATCACCTTTTTAATTGGTAGCTTAATATAATATGCCACCGATTTTGTGTACCCAAAAATATTACAACACTAGTAAAATATAATAAAAATTTTCAACTAATATTTAATAAATAATGGATAAAATTAAAAAAATATATTGTTTTGTGAATTTATCACAATTGATTGTATTTTCATTTGTAAAAACAACACCTAAAAATTCTAAAATTTAAATTAGGTAATGTGGTTTATTTCTCTTTATTTTTTTCATCATTCGTTTTTTCATATTTTGAATTCTATCATTCACTATACATGAAAATAATTTTAGCACAAATATTAAATTTTGTACTGTATGGTGCCATATAATTTGATACTATTGGAGATTAATCATCCGATCATCTAAAGATATTCATTCCACCAGTTATAATTCTTTTAGAAAAAGAATCCTCCATTAAATAATGTTTAGTAGAAATTATATTTTATCATTACTTGATGTCATATTATGGATGGTTTCTAGTTTTTCATGTTTAACCATGAGAACAAGATATTTAACATTGAAATTTTTTTTCCATCCTCCATTGAATTATGTTTTTCATTATTATAATTTACTATATTTTCATCATCCATATCATATAATATAATTTTCACATGGATCAAATTATCCTGGACATTAATCTGATTGTCTTTTTGTTCAAATTGTGGATCATTATCATCATTGAAATAATTTTTATTTATCTATAACACATGGTACCTTTTATCCAATTTTCTCCTAGATTATTTCTAATCTTGGATTTTTTTATAATATAAATCTAAATCTAAGAGTCTTTATCTTCACGGTATATAAACATACCACTTTTTGTATCTACTTGTTTGCTATGTCTTTTAAGCACAATTTCATTTTTAGTGAATTAATTAATCATAATAATTGATTCTTTTTAAAGGGGATTGACCTATATCTACAATTATATAAGGGAGATATGAATTAAAAATGATGATTCATTATAAATACCTTGGAGAGTTTATATAATTTAAGCAGATGAATCATTTATTTTTCTCACAAATATTTTTTCATAAATATGATCTTCCCCACTTATTCTTGGTTAATTTGATAAACTATCTTGAAAACAGTTTAATACTACCTCATATTCATGTATTTATTATGAATCACTGGAGGAAGAGAATTTATTCTTATACTTGCCACGAAATTTCTCATCCAAGTCATCAAATTTCATGAAATATCTAATATCATTGTGATAGTAGCATGATAATGTTTAGTTATCATAATTTTCACATAATAGTGTTGACTTATTTTAATTTCTGAACACCTTCTTTTGTTATTTCATTAAATTTTTAGAAGAAATGGGAATTTTATAAGCAGTTAATAAATCAATTCTATGTTTTCACTCTTCGATGAATTTTAAAAGTGAAAAATAATAATTAAAAAAAGAAAATTTTAGAATGTGATTATTGGTGTGAATTGCTCTGATACAAACTTGTAAAATAATAGTATGATTTTTTATAACTGATATGTGGTTAAATAAGAGCCGGAAACTTATAATGTTATTTAATCCATTTTTTCTTTTTCACCTCCCCATAGGATTTGTGGTTTCATCACTCTATATATCTTCCATTATTAATTTTTTAAAAAGTATTTTTTGCATAACAGTGAATAAAAAAGGGCACATAAATTTGTTAACAATGTCCACCTCCACATAGGATGACTACATCCCAAGTGCATCATGGTTGTTATCCCATTCACACAACTTCATTATTATTTTTAAATGAATTATGGGAATTAACATATATATGAAAAAATTATCCATGAATCGACTCGGTATAGAGGAAGAAAAAATTGTTCTTATTTAATTAAAATTTATGAGGCTTTCACCTGTTAAATAGGATCTATATTCCAACTCATATTTTCCTCTTGTAATGTGTAAAAATGATCTTCTTACTCCATTATAAAAATATTATTTTATGTATCAAACTCCTCTATAATTCCATAGTACATTAAAACTATATGTTGGTTCTCTCAATCCTTTAGTATGAATATGATTTTTAGTATATAAGGCCAAAAACACTTATCTTCTTCTTCTTATTCTTTATCATGTAAGAAGTATATACTTTATATAGTTCTGGTTCTCCCTATCATTGATACTTAGAATATTCAATTAGATTATGTATTTATTCTTTATTTTTTCTCCCTATATTTTTCATCTTTTATAATATATCAAAAAATATAATCATTGAATTTACATTAAATTATTTTATTTCAGGTTAATTGTTTTTATATTACCCCACTATATTATTATAATAATATTAAAATAAAATATTTTCATGCATGAAAATATTATTATTCCTAGAATATCTTTATTTTAAATTAATTATCATCGATTTTACGTCATTAAATTCATTATTAATTTTAATTTGTATAATAGACCAACCAAATTACTACTACAATCTTAAAATTATTGATGTATTCAAAATCATCTTCCTTGGAGAAATATTATTGATAATGATTCCACATATAAATTTCAATAATGAAATACTTGAGTCACTGGTTTGAGATATTCTTGGTGTGATTTACTCCTTTATACTATATTAATTTTTCACTAAATATCCATCCTTTTAATGATTGATCAATTTTAAAATACAAATCAATATTATGGTTTTTATTTTGACATTGCACGAATGAGAATTATACCATAAAAAATTTTCATTGATCCTCTCTAAGGCAAATTCCACCTAAAAAGGATGGGAATTTATCCATATAATGCATAAATCTATTAAAACAAATATTTTTCCCATCCTTAAGAACCATCAATTAATCCTTTTCAAATATGTTAAAATATACTACATTAATGGATTTTTCATTATGAAATCAAAAGATTTGGATAAATTGTCATTATGTAGTGAACTATGATGATCATTAGAAAATCATGCGATCCATACATAATCAAGGATCCCTATGATATTTCATTTATTTATAATAATTATTAAATTATTACTCACTGTTATCTAAATTCATTATCATAAAACTTATTTATACTTGATCCTAGACTAAACACCATTATCATCATGGTATTTTAGATTTAAATTCCAATATAGAATCACAAAAAAATACATTATGATTGAAGAAACAATATCTTCCAACGATCACAAACATCTTCAAATAAATTTACTTGATCATATATAATCCTTAGCTACCAAATAACATTGAATTGGTAACAAGTTACCTCATTATATGTTTACATTAAAGTAATAGTGTAAATATTTTTATACACTTAATGTCTATCATTGAAGTTTCCATAGGATCTTTGGATGTTAATATAATCTTTTTGGTTTCATTAAATAAGGAACCACTCAAGGAATAAAAATACATAGTATAAACAGAATTGAACATCTATTTTAAATAATGAACAATAACCACATTACTAATGTCACATATGAAACTTTGAAATGAAATTTTCAATAGATTATCAATCTAAATTTTCTTTAATTGATAATTGAAATCCCATGCACACACCCCATACTATAGAAATTATGATATTGTACAGTCCCACACCATGGCTCTCACATCATGTGTCATTCTATGCTCTTCATATCTATGCTGAACTATAATGTCTCTATTCTCCTTCATAACATCCCTTGGATAGTTCTACCATTGATATCAGTTAATTTCTACTTGATTTTATGGTTTTTGTGTTGTATTAAACATCAGGCCTCACACATTTTTTGAACTTCTCTTCTATTTTCCATTACCATATCTCACACCACAAGTCAAAATTTCTAATTCCCCTTCCATCATCATATTTTTTTTCATTTAATATAAACATGGTAAAAATTATGAAATAAAAACATTTAAGAAGATAATTAATCTCCTACTCTTTTTCTAATAAATTTATTAGATTTTCAATAATCTAATGTAATCTTCTCAATGTACATGAAAATTTTAAGATAGTTATTTAATCCATATATAATATTTTCACACATAAAACCTTTCTTAGGATTTTTAAATTATATCCATGTAAATACTCATTAACACATATTGACATGACGTAACTTTGACTCATAATAATTTCCCAATTTTCAAAACAAATACAAAACAACATAAAGTTGGTTCAATATAATTTTTTTTCAAATTTCAAATATTTCTTAAACCTTTTATAGTTGAATTCATGGAAGAGTTTTTTTCCTATAATTTCTGGTTTTTTTATTTCACTAATTTATAATTTATGTGGTAGAGATACGTGATCAGTGGTCATCTATACATCAAGATAGGTTCTTTCATAAATGGATGGTTGTATTCCTTGACCACTCTTACCCCTCCCTTATTTAACATTTTTTTCAGTCTTATATGGTATAAAGGGATTTCATCCTATAATGGATCATTATTTTTGGTCCTCAAAAATAAATATTATATTATATAACTTATGAAACATGATCCAAAAAACATAAAAAACACACCATGGTAAAGATACATAATTAAAAAAACTAAAATAAACAATATGATGGTAAATTATAAATAGTTATTACATTTAGAAGGTAATTGATTAGTATGAGTTAATATTGAGAAGATTATTTTCAATATAAATCATTTTATTTATTTTATAAATTTCTATTTAAAAAGATAAAATAAAATATTTTAGAAATCAAATTTTATCATGTAAAATTCATTTTTGAATTAATTACAACAAAATTAACTTAGGGAGTATTTTTAATATTTTTCTAAAATAGTTTATTATTATGTAATAGAAACAATAATAATTTTATAAATGATTTCAGATTTAAAAAATAATTTATTATATGAATACATTTACTATTTTTGAAAAAAAATTCCTATATAATTTTATATTATAATTCATTATAAATAATTTTTAAAAAATATGTATAATTTATAATCTCATTCTCAACATTTGGATAATTTATATAGTGATTTAATGAAAACTATATCTATATTATTTTGATTAATTAATTATAATAGATAGAAATGAATATTGAAGTTTAGTTTATTTTTATAATTTTTTTAACACACTAGATTCAATGGAAATGATATTTAAATCCAAATCATTCATATTTGTGCTTAAAAATAAACTTTAAAAAAACAGTGTTTTTCGTGTTATATACACAAATTTTAAGATAAATTTTCCGATGAAAAGAATGTTAATTTCATTAAGTTATTCTTATATTTGAAGTAAGAATTTTATTTTTAGTTAATATTTCCTACATAATTTTTAATGGAAAAAATATATTGTTAGGATCAATGCTAATTACCATGCTGATGGTGAAACAATTTTTTAATTCTTATTTTATTAAAATAAATGAATTTATATCTATTATATTAAATTCAAATACTTAAAATAATGAATCTAATATTGTTTATAAACACATAAATAAATATATATAAAAATTATCTTATTGGAAGTCAATAAAAAATAAGATTTAGAATCAATAATGGTCAAAATGCCATTTTTTTAAGAGCCCTTTTTCTAAAAATTTTCTATATTAATTTAAAAAAAATTATAATAATTTTAATTGGATTAAATAGTGTTTTATTTTCTTCTTTTTACTCTAAAATTTATTATATTGTTTATGTTTCATGTCAAATAAAACATAAAATCACATAGTTAAAAAATGTTACCTATTTTAAAAGTAAAAGAGTAAAATTAGAAAACAAAATATTAAAAGCTATTTAACATGATTTAAATATTAATGAATTTTTTTTGAGTATTTATCCATCAAAATTCACTATTGAATCAATACTTTAGAATATTTTGATCCATTTAATATGTAATAGTTTCATGGAATTATTAAAATATAAGTTGTGTTTCCAAAAGTGGAATTTTCCTCTCTTATAAAAGGTGATTACATACAGCCTTCCAAAGAAATTCCATTTTTATTTCCTCTATTAATATATACCATTTTAATCTCACTAGAACCCTATCCCAAAAACATAATCCCTTAAGCTGTCAAATTTATCTTAATCCCTTCAATTTATGGGGTACTTCCAATGTTAAAATCATATCTCAAATGTCTGTGTTTGCCCCACTTTAAATATTCCTCATATTCTTACTCCTATAAATATCTTATACAAAATAATATGATGAATTAAGTATTATTATTCTACTTATATATTGTTTTATTAGTTGTAACAAACATATTAAGTCATTTTCATTTTTTATAAAAATAAAATTATATCTTTAGTGCATTTGGCGGACTATCTCCTCCATTAAGTGACATCATTTAATTTTCATTACAATCATAATGTCTAGCATTAATAGATTTAAAGATGAATATATATAATATAGATCATATAAGTATTATTTATAAATTTAAATTTAATGGCCACCTTCACCCCTCTCCCACATTGGAAATGGGAAAACAAATCATGCGTACATGCGAATTACCATTTCTATGATGATATATTTTTAGTTTTTCAATTATTTTTTCATAAATTATCTATGAAAAATTTAATTGGGTTCAACATAATAAAAATAATATCATTATAATTTTTTAATAAAGATATAATGTCAATAAGAACACATGTTGAACCATAATTACTAATTGATTTAAAGCATTCTCATGATTAGGTCGTTTTAACCAAATTCATGAATAATGATTTAAAATCCAATTATGGATGAAAATGAGAGCATAAAAAATAATATTAGTATAAAATATTAATGAAATCATAGTTATCATACCTGATGGTCAGAATAAACTATTACTTATTAAGTTACCAATGATAACAAATTATAATATGGATTAAAAAATGGTAATATTTATGAGTGGTGTTATGAAATATAATATTAAGTTAATTATGTTTTTTTAACAGAGGTTAGAGTGTGATCTACTGAGAAAGAAAACAAGGTATGTGTTTTTCATCTAAAAAATTCATATATTTGAGAAATGTATGGTATTATGGACCTAGTTTCATTTATGTGGCATATATGCGTTCTATTTGAGATATTATATTATGAATTATAATTTAGTCATTTTATATGGAGTTGAAAAGAAATCCCTTGGTTTTTCAAAATGTTTTTATTAAAATGTTTCTAATTTAATAATTAGTTTTTATAACTATTTTTTATTTCCATGGATGAATAATTTATTCCCATTAATTTTATTCTAAAGGATAATTACATAATATTTTTTTTTATTTTCATAAGGTTTTATTCTTCTAAATTTCGAATTCAATAAGACATGTTTATGATTTTCATCATGTTATATGTACAATGTGGTAAATAGTTTTTTATTTCAATTTTATATCACAATTATATAATATTTCTTTATATTCAATGTTTTTTAGGGATATACCTCTCATGGGGTTGTGGTTCAAATGTTACAAAGCATGTAAGGGGATGTCATGAGTCAAATATTTTACTTGGGTCATAATCACACTTCGTCGACTATAATATTTATATATTGATATATTATAATCTATGATGATGTTTTGTTCCATTTATAACACATTTTATTGGTAAATCATGATCCATAACATTGTATTTGTAATGATCGAACCCTCTAGGGCCCACCTGGCCAGCAAAGAGTCTAGTTTCCACAACCCAAGGCCCACCTCCAATAGGCTAGGGGCTTGAAAAAGAGTTGAGAAGATATAGAAAATTATGGGAATTCTATTCATAATGTACCAATATGAATGAAAAAACAATCTACATGGAAATGTATATACGAATAAATAAATTATTGTAACATATAGAATAAATCCATCATTGTAATAACATATAGAGAATACATCAGAGTATGAAACAATTTAATAAGTGTAAAGTGAAAAAATACACACCCAACCCAAAATGAATTCTGGAACAGAAAAAATAGGAATATAAAAAATATGATAGAGCCCAACTCTTGATCTCCATGCACAACCACTACACATGGTCAATGCAACTAGGTATCACTATACTACAGCAAAGGGAAAAACCAATCTTTCTTTTATTTTCATAAGACAAGACCCATGTTGAAAATCCAATTCTTAGGTGAGTATCAATATACCATGTGAGAATCCATGAGAAATATAGTGAGATCAATATAAAAATTATGAAAATTTAAGCACCACCCAATGAAAGACAAAAATGAAACCCAACAATATATGTTATCAAAATAAACGTAGAAGAGAGAGAGAATGGAGATCCGCATCTCTATGGACATGCCAAGGAATGATTGTTCATGTAGATCTAAAGGTCCATCTCTATTGACTAGAATCTCACATGTCTATATTAGTTATCCATGTCGATGACCTGCACCATCACACTTCTCTATAGGCCAAGGGGCCAGCATCATTAATATAGGACTACACTGTATTACGACAGTATGGTGAAACTCTTGTACATGGATGACCCAAACCTAAAAATTATAAGGAGGTTCCACCATGTGAATGGAGGACCCACATCCTAGTATGATAGGGGTTTCCACTCAGCAAATAGTAGACCCAAACCCTAGTACTATAGATATTACACTCATCACATTGAGGAATTTCACCCTAGTATGATAGGGTGTGCTAATCAGTGAATGGATGACCCACACCCTAGATTGATAGGGAATTTCACTCATTGAATGGTAGATCTATTCCCTAGTATGATAGAGGGATTCCACACTAGATATCGATATAGGACGTACACCATAGTGTGTTAATGGGGTGAAAATAAGTATATGGGTATGGGACTAACACCCTAGTGTGTTATGTGGGTTCTACTTAGTTGATTGTTATAGTAATCACTACATTTTTCATTAGGGGGTACCACTCAATATATTGAGAGAAAAATGGTGTATCCATACCTTGGTGTGATTAGGGAGGGGGACGTCCGACCCCAATTTATTCCAGATGATCCCACCCGACCACTGACATCATTGACTATCATCTAATGAAGCATCACACATAGAACACCTCACATCCTATCCCATATGCCTCAATGAATACTACCATGACATCTAATGTGGAAAACCACTTAGGATAGACTACATGCATGCCCAAATCAATGTTTGGAGAAAGAAGATCTGCAAGGATGAAAAAATTGACATCATTACATGATGTTTATGAGGGGTCACATGGCAACTGACCTATCCACGATTTCGATCCATGTTGTCTCTTGGACATGAATCTGAAGCCATATATAGGTACCTGACCTATCCACTTGGAAAACACTGTGTTCTCATATCTAGGGACTTCGAAATGTATAACTGAAAAATAGATCAGCTACCTGGGAAAGGGAACATGGCCTGTGGGCATGAATTCATGATGTTTTATCCTTAACTCACCAAAAAACCTAGATACCACTACCTGGAGACTACATGACACGTGTTGTTAAAAGTAAAAGTAATGCATTCAATATTTTGTTTAAAATACATGTTCTTCATGTGGATCCTAGATCCACTATTTTCACCACTAATCATTCATATTTGACAACAATTATATACTTAATTCATTATAACAATTAATATTAATCAATTTCAAGATCAATTGGCTTCAAATCGGTAATCCAAAATCCCGATTGATGCTCTCCACTTGTCCCATATGCCTCACATCTCCCATAAATGATCTAGATCAATGATTGGTGAGGCCTCACCATCAAACCATACCAATACATAAAAAACCCAAATCTCTTCATTGTGTGTGCGTCCACCATGACTTTGGGGGATCGATTAAACTCAAACCAACCCTATAAATGTTGGATTGTGTTTATATGGTCCGACAATGAGGAACACGAAGAATGGGTGGGGGAAAACACTTGAAAAAAATGTGAAATCCATCATTGGCCAAGAATTTTTATTCAATGATTATATATCAGGGATTTCTATATTAATTATATAGAAAAATAAATAAACTAAAATCAATAATTCAATTTATTAAAATTATATAATGTGAGTAAATGAGAAATTAATATCAAAAGAATATTTTTTTTAAACAAAGGAGTTGAAGCCTAAATTTGTTATTTATAGCAATGAACTCCTTAAGACTCGGTAGAGGGATACCCATTACATATCCTGAAGTCCAAGGCCATATGGCCGAATAAAAGGATTGAAAGCCCATTTTTGGACCAAAGAACCTCTTAGTGAATAGTACTACTACAATGCTCACACTACTACAGTACCTTCTATATTACCTTTATCACTACAGTGTCGTCACTTCTACAGTTTTTATGGTGCTACATTACTGTTACAGTTCCCTACTACCATAATGCTACAACCCCCAAAAATTCCTCCATACATGGATTTGATCCTGGGTCTTTTGGATGCCAAGTTGGAGCCTATACCACTTCGGTACAAGCTCATTGTAAAAATATGAACAGTGTATGAGTCTGGCAGGTCTCGAGCCTAGTCTAGTTCCCCTGGAGAGCGAGGGGTATAACCAATGGGAACCACTCGGCTAACACCCCATGTGAAAAAATGATAATTAAATCCATAGTTAATATTATTATCAAATTTGATTAATCCACAATTAATGATTCTTAACTTGAATTTTAATATTCGTCAATGAAAAATGTGTTTTATAGTGAACAAGAATTCCAACTGTGTTTCTTGTGTCTCAATCCACTTTGATTTGATCACCAGTTATCTTATTATTCTATTGACCAAGGAAAAATGCTCAGATCTCATCTCAACTGTCGTTGAGATTATATGTATAATATTGGGGAATAATAATAATGTTTCACAAGGTTAGGTTATTTAAATAATATAAATAAATAAATTGTTTTTTATAATTAAATGGTCCCACCAAAAAAATCATTCCTCAGAACATCCAACACTGACCAAACTTATGTCACACCTATGGTAAACCCCACATTCTAGAATTAATCATCTCCTTAGATTTCATTTGGAATTACTCTTCTATTAATTATTCCACATTTCTAGTAAAAAATATTGGGTGATATTAATATAATTAAGGTTTTTATAATATAAATTATGGTCTCATCATGTCCCATAATCTCACACCATCTTAGGTAGTCGCTCTAAAAATAATCCATATAATATTCCATTGTAAGACATAGAAAAATAAAAGTTGATATATTCTCCCCTTTTATAAGTATTTTCATCCTAAAAAGAACATGATAAACAAAAATGTTGGGATAATGAGCCTATATCGGACTCTCATGCTCGTAGGAGATCCCCTCCATACTCCCATGCTTCCCTAGAACATGAACAAAGGGGAATTTTCCATCCATGTAAGACTATCTCATACCAATTCTCAATCATCATTGGGTAATCCATGAAAGCGGCTCTATCCTCATTTTTCTAGATTATCCCAGTTGAAGATGTGTGAAGGGTCATTCAAGTCCCTCCATAGCTATGACACATGGTAGACATCAACCACTAGCTCCAATCTCTGGGCTATGTCTAGGTAGTATGAAAACGTTCCAACAATTGTTAGGATCTCGAATGACCTGATTAACCATAGGGATAACATAATACCCCAACCAAAACATTTAAATCCACTTAATGAAGAGATTATTATGAGGATAAGGACTACCATAACGAACTCAATGGGAATAAGATGTCGAATTTTGTAAGATTTATATCATATATGGTATCCTTTCATGCTCTTGTGGATCACCTGTACCTTCTCCATCATTTCCTTCACCATCCTAGGCCCAACCCGAGAAGTCTCACCTACATCAATATAGTAGAAGGGTGACATGAAGGGCCTCCTATAAAATTACTCAATAGGTTCCATGATTATATTGGATTAATAAATGATTTTGTAGGAAAACACTACTAATGGAAATTGATCCACCCATTTTTAGATGAAGTACAACTCCAATTTACTCAGCATATCCTCTAATGCCTAGAGAGTTCTCATAGACTTCTCAAATTTTTTTTGGTCAAATATCATACTCATCCTCAAATAAGTATAAAATACCTCATTTATCCTCTTGACAACCATGATGTAAACCACACATCACATTAGGAGGCAATCATTGTGGGTACCCTTGGATGCCAGAAGATCTATTGCATGTAAAAATTCCCCAAAATCTATATCGAACTCAACTCCCTAATGATAAAGAAGTGTTATGTATTTCTATGTTGGTAAAAAATCATCTAGATAGCATCATGGCCTCTTAAAAAATCCCCATCATAAAATTCATTAATATTTAATCCCATTTACACTTTAGGATCTCAAGATACTAAATCAAAAATCATAAAACATTATGATTATAATTCACTTAAAAACATGTGAGATACCTAGATATTAAATCTAATACCCTCCACTTCATTATAGTCCACCAAAAATACTACTGAAGGTATTTATACATATTTTCCACACACGTATTTACATCTATAGGGATCTATGAAACTTCCTTAACACCTCCTCAAACAACATGACTGGAAGCACAACCCATCACTTGAGAAAGTTTATGTGATACACTCTTTCATGAAATTCATCTAGTGCATCACCTAAAGATATATATCTATGAAAACCCTCAAAGTAGATGTTTTCCTCAAGAATCCTATCTCACACACTATTGGAATAGATAATTCACCAGAATTTACTGATGAAAAAATACACCCCTCCACTCCATCTGGGCCAGCTGGAATGAATCCAACTCCTCAAAACCCTTCTCCACCAACCACAAGACTCTATTCTTAATAAGGGAATATTATACCTTGTTTCCCTTATTTAGAGAATATAATATTTTTATGTTATTTTATTTTTGTAACTCCAACCAATAATTTTATATCAAGTTAATATATCTATGAGTGAAGTCATTCTTGAGAATCTAGAGGTCTATGTACAAAAAAATATCTTTTATGAATGATAGTGACTCCATTTATTTAGATAAAATACCACCTCTACAAACTATATGCCATGAGCAGTGTAGTATTTATTATAGGTTATTAACTAAATTGACCCATAGGTGATCACTACAAGCCTCTGCATTAAAACATACTCAATACCAGCTCCAAAATCATTATTGAACAATACATACTCCACACCCTCATATGGTTGTGTCAACACATGAGGACTGGTCAACCTCAGTCTCAACAAAATGGAGACTCCCTAACACCCCTAGTCCTATAAAAACAGCTTCACAATTCCTTGTTAGGTATGTAAATGGAACTGTTAATCTATAAAATTTAGGCATGGAACTCTGATAGTACCCTAACAAGCCATGAAAACTACACACCTTGGACATGCTTATTAGTGGATCCCACACACACACTATATCAATATTTTCTAGGCCCACAAATAAACTGTGATAAGATATGAAATGCTCAAAAAGTGAACCTTATGGATCCAAAAATGACACATTCAGATCTTAACATAAATATTCTACTCATTGATTATAACTTGTACCATCCTCATATAATCTTCATGCTCCTCATCTATTACAGATAAATGAGTATGTCATCAATGAAGAAAACCACAAATCATTCTATATATTGCTAGAATATCTGGTTCATGAAATTGATAAAAATTATGGGTAAATTCGTTACTCTAAAAGGCATGATAGATAATTCACAGTTTCTATAGTGAAATTGGAAATACATTTCAAAATATCAACCTTATGAACCCCCAACTAGTGGTAGTCAGAGCTAAGATCAATATTTGGGAACCAACTCCCACCTTGTGACTAATCAAATAGTTCTTTAGTCCATGTAAATGTATACTTTTTAATTATTTCACCTATTTGAGGAATTTATAATAAAAAGAATGCCCCATGATTTTGTCTGAATTTTCAGAAACAACACTGGAGTTGCCCAGGGGGTGACACTGAGTCTGATAAATCCTTTCACATGAAGTACATCAAACCACAATCTCAAATCATAGAGCTCAGTAGGGTCCATATAATATGGAAATGAATATATCAGTGCCATACCAGTGTGAAAATAAATTCTCAATTCTATATACCAACTTTGAAGAACTCCCGAGAAATATTCAGGGAAGATTTCTATATAATCCTCCACAACTTCTGGAATTTAGTTTTCTTAAGAGCTTAATGCACCATGGTAAAAACTCACAAAATTGTGGGTGAAGGGTTTTATGTTACTCCTCACAAGCCCCAATAATTCCAATATTAGATCACTATCTCCCCCAAATGAGAATATTGTCCCATTAAATGAAAAGAATATAACCTTAATATAATGACAAACTATCTAGGCATGCACTGAAGCTGAGTAGTAGATTCCCAGTATGACATCATAAGGTTTAATCAGGAAGACCATGGGGTCCGATGAGAATGTATATCCACCAAGTGCCAAATTTCACTATCGGTAGATGTTTGATATCAAAGAGTCACTCACAAAAAGAACCTCAAGGAAATACTACTAACAAAAAACCTATGCATGTAATTAAAACTATTACAAGAGGTGTATGGATATGAAAGAATGACTCAATCATGTCTCAATAATTATAGAAGATATGGTAGAGTAAAAATATATCATACCTTGAATCACCACAGGAGATTGTTGAGCATATCCCTTGATCGCCTGCAACATCCGAAAACCTTGACTTATAGCTCCTTAAGCCTAAAGTTGGGTACTTGGGTGGGGATAAATGTAGATTGAAGCATCAACGACCACCTATAGCTTATCCTAATACATTTACCCCTTATCCTTTTCGAGCATTTCCTACCTAGGGTCCAACCTGGACACACCTAGAAGAACAATATTCATGATTATTCCACTATTTCAAAGGTGCTTCCATTAATTGAATGTTGTCCCTAGATTAAATGGTTTGTAAATAACATGACAAGTGATCTCACCTATCACATACCTAGAAACTCACCTCTATGGTAGTGAAAAAAACATTCTCTTGAACACTATATCGTATGTCAACATAAATGATTCCATCCACGAGGAGGCCTTCTATGACGAGATCCCACTGAATAGTGCCCAATAGAAACTGAAAATCAATAATCCTAAAAAAACCAATTCCATCGACAATTTCCTAGAGTCACTCGAAAAAGAATCTCTCCATCGATAGATCCCACTCTAGAACTCTTGTATAGGTTGGAATGCACATGTACAACAAAATAGATCAAATATATATATGTATAACATACCCAAACATATGTTCCTAACAATAATCATAATACACCATGTCGAGTGAGTACCATGAATGTTTTGTGAACCTCATGAAATAACTAGCAACTATCATACTGCCATTTTATAGAACAAGAAGCTTTTAAAAATAAACTAAGATTAACCATAAAGGGTAATTCTTATCATGAAACAACTACTAGAAGTCAGATCGTGAGAGAATAATCTAATCATGGTTTTGTGTGACAGGACACTAGTAGCAGCCTAGTGCTCCATGGAAATGATTAGATACCAGTTAAACCATTTGATAAGTTGAGTTCCACAAAGGCCTGGAAATCCATATTATATAATTTATCCAATACTCCACTTCTAGAGGATTTTGATCATTGTTGAACAATATAGGTATACGATGTCAGAGTTCATGGACAATGCTAGGCCAACATGCATCCTCATCCTTCCCTAATGGAACTAATTTCTTCTTGATAGGTGGGATAACTAATCACTTCTTAGCTGAAGGAAAAACCTTGTGAGATGGCCCATGAACTATTCCAAATTCACTCATATGATACTTGTCATAATCTATAATTTGTAACCTAGTTGGATTCCTTTACAAAGGAATCATTAAAGTGATAAAGACATTCCATGGTTATATAAGCATATGTATATGGGGATATTATTCAAGAATTATAGTCAAAGTAATCAATCCTAGATGATGTATGTTAATTTTTCCACTCCAACCGACATCTTGGTCTACCATGTTGACCTGTAGGTTGTTAGTGTCCTTATGTATGAATACATTGGTTTCTACACTAACACTAGGATCCCTAGCCTAAATTCCACACTCAAGAAACATTTACACCATTGAACTAATTTCCCAAACTAATCATCATCATGAGTTTTTCTCTAACAACAACCTAATTATGATCCAGCATTTATAACACTCTATAATGACACCACCCATCACAGATTACTTTTCTAGGAGAGATCCAGGATGATAAAATTGCATTCTCTCCTCCAATAGGCCCAGGGGTGGTGAAAAGCATTGAGATGGAATAAAAAAATATGGGAATACTTTGCATAATGTGAAAGTATTCACACAAACAACCATCTCCTTAAAAAAGTAGAAAGAAACAAATAAAAAATAGTAAAATCAAGAGTAAAATGATATAGGTAATTAACTATAGGTAATACATTAGATTATGATAGAATAAACCAAAGTATAAATGCAAGAAATACATACCGAACTGAAAATGATTTCCCAACATGAAAATAAATGTAATTAAAGAAATCTAAGAGAGCTTGTCTCTAGATCTCCAAGACTGACCACCTCATATATCCATTGCCCCCATGTATCACTATGCTCATCCAATGTCACTAATGGTCTACTAGTGGTCTGCATAAGACATCAAACATGTATGAAAATCTCATGCAGCAGTGAGTATATACATACTTAGTAGGACGACTTAAAAACCAAAGAGGGTGTAATAGAGAGATACAATAAAGGTATTCTCATCTCAATGAAATTATGAAATGAAACCCAATAATATATATGATCAAAATAGACTCACATGATAGATAGATAGGATCTCCATCTTCATATACCAGTCATGGAATGATTATAATTCTAGATCCAAAAATCATTCTCTGATTTACAACATATAATGTTTATGTCAGAGTTTTCTATGTTGAGGAACCAAGCTTCACCACTACTCCATAGACAAAGGGGTGCTAAATCCAACAGAGGACCTGTGGTCTGGTAGGATAAGGGGGTTAAACTCTGGTACATAGAGGACACACACATTAGAAGGACAAGGGGGTTCCACCATGTGAACAGAGGACCCCTGACCTAGTATGATAGGTTGTTTCTGTTAGTGAATGGATAACACACACCCTAGAAGGATAGGGTGACCAGCCAATAAATAAATTAGCCACACCCAAGTATCATTTTTGTGAAACATGGTAAATGGATGACCCACACCCTAATATGATAGATGTTTCCAATTATGATATCTACAAAGGAACTATAGCCTTGTGTGTCGGGGGTTTCACTTATTAGATTGGTTGATTTTTTGTACACATATGTGTAAGAGGGATCCAATCTGTAGATTTATAGAGTACCCAATGCCTAGTGTGTCATGGGTTACCACTGTTTAGATAAAGAGGAATATGAGGGACCCACACCCTAGTGTGATAACTGGTGGGGGTTTCCAACCCTTATATCACTTATATGATCCTACTTGATTGCTGTTATTGTAAATCATTTCCTATAGAAGTGTCACAATATGAACGCCTAATATCTTATTCTATATGCCTAAATAGAAACTATTATCAAATTTTTTATAGAAAAATATTCTTTATAGGGTACTCATGGTCCCAAATCCATGTTTTTAGGAAGAATATACACATGACTGAACATACTTGGTGAAGTACACAACATGTAAGGGGGGTCTCAAAACCTGTGAACTCACCTCAATGCATAGTCATGTTATGTATAATAAATATCTCAAATTCTATGTTTGGTACACAACATGTTGAAATGAAACGTAGTGTGACCATGTATATAGGGACCAGTACATGTAAAAATGCCAAACAACTCAGCTGCTGATGTTACAGAACATAGATTGTGAGTTAGGCCACATAGTTTATTATCCATAACTCTCATGAAACCCTAACTACCTCATACAGGGGGATATATAGAGTGGGTTCTTCATGGTACATCCCATAATTTTATGAAATTTTCCAAAATCAATTTTCATCACAAGGATCCTTGATCCACTATTTCCACTAGTGATCATTTTTAATTGACATCCAAAATCTGCCGAATTCATCAAAACCATCTTCAACTATAAAACTTGGGCTTATGTTGGTTGGAAATAGGTAATCCAAACTCCCACTTGAATCATATTGTGTGTAATGAATGATTTGTGTCACCCTTCACCACTTTAGATCCCTAATACATATATCCTAACCAAAAAAATTTCACAATATATCCCCAAAACACCAATAAATTCCTGTTTCACACATCTACGATGAATCCGGGGGTTCGATCACACTCGATCCCACCCCAAAATTGTCTAATCATGACCTCATGGTCCAATAATGAATAATTAAAATAATGGGATGGGGAAAACATGTGAATAATGGTGTAATGTATCATTCTAAAATCAATCTCATTGAACAATTATAAATTGGAGATATCTGGGGTGATATCATGGAATAAAATAAATTGAAATAATTAATTTAATTTATTAAAATTGGCTAATGTGACGAAATGATAAACATAGATCAAAAAATATAATTATATCCATGCTCTATTATTTAATAAAAATGGAGGAATCCGTAAATGATCTGTACTACCTCATATTGTATCAATAATTGGTGAATAATTCATACCCTAGTGAATGAGAGGTCCCACTATGTTCACTGCTTCTCGATCCACCTCGATCTGATCCATCGTCATCCTCTATTGTGATCTACCAATGAAGAATTCTTAGATATCCTATCAATTATCATGGGGTTTATGCGTTAACCCCTAGAATATTGATATAGGTGGTTACTTATAAGGGTTTCACTATGTTAGTTAATTTAAATAAACTAAATAAATAAATTATTTATTTTAATTAAACAGACTTTCCATTGACCAATTTCTTATACATGTTCATTTTCGACCACCTGTAGGTCATTCCTAGGGTAAACCCCACTTTTTGAAATCAACGGGGGCGTTGAATTTTCTCATTTGAGTCCCGATTATGAATTCATACACATTTTTGTTAAAATAATGTTCGAGTGATATTAATATATTTAATATTTTTGTAATTTCAATTATGATATCACGAAGAAAAAAAATATCATTCCATATTTTCTCCTTCATCTAAAAATTTTATATAATATTCCAAAATCATACATGGAAAAACAAAGTCTTTATAGTCTTCTTTCTCTGTTATATTATTATTTAGTTAAAATGATTCTTTTTATAAATAATTCACATTTTTAATGGATTTTTGTTCTTTATATATGTTTCTAAATCCCAACAATGTTCTTATATCTCTAGTGGAAACTTAATATTCATACCTTAAATGGTCATTTTATTCTATTTAATTCATTTTTAAGAAAAGGATTCAACACATTTTTATTGATGTGGGGTTTAGATAATGTTTATTTAAAAATGATCAAATGGGTTTTTTATTATTTAAAAATAAAAAGTTTTTAGAATACACTGAATATTATATTTTGATAACCATTATGCCTTTTAAATATCCAATTATTATTGAATATTTTTAAATGTAAATGTTTTAAATTTATTTCCACTTCCCTTTTATTGAATTTTGATTATAAAGATTCCATTACTAAAGATTATTTTCAGAGCAAAAGGTTTCAATGTATTTTCACTTATCATTTTTGAAACCATTATATATTTTAAATGGTATTTTATATGGAAAAATTTATAATAATGTTTTAAAAATTCATCTCTTTCTATTCACACAAATGTTTTGGAATGCAATTTTCTATTCAATTTTTTAAATTTTTTCTTTAGATCTCTTGTATTATCAAATATAGTCACCCTCCTATGATTATATTATATAATGTATTTTTTTAATCTCCATATATATATATATATATATATTATTTCGTTATGAATAATTTTGTAAAATGGTATTTTTGATATCTTATGATTTCTTATGTTCATGATATGTGATGTTATTATACATTTTAAGAAGAAAATTATTTTTCCATCGGTTATTTATGAGCCAATGAATCATTGATTTTGATGTGGCATATAAATGTAAATATTATCAGATGGGTGGGACCTATATCTCCCTATAATTCATTGTGTAAAGTAATATATCTCATGACATAGAATTATAATGTGAACAGTTTAGTGAGTTTCAAGGTCCACAATGGGTGAGTGTGATGGAATTATTCTGTACTCACAATTTTACATTTGAATTGGTTAGAGAGTATCCAGGTTTTAATAGTGTGATCTAAATGGAATTATGATCTAATACAAATTTTATGTGTGAATAGGTTAATGAGTAGTTAGGCTATAAAAGTGTGACTGTGATGAGATTAATCTATACTTTTAATTTTACATATGAACATGTTAGTGAGATGAAAGTATCATTAATTGTGAGTGTGATGGAGTTTATCTCTATTCAAAATTTTATATGTGAATAGGTCTATGAGTAGATTGGTTTACAATGATAAGGAATAGTATATTTATTATTGTTCGTAATTTTCAGGTTGTTTATCTGGTTATTCAAATCTTTCACCATTATGACTTATTTCTAAAATATTCTAAACATTTAGATCTTTATAACATTTTTTGGATTATTGTTATTGGATTTTAAGCCTCTTCATTTAATTTATTATTCTATAATAATATTCTTAAGTTATCATTGCTATCTATCGGGATTTATGATTATTTTCTATAGTCTTTTGGGATTATATTATATCATTTATATCATTATAATATTCTCAGTTATTTTTATTATATAATATATTATAACATTTATTTTCCATTAATATGTATTTAAACGTACCCATTTATAATATTTATAATCCCTAGGCTATGAATATGATTAGATAATGTTATATGTAAAGAAATGATTTAGAGTTACATGATTGTGGATAAAATCTTGAAATTGTTAAAAAATAAGTTATTAATATAGATAATCCTAATGGAAATAAACCTTTAGTCCTTTAGATTATGTATAAAACTATGGGATATATTATTTTAAACATGAGATTAATGTGTTATTTAAGTCATGTTATGACTAGTTCACTTTAGATGGCATCATAGTAGGGTTTAAATATTTTGAAGACCATATTAGTATTTAATAAAGATTAGTTTTGAAAACCTTATTAAAAACTCTAGAGTTTAATCTTAGTATATGATATATTCTAATATACTAGTAATTTATGGAGTAAGTGGTTTTATAATGAATACATTACCATATAGATATTAGAAAGTGGATACAGCTATGGAATATATTGACCTAGTTTTAACCACTATGAAAATGGTTGGATGAGAATTGAATTGATCATTGAAGTAATGCACAAGGAGTGGTACTATAACCAGAAACCTGGATATATACAATATGGGGTATTCTTCGGTTGATTACATAATCTTTATCCTGAAAATTAACTTTTTATTATCGAAAAATACATTTACGGAGAAAGTGGGAACCCACAGAGTCAAAATAGATCAACCACTAAAAGAAACAATAAATTTATTGAAGGAAAGATTAAGGTAGTTGGAATAACTTTCCTTTAAAAATTTCATAGAAATAGAAGTTTTTTGGGTACCTAGGTCATCCCATATGAGTACATTAAAAATATACACCAAATAATCACATTCTTTCATATATTCCTCTTTATTGAAAAGCCTCACATTGAGGCCTCTCATCAAAACTCGGTTCTTCTTACTAATCTAATTATTTTACTTTGTATTAGTGCCCCACACAATAGTATTCCCATAATTTCATCAATAACTGCATCTACGGCTGTAATCATTAGTCATTCCTCCCTCATTTCGTCACCCGAATGCATTAGAAATTTTATATTGTCATGTTAGGAATCCTCAAGTGTTTATTTGAAATGAACTACCTCATAGATATCAGACTCCACAAAGTTAGAGGAGACATATGCTTTGTGGTTAACTTCCATCTCCTTTCACTTCATTCGTTTGGTAGACCTTTTCTATATTATAAGGGGTAAATAAGATTAATCCATTAGACCCTTATTAGTTAATTTTTGATCTTTAGTATTCCTTTGATTAAGGTGATATTCACCTTGGAGATCGTATTTACCATCTCCCAAAAAATGACCATATTGGTTAGTACTGGATACCTCAGCGATGGATCCCTACTCATTAAGGTGCTCAAGTTGTGAATCTTTAACCTCATAGTCCGACCTAACATCTAATCTCTCAAACAGTTTAGGTGACTTTAAAATAAGAGAATCCATTCTCGGGCTAGGTTAACTACTTGCAACTGGATCCATAGCAAGCCGCTTAGGCTCCAAGATCCCTATATTTTAGTACGACCGTTTTTTAAGTGCACTATATTTTTATAAGATACAACATTGGGAGTCTTTGAATCTCTACTGTCAACAAATTTACCCCTTCCATGATTACTATAACCAGAGGAGAAGATGTAGATGGACTGGGATCCCCGGTATCCTTGACCAACCACCCGAATAAATCTTCCACCAATGGGATACCCCCTCCAGCTACTGTTGAACATCCTTGACATTTTCAGGAAGATAAGTGGTCAACTAGTTCTTCCCCAAGAACTCTAAAACATTCAGATCTGAAATAATATGCATATTTTTCATCATTATCTCCTATATTGCATTATAATAGGTCGAATTTATAGAACCTAGGACGAACTGAGTGACATCCTGACCCTCAGAGGGTCTATTTCAGTCATTATTCAACACTGTCAATAGTGTTGTGACCTCTTTCTGAATGAATATTGTATTTATTGAAACCTTAGGACCCATCTGAAATTTTATCTATTCTTCCTCATACCATAACTCTTGATTATTTGTTGAGAAATTATGACATAGTTTAAATTAAATTTTCATAGGATTAAATAAAGTATTTATATGAGTATACTTCTCAATTCTTATCATTCATGTTCATATACTATTATTTTTTATGATATTATAATAACAATTTTGGTTTTAGTATTTGTTTGAACCATGGTCAAGAGGATGAAGCTAAGAAAGGTATATATCCCAATTAAAAATATGTATTATAACAAAATAAATAATATTAATTAAATAGATTAATCTTAATATATGCATTTTATGATGGAAACGTGAGTTTTCTAGTCATAACAAATGTACTGAGGTTGGTATCCTTATATAAATTGAATTTCCCTGCTCTTAGTTATTTTAATTAGTGATGTGACATGTGTTGATGATGTTTTGGTATGTTTTAAATATAATTCATAGTTATGTGACACAACTTGGGATCATAATTTACTAGTTTTTCAATAATGGTTTGAAATCATATAATAAATTCTACCATGATCCTTGAGAGGCGATTTTATGGAAATGGTATATAAATGAAGATAACTATTAAAAATGCATTTTTAGGGGATGAATGAGTCTTAGGTTCAATAAATGTTTAATATCTATATAATTAACAGTTTGATGAATTTTAAAATGCATCTAATATGGTATCAATATCATTCAGATTGATTATAAATCATTTTTGGTTGATTTTATCATTTTCTTTTGGATTATTATATATATATTCCAATTTTTTATTTGATGAAATAATTGCTAATACCATTTTAATATATAAGATATATTTAATTTTTTGTAGAATATGCAATTAAACTATGGTATTTTAACATGAAGACTAAAATAGTTTTGGGGAAGGTTTACGGTAGGGAATATATGACTAGGGTTAAAAAAATAAGTATTGTCTGAGGAATGATAAGAATGTTGTTCCAGCTTAATATAGTTTGGTAGATGTCATATTGAAAGTTATATATAGAATAATAAATACATTAGAAATACCATCTACCACCATTATCAAGGGATAATAAGTAAATGTATAAGGATGAAATTTATTCATGTGGGGAGAATTTAGTGAATCGTGATTTTGGGCCCTTTAGAATAGAAACTATGTTCAAAACATTTTCACAGGATACATGAAAAGTAAAAAAACAAAAATATATTAATAATTCATTATTAAAAATATATAATCAATACAAAGATGGTAAGTCATTAATTTATAATACCTTTATAAGGTAAAAAATTTCTAATTTAAAATTTAAAGGGATAATTTATTTAAAATTCATTTTTAATATTATAAGGACTGACGTTTTTGGACATGAATTTTGAGTAGAAATTCTAAATTTGGCAATTAGATGATTTTTGGTGCTTAAATTGTCATTTTACATAGCAAGTGATTTTCGATAATTTTTATGACCACTATATTTTTTCCAAAATATGGTGTTCACCCTAGGACGTGAGTTTAGTAGAATTTTTTACCATTTAGATTTTATTGGAATAATTAATATTTATTATTTAATAAATTAAATATTAATTTATTCATATAGGTTTTATTGGTCATATATTTTTAATAGAGAATCATATTGAGATATTTTATCATCCATTCACTCTGAAATGGGTTGTTTTTCCTATGTGAATCATAAAATCATATTATGAACCTATGATGGGTCAGTCTCCCTTTTCTTTTTTTCTTTTTCTTTTTCATTTCATTTTATTATTCTTTTTTTTTTCATTTTCCATGCATTATTCCTTCTACCCTGGAATCTCATATATTCCCACTAAAATCATCCTTCTTCATGAAAACAATATATAAAAATGGATATGGATATATCTTAATAGGTAGAGGGTGATAAAGATACCACCATGAATCTTAGGACTTTCCAGATCATAGTACTATAGCTATGGAGCATAGAAATGGGAAAATATTCAGTAAATTCCCCCCCAATGAAAGCCCATTATTTTTGTTTTTTTATAAATACCTTTAGTTTTACAATTTTTTTTGTTTTAAATGCCTTATATGATTTCTTAATACCGTTAGTTGGTCGATCTGTTATTTTGAGGGGAAACATGGGTTTAAGGAATTTTGATGGATTTACCATTTGGGAATACCAATCACCGATGTGAAGTTCAGAGAAAAAATGTTGTGATATCTTCTTTTTTTAAAGAAGATTATATTTTAGATGTATATGATATTTATATGCTATATATGTTTTGTACTTGTACTCTTCCTAGTAGCCAATTACCCGAACAGAGAGCCCTTGTAGGGGAACATGGTTGGGTAATGTACAAGGTGAAACCTCGTGTGGGTCGCATTCAGTGTATAGATTCATAGCCTAGATAATTACATATCTAGGCCAATTGGGGGAAATGGTAAATTTCTTCAGGTAGTGTACACGTCGTGTCCCTGATAAAAACCCATGTACATGGGCCTTGACAGGGCATGTACGAATGAGGCACACACCCATGCAAGGATTTGTGAGAATACGTCGTGTACTATACCTCTCCTACCCTTTTTTGTTTTCATATATTCTCACTCAGGAGTCGTAATTGGACCCATTATTAGACCATAGTGAGAATTTTTCTCATGGAAATCAATGGTAAAACCCTTAATGTTTTAATGTTTTCCTATATGGAATTTTTTTTCCATTCCCTAAACAGAGGGGTTATCTATATGGTATTCAAATACACTGGTCTCTTGAGAGTGATACCTTAATCTAAGATAGTACAAGAGACATATCCTTAACCAATGTTTTTGTATATTTACATGAAGAATTATCCCTTTTGATATGTTCCCTTCTGAACTATGAGGATGTGATAATAGCTATCTCCAAGGATCCCATGTGGGATTCCTATGTAAATGTATGGACCAAGGGGATCCTGTGTAGGATTCCTATGTCTTCTTCCCGTTACTGAGGTTCCCCTATGGGATTACTTTTCATACATGGAAACCATAAGAATCACATGAAGGATCCCTTACCCTTACACCCTTTTAAGGATCCCATGTATGATACCTTTGCCTTGTATGTTTCTTTTGAGGGTCCTAAGTAAGATTAATTTTCCATTGTATTATTCTATGGATACTGAGTGAGATTCCTTTTTTTACTTAAAATAAAAGTTCACATATAGCATTCCTCCCATTAAATTCAATGATTTGGATGACGAGTAATATTCCACTTTTATGTGTGACATGGGGGACTGAGTGGGTTCCCCTAATTTTGTCCAACCCAGATCTAGTACGTCATGATTGGGTAGAGATGGTAGCGGGTGTCACCATAGAACTTATGATGAAGTTGAAAGCCTATGAGGATGTGGTAGTAGGGGTGGGTTATGTCATCATTCAAAATAAATATTTATTTACGATTTAAATTTTTTATTTAAGATGAAACGATGATA
Organism: Viscum album; assembly: GCA_963277665.1. NCBI lineage: Eukaryota > Viridiplantae > Streptophyta > Magnoliopsida > Santalales > Viscaceae > Viscum > Viscum album. Next base: position 1,719,910,857 of record OY728140.1, on the reverse strand, counting down.
GTTATATGTTCTACCTTGTTGGTGGTTGATGAGTCTCACGTGATGTGCCATTTTTTCTCCCTGGGATTCCCAAATGTTCTTAATGGGATCCACATTATTCGTTATTAGGATTCCCAAATTTATTTCCCAGGATCTATTTTCTAATGAATGTAATTTATTATATTTATAATAATACACAAAGATATTACCTAGGTTCTGGATGTTGAGACTATATTTTTTACTATTATGTTATTTTTATTTTCATAGGTGCTTCCTGGGATCCACCTTTGAAGCCTATGATTATGAAATATGGTCACGATTTCTATGATAATAATAATCGGGATTATTAGGATCTCCCATGTGATGAGGATGATTTTAATATAATTTTATTTACATGTGATGTGGAGAATTACTCAATCCTTGATAATATTATACCCAAGGATGATTACACTCTCTGAAGCAATATTGACAACTATGCTCCCCCTGATCTATTACTAGACTATGGTGTGGTACATGGAATTTCACATCTATGTATACTCATGGATTATTGTGATCTTTTAATTGATAGGGATTATTCATTTCTTTAGGATTAGAGACCTCATGGTTTGGAATGACATCTCACCAATGAGATCTCCTTACAGTTCTCCAAAGGGTCAGACCCTTAGGGATTACCTGAGTCGTAATATCATGATCTCCAACAGAATGGGGCCTAAGGATATGAAATTGAACAATATTTACTTGGAATGAGTGGAATGGTCTATAGATATAGGAATTTTAATATATTTCAATATGCACTTCCTTGGAATCTAGTATTATAGTGACTAGAGGTGAGTATGGGTGAACCCAATGATCGACTGCTGTTATTTTATGTTATTTATTTAACCATACAGATATATATAAAATTTATCTATATATGTATATTTATGTTTAAATATATTAATATACACATATAAATTTGGGTATAATGGAAGGAACATTACAAATTTAAGGGGATTATAGACCTAGGATTTGACGGTGGATTACTATAGGTTATTTGATTTATCTTCCCATTTCTGCCTCAAATAGGCTGTAAAAATTTCATGATCAATGACATATGAAATGTCAGTTATAGGTTCAAATTTGGGGTGGACTACTAAAATTAATTCCCACCCCTATACATGATCCTCAATGTGTATTCATACATTATGTATGCTTTTATGGTTGAGCACTGATTTATTGTAGGTAGTGTTCATTCCTGGAGTTGCATGATCGAGTTAAAGACACTCATGTGGATTCTTATGATTAGGGTGGTGTAGTTATGTAGTGTCTGGAGGTGATGTATGTGGTCTGGATTAGAGTTAGTAGTAATTACTTATACATTTATTTTGGTTTTATTTACATACTTTTATATTTATGGTCGAGCTTTTGGGTGACCATTGTTGTATGTATGACATGGTTGTTCTAGATTTTATATCATTTATTTTATTATTATTTCATGCTTCTATTTAGTTATTTTCTACTTATTCACTATATTTATACTTCTTGGATGATATTTATTTATTTAAATTTTTTTTATATTGATATGAGGTCACAGTCATTATATTGACATTGTATAGTCCCTCACTGCTTGTCAATAGTCTCTGGCATATGGAGAGGAATGCTTGAGATTTCATAAAAAACAAACTCGGAGCACCCGGTTAGTGGCATCTGGTTTGGGATTTTACAAATTGGTATCAGATATATTTATTTTCTAATTGTATTAATTTTTATGATACTATAGAAATGAGTATTAGGAATGTGTAGTAACCTGTGATGGATTATAGATAGGTTTATTAAGAAAACATAATCTAGTGAGATGTTTTTGGTTTTTAGGGGTATATGATTTTTTATAGTCCATGATGTTACAGAAGTATTTTATTTCCTCATTGTCAGACACACATGTTGTTTGGATGATATGATTTATTATGGATTATAGGATCTTGGAAAATGGAAAAAGGCAAGTGATTGATTTTGACACTTGGCCAGCAAAAGGCAAGAAGCTTCTAATTCTTCATACTTAGCAAATATGATTAACATGTTATAATATATCTAGCATGCGATTATTACCGACAATAGAGGCCAATTGTTTAAAGTGTAAAAAAATATAAATATTGTTTTTACACAAGTGTTTTTTTTTGAAATTCTATCCAACCGATCCTACATTAGTATATATTTTATTTTTATTCAATTTAATATGGATCTGTATTAAGGCATTCACTGGGGAGGATGATGACTCAATCCTCATGCATAGGATGTGTAGTGAACCTTGTAAGTTGATAAGGAACATTATTCTAATGTGTTATACCCCTTGTAGAGTTTTTTTCTTTGGACTAGTAACATAATGATTGATGAAAAATATATATAGAATTTTCCGAAATCTATTGGAATGAATTTCTATTTAACCGGAATAATGTTTTGGTTATCTATTTGGATCACAGAGTTCAATGCTAATGTGAACTGGGATGTTTCTCGTGAACCTGATGTCAAGGGGGTATTACCGTATTAAGAATCTTAGTGATTATTAGTTCAATATCTATTAAATGTTGGTATCATGATATCTATGGGGAAGTAATTTATGAAGATTATCGATGATGATTAGGGTCCTTGTAGAATACATTTATAGTTTTAACCACTATAGGTTGTTTTGATATTTACCTTCTTTATAGTGTTTTGATCTTTGGGCTAGGTGGTTGACCATGTAATCCAATGGTGAGACTTGATCATTAGGGCTAGGTGAGAGACCTACTGGACCCTAGTTTTGACTCATACCCTTATTTTTCAACCTTCATTTTGATCAATGGATATATTTTAGAACTATTAGACTTGGTTATCAGATTCTTTTCTAGGATTTGATCATGGTTTCATGAACATTTATGATTGATTCATCATTGGTGTTTGGGTTTTTATGATATAAGTATGGTGATTCCTTTTGTTTACGAAAAATCACATAGGGTGCTTTGGTTTCAAGATTGGATTTGATGGGAAGGAATCTTTGGGTTCCTAGCTCAGTTGACTAGTGTTTTCAATATTTATTATGTAGTGAGAGCACAGGTAGATGCTCATTACTATAATGATGTTGGGTGATGAGTGTTCATAGATTATATCATGAAACAGATGAGGTGATCTATTTTTTAGATGAGTTACAAGGGAGATTATGCAATAATGGTAATAATGTTCCATGTAGAATAATCATTATATCCTTGTCATATATGAATCATGAGATCATGCGATAGGTGATAAAGATATACATTGGATGCACGTGGTACCATTTGAATTATATGTTGGTGAGTGGCCATGTGAATGACAACGAAAAATGTTTTCATCATTTTCTGTGGGCTTGGTTTCTAGGAGTTATGGTTAAATAATTAATTTACTTACATTGTATAGGTAACATTAAAAGTAAATTGGGTGTCATAATATGGTAGATCTATTGCTATACATGGTTACACTTGGTATGGATAAGTGGTGTATTATGTTGGTAAATGTCCACTGTAGTCTTGTATGATTTGAGCGTCTTTCCAATAGTTATATATATGACTTATTATAGTATCATGGTGTAATCCAGGATAGAGACAATCATATTCAATCTTGAATTCATCTTGAGTTAAATGTTTGGGAATCGACTATACACTGAGATCGTATTCATTTCAAATACCATTACTAGTTTTTTAGATGAACCTATAGAAGATGAACTCAAGGAGATGTATATAGTAATCAATATTTTGAGGGGTGTATCATTATCTATTTTTTGGGTTGTGACCTTCATTATCAGTTGAAATTTATTATTTTTTTGTGAGCTGTTGAGTTCAGAGATTAGTTTTGAGATTATAATAAATGTATTCCTATGGTTGGTAGTAAAAGATAAGTCACAGTTGAACGTCTCAAATATAGGAAAAAGTTGTTGATGATATTAGATTGGTCATTAGATAGTCAATATGGTGTTGGTATTTTGATTATTGGGTTTAGATCATGACATCTAGTCTTTCCACTAGGCTTCATGGGTATGAGAGGGTTTATCGTGGTGATATTTTAAGGACCCCTTGTTTTTCAAGACTAAAATTTTGATAATTTTTTAATTTTGTATATCAAATTCTTATATGGGATTAAATCGTCATTTTTCCCTAGAATATGATTTCAGATAATTTTTATGACCACCTTTTTTATCCTAGAATAAAGATTTTACCCTATGACAAGAGTTTGGTAGAATTTTGGGATTTTAAAATTTTAGTGGAATAATTAATAATTAGTATTTAAATTTTTTAATATTAATTTATTTAGGAAGGTTAATTTAGTCATTTTATTTGAATGGAGTATTAGATTGATATTTAATCTATTCCTTTGAGTCTGAAATAGACATTTGTTCTAAGGTGGTTCATAAACTCATTTTGGGTGAGGGGGCAGGGCGGACCCCATTTACATTTTTCTTTTATTTCTTATTATTTCTTCTTATTTTTTACTTACATTTGTCCTTATTCTCTATAAACTCATGTAGAGACTCCATGAGTATCCATTATTGCGCAACTGAGTGATTAAAATGGATATTGAGGGATAGAAATTGGTAGAGGGGAAGAGAGGTACCGCTGCGATGTTTGGGATGTAACGAATAATCATATGGTAGCTGTGGAGTGTGGAAATGAGTGAAACATCGGTGGATGAAACCAAAAGGTAGCCCTTTTTAGAATTATTATACAAATACACAAGGATTTACCAATTTTATGTCTTAAACATATAATATTCATTATTAGGAAACCATGTGGGTTGATCTTTTATTTGGGGGGGACATGGGTTTCAGAAGTTTTGAGGGATTTACCATTTGGGAATCTTGATCACACATCATGTAGTTTAGAAAACACATGTCGTGTATTCATTCTATTTAGATAATATGGTATTTTATAAGTTCATTTCATGTATGAGATATAAACATAGTGTACATGGACTCATCCATGCAGCCTAGTACCCAGCGAGAAAACCTTTATAGGTGCCCTTGGTCATGTATTGTGCACAATTACAACCCGTGTGGGTCGCATGACATGTATAGTTACACAACCAGGCCAACTACATGGCCATTCTCTGTAAGGGACATGATAAGGATTCCCAAATCTGGTAACTTCCATGGACTTGATTAACATGCCATGTACATGGTTCTTGACACACCATTTTCATATGAGGTACAAACCTATGTGGGGATTTTGGAGAACACGCCGTTGACATGGTTTACACTACATGAACTACCCCTAGGATACCCTTTCAGGGTTTTTTCTGATCATTACCAATGGGATCCAGTATTGCACAATTGAATAATCCATTCTTAGTATCATTTTTTATATATCCTGATGGTAAAACACTTAAGGCACATTATGGACTCCTATGTGTTATTTCAATATTTTCCCTAAATGGAGAGGTTATTCCTCTGGAATTCAGATCTAGTTGTCTCTAGAGAGTGAGACAATAATTTGAGATGAGACATGATCTATATCTTCTAAAAATTATTTTGTAGCTTTCTATGAGGATATATCACGTGAAATATGTTTCCTTTTGGCCTATAAGGCTATGATATTATTTGTTTTTAAGGATCCCCTGTGGGATGCCTTTTCTTTTGTTATGGACTATAGGATCCTATATAGGATGCCTATATATTCTTCTAATTACCGAGGGTAGAGTGTGGGATAAATTTACTTGCATGATGACCCATGGAATACGATGTAGAATACCAAACCTGTACACCATTCTTAGGATCCCACATTTGATGAGTCTACTTCTAACATTTCTTTTTTGGGTCCCATGCAAGACACCATTTATTAAGTACATTTAAAAGGATATTGAGTAAGAGGCCTCTTTTTTACATTCCATCAATGATCCTACATAGGATTAATACATTTAAATTATTTTATTAGTATCCCATGTTGGATACATTTTTTCTATGACATGAGGGACCCAGTGGGTGCCCCAATGATTGACTGACTCTAATCTATTATGTTATATTTGGGTAGGGACTGTAGCGAGTGTCACCTTAGAACCCAAGCCAAAATTCTAAGCCAGAGAGGTCATGGTATTAATGGGTGTTAGGTGTTTGGCCACCCTTACTCTTTCTTTATACGTTCACCTATTTATTTTTTATTAGTGACGATAGCTATAGGTTCTACCTGGTTAGTGGATAATTAGCCTAAAATGATTCATCTTTCATTCTCCTTAGGATTCTATAATGTTTCTCATAGGACCCATCTTATTTGATATTTGGATGCCTCGACATATTTCATAGGATCCAACTTCTGATCCATGTTATTTATTATATTTACTGTCACAACCATAGGTAATTCCTATGATATGGCTGTTCAGATTGTATTTTTTTCTATTATATTAATGGAATCTTTAAAGGTTTTACTTGGGATCCAAATTTTTAGCCTACAATAATAATATATGGGTATTGAATCCCATGTAATAATACTCATGGATGATTATAGATTCTTGAGTGAGAAGGATGATTCATATATACTCTGGTAGATATGTGATACAGATGACTACACTCTCCTCAATCTAATTCAACTCATGGATGGTTATCCTCACTCGAGTGATTGGAATGATTGCTCCCTCCCTAATCAATTACTAGACCGTAGTGTTAGAGATGGAATTTCAAATTATTGGATACTCATGGATTATTAAAATAACATAAGTGATATGGATGATTCTAAACTCCTTGATTATAAATCACGAGTGTTGGGAATAATGTCTCATTGACAATCTCTCTTTATAGTTCACCTAAGGTTCATTCCCATCGGATTCATTTGAGTCATAATTTTGTGACTGCCTATTGACCGGGACCTGGGGATCACACTTTGGACTAGATTTTAATAGCTTGAGTATCATGGAATCTATATAAAATGTATATTTTTAAGAAGTCCAAATATAATTACATAGAATTCATTATTATTGTTATTGGAGCCAAGTAAGTGTGAATCCAAGGTTATTATGAGTACCCCCTATAAATACATACCTTGATTATAGTCATTTCTAGCATTCACCAAAGCTGTTATTTTCAATTTGGATTATAGACCAAGATATCATGTTAATTATTCATGGATCGGGTGGTATGACATCTATCTCACTTCACATTGCACATGATATCCATGTGATCAAGATTATAGACCCCAGAACCATCTGCTACTTTTTAATTTTCTTTTTCTCACCTTACTCATGTATATACACATTTAGGTATATATGTATATTTATTGAAATATATATATACAAAAATATAAATGTATTTATACATGATGAAACTTTATAGTTCCCTGGAATTACAGAACCATGGTTTGAATATGGTTCACATGATGTTATTTGATTTATCCTTCCAGTTGTGTCTCGGCTAGGCTGAGAATATATAATGAGAATTCACTTATGAAAGAAGATTTATTGTCTCAGTGTTGGGGGGAGGTGGATACTGAGAATATTTATCACGATATTGTGTGCACCTAGGTGTGAATGAGGACCTTATGTTGCATTATCATACAGATCCACTCATGTAGATTCTTATTATCAGCTGGTGTAGTTTGATAGTGTCTGTATAATGGGTATTTGTTTTGGCTTAGAGTTAGTATTAGATACCTATACTTTTACATCGGTTTTGTTTATGTACTAATATATGTATGGTTGGACTAGTGGAAGACTAGTGTTGTATATACCAGATAACTATTATGTATTTTAATGCATTTCATTTATTATTACTACACTCTTATGTTTTAGTTATTTATTTCTTATTCACTCGATTTATATACTGCTTTGATGATATATAGTTATTTATTTTGTTATTTATCTGATAAGAGGGCATAGATACCCAACAAAACACCCTTGTCCCTTATTTCTAGTCGACAACCTATGGGATGTGGAGAGGAATTATTGTGGCCACACAATGAATTAGATTTAAGCACCATATTAATGGGATATGGGTTGAGACATTAGAGTTATATTAAATTTTTCGTAAAAAATGATAAAATTAAAAAAATTATAATTTCATGTTGATAAAAAAATTCATTTTTTAATTTCTCCATAAAAATTAATATTAATGTGTAATTTTTAAATTTTTCTAAATTTTTCAATTTTCAAGTGTGTATTACAAAATAACAATTTTATAAGTGTATTCACTTTTAATAAATTATTTTATTGTATGAATACTTTTATTGTATTTAATCTTTTTTCCTATAAGTTTTTACGGTATAAATTATAATTAATAATTTTAAAATACTGAGTTGAATTTGTAAACCCATTATTTATATTATTAGAATTTATATAAGGATTTAATGTTTTTTTTCTGTTTCATTGAATAAAAATTGATGAATTTAATTTTTACATTTATGTTATTATTAAATATTTTTTTAGTTTTTAAAATAATTGGAGTCAATGGAATTGATAATTTTTTCCAAACCATATATCTCATTACAAATAAATAAACTTTTTCCCAAAAGGGTTTCAATAGTTAAATGGGATAAGGTTTGGATTATTTTCCCTACAAAAAATTTGTTTATTTCACTAAATGTTTCTTATATTTGAAATAATATAAATATTTTTATTTAATATGGATAATATAATATTTTGTAAAGAAAATATATTAAGAGGATTATTGAAAATTTCTATGATAATGGTGATTTTTTTTCAAATTATTCTTTAATAAATATATAAAAATTTATATGTTTACTAATATATAAAATAGAATAGTTAAAAACTACTTACTAACATAAATCTGAAAGAGAATAACGTAAAAACAAATAGTGGTAAAAGAAATTATCATGTATAAAAAAGTCTGTAAAGACAGTTTCGAGACATGATCAACCCATATACACCCTACACTAAATAATTTAAAAACTTTTGATCCATTGAAAATGGAAGTGTATCATTTCGTTATTAAAATATAATGGGTGCATTCAAAAGTCCAATTTTTCATTTCTTATAATAGGTGATCAATTTCAACCATTAAAAGTTAAACATAAATATTGAATTGTTATATAAAACAATGAAATTTTACTCTACACAGAACCATATCCCACAAAAATCTTCCCCATCTAGTCATAATATTCTTATTACCTTCAATTTTAATGGAACATCTAAGGGAAAAATCAAATCTCCAACATAAGTGTTATTTTATCATAACATTTTCTTCTTAATCATAATATAAAAAATATGTACTCACCAGAATAATATGAGGTACTAAATATAATTCTTATATTTATGTTTTATTAAATTATTGTTACAAACCTAATAATTAATTTTAATCCACATATAAAAACTAAATTATATCATTAGTGCGTTGTGTAGACTACCACCTCCACAAAGAGACATCCTTGGTTATTGATTAACTCCATTAATAGATATAATTAGTAGTGTTAAAAGTGAGTAAATATAATATATCTCATATATATATGACTTATAATGGTAAATTTAATATACACATTCACTCCCTCTCAAATAGTGTGAAGAGATATCATGATTGATGTGTACGTGAAGATGAACTCCACCAAGTTCAAAAAAAATTTATTTTTCATTTAATTTTCACCGGTAGACTAAAAATATTCTTATATAGTTAAAAAATATAAAAACATCAAAACAATATATTTATTCTTCTTTCATAGTGATATTATATTACTAGAAACAACACCTTAATAGTAATATTAAATTGAATTAAATTATGTTCATGTTTGGATCTGTTTAAACACATACATGAACAATGCATTAAAATAAAATTATAGAGGACTATTATAACATTAAAAATAATTTTATCATATTATATCATGTAAATTATTATTATTATATTATTTTTAAATATTATATATATATAAATTATTATTAAAACATATTTTTTATTCGCTAAAATTACTGAATTAAACCTCAATAAATTCAGTTTTCCTATAATGTAACCAAAACACATATGGAGTGAAATATGAGAAAAGTAAAGCAATACAATTTATATATTAAATAATATTAAATGATATATCAATAATGAAATTGGTTTCAAATTATGGACAATGATATGAAAATTATTAAACATGTGTAAAACTGTTGAGGTAATTAACCCCCAACGATCATAATATGCTATTAATAATTAATATAATAATTATAAGTAATTATAATAATGATTATAAAATGATAATATTTATTAGTAATTCTATGAAATATTATTGTTATCTTATTTATTATTTTCTATAATTGGATAGAGTATTATCTACTAATAAAAAACAAGGTAACTATTTTTATCTCAAAATTTCCTCTCTTTGAGTCATGCTTGGTATTTTTTACCTTATTTAATTTATGTGGTGTATATTTTTCTTATTTGAGATATAATATATTGAATTATATTTTAATCATTTCATTTAAATTTTAATCATATTAACTCTCCTTTTCAAGGGGATTTGATTTGAATGTTTTGAATGTTTAAGGGTAATTCATAATTCATTTTCATTTTTATGAGATATAATGATTGTTTTTAGACCATATTCATATATGATGAATAATTTTTTTCCAATGATTGTATGAATTATTATATAAATTTCATTTATCTATATTTTCATTTCATTCCCAATATTTACTCTACAAAGGATCATTGCTTAAAAAATTGAGATATTTGTAATGGTTTCTTTTTTAAAAATTTGAATCAGATGAGATGTTTTTAAAATATACCTACATTTTCCTTTTCAATAGTATAATTGATAACCTATTGTAATTTTTTATCATTATACTTTTTTATTTCGAGATTCCTAATGTTATTTTTTTGGATTTAGATATCATGTAGGGTTTGGATCAAATGTTACAAAGGTTATAATGTGTTTTCATGACTTAAATATTTCCCTTTGACCATAATATATATTATATGAAAATAACATTTCAATATTGATATATTATAACCTATGATGCATTTAGGTTTTTGAAACCTTATTTTATATAGAAATAATGATCCAAACCACATTATAGTTCCTCAATGACTCTATTGTTTTGTTAAAATGCTATTTTGTTAAGAATAAATCAATTTTATTTTAATGCATTCTTCTTCATGGTCTATGTTTTTACATCCAAAAAATGTTCTCATTTCCCTAGTGGAGAATCAAAATATTTTTATCTCTATGTCCTATTTTATTACCCATTATTATTTTTTAAAACAAATTATTCAACATATTTTTAATGATTTAGGGTTTTATAAATGTTATTTAAAAATATTCAAAATTTCATTACATTCTTTAAAAATAAAAAATGTTATTTATAAAATACATTATTTATTTTTATAACCACTATGTATTTTTTGGGATCCATTATTAAAGACTATTTTTAAAATTTAATGTTTTAAAATTATTTCCACTTCCTTTTTTGAAAAATATATGCTTTATCCTTTCTGTATTAATAAAGAATATTATAACTGTAAATGTCTGCAATGTTTTTTCACCGTTAATTTTTTATATAATTATAAATTTGAAATGATTATTAATTTGGAAAACATAATAATTAGTTCTAAAAAGTTATATCTATCCCTAAACAAAACATGTTTTTAATGTAATTTTCAATTCAAGGATTTAAAAGTTTTTCTGAAACCCATTAATATTCACATTTATTTACAATCTGATGTTAATATTTGATTTAGTGATGTTTTTATATCCCCATATACATTTTATTGTGGTATTAATGAATTTAAAGATATGATTTATTGTCTAATATGATTTCATATTTTAATGATATGTGATTTTTTAAATGTTTAATAAATCCATTCTTTTCCCATTGGTTCATTATGAGATGATGAATATTTAACATTAGAGTGGCATAAAAATGTATAATTATGATAAGGCTTGTGTGTATATATATATATATATATCCTTCTAATAAATTAGATAAATTCTTATATCTGAATATAATTTTTAATATGAATAGGTTAGTTATAGGATCACCAAGGGTTAGTGTAATGGAATTAAGCTCTACTCACAATTTTAAATGTGAAGAAGTTAGGGTGTACTTGGGTTCACAAAGTGTGACTTTGATAGATATAATACCTACACATTATTTTACATGATCATAGGTTAGCAAGCAGCTAGGTTCATATTGGGTGACTATGATGGAAATAATCTCTACTCATAATACTATATGTGAACAGGATAGTGAGTATCTTGGTACTCAAAGGGTGAGTCAAATTGGATATAAATCTAGACAGAATTCTATATCTTAACAGTTTTGCGAGTAACTATGTTCACAATGATAAGGAATACCATGTTTACGATTGTGGATCCTTTTCATTTTTTATCAGTCTTTTCCAATTTTCTTATTATGAATTTTTTTAAATTATTTAACACTTCTATATCATGTTCACATGTTTTTAGCCTATTGATATTTAATTTTAATGTAGGAAATTTCTTTTATGGTTCCTTAACAATATTATTATGGTATTATTTTACTCCATCAAGTTTTATGATTTTTATACATGGTCATGTGGGGTTTTATTATGTTTATAATATCTTTCTTGTATTCTCCTTCATGTTTATGGTATAATCATTTATGATATATAATTTTCCTTAATATTCATTTAAGCATAACCCTTTCATATTTTTCTAATCCCCATGTTTTGAAGATGATTGAATCATGTAAAATTTTTATGCGATGTAAAATATATTATATATATAGGTAATCTGAAGACATTAAACATTTTGGTCCTTCGGTTGTGGGGTTTTTTATGAGATTTATTATTTAAATCAAAGGTGTAATGTATTGTTTAAGATATCTTAATCATGTGTTGATTCATTACAACAATGTTGGATAGAAGTGGAATGTTGATGGTAGGTTGTGATGTCAAATGGTTCCAGTGATCATGGGAAGAGGGGTACAGTGAAAGGTGTTTAAAAATAGTAGAGAATTGTAATGTTATGGGATTACAGATAGTTTATCAGATGATGGATCATGGAGAAGATGTTTTCAATGAAACATATCACATGCAGTGGCATTGTTGGAGATCATTGGGGATGTGGGAACGTAAAACTTGGGCAAAGGGATGTTGATTCTATGATTAACTCCCAAGATGATTGATCCATTAAGACCAAACAAAAAACTTCCAGACTCCTAGAAGTAATACATTTTTGAGGATTGACTGTTCATGGGAAAGAATGTGTAGGAGTTTTATCTGATCCAACCTAATATTGGAAACAATGCATCTATCCTAGAGTTAAGTGGGTGGGGACGACAACCAAACTAGATCTGATTCAACCTAAATAAACCATTCAGGGTTGGAATACTTCTATAAACCGACCAAACATGGTTGAAACCAGCTTTTATGATTCTACATGAATGGAATGTAAAATGAATAACTAGCTACATTCTCTACTCCTAGTGTTCCTACCGGCCACCACATGGTCCATATTCTCCATCATGTTGTTCTTTTTGATCTTTTTTAATAGTTTTATGATTCAACAAAATAATTATATTTTCCTAATTAATTTTAAAAATAAGTCATAATGGGGAATTCCATTTTTCAATCCATTTCTAATATCAAGGTCCGATTATAATATCTTGATTTTATATCTAGACGGGAAAAAATAGGGTTTGGTCATGATGATAAGAGAGATCATAGGTTTTCAAACCCTAACTAGTAACATTGTTGTTTTAGGGTGTAGGTTTACCTACCATCCCTATTTAGTGTCAATGACCTCCCAATTTTTTATGTGTTACTCAAGGTGTGGGATTCTGGAATTTGGAATTATATGGGGTTGGTCATACCTTAATATACACAAGGAAGAATATCACATATTTAGGGAGTTTATATCATTGTTTTCAAAAGATCTCATATGAAGAATTTGAGAAACCTCTAGATTCAGTATACCAAAAATTGTTTAGGGATGCGTTATCCTTGGATATGTTTCTAATTAGGTCATAACGATCGTTGTATTTTAGATGTCCAGATTCTTATAGATACATGTGTTTTTTAGTAGCTGGGATACACAGAGTTGGAATCTTTCATATATCCTAGATTCTATGTTCTATAGAATTCATGGGTGATTATGATTATATGGGTCATTATCCACTTGAAAAGACCCATTATTGGAAAATTCATTGGTTCCCCTATGATCTCTGAGAATGGTGACAATGAATGGCTAGTTATAGAGGTCAGGTTATGGTACTGTCCTGAATGATTTGTATACTAAAGTGAATATTTGGTCATATTACAGGATTCTGATAGGAATTTTTAAGTTAAGTATTGTGATAACATCATATTTTTTAATATATTTGATTCCACTAGAATGATTTTGTTACGTTCATGATGTAATAAAACACTAGGTTATTTATGTTAGGCTTCATGGACATTATAGTAATGTGAGGACCCTAGTTGATCATGGGATTCAAACCCTCTAGGACTAGAGATATGATTTTTGGAACGTATAAATGATTCCTATTATTTCTACTAGTGAAGAAAATATGGATTAACTTGACATTCCTTCCAACTCATTACTCAATAGTACTAGGATATTTGAGTTGAGTAATTGTTCTTTGTTTTAATTATAGTGCTATTGTTATGTTTATAATCACCCCTTCATGGATATTATTCTCACATGTTTTGCGTCTATTCATACAACACACAATTTTGGATATAGACTTTATAAATTTGGATATCATTTGGTTTTCTTGGTGATGAAACATAATGACACTTCACAACACATTATGGAGTGTATTGGTTCTCGTTGGTTGTGGTGACTTTGTTGGATGATGATCATTAAAAGGGAACACATAGTGAGGAGAGGCCTTCCAATGTCATGTTTTTATAGGTTTCAATGTCTATTCATATGTACAAAGACTTATACTTTTCTATGTAGAATTGTATCTTTATTTTTTAACTCATATTTGTGTTGTGTATATTTTAATTTTTTATACATATTATACTGGTGTTTTTTAGAATTTCATAGATTAATGGTCTGTATAAATTTTATTATAATATAATATTTGTCCTCCATTATTATGAAATATTCTTAATTGGTTCTATTCACTATCCCTTGGCCTATTAGACACTATATAGGGGTGGCACTTTCATCCAACCATTGGATTAGGTGGGCCCTAGTGGTTTGAGTCATTTCATAATGGAATTAATGTAGGTTTTTCCTATGGAAGGAGTTTGGAACAGGTATTTATGTGTGGATTTATTTGTGAACATAATGAAATGATGTTAAAGGGTACATTAGTTTGGTAATCCGACCAGAGAGACTAGCATATGTTCAACAGTTGATATATCCTTTTTCTAATATTATAATAATTTTTTAGTCAACCTAGAACTCTAAGATAAAAATTTCAAGGTTTAGAATATTTGTATATTCATCATAAATTGTCAAGTCATGATATTTATCATCCTTTCTATTTCAACCAGTCATGATATGCTTTAGTCATTATGGGTTCATCCTATCAAATGGTTATTGTCACTCATGTATATAAAGATTCGATGTCGAGACAATGTCTTGATTGTAATATGCCTATAGTTTGGCCTCTCACAACTAGTTTGTGATATATGTCTTGTTGTTTTCTAATTTCAAATTGAGAGATATTTTTTCCCCATTATTGGAGGTGTTTATTTGACGTTTTCACAGACTGTTTACCATTCTTGTATAATAGATGGTAGTTTCTTAAGTGTTGGGAAATAAAACATAAAATATTGGAATGTTTTTTGCATTACAATGATAGAGTCCTATAGGGATTATGAGAATAACATAATCCTTGACTTGTGGAGGATTTACTGGATTCTAATACTCATTTTTTCATCTAGATTAGAATCTCAATTACCAAATGTTGATTCTTACAATAAGCACCTTATATGAAATAGTGATATTTTTTTGGGGAGGATGTTTTTATCCAACCCAAGATGGGGTTTCTTTATCCCTATTTGGAGACAGAGTTATCCATTAATTATGTAGATTTTTATCTCAAACTCATCACGGTGCTCCAAAATTATCATTGGTGTTTGAACCATTAGTTTGGATCGAGTTTTTTCTGAGTATGTTATAACCTCTATGTGATACATGACTATGTATGATATGCGTTGAGGTACCAAAACCTTCTAAGGGGTTCCATATTCTTGTTTTTGTGGAAATTATAAATATCAATGAATTGAGTTGAGGATCTTAAAGAAGAGTTATTGTGTTTTGGTCATGTTTTCATTAAACAATTTCTTTGTAAGAGACCCCAACTTATCATTTGAGGATTTATGATAATATGCAAAGACGAACTAAGGTTTTGTGAACAATATATCATTTTTTATGGTTATTCCGAGTGGAATTATGGATGGTACCTAATTTGGGAGATAACATGGATTCATGATTCCTTCATATTATTTCACAATTTTAAAATTAGGGAGCTATGGTGGAAGATCCAATTTTGTTAGGGAAGACAGATATTAATGATGTAGCAACCCACTTCCAAGAATTCAACTTCTGTCTAGTTCTTATTAGGTTTGGAGTGATGAAAGTTGGAGATGTGTGAAGATGCCTATGATAGACTAATATGATCATGCATTGGTGGATGTAGTTAGAAGTATGAATAATATCCTTTTTTCGTGGACTACTATACCAGATAATGAATATAGGTGTTATTATTTCTACACTATACATTTTGGAATTGGGTATTATGGTGATACACTTATCCTTTCCATTTCTAGATATATATTTTCTAATCACACTATGAAAATTTCACTCACCCCTCAGATAAAGTGTATTTATACTTAATAGAAAAATAAATTATTAATGATACTCTATGTTAGAAATTATATATAATGATTCCAATCGTAGTGTGTCTGTGCACAAGTGCTGGTACATTATGGTGACATATTTTTGATATATTGTGTTGTGGTAGTCCTAATAATATGTGGGATACCTCCATGTGTGGTGAGAAAATACCATCTTTAATATTTTTTTCATATTCCCTTCATATGGAATGTGTGGATTTAAGCAATATTTTATAGATGAAAATTCACTTCAGGAAAATCTGGAAGAATGAAAGAATTTTTCCAATGGGAGGCCCATGATTTCCCCTCAATTATTGACTAACAAATATATAATCACGCATTCATGAGATTAAATTAAAATATTTTTTTGGGATGATGATCACGTTTTTTGAAATTATGAGGGAAAATAGAACAAATCATTCTATTTATTGTTTCATGGAATGGCCTCCTTAGCATTCAAGTAATTTTCTATTTTCTATTAGTGAGTGTGAAATATATGTAGTAAACAAACATTGTATAAGGATTTTATTATAAAGGTAGTTTTTTTCTTCAGGATGTTGATTCCATGGTTATTTTTATAGTTAAAATGACATCATAATGGCATGGTATTTAAGGATTCAGGTAAATGGCATGGTTTCAGGATAATAGTAGAGGTGCATAAACAACTAATATTAATAATGATTCCTTTTTAATAGATAAAAATATTTTTATCCCTAAAGAGTTGATTAATAGAATTTATTTTATTAGAATTCAATTAATATTACTAATTTATAATAATTAACTCATTATGCTTAATGTATATTTGAAATTAATGTAGCAATTCATTATATTTTATGAATAATTTTTAAAATTCAAAATTTTTATTTTAATGGAATTATTTAACTTTTAGAATAAAATAATTAATAGAAATTTATTTTCCATTATTTTTATTTTTTTTATGTGAATGGAATCTAGATTTAGTAGTGGAACTGATATTTAATAATCTCTTTAGCACTACTGAAGTGCAAAAAGAAAAATATCACTTTATGAACTCTAAGAATGGAAAATACAAGAATAATTTTAATGAAACATAAGTTCATTTATATTTCTCATAAGGTATGTTTTGAAAACCATATGGTGCCTTCAAAATTCATACGATCCCTCAATAGTTCAAAAAGTATAACAAATTTATAAATGTAAACTTATTAATGTTACATATAAGTTCATAAGGTTTCATAGTATGATTTAAGTTTTAATATACATTCATATCTTTCCCCTATTGACACTGATAGCTACAATCCATTTCAAAAATTATTAGAGGATGGATATTACACGGAGAGTTTATATGTTGCACTTATGCTTTAGTCATATGATTCAGTGTTCCACATTATCATTCATTTAACATAATCATAGGTTACCATATTTATTATAAAAAATATTCTAAACAGTAATATATGACTGATTATCTAGTCTAAATTAAATAATGAGATTTAAGTAGTTTACAGAATACTATAATTTGGATTCAGGAGAAATTATTAGGAAGAATGAAATAATATATAATTTAATAAAATAATAATATGAAGAGATTTCAATTTGAAAATAGGAATTAAATTTAAATTCTACAGGAAGGAAGAAGGGTGAGGGGTTAGAGATTTCATATTATACATAAGTGGTATATATTGTTTTCATTTTTTAAATTTTATTTTGTTTATTTAATTATTATATATTAAGTTATTTTTATTCTTTTAGAAATTTTATCCTTTATGTGGATGGTAAAAACCTCATAATATCGTCGAATGGAAGGATATTTTATTGTATTTCTTTAATTTCTGATCATCCGTAAATACTTCTCCTTATTCTGATAATTGGATTTCTATTCTATGGTATTTTATAAATTTTGATTTGATTCTATTTGAAATACTAAATCAATTCATTTTATGCCCCCTTAGTTTATGATCAATTGTCACTAGAAAACTAGATTTTTTATATATGTCTAAATAGACTAATATGGGTGGGGATGTGGTTAGAGATTTTTGGAGTATTGAAAAAGTTGGAGGAATACTCTTGAGTTGTATAGGAAGACATAAACCAAATTGGGTATTGAGTATGTAATTTAATGGTGGTTCACTGTTTGGTGTCATTGATAGCACTTCAAACAAATAATTGGTATGATAGGCATTTTTTGAGTTAATATTAACAATGATCATTCCCCTAACGATGATATGATAAATTATTGTGGAACCTCTCCTTCATTACTTAACAAGTTGAGGAGTGACCCAATTGATGATCTTTATGGAAATATTATTATATATATAACTTAAAACCCATAAATTCTCAATCACTTATGCTTAAAACATCTTGTTTTAATTCTCGCAAATAATGGTAATTATGTTTTTAATGGTTTTTATGTTTTATGGCAGAATTTTAAAATATAACTCAATTTGGTGAAATTACATTATAGTTTAAATTCTCTATTTTTCTTGTCATTTGTTTTAAATATTAAAAATTAATATTTATAATTTTTTTCATTAATTAATAAAACCCTACAAATAAGTATTTTATGTTTGTTAGATAATGTATGTGAATAAAATATTCTCTGAGTGATGTATAGTGGCTGACTAGGGTCGTCTCACTTAGAGAGAATTTTAGTTTGTTCAGTTACCTCATCTAAATTACCTAAGAATTAATTTTTTTGGTTTTGATTAATTAAATAAATCAATTAAAAGATTATTGGGTTTTTATTAATTTTATAATTATATGAAAAATGAGGATTTAAAATAAATTGAAAACAAGAAAAAATGAGTTAAGGAAAAAGAGCACTTGGTTTTGGGGTTTGGTTTAAGGTCCAATTATTATTCTCTTTTATATGTTTGATTTCATTTTCATAATCCAAACAAGAAATATCATGTTTTAATTAATATTATTTATTTACATATTATTGAATATCATTTTATTCCTATATACTTTTAACTTAATCTCCTCTTTTAATCACGGTTGAGGACACTCCTTGGTCTAGGAGGTGTCATCTTTTAGGACCCAACTCAATCAATGTCGTTTCATATATTCATTAGTTCAACTCCATCATAAGAGGAAGTAACCAATTAATTTATATAAAAGTAACTAAACAAAAGAATATAATATATTGAGTTTATTATCATTGGGGGTCTGTCACCACATCATGGACATTCACCTCACCCATGCATGCTACTCAAATTTTTGAAAAACTTGAATTTTTTTAATTAAATATTCAATAACACCTTAACGTGCCCCATAACCAAGCCTTGGGGACAACCTATCATTTATGAGATTAAGACACCACATAGTTTAATGTTAGAAAATAAGGGAATGGATAAAATAAAAATAAATAATTGTGAATAAATACAATGAAGGGTGATGAGAGATTAAAAGAGAAAATAAAAAGAATCAGGGATTACTAAGAGAGAGAGAGAGAGAAATAAAAATAAAATATAAGGAGGTAGAATAAATTAAATATAAAAATTATAAATTATTATTAAAATAATAATAATATTATTATTAATAGGAAAAATAATATGAGAAGAATAATTTGAGGAAAAAGATATGAAGTATAAGGATAGTTGAAAAAAATTAAAAACAAGCATGAATTAATTTATTTAGAAAAATGAAGAATTTTTATTATATTTTCAAATAAAATATAAAATCGAAAGAGGATAACAATAGTTAAGAA
This sequence comes from Viscum album, assembly GCA_963277665.1. Lineage (NCBI taxonomy): Eukaryota > Viridiplantae > Streptophyta > Magnoliopsida > Santalales > Viscaceae > Viscum > Viscum album. The sequence continues at coordinate 1,719,890,464 of OY728140.1, read as the reverse complement.
GAATAGATGGTGGAGTAATAATATGGTGAAACACAACTCCATGGTTGAGATATCATCCTCAATGGTTGAGTGATAGCGTGTGATGATTTTTAAATGAGGTGCCTACCTCCTTTTATAGGCCATAATTTTCCTTTGAATGTTGTTGAGTGTTATCCCCATTAAATATATAAATTGGAAAATGGTGTCATCATAAAACTTTATAAATTTATTTTATGTTTAAAATATATATTTTAGGTTAATCATCAATATTTAGAGAGTGTTATGATAGGTTTACTCTGAGTATTTTGTTTTTCTCCCAGGAAGACTTTTCAAATGCCACATCTTTGGTTTCTCATGCATTAATGGCCTTGAAAACGGCCGATTAACTCATGGAAGACATAATTAAGGGTTGTGATAAATTATTTTCTTATAACCCTCCATATTTTAACTTATTTGGTTATCCAATTAAAGATTTGTGGTGTTACCATCAAAAATATATAGATTTATGCATAGATTTGAAGGCCCAACATGTGAGACAGTTTTGGGCTTCCAAATGATGGATTTAAAATTGGGTTATGTATAATTAAATGAATCCCATGATATATTCAATCCTAAAATTAAATAATTTTATAACTTCGATAAGTTTTAATAATTTTATCACCTATATACATACATGATTTAAAACAGTGAAAATCCCAAATAAGAAATTTTTTCAATTAAGCTCAAAATAACCCCAAATAAGAATATTTTTTAAATGTGAAATTATTTAAAAAACCTTTCTCTATCATATATATTTAAGGATTCATGGATCATATTTTTACACTAATGTATTCAACATTTAACAACCCAACCTTTAGATAAAATGCACACATTGGAAAATACATTTGATTGGAACTCAATTATTTGACTCTTATGTGGATAGTAAAGATTCATCAAAGTATATGTATGAATTACATGATTTTCAGATAAAAATTATTTATTAAATTTAACACACTCAAGATATGATTGAAATGTATTTTTTGTTAGGTAGATCAGGAGAAGTGGCTTGAATGAATTTATAAATTTGAACTAATATTAATGTTACAAAACAAAAATAATATATTATTAATTATATGAATGAATCATAATGAAATATATCATGAAAATAACCATCAAAATATTATCATGATTGATTTGTATATGGAATTTTACTCATTTATTTATTTTTACTCATGAAAGAAAAATGGTAATTATAAGGTATTGATGAGAGAATAATCACTCTAAATTTATATAATTATCTAATTTCCTAGGTCCATGATAAATTATTATTTCTTGATATTAATTGAAAATTTTAGTATTTAGGTAGAAAACTGGAATTCAACAAATAATAATATAAAATTTTGATTTTAATTCATTATTTTAATTTGGAATTTATTTAGATAAATCCCATATTAAAATTTTTATCAAAAAAATTATGAAAAAGAAATGTATTTTAATTTATTTTTTAAGGATCCATGATTATAAAACTATTAATATTTAATTTATTCAAAATTAGTGGATAATGTGATGTTGTGAGAGATTTAATAAAAAAATTCATTGTATGAGATTAATTCACTTGGATGGGGGGATGTACAAGAATAAACCCAGTTCCTAATTATTACATGTTAATCAATGGAAGAATCATATCTAAATCCATGACATTGGAACATATAACATAAGAGTAAACCACATATTTCAATAGAAATTAAAAATTAATTCCGTTGAGAAAAACATTATTTAGTAATAAATGTGGGTCGTGTCAGATTAATTTTCATCAACAAGATCTATATAATCATAACCAAGAGCATACTACTACCATCTGTGATTATTTCAATTAAATTTTGTGATTTATAAGAAAAAAAATCACATGAGTGTTTTTATATAAACATATATTATAAAATAAGATAAAAATGATTAAACTCCATGTCCATCTTACTATATCATGAAAACCCCAACCCCTAGTGCAATGTACAATTAAAATGGGTTCTATCTGAGATACATTCGATTATAAAAGGAATTATTATGATTTTTATGAATACCATATATGTAAATTATATAATATAATAATATCATTCTATAATTGTTAGATATTATAAGGGGTCCAGAATGCTCAATTTTTTATTTTCCAAGAATCAGATCATCAAAAAACTATCAAATAACCAAGCATGGGTTCCCTATTCACTCAGGAAGCACTAATAAGGATCAGTATACAAATTTAAATCCCTTAAAGAAATTCAACAACATGAATAAGACATGTGCATGTATTTATTAGAGAAATAATATTCTCATTACTTCTGTTTTACTAAATTAGAAATGTTGTAAATTTATGAAAAAAAATCATTAAATAGGTAGTGGAACTACCATGTGGGAAATTTCAAAATAACCTAAGGATCATGGTTTGACCAAGTTTCCCTTTGGGGAGATAGAAAGATAAATTATGTTTTTAGAATCTATATGTGTGTTCAAATCAACATTTTTGACTTTCCTCATAGAGATCATTGAGAATTAGTGGTGGGATTCTTGAGATGATCCTTTGTCGTGATAAAAAGATTTTCAACCCAATATAAAAGGTACCAACTATTTTTAATTATTTTAATTATTTTTTTTACTTTGTTGATGGAATATAAGGAATTTTGTGTTCTGGACAAGAATAATTTACTAATGCCCGATTTCAATTCAAAAAAAATTATTATTTAATATTTTTTTGAAAATATAAAGAATTAGATGTATGAATAAAATAGTTAGTATGTTTTCATTACTGAATTATTTAGTTATTTATATTTTACTTCTCTCACATATGGTGAACACACACACATAACACTCAACTCATTCAATTGATTGCATCATGGAAGTCTATGACGAGAAACGATTAGTGATCAATGGTTCTTGAACACTTTGAGAGGTAAAGAAAATGAGCGTTTTATTCACTATAAGACTCTATATGAACAAAATTTTCCTTTTTATGGAGAGTAATAAGAGGTATAAATATTCATAATGATAATTTATGGGATTTTTACTTTAAACCATATATAATTTTGATAATTTGGTTTACTATAAATATTTTAGAATTGACCACCATTTTTCATTTTATTGAAAAAAATTAATTATTGTTGTAAAAATTCAAACCCTAATTACATGTTACAATTTTAAAGGTGTATGCCATTCATATACTAATCATCAACCACTCATTTATTTTTTTATTTAAAAGAGATATAAATTTTTTAGAATATAGGTGTAGAGCATAATTGAGTAGCCCCTCCTTGATAGACCAAACCATATGTTGTGACACTATGATTAATTACATCATGAAATGAAAAAAATAATTTCAAAATCCTCATGAAAAAAATTTGAAGACCCCCAAATAGGTGGGTAAAGATTATTATTTATATTATTTAAGGAATAATAATGCATTAGGGGTATTTATATATTTAATAAAATAAACATATAAGGATGTAAAGAATATATTTTGTCCATGTAAGACTTTGGAATATTCCATTGAATGTTTTTCGAGCTAGGTGCTGAGATGAAATAAGATTAAGAAGTCAAGTGAGAACAATATGAATATAATAAAAATATTAAATATATTATGTCATAGAATTTTATTATATTAAATAATATAATAAATCCCAAACAGAGTCTCAGATCAGGAATTTGAATCTAAAGTTTACTCTGGAATATAGTGATTATCCTAGGAGTGACTTGAGGTTGATTAGTATCAGATGTTTTATGGAAGACATCTATTTGCGGGTACATCGAATAAATTAATAAATTATTTAACTTGTTTATTTTTTTAAAAAAATAACTTCAATAATCCCTTATAAATACATTTTTATGATTTATTATTGGGGTTAGACATGTATCCTTGACAGAATTAGAGGTGATCTTCATCGTTGTTTGTGGATCATGAACAAGGATCAATAATGAATGGATCGAGGTAACCCATGATATATATGATGAATTCATTATATATTGATCTCCATAACAAGTGGACAATTTTTTACTATGTATCGATCAATAATCAAGGTAGGGAATTTGATTGTGTGGAATTATCCCTATTTATGGGTGCAGGATAACATAGATTAATCATCTCCCACATTAATTCAGGGATTCATCTCTATTGGTAGGTTCAATTTATGTTTCCTCTACATTTTTAAAGTAGATGTATTTTAATCATGGTTTTATTTATTTATTTTATAACCCATATCATTATTGAATTCCCTTAAAAATGGACAAAAAAAGGCTAACGCTGGAGAATTACCTAGTGTTTTTTGATTATCTCCCCAAATTATCTATTTGATCAATTTACCCAAAAGTTTTTGATAAAAAAAAACCGATCATCTTGTGTTCAATATTTAGAAAAATGGATCACATCCATGGGATTATGATTGAAATTTATAGAGTGATCGAGGTATAGAATTGTGTGATAGGATTTCAGATTTCGATTGGAGACAAATAATCAGTTCTTCATCTGTGGGTTATGGATTTCAATGGAGTAGTTTAACATGATCATTCCGGATCAGATTGTGTGCCTGAATTCAGATGACCACTAACCAATTGAGTGGTGATGGCATGTGTGGGGAAATGATGATGATGTACAATGCATCAGTGATGCATAGCTAGTGTTCAGATGACTAAGAGGCATGTGATGATTTTATTTCAGCAATGAATCATGTGGTGATACTTGATTTCAGGGAGGATTCATAGGTTGGGTTTTATTATGTGTGTGGGGTATCATTATCATGGTTGTAAATACACATGTGGCATCCCAGGATGTTGAATAATCCCCTCATTTATAGGAATTAATTTAATAGATTTAGAAAATAATATTATATAAAATTATAGTGGTTATTAGGGAAACCTAATTAATGATGGTGGTTGTAATGTCAATACTAAACCCCTAGTTTAATATTATTTGATAAAAATAATAATAATAATAATAATAATATTTATGAATACTTTTTTTGGTTGTAACTATTTACTGAGATTTTAGATCATCGATCCTTTTTTGGCATCATTACCTTGAAATCATGGTGAAATATTCAAGACCAATATTGGGTACTTAATTCAGGCTCATGGATTAGTCATGTTCGCACCAAAATTTGGGAATAACAAGAACCAACCAAAGTCCTTTGGGGATGAATCGTAATGCTGCTATGTGGAGCCCCATAGCACCGTGACTAGTGAAAATCTACCCCTACACAGAACCGCCATGGATTATGGATGTGGGATGATCCACAATCCTATTTGACATTTGCGAACCCACTGCAGAGCAAGGAGGCTGGAGGCTCCACAAAACCATATGATATTTTTGAACCCACCGCAGAACAAGGAGGATTAAGGCTCCATGGACCCATTTGATGTTTGCAAGCCTGTCGCGGGGCAAGGAGGTGGGAGGCTCTGTGAACCCATTTGATTTTTTAAAACCTGCAGTAGAGAAAGGAGGCAGGAGGCTCCACGAGCCCCTTCAACATTTGTAAACCTGGTGCAGAGCACGGAGGCAGGAGGCTCTGTGATCCCATTAGATGTTTCTGAATCCACCGTACAGCCAAGAGGCGGGAGGCTTCGCAGTAATGAAGAAATTCTATGTGTCTTCCCACCAAAAAATCATCGCTTCACGACACCTCTTGCCTCAAAATATCAGGCTCCCCTCAAGCCCAAGGGATGGAACTTCTGACCATTTACATTCTTAGCTCTCAAATCACAAAGTAATTGTTTCTCTGCAAACCATGAGCTTTTCAAGGTACATTTCCATCGAGAAGTTCCTCCCCCTTTACTTGAATTCATCCCCTCTCCAAAGAGGGAATCCCTTTGCAAACCCCATGGGCCTCCGCGATGGATGTGGATCTCCAAGGGGACTCAGGTCTTCTTGTATCACATATTATTTATGAAATAACCTCCATGCACATGTGATCCACATGCTATGGTTTGTCCATTGTGCCTTTCAAGGTACATTTTCTTCGTGAAAGCCTCCCCACTTCGTGAAGAACCTTCCACATGCACCCATTCTCTATGCCTAGTATAGGCCACATAACTTCCTAAAGCACACCCCTTCCCAAATCCCATCCACTACATGGAACACAGGAGCTTCACAAGGATTCTACATATGAACCCATTTTCCCTGCAACTATTTTTCTTGTGCGGCCCTCCAGGTTTGCAAGAAGTGATTTCAAATTTCCATGGGCTGTACTTCCCATTGCGTGGCATCACCTCATGCATCATCCCATAGTCATGCTAATGGCTATTTCTTCTTCTCATATCCACACTATCGTGGAACCCTCAAAGGATAACTCAATAACACTCCCTCACCATGGGGTAGCTAATGCCTTTCTTTTCTCATGGGCGAGTGGGTATCATTTCTTGTAAGACCATGGGGTGAGGAGTGACCCCACCTTGTCTGAGCTGTCAAACAATAAACTACCAATCACCATTATCCTCAAAAAATGAATTTAAATTGTGGACTCTCCCTATGAATTATACAATGGGTTCCCCTCCATGAACATATACGCCTACTAGTCTCCACCATAGTGAGATCATGCCTCACATGTAATGAGATCCTCTTTATCGGAGTGCTATATGTCCATGGGGAAAGGGCATCCATCATGGTGTAATCCCGTAACTTTTCTTGAAGGAGGTATCATCCCTACTCCTCCTCTCAACCTCGGTTCGAAGGACATAGAGTGGGGAATGGTCACTAGATCCATCTCTTATTCGGTTCTATATCACTCTCCCTTTGGGATTCATCACCACCGAGCCTCCTCCCTGAAGTAAGTACCAATCTACATCTCTCAGGGATATAGACCATGCATAAGCCCTTGTTTCCATTTTGGGTCGCTAACCCAATGTAAGCCTCATTACACCTCCCACAGACACACATTTTGTGACATGATCGTCAGGTCTTCACTTCCTCTTGTTTCTCATACCGATCATTACTCGCGTTCCCTTACAGTAAGTATCAACCATGACATCGTGCCTCGGCCGCCTAGAGTGTAAGACCCAAACACCATCCCAGACTTCATGGGCTTTGATCCATGACAAGGAATGATATATAGGAAGCCTCCTAGAGGTTCAATCCCAACAACCACTGGTTCTGACCCCCTTCACGTCGGTTCCCACCATTCCGAACTACGTAGACATTGATCCTTGTGAAGGAAAGGTATGTAGGAAGCTGCCCTATGGTTGAAGCCCAACAACCATTGGTTACGACCCCCTTTCTGGTCGGTTCACCAACCCATCTTGAACTACGAGGACTATTATCCTTGCCAAGGCAAGGTACATAGGAAGCCTCCATATGGTTCTTGCCCACCATCCATGAGTCCTAACCATCTCCACATCGGTTCAGCACCCCATCCCGAACTATACAGACATTGATCCTTGCCATTGTGAGGCACATAGGAAGCCTCCATGAAGTTCAAGACCAACACCCATTGGTTTCGACCACTCCACATTGGTCCACCCCTCTCCCTCATGACATTAAACTATACACCCATTTTTTCCTCCATGACACTAATCTATCCCCCATACAACGGTAATACGTTGTTCCCCTATCCAGTGGTAAGCCATTGTAAACCCAATCCAATGGAAAGTCATTATGATACTCTACCCAATGGTAATCAATTGTGAATCACAAGCAGCGGTAATCCATTGTGATCCCCATTCAGTAGTAAGACGTTGTCAACTCCAGTCAGTAGTATGCCGTTTTCAACCCCAGTCGATGGTAAGCTGTCATGTTCCCCAATAGATGGTAAGCTGTTGTAGTCCCCTTAGTTGGGACACATATATCTAGTCCATCCTAGTGGCGTCAGACAAACCTCAGGCATCCAACCACGCGTAAGACTCAATATATCATCGTGTGGTTTTCCTCTGCGTACACCCTGAACTTATACCCCATCCTGAACTATGTCGACGTTGATTCCTGGCCATGTGGATACATTATAGGTCTCTTCGAGGCTCAATCCCAACATCATCATCACCCTCGAGTCGACTCAATATCATTCTCCTTTCACTTAACATAACCATCCATTATCCATATGTATTCTTACACAGGATGCCACATCCAAGTGAGATCACATCAATTCACCTCATATCATCATTGTTCCAATGAGAGGTTTCACCCATCTGATCCACTCCAGGTAGTGTTCTGATATGTTTGATCCTTATCTGATAGACATTAAACTTGTGGCTTTCCCTTTGTTAAACATGGGAATCTGGGAAAAAACATCCAGACATGCCTATGAAATATAAATCCCTGCATTTGACATGGGATTCCTCGGTCTTCAGAACCCTTGAGAAGTCCTATAATAAGGGAAAAAGACCGAGACCCACAAGTGTCCCAATGTGTAGACAAGCCAGTGATGTCCAACGTGACTACTCCTTAGACTGAAGGTTTCTACCTTGATCAGACACCATGGATTTTCTCAATAGAATAAGTGTAATTAATTTACTTCAATGATGATATGACACTGATAAGAGTTTCACGAACAATGTCTTAATCTATAAGGGAGACCTGGACTAGGTATCCAGTTTCAAGGAGGAATCTATAGAAGGATGAATCGACATCTCATCATCCCATTTTGATCAAGGAGAAAAAGTACCTGAATATGTGAAAAATGTCGTTGACTTTGGAATATAGGTATCTGGGGTAACATTTGGTGTGTCATTATAGTCCTCAAACCGACTAATGCGTGCCCCCTGGTGAAAGCTTCAAAAACCGAAATGGTGAACCTAACGTGAAGATCTTCAGCTCAATTTGACGATTAGTAGACTTCGAGATATCAGTGGATTAGCGTGTCACCAGATCCTGTTATCCAGAGCTGGGTCTTTCCATGAAAATAGTGGACCTGGTGTGAAACTTACTAGAAGCCAGGGCAGGTAAAAACATTGGACATTCAGGTCTGTGACGTTGTCAGTGAGGATCATTCTTACAATCCATGGAAGATGGAATAGCACTAGGGCACTGGACGTCGACTTCCTTTTTTGTAGCACTAACAGTTTAATATCTGTACATTCCAGGAACCCAGTTTCTATGCAATGAATCCAATCACTACCCACCCACTAACACAAGGGATGGGGTAGTGCCAATAAAATAATACTTCGTGGATCCACTACTTTTAAGACACCTTCAACAACCACAGATTGTAGGCTCCCACGCCCCATCTCCCTTTATGAATTCGTTCAACGAAGGGTGATATGAAACATCGTACTCCGATACGAGGAGGAAAATATTATCCTAACTCTGGATATAGACCTCCATGATTTAGAGGAGTTTTCACCTCATTACCTTCGCTACCCCCAAGGGCCATAGAGGAGCCACTACACCCCACTCCAACGTACAATCATTTCATGATCCTCTCTTCCGAACACCTCGATGATTCCCTCTTCTATGCCAACAAGGTAGAGGATGTTTAGGCCAGCCCGACCAGGATCCCATTTTAGGGTCTCCCGAGGAGGGTTTCCAATAGGCCACGACAGCACTGCCACCTAGTCCCATGGGCTGAAGAGCAGGTAAGTCACGGGCTTATGCCACCGGTCCTAGTACGGATAACCCGACGACAGCGTCAGGCACATGCCGAGGAGGAAACCTGCCAATGGGCAGTAATGTCGACAACTAATGTGGTTTATTCCACCACTTACATTTATCATCATCCCCTTGTGTATGCTGATCATGGTAACTTATATACCCAGCCCAAATCGAGGCCCCGACCACCCCACGAGCATGTTGGGTCGACTGTTTTGTTCACTGGCATAGGCAGCGGCCGCCGCACACCAATCTGAGACAACGAAACCCGATATGGAGGTCCTACCCATACCACCACCATTGAGAACATGTTTCCTCCCCACTTATAAGCTTATTATGAAGGTGTTCCCCATGCTACCTTCAATCCAAATAAGTGTCCTCCGCATGACAGTGACACTTAGTACGAAATCCTCTCCCGCACTCATTACAATTGGTATGGAGTTGTTCTTCCAACCATAGGCTGCCAGTGTGGGGAAGTCACACATACAATCAATATATTGTAAGGCGGCCCACCCCATGTCCTTATAGAAGATGGAGAATGTTATCCTCTCCTCAATAATTAGAGGAGTGAAGGTCAGCTTTGCTTCACCAGCACCCAACACATGGGTCATAACCATGTTTGGATTGACTAGTAAGAGGACACTCCTTGCACTGATACTGTAAGGGGAAACAAGCATGGAGGTCATACCCGTGCTCCTATCAGCTCTATAAGAGGTCCTACCTACTCCACCTTTTTCTACGGTGATTCTCTCGGCACATAAATTAGCAGGAATGATGGTCCTCCCCATATTCACTTTGATATATGTTCATGTTCTCCTCACACCCCAGCTAACATAGGCGAAAATCATATTCTCCCCAGAACCAATAAGACCGAAGGACCTCCTCGTTCCAGAAATCAACCTTATCCTGAATAACCACGCTAAGGCAGGAGGGTGGTATGTCACCACCATTAAAAGAGTGGCGACAAGATTAAGATCAAGATCAAACTAGTTTTCTTCTCAGATTCTGAGGTGGAATATGACTTTTGGATGTAACCCTATCATTGATCCTCCATTTCATGGGTCGAAGTAGGATCAAGGCGCATCATCCTCATACTTATATAAGGTGAGGTCCATCAGATTCCCGCCTCCCTTTATACTAATATCCTATATGACAAATAATTGGAAACTCCAAAGGTTTTGGCCATGAAATCCACACCATCATCACCAGAAGAACTCTCTAACTCAACTAGAGATCACATAAGGCTATTATAGGGACCAATGGTGGATGATCAGTAGTGTATCCCATCACTGGTATCCGTAGTTCCAATTACAGAAACTTCGGTCATCAACCTGTCTTACCGCAATGTGGTGGCTAATTCAATACCCTCTTCGAAAGATAACCTAAGATGCGGCGGTTTGTCAGCTCAGTAATCGTATTCTCTGCCTGCCAGCCAACCGTCCCATTGGTTTGCCTCAGTTCCACTACATGTTCCCCAACTACCTCTAGTTGATGAGTGGGGAAATGAAGGTCAATACCACGAGTTATAGCCAAGGATCTTGTGGGCCATTCCTGGAGAAAACCATTTTCTTGAGATGTTTTGGCCAGTTTCAACGAAAAATTTAAGGATACAAGAATCACTCACCCGGGAAGAGGTCTAGAGTTTTTTCCCAACCCTCTAGGGAAATCATTTCTATATTCTTCATCTATGAGTGGCATAACCCAAGATTCAGGTTCACCTTAAATACATCGACTAACAATGTCATTTGGTTTATTTGGCCACAATCTCTATGTTCTAGTTCCCGGAGTCACCAAGTCGCCATAGGACACTCCAACAATGATACGTTCAGAGCATTAATGTGCCTCACAAGATATTCAAGGATACTCCCCCCCCCCATGTGAATATTTTCATTTTGGGGTAGTACTCAGCCCTCTATTTTATTTCTATCTAGTGCTAGCCTGATTTTCCAAGAGACATAGAGCATATGCCTCCAGGTAGGGTCACGGTTAACATGGATAACCTATCTTGGGTGAGAACAAGCTGGAGATTCTTGGATATAACCTACCCCCTAAGGGAGTTTTCCACCTATTGGATCTGTTTTGAAGGATTACTAATCAACAGAAGAATCAAATGGGTCTTCTTATTCCCACCGAGGAATTGGTCATCAGCCGAAATCCCAACAATGGTAAGGACCACCTAAGATCCATTAAACCCCCCGACCTAGATGGATCAGTGAAGAACGTAGAATATGAACCTAAAAAAGTCACACTACTTCAGCAACTCACCAAACACACGAATATGGTCGATGACAATCTAGCCTAATGCACTACGGAGCGATCACCCGACTATGATGACCCTCAGACAGGGCAGTAGGGGAATGCAGAACTTCCCATTGGGGAATTGCCTCCAAGTGACCCTGACCATCCTGCCCATGCAGATAGATTTGATGCTATAACACATGGAATGAGGGCGTGGTATTAGTCACCAAATCCACCGAGAGGAGTGAAAATCCTCGAGACTATGCTCAGATTCCCCCAACTGGTCCATAGGTCATTCCAGTAGCCGCTCCACAAGACACTAAGACGTCTTCTCATTTTGAAGAACCTGCCAATGTGCTGGTGGTAAGGCAACCCTATCAAGAGAGGAAGCCCCACCCAGATTATCAAATGGCATCACTAATCGCCTGCCTCAAAGCATTAGAGACTCAACAGGTGGAAATCCTGCATGATGGAAAGCCATATCTGGCATGGGTGGATGGTATGTCATCCCCCGGGTTTGGGAAATCCCACCTTTTCCCCCTTCAATGTGACATGGGATGCTCTAAAACTCTTATCCCACTTTATATCAATGTGTGTACCCATGTTTGGAACCCACATGCAGAAGGAATCCGCCAAAATCTAGTGTTTCGTATAGACATTAAAGGGTCCATAGTTTGTTTGTTAAATCCGGCTCCCCATCAGATCAGTAGCTAGCTGGGAAGTCCTCCATAGAAAATTCATCTACCAGTTTAGTTCCACCACTCAGAAAACGAGTATTGAAAACCACTTCAAGTGAAAGAAAAGGACTGATGAGCACATTGCAGACTTTGTCGCCTGGTGGAAACGGCTCACATACTATCTTAACACGCCACTAACATAGGAGAAACTACTGAATATGTGCGTAGGGAATGTCAAGATAGAACTGGTCCCCTCAGTGTTCACCCAGAACTACTATGGGGGTTTCTGATACTTCTCTAATAAGGCCTAGTGCCTAGAGGAATCCTTACAGTAGACTTAGAAGGCATGTCTATTGCCTCCTTCAATCCCCATGAGAAGGGCCACTAGGGCCATGCCAACTACATTTCCCCAAATAGAGCCCCATGAAACTAGAGTTGTTACCTTTAGAGCCTCCTCCACAGCCTCGCAGAGGCCCTCCACCTTGGTCGCAACCTCTAACCCAGTAGTTCCCACCTTAGAATCGGTAGGCACCCCCTCAAAAATGTTCCACTATCGCCTAGGTGAGATAACCATGCACCACCACCTCGATAGGCTCCAACTGCCCCTCGTTAGGGTCAGGATCCTAAGGCCCCTTTCCCAGATAGGAGGAGCCAGAACTTCTTGTTCTATGAGGGCCAAGTCCCTACTTATTTCTGATGTGACTTGATGCAGACGATTGTACACTTTCCTAAATGTTGGAGGCCTGAAGAGGCAAACCTCACATATCACCCTAATTACTGCCCCTATCACCGGATCTTGGGGAACACCCTCATGCAGTGCTATGCGTTTAATGAATGGATTAAAGACAAGGTGGATAACCACACAGTCTGGTTGGTTATAGCTCCGAAACAGTTGGCATGTATCCTCATAAGGTTCGACAGTAGAAGTGACAGCGAAGACGAGTGGCATTAGGTTTCGAACTGCGGGTCCCAGAAGTATGATGATTAGATGGATCATAAAATTAGTCAATTTTTAGGTGTGTATTATAAAATAACAATTTTATAAATGTATTATTTTTTAATAAATTATTTTATTTTATGAATACTTTGAATTTTTTTTAATAAATTTTACAATAAATTTTTATAATATAAATTGTTATTAATAATTTTAAAATACCATGTTGAATTTGAAATCCCGTTCTCTCTATTAAAAAAATTTATTTAAGGATTTAATTATTATTTTTTATTTTATGTTTTATTAAATATAATAAGTTGAATTTAATTTTTTCATTTATTTGATTATTAAATATATTTTTCAGATTTTAATATCATTGGATTCAATGGAAATGATAATTTTTTTGAAACCATATGTCCTTTTACATATAAATAATCCTTTTCAGAGAAGGTTTTCACGAGTTAAATGGGATTAGGATATGATTAATTTATCTACACAATAAATGTTTATTTAATTAAATTCTTCTTATATTTTAAATAACATGGTTTTATTATTTATCATTATTAATATAATATTTGGTATTTAATTTAGATTTTGATGATTAATGAACATTACCCTGATAATAGTGAAAAAATTATTTTCAAATTATTATTTTATTAATATTATTAAATTTATATGTTTAATAAGATATAAAATAACATAGTTAAAAAATAGTTACTAACTTAATTTTAAAAGAGAAAAACCTAAAAAAAATAATAGTAAAAGATTTAGAATGTTTTAACATTTGTGTAATTAAATTTTTGAGGCATGATCAACCAAAATAAACCGTACAATCAATAATTTAGAATATTTTGATCCATTGAACATGGAATTGTATGACTTCATTATTAAAATATAATGACTGCATTCAAATGTACACTTTTTCCTCTCTTATAAAAGGTGATCACTTTGAATTATTAAGAAACAAATCTATTTATTGTATTACCCTATAAAAATCTGAAATTTTACTCTACCCAGAACCGTATCCCACAAAAATATGATCCATCTAGTCATATTCAACCTAAGCCCTTCAATTTTAATGGAACATCAAAGGGAAAAATCCAACCTCTAACATAAGTGTTATTTTATGTTAATCTTTTCTTCTTAATCATACACATAAAAATATGTTATCACAATAATCATATGAGGAATTAAATATAATTACTATATTAATATTTTATTATATTTTTTTTTATAAAATATAATTAATAATTTTATTCCACTAATAAAAACAAAACAACATCATTACTGTGTTGTGCAGAGTACCACCTCCACAATGTGACAACATTGGTTTTTGATTAAATCAATTAATTGAAATAATTAGTTTTGGTAAAAATGAATAAATATAATATATCTCATATATTTATGATTTCTAAAAGTAAATTAAATATACACCTTCACCCACACTGAAATATTGTAAAGATACATCACTAATCATGTGTACGCGAGGACTAGCAGTGCCATGTTGAAACAATTTTTATTTTTCATCAAAATTTTCACAGTTAGAAAAAAAATATTCATACATAGTTAAACACTTAAACATCAATATAATATCATTATTGTTCTTTCATAATGTTATTATATCAACAGACACACCTCCTTATTGATACTCTTTAATTGAATTAAATCATTTTCATGTTTGGATATTTTTAATCACAAACGTAAAAAATGCATTAAAATAAAATTATGGATGACTATTAGAACAATAAAAACAACATTATTTTATAATATCATGTAAAAAATGTTTATTATATGATTTTTAAATACTTTCTTATATATATAACATATTATTAAAGTGTATTTTTTGTTCGCTAAAATTACTGAAATAATCCACTATCAATTCTGTTTGTCTATAATGTAACCAAAACACATATGGAATAAAATTAAAAAAATAAAACAATATAATTTATATATTAAATAATTTTAAAATGTTTATCAACAATTAAATTGCTATAATAGTACGGGTAGTAATAGGAAAATTATTAAACATGTGTAATACCAATAAGGTTATAAATACCCAATGATCATAATATGATATAATTAATTAATTTTATAATGATATGAAATTATATTAAGGATTATAAAATGGTAATATTTATCAGTAATGTTATGAAATATTTTTTTAGTCTTATTTATTCTTTTTTATAAGATATTAGAGTCTTATCTACTGATAAAAGTAACAAGATAAATGTTTTTCATCTCATAATTCTTCCCTTTGATACTGGCCTGGTATTTTGTATATAATTTCATTTACGTGGAGTATATTTTTCTTATTTGAGATATAATATAATTAATTATATTTTAATCATGTTAATTAAATTTAAATCATAATAAATCTATTTTTCAAGGGGATTTGATAAGAATGTTTCAAAAGTTGTAATGGTTTTGGATAATTCATTTTCATTTTCATGAGTTATAATAATTATTATTATTGGACCCTATTCTTATAAGATGGGAAAATATATTTCCCATGATTGTATAGAATTTTATTTCAAATTTAATTTATCTATATTTTTAATTCATTCCCAAAATTTACTCTAAAACTCCTTGACCCCAGAAGCCCAGAGTTGATGTATTATTTTAATACACTGGCTTGATCACAAGAGATCAAATCCCAAAAGATCGACCATCTTAGCATTCTTGGAAAATAGATTAAATACATGAAAGTTACATTACAAATTATAAAATAAAGCACAAAATAATTGATCCTTTGAGAATTCTCTCAATCCCCAGCTTAACCTTTATTATCAATCATAATACAGTTCATGGAATCATAGGAAAATAAAACATAAGAAAGGGGTGAGCTCAGATGCTCAGTAAGGACAACATTATAGCAGAAACTTTCACAAATAAGCATATACATTTAAGGAAATGTATAAAACCAGAACAAAAACCTTTTAAACATAAACTTCAACATAATATGGAAATGGTACAGTAATATAATTCTATTTACTTATTGACATTAATATTCTACTAGTCGAATAATCATATCCAATATAAATTTCCACTTTCATAATGATGGAATGCATAATGCCAGACTTCATAACCACATAGTCAAGGCCTTCTGTAAGATTACAAATTAGATTTTTTAAGGCCTTGTTCGAATACACTAGTTTGTCTCATGAGACCTACTGATACATCGAGGAGATATAGCAGGCTCTACCCATCACTTACTAAGTACAATGCATTCCTCTTATTAAATGGTTTAAAAATACATAAACATTACTCTTAAAACTAGCATAAAAATGTCAATAATTTATCCATAAACCCTGAATGGTATAAAAATAACAAATCCAAAGTCAAACATATCACAAAACCATAAATACAGAATGGAATATTTGTATCATAATAAATCAACCATTATCAAGAATAATATCCTATAAAGGATGTTGACAAAGTTGAAAATGATCAGTAATAAAATATTTGATATAAATATCACTTTTTATAAAATTATTTAGAAGTAACATAATTTATAAAGGAAGAAATTTAATGAAATTTTGGAATCAATGTTTCCCATAATACATTGAAACTTTTGAAAGGAATTAACACTTTAAAATCATTCATTTCCATTTAAATAAATCCTGAAATCCATTTTGAAATCATGGAAATTAATGAGAATTACTTAGAAGAATAAATATTTAAAACATTTAAAATGATGTTTTAGTAAAAATTCCCTTAAAAACAATCTCCTTGAAAACTATTTTATAAAATATGGACATGTATAATAAATATGTCCTAGTAGATACTTAAGTAAAAATAACCTTGGATAATAAAGAGAGTGTGAAATTAACCCTTACCTTGCACTTTACTTTGGTCATGGGTATGTTTAAACTCTTTTATAATGACCATATTATGTAATTAAATTATAAAAAACCACATTAATATTTATTATATCATAAAGTATTAATTTATGACTTTATACTACCCATTTAATAATGATTTCCATGTTAAATTAACATTTCATGTAATAATCGCTTTCTTTATCGTACATGTTTTAACTTGTTACTCTTGAGTGTATCACTTAGATCATGATTTAAATACTTACATAATATAAAAAATGATTTATATATCATATATATTAATAAAATAAATATGTATATTAGATATATATATTAAATGGAAATCACCATTTATGGAGACGGTAGGCCGTAGGTAAGTATAAACGTTGTTTCCGTTTTTATATCGTATTTAACAAAACTATGAAAATAAAATATATGTATGTTCATACGTATAAAAATCGTTAAAGTATAATTATTATGTCATATATCACATAATTATTAATAATACATATTTTATAATCATCGTTGAATGGTGAACGTGGAAATGAATGTCATCGCGTTGTGGAGACGGTAATCCGTACATACTCACGAGCGAAAATATCATTATATTAATGAAAAAATTGTATGTAATTGGATGGTATATCATATATACAGATTGATTAACATGTTATATATATTATTTAAAACATTTATACTGATTATTATACCTATCTAAATGATGATCTGTTTGAATAACAAATTACACCACGATAAAGAGACGATAATCTGTACGTACAAACGTATGGAGGCTTTGTCATTTATATGAATGATAGAATAATAAATATGGTTGTACCATTTTTGTAATAGAATTTTAGTATATAGAGGATACTATAGTAATTATTTTAGAATGTAAACAACAAATAAAGATGATGTGGAAGAATAAAAGAACATGAAAGAGGTGATGAAATATTTACCACTTCTTCGGGTGTTTCCTTTTGAGTTGATCACAATGTATCCTTAGGTTGGATTTCAGATCAAAGTAAGGACTCTAGGTTTATTTGAGGAAATTTATGAGGATATTTGGGCTGCATTTGGTTGAGCCAAATGGATTTGGAGGTGTGATTTTGAGTGAAAGGTAAGTTCCATTTTATAAGAGAGGTGTGGTTCACTTTAGGGAAAGTTTGAAATATTATTTTATAAGAAATTCATTTTCGGTTTCTAGTGGCATAGAAATAATTAATTTATAGGATAAGGTGGTTATAGGTCGAAATAATCTAAACCAATAGGTTTTATACAAGTTTATTCTTCTATTTTAATCTTATCATTTAGATTTATCTCTTAATTAAATAGTTTAACTTTAACCGTGTATTCTTGTATTATTACACTATATGATTAATAAACATACACTAATAATCCTAGAGAACCACAAGTGGTACATTAATGGAATATATAATATTATTAAACCCTTTGATCAAACCTTATATTTTTAGGAATAGAGTACCAATTAATAATATAATATTTGTTTTAGAAACTCAATTATGTCAATTTTGAACCTATTTAGTATTTTAATTTTTTTAAAGCCATAAAAACTTTATCACTTTAAATAAATTTTTTCTATCCAACCATAAAATGTCATATTAACCTATAAAATTAGTGGAATTCATCAAAATATTCAATTTATATTTATTTGGATATTTATATTATCAATTATTTTAATCATTTATTAATAAGGTAATTACTGCATCATCATTTTTTCATAAATATATTAAATTATTTAATTTTGAAAATTTATAAAATAAATTATAGTATGTAGCAGATTTTTTACCTTTCTAATGAATATTTATAGTCGAATTTATCTTATGTATAACCGTATATTAAAAATGGTTTAGTTATTAAACAATGATTTTTACTCTTTTAACTATTCTTTTAATAAAATAATAATAAATGTACTAATCTTATCCATGTAGACCAAAGGGGGCCATATTTTATTCTTAAGATTTTTTTGGTCGAATTATACTTATCCAATATAATTAGAACATGTGTTAGGGTAATTATGACATCAATTTTACCCTTAATTACTCTATTTACCTATAACCTTGGTAAATAAAAGTCAAAAGTTACTATTCACCAAAAATTATTTTCATCTTATTAAACCAAATTTTTCATACTAATGATAACAATGTCTCTAATTTTTTTGAAATTCAATAGACAGAATCGGTGAAATTAATTTTTATTCTGATTTGCAAATGCTCTTAGGAGGTGGTTAAAAGGCGGTAAAACATTCGAATTTTTTTTATATATCTACAGTTATTATAAAATGAATCCAATTAATTAAAATAAACATATAAAGGTATTTAATATATATTTTTACTGAAAAAATTTAAAATAAAATAACTAATTATTTGAATAAAATTTCAGTTTTAGATAATAACTCAGTGTTTTTCACTATTCATAAAAAATAGCAGGTTTTTAAAAATATACCAAAAATTTACCCTAAGATAATTTTGATATTCCAAATTAGAAAATGAATTCTATTTTACCAAATTCGAAACATAGAAGTTTCATTTATTAATATAAAAATACTTCCCGTTTTCCAAACCAAAAATCAGGTTTTTAAAAAGAAAAAACTATCATAATATTTACATGTGTTTATGTCAAATATAAATGTGAAATTACTTATAATGACCTACGTTGTTTAAATGTTATAAAAATTATCTAATTATAATTCAAAACATTTCAAATGCATAATTTAACACTTTAAATTATTTCGATTAAAAAAGTTGTTTTCCTTCATGACCCCCTCCCCACAAAGTGTACCCCTCCTGGGTTGGCAATGTGAGAAGGGAGATAATGACCCCCTGTGTTCTATCTACAGTAGGCCCCGGGTTGGAGACTAGCACCGAGGGTATAATAAACACACAAATGGGAGGCATTACCCTCAAGGATAACACATTCGGAGGAGAGAGATCTAATAGAAACCAACCAAATCCAACTCAGAACTACAATATAAAAGAAACCAAAGTGCATATATAAAATGTCATGAAAAAATACTACAACTAAAGGGGAAAAAATACAAGTACCCAAATGAAAGTATAAAAAACTACAACCACAAGCCCGAACCGCTCCTACAACCCCAAGCTAGTAGAAACCAACTTGATCTCCAACCTGCTCCAATAGACCTGCAAAAAATTTTATATATACGTAGGGTGAGTATAACAGTATACTCAGTAGGATCCTCCCCGAAGCCTCTCGTGAAAAGGTAAAGAAAGCATACTGAATCATAGTGAACAACAAGTGAAACTAACTCGTCACCTAAATAGGTATACTATGTTCCCAACCTCACCACGGCTACTCTCACCAAGTAACGCATACAAGAATATATCATATAATAATGAATATCAAGGGTACCCCGCTACTACCTTCCCACTAGTTTGCCGCTTTTCCCCAACGACATGCATCCTGTGCATCTCTCTCCAAAGGCTTTCCCGCAGACACATGGGGAAACCACAACACCATCCTCACAACCAATGTTACCAGGTATGTTCCGGGAGCCACCACAGCCTGCATAACATGTATCATACATCGGGTATTATTCCTCAAGACATTACACCTATACTATGAGTAAGGATCTTCATGCCATCACAGCTTATACACGTTACACATATAGTAGTCCATAGTATACTATATCCAGAATATATGTGTGTGAATAACCACAAGCTATTACAGCCCTCAACACACATATATGGGGAAAAATAACCGTTGTGCCTAATGGCACAAGTATCTACCAAGAGATGAGAGCGGGGCCAAAGGGGGTAGTCATCCATTCATCTCCCCACCTGAATGATAGGGAAAACACCCCCAGGGCTCAGAATCCCCAGGGCATCGGTTTCCCTTACTGACAGGGTGGAGTAGCATATAGAAAAAAAAGTACAGAATATATTAGAAATCACAACCACACTATGGGTATAACTTAGTCTTAGACACAATTGCAGCTTACATTTTTTGGACTCCAGGCTGCGACTTCTAAAACTATGTTTCCTTCAAGCACACAACCATTTAAAGAGCTTTATTAGATTACTTCATTCCCCCTTTATCAATTCCACTTTATATTTATTAATTATTCCAACATTAATTAACCATGAACAAAACCACGTTAAATTCCATTAGCTTCACACCCAAAGTCAATTGTTCATCCAAAATATTACAACCTCATCATTATGTTTTGGAATCTCGATCCCATGGATTAACACCATTTATTCAAACATTCATTATAGAGTTATGTTCCCATATTCCCAGGCATTCTAGAAAAGAATTATATGCTTCTAAACAAAAGTGGTCTCAACACGGTGTGTAGATGTACTACCCGTCGAGTCTTTTCCGCCTATAGAAAGAGCGTATACCCTTCCTCCCTTGAGAAACAAGACAAGGAAAGCACGTGACATACCCCGCGTCTTCGCCTCCTCTGGAAGAAGGCTATGTAAGACCAGCTTCCATGAGCAGTGGGGCAAGGTAAAGTAGATAAATAATCAAAGAACCCACAAGAATCCAACAATCACATCCAACCCATTCAATAATCCCTGGTGTCCTCCCCGACCCCCACATGCATAAACCGATGCATCTCTCCACTCTAGGCATCATCCGCTGCCACAAACAAAAGGCCTTTATTCCCCCACATATCACATCAACCATCCAAGATCACATCACAGCCCAAGCTGCAGGAAAGGAAGATCACATCAATTGGGCTCTTGGACCTTTAACAATCAAGAGGGTAACACATAACCCTTCAAGGAAATTTCATCCAATCAAATATTAAAACCATCTTTAATTAACAGATTTAATCTGTAGCTGCCAAATTCGGGAACCTTAAACAGTAAGCTATCAGAAATGATCAAACATGCTTCAGGTTTACCAACCAACTGAATTAAACATGCACATCAGCATCAATTTGATTAACATCAAATTAGAACAATAACAACAATGACAACAACCGGATTCATTTACATGCCTCTTTATCTTTATCCAATTAATTATCAATTAATTTTAGGCTTTACATTATTTATCAATTTCATCAAGAACAACATGCTAACAAGCATGGAATAGATATCACGCTATCTAGAAAATCAAGAGGTGGACTATTATCACAGTGCATAGCAACAACATGCGATCAAACCAATTAATTTAATCTGGTTCAAGTATTTAATGAGGTCAATTTCATTGTGATCCAATGGGCTGAATCATGATAAATCTACGATTTGACATAAACAATTAGTGATGTAAGGAATCCTCTACCTCAAAGGTTTTTGACGAAATAAACAACGGTCAAAGAACACTCAAGAAACCGGGTCGATTCTCCACGAACCCTCCATAGATCTCTTCTCCTAACACAAAAAAGACCAAAGCTCAACATATTTGGAATCCACAAACACATATCTACCCATAAATATCATAGATCTAATAAACAGAGAGAAGTGGTGGAGTATATCTAAGTAGATCTATGAAGCCAAACATGAACAATCACATACCTCATGAAACCGGCTTCGATTCGACATGATAAGCCTTCAGATTACCTCCAAAACGCTTGGGAGATGTTATCATACCTTCATGGAAGGGTAATCACACGTTATGGCCACTTAGTGGATTAAACAAACCATTTAGAGGCAAAAAAGAGTTAGATCCACAATTTTATGATATAATTTAAGTGCCCGAATGGCTATTCCGCACGATTTGACAAACCGAGCACTAACCATGTGTTTGCTTCTACATCGTCAAACACTCCTTGGATGGTTAGTCTGCATGGTTAGACAAACTGTGCACTAACGGTGCGTTTGCAACTGCCTCCAAAAACAACCTCGATCGGTTTATCCACACGATTTAGACAGACTGTGCGCCTGCTCTGTAAACGCTATCACCCTTTAGTTCTCCTTAAAAGTCCACACAAACGCACCCCCAAGTCACCCTGACCTCTTAGAACACCTCTAGCACCACATTTTCACAAGAAATTTACCGGAGAGGTCTGGACCATTACATCATATACCTCTCAAAACATTCATGTCCTTGATAATCCAAAACACACCTTAAGAGAAAAATGAAACAGGGTCCGAACAACCACCCACCGAGATACCTCTCAAAAGAGAGAAAGCCACCAAAACTGACTCCTCAAGGCTCAGTACATCTTTATCACACCAGGATGTACCAATAAATGTGAACTATGGAACTCTCGGAGAACCATATCATGCATCATCAAAGGAACAAAAATCCTTCCATGATATAACACTCTATGTTGTTCATCCTCAGACCAACCATTAGGGGCCTCACCAAAAACTACTCGGTCTCTCCAGACTTCAACCTCTAGATCCCCCAAGTGGGACTCTTCCACCTTCTGCATCAGGGATGACTGTACCATCATCTGAAAAAGAAAACCTTTACCCCCAACATCTCTTATGTCAATATGTAATGCTGATAGTTATTACATTACTCTCCAGGAATCACCCTTTTCACGCACAGCATCACTACGTGACTTTCCGCTAAGTGAATCAGCTACAACATTCCCTTTTCCAGGTGTATAAAATATTTCTAAGTCATATTCCTATAAGAACTCCAACAACCAATGCTATCGTAAGTTCAAGTCACACTAGGAGAAAACATGCCTCAAACTCTTATAATCGGAGAAAATGACATAGCGCTCACCGATGAGGTATTGTCTCCACAAATTTGGAGAAAACACAATGGCTGCCAACTCAAGATCATGGGTGGAAGAGTTGCATTCATGGGGACGTAACTGCTGATACCCATAAGAAACAACTGAACTCTTCTGCATGAGAACACAGCCTAACCTCAGATGTGATGAATCACAGAAAACATCAAACTGAACTCCATTAGTATGAAGAAAAAGGACTGGAGCACTTAGTAACTTCTCCTTTAGATTCTCGAAAGCTACCTGACACTGATCATTCCATATGAATTCCTGATATTTCATGGTAAAAGCTATGATAGGAGTTTCAACTCATGTAAAATTGGCTACAAACATCCTGTAGTAGCCCGCAAGACCAAGGAAACTTTGGACCTCTAACAATGTCTTGGGGGCTGCCCAAGAAACAACTGCTTCAATATTCGATGGATCCACAACTACTCCCTGTTGGGACACAAACTTTCCCAAGAAACGAGCATCCCGAGCCCAAAAATAATACTTTGAAATCTTCCCGAATAGTTGATGTTGACGAAGGACTCCCCAAATCGCGTGTAGATGCTCTACATGCTCCTCCTTAGACATGGAGTTCACAAGGATGTTGTCGATGAAAACTACCACGAACTTGTCTAGGAACTTACAGAAGACAACATTCATCAATCCCATGAATACTGCCGGAGAATTCGTCACTCCATATGGCATTAAAAAGAAATAATAATTACCATGACAACAATGGAAAGAAGACTTCAGAATATCCTCATCCTTCACACGCATATGATGATACCCCAACCGCAAGTCGATATTTGAGAACCAACTTGAACCCATTAGTTGATCGAATAAGTCATCAATCCTTGGAAGAGGATAACGATTCTTTATTGTCACTTTGTTTAAGAGACCTAATCAACACACAATCGCAAACTATCGTCAGCCATATTCACGAACAAAAATAGTGCACCCCATGGTGACAGACATGGCCGAACAAAACCACACATTAACAAACAATCAAGCTGTACAATTATCTATCGTAACTCAAAATGGGCCATCCTATATAGAGACATTAAGATAAGAGATGCTCCTAGATGTATCTCGATCAGAAACTCAATCTCTCATCGAAGGGGTAATGTTATAACATCTTCGGAAAAGACATCAGGGTAGTCCTCTACGACCCATGGAAATGCCAACTGCTGAACCTCTGAAGAACATAACATCATCTCATACACCATAGATGATAAGGACAGAACATTCATATGACCCATCTGAGGATCTCTCTCACCAAAAAACACTACTTGCTCTCCATCACCACCAAGGAAAATGACCTTCTTCCCGAAGTAATCCACGATATTCTGCACTGAATACAACCAATCCATGCCTAGGATGACATCATATGGTTTTATTCGTAAACATAGGAAATATTCCAAAGAGTGGTGTAGACCAACAATTGCTCACAGTCTCTACATACTTCAAACAAGTCAGCTCGTCCTCCAACTGGCGTAGTCAACGCCAGGGGCACTAGAAGCCTCTCAACCTCAAGTCCCAAAGCATGGAAAAGGGTAGGTGATATAAAGGAGTGTGTCTCTCATAAATCAATAAATGCATACACCAAGGTTGAAAAAAAGCAAAGGGTACCTCGAACGACATCTGGGTCAACTGGTGCTGGCATCGCTAGAGCATGATGCTAGCGACGTCCTCCTCCACGGCCTCTCTGACCCTAATGACGACCACCACCATAGAAAAACTATGATCTCTGAGGACATGGAGTGTAATGGGGCCATAATCTACCTGCCCCATCTACCCTCTGATGAACTAATGCTGGTGCAACCTGCTGCTGCTGTTGCCTCGGCTGGAACTGCCTCAATGGAGGAACCTAGAGCGTAGCGCCCGGTGCACGATGACCAATCTGAAAGGTCAGGCACTCCCGCTGCTGATGGCCATGACCACCACAAGAAAAAAAAGTGACTGATCCCTTGTCATAGACCTGAGAGTTGATGCCTCTGGGGAAATGAGACCTGAAGGGGTGGGACCTACCCCCGGCTTAACGAAAACTCTTCTGCCCTAAAAACCGGTAACACCGGACCACAACTCCACTTCATGAGGAATCATGATGATTCCCCTCTCATGACAATCTTTTCCTGGCCAATGTTCTCTCAACAACCTATTCGCTTTCCAACACCTCAATATATGTCTTCAGTATAAATAGGGTGACCTGGCACTGGATTTTAGGATGCAATGCCTCCTCAAAATGCCTCGCCCTAGCCTCTTCATCTGGCAGCAGTTCTGAAGAATATCGCAAAAGGTTCCTGAAACGGATCCCAAAATCCCAAACACTGGATCTCCCATGTCGATGGGTAAGAAGCTCCTGGAGACTGGATGCCTTCACAGTCGAGGAATGGAAATCGACTCTAAACTTGTCTTCGAATTCCTCCCATGAGATCACTGACTCCTCAAGATCCCCATGGAACAAGAACCACCACTACCACGCTGCTCTACATACCATCATCACAGCTAAGGACGCCCAGTGCTCCTTCCAAGCACGAATCGAACTGAAGCCTATACCGACCTCCTCCAACCAGTCTTCCATGAATGCGTCTGAAATGAATCCCTCATACTTCTGTAGACTCTGTCGCTGAAACTCTTGGAGTTTCTTCTTCCAAATGTCTTTGTCGTCAGCCTCTACCCTACGACGACCTGGTGGAATATCCAGCTGGAAAATTTCTACGCAATCATATTGAGGACATCGACCTGGAGACATACCTGTAAAATAAGAACCGTTAGAGTTCCTATGCCTTGAATATGGAAGACACAAAATTAATTAATTTATTGTTTTATTTTTATTCATTATAGGTTAACCTATCCCAAGGTCTACACATTCAAACAGAGGCACAAAGAAGAATGGTGCACAGTCCATTCCTAGGTATCTACCCTGCACCTAGTATCACCTTGTTTAGTAGCCATTGTAAACATAAAGGTCTGTACATCAGATCATAGGGGGCCCTAAATACCTATATCTTAGACGGTCTCCAGTGTTTACCTCACTTGCTAAAAATGAATGACATCATTGCCCAACCAACCCATGCAACCTCACTTGTGCCTAACTACAAACTCCATCCTATCCCTCAACTAGAGTTCTGATACCACTCTATCATGAACCCTCCCCACAATGTGTACCCCTCCTGGGCCGGCTATGTGAGAAGGAAGATAATGACCCCCCGAGTCCCGCCTCCAGTAGGCCCCGGTTTGGGGACTAGCACCAACGTTATATTAATCACACAAATGGGAGGAATTACCCTCTAGGAGAACACATGTGGGAGAGAGAGATAAGATCGACACCAACCAACTCCAACTAAGAACATGAATATAAAATAAACACAAGTGAATATATGAAATGTCATGAAAAAGTACTACAACTGAAGTGGAAAAAATGCAAGTACCCACAAGAAAGTAAAAAACAACAACAACCACAAGCCCGAACAGCTCCTACAACCCCAAGCTAGTAGAAACCAGCTTGATCTCCATCCTTCTTCAAGGGACATGAAAAAAAGTTTATATATACATAGGGTAAGTGTAACAGTATACTCAGTAGGAACCTCCCTGTTGCCTTTCTTACAAAGGTAATGAACGCATGCTAAAGCACAGTGAAAAACAAGTGAAACTAACTCGTTACCTAAACATATATACTATGTTCCCAACCTCACGATGGCTACACTCACGAAGTAATGCATACATGAATATATCATATAATAAAGAATATCAAGGGTACCCCACTAATACACCCCCACTAGTTTTCTTCTTTTCCCCAACGACATACATCCTGTGCATCTCTCTCCAAAGGCTTTCCTGTAGACACCTGGGCTAAGCACCACAATCTGCACCTCATGCACCAAAAAGGCTTGACTGTAGACACCTGGGTGAAGCACCACACCTTCCTCACAACCAAGGTAACCAGGTAGGTTTATAGAGCCCACATAACATGTATCATACGTCAGATATTATACCTCAAGCCCTTACATCCCATACTCTGAGTAAGGATCCTCAAGCCATCACATCCTATACACGTTTCAAATATAGTAGTCCATATGATACTGTATTCAGAATATATTTGTGTGAATTACAACAAGCCATTACAGCCCTCTACACACATATATGGGGATGACGAACCACTGTGCCTAATGGAACAAGTATCTTCCCAGAGAAGAGAGCGGGGCCAAAGAGGGTAGTCACCCATTCATCCTTGCAACAGAATGTTGGGGAAAACACCCCCTAGGGATCAGAATCTCTGGGGTGTCAGTTTCCCATACTGATAGGGTGGAGTAGTATATAGAATCACAAAAAGTATAAAATATATTATAACTCACAACCACACTATGGGAATAACCTAGTCTTAGACACAACTACAGCTAACATCTCTCGGACTCTGGGCTGCCACTTCTAAGACAATGTATCCTATAAGCACACAACCATTTAAAGAGCTTTATTAGATTACTTCATTACCTTTTTATCAATTCCACTGTATGTTAATTAATTCTTCCAACATTAATTAACCATGAAGGAAAACACATAAAATTCCATTAGCTTCACACCCAAATTCAATTGTTCTTCCAAAATATTACATCCTCATCATTATGTTCCAGAAACTCCATCCCATGGGTTAACACCATTTATTCAAACATTCATTTTAGAATTACTTTCCCATATTAGAAGGAATTCTAGATAATATTTCTATGCTACTAATCACAAGGGGGATCAACATGGTGAGTATATGTACTACATGTAGAGTCTATTTCGCCTATAGCAAGAGCGTAGACCCATCCTCCCTAGAGAAGCTAGACATGGAATGAATGTGGAATACCTCGTGCATCATCGCCTCCTATGGAAGATGGGTAAGAAAGACCAGGTTCCTTGAGAAGTGGGGAAAGGTAAAGCATAAAGACAATAAAATAACCTGTAAGCATCCAACAATCCCATCTAACCCATTCCATCATTCCTGGTGTCCTCCCTAACACTCACATGCATAAAATGATGCATCTCGCCAATATAGGTGTCATCCGCCACCACAAAAAAAGGCCTCTATGCCCCCACATATCACATCAACCATCCAGGATCACATCACAGCATAAGCAGCAGGAAAGCAACAACACGTAAATTGGGCTCTTGGCCCTTTAAGAATAAAGAGTGTAACTCAGAACCCTTCAAGGAATTATCAACCATTCCAATCATTAAACCATCTTGAATTAACAGATTTAATCTGTAGGTTAAAAATTCAGGAACGTTAAACAATAAGCTATCACAAATGATAAATCATTCTTTAGGTTTACCAACCAACTGAATTAAACATACACATCAGCATCAATTTGATTAACATCAAATTAGAAAAACAACGCTGACGACAACTACTAGATTCATTTAAATGCCTCTTCATCATTAGCCAATTACTTATCAATTAATTTCCAGCCTTACATTATTTATCAATTTCATCAAGAACAATATGATAACAATCAAGGCATAGATATCAAACTATCTATATAATCAAGAGGTGAACCGTTATCCCTTTACATAGCAACAACATGCGATCAAACCAATTATTTTAATCCAGTTCAAGTATTTAATTCGGTCAATTTAATTGTGATCCACAGTGCTAAATCATGATAACTCTATGATTTCACATAAACAATTATAGAAGCAACAAATCCCCTACCTCAATGGGTTTTGATGAAAACCACAACGGTCGAAGAACGCTCACGTAACCGGGTTGATTGTCCCCTAACCCTCCTTTGATATCTTATCCTAACACAACCAAGACCAAAGCTCAACATATTTGGCATCCACAAACTTAGATCTACCTATAACGGGTGTAGATATATGAAACTGAGAGAATAGTAATAGTAGATAAAAGTATATCTAGGAAACCAAACAAGAACGATCACATACCTCATGAAACTGGCTTCGATTTACCAATAGAAGCCTTCAGATCACCTCAAAAATGCTTGGGAGAGGTTCTACTACCTTCAAGGAAGGGTAATCCCGAGTTATCGCCTCCTAGGGGCTTAAACAAACCATTTAGAGGGAAAAGGAGTTAGATCCTCAATTTTAGGATCTAATTTAAGTGCCCAAACGGTTTGAAAAACTGTGCGCTAACCGTGCGTTAGCTTCTTCTATGTCAAACACTCCTCGCACGGTTAGTCTTCATGGTTAGACAAACCGTGCGCTAACTATGGATTATCCACTGCCTCCAACACCAACCTCGGACGGTTTAGACAAACTGTGCGCCTCCCAGGAGAAAGCTGTCACCCTTTAGTTTTCCTTAAAATTCCCCCCAAACGCACCCCCAAGTCACCCTGACCTCCCGAAACACCTCTAGAACCATATTTTCACAAAGTAATGAACCAGAGAGGTCCGGGACATTACATTTTCAATAAAAACATAGTATGTTTCAATATTCGTCAAAATATGAATGTTATCACAAAAGTACCAAAAATTAATCCAAACTAAATTTTTATGCCCCTCTTCTAAAAAAGTATTTAATTTCATTAAATGGAATATATAAAATTTTCATATATTTGATTTAAAAAGTGTTAACCATTAAAATGCGGTAAAATTTCATTTTTTTGAAAAATACTTCTTCTATCTGAAAAAAATGAATTTGTTCTTATATTATGTCTAAGAGACACATAATATGGTTGTTAAAATTATATAGAGTATATAAGATTCAAAATGCTGTTAATACTATTCATACAAACTTTTTGAATGGTTAGTTTAGTATGTTCTGGTGCGGTTGAACTCGGTGTTGTGTGTAACGAAAGCTATTGACTTACTTTTATGAAATAACATACTATAACATCTTTGGGTGTCACATTCTACCCTCCTTCTATAAATTGTGTGCTCGCAATTCGAAATTGTTCTTCGAAAACAAATGGTTAAAATAGAAAAATAACTTTTTGGAAAACCCACATTGAAAATTAGGTTAGTAAAATTTAGTCTTAATTAGAGGGAAAAGGAAATGAAAAGGTCACATCCAAATTATGATCTCGATTAGGAGAACATTGGTGGAAATTAAGGACACATAATTGGAGGAAAACCATAAATATTCATAGGGAGTGATTGAGGTTATCAATCACAGACAAGGGTAAAATTGAGGTCCTCAAAGCCATCAATCTAAGATGATGTAAAATATCATCGGTTCACAAAAACATATGGTATTAGTATAACACATTTTTGGTTTTAAGATCCCTTCCATAAATTTTAAGAATAAATTTATTCCTGGGATAATAGGATATATATATTTAGATATATATATATATACACTAGACAAGTAGAGTTTCATCTTTAAAATAATTACTACCACAATATAATCTTTCACTACAAAAGATAATATAATTCAATAGTATTCTATTTATCCTAATCGTATAGGTTTCCAAAAATAATGAATTTATAATTCATTTATCAGACTATTTAAGAATACTACATTATACAAACTAGGACCTCACCTAGGATAGTGGTAGGTGATGCACCCTTGTAACCCTTCAGTTGCTGGTTAATGTCTTGCGACCTTGTCGGACGTGACGGGTTATCACCCGACCTTCGAGTTGTCCTGTTTATGAAATTCCAAAAATTATCTCATGAAATGACTTAAACATAAGAATAGTTTTTAATTTCAAACATAATCGATTCCGACCTTTATACTTATCCAAAATATTTCTATCCAAACTCACAATAAATAATTTATTATGTTGGTGAACACAATGAAGATCATTTTTCCATGTAATAACATGTGGATAACTTCATAATGTATTCTTTTAAAACACGATAACAACATGAATTATCATATAATCGTATTGATTACATTAATTCTCCCTTATTCCTTACAGAATACTTGATATACTCTTTATATCCAATAATGTTGTAAACTCTAACAATGATGGAATATACAAATCATTAATCAGTTTCAAGGTAATCACGCATATCTAATATAATTTATCCAAATCAATCATATCTTATTCAAAAATCACAACCTCATTCTCAGAATAATATTAATGTTTATATTTCTCTCAACCATATTTTTTCTACAACTTTATTCTTCTGTTGAGTCATTTTTCTTGGTTCAACACAATCTCATGTCCTTACTGAAATACCACTATAGTTCAATCCTTATATACATTGTAATTCTCATAACATGTACATAATTAATATAATACTCAAATGGAACAATAATTTAATAACAACATAATACCTCTTAATCCTTCCCCTTCATCTTTGGTAGTATCATTACTTGATTAATCTCCAATATCAGCATTTGGGGTATACTCTGATGATTTGGACAGTGATTCATGTATTTTCCCAACTCCTTGCAGATGAATCATTGTACAATTGAAACATTTTTCTTAACCTTGTAATGATTTACTTGGTGTCCTTTTTCTCCACATTTATAAAAAACTCCCATTCCCTTCATGCATTTACCATGGTGATTTTTTCCACAATTATCACATATAGGGAAATCCATCTTTATCCTCTTCCCTTTATCTAACTTTCTCTCTTCAATCCTTTTATTCTCTTTCTTCCCTTAAAAGCTATATGAATTAGAGAATTATTTACTTATCCTTTTAACACATGATATTATTTCTTCATATAATGAGAATACGTGGGAGAATATTTCATTTTAAATGTTGGATTAATACCATGAACGATATGATCCTTCTTAATCATTAGATCATCCATATTGCAGGAATTATCATTCCTTATACTAGACACCATTTCTAAACGATGACATACACTAGGTCAGTTTATGAATTGAATACATAATTCCGAACTTTTAAAATACCAAACATAAATTGAAACGATTATGAAAATAATCTATAGTCATAAAATGTTTTATTTGAGGAAGTATTTACTATTAAATTCTTCTTAATGGATTGTAATAAAATGTGAATTATTCTAAGGATATCCCTCGGGAGTGTCGTAACCAAGAGTGAAGCAAAGACCATTATCGTGCACCAGTTCCCGTTCGATTCTAGCACAATAGAGTGTTTTGGGGTTTTACCACTAGGTACATATGTGCGAGAGCCACCTCTACCTGCTCATATCCATACATGGATGTTTTTCATAGAAAACTCACAAAATATATACAACACCAAAATTCGAGGAATTTCTCATATACTAATCCTCAAATTCTATTTAGGGTAATGTTATCTAATAAGAGTTTAACTAAATCTATTTCCATGGTTGTTTCTAAACTTCCTATGATAACAACAGTAATTCCTCGACCCCCAAAGCCCAGAGTCGGTAAATTATTTTAATACATTTCCATGTTCACAAGGGATCAAATCCTGAAAGACCGATCAATTTAGCAGTTTTGGAAAATAGATTATATACATGCGCATTACACTACACATTAGAAAATAATACACAACATAAATGATCATTTGATAACTCCCTTAATCCCCTATAATAACCTTTATTATCAATCATAATACACTTTTTGGAATCCTGGGAAAATAAAAAAATAGAAAAGGGTGAGCTCAGATTCTGAGTAAGGATAACATTATAGCAGAAACTTTCCCAAATAAGCATAAACATTTAAGGAAATGTATAAAACTAAAACAAAATCCTTTTAATATTAAAATATAGAATAATATGGAAAAGATACAATAAAATAATTCCATTTAGTTATTCACATGGATATTATACTAGTCTAATAATCACATGTAATATCAATAGCCACGTTAATAATGATGGAATGCATAATGCCAGACTTCATGTCCACATAGCCAATGACTTGTCCCAATACTACTAATAATATTTTGTCAATTCCTTCTGCCAAGACATTAGTTTGTCCCATGAGACCTACCCATGCATCAAAGAGATATAACGAGCTCCACCCATCACTTACTATGACCAATTAATTCTTCATATGAAATGGTTTAAATAAAACATAAACATTCGTTTTAAAATAGCATATGAAATTTCAATAATTTATCCACAAACCATGAATGGTATAAAAATAACACATCCATAGTAAAAAATATCACCAAACCCTCAATAATGTATGGAATATTTGTATCATAATAAATCAACCTTGATCATGAATAATATCCTGTAATGTATGTTGACATAATTGAAAATGATCAGTAAAAAATCATTGAGATAAATATCCCTTTTTCATGAAATCAATTAAAAGCCACGTAATTTATAAATGAATAAATTTAATGAAATTTTTGAATAAAAGTTTCTCATACCACTTTGATACTTTTGAAATGAATTAACATTTTTAAAACATTCATGTCAATAAAAATAAATCCTTAAAAACCATTTTTAAAACACAGACATTAATGAGAATGATTTTGAAGAATAAATAATTAAAAAAAATTAGAATGATGTTTTCATAAAATTTACCTTAAAATTAATACCATTTAAAACTCTTTTATGAAACATGGACATGGATAATAAATATTTCCCAGTAGATACTTATGTAAAAAACCTTGGATAATAAAGTGATTGTGAAATTAACCCTTACCTTGCACTTTCCTATGGTAGTGGGTACGTTTAACCTCATGTATAATGACCATAGTATGCTATTAAATTATACCAAAAACATATTAATATTTATTATATCATACAAGATTCATTTATGAATTTATACCACCCATTAAATAATGATTTCCATTTTAAATTAACATTTTAGTTAGTAATCTCTTTTTTATCGTACGTGTTTTACCTTGTTACTCTTGATTGTATGACTTAGAAAATTATTTAAATACGTCAAGAATATAAAACATGATTTATATATAATATATATTTAGAATATAAATATTTATAATAGACATATATATGAAATGGAAAAAACTATTTATGGAAATGGTAGGCCATACATACGCATAAATGACGTTTATGTTTTTATATCGTATTGAACTGAACTAAGTGAATACGATATATGTAAGTACACACACACATATATATATATCCAGTATAATTATTATGTCATATATTAAATACTTATTAATGATATATATTTTATAATCATCGTTGAATGGTGAACGTGGAAATGAATCTCATTGCGTCGTGGAGACGGTAATCCGAACGTACGCACGAGTGACAATATCATTATATTGATGGGAAAATTGTATGTAATTGAATGGTATATCATATATAATGAATCATTAACATGTTATATTTATTATTTACATACTTAATTCTCATTATTATACCCATCCAAATAATGATGTGTTTGAATAACAAACTACACCACGATGTGGAGACGGTAATCTGTACGTACGCATGTATGGTGACTTTGTCAAATATAGGATGTATTGAATAATTAATATCATTGTAAAATATTTTTAATAACATAATATTATATAGAAGATACTGGGGTTATTATATTATAATGGAAACATCAAAAAAAGAGGAAGTGGAAGAAGCAAAGAACTTGAAAGAGGTGATGAAATATTTACATATTCTTCTGTTGTTTCCTTTTGAGTTGATCAAAAGGGATCCATAGGATGGTATTCTGATAAATTTAAGTACTCTATGTTGATTTGAGGAATGTTGGGATAAAATATTTGCATGGTTTGGATGTGAAAAATGGATTTGGAGGTGTCATTTTGAGAGAAGGGGATGTTCTCTTTTATAGGATAGGTGATGGTCACTTTAGGAAAATCTTGAAATATTATTTTATAATAAAATCATTTTCGGTATCTAATGGAACCTATATTATTTATTTATAATATAAGGTGGATATGGGTCGAAAAAATCTCAACCAATAGGTTTTAGACAATTTTAGGTTACTATTTAAACATTATCTTTTAGATTTAACTCATAATTAAATAGTTTAACTTTTACAGTGACTTATTGTATTCTTAAACTATATGGTGAATAAACATACTCTAAATTTCCAATAAAACGTCAAGTGGTTTATTAATTAAATATATAATATTATTTAAGACATTTCTCTGAACCTTATATTTTTAGAAATAGAATGTCAAATAATAATATAATAATTTTTTTAAAACTCAATTATGTCAATTTTGACACTATTTAGTATTTGATTTTTTTTAAAGCCATAAAAAAATTTATCACATTGAATAAAAATTATTTAACCAACCATAATATGTAATATTAACCTATAAAATTAGTGTAATTCATCATAAGTCTCAATTTAAATTTATTTTGATATTTATAATATCAATTATTTTAATATTTCATTATTAAGATAATTACCGCATCATCATTGCATCATAAATAAATTAAATTATTTAATTTATTAAAATATTAAATAAAATACCAATATTTATGAAGTTATTTTATATTTTCAATGAATATTTATTATTTAATTCATCTTATGTATATTCCTAAATTAAAAATGGTTTACTTATTAAACATTTAATTTATCTCTTTTAACTATTCTTTTAACAAAATAATTATAAATGTCCTAATATTATCCATGTTGAAAAAAGGGGGTAATATTTTATTTCTAAGGTAGTTTTTTGTCGAATTATAATAATCCAATAGAATTAGGAAAAGTGTTAGGGTAATTATGATATCATTTTTACCCTTAATTACCCTACTTACTTTTAATCGTGGAAACTAAAAGTCAAAAGTTACTAATCACAAAAAAATATTTTCATCTTATTGAACATCATTTTACATACTGATTTAAACTGTGTCTCTCAGATTTTTGAAATTTGAATCACAGAAGCGGTAAAACTATGTTTTATACAGATTTTCAAATTTTCCTAAGAGGTGGGTAAAAGACGGTAAAAAGTTCGATAAAATTTTATATATCTAAAATTATTATAAAATGACTCAAATAATTAAATTTAAATTATATAGGTATTATATATATATATATAATTAAAATAAATTAAAATAAATAAACTAATTATTTAAATAAAATGTCGGTCTTAAATATTAACGTAGTGTTTTTCATTATTCATCAAAAATTGAAAGTTTTCTAAAAAACACAAAATATTTACCCAAATATAATTTGATATTACCAATAAAAAAAATGAAGTATATATTACCAAATTAAAAATAGATAAGTTTCATTTATTAATTTAAAATTAATTCCCGTTGTCCAAACCAATAAGAGGATTTTTAAAAAGTAAAAACTATCAAAA
This sequence comes from Viscum album, assembly GCA_963277665.1. Classification (NCBI taxonomy): domain Eukaryota; kingdom Viridiplantae; phylum Streptophyta; class Magnoliopsida; order Santalales; family Viscaceae; genus Viscum; species Viscum album. Next base: position 1,719,853,516 of record OY728140.1, on the reverse strand, counting down.
GATTGACATGTGTTATTTCAAATCATAATGTGAAATTACTCATAATGACCTAAATGGTATTAAATGATTAAAATATAATCTAATTATACATAAAAAACTTTCAAATTCTTAATTTAACACTATAAATTATATCGATTAAAATGTTGTTTTCGATTAAAACATTGTATTTTTCTCCATTCGTCAAAATTTGAATGCTATCAGAAAAGTACCAGAATTTTTTCCAAACTAATTTTTTATGTCCCACTTCTAAAAAATATTATAATTTCATTAAATTTAAAATACTAAAGTGTAAAATATTGGTTTTAAAAAGTGTTTTCCATTAAATGGCGGTAAAATTTCATTTTTTTGATAAATACTTCTTTTTCTTGAAAAAATTGAATTTGTTCTTATATTATGTCTAAGAAACACATAATATCGATGTTAAAATTATATATATTATATAAGATTCAAATTTCAGTTAATAATATTCATAACAAATTTTTGAAATCTTAGTTTATTAAGTTATGGTGCGATCAAACTCGGTGTTGCATGTAGCACAAGAAATTGAATTACATTAATGAGATAACATACTATGAAATATTGGGGTGGTACATTCTACTCTCCTTCAATAAATTTCATCCTCACAATTTGAAATTTTTCTTAAAAAATATATGTTAAAAAATAAAGAAAGAGCTTTGCGGAAAACCCACATCGAAAATTGGGTTAATAAAATTTTGTCTTTATAAGAGGGAAATGGAAATGATAAAGTCACCGCCAAATTATGATCTCGATAAGGAGAAAATTGGTGGAAATTTGAGAGACATAATTTGTAGAAAAATTTAAATATTTATAGTGAGTGATTGAGGACATCTATCACAAAAAAGTGTAAAATTGATTTCCATAAAGACATTAATCTATGATGATGTAAAATATCATCGATTCAAAAAATGGTATCAGATAACACATTTTTGGTTTTAATATCCCTTCATTAATGTTTAAGAATAAATATATTCATAGAATATGAGGAAATATATATATATATAAACATGACAAGTAGAGTTTCATACATCATATAATTCATACCAAAAACTCACCTTTCACTCTAAAAAATAATATAATTCAAAAGTATTCTATTTATCCTAATTGTATAGGGTTCCAAAATTAATGAATTTATAATTAATTTGTCACACTATTTAAATAAACTACATTATAAAAAACTTGGACATCACATAAGCTAGATGAAGGTGATTCACCCTTGTCACCCTTCGGTTACGGGTTCAAGTCTTCCGACCTTGCCGGACGCGATAGGTTGTCAACCGACCTATGAGTTTTCCTTTTTTATGACATTACAAATATAATCTCAAGAAATGATTTAACCTTAAAAATAGTATTCAATGTCAAACTTAATCGATTCCAACCTTTAGACTTATCCAAATTACTTCTTTCCAAACTCATAGTTTAAAATTTACCAGGAAGGTAAACACAATGGTGATCCTTTTTTCCATGTAATAATATGTGAATAACTTCATAATGTACTATTTTAAAACATGGAAACACCCTGAATTATCATATAACTGTGTTGATTACATATATGCTCTTGTATTCTTCATAGAATACTAGATATACTCCATATATGAAAAAATGATTTCAACTCCAAAAATGATGGAATATACGAATCATTAATCAATTTCAAGGTAGTCAAGAATATCCAATATAATTTATCTAAATCAATCATATCTTATTAAAAAATCACTACCTCAGTATAAGATTCTTATTAATGTTTATATTTCTCTCAACCATATATTTTTTAAAAATTTAACCTGCCATTGAGCCTGTTGTTTTGGTTCCACACAATCTCAAGTCCTTAATGAAATAGTACTACAGTACATTCCATTTATACTCTTTAATTTTTATAACATGTACATCATTCAGGAAATACATAAATGGAATAATAATTTAATAACTGCATAAGAACTCTTAATCATTCCTCTTCATCTTCGGTAGTATCATAACTTGATTATTATCCAATAACAGCCTTTAGGGTATACTCTGATAATTTGGACATTGATTTGCTTATTGTCCCAACTATTTGTAAACGAAGCATTATAAATTTGAAACCTTTTTCTTACCCTTGAAATCACATACTTGGTGTCCTTTTTCTCAACACTTATAACAAACTCATATTCCCTTCAAGCATTTACCATGGTGATTCTTTACACAATTATCACATATGGAAAAATCCTTCCTTCCCCTCTTCACATTATCCACCTTTCTCTCTTCCATCCTTTTATTCTCTTGCTTCCCTTCAAAGACATATGACTTAAAGAATTCCTTACATATCTTATCAACACATGATATTATTTCATGGTGTGATAAGAATACATGGGAGACTATTTATATTTTAAATGTTGGCTTAATACCATGATTGATATGATCCTTATTAATCAATCGATCAAGTGTATTCTTGAAATTCTCCTTCCTTCTAGTAGACGCCATTTCCAAACAATATCATACACAAGGTTAGTTTATGAATTGAAATGCATAATTCAAAACATGTAAAATAGATTACATAAATTTAAAATGTTATTCATATAATCTATAATCATAAAATGTTTTCTTTTTGGAAGTATTTACTCATAAATTCTTCATAATGCCTTGTAATGAATATGCGGATTATCATAAGGATATCCCCTAGGAGTGTCGTAACCAAGAGGGAAGCAAGGCCCATTGTCGTGAAGAAGTTTTCCTTTGAGTCTAGCTCAAATAAATGTTTTGGGTTTTAACCCTAGGTACATATATGCGAGAGCCACCTCTACCTGCTTGTATCCAAATAGGGGGGTATTACTTAGAATACTCCCAAAATCTCTATAGTAAAAAAATTCAAGGAAGTTCTTTTATCCTAATTGTCAATGTCTATCATAGGGTGACGTTGTCTGATTAGAGTTTTACTAAATCTATTTCTAAGGCTGTTGCTAAAATTCCTCTGATATGAACAGTAATTCCCCTACACCATAATCCCAGAGTCGGTGAATTATTTTAATACATTGGCATGATCTTAAGGGATCAAATCCCAAAAGACTGATCAGTTTAGCAGTCATAGAAAATGGATTACTTATATAAACATTACATTACACATTAGAAAATAAAACACAACATAAATGATCTTTTGAAAATTCCATTAATCCCCTAGAGTATCATTTTTTATCAATCATAATAGACTTCTTGGAATCTCGGGAAAATAGAACATAAGAAAGGGGTGATCATAGATGCTTAGTAATGAAAACATTATAGCGAAAAATTTCACAAATAAGCGTAAACATTTAAGGAAATGTATAAAAATAAAACAAAATACTTTTAAACATAAACTTCATCATAATATGGAAAATGTAATATAAAATAATTCCATTTAATTATTCACATGGATATTCTACTAGTCGAATAATGAAATGCAATATCAATAGCCACTTTCATAATGATGGAATGCATAATGCCAGACTTCATAACCACATAGTCAAGGAATTATGCCTAGGCTACAAATAATCTTTTGTCAAGGGATTCTACCAAGAAACCAATTTGTCTCATGAGGACTTTTGATTTATCAAGGAGCTATAGCAAGCTCCACCTGTCACTTACTAAGTCTAATTCATTCCTCATATGAAAAGGTATAAACAAAACATAAACATTCATATTAAAACTAGAATACAAAATGTCAATACATTATCCATAGACCATGAATTTTATAAATATAACACATCCACATACAAACTTATCACAAAAAATTAAATACATTATGGATGATTTTATCTTAAAAAATCAACCTCAATCAAGAATAATATCCCGTAAAGGATGTTGACATAATTGAAAATTATTAGTAAACAAATCTTTGAGATAAATATCCCTTTCTCATGAAATCATTTAAAAGTCACCTAATTTATAAAGGAAGGCCTTTAACGACATTTTTTAGTCGATGTGTCTCGTACCACTTTGAATCTTTTGAAATGGATTAAAATTTTAAAAACATTCATGTCCATAAAAAGAAATCCACAAATACCATTTTGAAAACATGGGCATTAATGATAATGATTTAGAAGAATAAATATTTAAAACATTTAAAATGATGTTTTAGTAAGAATTACCTTTAAAATAATCCCTTTTAAAACTATTTTATGAAACATTTCATGGATAATAAATATGTCCATGTAGATACTTACATAAAAACAACCCCGGATAATAAAGAGATTTGGAAATTAACCCTTACCTTGAACTTTCCAATGGTCATGGGTACGTTTAACCTCCTATATAATGACCATAGTGTGTTATTAAGTTATAAAAAAATAATATTAATATTTATTATATCATACATGAATCATTTATGACTTTATACTACCCATTTAATAATGATTTCCAAGTTAAATTACCATTTCAGGTAATAATCGCATTCTTTGTCTTGCGTGTTTTAACTTATTACTCTTGATTGTATCACTTAGATCATGATTTAAATTCTTCAAGAATATAAAAAATTATTTATATATAATATATATCTATAATATAAATATGAATAATAGACATATATATTAAATGGAAAACACTTTTTATTGAGATGGTAGGTCGTACGTACGCATAACCGTTGTTTCAATTTTCATATCGTATTGAATAGAACTAAGTGAATAAGATATATGTTTTTACATATATATATATATATATCTAGTAGAATTATTATTTAATATATTACATAATTATTAATAATATAAAGTTTATAATAATCATTGAATGGTGGACTTGGAAATGAATCTCATCGGTTCGGGGAGACGGTAATCTATACGTACGCATGAGTGACAATATCATTATATTGATGGAGAAATTGTATGTAATTGGATGTTATAACATATATAAATAAACATTAAAATGTTATATTTTTTATTTAAATTAGCTATACTCATTATTATACCCATCCAATAAATAATGTGTCGGAATAACAAACTACACCATGACGTGGAGACAATAATCTGTACCTATGCACGTATGGTGACTTTTTCATTTTTAGGATGAATATAATAATGAATATGGTTGTACCATTTTTATAATAAAATCACAGTATATAGAATATACTGGAGTTATTATTTTAGAATGGAATCATCAAAGAAAGAGGAAGTGGAAGAAGAAAAGGACTTGAAAGAGGTGATGAAATATTTACCTCTTCTTCGGGTGTTTCCTTTTGAGGTTATTTAAAGGGATTATTAGGTTGGATTTATGATCAAAGTAAGGAACCTAGGTTGATATTAGGAAGGTTATGAGGATATTTGGGCAGGTTTTGGCCGAGCCAAATGGATATTGAGGTGTGATTTTGAAAGAAGGATAAGTGCCCTTTTATAAAATAGATGATGGTCACTTTTGGAAAAGCATGAAATATTATTTTATAATAAAATCATTTTCGTTTTCTAATGGATAAAAATTGATTAATTTCTAGTTTAAGGTGGTTATGGGTAGAAATAATATCAAACAATATATTTTAGGCAAGTTTATGTAACTATTTTAACCATATCTTTTAGATTTAACTTTTAATTAAATAGTTTAACTTTTGTCGTGTCTTATTGTATTCTTACATTGTACGATTAATAAACATACTCTTAACTTCCAAGATAACCTAAAGTTGTTAAATAATGATATATATAATATTATTTAATCCCTTTTTTGGAACCTTAGATTTTTAGGAAATGAATATCAATTAATAATGCAGTATTTGTTTTCAAAACTCAATTATGTCAATTTTGACACTATTTAGTATTTTTTTTAATCCATAAAAATATTATCACATTGAATAAAATTTATTTAAAAAACCCTAACATGTCATATTAACCTATCAAATTAGTGTAATTCATCAGAAGTATCATTTTACATTTATTTTGATATTTAGGATATCAATTATTTTAATCTTTCATTAATAAGGTAAATACTACATCATCATTGTGCCATAAATAAAAAAAATTATTTAATGTCTAAAAATAATAAATCAAATTACATTATTTAGTAAAGTATGTTATCTTTCTAATGAATATTTATAGTCTAATTTATCGTCTTTATAACCTTATATTAAAAATGGTTTAGTTATTAAACATTGAATTTAAATCATTTAACTATTCTTTTAATAAATAATAATAAATGTCTTAATCTTATCCATGTGGACCAATGGGGTCATATTTAATTCCTAATATTGTTTTTGGTCGATTTATACTTATCCAATAGAATGAGAAAATGTGACAGGGTAATTATGACATCATTTTTACCCTTAATTATCCAATTTACATTTAACTGTGGTAAATAAAAGTCAAAAGTTAATATTCCTCAGAATTTATTTTCATCTTATTGAAACACATTTTACTTATGGATATTAACCATGTCTCTCAGAATTTCGATATTCAACTCACAGAAGCGGTAAATTTATGTTTCATGCAGATTTTCAAATACTCCTAGTAGGTCGCTAAAAAGATGGTAAAAAGATCGATAAAATTTAATATATCTAAAATTATTATAAATTGACTCCAATTAATTTCATTGAACCTATATAGATATTATATATATATTTTTTGACTTAAAATAAAATAAAATAAAATAACTAATTATTTAATTAAAATGTCGGTTTTAAATAATAACGCAACGAATTTCACTATTCACCAAAAAATTGAATGTTTTCAGAAAAATACCAAAAAATTTCCCTAAGATAATTTTGATATTCCAAATTCCAAAATGATGTCTATTTTACCAAATTCAAAAAATAGAAATTTAATTTATTAATATAAAATTATTTCCCATTGTCAAAACAAAAATCTGTGTTTTAAAAAAGTAAAAACTATCAAAAGATTGACATGTGTTTTGCCAAATTTAAATCTGAAATTATTTATAATTACCTAAATATTATTAAATTATAAAAATATAATCTAATTTTACTTAAAAACTTTTCAAATTCATAATTAACACTATAAAATATTTCAATTAAAAAGGATTGTTTCAATTAAAACATATAATTTTTCACTATTTGTCAAAATATGAAAGTTATCTAAAAAGTACCAAAAATTAATCCAAACTAAAATTTTATGTCCTTATAAATAATAATTTAATTTCATTAAATTTAATATATAAAAGTGTGAAATATTGGATTTAAAAAGGGTTCTCCATTAAAAGGTGGTAAAATTTCATTTTTTAAAAAATACATCTTTTATCTGAAAAAATGAATTTGTTAAATTTATTATGTCTAAGAAACACATAATATGGATGTTAAAATTATATAGAGTATATAATATTCAAAGAGAAAATAATACAATTCATAACCACTTTTTGAACGGATAGTTTTGTAAGTTGTTGTGCGATCGAACATGGTGTTGGGTATAGCGCAAGATATTGAATTACTTTAATGAGATAACATACTTTGAAATCTTGTGGTTTTACATACTCTCTAATGGATAATTACATAAAAAATTGAGTTATTTGTAATGGTTTCTTTGTCTCAAATTTTAATCTCATGAGACATGTTTAAAATATAAATAATTTTTTCTTTTCAATAGTATGAATGATAACATACTGTAATTTTTTATCCTTATATTATTCTTTTTCAAGATTATTGCTATTATTTTAATGGACTTACCTCTAATGGGGGGTTTGAATCAAATTTTAAAAAGGTAGTAATGTGTTTTCATGACTCAATAATTTTTCTTGGGTTATAATAAATATTATTTGAATATAATATTTTAATATTAATATATTATAACGTATGATTCTTTTATGTTTTTAACACATTATTTTCTATGTAAGTAATGATCCAAAACAAATTATAGTTCCTCGATGATTCTATTGTCATGTTTAAATGAAATTTTGAAAAGAATAAATCATAGTTTTTAATGCATTCTTCATTGAATTCCATGTTTTTATATCCCACCAATGTTCTATTTCCCTAGTGGAGAATCAAATTATTTTTATCTCCAAGTCTACTTTTATTACCCATTATTCATTTAAAAAAAAATATTTATCATATTTTTAATGATGATGGGTTTTAGCTATGTTATTTAAAAATGTTCAAATGGGGTTTTCATACTTATAAAATATGATTTTTTATACACTCCATTATTTATTTTGATAACCACTATGTATCTTTTAAGTTTTCATTATTAATGACTCTTTTTAAAATAAAATGATTAAAAATTACTCCCACTTCATTTTTTTGAATAATATATGCTTTCTTATGTCTCTATTATTAAAGATATTTTAATAGTAAAATTATTCAATGAATTTCACTTATACTTTTTAAAATAATTATGACATTGAAATGATTATTAATTTGGAACACAATATTATAAGTTCTAAAAATGTAATATCTTTCCCAAAATAAAAATTGTTTTGAACGTAATTTTCCATTGAATAATTTAAATGGTATTGTGAAACCATTTTACTCACATTTATTTACCATATGGGGTTAATATTTGACGGAGTGATTTTTTTGATATCTTTAAAATGATTTTATTATGATTTGAATTAATTTGAAAATGTGATTTTTTGTCATATATTATTTCTTATTTTAATGATATGTGATGTATTTGAAAATTTTATGCAATCCGCTCTTTTCTCATGGATTCTTTATAAGATGATGTATATTTAAATTTTGAGTGGAACAAAATTGTAAATAATATGATAAGGGTGATTTATATAAATAAATTTCCTTTTAATGAATTTGTTAAATTATTATATCTCACAATATATTTTTTTATATGAATAGGTGATAGGATCACTAAGGGTGAGTGTGATTGAATTAAGATGAAATAACAATATTATATGTGAAGAAGTTAGTGAGTAACAAGGTAAACAAAGGTTGAGTGCGATTAAAATAATATCTACTCATAATTTCACAGGATAACTGGTTACCAAATAGCTGGGTTCATATAGAGTGAATGCGTTGGAAATAATATCTACTGATAATAATAACTATGAATAGGTTTGAGAGTATCTTGGTACACAAAGGGTGAGTCTAATGGGATTAGTTATAGGAATAATTTTAAATCTTAAAATGTTAGCGAGTATCTAGGTACATAATGATAAATAAAAATATGTTTATGAATATGGAACATTTTCTTGTTTTTAATCTAGTTTTGACAATTTTTTTCTTATTATTAATTTTTAATGTATTTAACATATCTATACCATGTTCACATGTTTTTTGACTATTGATATTTAATTTTAATATAGGTCATTTCCTTTATGGTTCGTTAATGATATTCTTATGGTATTAAGATACTCCATCAGGTTTTATGATTATTGTACATGGACACGTGGGGTTTTATTATATTATTAGTATCTTTCTTATATAATCTTTTATGTTTATGATCTAATCCTTTATGATATGTCATTTCCCTTAATATTCATTAAATCATAACCTTTTCTTTTGTTTCTAATACACATGTTATGAATATTATTGTATCATGTCATATTTTTTATGTGTTATGAAATAAGTTAGATATATAGCTAATATCAAGACACTATAACTTTTGGTCCTCAGGTTGTATTTTTTTATGATATTTATTATTTAAATAAAACGAGTAATGTATTTTTTATTATATCTTAATCATGGGTTTATTGATTCCACATATTTGTATAGAAGTTTAAAGATAATGGAAGGTGGTGATTCCATATGGTGAGAGTGATCATGGAAAGAGGGCTGTAGTAAATGGTTTTTGGCCATAGTAGGGAATTATAGTGTTATGGGGTTATAGATAGTTTCTCCTATAATGGTTGAAGTAGATCATGGAATCTATGAAAGACATCATGGTAGGTGGATCATGTCGAGATCATTGTAGAGGTGGGGATTTAATATTTGGGGAAAGGGATGTGGATTCTAGGATTAACTCCCCAGGATAGTAATCTATTAGTATCAAACAAAAACCTACCAGAATGCTAGAGGTAATAGATTTTTGGGGATTCAATTTTCATGGGCCTGGAAATTAAGGGCTTCCATATGATCCAACCTAATATTGGAAACAATGATTATTTTCTAGAGTATACTAGGTGGGGATGAAATCCAACATTGTTCTGTTTCGTGTTAACTCAACTAGAGAGGGATGGTATAATTCTATAAACATAAAACACATGGTTAAATGATTATTTTATTATTATATATAAATGGGGTGTTAATTGTACATCTATCTATATTATTCACTCATTGTGTTCCTATAGGCCACCACATGGTCAAAAGTCTACATCGTGTTGTGCTTTTTGGAATTTTTCAATAGTTTTACCATTCAAGAAAAAAATATATTGTCCGAATTATTTTTTCAAAATTCATCTTAATGGTGAATACAATTTTTCTATCCATGTTTACTATCAAGGAAAGGTTATAATATCTTGATTTTATCTCTATAGGGATGAAAATTGGGTTTGGTCATGATGATCAGAGTGACAATAACTTTGGGAACCCAACATAGAAACATTGTAGTTTTAGGGTGTAGGTTTCCATACCATATGTTTTTAGTGTCTATAATCTCTATTTTTTGTGTTACGTGAGGTGTGTGATTCTTTAATTATGAATTATATGTGGGTTTTCACCCCCCCATATACACAATAATAATATATTACATTTATGTAGTCTATATCATTTTTTTCTAACGATCTCATGTGTGGAATTTGAGAAATCTATAGATTCTATATTCCACAAATCATCTAGGGATTTGATATCCTCCACTATAGTTAATTATATTTCATGAGTATTTCTTGATTTCAGATGTCCAGATTCTTAGAGCTACGTGATGTTTTATTTCTTGTTGTTGGGATACATAGAGTATGACTCATTCATATGTCATTGATTCTCTTTTCTATAGAATTCTTGTGATAATATAATTATAAGGGCCATTTTCCACATCAAAATGACCTATTATTGTGAAATTCATGGGTTCTCCTAGAAGCTCCTAAATGACGACATAGAATTGGTGGTAACTATGGTCAGGGTGTGGTACTATCCAGAATAATGTGTATGATTCAGTGAATATTGGGTCCTATTTCTGGATTCTAATGGGAATGTGGATGTTAGATATGGATATAACCTCAAATTTTTTCAAACATTTCATTCAACTAGAATATATTAGTTTTCTCTATGATGTGACAGACCAATATGTCATCAACATTTGTCTTTATGTACATTAACGTAATATGAGGACCCCTAGTTGATCATAGTATTAAAAACCTCTTGGATTAAATCTATGATTGTGGGAACTTATCTGTGATTAATTTTACCTTTATTAGTTGAAAAAATATGGATTACCTTTCCTTTCCTTCAAACTCATTACTCCATAGTACCCAAATATTTGTGTTAGATAAATGTTCTTTATTTTCTTTATAGTGCTGGTGTTATGTTTATACTCACCCCTTCATGGATTTTATTCTCACTGGTTTTGTGTATATGCATACAATACTTAATTTTGGATATGGATCTTATAGATGTGGAGCTCATTTGGATCTCTTGGTGGTGACACATAATGAAACATCACAACACGTGATAGAGTATTTTGGTTCTTGATGGTGGTGGTGACTGTTTCGGCTGAAGATCATTACAAGGGAATACATACTGACGAGATAGTTTCCAATGTAATGTATTTATATGTTTCAATGTATATTCATATGTACATAATCTAATATTTTTCTATAAGGAATTGTATCTTTATTTTTTTATCTCATATATGTATTATGTATATTTAAATTATTTATACATATCATTATGTGGTTTGTGTGAATTTCATAGATTTGAGGTCTAGATAAATTTTATTATAATATAAGATAAGGCATCATATATTATGATATTTTCATATTGGTTTTAGTCCCCATCCCCTGGCCAATAAGATGCTATATGGGGTGGCACTATCAGCCTACCATTGGATCATATGGGGCCCCAGTGGTTTGGGACATTTCATAATGGAATCAAGGGTGGTTTATCTTATTGATGGATATTTGAAAAAGTATTTATGTGAATATATATTTGGGAATTTAAAGAAATGATGTTAAAGGGGACATCAGTTTGGTAATCCAACCAGAGAGACTAACATAGGTTCAACAATTGATATATCCTTTTTCTAACATTATAATAATTTTTTAGTCAATCTAGAACTCTATGATAGATATTTAATGGTTTAGGAATATTGTTTTATTCATCATATAGTGTCTATTTAGGATATTCTTCATCCTTTATATTTCAACCAATCTCGATATGCCACATTCCGTATGGGTTCATCCTATCAAATTATTGGTGTCACCCATGGATTTCTATATTCAATGTGGAGACAGTGTCTTGAAAATAATTTTCCTATAGATTGGTCTCTCACCACTGGTTATGTAGATATGAGGTGCTTTTTTATTATTCCCAATTTAATGATATTTGTTACCCATGATTGGAGGTGGTTTATCTCACTTTTTCACATAGTATTTACCAATATTGAAGGATGAATGAATGATTAATATGAGTTGGGAAATAAAACATGTAAGTTGGGAATGTTGTATGGATTCTAATGATAGAGTTCTCTTGGGTTTATGTGAATATCTTAATCTTTGACTTGTGGAGGATTTACGGGATTCTAATACTCATTTTATCATCTAGTTTAAAATCTAAATTACCAAATGTTGATTCTTACAATCAAAAACATATATGAAAAAATTATATTTTATTGGGAGGATATTTTTATCAAATCCCAGATGAGGTTTCTCTATTCATATTTGGCGAGATAGGGATCCATTAGTATGTAGATTTTTTTTTCAAACTCATCATGGTACTCCACAATTATCGAACGTGTTCGAACAATTAGTTTGGATTGAGTTTTTTATGAGTATGTTATACCATCCATAAGATACATGACTATGTATGATATGGGCTTAGGACCCAAAACCTTGTGAGGGGTTCCATATACATGTTTTAGTGGACATTTTCAATATCAATTATTTGATTAGAGGATCCTGAGGATTATTTATCATCTTTTGGTTGTGTTTTCAATTAACACCATCAATTTAAGAGACCCCAATTGAGAATTTATGGAATTATGACATTATGTAGAGATGAACTAGCTCTTCATGAACAAGATATCATTTTTTATACAGTAATTCTGAGTGGTATTGTGGATGGGACTTTATTTGGGAGATACCATGGATGCCTGATTCCACCCTATTATTGGCTTAGTTTCAAATTAGGGAGGTGTGGTGGAAGATCCAATTTTTTTAGTGAAGTTAGAGATAAATGATGTATCCATATATATCTATGAATACAACTTATTTCTAGATCATATTAGGTGTGGAGTGATGGATGTTTGAGCTTGGGGAAGAAGCTTGTGATAAAATAATAAGGTCATGAATAGGTGGATGTAGTTAGGAGTATAAATCATGTTCCTTTTTATGGAATGTTTTACCAGATAATTAATATGTGAGTTGTTATTTCTATACTATACATTAAGGAATTGGATATTATAGTGAGACACTAATCCTTACCATTTTATATAGATATTTTATAATCATGATAAAAACATGTCACTCACCCCTCAGATAAAGTGTATTTATAATTAATATAAAATTAAATCATTCATGATAATCCTTCAGGTAATAAATGATATCCATTTTTCCCATCATAGAGTGGTTTGGGAACTACTTCTAGTACTTTATAGTGATATATATTTGACTGATAGTGTTATGGTTTCCCCTATAATATGTGTGATCACTCTATGTGTGGTGAGAAAATACCTCCCTCAATATTTTTTTTCATTATTCCATCATATGGAGGGTGTGTATTTAAACAATTTTTTACATATTATAATTTTCTTCAGGAAAATATTTAAGAATGAATGAATTAATCCAATTGGAGACCAATTATTTTCCCTAAATAATAGACTGACATATAAATAATCTCTCAATAATGAGATTAAATTTAAATATTTTTTTAGGATGATGATCACCTTTGTAGAAATTATGTGGGAAAATAGAACGAATCCATATTTATATTGTTTCATGGAAATCCCTCCTGAGCATTGATGTAATTTTCTATTTTCATTTAATCAATGTGAAATATGTGTACTAAACTCGTATATAATGTTGATTTTATTATAAAGGTAGTTTTTTTCTTCATGATGTTTCTTCCATTGTAATTTTTATGGTTATAATGAAATCCTAATAGCATGGGTTTTAAGGACACAGTTAACAGACTATGTTTCTGGATGATATAGGAGATACATAAACAACCATCATTAGGAAATATTCCTTCTTAATATAGAGGAATATGTTTATCCCTAAACGATATGATAAATAGATTTTATTTTATTAGCATACAATGAATTTTATTCATTTTTATTAATTAACTAATTATTATTTAAGTAGTTTTGAAATTAAATTAATAATTCACTATATTTTATAAATAATTTCTAAAACATAGAAATTGTGATTTTAATTGAATACTTTATAATTTAGAATAAAAAAATTACTAAATAATTATTTTAAATTATTTTTCTTTATTTAAGTGAAATGAATCTAGATGTAGTAGTAGAACTAATATTTAACTAAAACATTTACTTAACTAAAGTGCATAGAAAAAATATCACTTTATAAACTCTATGAATAGAAAATACAAGAAAAATTATAATAAAACATAAGGTCATTGATATTTTTCATAAGGTATGTTTTGAAAACCATATGGTGCCTTCAAAACTCATAAGGTCCTTCAATAGTTCATAATTTATACGAATTTTAGAAATATAATCATCATAATGTTACATATAAATTCATCAGGATCCTCATAACAATGAAATGTATAATATACCATTGTGTGTCTCCCCTATAGATACTATTAGATAAAAGCCATTTAAAAAATTATTAGAGGATGGATATCACAAGGAGAGTTTGTATGGTTCACTTATTCTGTAATGCTATGATTCAAAGTTCCAAATAATCATTCATGTAACATAATCATTGGTCACCATATGTATTATAATAAATATTACAAATATTAGTATATGTGTGATTATCTAGTGTAAATTAAATTTTGGGATCTAAGTAGTTTAGAGAATAATATACTTTGGAGTTAATAGAGATTTTAAGGGAGAATGAAATAATATATAATAGTATAAAGTAATATTGTGAATATATTTCAATTTGAATAGATTAAGGAAAATTGGAAACTATATGAAGGAAGAACGGCAAGGGGGGTGGGAGCTTTCTCATTATACGTATATGGTATCTATGTTTTTCAATTTTTAAAATGTATTTTTTTATTTCACTGTTTCGTATTTCCTACTTATTTTTCTTTGACCCATGATATCGATCACATGGATGGTTAAAACCTCAGAAGATTAGTAAAGGGAAGAATATTCTATTTTATTTCATTAATTTCTACTCATCGATAAATAATATTTTTTATTCCAATAATTGGTGTTAGAATTATATGTTATTTTATAATTTTAAATGTTATTATATTTTAAATACTAAATCAATTCATTTTATGCCTCCTTAGATTATGATCACTTATCACTAGAAAACTCGTATTGTCTATATATGATTGAATAAAATTTGATGGGTGGGGATGTGGTTGGAGATTGTTGGAGTATGGAAAAATTGGTGGAAGACACTTTAGTTGTGTGAGAACACAAAAACCCAATTGTGTGTTGAGATTGTAATTTAAGATTAGTTCTCTATTAGGTGTCATTGATACCACTTCATATATATAAGAGGGATGATAGGCACATTTTTTTGAGTTAATATTAACAATTATCATTCCCCCAAGGGTGAGAGGATAAATTTTTTTGTAACCTCATGATCAATAGTTAATAAGAAGTGTGACATAGTTGATGAGTTTTATAATAATATTATGAGATATATACCCTAAAACCCATAAATTTTCAATCAGTTATGTTGAAAACATCTTAATTTATTTCTCACAAATCATGTTAATTATGTTTTTAATGGTTTTTAGGTTTTATGGTTGTATTTTATAATATAACTAAATTTGGTGAAAATTTATCTAAGTATATAAAAGAATCATATTTGAGGATGAGTAACCTCTTGAAAAGGATCACTGTTGAAGATGACTTATCGATTGAAAAGACCCCCCATTAATGTTGTTGATTATTTTAATGATTATTCATAAAATTCTATAGAGAACATTTAATGATGTTATAAAAATGTATGAAAATTAATAATACCTAGATGATTATTCCTCGAAATGCCTCTCCTTCTCAATGGACAATTTATTCAAAGAGGTCACTCTTATGTGTGTGAGGATTCATGCATACTGGTCAATTGAAAACACATGATCATGTGTGCAATTTAATGAATATATTTACACACAAAATTCATACCTAAATTGAACTATGTAATAATCGATCACATCGAACATATAGTTCCATTAAATCAATAATAAATAAGAGAGATTACAATCATCTATTTTAAAACATTTTTTAGATTAATGAATGTAGGTTCTATCTAAGCAATATATGAGGAGTCTCTAGATTCAGATCATATCATATCAAGGAAATGTATATGTTATATAATTTTATAATTTATCTTTATGTTTTTTGCATTAAATTTAGAGTAGTTTGTGGTTTATCCTATTTATTAAATGCACATTTTCTCATGCACCATTACTATAATATACAAAATATATTCTTAACTCTATTTACATTTTCACCCACAAAGTTGTGGAAGGGGCCATTGTGTGACATGTGTTTATTTTATTCCAATAGTTATTGTGGAAGAGGTACCTGTATAGCCGAGATAGAATGTATTTTTTATCTATTTACCTGATCTAGGATTTGGATCAAGATTATTATATATAATCTTCACGGCGGTAAGTGATTTCCATGTGGATGGGATTAAGTCTTGACTTTAGACTGAACCACTTGTTTTAATTCCATTATGTGTTTTTGTTTTATTTCAAAGAATTAAAAGGACTTTTCATAACTAGGAATAAATTCACTACATTGACAGTTAGTGTTACCTAGTTTTTATATAAATTATTTATTTCGTAAATTTATTTCAAAAGTTAAAGTTATTTCAATTTATTATTTTAACTGAGAAATAATCACTCATTGAGAATTTTGTTAATTGATTAGAATTTATATCGATATGTTGTTTTGATTAACTACATGATTTAATTTTTAGTTAGGGGATATTATTTACAATTTTTTAATAGAAATTTTTATTGGGTACACAATTCATCCCCTAATTGTGATTAACAATCTGACCAACAATTTGTATCAGAGGTTTTCCAAATCATTTCAAATGTGGTTTGAGTTGTGTTTTAAAGACCTTAATTTTTTTTTTAATTCAAAATTGAGTAATTAAAATGGTTAATAGACATGATGGTTATACTACCAACAAACCACCCTTCTTTAATGAAATAAATATTCTCAATGTAAAATAAAGATGAAAATGAATATTAAAAACAATGTTTTTAAAATCTGGACCATTGATCGCCTGGAATAAACTCTGCCAACTTCTGGTGGGGAAAAAACAATGGAAGGAATAAAACCCACTGGATAGCCTGGAATAAACTCTGCAAACCCAAATCGGATGGAGGTATGGGATTCTGAAACCTATCTCATTTTAATGATGCATAGCTGGATAAGCAAGGATGGTGCCTTATTAACCACCCATCCTCTCTTTGTGCATAGGTCCTCCAAGCAAAATACTTCCCCCACAAGGATTTAGAGGATTAATATCTGGTCCCCCTAACCTAGCTTCTTCTGGAGAAGTTTATGGGGATCCCGAAGTCTCCTAAATAAAGGGTTGGGTTGGAGGATTTGGAATGGATAAACTGTTAATATTTGGACTGACCCATGGATGACTGACATGGAAGCTGTGGGGCATCATCCCCTACTCAACCAGGATATGAAGGGGCCACTGTTTGATGCCTTTTCGCAGATAATGGGAATGGGTGATGCATTTAGAAACTTCACTCGTGGTTCAATGAAAGTGACCAAAGGCTTATCCTGAGTATCCCCTATGTGTAGGATGTAGGACCTAACGAATTCTAATGGATCAACGACAGCTCGAGAACCTATATGGTAAAATCTAGCTATCGGCTCGTCCCCTGTTCTCAGAAAGACGGAGGTGATGAGGGGCCCTGGGAACAGATGTGGAAGCTCAATGTCCCTCAAAAAATCCGCCACTTCTGGTTGCAGGTATGCACTGGCACCCTCCTAAACAAGGACATTCTCATCCGCCGTCATATTTCCAGTGACATTATGTGCCCCTTTTTTTCGAACACCCATGAACGTCCCCTCTATGCTATCATCCATTGCCTGGGGGAAAAGGTGGTCTGGCTCAAATGGGGCTCTTGTATGAATCTCTCACGGGACGTGGTAGCAGACCTCCCTTCTCTTCTGATGTGATGGTTCACCCCATTTTTTGCAGCCAAAGCAGGCTCACTCTGCATTCTGTCATTCATCATTTGGTTGCGGTGTAATGATTCCATTTTTAACCACTTCATCAAGCCCCCTAGTTTCTAGACCGAACAGTATTTCTCATGGATTGAGGGATGGAAGCATCACACTGGACATCAAAAGGCTTTTGGAACCCCATCCTCTTCTTCCCATTAGCACCCTCTATTGGAAGGGAGTCTATAGATTAATGTGGATGCGCCTCTTCCCAAGGATAAACCAGTAGGTCTTGGTCTCTTGGTCTGAGATCATTTTGGGCAAACCATCATAGCCAAACATGAATCACACCACGTTCCTTGGGAACCCGTGTTACTGAAGCTGTCGCCATCCTCGCTAGGATGATGTTCACTAAATATCAAGTATGGGATGCAATCCACCTATAATTGGATTGTCTGACCATTGTCAAGGCTATCAACCTCAACGATGGTGGCTTCCAAACTTTTGGCTCAGTCATCAGGAGAATCCAATCCCTTCGTCAAAGTTTCAAAATTTGCACCTTCTCCTTTATCAAAAGGGACGAAAACAAGGTTGACCATCAGGTGGCGGCAGCTGGCCCTCCTGAAAATGACCAGCTCTGACTGGAGCACTTTCCTTCATGGTTATGTGATTGTACATCTACTAATCATCAATTATAATGATAAGGTCTTTTGTCAAAAAAAATCTGAATTACCTGTAACTGCTAGAGTTACAAGGTATGATTGTAAAAAACTTCATATAAAAACAATTTCAATTCACTCTATTATATTTTCTATTATTTATGTAATGAAGAGTTTAACAAGATAAATTCTAGAAAAATATCATATGAAATTTGGGACACATTAGCTATTTGTCAAGAAGGAAGAACTAATGTGAATGACATGAGACTAAAAAATTATACAATTAAATATTATAAAATTAAGTTGAAACATTATGAGATGATTTTTGAAATGTATCTCTAGTTCAACAAGATAAGGAATAGATTTATTTCCTTGGGATATCCAGTTTCAAACACTGATAAAATCATCCGACTATTGAGATGTATTCCAGAGAGATGGAGAAGAACATTAGTTTCTATAAGAGAACCATGTGATATGAGAAAAATATATGTTAAGGTGTTAATAGTAAATATGATGATGTACAAGTAAGATAATAAAGTTAAACATGAACAATAATATTAATTAATGGGTAAATATATAGATTTTAAGACTAATAAATTAAAAAGAATTAAAAATAAATAGTAAAAGTTGAAAGCAACAGTGATGAGGAATCACAAGATAAAGGAGATGATGAAATGACCTATCTGGTTAAATGGTTTAAGAAATTATATAAGAATAATAATTTATTTAGTAAATGATGCTACAAGGGAATGTATAATAAAAGTGGGAATTTGAATAAATACAAGAAAATTTATGATTGTTCAAATGAAATTACCTGCAATGAGTGAAAAACAAAAGGACATGACAGGGCTGATAGTCCCATGTTGATGTAAAAAAGATGTATTATGATAAGGATATAAAATATAATAAATCAATGAAAGTCACTTGGGGTGACTCTAATTACAACTCCATTGAATCTGACTCAACTGAGGAAGTGAAGCCTCATAGAGCCAATATGTGCTTCATGACCATCATATCCGAGGTACCTATTATCTCTCATGTACAAAATTCTGATAATTCTAGAGAGAAAATTGATAATCATATAACAAAAGGGTTATTGTGTTAATATTTAAATATTATTGATTATACCTTAATTCAGGTTAAATATAAATACAAAATTTTGGGAACACATCATTCTCTTTCTACAAATATGAAATTTTATTTTTCTATATTAATGGAAAATAATATATAACTATTGAAAGAAAATATAGAATCAATGTTATATAATTATAAATTATTAAAATTCTTATATAGGGTTTCTATAGGTATAGAAACTCTCACTCAAATACTATTTAAATTAATTATACCTAAGTATATTTCCGTATTAATTTACCAACAAAGGCAGTGGAAAATTATAATGAAAAATGCTATTCCAAAATTTGATCATGAAAATTCTTCTAGTATTTATTATTCAAGTGTACATAATAATTTTCATTAATTTCAAAGTTTTTATAATATCATAATGGGAAACCCATCACAAAAATGTGTGTTCTGAAAAATCTAATCACAATCATTTATGGACCGTAAAAATATTGGGTACTAAAATATTTTTTGGTATAAATTTGTTTTGTAACGAGACTATTTGAAGTTCCCCTTGTAAATGTTTATTGTACCTAGATTGTTGTTATTTCAAACATATGGTAGGGTATCACTCAAGATGCAAAAAACTGATAAATGTTCACAGTGGTTATTTCACCTTTGGTGACAATGATAAGGAAAATATAATTGTTCTTGGAAAAATCTGAAAACTCTAACTCATTTTTAATTTATAATGTAATTTTTTTTATGTTATAAAATAACAACTTCTTATAATCTCATTGCTATGTGGTGATGTCTTTCATGAAAATTTTAAAACAATGCTTGTAATGTTTTTAATTTTAAAACTAATTTAGTATTTATTTATTTTTGAAATTAAAATTTGTATACTGTTAATAATGATTCTTTAATTTAACAAAATGTTTCTCACTCAAGTAATTTTCATAAGGAATCATGGATTTGGCATATAGAAGTAAGCCACTGCAACATTTAAGCACTTATAAATTATACTAGGAAATGGTTTTTCAAAGATCAACCAATAAATGAATTCCAAAACCATAATGTGGGAAAACCCTATCTAGAAGGGAAGCATCAAAAAATATATTTCAAATAAAAGAAAAAATATTCATCATATAAACCCCTAGAATTGGTTCGCACTAGTTTCTTGGACCATCTAAAGTTTATAATCTTAATCGGATTCACTGTGTCTATATACATTTAGGTGAAATTTATAGGTATACACGTGTAATCATTTTATCTCACAAAAGTGAAGCTTGATATTAATTTTCCAAGTATAATAGGTCTGTAGAAAATATATCTAGAATTAATATTAAGACCTTATAAAGTGAACATGGACATGAGTTTGGAAATCAAGGATTTGAATACATTTTCTCACAAAGTGGATATAACTATAAATTCAATTCTTATAGTACTCCCCATAAAAATTGATTTGAATAAAAATGAAATATTACAATTCAAGAGATATCCAAAAAAAATCATAATGAATATGAATTACCTTTCTACTATTAGGCATAGGTAGTGTATACATCCAACTATATAATTAATAGAGTCCTTAATATGTATATCTTAAATAAAAACCCTTATAAACTATGGAATAATAGGATACCAAATGTTAATTACTTTATAGTTTTTGGATGAAAAATATTTATTAATAATACTAAGTATAATGTTGACAACTATGCCTCGAAGGGAGATGAAATAATTTTTCTTTGTTATTCAACATCTAGAGAATTATATAGAGTATTTAATAAAATAACCAAGAATTTGGAAGAGTTTATCCATGTAATGTTTGATGAGAAAGATCCTAATGAGCCTAAAACTCATTTATAAAACCTTTTATATGTTTTAACCACATTTAAGATAAATGAAAAACTTTCTAAAACTAATGTTAAACATGTTGAAGAATTGTCCAATTCTGAGAAACATCCAAAACATGAAACCAAACCTATAGTGGGCCATGAGGTGACCAAACCTTATTTTTCTATAATTTTTAGGAATCTTAAATATGAACATATAAATGATATATTTGGTGACTTATGTATATGTACAAAGACTAGATATTTTCTAAGAAACTGTATTGAACATCAAGCATTTTAATCATTGATTGATCCTGAGAACATCACTAATACAATAAATTATGAATTCGGGGTAATGGATATTAAAGAATAACATAAACAATTAAAAAAAATTGGGTTTAGGAACATTTTATTATAAATAAAGACACGTTGACTATAGTCATTAAATGAGTATTTATAAACAAGGTCGATGAATATGGAACAAATGTAAGGTATAAGGATAGAATAGATTCATAAGGGTATAGTAATGAAGAGTGTATAGACTATGATGAAACATTTGAAGCTATATAAAGACAAGATTCCATTATAATACTACATTTTTATGAGCACGTCTAGATTTGAATCTATTTCAAATGGATGTAAAAAGTAAATTCTTCAAAAGGTATATAATTGGATATGTTTTTTATGAACAACACCATAGATTTCAAAATCATCATTTTAAAAATCCTATTTTCAAACTACCAAAATATTTATATGGTTTAAAACATTATCCTTGAGTTTGGTATAATAAGATCTCCCGTTTTTTAATTTATAAAGGTTTTTTTAAAAGGACTATATGATCCAACACTTTTCTATAATAATTATTTCAAAATATTTTTTAGTTATTCAAATATGTATAGTTTATATTATTTTTGGATCTTATAAAAACTATGGGTGTATTGATTTTTCAATGGTGGCACAAAAAGTATTTGAAATGAGTTTAATAGATGAACCAAAGTTGTCTTTGGTTTTCATATTTTCAAAATAATGAAGGAATTATTCTAATTCAAATTAAATATAATAAATACATTATTAAAATTTTTGGTTTGGATATAACTAAAATCAGTTACCCTATTTTTAGTACCACATGTATGTTGGACCTAGATAAATATGTGAAACTTGTGGATCAAAATAGTTACAATGGTCTAATCAGATGTCTTATCTATATAACTATTATCTGTCTTGAAATAATTTTATGTGTGTGTATGTGTACTCATTTTGAAGGAAACCAAAAAGATAAACACTTATATGTGGTTAAATAGTTTCTAAATACATCATGTATACAACTAATTTAGGATTGGTCTACCTCAGAAGAAAAGAATTTTACTTTTTTAGTTATTCATATTTGGGTTTTATTGTTTGAATGTTAGATATAAAAAAAACCTCAATACAATTTTTACTTTTGGAAAAGTCTATAGTATCATGGTGTAGTAAAAAGAAATATTTAGTTGCACTGGATACTGATAAATAAAAATATGTAGCCACATATAGCTACTATGATAATATTTTCTGGTTGGAACACAAATTTCAAGACAATGGATATCAATTATGATATATCCATATAAATTTCAATAAAAATATTCTACTAACATTTATAAGAACCCTATATCACACCCCAGAACAAAATATATTGATGTGAGACATCACTTTTTGAGGATCAATTTTCAAAAGGGATGTATAACTATTGAATACATTGGAACTGAACCTAAACATATTGTTATCTTTATAAATCCATTGATGTAATACGTCAATTTCATGATTGGTTATATAGTTGGGGATGTTTTTACCCACCATTGGATTTTACCCACTATTGGTGTTTACCAATTGTTGGTGTTTACCCAATAGTAGAACAACCCATCATTGGAATAACACTGTAAGAGGACTGAAAATTAATTTTTTATTATGACAATCCACTTTTAAGGGTAGGGGAACCCAAAATGACATCATAGAAAATAACAAAAATCATGTATCCACGGACAAAATTTAATTCCAAACAAACCATTCAAGACTACAGTCAAAAGATCCTACCCAGCATCAAAAACATGAAGACCAGTTCCACCAACCCATCACTACACGACAAGTTGTCCCATGAAAAAATTCATAGTCATGGTACCAATGACAGATTCATACCCTTTCTAACGTCCAAATCCATATAGCAATGACCAAATGAATCACTCTCTGAACCTTATCTGGAGAAGTCCCAAGTAAATGAACAGGTTGCAAAGGGCCTTTAACCACGAACTGCAGGACTGAAAAAAAACACCATATAAAACCATTTCAAAAAGATATAAATTCATCAACATAAATAATCAAACCATCAAATCATTCATGAACTTATGTGCCTCCACCAAAGACACCACCAAGCCCTGCCGCGTTCGGCCAGTGGGGAGCAATACGATCATGTGACGCTACAAAAAACATCCAAAACACCGCCAGATTCATCATCAATTCAAAAAAACAACCAGATAACCTGCAAGAGTTGCGTAGAAACTGGAGGAAAAGGAACCCTCCCCCCTCAAAACCACTCGAATGCCATGGGAAAGCCACCTCAGAAGACCAAGATGGATCTGTCATGGGTTCGAGCTTTCTCCCCACCTGATCCGCACTAGAATCACACTGAGACCGCCGAACCACGCTGAGCCACAGAAGATCAACGTCATCGAGACACGCCAAATACAACCCGAGCAACAAGAAAGGCCGAGGTCAATGATCTATGCTGAAGATGTTGACGCCGTTGAGCCACCCCGAATCCACCGCCGAGGCGTGAAAAAAAACCGAGCCACACCGCCTCCAAATCAGGATCTAGGATAAGATGATGCTGAGCTGTCGAGAAATGCCGGAGGAGTGGGGAGGAGAAGGTCCCCCACAACGAAAACCCTAGAAGCAAGTCTCTCAAAGACCCCTACCTCTCAGAGGCCCACTTCGAATCCCAAACCCTGTAAGAGATCAAAAAAATATCCATCATTGGAATAACACACAATTGGAACAACCCACCATTAAAAGTGACCTTCCATTAGAATTTATGATTCTACTACTCATATTTTAATTTGTGGGATAAATATTTAAATTGATTATTATTTAAATGTGATTCTATTTTCCCACTCTTTTTATCCCTAAATTATATATATTGGACCCTTATTCTGATTTCTATTCTCTCTCCCTCGCCCATTACCTCTAAACTTCACAATGACCATTTCATTCCCATCTTTCACCTTCCCTCAACCTCATCTGAACCATTCAAACTATTTTCAATGGTTATAGGGAATTGGGAATTAGTTTATTCTCTTTATTAACCAAGTAATTGAATAAAACATAGAGGATAATCAAGATGACCAAATATAGATCCATGGATCCCTTATCTTGTCAAGAATATAGTTTTTCATGAGAAAAAAGTTGAATGCTGAGTGGTTGATGTCAAAAAGACATTGGGTTAATAGATTAATCAAAAAACATTGATGGATAGAGTTTTCTAGAATAATGAGAGGTCGTCCTCCCATGTGTTAGTGCATCAGTTTTATCATAATGTGTAGTTTAGATTTGGAAAAGAAAAATACTCGGTTCGAGGTAGGATAAATTGACACAAGGTTATCTTTTCTTCAAGTATATGGGCTAGATGTCTGAAAGTACCTTAGGAAGGTGTTTCAAATGATTATATGGGATCGATTCAATGTTATTGCAGTACTTTTTAAAATGATGATCAATTATCTGAGATTATTGGGGATGGGACATCAAGAAGACCAGATTTAACCGAGCTTGATTGTGAGCATCATTATATATTTTAGATTATTTAGAAAATGTTGAGCCTCTGAAGAAGGGATTTTAGTACAAGGCAATACCAATATGTGTATTGGTTATAATTTATAAGAATATTATAAAATGGTAACCTATATTAGCTGATGGTTCATATGATAGATATTTTCAAAACATCTTCTAGGTCAAATAATTAAATTTATCCTATGTTCATTTCGACAAAGCTAGAGGAGAAGGATTTAGTTGTTGGGGAAGAAGATAACAGGGATAACTAAAAAGGTTTTTTCATGGCCAAATTCATTTTCAAAATAATGAAAATAAATTGGACACTGTGGAATAGGAAATGGATTAATGATTTAGATAACATTTAGGGGGAGTTCAATCACATTGATCAATTTACAGGACCAAGTAATCTTGTGGATAATAGTTTAGAACCAGATAAAGTTAATGGGAACTCTGAAAAAAAATAACAGGAGGTTGGTTCCCAAGTTAATGTGGAGTAGGAGTTCTCATTCAATGTGGTAGTGACCCTTTCTTGCCTAAGATCCCCTATGCTATCCAATTTGGGCCAACTAGTCCTCATATATCTCAACTAATTAGAGAGGCTCGTTTATCTAAAGTAAGTGAAGAAGAGGATACTAAGGTTTTTACTGAAATTGTTGATTTATATTAAAATGATGAAATAAAAATGAAGAAGATGGCTAAGAAAAAAATACTAAACAAGAAAAAGATATTATAAATGAAGATAATACTAAATGATATGGAAAATATTAGGAATATTGATATAGAGAATATTGGGGAGATATTGATAGAGATGACATTGATGTTTGTTTAGTTCATGATAGTACTGATGACCATATTGTTGTTGAGGATGTAGAGATCCCTCATGCACTTTTTTTTTCTTTAACACACATATTGTTATTTTCTCCAATTAAAAACACATTTATTTTTTATGTTAAAGGTCAAATGATTGTTCATGAATCCCTATCATGCTCTTCTTCATATGATGTGGTTTTTGTTCAATTTATCTGATTTTTTTGTAATTGCTGCAACAAATGTTGGGGCATAGAGCCTGGTGTCGCATCGGAAGTAGTCGTTGTAGAAAACACACAAGAGAAGACAATTTCACCCGAAGACATTTTATCACCCGAATGCATTTATCACCTGAAGAAATTTTACAACTCACCCGAATGATTTTTAACATCACACCTGATGGCCTTTTACAACGCAACACTGACACCCATGAACACACCATTTTGATGTACCGCCGATCATCGCAACTGGGACACACCGCTTGATCTCTGCAACCAAGAAGACTATCGATACATGGCATCTTTATGAATCTTGTTGTACGTCATCATCAATAATTCTCTCTCCATTGTCGAACGTCGTCATCTTCGTCCACATGCTTTCATTCGCCGTCATTGACATGCCATCATCGTCAATGAAATCACCTCTGCTTCATTCTCCCCAACTTCGCTTGGCACTGGTTAACGCAAATGCGGAAGCCCCTTCCTCGTTTCTCTCTTCAGATCTACATATTTTCCAACCCACCAGATTCGTCATGCACTTTTTTCTTATCTAGGACTGTCAGTTACATCTAGTTTTGAATAGAGACCATGAATAGTTCATGATATTGATAGATATGATAGAAAGAAGTTTCAAAAAACTATTGTTGGGAAGTTATCCCAAAGTTTTTATAGACACAAATATAGTCTTTCAGATGTATATCAAGATGATGTTGAATATACTGACCCTTTAGTTGATGAGAAGATTGTTGATTACCAGATGGTTATTTAACCTATAGTTTTCAAGCCTACCATTTTTTATTATTCCAAGAAAGAAGTATCATATTCTAAGGAATGGGATAGATATCTACGTTATGAGAGTCTAGTACTAGACTAACCTGACTTATATGACTATACCAATCCACCAATGATTGTTGGACCTGCTATTCCAGTTCATGTAGAAATGAAACATAAAGGATCAATGGTGGACTAGATATATGCTTCTGAGGAGCTACAGAGATTTTTTTGTAATTTTAGAACATGAATAGACACATCATACTACTATTGGGAGATTATATTCCCCTTATCCTAATATTGATCATGTACCTATAGAATCTATTACCAGAGATAACATAGTGTATTTCAGGTAAAGGTTTCCTTTAAATTATTATCGGAATGAGAAGAATCAACATCCAATTATTGAAAATATTAGTGAGATATATGTAGATTTTTGTTATATCTTCTGATTCAACACATTCGGCCTAAGATGGTGAATCATATTAATGAAGTGGAAATAGAAAATTAAATACTTCTCAGTGAGATGGAGTCTTTGAGATCAATGGTGTAGGGGACATAAACTTATTTTTCTACTAGTATGGAAGGATTATTGGATATGGTGGATATAATTATTTATATGACTTATACTTCCTGTGATCCACATCATTCCTTGGATATTGAATAGACCATATCAGTTGTTAGACATGTCCTCTGAATAGTTTCAGGATATTTACATGATAACCCTCAGGATGTTATGAGGAAAATTAGACTTAAAAATGATAATGTGTATAAAATGGTAAGGGAATGTGTGAATGATATCAAAAATGATATATAAATAATCAAAATTATGGTAATTATTACCTGATAGGATCTATATTAATCATGATCTAAACACTCACTCTATGTTTCTATCTGAGGACCTCTATTTTCCATATGTTACAAAATATTTCAAGGTGTATGACTCTTAGTAAAAATATGTGAGACATGTTCTTGGATTTTTCATATAGGATAAAAAATATTCCATCAGATCCATATTAAGAGGTGGAAAAATCACTATGGATTTCATCAATTTGATGAATTCTTACTTGCATGTGTCTAGGGATATAGTGGTAATACATGAGACTATACTAGTGACCTATAATTTGACTCTTATTTCTACTGATCATGAGTATTTTAGACCGGATATTACTTGAGATCCTAATGATCCTATTCTTTCTCAATTTCAGCCTTTGTGTTTATCTCAAGTTGATGTGATTTGGTATCTTCCACAAGTGATCATCCAGAATATTTAACTATCTACCATTGTCCATGCCACTATTGTTTCAGTCCCTACATCCTCTACTATAGTAACCTTAGCCCGAGTTTATACTTATGTACCCTGTTTCTATGATAAGAAAAAACACATGATGTTCCAACCACTTAGGCTGAGATATGTTGAAATTATGATTTTTTATAGGGAATTCTATATGGATTTTTTGTAACTATTTTAGATGTAAAATAATTTCTTTTGTCCTTAAATGGAATTTATCTTCTAATTCAGATATTTCATCTCTTTATTTTTTTCACTATTTTATAATCTCAAAAGGATGATAATTCATAAGGAATTATTAATTTCCTTTTTCATATCCTTGATACCTTTATTAAAGTTATATCTTGAATATAGAAAAGACAAACTGTTTATAATGAGTCAATGCCAGGAGTGTCTCACCAATAGAAAAAAGTCACTACTGAGATTTACCTACCAGCAGAATGGAGTCACCATTTTGAAGTGTCACCATTGAGATGAATCTCCATTGAAATGAGCCACTACTAAATATCAGTCACTACCAGACTCAACCTACTATCAGATGACCTACCACCATTATGTCTCACTATTAGTTCAAATGATTCAGTCCAAGATGTCGCCCAACTAGATGTATCACTTCTAGATAACTAACCATCAAACATGAGTAATTCCTAGCCTAACTCACTAGTACTATTATGGGATATTTGAATGTAATACTTCTAAAAATGATATTATCAAATTTAATATTGACGATTATTTTAATGCTTATTCTAAAACTATTTTAGGGAATATTAAATGATGTCAGAACTATGTATGATTATGTAGAACATCCAGATGATTGTTCGCCAAATGGTATCTCTATCCTATAGTGTTATATATTTTAAGAAGTCTCTCTCATGTGCATAACAATGATTGAAATTTGTAAAATTTTGAACATTAGATCGTGTGTTCCATTTACTAAATATATTTCCACATTGAATTCTTACCCGAAACAAACAATAGAAGAGTGTATCACATAAAACATATGATTCCCTTGAAGAGTCAGTACAAAGAGAGATTATAACTAGTTTTTTTGAATACATTTTTAATATAAATAAATTGATCTACACTACATGATACTTATAAGGAGTCTCAAAATTCATAGCACATCATACGGAGAAACTATTACATTTCTACACATTTATACATCCTCTTTCTCTTTCTTTCATTTACAATTGAGCAGTGTGTGGGTTACCATTTTAACTAAACACACAAAGTATCCTAAAATTTAAATGTAAGATAAAAGGTATCTTCTTAAGTATCTTTACATTTTTTTACCAACTGTGTAGTGGAATAGGTCCTTGTGTGTAATCTGATTGTTTTATTCCCATGATTATTTTCCATGTGGTCCATTCATGTACTAGAAAACTAATATCTATTGTTTATTTTACCCGATCAAGTTTATATATTAGGATTATATTATTTTATTTACTTATAAGTGGGTTATTTCAAAGTATAGGGGATTATGTCTCATCTTGATACTTACACCTCTAATTTTAATTCATCTATGTGATTTTTTTTTCATTTCAAATAATTAATCTAAATTTTCTTTTTTTCTATGGAAACAATACTATAATTTGATCTTAGTATTAATTAGTGTTTATATAATGTTGTGATTATGTAAATTCATTTTAAAAGATAAAGTAATTTCCATTTTTTTAAACTAATACATAATCATTCTTTGTGAAATATATTAAAATATCATAATCTATGCTGATATTAAATATTTATTTACTAGTCAATTTTATTTTTAATTTTTTGATTTTATTTAACAATTTTTTAAAATGAAATTTTATTGGGTACTCAATTAATCCCCCTCTTGAGATACTCACTCCAACAAACATCTTGATCCAAATAACCCACCATAAATTAAATTATTATTTAATCAATATCAAAGAAGTAAAACAACCCCAATTTTATAACTAAAAGGTAAAACGTTATTTATGAGATACCCTATATGATGAAAAACAATGAATTTTATTATATTTATTGTTAACCTGTGTTTTAAAAATAATCATTATACACCACCGTACAATACATGCGTAGAAAACATTATGTTGTATTTAAGGATTTTGTTGTAAAAGTGTTAACCTTTTATCTTTATAAAAACATCTTGTATTGCTCCATATTTCTCTATTGACATTATGATAAAGATAAAATTACAAACAACACCTAAAAAACATCTACTACTTGATTTTGATGAAATTTTCCTATCAAACTCTAGTATACCCCAAAGTTTACATTGTGAGTTTCTCAGCCTATCTTGAAAACTTATAAAAATACTAAAATATATTAATTCACCACTATTTTTAAATCCCAACATCCTATTTCAGTATCTTATTCATAAACTCACCTTTAATATTAAACTATTTTAATAATATTCTTTCTATGATTTTATGTTCTGGTAGGTGAAAATCACAATAAGCATATCAAATAGTAATCCTTAGTATTCTCAACACTTCATCCTATAAAGGTGTTTTGATAGTAAGTATAGTGGATATATTTTCCACTACAAATAGAAGGATTATGAAATGAGTGGATGTAAAGCATGAAACGTAGTGAAGTAGTCAATTAGGATGACCTGCTTGAGATTTTTTTTAGAATTATTTCTTCTCCCTTACAAAAACATAGTAATTCAGATGGAAATATATACCAATATAAGAGATTCAATAGAGACGTTTTATGAGTAATATGAGAGATTCAAGAATATTTGTTCCAATTTCTCACACCAATATATTTTAGATCATCACATCCTAGTATTTCTCTTCCATGGTATTATTAATACTGATAAGAATCTACTGGATGCGTCCTCATGATTTTTTTCAATGAAAAAGCACCAGTATTAGTGAGACAATCGATCGATAAGATGGCCTAGAATTACTAATATTTGGTAAAATAAGCATTGGTACCACAAGCCTGAATAAGGTAAGATATTCTCACCCACTCTCCTTAATAAAATATAAGTTTGAGGAAACCACCACATTGGTTATAAAAATTGAATTAAATGAGTTAATTTAACAAAAATCACTACTAAATATATTATGTATCTGCTATTATAATAATTATTATACTAATCAGAGGCTTGAGGATCATGGAATAAAAATTTCTGCAGAAATAAACAAGTAGAGGTAGTTTCAAAATCTTAATTTATGATAGAGAAAACCTTACAATGTATAATTTATTTTTGGGAATTAACAAATTTATCCTAGATTAGTTTACTAATAGAAATATCAACAAACCTCACCAAATCAGCAAAAGAAATAAAAATTGGGCAATGAAACAATTTTAAAAAAATGGAGAAAGATCATATACTACTATTCCATATCAATGACGATTTAATAAAAACAATTAAAAGGGATGATATTCAAAGATACATTTTGAAATAAATATATAATGTAGAAATAAACATTCCACTCATTAAATATATCAATAAAATTATAATATATGAATCATTACTCAATGAATTATCCACTAAACAGTTAATACTCTTAGGGAATGAAATGATATGTTTTGGATGAAGTGTTTTAGATTTTTTACCCCATACCAACCCACTATGTGTTCAAATCTATAGACAATTTCTTTCCCTTTAACTATTGAAACCATGATTTTTAAAATGAATTGTGTGAACTAGGTTGTTCTATTATTATAATGAGTCATTTATTCATTAAATATTTTCATATTTGACAATTAATGATCATAAGAGTGGTGGTTCATATTTTCAAATGTTCAGTGAATTTTCTAATTGGATTCCTACAATATGTACTAATAAAAGATGTAACAAATATATTTCCAACTAACTTCTATATCATAAACATAAAGGTTTATTAAACACTAACACATCTACCCATCATCAGGCGATGACCTTTTTTGAATAAATTTAATCACGTCATTACTGTGAATAAGGGGACTCTCACCATGAATTTTTATGAGATCACTATCCACTTAAAACTTTTGATTCTATAAAGTATTCCTAAGAGGATTATTAATTCCTTACTATTTCACACATTTAATAGTTTATCCTCTTGAAAAATAATTTATGATAAAACAAATATTGAGTTTAGTAATCTAATAATGATTAGAATCTATTTTAAAATATAATGTCATGAAATCTGAAAAATCATTATATTTTATAGATGAAATGGTAACAACTAAATTTGTTGATGAATTTAATTATTTTCTAGGAAAAAGATGATATGGAATCTCCTTTGTATAAGATTAGTTAATTGGAGGTGAGAAACCTATGTGTGAGTTCATCCTTAGAACAACATCAAAATATTGAATTAAAACCCTTTACCTGTTGAAAATAAGAATGTGTAACTCATAGAAGGGGAATAGTTTACAAAAAACATTACTAGAAACTAGAACTTTTTTTAATAGAAATTAATTATTGATATTTTGAAGGAAATTATAATTGAAATTGTGTGGTTTTTATAAGATATATCAAGAATAAATCCAATAAAATTATTGCATACAATTCATCTTGAATAAAATTGAAATTTTACTAGGAGGTCCCAACGAATTCACAAACCATACATGATAGAGTTAGTAATGAAATGAATAGAAAATAAATTAGAATATCGAATAGTAAGAACCATATCAGGCCCACAATGGGTCATTACCATTCACATAGATCCTAAAAAATTGAATGACCATTATATAAAATAAAAAAAACTAAATTAATCACTTCTAGATTATAGAATAACTTGGAAGTGTGCATATATTACAAAAGTATGAATCATGACACTAGAAAATATCATTTCTCCAGTACTTTTTATGATTATATATTGGAGAGATTTTTAGGAATAACTACTTTTTTCAAAGATTGATTATTAGGCTACTTTAATGTTCCCATTTCACATAAGCATTAGTTGAAGACAACATTTACATGACCCTATGGAACATTTTCTAACATAAAATATCTATTTGGATCGGGTAATGCCCCAGGTAAGTACTATAGATGAATGATAAGTATTTTTATTAGAATATTGAAGACTATAGAGATTCATTTTTTGATGGACTAATTATTTTTAGAAACTAATTTGAATATTGGTTGTAGAAATTGAAAAAGTTATTGAAAACATGCATTGAAATTAACCATCATTGTAATTTTATAAACATTAATTTCACAGTGAAAAGTGGGGAAATTATTCAAAAATATATATTACGACAATAATCCAAGTTATATAAGAACAAAATTGAATTGATTAATTCATTTTCTTATCAAACATGTTATAATAATGATAATTATTTTATAGGATATATATCATATTTATGAGATGACTTAAATAATTTAGAATGATTTCATCCCACCATCTAGGTTAACCTTTATGTATTCTTAATTTATATTTCATGAATATTTTTATAAATAATTTGATGAATTCAATAGACATATGATCACACACTTGCTAATGAAATAATGAAACTTGCATAATTTATTGAATATCTATGTGATGCATATAACCATGACATAAGATTGTCCTTATCCAACACAATTTAGAGGGAACCCTATGTTGTTAAATGTTCTTTAGGAACCTAAGATGTTTTCCATACCTTCTACACAACCATTGAAAAATAATATATAACAGTAGTTTTAGATCTCTATAAATTCATATCATACTTGTTAGGAACTAAAGTTACTATTTTTTCTAATCATACAATAATTAGGTATATAATGAAGATAAAAAAATCTAAGAGTGTGATTGCAAAATGGGTTTTGATTCTATATTAATTTGTTTTGGAAATAAAATAAAAATTATATAATAACCATGTATCATATCATATATAAAGGATTAAAAATAAAACTAACGTGTAAATTATATATAAAGAACTAATGAATAACATAGTTTAGAGGGAGTGACTATACCTGGAAAAAGGATACATATCTTGGAATGATGATATTTAAACCTTTTTATTAATATTTCATGTAAAATTTTAGTTAATATCTATGAAAGTTCATTAGATAAATTCTAAATACCAATTTTATATTTGGGTTTATCCATAACTATGAAGAATCTATAATAAATAAATGATAATAAAATATTTCCTAAAAGTGATATATAATTCCTTCGTTAAATTTTCCACAATCAAAATTGTATAGTTCAATTTTCACCTCAATGGGTTTATAGGAAGGATTCAAAATTAGGAATATATTATACTATAATGTTTAATAATTACATTATGTCCTGAAAAAAATTAAGGAATGTCATTTTTACAGAAACATCTCCAAGAGGCTAGAAATTTTTCAAAAACCCATGAGATTTAGTGATATTTTTGTTTTATTTGTAAAAGATTTCATGTGAAATTTTTCAATGTATTTTTGGAACTCTTATTTTTTTTTTCTAGATAACTTTGTTTCAAAATGTTTCAAAGCTAAATATACCAAAAAAGATGATGCAAATGTATTTTTTTCTTTTTGTTAGTGATGATTAATTTTAATAATCCAAATTCCTATGGGAAAATATTATGAATAAGTAGACTATTTTTTTAAATATGATGATAGACTACTTGATAGGGGATGTATAGAGTATATAATAGAATATCAACATCATACTACTAAAAAACTAATGGTCAAGAATAAGTTTCAAACATGGAAAATATGTAAATCGTTGAAAATAATGTCAATCCAAAGAGAATTTCTAAACCAAAGGATTAGAAGAATACTAATGGGATTATTGGATGAAATTAAAAAATTTCAATTGGAGTTATCCAATATATGTTTATTTATTGGAGGATATAATACATTCTGATGGAACTGGACCACAAAAATACTTGGATGTTATGGAGGATAATATTAATTAGGAAAGAGTTTGAAAAGAAATAATTTTTTTTGAGATCATGATGAAATAAAAAGTGAATCTTCTGAACTCAATGAATTGAAATGAATGAAAAAGAAATCATTGTGACGATATTATTCAGTAATGGTATTTCTATCATTTGGGAAAATGTTTCTTTACAATTAAATAATCTAAATCATGTCATGTAAAATAATATCCTAATGGTAAGGACCATTTATAGTCACTAATATATACACTTTTGGTGTGGTTTGGGTTATTAAAGAAAAATAACAGAACATATATACTATTAATATAAACATATTGAAATGATATTATGAAAATATTCTATACAGTCATGTGAAGGAGATCACAATCCTCTAGCCTATCGACCAATTATAACTCAGTTGGTATTATATTTCATTAACATTTAATTTATTTTATATTTTAAATTAAATTTTCTTCCAACTTTTGAATCGTTAATGATGTATATATAAGAATACATAATATATGTTTTGGAGAGGGAACACCTTTAGTTTTATCATTTTAAAATTTAATATATATTTTAATTTATTTTGTGTAGTATCTATTATTTTCTGATGCTTCATTTTCATTTCTATTATTTTTTGAAACCTGTTGAATGGAATTTGAAGACCCTTTAAAATTATAAACATATAAAAAAGATGATTAACTAATTTGAACTATTTTATTAAAATATGTGAATGCTGAAATAAACTTATTTTTAAAACAAGATAAATTAAAAACTTTGAAAATATCCCTAATTTTTAGCCACATTCCATATAATACTTCCCAAAATTCAAAATAACATACCTGAGAGGGTTCTAACCACATTTTAAAAACTCCTTAAAATTAACCAATTTATTGAAAAGAATATTTTATGATTGAAAAACTATAAATTTACTAAAAATTGTTTTCAAAACAATTGTGAATTTAGGATCTGTTTTTATACATAATTGATGTATTATTTTTTTAAATCATTTTCTACAGTAAGTTTTTATTCTGGCCAACGTTGATGTTTAACCCACGAAGATTATAGTATACATTAATAACCATAAAACTCATCCCCGTTACACTCCAAAAATACATTTAAATATAGTTCATTATGTTGATGAATGATTTAAATTGAGCACAAGTATAGAAAATTTAAATTGCATAATATATAAATAATCTACATGATCATTATATTATGTTTTTGAAGGGTTTTTTTGAGGTTGTTGTGGAGTTAATTACAAAATATATTTAAATAAAAAAACCAGAAATAATCATATTTGAAGAAAATTATCTTTTATAATTTCTGTAACAAATTTCAAAATCCTATTACTGAATGTAAAATAAATCTATGACTTCAAGTTCAAATATGAATTGAAAAAAAAAGAATGAAATTATTCTAATAGAAATAGATGGTAAGAAGAATTGTTACAATCGATGTGCTTAAGGGCTGAACTATACTATCAAAATTCAAAGTTTAAGAGATGAATAAATAATATTGGACAATAGAAAGGATTTAATTGTTGTGTGAAACATTAAAACATTCATTACACATCAATAAAAATCCAAAACTCTTACTCTACCTTTAAGTATATTCACATTGAAACCAATGAACCAAAAACTATAGAACGATCAGGAAATTTCATAATTATTAGCTCATGTAATATACTCAATGGGATGATATTTATAAATTCATCATGAATTTAGATACACCTTCATGAGTTTAGATTGTGAAAATGTATGATTTTAAAATCAAACATCATTGTTTAGTGATCCATTTCAATGAAGGTTGTTATAAATGAGAATGGGTGAATGAAAGAAGTGGAAATGAATTTATTATTCCAAATGAAATAAATGTAATTAATAAAATTAATTATCAATGATAATATTTGTGGAAAAGGTTTTAAGAAGTAAATTTAAATTTTATAGTAACTTGAATTTATCTTGGGTAATACTTTCATAGTTCGTTTCACAAGGAGTCTATTTTATGGGTCGAAAAATTGATAGATTCAATAAATGAATTATATTATTTAATGTTAATTTAATTTTATTACCTAATATTGACCAAATCGTTGGTTTTTGAATAAGTTATTAATTGTTTTGGAAATTTATTTGAATTTAGGAAAATTATTTGAAAAGGAAAAATTATAAATTTAATTGATTTATTCAATATCGAGAATAAATGGATCGATTTTTGTAAATTTTCCTTTATTTATATATTATTATTGGAAATTAATTTAACAAATTTAGTGGAACCAGTATTTAAAAAATTATTGATTAATATTAGAGTCCCTAAATTAAATCTCACCTTACTAAGTGACTCATGAACCATCATTGTGCAGCATATGGTGAATATTGCATTGCATATAGTGGGTTTTTAAATTCATAACGCGACTCCAAACTTTATAAGGTTCCTATAAATAATTTAATGTATAATATTCCCTGGAAAATATCCTCGAATACATTTTATTGTTCCAACATTGTAATTATTAACAAAAGAAACATTTTGTAAGGAGAGATTATAAATGGTCCATGTTCTTTAAAAATTGTTTTGGGGCCCCACAACAGTACTCATACTACCCAATCACATGATGGAATATATATTATAATGAATATTATCAATCATAGAATATGATTCAAAATTAATTAACAAAAAAATGGGGAATTTGTGTATTTTCGAGAAGATTGGATCACGATATTCTAGAGTGAAATGAAGGAAAAAGTAAAAATATAAGTAATTAAATGAAACAAGGATCTTAGGGAAATAAATAACAAAGAAATGAAAATTTTAAGCTATAGTATGGGATTAATTTAAGTAAGAAGGGTTATATACCACTAGATATTGGGGGTGCTTCTATTTTATAGTTATTTGGTTTTATTTTTTTCATTCATTTATACTGTAATTTATTCATTTTCAACTCTCAACATTGTTATCCATGGCAATTATGGGTAAAAACATTGCATGATCTTTTAAGGGGATGATTATTCATTTTAAATAATTAGTTACTAAACAATAATTAATAAATATCCTCTTTATAAAAATTGGTTTCAATACGTAATGGAAGTTTATAATTTTTGTTGTGATTTTTTTGAGTGAATAAATATTTTAATTGTATTCTTCTTAATATGATGATCACATATATACCTAAACATAGGTTTTTCTATATATGGTGTAATATAATAGGATGAGTGGGGAATGTTTTGTTGATTACTATTATATTGACGAATGTAGTGAAATAATATTGAATTCCATAGGAACACCAAAAAAAGTTTGGGGATTGCATATGTATTGTAAGAGTAGTTATCTCATATGTGTTATTGACAACACATTAGACACTTTTGTTGGATTATAGACCACATAAATATTTTTATTTATTTAATCTTCCCCAAACACTTTCACGAAAGGGCGAGATGTTATATTTTTTTGGAACATATCATTCACTGGTTAATAAGAAGAGGGGTAAGCTGTTTAATGAATG
Organism: Viscum album; assembly: GCA_963277665.1. Taxonomy (NCBI): domain Eukaryota; kingdom Viridiplantae; phylum Streptophyta; class Magnoliopsida; order Santalales; family Viscaceae; genus Viscum; species Viscum album. The sequence continues at coordinate 1,719,814,461 of OY728140.1, read as the reverse complement.
TGACAACTATATAATTTAATATTCGACTTGAAACCTATTACATGATTCCAATTTCATTGTGTCATTTTATTTCATTTATTTTCAAAATTGGAAAACTTAAATCACCCATTTTATAACTAATTACTGGAAACTAATTTTTGTGTGGGATCTATATAGAAAAATTAAGGTTTCTACTATACTAAATATTAACATATTATTATAAAAAATAATTTGACACCACCCCATGATATTATTATCACTCACCGTTGATCATCGGTGGTGTAACCATACCGCTGCCTTTTTTGTGAGAGGCTGGCAGTGGTGATATCGTCTTAGTCATATTGTGTGCACAAATATTCTACATTAATGTAACTAAAGGTTTTCATTAATGTGTGATGTATTTTGATCACCTCATGTGGTGTAGATATCCTTAACCTAGTAACCTAGAATTTATAGTTAATTTAATAAATTGGTCTTAGATACAAGAGATCAAATCATAAAGGAAAATAATATTTATATATCATAGAAAACTATATATATACGTGAATCTAAATTTACAATTGAAATATGAAAATATCACACAATGTTTTCTTTGATAAAACCATCATTACCGTTATCATTTCTCTACAAATAAATCTGTTTATAATTATCTACATCATGGGAAAAGTAAACATAATAATGTTGTGAACTAAGATTCCATGTAAGGGTATGTGTAAAGAAGAAGCTAATTAACTATGTATATTATGGATGAAATAAATGACAATCAAATAATAATATATGAATAATCACATGAGGTTGAATATTATCAATTAATTTCTTAAAATCTCAAATAATAATATGAACATAAATAACTAATTTCATAATGATTGAATGCAGAATGATAGGCGTTTCAAACATACCATAAAGGCCTCATTCCAAGACATATTATATAAATGGGTAAGTCCTCAATTAAATACCCATTATAGATTTTAACATGAGAATTATTGATTCATTATGGACTATGTAATTATGGGACCCACCCACCACCAAATAAGTCCAATTCATTCATCTTATCAATAAACTATACATCTTAACCAACATGCCTTAAATATCAATAAATTTCTATATTGGAATAACTATCCTATAGAGTATCCATACATTCCCCTATAAAAATAATCATAAAACATCTATAAATATATGTTGGATAGTATCATTAGAGGTTAACATCATCATATGATTCAACATAGGATATTGACATAGATGAAAATACTTTAAAAATATCATTTGAAATATTTGTTAATTAAAATACCCTTTTTAATTTGAACTAACTTATTTAATTGAAAAAATATTTCTCGGATTTTATGAAATTTTTTTATTCAATACATCCATTAAAAAATATAATATAATCATCAAATCAATTATTTTCCATGTTGTTAAAAAACATTGTTAATGTCATATACGTTAAAAAATTAACAATTCACAGTTATCTAAAAAATTAAAAGAACACATCATTTCGAGAATGAAAAGAATATTTCTTCAATGAAATTTATAAAATTAAAAACAAGGGAGTATATGTCTTTAATAAAAAATTAGAATTTTAAAAACATTATTTTTTGATGTTTTATAGAAAATATTGACATGGAAGTGAAGGATTCTAGACCAATAAGAAAATACACAGTCAATTTACCTTAAAAAATACCACTATATCATGAGAATTTAAAAAGAAAAAAAATAAAGGAAAAAATTAAAATTTTAGAAATAAAACATGGATAAAAAAATAAATTGGGTTTACGATAAAAAAGATCTAATGATACTTTTAATAGATAGTTAAAAATAAAAAATAATGAATAACGATGCGACTTTTTTATACACACTTAACTTAGATTTGACATCAATCACATGTGTACGAAACTCCAATATAATAACTATATATTTATTAAATATATATTAAAAACCCATAATTATATATATCACACCACTTATGATTTATTAATAATCTATTCTGACCCATTTATTAGTAATTCATATCTAAAATCATTATTCTGTGTAATAACAACTTAGTTTTTCCTGTGTGATTGTGTTCAGTAGTTTCAGTAATTTCAAATTTATCATATTTATATAAGCTGTATAATTTTAATCATGATATAAATAATATATGTATACAATATATACATTTTTAGTGTCATCCATAATGTTAAGAGGTAGAAAAATGAATTACACCATTCATGGAGATGGTATATTACACATATGCATTCATTGTGTTTTCGTTTTTCAAAGGATGAAATGAAAGAAAATTATATAATTATTTTCCATTAAGTAATCAATATAATATCCCATATATTAAATATATTCATTAATTTTTTCTTTATTAACATCAATGAAAATCAATAATGGGAAATGAATCTCATCATTTTCTGGAGGAGGTTGTCCAAACGCACACAGAAGAAACACTACCATTTTCTAATAAATTGGAAAGAACGAATGAAGATATTAAATTATATTTTAAAAAATATAATTATTTAATAAATATCGTATATATATACTTTAATTCCATCATTATGTCAATCAATGATAGGTGGTGATGGAAAATGAATTACATCATTTCGCGAGTATTTTGTCCACCATACACATGATTGATTATTTTTATTCATATTTGAAGGAAGATAATAAGGGAATAGGTTATTAAATAAAATTATTAACATATAATTATATGTTATATACTTGTGTTATTATACTATAATTATTATGACATAATTGTAGGTGTTTATAAAATAATTAAAAAATTGTTTGGTGAGGAAAAACACATCCACTTAGAAAATCTTAATTGGGATCTCTTACAAAGGACCCTAGGAATTGGATTTTTGGATTAATAAGTACTTACTATTCTTAAGAAAAAAAGTTATTTCTAAAACCCCTTTTCATCTCATTTATGTGTTAAACTATAAAAAAATTATTTTATTTATCTGAAATTAATTTGATAAAATGGAATAAATATTTTTAATAATCATGATTAATATAATTAATACTTTCAATTCAATTTATTCTCATTATAAATAGTTAAAATAGTAAAAATCAGTTACCATTGTTAAAGATGAAATAAGTTTACCAAGAAGGTTAATTTATATTGATAATAGTCACAAAGACATTAATATTTTTGAAACAAATTTTTAGTTTTATTTTTACCAAAATCATGTCACCATAAAATATGGGAAATTTGGTATCCATTTTTCCAAGAATGTGACATCACATTATTCTAAAACATTGACATATTACATGTGTGTCACTGACCTAACTTATAAAACGGTACCCACTCCCCTAATTTATTAACACTTATTCAACCATTTAAGTCAACCAAAAACTACCAAAATCTATCCCAAATAACATTATCCGTGATCTATATCTTTTATTATTCCTAAAATTCATCCCTGGGGTCCTTAGTAAGAGATCCCAATGAAGATTTTCTAAGAAGAAGTCATTTTCTGCACCAAAGTGTTTCTATTTTAATTATTTTATAACCACATAAAATTATGTCATAAAAATTATCATATAATAAAATAAGTATATAAAATATAATGATATTTAATTTAATTTATTTAATATCTTATACCATTATTCTCTTCTATAAGATTGGAAACAAAATAATCAATCATGTGTATGTGGGACAACAGACTCGTGAGACGATGTAATTCGTTTTCCATCACCACCTCTCATGGATTGAAATAATGATGGAATTAAAGTATATACCTATAATATTTATTAGATAATTATAATATTTGTAATTTATATTAACATAAACCTTCTTACATTCCAATCTGTTGGAAAATGGTAGTGTTTATGGGAACCTAAATATTATATTACAAATCTGATTAGACATAAAATATATTAGGTAGAAAAATTGTATAGTAATATATTTTTTATAGGAAACATTCCTTGGATATCTCAAGAACAACATATGGTATATGAATATTCAATTATCTAACTATATTACTAGAAACCCATCAATTTTTACCACTTAAAATAGATGTGACAAATGGACTTTTATATTTGGAGATTATTCTGAAGGCAAAGTAAACAGTTTTCGAAATATTGATTTTTCTATTTCTATATCTAGTTATACATTTTTTACATGTATAATGTTTATAAAATAATTTAATTAGTATATAAAAATTATGTGATGATGTAATGGAAGATAAATTTTCAATTGAAAAGGGTCTAGTTTTTAATGATGAATAGTTATTATTTTACCCTATTATATAATTGATTTAACTGATCTTACGGTTTAACATGTTAAGTGTTTGAATTTCGTTCAGAGTGAAAACATTCATTGTCATCAATAATTAGGCAATGTTAATTTAATAATGATACATAAGCCCTCTAAACATGAAAATGTTCTATAGTTATCTACTACAATGAAAGAGCAACTTTATTTTTATGATGCTTTCATAAAAAAGAAATATTTGAAAATTTATTTCATAACAATAAATCGGATAAGTACTAATAGACCTTTACAGTTAGTACATATATATTTATTTGGACATACATAAACATCTAGTATTTTATGAAATAAATATACTTTTTTTATTGTTGGTTATTATATTATATTAATATGGGTTTACTTTATTTCCCACAAAAAATGATACTTTATCTAGATTTATTAATTTTTTTAATTTTGTTCAAAATGAAAAATGATGTATGGCAGTTTCTATTTATATTTATAATTTGGGGAATCTCATTATTTATACTTTGATAAAATTAAGGAAAATAATGTTTATTTCTCATAAATGTTCTACTACAAAAAACAAAAGAAAAACAGTTTTATAGAAAAGAAAAATAGAACTAATATCGAAATTAATCAAACTATGTTATGTTAATAAAGTATTCCTATATTTATTTGGGATAAATATTTTTTTATTTAATAATTAAAATTTAATTATTTATAGACATATTTTAAAGAAAACAACTTATGAATTATTTAAAAAAATCAAAAAGTTTGTTATTTTTGAGTTTTTTATTGAAATATTTTTATTTTAGATTTAAATTATAATTTAGATAAATTTAATAATAAAAGTGGTAAAAAAATATTTTCATAGTTATTATAATAATAATGAAGATTATAGAACTAATAACAAAATAACAATGGTTATTGAAGAATCTATTCACATTATGTTTGTTCAAAATAATGTAAAATTATATCTAAATTATAATAATTATATTCATGAGTTCATAGATTCTAATTTTGGTAATAAAAAACCACTAGATGAGGATGAATCAACTATGGAGGAGAATAATCCTTCTCGACCAGATCCTCAATAATGGAAGACTCATAGATATCATCTTGTAACAAATTTTATTCTTAAAATTTACTACAGTATTAAAACAATAAATTCTTTTAATTGTTATTTCTAATTCTACTAATATTTCACATTTTATTTATAATAATGTTAATGATTCTTTAAATGATTCTAACCTAATTGTTTATATGGAATATGAGATTAAAAAATTTGTTAGAAACAACTTTTGGTATTTAGTACAATTTCTTTTTTATAATTTGTCAACCAAAACTAAATTGATCATTAGAAAAATGTAAATGAATACAAAAAGATTTAAATAAAAGTCAGACTTGTTACCCAAGGATACTCTAAAGATGTAGGTGTTGACTTTGAGGATTAATTTTCACCTATTTTCAGGTAAGTGGATAGTATAATTTTTTTACCTTTTTAATATTATCATGGTCTTAAATTTAATCAAATGGGTGTTTAAATTTATTTACTAAATGGTTTTATTACTAAAGAAGTGTGTGTTTCTAAACACCTGGTTCTAAAAATGAAAAATGTTATAATCATCTTTTTAAATTATTTAATGCATTGAATGATCTCAAATAAGAACCAAATTCTTAATATAGAAGGATTTTTTTAAATATTTTATATAATTGTTTTAATAAATGTAATGTTTATAATACCCATTTTATTTAAATAATTTCAAATAATAAATTAATTATGAAAATTTATGTTGATGGTATATTTTATGGTTCTTCTAGTTAATGATTTATAATAATTTTTCATATTTGATGACATTAGAGTTTAATATAAGTTTAATTGGTGAATTAAAGTTCATTCATAGAATTCAAAATTACTAATGGAATGAATATATTTTTATTAATAAATATAACTATGATAATTATTTTGTTAAAAAATTTGGTCTCTATTCCTCTAAATCAATGAAATATATAAGATTACTAGTTTTAAATTATATTTTTATGCATTTGTTATATATATTGACATTATAGTTTATATAGGCATGATAGGGAACTTTGTTTATTTTACTACTTATTGACCGTTTATCATGTTTAGTTTTTATTATTGTTATGTACTTGAATATGATTTTAAAGAGAGTTATTTAAAATATATGAAAATAATAATTTTATATGTTAATGGAAATATTAATTTGGACTTATATTTTTTTATGTATAATTATTTTAATTTTATATTGTATTCTGATTCTAATTTTAGATGCTGTAAAATTTATAAAATAACAAAACTGGAATGTGTCATTTTTTTAAAAGAGTTTAATTTCAAATTCTTATAAAAAACAATAAGTTTCTCTATCTGGTGTAGAAGCTGAGTATATTTATACTGATATTTTTTATGTTCAATGTCTATAGATTATAAAATTTTTATGTGACTTATGTATCTGTAATTACGAATATCAATTTAAACTAATAATAATTCTATAATATCTATTTCTGTGAATTATTTACATAACTATTGAAAAAATCATATTGATTTTAAATTTAAATATATTAGATATCTTGTAAATAAGGGATATATTGTTTTAGATTTTATCCATACTAAATATCATCTTGCATATATTTTCATATAGAACATAAAATATTTACAAGTTGAAAATTATTAAAATGATCATAGATTGTTTGAATATTAATAGTTTTTTTTATTCCTATGTTTTGGGATATTTTGATCATGTTTTTCCTCTGAAAAATTCAGATTCACAAGCAATCTGTAAAATATAGAATCTATTTTTCATAGTACTTGTTTTCAAATTATATTTATATTGTTAATTATAAAACAATAATAAAAATTCTCATAAATTCTATACAATTATAAATAACTAATTATAACTTTTGTTATTATAAAATAAAATTTTGTAAAGGATTTCTTATTTGTTTTTCTCAAATAAATTTTTAAAAATAACACTCACATAATTAAAATCTTCGTTTTAAAAGTGGATGAAATGTTCAATAATATTTATCACATAATTAAAAAATTTATTTTTTTGTTTTTTTAATTTTAAAAATGGGGAAAATTATTTTGGTTATTGATTTTCAATTTTGTAGTAAAAAAGGGAGATATTTATTATGCATGTGCTTACATGTATTTTCTGATTGATAAAAAATCCTCTATTATTCTCTTAATATTACCATAAAATTAAATTCGTAATTATGTTTAATTAAATGTTTTAATATTTTAGTATATATATTATATATTTTAATTTTATATTTATTAATGGATAATTGATATTGATCATATCAATATTTTTTTAGTTTATCATTTGATTTCATTTTTCTATAGCTCATAACATGTTATACAAGTTTTATTTATAGTTCCAAGTCTAAATATGTTTTTAATGACATTTAACTATATTATATATATGTTTTATAATATTTCCCTACAACAAAAACATTTTTCACCATGCTACCATATGGTTATCCCATAACAAATTTAAGAATCATAAATCCAATTATAAAATCCACATATGAAATTTCTAGAATCGTGTTTCCTTTTTATTTAGATGATATATTTTGGTATAGAAATCCAAATTGAGTTATTATTATTTTTTAGAATATAATAATATTGACAACATTTCATTAGAATACATAAACTTATTAGTCAATTTCCATCATGTCTTAAATTATGATTTCAGTTATTTATTTTTTGTGAATCATTTCCCAAATGTTATAGAACAATTTTTCTATTATATTATAATGATAAAATGAGTTATTTATATTAAATTAATGAGATTATTAATTATTTAGACATATAATGACATATTTTATATATGATTTAAACGGCCCTATAAATAATTTAGACTTTATCAAATTTTATTCTACCTTCAATTTTTTAAAAGGGAATCAGTTTTAAATTTTCTAGAATTCCCTTATGAAGTTTCATTTTTATGTGAGAAATTCCCATGCGTGAGAAAATATGATACATGATTAATAACATACCTGAATCTCCTATGTATAATTGAATAATTCAATTCTATTCATTATTCATTTATTTTGATTCCCTTACATAGTAAATCAAGTACGTGAGGAATTCAGATTCATGAAATTGAATTACATATTAAATTGATTATGTGATTTCTATATGTGAAACCTCTAAATTTTGAATAACTTATGTGGTTCACCTATGTGATAAATTTTCATGCATATATAAAAATTTGGATATGAAATTCACCTAGGAGAAATTTGATATGTGAAATTATATAAGAAAATAATTATTTATTTTATGTTTCCCTTCATTTTCCATTTTTATTTTTTATATAATATATTTATTTCATTTTAATGATTTTATATATTAAAATTTACAATAAATAACATATGTGATGTGTTTATAATTGTTTTTAATATGTTATTATGAGGATTAAAATGTTTTTTATTCTCATACAAAACCTTCTTATAAAAAAATGAAACATATTTTTTTTATTTGGATTGTGTTGATTTTAATGATTCTAAATTAATATTAGATGATTTTAAACACATTTTATTTATTTAATATCATTAATTTTGTGTTCTTATTTTTTGAATGTCTCTGAGTATGTACTAGTTTTGTTTCAAAATTTATTTTTTTAAATTTAATATTATCAAATTCAAAAATCACATTTTTATAGGATCTTTTCATTACCTATTATAATATAGACTGTATTAATTACTCATCAGATAAATTCAAATCATTTTGAATCAGTATTTATTGTTTCAAATTTTATCCTCGATTTTCTCAATTAATATAAAATGAATTTTTTTTCTGTCCATCTAATAATCTAGTCATATCCTCTTTATTATATATAATTTTTCTATAAAAGTTATTTTTTTGTGTATTCCATATATAATTGTTTTTAAAGGACTCAAGGAAAACTGTAAAACATACACATAGATATAATATTATGAAATGATTAGTGAATTAGACATAAAGAGATAAAAATGATCATAATCTGTGAACTATTATGTGATCATGTACATTATTTTTACTAATACTGTATGATCCTTATAGGGGTGAAAAAATAGACTTCTATGGATTGATGAGATAATCAAGTTGATCAAACACTCATGAACCAGTACCTGTTTTTTATTCTTGTTATATCTATTTCATCTTGGTTTATTGAGTCTATAAAACATTTTCATATATTTAACATACACTTTGTTTTTATATTTATTATTATATATACAATATAACTTCATATTATCTTCTTTTAATTGTGAATTCTATATTATAAAATAATGACCATTTTAGTTTTAACTCAAACAGTCTAAATTTAGAATTGTAATTGGGTTCTTACTCCCTCTGTAAAATTTACTGTGTCAATGGTATCCTTCCACTAGAAAAAGATCTTGAAATCAGGATACAATTCCTTTTTAAAATTTATGTACTATGAAATTTATATCTCACCAAGTAGAGTAACCCCCTGGTATTAGCCTAGTAGAAAAAGGGCCCTATGTGGTGTCTGGAAGGTCTCCGTTTCGAGTCACCTCAGCTTCCCGCACATGTGTTTTTGTGTGTTTCTTTATAGCATTATAGTTCCCATTCCTTGACCATTTGTAATATATCGCACCATTTAGAGAGAAATAAGACTAGACTGGGCCCACATTGTACTGAACCCGTATAAAAATACATGTGTTAAATTGTTTATTTCCACATCAATTTAAATCTATCAATTAACATTAAAAATTACTATAAATAATCAATTTATAAAATAAGAATTTTAATCTGGCCTCTTAACCCTCCCTCGAAGACTTTTTTGATTACCCATTATAACCCAATAGTTTACTATGGTATGAATATATTTGAGATATATAAAGATAAAATGTTCTGATAATTGAAGGTGACTAAGAAAATATGAGAATCAAATGAATATTTGGCATCATGAATATAAACAAGAAAAATTCCGACAAACAACACCACATTAGCAAACAAAATCAGTGGAATAACTATTCATTTGAGGTTATTGATAATCCATTGATGAAATTATGGTTCCAATAAATAAAATTCAATTTATCCTTTATAATAAGTAGATATTACATGTAAAATGTTTTGTGATAATTTTTCTACATTTTGTTTATCACAATAATTAATAGTGGCATGATTATCCATAAAACAACCATAGGTTGATCCAAAAAGGGGTAAGCTTTTTCATTGATGCCATACCCTGTCAAAAAATACATTTTTTTTGATTTACTTTTCTTCCATATGTGGAATTTTAGTCATAAAAAATAAAAGGGATCTAGGATTTAACATGACATATAGGTTGAATAAAAAAACATAATTCTTTTTGTGTAAGAATTGATTCACCTCCCCTATCAGTGTTATTACAACCAAAGTCTCTAAACATTCCCTTATCTTATTTTAAATTACTATCTAGTTACATGATCATTGAGCTGACCAATAGTTATATATTTTCTATTTTCATTGTGGTGTTAGATGTTCTGATTGTTTATGTTTATACTGAACCCTAAATGGTATTTTTGACAATAGTTTTCATTTTTCTGTAAAATATTTACATGTTGGGAGATAATGTTAATATATGTGAAGTTAATTTTTGTTATTTAAAGTTTATTATTAATCATGATTCATGGAACATGATGAATCATGGTGGTTCCTGATAGTGGAGGAGATCATTATATTTATAGATCACTATAGGGGTCCATGCAGAAAAGAGATTAAATTAGTGTCTTGTATCTTTCTTTTTAATTTTATCGTGATATATAATCTATTGTATTTTTGTATGTTTCACTATATCATTATTAATTCTTATTATATATATAATTATAAAATTTATTTTTTTATCAAAATTACTCTGTAATTTTTTATATTTATTAATTATATATTTTAATCTATTGAAGGTTGATATAGATAAAGGCATGCCAAATTTTGTGATATTCCTTATTGGTGCTAGTCACCAACCCCTAACCTATAAGAGGTGGGGTTGTCTTAGATATCCCTTTTTGAAACCATCCAAAGTGGGTACCCTTTGGGTGCGTCCAATTTATGTTGTGTACATAAGATTTTCATTCAGGATTTATGTCTTGTTTTTCTATGTTTTATTGTGTGGAGATTGATTATGTATTTTTTCTGTAATGGTTTATTGTTATCTATACTATATAGGGTATAATATTCCCAAGATATACATAAAATCACATCACCATTTTTCATTATAAATATTGTGTGGAGGTGTTCTGTAGGTATTTGGAACTCGGTTCTATTATAATGAAGGTGGACCGGGGTAGGGATTCTACTCCTAACAATAATATCTAATCTAGTCTTATCTCTTTGTCAATCCCATCACGAACTCAACATTCTTGGCTTAAAGTTATATCATTAAAAATATCTTTTTATATTTTACTCCCATAACCTATTAATAATATTTATAATGTATACATTATATAAAACCACTCATATCTATTAGAAATGTGGATGTTTGACCTAACGGGTCTCCCAATGTTTGGGTGATGACACATGTGCTGTAATGACCAGAGAATTTGGGATATTTGTTTCATGAAATAAATAATATGATCAATAAGTTGTGTTACATGTTACAATAAACATAACAAACCATAGATATATTAATTTAAAATAATCAATAAATCTATAATAAACACTATGATGATTAAACAATACAATTTATTACCATTGGAAGAGAAATACTTAATTATATTTAAAATTGAAAATGTTATTTTTTATAAATGAAATTTTATTTATATTATGTATTTTTTTTAAACTAAATTTTAAAATTTTACAAGGTAAATTTCATAAAATAAAATTTATTTTTCAAATTTTCCAAAATGAAATTTATTTAGATTTATTTTGTTTCTGAAGAAATTGATTTTTAGTCGAAAAATAATGTTTTTTTCGAAATTATGATCATTATAATTTTATGATTCAATAAGAATGAATTGGAAGATTAAAAAACATTATAATTATTCAATTTGATACTTATGGAATAAAATTATTCATTCTATAATGTTCTTTTCAACTATTTAAACCAATGTTCAACCTTTTTAATAAAAATAATATTTTTAGACTTTTCTTTGAATTAAGATTTTTTATTTCAGTGAAATTATGTTTTGTATTTATTTTCACGATTTATACCATTTATTTTTTATAATTAATCACTTCATAACATGTAAACTTTTAATTATGAATAATTTACCTTGTATAAATTTATTATTCTAATGAAATATTTTCTAAATGAACTCTTTTTATTAGAATCTGTGTGATCATTTTAAAAGGAAATTTATAAATATTTAAATGTTTTAAATGATGTTTTCACAAATTTAAAATTAAAGGCTTCTAATTATATCGTTATTTTAATTTTATATTTTATCATTTAAATTATTTATTATGGTTAAATTTTTTACCCTGATAAAATGTAAAAATGTTATAAAGACATTTACATATAAGATAATACAAACATGTTAAAAACATAATTATAAATAGATGACTAGCATGTTTCTTGATGAAACACCACTCCATTTTCTCATTTTATGTTTTTAAATTCATTATCCCTTTCATAGTGAAATAATATTATTTTTATTTAGTAGGTATTTTCAAAACTACAAGTCTCTTCACTTATAAAAAATTAACACTTCTCCCACTTTAAGTAACACCTATAATTTGAATTTACAGTTTACAATATAAAAATATGATCATCGTATAACCCTTTCCCAAATCCAAAATCAATTTTTAACATTTATTTTTCTTAAGGACTTTATCTCTAAAGTGTTTTACAAGAGACAAATGAAGCATCCAATGTGATTATTACTTTCTTTTAGAGTATTCATTTAATCTAATATTTTTTAATATTATATGAAATTATTCATTCAATTAAATTAGTATCATTTTTATAATTAAATATCATTATAATAATTGAAAAAAAATCGAACCCTTTCCATCCACTAAGAAAACAAAATGACATTGATCATGCATATGTGTGGATTACTACATCCAGTAAGCGATATTGTTCTTTTTTCAATAACACCTCCAATGATGGTATAAAGGGTGAATATGATGTATTAAATTATATATATTTCACAAATATAACTGGTAAATATAAATTTTTCATATAAAATCATTCCATCAATTCAATAAGGAATGAGACCGTTAATTGTTCATACGTACGAACAACCACCTCCAAGAATGGAGAATATCATTAGTCATTACCTACAATAATTTATTATCCCTATGAAGGAATTAAATAAGAAACATTATTTATAATACTTTTTTAAAATTATTTAAATATAAAATTATCATTATTTTAATACATTACCATACTCTTTAAATCATTACAATATATTACCATTTGAGTAAATTTAACTTCCTATATAAAGGATATTACAATGATCATGTCATAAATAATTATGTGTCGTAAAATTATTATATTGTCATATATTACTGACATATCTAATTTTTAATTGATTATGTACCTTTTTTTAATATTTAAAATGGGTATTATTATATCACCTTTAAAGTGTTAATCAAGTTGAAAAGTAGTTTATCGATATTTTCATTTTTATAGGATGAATTTATTTTTTTAACCAAATAAATTTTTTAAATAAATCATAATTTTAAAAAATATTACTATATTTTGAATTATCTATGAATGGTTAACTTAAAACAGATTATTGATAATTGATCTCATCTTTATGATGTTTTTATAAAACAAACAACCGAATTTCACAACACATCTTAATGAAAACAATCTATAATCAGTTATTATACATATAATATATGGTTATAAAATAATTTTGAAATGGATATTATGAAATTATTACAGTAATTATATAGTTTATTAGATTGTTAGGTTCATTATATAGGTGTTTAGAGCATAGTTGAGTAAGTGGGATTACAAGGTAAGGGTTTTTGAATCTCAATTTTGTTTCATTGAGATACGGTTTGTATTAACTACTTCTTTCCTATTTATAGTTAATATAATTGACATGAAATTATATTTATTATAATTTATTTTTAGGCTAAATAAATTAAAAATCTATATCACATTCAACCTTTTATTGGTATTCTATTTGAAAAGTAAAAAATTTGTAAGGGTTTAAATCTAAAATTTTCTTCATTGGGAAATGTTTTATTATTAAGCACCAATTTATTATTTCATTGGATTATATATTACCCAATACTTTTTTTTTCAGATAAAAACTGATTAAACTCATTTTATTTAGAAAACCATTTATTTCAAGAATCCAATGACATTTTATTTAAAAACTACCAAATTTGTATGGGTTTTCTATCTCATATTACACTCTTGGAGACATGTTTTGTGTTATGATCCAAATTATATTTAAATTGATTATATTATTTCTAATTGATATTTTATTTCATGATATACCATTTTTTCATGGAAATTTAATTTCCATTAAAAATTACCTCTCTATGAAGTGATTTTAGTTTTACTACTCTATAAATATTAATGGGTTATTTTGACCAAAATATTTTCCTTAGGTCATAATCACCCCTCTTTGAATATTATATATCAAGACTAATAATTTCTATAATATTTTGTATTTATGTTATATTTATACATGTTATTATAGGGATATCGTATTCCCCATAAAATTATTTTTACTTGATGATTATATTGTTTCATGAAAATTCATTATAATAAAGAATAATTCCCTCTTGATTTATTGTATTTTAATCAATAACCATGTTTTTACATCTCATTAATGATCTTATTTATCTACTATAAACTCAAATATTTTTTATCTATAATTATCTTTATTGTATTCTATATTCATTTTAATATAAAGTATTCATTATCCTTTTAACATTGTGGGTTATTTAATAATATAATTTATTCAAAAGGCTTTCAATACATTAAACATTCAATGATGTATCATCCCATATATTTCGAAAACATTTAAATATTTTCAAGGATATTGTATTATTTACACTTTATATTAATTTTTTACAAATAGCATTTTTTACGTTCTCAAAAATGTGTTCAAAATTGTTTTTCACTTCATTTTTTATAAATGTTTAACAGGTTTTGGGAGAATTTTTTTATATTAAATTTTATTTTTCCACAAGGTATAGCTCTTATGAGTTGATGTTTTTATCATTATAAATTGTTTATAATGATTAGGTTCATTTTGGAAAATGATATATTTTTTATACTATGATCATTTAATTTTATGTTATTTGATGTTTTTAGTTATTTTTATAAATCCATTCTTTTCAATGTGTTTTTCTGATATAATAAATGATTTGACGTTATCTGATATTAACATATATGGATAATGAAGGGTGGGGTCCTATATTTACCTCTAATGAATTTATAAATGCTAAATATGATATGAAATGATGAAATTATAATTGAATGAGATATATAAAGCATTATTAGAATTTTTTATTTGAATGATATCTAGAATTTTAGTTCGTATATTTTTTTTGTGAATGGGATGTGATAAAAAAATTTCAAATTTTATTTGAATGAATGAGATGCTGGAATATTTCTTATAATGTTTTCATGGGATCATGATATGGGAATATATGTTCAAATTTTTTTATGATTATGTTAATACCATAATTATTTATTATAATATGATTCAATGACATGATATATTTACATATTCCTATGATTGTGATCCTTGATTCATATTTAATGTATCAGGATTCCACACAAATTTTCTATAATATATTTGTAATCATTTGATATTACATATCTTCCTATCATTAATTTGGGACAAAAAATATAGTTAAATTTACTTATTTGTAAGAAATTACTCATATTCCCAAGTTTTCTCATATTATTTTGATCTAACCCCTGATGAAATTTTCATATATTTTTCATTATAAAGAATTATTTATATCCTATTCTATATGTTTTCCTTTCACCAGGTTATGAAGATACATATAATTTGATAATTTATAGAAGGGTGTCTTGTGGTGTTCTAAAAAGAAAATAAATTAAGATAAGATTAATATATTGGTAATATATAAGGCAATAAACCCTTAAGTCTTTATGTTGGATGATTTTTTTTGACATATATTGTCAAAATAATTAAATTATTCTATTTTTTATAAAGGAATATATTTTTTTATTATTTTTTGTTTCAAATAAAAATATTCAAATATTTTCAGAAAATTGATAATCTAATTTGAGATTTTTTTATAGAGATATTAAATTTAAAACTCTTGAGATTAGTATATGTGTAGGATTATATACATAAATATTGAAAATGTATTTGTAAAGTAGTTTTTTTAGTAAATTATTCCATATATGGACTCTATATTGTGGATACATGATCTAGCATAGTTGTACCTAGGGGTAATAGTCTCTAAGAGGGTGTGTTGTGTATTAACTGAACAATGAATTGGAGTAAGAAAAATACTCCTAACATAAAATATAAGTATAAACTATTAGGTTATATACATGGTTAATCATATGCATTTTTCAAACATCAATTGAGGATTGATTTCCTAGTTACTTTCAGGGACTTGGTTGAGCAGTTTAAGATAACCCCACATAATGTAACGTAGGTCAAATAAGTATTGATGTGGTTTAAACTAGTGGAACTATAATACAAAATTATAATAGAAAATAAAAAACGTTTTAAGGAAAAATTTATTGAATGATTTTGATAATTGACCCTAATTCTTAAAATACCATTATTCTTATCAACTTTTTTTTATTTTTGAACTGAAATATCAACGAGGAAATTAGTTAATAATGTATGTAATATACACCACAATAATCTCTCTAATTGGAAACAAAATTTGATATAATTTTTTGTTGAAAATAATATTTTAATTATCACACAACAATCTTGAGTTATGATAAAAAATATGATCATTTTTAATATAAAAACCCACCAATGAAAATAATTATGCAGTTTAATAGAAGAATAGATGATTAAGATGATGAATCAAATAAGATTCAATTTCCATCTTATAAATTATGCCGAATTAATTACCCAAAAACCTTTCAAAAAAGGGGAAATAAAATATTATTTTGTAATTTTTTTCCTATCATGCTTATGATTATTTAGGAGAGATTAAGAGGAAAACCAATGAAATAGTACAGAAGAATATACATTTATTAAAATGAAACTATTTTTTGGAATTTTTCAAATATATTCCCTAACCTTGGAATACAATAAGTAGTAGGTTTAGGGACCTCCAATACCCCTGAAAAATAGAAATACTATGAAACCACACCAATATAATTGAGTTTCAATAAAGATGTTAAATGAGGAACATTAATCACCTACTCCTGAACATTGAGTGTTATATTCATTTCTTATTCAACCTACTCCATTATGCCTATAATATGTACTAAAATATAAAATCCCTACATCAATATATAGACATTTAATTATTAATAAAATCATTATGTTGTATAATTATAATATCCTAAGTACCTGAACCTTCGTTAATAACAATTTATAAAAAATTTTAATTATAAAATCCTATTATCCATACATTAGTCATATTTGATGTGATACTAGGCATGAATTGTCTCTCTTGAAAATGATAATTCCCATGATAGTAAAATTAGATTTAAAAATAACCCCATGATCAACAAATAATAATAGTTTGACTATAAAATATATATGAAAACTTAATCCCATTATATTGCAGTATTTAGCATAAATGGAAAAAAATTCGACATTTGTTATTTACCTATTAAGAAAACAAAATATGGATTCCTTAGTTATACCATGAATAACGGGGATAAAACCACATTTGAAATTAATCATAGAGATAAAATTATCTGATGGAAATTATTAAATATTTATTTATTTAGGTATAATGAAATTTTATGGATGATATTTGCTAAAAGGGGTGATAAGGTAACAACCAAATATTTCGGAATATTTTTTCCAAAATTAATATAAGTTTTGTTAACATGTTTTACACACTACACCCAAAAAAATAGAAAACAATAAAATTAAATATAATTAATAATATATCCTTCATAAGTACTAATATGGTAACCCATTACAATTTATATTCCTTGTGAAAAAAATAATTAATGTTAGTTAATTTTGAAAAAAATGGGTTTCAATAACATTAATTTTCTTTATATAATGTTTTTTATTTTGAGAAATGAATTGAAATATTTTAGAATGTAGTTATTATGAAATAATTTTTTTAATTAATCACATATAAATATACTTAGTATTAAATATTTATTATTTTCTAAAGAAAGTAATTTTCATTTGAAAAATATATCTTAAAAAAATGATTTAATTGGATTTATCATTATGTAATAATGATTTATAATACTAAAAAAAATTTATAATATTTTTATTTATGGAAGAACATTATACATTTTTAAATATTCCCTAAACATTTAATCCTATTGGATAAAATTTTTATTACTAAATTAAAATGTTTCAAATTTTTTTAGTCTTTTATTTGAATCTAGATTTTTAATAATAAATTTGGATTAGTATTTCATTGACATATTAAAAACATTTAAAAAAATTTCCATTGAAATTATTAACCATTTTAATTTTACCATATATTTAATTAATAAGCATCAAAACATGTTTTATCAAAAAATTATTTTTTGTGACAATGTTTGATTCTTTGAAATTTTAAATTTTAGTCCATTATAAGTTTTAAATAAAATTAATAAGTTTAAATTTTTAAACAAAAGGGTTCAAAAATGGTAATATCTTAAAATTTAATTTTTTCTATAAAAATAATTAATAAGGGTAAAAATTTGTTACCCCAGTAAAAAGTAGAAATAATAAAAATAAATTTAGTAAGTTGAAAACGGGGGAAATATTAGATGAATTTTTCAAAATGTATGGTTGAATTGTGCAATGTAAGAACCTGGATCTTCATTTCAAGTACGCCTTTCTTTTTTTGATGTTTTTAAGAAAAATAGAGTTTCTGGAAAATTTCGCAGTACACGCCGTGTACATTATGAGTACATGCCTTGTCCTCTTTTCCAGCTCGAATTTGTGTGATGGCCGTGTTCGGGCCACACACACGGTGTGTCTGGGTGACGTGGAGGCCAATTTTAGCGGAGTACAGAAAGACCCACTACACGTCGTGTACTTTTAAAATACATGTCATGTAGTTTTCTTTTTTTCTCTAAATAGATCGGGGTCACGCCACATCGCCATATTTGACTTCTTCTAGGTCTAGTTCGTCCGAGAGCGACCCGTACGACCGGATCTTCCTCTAGCTCCCGCCTCTCCATCCGTTCTCCAATTCGAGAACGGTCAATTGCGTTAGAAGCACAGCTTTGAGTTCTTTCTACTACTTGAGCCTTGTTTTCCAATTCTTCCCTTTTCTCACGTTATCTATGGTTGAACCTTTTTTTTTCTCATATCCACAATGATCTAGGGAGAATTAGCCGTCTTGGTTCAATAATATTGATCTCTTAGGATCGAGGTAGGTGGTTTGTGCCTTACCATTCAAAATCTATGAGTTTTATGTGAAAATTCCACCAATACCCGTGAATGGGGTATTGCGTGTTTACCTTTTTTCCCTCGTTGTTTTCCAACCTTTCTTGTATGCTTGTGTAGAGATAAATTGACCTTTTTAGAGGATATCTTGTTGTTCTTCTAAGTAATTTCCCTTGCTTTATTCTGTTTACAACATTTGGGCCTCATTTGCCTTTGGCTGCTCAACCAGTTCTCATGCCTCGTGGTTAGAGGTTGAAGTGAGACTCATGAAATGATTTTTAACTTGTAGATTGTTTAGATAAGTTTCTATATAGGTGTACATTGGTTATCCAGTTATCTCTATAGGTGTACTTTGGCCTTATAACATTATTTTGTACTGACTGGGACGTGGCTGAGAGGACCTGGTGCTATAGACTATAAAGGATAGACCGAGTGAGATTCCCAGAGAGTCTTAGATATTATAGACTACATAGGGTATAGACAAAGTGAGAATTCAGAGACTCTTGGAATTTATATACTATAGGAGGGTAGACCAAGTGTGCTTCCTCAGAGAGTCATGCCTTTTTTGAATCACTTTATGAATCTTCCCAGGCTAGGGAGGAATTGACCGAGTGAGCTTCCTCAGAGAGTCTGTGGTATACCTGAGGATACAGGAGGAATTGACCGTGATAGTTTCCTCAGATAGTATCTAGACCTTGGGGAGAAGAGGGTTAGATCGCGTGATCTTCTTCAAGAGAGTCCCTGACTACCCCGGACTATAAGGGGAATTGACCGAGTGAGTTTCCCCAGAGAGTTTCATAAATTTGTATGACCAACCAGAGGGGTTAGGTTGAGTGCACTGCCCAGGGGATTGTGGTACATCTTGGATAGGACCAGAGGGGATGGCTATGAATACTTCCCAGAGGGTTTCCAGCTTCTTATCTATTTTTTTAACTGTTTTTGATTGGTTGTGGATTGTTTTCTACTATTTATCATCATGTTTTACTGCTTACTGTCACTTCCTATTGCTTTCTGTTGCTGTTTACTACTTATTGTATTTTTTACCTGCCATATACTCACTGACTATTAGGCATAGATCTTCAGGTTAATGCCTACTGGTATTTTATCTCACACCCTATTTGGGACATGCTTTTGGGCCCAAGCATACTATGTTGTTGCAGGTATAGACAAGGGTAAGCGCCCTTCGACTTCTGGAACTTGATTGCTTGGAGAAGGGGAGCATGGGACCAGGCATTGTCTTGCGATGCTAAGGAGCTGTTTGCTTTTCCTTTTTGTTATTGTATTGGTATGTTAGTGTTTCCAGCATTGTGACTTTTTTGGCTTCTTTCTTAGTTATGTATCATGAACCATTTCATATATATACATATATTCTCCAGTTTGTTGATGTAGTCTTCCGCTAGTTATATTGTTGGTTATTACTGCTCCCACTATTGCATGTTTATTTGTCTTCTACTATGTACTCTTCCAATGAGGGCATTGTTTCTCCATTATCACAGCCAAGGCCCTCGCTGCTAGTCATTAGCCTCTGGCATTTGGGGAAATGCGCTTGAGGCCATGTGACCAACCGAGTATGGGGAGCCTCTAGGTGGCTTCTGGAACCGAAACATTACAAATTGGTATCAGAGGAATTCATTTCTCCTGATTTACTATTTGGAGACTTTAGCCAGGGAGAGGACAGATTCAGTACTTGGAAATAAGCTGTGCCCGAGAGTAGTTAACCCGTGTACAGGGAAAAGCCATACTACCTTGTTTATTGTAGTGTTCTGGTTTTGTGATTTAACGGTTGATACGATTTCATCTAGAGTGATTCAAATGCTATGTATGGTTATTGTTTTGATATTACGGATATATTCTGTCGCAACCCGATGAGATGAGGGTATGCCATCTCATTCATCAAATAGACACTTAGTGAAATCACATTCCATGAATTCCTGCCATGCCATTTAGTGTGCATTAGCGACTGCATGCTGTTGTGATAGACGTTGTGTAGATTATGCATGCTATTGTGATAGATGCATGATAGAATCTCTGCTGCTTGTTAGATAATTTTTTGTATTGTAATTTTTTATTGAATGCCAAATTTTGATTCTTGAGGTGTTATGGGCCCTCTTGAATCGGAAATTGGTGGATCATGATAATGTTTTCTCTTGTACATGAATGTAAGGGATTCCAAGCTTTGATTCGCGGGGAGTATGGGCCATCACGGATCGGAATTTGGCACCTCCTTACCTTGTATTCAGTGTTTCTGGGTTTGTGTGCAGTTTTTGAGCTACTGCCCGAGAAAAACCCAGAATACACGGCATGTACTTTCTTGTTACACGACATGTAGTTTTTAGGCCATGTTACTGACTGTGTGTGCAGGAACATAGTGTTTTTAAAATAACGTTATGATCACACCGTGTACTGTATGTACACGCCGTGTAGTGTCAGGCCTTTTACCTGGCCATTTCACTAACAACATGTGTTAGGGAAGTTCGAGATGAGCAGGCCATGTTGTAAGCGAACACGCAGTGTAGTCTTTCCCATGTACATGGCTGTGTCATGAACAACACGGGTTGGCATGACCTTCTCTAAGACATGCCGTGTTGCTTTTGGAACATGCTGTGTAGTATTGCCCAGGTACCCGATCGTGTCACGAAAAACACGGGTCGGCATGAACTTCTCTAAGACATGCTGTGATGCTTTTCGAACACGACGTGTAGTCTTGCCTAGGTACCCGACCGTGTCACGAACAACACGGGACAGTGTCACCTTCTCATATACACGCCGTGTTTGTTCAGGAAATTCCATGTAAGGGCCACCCATGTAGTTGGTTGTGTGACTAACAACACTGGCCACCGAGTCAGTGTCTGGTACATGTCGTGTCCCTAGGGAACACGCCGTGTAGTCTGAGGGTAGTTTGAACCATGGGAGTTAGCCGTGTAAAGAGACTCGGGAAGGGGAATTGTCTTCGTGTATACACCGTGTGTTGGGATGACACTATCTGTAGTTTGAGGTGTTACACGACATGTAGGGAAGGGGTACATGCCCATGTCAGTTGCGTATGAAGACAGACCATGTATTTTTATACACGTCGTGTAGTCGTGTTTTGTAAACTTGTGTGTTTTTCTTCCTTTGTTCTAGTTTTGTAATCTTGTGTTCTCTGTCCTTGTTTTTCTGATCTAAGGTGTACTTTTGATCTTCCAGAGATATGCCTCCGAGATGTCCTCCAGTTGTATGTCTGTTTTCATGCAGTGATCAGACGCCAGATATGGAAGATCAGGGACTTCCTGCCAATCCCCCAGTCGAGCCAGCCTTGGCATCGTCTATCATACCCGTTGCAGGCATCGAGGCGCAGTTTAGGGAGGACTTCTTGAGGATAATGCCGACATTCCAGGGAGTACTTCCTCCTACCCCGTCGATGGCTGAGTTGACGCCGGTTTTCCAGCAACAACATCCTCCTACTTTATCAGGGGATGGAGGTCCTCAGGCTGCAGAGTCATGGATAGAGTCCACACTGACCATCTTTGAGAACCTAGAGATCCCTCCAGAGAAAAGGGTAAAGATAGCATCTTATATACTCTGGGACATCACCATGAGGTGGAGGGAGGAGATCTCACGGTCGGGGTCACGGCTCAGGCCAGTCTTTTGCCGTGGAGAAGATCTATCAAGATCAGGATCCCAACCCTTATACTATTCGAGGTACATTCTTAGTAGCCTCAGTTTTATCTTTAGGTGTTTTTGATACTGGTGCTTCCCATAGCATTATCTCTATTGCGGTTGTGGATACCCTTGGGCTCTGTATCTTTTCGTCTGGCGACTTGTTGACTCTTGAAACACTGTTGGGAACATGGACATCTAGAATACGTCATTGCAGAGGGTGCCCTCTCAAGGTTGCGGGGTGTCATTTCATATGGGACCTCTGTGTCCTAGAGATGACGGGCTTTGATTTCATTCACAAGATAGACTGGTTGGTTCCCTTACAGGTAGTCATGGATTGCTATCACCACATGGTGAGTTTCATATCACCAGAGGGAGGATCCTTCCTTCATAGAGTCGAGGGAGATGTCCAGACGGGTAGTGCTAGACCAGAGCATCATGGGCTAGGGGAAGTTATAGCCCATATTTCCAGTCTTTATATGGATGACCATGGGACAGTACAGTTAATCATTCCCCCAATGGTGGATCGTTTCAGAGATCTATTTCCAGAGGACTTTTCAGGTTTGCCTCCGGAGTGTGAGGTAGACTTCTCGATTGAGCTCGTGCCAGGAGCGGCACCGGTGTCCATTCCTTTTTATAGGATAGCTACACCTGAGTTGCAAGAGCTCAAGAATCAGTTGGAGGATTTGCAAGAAAAGGGTTTCATCTGACCCAATACTTCTCCTTGGGGTTCGCCATTCCAGTCTGTGAAGAAGGAAAATGGTACCCTTCAGATTTGTGTGGATTATCGGAATCTGAACTAGTTGACGGTTAAGAACTGTTATCCGTTGCTGAGGATCGATGACCTCTTTGATCAGATTCGAGGAGCCCGGGTGTTCTCGAAGATCGACTTGAGGTCCAGTTATCATCAGTTTCCTGTTATACCATCAGATATACCTCTGATAGCTTTCAAGAGCAGGTATGGTCTTTACAAATATATATTCATGTTGTTCGATCTCACGAACGCTCCTACGGTTTTCATGGCACTGATGAACTGAGTGTTCCATCCCTACTTGGAATCCTTTGTCGTGGTATTCATGGACGATATGTTGGTGTACTCTCACACTCGACACGACCATGTCACACATCTTTATATCATTCTGATTACACTGAGAGAGCATCAGATTTATGATAAAATCTAGAAGTGCCACTTTTGGATGGATCAGATTCACTTCCGGGGTCATGTTATCTCGGAGACAGCAGTGTCAGTGGACCCAGAGAATGTGCGAGCTGTAGTTTCCTGGGAGCAGCTGAAGAACTTCTTTGATGTTCGGAGTTTCCTAGGGATGGCTGGATACTACAGACACTTCATTTAGGACTTCTCGTGCCTTTTAGCACCATTGACAGGTCTGACCAAGAAGGGGGAAATGTTCTTACAGTTAGATTCTTTTGAGTCTTCCTTTCAGGTGCTGATAGGGAGGTTGACGTCCTCACCGATACTATTCTTGCCGGAGCCGGGCAAGGGCTACATTGTTTACTGTCATGCTTCAGGTATCGGGCTGGGAGCCTTTCTTATGTTGGGAGATGGAGTTGTTGCATATGGGCCTCGACAGTTGAGGCTACATGAGAGGAACTACCCTACGCACAATCTAGAGTTGGCAGTTGTTGTTCATGCCTTGCGCTGTTGGAGACACTATCTTTTAGGAGAGCACATTTTGGTTTTCACCGACCACAAGAGTCTCAAGAATATCTTCACTCAGCGTGATATGAATCTGAGACAGTGCAGTTGGGTCGAGTTTCATCAGTCGTTTGACTTCGAGCTCGCCTATATTCCGGGAAAAGGGTAATGCAGTGGTAGATGCATTGAGTAGACGAACTCAGATTCCGGCAGTTCAGGAGGCCAGCAGTGAGTAGCAGGTTATGGCTCTATTCTCTTAGATGCATCTGGAGGTGCATGATAGGCAGGGAAAGACATTCATATCTTATGTGGCTGTTACCACTACATTTCTTGATTAGGTACAAATGAGGTAGATATCAAACTCAGAGGCCATGGATATGAGGGAGTGTGTGTTTGAAGGGGACCCTCTTCCTAGATGGACAGTGGGCGAGGATGAGATATTGCATTTCCAAGGATGTGTATGGGTTCCAGAAGACATACGCAAGGAGCTGATGCGGGATTTTCATTCCTCAGTTTGGGTGGTTCATCCTAGCATCACCATGATGTATCAGAATCTACAACGCCAGTACTGGTGTCTATGTATGAAGAGGGTTGTTGTGGGTTTTGTCATGAGATGTTCTACTAGACAACACGTGAAAGCAGAGCATCAGTGACCAGCAGAGATTTTACAGTAGTTATCCATTCCAGAGTGGAAGTGGAATGATGTCGCAATGGACTTCGTGACTGGGTTACCAAAGTCACCTCGGGGAAGTGATGTTGTTTAGGTCATTATCACTAGGCTTACGAAGGAATCACACTTCATGCCGATCAAGAAAACCTTCAGTTTTGATGATCTGGGACGACTGTTCATCCGAGGTATTGTACGTCTATATGGAGTTCCACACTCCATTGTTTTAGATAGGGATGCACGCTTTACTTCTCGGTTCTTGAAGGGACTTCAGAAGGACTTGGGTATACAGGTGCTTTTGAGTACATCATACCATCCCCAGACTGATGGCCAGTTCAAGCGCACGATCCAGGTGCTTGAGGATATTCTCTGAGACTATATTCTAGACTTCAGCGGTTCTTAGGAGAAGCATATACCTCTTGTGGAGTTCACCTACATTAATAGTTTCCAGGCGACTATTTAGATGGAACCATACAAGGCTATGTATGGTAGGCCATGCCAATCACCCTTATGCTAGCTAGAGGCAGGACAGGCAGCATTGCAGGGACCTTGTCTTGTTCAGGAGACCTCAGAGCAGATAGAGCTGATTGGGAAGAGGATGGCTATAGCACAGTCTCGACAGAAGTCTTATGATGATCAGCAGAGACGACCTCTAGAGTTAGAGGTCGGAGATCAGGTTATCCTTTGTGTCGCACCAAGGTTGGGACAGAAGAGAATTCATAGATAGTGTAAGATTTCACCGCGGTACATCGGGCCTTTTGAGTTTTTGGAGAGTGTTGGGCCGGTTGCCTATCGGTTATAGCTACCCCAGTGGTACCAGTCCATGCACGACGTCTTCGACCTCTCTCAGCTCGAACGTTATTTTTCAGACCCGTCTCATGTCTTTCAGCCTGAGGAGGTTGAACTAGAAGCGGATGCATCGTTTAAAGAGCATCCTATCTGGATTTTCGATTGCAGTAAAAATGTTCTCTGAGGCTGGTCTGTCCTTCTGTTATGAGTGCTATGGTAGCACGGGCGAGTACATGACGAGACTTGGGAGAGGGAGGCTGAGTTTCGATCATAGTGGCCGGATCTGTTCAGGGATTCTTCTTCTGTGCCACTCTAGTGAAATTCCGGGAAGAATTTCATTGAGGGGGGAAGTCTGTAAGAACCCGGATCATCATTTTAGGTATTCCTTTCTTTTTCTGATGTTTTTATGAAAAATGGAGTTTCTGGAAAATTTTGTAGTACACGCCGTGTACTTCTTGAGTACACACCGTGTACTATTTTCCCGCATAAATCCTTGTGTTGGCCATGTTCGGGCCACACACATGGTCTGTAGGGGTGACATGGAAGTCAATTTTGGTAGAGTAAGGAAAGACCCACTATATGTCGTGTACTTTAAAAACAATCATCATGTACTTTTCTTTTTTTCTCTAAATAGACTGTGGTCACGCCTCATCACTATATTTGTCTTCTTCGAGGTCAGGTTCGTCTGAGAGTGTCCTGTTCGACCAGATCTTCCCCGAGCTCCCGCCTCTCCATCCATTCTCTGATTCGAGCACGGTCAATTGTTTTGGAAGCACAGGGGTATGTTCTTCCTTCTTTTTGAGCCTTGTTTTCCAATTCTTGCTCTTTCTCATGTTTTCTAAGGTTGAACATTTGGTGCATTTTCTCTGATCTACAACGTTCTTGAGGGAATTATCCATTTTGGTTCATGTATATCGATCTCCTAGGATTGAGGTAGGTGGTTTCTGCCTTACCGTTCAAAGAATATGTGTTTTATGTGAAAATTCCACCAATACCTGTGAACGGGGTATTACGTGTTTACCTTTTTTCCCTCATTGTTTTCATTCCTTGCTTGTATGATTGTGTAGAGGTAAATTGACCTTGTTAGAGGATATGTTGTTGTTCTTGGATGTAATTTCCCATCCTTTGTTCTGTTTACGACCTTTGGGTCATGTTTTCCTTTGGCTGCTACACCTGTTCTCATGCCTCGTGGTTAGTGGTGGATGTGAAACTCATGACATGCTAGTTTCCTTGTAGACTATTTAGCTAAGCAGCTCTATAGGTGTACTTTTGTTATCCATGTAGCTCTATAGGTGTATATTGGCCTTACATAATTATTATCCACTGACTGGCACAGGGCTGAGAGGACTTGGTGCTATAGACTATAAGGGATAGACCGAGTGAGCTTCCTAGAGAGTCTTAGATATTAAAGACTACGAAGGGGATGGAACGAGTGAGCTCACAGAGAGTCTTGGATTTTATAGACTATAGGAGGGTAGACCGAGTGCGCTTCCTCAGTGAGTCTTGCCTTGTTCGAATCTCTCTAAGTATCGTCCCATGCTAGAGAAGGAATTGAGCGAGTGACCTTCCTCAGATAGTCTGTGGTATACCTGATGCTATAGGAGGAATAGACCATGATAGCTTCCTCAGAGAGTCTATAGACATTGGGGATAAAAGGGTTAGACCACACGATCTTCCTAAAGAGTGTCCATGGCTAACCTAGACTATAAGTGTAATTGACCAAGTGAGCTTCCCCATAGAGTCTCATACATTCGTATGACCAACCAGAGGGGTTAGGCTGAGTGCACATCCCAGAGGGTTGTGGTACTTCCTGGATAGGATCAGCGGGGATGGCTGAAATTACTTCCCAGAGGGTTTCTGGCTTCATAGATATTTTTTTCACTGCTGTTGATTGGTTGTGGATTGTTGTCTGCTATGTATCATCCTGTTTTACTGCTTACTATTACTGCCTATTGCATGTTGTTGCTGTTTACTGCTTATTTTATTTTTTACCTACGATATACTCACTGACTGTTAGGCACAGATCATCAGGTGAATGCCTACTGGGATATTATCCCCCACCCTTTTTGGGCCATTCTTTTGGGCCCAAGATTACTATTTTGTTGCATGTATAGACAAGGTCAAGAGCCCTTCAACATCTGGAACATTATTTCTTAGACAAGGGGAGCATGGGACCAAGCTTTGGCTTGCGATGCTGAGGATCTGTTTACTTTTCCTTTTTGATAATGTTTTGGTACTGTAGTTTTTCCACCATTGTGACTTGTTTGGATGATTTCCTAGTTATGTATCATGCATCATTTCATATATATACATATGTTCTCCAGTTTGTTTATTTAGTCTTCCGCTGGTTATATTGTTGGTTATTACTGATTCTGTTATTGCATGTTTATTTTTCTTCAGCTGTGTACTCTGCCAATGAGGCCATAGTTTCCCCACTATCACACCCAAGGCCCTCACTGTAAGTCGGAAGCCTATGGCATTTGGGGAAATGCGCTTGAGTCCATGTGACCACTCGGGTACGGGCCGCCTTTGGGTGGCTTCTGAAACCGGGATGTTACATGTATTGATCAAAATCCGCCCCTTTTCTTATATTTCTATTTTTAAAGTACTTTATCCTTTAATAGTGATATAAATTATTGAAATTTAATGGGTATTTACACAACTATCATAATACTAACTTATAAAAAGGAAACACTTACCCTATGTTAAGAATCACTTATAATATTAAATTATTGTTGAAACTATCCTACTTGTTTCTTAACACAACCCTCTCCCACTCTAGTGATCTTATAGTCACCTTTATTTTTCTTAATACATACATATCTATGGAATTTTCATAGGATAAACTGAAGCATCCAACGTGAATAATACTTTATCTTTATAATTAATTTTACACTTATCATCTATAATAATATATGAAAAAATTAAGAGAATTAAATTTGTATCATTTTTATATTTAAATTTTGCTATATTTATTTATCAAAAATTATTTAATTCCTTCCATACAATAAGAAAAAAATCTACCCTCATTATGCGTACAAACAGATTACCACACCTACGAATTGATGTTGTTCAATTTTAAAAAATGACTCCCTATAATGAAATAATTGTTTTATTTGATGAAAAAATAACTTCTATTTATCCCAAATACATTTAAAAAGGGTTCATTTTTTATATACTACCATTCTATCGATTAACTGAGAAATGAGATCAATAATCTTGCATACATGGAAACTACTACTTCCACAGACAATGAATTTCATTTATCGCCACCAATAAACATTGATGGATCCAATAATTTATTTTAGTATGATATATAATTTTTATTAAAAGTTTAAACTTCTATATATGTAACTTTATTGATATCTAAATACATCCTCTTACTCATTAAATAATTATAATACAATATAATTTAGGTTGATTATACTACTAACATAAATGATGTCATTACGATTATGTAAAAAATTATTATGGTATGACCTTAATGTGTAAAATCATTTAATAATGATATAATTAATATTATTTATTTACTAATGAATGGTTTTTTTAATATTAAAAATATTTATTATTATATCACCTTTCGATTGATAAACACATCAAAAACTAGTTTATCATTATTTCATTTTTTATAGGTTATATACATGTGTTTCACCTAATGAAAATGGGACATAATAAATCCCCAAAAAAATAATTTAACGTTATTTGATGATTTTTTAATGATGAAATTGAATGAACATGTTGATAATCGATCTATTTGCCATGAAATTCATATCAAACAAACAATTGAATCTTCTAACACCTGATAATTAAAACAATCTATAATCAGTTAATATATTCATATTATATTATAAATAAATAAGTATAAAATAGGTTATATTTTTATATTATAGTTCCGAGATAATTTATTTTGATATTTATGTTCTTTATATTGGAGGTTATAACATGAACGAGTATGTTGTAATACTCAGTAAGGGATTTTTCATCTCAATTTTTGTTCATTCATATATAAGTTCATGTAATCTATGGTATTTACAAATCAATCTCAGTTTTTACAATTCATGGGTCTTTTACTATAAATATAATAAAATTATAGGGGTTTTACATCTCAATATATATTCAATAAGATATAGATTATTATTATGGAACAATTTATTATTTTTATGTTGTATATACTACCCATGAATGTATATTGACATTGCACATGATTTAATTCCCAATATATAATGAACCATTTGATTTTCAAGCTTACAATTACTTGTTATTTAAAAATTTCTATAATTGTATGAGTTTCATCTAAAATTCCTCTAATTAAGACATGTTTTCTATTATGCTACAAATTTATTTTTAAATGGTGCATATGATTACTCATAGAAAAATTATAAAATGAAATATAATTTTACTAAATAATAGAATTTAAAATTAATAATTCTTTCTAATGGGGTTTTTAGTTTAATGGTCCTAAAATTATAAGGTATTTTTGTGACAAAAATTATCCAGGGACAATAATCACACCTCCTAGAATAATATCTTTCATGATGGATCTATTCTAACCTATAATAATTTCATGTCATATATCCACATTATTTTCTAGATAAATACTGTTTAAAAATGATTAATTTTTCCTTTATGATCTTATAGTTTTTTGTAAATTGATATTTTTATAAATATTTTTTATTTATTTTAATGTCTTTTTATTCCTTATCTATTTTTTTCATCCAACCAAATATAAAATTTAACTTGTCAAAAATGAAATTTTATTTATCTCTAATTATTCTTCTATCCAATTTATTTATTTATGAAAAATATTTTTTTCATTTTAATGATGATGGTTTTTCAATATAGCCATTTCAAAATAGTCAAAATGTTTTCCAACATTTCAAAATCAAATGTTTTCTCTTCCACTAGATTTTTTTGTAATTGAAATGAATTTTAAATATTATTTTATTCATATCTCATTATAATATGGTTTGTAGAAGTATTTTCATTCCCTTATCAACTTTTTTTAAAAAACTTAATTTTTCATTCATCCTTTTTAACCATGTTTACATAGTTTTGTGAAAAAATATTTATTTTCAGTTCTATTTTTTCACGTTGGTATATCTATCTAAGCATGTGATGTTTCTGTCATACTCATATTTTATTATGACTCTAACAATATTTTTAAAAAATGAGATTTTTGATATACTATGATCTTTTAACTTTATTTAATGTGATATTTATGTAATTATTAAGAAAACCATTATTTTTAGTGAGTTTTTATGATATGATGAATGATTTTATTTTTTATTGAACTCATACGTATGGATGATGATGATTGGGGTAATATATCACCCTAATATTATTTGGTTATGGTTTTATATCCTATATGGTTATTAAATTTTGTGACATTGATAGTTAATAATATTTTTTCAGTGGTTTATTATATCAATGGAATGAAATAAGTGTTGTTAAATGTTTATTTAGTGGATGATATGTATGATGATTATTCATAAGTTTATGTTGTGAACGTCATAAATGTTTATTTGTTAGAATGTGTTATTTGATGTTATTGAGATATGTGAATTCTGGTTAACATTATTTTTTGTGTGAATTAGATGCATTAATATTTTTTCCCTTGTTTTTTTAACGATATGTTGTAATATTTATTCCTAATATTTAATATGATTTTTTTTGTGAAATAATTATTTATTTTACTATGATTCAATGACATGCCTTATTTATATATACCATTGATTATTCTTTTTAACCCATATTGTATCCCTCATTATTCTCTAGACTTTATCAATGATATATGTTTGTTCATTTGAGATTACAAGACCTTCTATCCAATCTTATTGACAACTAATTTTATTCCATGTTATTTTAAAAAGAAATTTATACCATTCCCATGTCTTCTCATATCCTTTTGTTCTAACCCTTAAAGACATGTTAATATTTTTTCCATTACTAGGTATTTTACCTCACCCTTTTCTTATGATTTCCTTACCCTAGGTTATGAAGATAAGTTTAATTTGTGAAATTTCTAAATGGATAATAGTATATTTTAATTATGGAGAAAATATTATTGGTTAATATTATTTTGTTGCTAAGAACTATGACACTAAGCCTTTTGATTTATGATATGTGTGTCTGTTGGTGTGATACATTATCTAAATCGTTAAATTAATATATATTTATGTTATATTTATCTTTGTGTTGATATAGTTTGTATCATGGAAAATGTTTAGTTATTTTTGGATATTAGAGAATATATTTGGTTAATTATGTTTATATAACATTAATGTAAAACCCTATAGATGTGTCTTAATATTTTATGACATGAAAATACATCCCAGACTGGATATTCGCATGTGGATGCAAAAATTGACACAGTTTTACAAAGGGGTAACAACAAAAAGAGGTCATGATTGGTTTTAAATAAATCAAGATACGGTATATGAAACATTTCCTAACTATCCATATAAATAGACACTCTAATGGTATGTGATTTGGATGATCATATTAAATTTATGAAATACTAAACATGATTTATTTCCTAGTTAATTTTAGGTATATTTTTTGGAAGTTTATGATAAACCATATTAATGATATGGGAATCAATTTATGATTGATATATGGTGAACAAAACAAACAATTGGACAACATGATAATGAAAAAACAAGACATTTTAATGTTGAAATCATTTTTTCATTACTATATTTCCCTACTATTTTTAATATTTCATCACTCATGTGAACCTTTATGTTAGTAATGGGTGGGTGTTGGAGGAACTATGTTAATAGTGGATATAATGGATGACATAGAAATTTTTGTAATGGTTAATCATATTTGATAGAATATAATGTAGAAAATAATAGTGTTATGATCACATAACTATATTGATTTTGGATTAACAACTTCATCCCTATTGAACTTATTATCCGACCAAATAATCGAATGAGGGAGTATCATAGAAGATTGGGTGATATATATTATGTTTGAAAAATATTCAATATCCTTTGTGTAAATAAATGTAGAAAGAATCACCCAATAACATACGGAAATGCAACCAGTGAATCTTAGAGGTATGGATGGATTTTCCATAGATCTCATTATTTATTATTAGAGATAAAGAGGAATACCAATGAAATGGTGGATAATAATATTCAATGCTAAAAATTAATAGTTAATGGGAAGTATGGAAATAAATGCCCAAACCATAGTCTACCCAATATAATAAACAATAGAGACCTAGTAGACCATGAAACAAGGGAAATACATTTCAATCACAATTGAATAACTAGGTTTGAACAAAGATATGGAATGAATAACACTATTAACCCACTCTAAACCTAGTAGTGTTGTAATATTATCTTGTTCAACCAAATCCTCTATAGCTAGAATTTTTTCTAGAAACATAAAATCACCACCTCAATTAATAAAATTTTATTATTTATGAAATCATCAAGTTGTATAAATATTATTTTCCATGTATACAATACTTATATAATATACTTCTGTTGTAATGATCTCTTATAAAATCCTACTATCCTTTCATTATTCAAATATGATGTGATATTAGGCATGCATTTGATCTCTTGAAAAATGATAATTTTCATGATAATATAATAAAATATAGAGGTCAAACATTGACCATATATCAGTAAAAGTACTACTATAGACACCCTATGAAAAATTACAGCCATTACAGAGTAGTATTTATCACAAATGGTAAAAAATGAACATTAGTTACTGTACTATTATAAATGAAAAGATAATGTCATTACACATAATTAGGATATTTAGGATTAAACCATTATATATATTAAAAACATATCAATATTTATAATATTGACACCATTAAATATTTCATTATTTTTGAATAAATATATTTAAATAACATAATTGGGCGGGGGGGTGAACACAAGATATAATGCAATTTTTATCTCTGATTTTATACTATGGTTGATAAATTAAGTTAAACATTACATCAAACATTTGAAGTCAACAACATGTTAATAAAAGGTTTTTTATATATCTATAATAAAAAGTATGACGCTAAAACATAAACATTTATTACCTTTGAATGATAAACAATTAATATAATTGGATATTATGAGAAAATAATTATAAAAAATATATTTTGTCTATATTATGAATTATAATTTAATAAAATATTTACCAAATTTATGATTTATATTTTATATAAAAAAAATCATGTTTTATGTTCTAATATAAAAATTTACATAGTAAAAAATTTTGATTTGTTTATGAAATGATTTAATTTTAGTAAAAAAAAGGTCTTTTAAAAAATCATGATTGTTTTGATTTTATATTTATTTTAGAAATACCAAGCATACAAAAAAACCTTTTAAGTAATATATTTACACATTTTCACATATTATATGATCTTTTAAATATATTTTCCAAAATTTTTAGAACTAGAATAAAACATTACATAAATAAAAAACTATTTTTGATATTAACATTAAATCAAAAAATATTTTAGGGGAAATTAATTTTTGGATCTCTTTGAAATAATAATAAAATTTATTTGTTTTATAATAAATAAAATTGTATGATATGAATAAGTAACTAAGATAACTTTACCTTAAACATTATTTTAATGATAAAAGAATATTATATCTATAACATATGATACACAATTACATGAATGTATTATAAAATTAACATTTTATATAAATATATAATTTATATGATTAAATTAATTTAAAATTTGGAGTCATAGGGTTATAAATAGTAGATATGTTTAACTTTTATTTTTCATTAAAATTAATATCTATAGTTAAAAATTTCTTACCAATGTAAAAATTAATTTTTGTGAAAATGAATTTTACTATGTGGGAATGGCCAAAACATGTTAAAAATTGCTTCTAAATACATGATGGAGAAGTGCATCGACAAAAACCACATAATTTCCTCTTTTTTCATTTTTGAATCCATTTATCATTTAATAGTGAAATAAAAATATTTAAATTTATTGGGAATTACCAAAACAACACATCTCTTAACTTATAAAAATGTAACACTTCCCCAAATTATAGACTCACATATAAATAAAATTTATTATTTAAAACCTTCCAATTTTCTCCCCTTATATATTTATCACAGCCCTCTAATATTTTGTTCATGTTTAGTTTTTGTAAATATTTTAACTCCATGGAGTTTTCTAATATAAAACATAAGCATCCAATGTGATTATTACTTTCTATTAGTCATTTCATTTACAATACTCCAAAATAATAATCCATTAATATAGTAATATAATTAAATCACTATATTTTATCTTATTATTTCATTATTTTAATTGAACAACAATTGTTGAATCCTTTCCACCCTGTAAGAGAATAAAATAGCTTCGTTCCACTATGAGTGCAGATTACCCTCTCCATGAAGTGATGTTATTCATATTTTAATACATCTAGTGAAGTATCTTATTGAGGACTTATTTTTTTGAATAAATTAGATTTATATTCCATAAAAAATAGAAATTATTTTTCTTCATATACAATCATTCCATCCATTTATTGAGAAATGTGATCATTGATCATGCATACATGTTCTATATTGATTCCATGAAAAATTAATTTCATTTTTTATCACCTCACATCATTGATATTTCATATAATGGAGTTAATGAAGATATAATAATATTATGAAATGTTTATTATTATGTATATGTCACATTTTTATTACCTAAAAACAACCCCTTACTCATTTAATCATCATCACATATAATCATTCGTGTTGATGTGGCCACATATGTAAATTATGTTATCAATATTTTTTCATAAATGAATATATGGTGTCATATAATGATAATATTTTTTAATGACTATATATTTGTATTTTTTAAATTATAATGTAATTATGATATAAATATATAAAATATTTGTTAATGTATTACATATCGATCATTAAACCCATCGAAAACTAGTTTATTGCAATATCAATTTTAACAAGTCGTGTTTATGTATTCACCGATTTAAAATAAGATTTATAAATAATTTTAAAAATCATTAATAAATAATTAATTATATATAAATTATTTACCTGAATAAACATAGTGATTATAGACCCTGTTTTGGTGATGTTTTTACGAAATAAAATAATGAATAATCTGACACCCAGTAATTAAAATATGCTATAATCAATTAATATAGGTTCATAATATAGATGTAAATAGATATAATATATATTTCAAGGATCTATGAAAATTTATTAAAATATTTATTTTCATTATACACGAGTTTAGAAAATAATATAGTAAGAAGGAATACATGGTTAAAATTCTCGCATCTCAATTTTTCCTCATTGAGAAATGAATTCTATCAATAATTTTTTTCCTATTTTTAGTGAATATATTAGAAATGAAAATATGTATTTAAAAATTTTAATTTAATATAATTTATTTAGAAATGAAAATCATGATCCACATTTCATTCGTCTTCAATTATAAAGATAACAAAATTTTAAGTGTTTTACGTCTCAATTTCCCGTCATTCAGAAAAGATTAAATGTTATTAGAAAATTTATTATTTTTATTATAACTATGATTAACATGAATTTAATTGGAAATAAAATATGATTTAATTTTTTAGACATTGAAAACCATTCTATTTTTACAATTATAATGAATTTTGAAATAAAAATTTATAACACCGTAAGGCTATTATAATCTCAGATTCCTATCTTTAGGAATTGTTTTGTATCATGAACATTATTTATTTTATGTTGGGAATATGAATCCTTTTTTATATTTCAACTCATAAATACTATTAAATCAGTAATATTTAATTTCAATTTAATCCAATCTCTCTATGAAGTGTTTTTGAGTTATATTCTCTTCTAATTGTAATTGGTTTTATTGACTTAACACATTTCCTTATGTCATAAACTCAACACTATGAATATTATCATTATTGATTGATATATTATAAATTATATTGATTTAATTTTTTATTTAATTTTTTTTGGTAAAATAAGTTTTAATGCAATTTAATTTTCCTTAATGATTCTATTTTTTCCTGAAATTTTATTTTTATTATGAAAAATTACCATTTATTTTAATGGAATTTTGCATTGATAATTTTTACATGCCACCAATGTTCTCAATTCCATAGTATGAATAATTTTTTTTATTTATCATTAATGGTCTTTATATATCCGAATAACCTGTTTTAAAAAAAACGCTTCTTCTTCCTTTTAACAATATTGACTTTTCAATAAAGGTATTTCAATATATTTAAATGGGTTTTCATCCTTTAAAAATAAAATAGTTTATATTAAACCTAATAGTTTTTTGAAATTATTTATTTATTTTTAGTGATACAATATTTTTAACTCTTTATAATATGGTTTTAAAAATAATTACCTTTCCATTATGAAAAATATTTTTCAAAACGAATTTTCAATTCATCTTTTTTTAACAAATTTAAAAGGATTTTTGAAAATATTTGTATATTCACACTATTTTTCCTCTAAGGATTCTATCTAATAATGTTTTTTTATTATAATCGTCAATATTTTATTCTGATATGATATTTGGAACCATAAATATTTATTCTAAAAGAATACCATGCTCGATAGCTTGATTAACACACAAGACAGAGCCTTAAAAAAACAATGATGTACTATAAAAATGTTATAATTTAAATATAACTATTATAACATACAAAATAAATTTTAATAAATGAGTTTTAATAATCACATTTTGAAAAATATTTATAAGGGTTTCAAAAAATTACAATATATTGATTAATTCACAATAAACAAGTACTCAATTATTAGTGAAGTATTTTTATGATTAAAATTTAGGTTTTCTATAAAAAAATGTTAATTAATTATTATCACAAAAAGTAAAATAAATTTATAAAACATTATATTATTTTTAAATTTAATGAATAATATGTTTTAGATCATGTTTTCAATATTATTTAATGGCTAATTTTGACAATTATTTATAAAAATATATATTTTCTACAGAATAATGAAAAATATTAATCATTGATAAACTGTAAATCATTTTCATTAAATAAAAAAATTTAAATTTTATATTATATTTTTATTTTGATATTAATGTGAAAAAAGTATCCTTCAATTATAAATAATAAAATTTATTATATAGGAATTATCATTATACATGATTTTGTTATATGATTACTTTGGGGCATAAAAACAGAATTTTCAGAAAAAAAATATTTTATGAGTTTGATATTTTTTTATTAATTAAATAAATTAATTACTATTAATTAGTCATTTTAATGAAATATATAAAATATATATTAAATTAAATATTTAT
This sequence comes from Viscum album, assembly GCA_963277665.1. Lineage (NCBI taxonomy): Eukaryota > Viridiplantae > Streptophyta > Magnoliopsida > Santalales > Viscaceae > Viscum > Viscum album. The sequence continues at coordinate 1,719,775,781 of OY728140.1, read as the reverse complement.
TTATTCATCCAATATTTTTACGATGAAAAGAATGGATATAAATTTAATTTTATGCATAATTTTTTTTGTAATAGTGGGATATCATTACCTTTTTATGCTTATATAAAATTAAATTAATCAAATTATTTAAATTTAATATCGTAAAATGGGATCTATATTTGGAATTATAATTAATAATTTTCTCTAAAAGGTCGAAATTAATTTTTTTAATAATGAATAGAAAAAGTAGTAAAATTATGTTTCCACATTTGGAGTTAAAACCGGTTTACTAGGGGAGAGATAGGGATAGTAATTCCACATAAATATATAAAATTACGATTGTTTGAAGATATTTAAACCTTATTCTATCAAATATTCAATTTAATTTCAATTTATAGAAATTTTCATAAGAATGTCACCTAATTATTATTGTTATTACTATTAATACTAATATTATTAGTATTATTGTTATTATTGATAATAATTTCATTACTATTATTATAAACAAAGATATTATTATTATCAGTATTATTATTATAATTATTTTATTATAATGATTTTATGAATCCAATTAAATTTGAATGAGAAGAAATAAGACATTTGAATGAGAGGATAGGTCTAAAGAGTATCACCTCCCTCATCAATAAGAGAATCTAATTCAATGTTTTTTTATAATAATAATTAAAATATTTCTCTCATATTCATAAAGAGAGTTCTAATTAATACATTGACCACACCCATGTCTGAGGCCTCCTGATTAGGACTCATATCTTCTTTTCTCTTGCTGAAGGAGTCATTCAATTTCAGTGTATTTAGAGTTAGAGTCTACCATTGGTTGTAATTATTTCTTCAAAGTAGTGCAATCAAAACCTCCCCATCCACGATCAAGACTCCATGGATGAAAAACCCAGTTCCAAGATTTAGGTTTTACATGTTCTTTATGGTTCATACATTTTTTAATTATAAATTTCATTCTCAATACTTGTCTTCTCCTTAATATCATGGTCATTATTTCCCAAAAGAGTTTCATTTCATTTCTCTTAAAGATTCATCAACTTATCTTCTAAGAAATTATTAGTAGTATCCTTCTTTTAATGAGGGGTTTCAAGCACACAAAAATTATTTTTATAGTTAATAAAATCTGTTTTCAAAGTGATATGAGAAACATGCATCAGAACATCCACATTCTTCAGGGAAGAGGATCTATATTCATTTTGAGTCAAGGTTATATGATATTTCTCAATATATAAGTCATCGCAATGACATTAAACAACATAAAAATGGACTCTAGTATTGGGACCCCAACAACTTCTTAGATAGGAAAATTCATGTCATTTTGAGGTTTTTCTACTTTAGTTTCTTACTCAATGGGATCAATGTAATTATGATCAATATCATTAAGAATAGTAATCGCCTGCCTAACTATCTCATTAAGAGAACAGATGAGATAATATTTGGAAGACGGGGGGTGGTTATACAGAGATCCAATAACTATATTTATATAATCCCCATAAGAAATAAACTCAACATTAATTCCTGAAGAAACCACTGTAGAGGTTGGGTGATCTGTAAGATTTCTAGTTAATGTATTTACATAGACATCCTGATGGATGAATTTGGACTATCATGAAAATATCACTTGAATGACCTCACTATCAACCTCCTTGGCCTTACCATTTATTTTTTCATTTATATTATGTTCTGCACAAATTCATAATCAAAATATTCTTGAAAATTAATCATAAAATTAGATTGGTACTTCTCTTAATCAATAACAGTGTTTGCCCCTTAGATGGGGACAAAAGATGATCCACATCCTGTAGACTTATCTAATTCTGTTTTTGGTTCATAAGAAAACCTATTGTCTACAACCTTCCCACACATTTCATGACCATCAACATCATCATGTATCTTTGGGTGGAAAGTATCAATTTCATGGGAAGATTTTATACCAACGGAATTTAGTCCAGACACATATAGAGCCCCTATATAATTTCTATACCCCTTATTGACTATATCATAAAAAAATATTTACATCATTATGGTCCTTAACAATAATAATAGTTCCATATTTTTGTTTGTGAACCTTTATTTATTTAATGGGACCATGATGAATTCTCACTTGATCCACACCAACAAATCGTTTATGCCTACAATGAGCAGCAACATGGGAAAATTCAATACAATTAGTGCATTTCATGTTCCTATGAGAGTGATCAAAAGAATGTCCAACTTTGAAAAAAATGTTACCAAAATATGATAACTATTTAAATAGGATCAAGATCATTAAAATAATGTCAACAAAATTTAGGAAATCAATTTTATTATGATAATGGGAAAAATCTATATTTTCTGATGATTTGGTGAAATGACCATACCACTTTCGTTTGGTCTCCTTGTCAAATATGATCAGTTCCCCCACTACAAAAGAGACATACCACAAAATAAAAGGGTTCTATAAGAACCAATTAAAGTCTCTAATTTGAATAAAAAAATGAATAGTATTGTTCCAAGATGATTTCAGATATGAAATAGGATCCCATTCTAGTGGGTTATGAGATCTAGGTATATGATAAATATGACAAATGATCTATGTGAGAAATTTTCTCTCTATTGAAAAAGAATACAGTCTGGTAAAGTCCTTACAAATTGAAATTATTTACCAATAATCAAATACTAAAATATGATGAAGATGATTATTTAAATCCACAATTCTATACAGCATAATATTTTGAGGAACTGAGCTTCGAGTAAGGAGGGGAAATTGACATTCCTCAAGGAGGTCATCAAATAGACTAGGGTTCACTTCCACTATTGTGTTGGACCCATTCAACGATATCCATTAATTATATGATGCCATATAATCCAATAAATATGATAAAAATCTATTATTTGATAAATTAAGCTTTAATAAATTTATGATGATCACTCGGTTCCACTCAATAAATTTCACTACATCTCTACATGATGAGAATTTACAATACTGATGATATTTAATAATATTATATTATTTTTTTATGTGTTTTTTATGGAGGAATGAGAGAATATAGATCTACATATCCCTAAAAATCATGCCATCCATGGTGACCCAAATATATCAATAATTTTCTCAAGTTTATCAAGTCACCACATTGTGAATCAAGGGTCTAAGAAATCTAAGGAATAAGTTAGGGGCTATTCTTTAAAACTTTTTTCTTTCTCTGGATTCGTGATAGATTCTTTTACCTACCGTAGGAACTCGTTTCACAACATATAATCAAGAAGGGTACATTATCTTATGTATCTTCCTTTGAAATAATTACTTTTTAGTGGATGGGGATATATAATCATTTCTTCATTACTCAAATCTCTTCTTCTAAATGTTTTAAACATTATAAAGTCACTGACCTAGTTTACTGATTATACTAAATTTGTGAATTTTATAATTTTAATTGTGTTATTCTCATTTGGGGTATATTCCAAGTGATTTTACCTGCTATTATTGAATGTATGATCTTTGTTTTTTAGGATAGTCAAATTAATGCTGGGAACATTAAGGATTTATTGTTTCAGTTTATATTATAATTGGAATGATTTTACAAAAAAATTTTCTCGGACTGGGTCTAAATTTTGCGTTTGAATTAGGTTATATGGCACTGTGAAATCTTTTATCATATTGATTATTCAATTGGAATCACATTAATGTTGGATAACACAATGTAAGTAGTCATTTTTTGGACATTATTCTTAGTTATTGGTCGAAATAGAAGTAATATTTATACTTATTGATAGAGTGGGGATATAAATGCCAGAAGAAGATTTTTTTCCAGAAAAACGACTATGAAAAGACCCCTCCATACTATGAGTCATTCAGAAGAATTATTAAATAGAAATATTTTTTATGGGTTGATCTTGTATATTCCAATTTTTATCTAATAAGTCACGATATTCTTCATTACTATAGAAGGAAAAGTGATGGGACTCCTGAGAGCACTGAGGATCTTCCCATTAACAAAAATATAGTTGCTTTTACTGCTTCAAATCCCACAATGACTCAAAAAGATATAAATGTTGATGGAATATTTAAGTGGGAGATAAGTTTTTATTCTAATAATCTAATTAGATTGTTTAATGTGAAGAGAGTTCTAATCGTATTATTCCCTCCTATGGGATGAATATAGGTCATTGGAACATCCAAATACTAAAATGATTTGGGATGAAACTATTTATGAGAATCAATTTCTTATTGATGTTGTTTCTTTCAAATAAACCTTATACAATGGAATATTGGATGAACATTCTATGGAATATTCTGATGACCGCCAAGATGGATAAGAAATATCTACTCCAGATGATGTTGATTTTAATATTCAGTAGCAATAAAATTTGAATTCTACCAAATATCGCAAAGTAAAAGTCAAAATATAATATTCCACCTAAATTAAGAACATACTCAAGAGGAATAATCCTTCACTAATGTAGTATTAAGATATAAAATGAGGGTCTGCACCTGAAAAATCCAAAATAGAAGATGTAAGTACCTCATTTTTAGTCTTCTGCATAATGATTATAGGATTATTCGAGGGGTTATTCAGATACTAATTTGATGCCTTATGAATAAAAGATTATTTATTGTCATTTATTTTATAACAATGATTAAGAGTCAACATGATTAGGGGGAAAAGAAGAATCACTGGTTGTCTTAAATGTTTGTGAATAGTTTGTGGACAGTAGTAAGCCAAATGAGGGGAGATATTTAACTAATCATTCTACAAGTGTCCTTCCGAGAGATGGGATGGGGTCATCTACTACGCATGGTAGGGAGGATGATTCTTCTCCTCTTGTTTATAAAAATTATGATTTTGTGAGTGTTTATATATATGCTTTGAGTTTGTTAAATGACTATTCAAATGGTATTAATAGTGGAAAGAATGTAGAAATAGGTTATACTACTATCTCTACGGGTACAAAGTATCATTGCGGACCTGTGATACCCTAAAGAATGTATAATAAGGGTATTGTTTCTAACCCCAATTATAATACCCATATATTTCAGTATAGTGGGCACTAAAATTACAATAACATGTGATTTCTTTTCTATCAGGAACTGACATGTGGGATCTATTATAGTCTATAGTGAATCAATTGGTCAGCATGACCTGGGTTGGTCTCAAAACATATTCAAGGTTGGGAGGGTCATAATATAGTTATGAATTATCCTTTTCGTCTAGAATGGATTTTTTTGGATGATTTAGGGGAATGTTTTGTGGATCCTCCTAGAATGTATGTGGACTATGGACATGTTAGAGATAATCCAATGATCCCTAAATTAGAGAGGTCTAAGATGGATAAACCAAAATCTACATTTTCATTAGTAGTCTATGATCTTGTAAAACATGTGAAGGATAGAAAACATATGAAGTTGTGTACACTCAACTATTTTGAGTTTTTAGCATCCTTATGTAATGAAGAGAATGAAAAAAAAGTAAACATCTGTTTGATTTAGTATAAAAGACTGTCAAGGTTTATTATTATTACTATTATTATTATTTCTAATATGACCACTACTACGACTATTACACATATTTCTATTAATATTATTTCAATAATAATTATTGTTATCATCATTGTTTTGAGTATGATTATTATGTGTCCATGGATACAGTTGAGTGGTACTCATCTTTTAAGTCTAGGGATCAGATCCCTGCCTAAACATTATTCGACTTGTTATAAATCTGTTGTGTTCGGTGGGTATGGATGCACTAATGTCAGAGGACTGGATAAGTTAATGTGATTTCATGGGATGTTTGAACCGTATTCTATAGGGGATGCTTATGGTTGTGGATCACATGCTTTTGATGGGAGGTCTCTTATGCTGGTGTGCATGGACAATGCAATTGGGTGGTCTTCGACATGGGCAGGTGAATTGGAGGCATCTTATACATATGGGAATTATGGAGGGTAGATTGAATATTCCATGAATATGGCACAATAGCTACATCACACAGAGCTTGTGTAGCTACCCAAACCCCAACAGACCATAGATAATTCCTACTATAATTACATTGTTATATGATACAAGGAAATCATGTCACAAATGACCGTGTAGTTTAGTTGTCATAGTTAACTAGATAATTCTTTTATATTTCATTACTAATAAATAATAAATTACAACCTCATTTTTTCCTAGAATAACATTTTTATGTCTATCATATCCCCCCATATCTGTTATATTAATCTTCATAGAATCCTAGGGAAAGGGAAATAAAATAAGGGTGGTCTATAATTCAAAGCTAGTGTTAAGTACAATGAAATAAATAATTTATAAATGAGAATAATAAATAATGAAAGGTACATAACTTCAAAAAACCATTTTAATCAGTTATGGGGGCATAATATGAGTGGAATAGAGACTGATTAAATAATTCCATATAAAAATTCCCATTATAGTAAAACTTAACCATTGATATTCTAACTAAAAAAAGAATTTCATTAAATATGAATAACTAAATTCATAATGATAGAATAAATAATGATGGATATATAAAACATACCATTAATTCCTTCCTCTATGAAATCTTATATTATCAAGGTTTCAAGCCAAGAATATAATAACATAATGGCTTTGTGATAATAATATCACAAATGGGTGAGGCCTCGGGGAAATCCATATATACATTATCTTACGAAACCTACAGATGTATCAAATTGAAATAGAAGGGACATCCCATCACAAGGAAATCCAATTTATTCTTCATATGAAGAAGGGAAAAAATAATAAACATAAACATTTTTAATAAAACTAGCATAAAAATGTAAATAATTTCACTAATCAATAAACATAATAATAGATTATCCAGTGTAATGTGAATATATTAATAGTAGCAGATCCCTAATTGAACAGATAATAATCTATCTTGATAAATAATAATAATAATTTTATTATAATATATACCCATTGAATTAATGTTAATGGGTGGTGTCATTGATGAATATAAATTCCATTAAAACGTTTTTAATTTTTTTTGATGAAAATATCCTTTTCATTTTGATTTTTTTGAAAATCATTTTTGTTAAAATAATTTTTAAAAATTGTTCTTAAAAAACAACATTGTAAACTTGATAAGTATTATATAAATAATATATTTTCTTTTCGGCGGGCGATTCCATACATTCCATAAATAACATTTTGTTTCCTTATTAAAAATCATAGAATGGTGACTTGTTTGGAAAGAAATAAGAAGATGTTGTTGGTTTTTTTTGTAAAAAGAAAAAAATGGATGAAAAATTATTTTAATAAATCATTTTTAATTAGTTAAAAACATTTTTGAAATTGTTTTTATATAACAAGGTTTTATAAGAAAACAGGTTTCTGGACGAAGAGAGAAATAAAGTCGTGTTTTAATAGAAAATATTTCTATAACATATTAATTACCCAAGGGTTAAAAATGGACCAATTACATGAAAATAATCACGATTAACTAGGAGAAAATAAAATTAAATGTTTTATTAAACAATTATCAAATATTTTACTTCAATGTAAATTCATGTTCATACATTCTCGAATAAAATGAGACTTTGATGAAACCCATTAAAATGATCATAACCTTGAGGTGTGAATAAATCAGTGAGTAGATTATGTTTATCAACTATAAATCCATTGAAAAAATTTACATACAATAATAAAATTTAAAAATTATTTATCCACATAAAAATCATCCTAACATAGTTATTGAAGTTGGAGTTGAAACCAATGAGTGGATATAAAGTTAAAAATTCCATTACATTATGCCTCTTTATGGTTGAAATTTATATAACCTCATACAGAATGGGTTTAACCATGATATTAAACTATTCCTGCACCATATTAATATTTAGGATATCATATATCTTACTTTTTAGTATATTATTGACTACTAATTAATAATCATTCATTAGTTTCAATGATTCCTATAATAACTGATTTGTTTTTCGACGATGTTTTCACTTTTTTTGTTCCTCTTAATTAAATTATGATTTCATCGTCTATATAATTTAATGCATGATTTAAATTTCATATATATTCCATAAATATATATTTAGAGTAATAAAAAATTATTTGTGATAGGAATTTAATACACTGTTCATAGAGATAGTAGGTCGTACGTAAGATTGAATATTTTTTTCATTTTATTCTGGTATTCTATGAATGATAAGTATGTTATATGTATAAATATATGTTATTATAGTATCATTTTAATGTCATATATATCACATATTTTTATTAAAACCATCATTAATGCATTTCATTTATGATTGAATGAACCACATAACTTCGCAAGACAGGAGTCCCTTGTATACAGGAGCGATGTTATCATATTCCCCAAAAAAGAAATGAATAATGGTATGTGTGATATAACAATTCCAAAATCACAATAACATCATAAATATATTATATATCATATACAAACTATCAATCCATCATCCATATTATTTGGTAATGGACAAATGAATGACATCAGTTCGTGAGGCGGTAGTCCTCTGTATACACAATTAATGATATCATAACATATTTGATGGAAGTCTGTGTAGTTGTAGGTCATACCCTTAACAAAATTAATTTCATTATATGGAATATAATAAATTTATAATTTAATAATGGTATAATTGGAATTCAAAGAGGTGGATGAAGAAATAAAATAATAACGCTTTTAGAAGATCATTACCTCTTCTTCGTGTATCCTCCTTAAGTTTTCACAAAATCATTAAAAGGATGGATTTATGAAAAAAAAATATGGTTTATAGGTTTCAATGAGGGATTTTGGGGAGTTATTTAGGTAGTTATTTTCCTAACATAATTGGTTTTAAGGTGCATAATTAAGATGAGAGGGGGTTCCTTTTATAAGTGTGGGAGAGGACACACATGGAATTTCTGAAAAGATGTTCAGAGTACCCTTGTTTTTTCATAATAACATGATCCAATAGTGATCCAAACTTGATAAAATAAGGGATATGATCTAAATAGGGATAGAAAATGTGTTTCTGATATGTTTTGGGTCATTGTTACCAAATAGATTATATGTTTAAACACTAAGCAAACTCGTTTTTACCTTACTCAATGTAGTTATTTTTATCAATTTTCACTAATAACATTGGTAAAAAATTATTTTTACCATATTATAAATTATCAAGTTTTTAGATTCCATTTATGGAATTTTTTTTTAGAAATTAAATTCATGTAATAGGAAAAATCTAAATTCAAATTTAATCATGCATAAATAACAATAAAGTTGGTTTTTAGAAGTGAAAAATGATTAAAAGCTGAATAATTTTTATTTAAAAATTTTGTTTAAAAAATATCCCAGTAAACTAAGTTGAATAAATATATTTATAATTAATCTATTTTTTAATTTTATAAAAAATATATAATACAATTCATCATTATAAATTATTTAGATGAAAGGTCAGTTTTCAAATAAATGTCAGTATTTTTCAGTATTCATCAAAAAATTAAACATATCTGAAAAATACCAAAAACTCAGCCACTTATAAATTTTTCAATTATATTTCAAAAAGTAATTTTATATTTTCATATAGTATTTATAAAAGTGTCAGATTTTAGTTTAAAAACTTGTTCCCCCTTAAAAGGCGTAAAAACTACTCTTAGAAAAATAAAATTTGTAAAATTTGGTTTTTTCACATATTATTCATATAAAATATATTTAATGAATGTAAAAAATATTATTTTATATAAAAAATATAAATTTCATTAATATTATCAATTAATACTAGTTTATTTTATATTTTAATATAAAATTCTTTCAGAGAATAAAAATAGTTTTTTATAAAATCATTTTCTTTATATTCAATTGGATTTTATATTAACTTATCAATAATTGGTAACCAATGTATTCAATAATATATTTTAATATGTTAATAAATAATATCTATAGAAAATAATTTAATGTATAGTAGATAATTTTAATTATAAATAATAATATTATCAGTATTCGGTAAAACTCGGTCTTGCATGTAACACAAGTTATCGAAGAAACACTTTGTTGCATGTAATATAAATGAACTCAGTATTTTGTGAATTGAATGATATATAATGGATTGAATTTAACTAAAATATTTAATATTTGTTAAATTCATGGGTTATTATATTCCATTCCACACTTTTTGTTATGTGATATACATGATATCAAATATGAAGCGCGTATTTTAAAAATTTATAGTGTTACATTCTCCCACATTAAATAAATCACACCCTCACAATATAATCCTCATCATGGTAATAAAGGGTGTGGAACTTGGATATACCATTATTGAATAACCGACATCATAATAGAGATAATAAAATATCCTCTTAATAAGTGATAAAATAAGTATAAAAGACATCTATAATAACACAAAACATGGTTTCTAAGTAAACTAACATTTGGGGAATTTAAAGATATAAACATGTATAAAAATCATAAATATTTATATAGAGTGATTGATATCATAGAACACATGAAACTAATTTATAAATGGAATTTTTAAGGGCTCAATACCATAAATATGTGATTATTTAAAATACCATCAGTTAAAAAAATTAAAGTATGAAGATAAAAAAATTCAAGAACCTTTACCTAGAGTAGAAGAATTATTTAAATATCTATGAATAAAAGGAAATATACTTACTTGATAAATTACTTTTTCATAAGAATAAGATCATTTATTTATGCTTCTATCAATTTCTAATTCATCCAATAATCCATGAAATGTATAATGAAAAATTAACATTTATTCTTGAAGCCCAAAAAATACCCATTAATAGATCATATGATCCATAAAAGAGTAACAAGATATCCTAGTGTCTTTAATAAAACCAAAATGTATTGAAATTATTATCAAATAAAACATGAAGTTAAACCTAATGAATTCCATAAATAATTAACCATAATGCTCATCCAAAATATGTCTACTGTAATTTGGAATGAATGTTACTAAATATATATTATATTCCCTAGAAATAATAATGTGGCTCTTACCAATCACATACCAAAAATGTGAATACCATTATCTTGTATTCTATAAAAACATTTTAATAATGTGAATTACCATAAAATCTTATTTAAAACAATTATACATTCTTGTTAATACTATAAAACATTGGTTATTGGTTATATTCCTTAAATTGAACATTTTTAAAGACTACAACAATTATTTCATCACCACTTCTCCATTATTTAACAAATCACTTCCAAGGATTTCATTAATATAAAATTTACCTTATCCATATCAATCATATATTTATACAGCCACAATTATCTCATCATTATGAACATATTAAGGGTTAAATTTCCCACAACCATATGTTTCCCAAGAAGTTCAATGTTTCACTAAATAATTTTTCTTGGCTATTAGTACCATTCAACATGTTCTCCGAAATCCTTAAAGAAATTGTACATATAATAAAATCTTTATATATTTAATGATTCTTACAACCAGTCTATCATTGATTAAATACTAAAAAGATGCAAGTTTTTAATTTAAAGAATAACACATTACTCATTCCTCTTTGAATGTATCAATATCAAATGCTTAACCTTGATTCCATAGCTTCTAATGAGGTATAATCCCCTGACTCTTGGGGAATTAAATTTTTTACTGTTGTGACAACCGGGCCCCGGTGACGGCACAACCACCCCGCCTTAACATGGTCGTCGGGTCTTGGCCCACTAGGTACCACCAGTTGCCCCACAGACACATGGGGCCCACCCCAGGGTCCACCCACATGCCTGAACGGGTCATCTAACTAATGATTTTCCCCACAGGCCAACACATGTCCTTTCCAGTGTGCTTTGTCCTCACTCACACACACCCTGAGAATCTTTCCAGAGGGCCACCCATCCTGATCACTACTCCAGGCCAAGCACGCTTAACTGTGGAGTTCTAATCAGGTAGGTTCCTGAAAAGGAAGGTGCACCTTGTTGAAATGAGTCATATCATTTAGTCATTTAACCCTTTATAATTTGGGGATGTTATAGTGCCCCATATATGTATTATTGAAGAATTGTACATTGGAATCATTTATCAATACCTTTAAATAAAAATTCTTCTTTTCGTTCTCTCCATACTTGTAGAAAAATCCCAATCCTTTTATACAAGTATGAAAGGGTTTCTTTCAAGAACTGTCACATTTCAGAATAGAATCCTTTCCCTTCATCCATTTATCGACTTTTTTCCATGTTAACATCTTCTTGTTATGCTTCTCTATGAAGGAAAAATACTTATATAACTCTTCCTCCATCTTGTTAGTATATTATACTATTACATCATATAAAAAATGTTGTGTATATTAGTCCAATTATAAATAATTACCTAATACTATAAAAGAAATCAACATTAATACTCTTTGGATCATGTGAATTGGTGAGGTTCACATTATTAATTCTAGGAACCAGTTATAAAAAATGACATACACTATATTAGATATTATCATTCTGAAGCATATAGTATAACCCCGAACTACTAAAAATTTAAAAAAAATGTGTATCTAATCTCATAATATTAAACATGGTTTCTTTGGGATGTTATTCTATAATTATCCAATAAGTACATCATAGGGTTATTTTCAATAATCAATGTTTTCAAAAATACATCTTCTAAAGATTCTACAAAACCTTCTCTGATAACAACCATAGACACCCTTACCCTAATAGCATTGGTCCAGTACCCTATACCATTATATTGGCATAAGATACAAGTAAATCACATCCCAAAGGACCAAATAGTTTAGTAGTAATGGTAAACTTGATATGTTCTTGGTTATTTAATTTAAATTGAAGACAGAAATTACTACATATCACTACATGTCAATAATTGAAACATTATGTAATCCTTAGGTAAGGAAAAAAAATAAGGTTTATCTCAAATGATCTGTATGGATTATGTACATTGAAAGAAATAATGAATCATTGTGAATAATAATAATAGAATAGTAAATAACTAAAACACAATACATTTAATCAATAACGTGGGAATATCATGGAAGGAACAAATTATAATTAAATAATTCCATATAAATAATCACATGAGCCTGAAAATTAACAATGTATATACTAAATAATTGAATAATATCATGGAATGTCCCTAACTAAATTAGTAATGATTGAATACAGAATGATGGATATCTAAAAATTACCATCAAGGATTTGTTTCAAGCCATCTAATACTATCATTGAATCATGATAAGAATCAAACACCTTCATCGACTTCTTCCAAGAATATAATAAATGGGTGAGGCCTCAACTGAAATCATATCTATTTTTTCTCAAGAAACATTATGATGCATCGAGGGGTATAGTAGACCCCAACCAACACATAAGAATATAATTAATTTCCCATATTAAATGGGGGAAACATAATCAACATAAAAAATTATATTAAAAATATAATACAAAATGTGAATACATTACCCATTCAATCAAAATAATCATAGACCAACTAGAGTAATGCAGATGGTCTCAAGATAGTATATCACCAATTAAAATGATCATAAAACATATGGGGAAAGAATATGGATGATTCCACTTTGATATATACCAATTATAGTATGGTTAATGGGGGTTTTCTTGATGATTATAAATTCCATAAAGAGGTATTTAAAATAAATATTGAGGAAAATATAATTTTTATTTGGAAAATCATTTTGAAAGTCTATTTTCTGAAAGTAAATTATAAAATCATTTTCATCAAATAAAACCTACTAAATTCCAAAGAATGATTAAAATAAACGAATGTTATGTTGGTTCGTAATTCTTTACAAGTGATAAAGAACATTCCTTTGCAAAATAAAAAGAATATAAATGTCATTTTTTATAAGGAAACAAGAAGATTCAATTTAATTTTTTTTAAACAGAAAATGGGGAAGAATTTATTTTAGTAAATCATTTTAAAATATTTAAAAAAATGTTTGAAATCATTTTAGAAAACATTGTTTTATAAAATAATAGGTTTTTTACTGATGAGATAAATGAAATCAAGTTTTCTTAAAATGATTTTAAAAAATATTATATGTAATAAATGATGGAAAATTAGTAAGGTTACTTGAAAATAATTATGAATAACCAGAGTAAAATAAAATTTTCGGGTTTAAAAAAAATATCAAATAATTTCCTTTAATGTAAATTCCATTGGATGTAATCTCATTCTCGAATAAAATGAGATTGTGATGTAAACCTTTAAAATGACCATAACATTAAATTGAGAATTAATCAATGAATAAATTATTAATATCAATTGATTATCCACATAAAATAGTGAAAATAAATTAATAAAATAGTGAATGTCATTATAAACATAATCTTAACATGACATAATCAACACAAATGTTCTTTAACCCAATGAGTTGAAATTCAGTTATGAAATCCTTTATCTTATATTTCCTTTTTGTTGAATGCGATATAAGCAGATGTAAAATAATTTTAAATATGTTATCAAGTTATAATAGAACCATATTAAATATTTTATATCAAATATTCTCCTTTTATAACATTTTATTTCCCATTCTTTAATAATATTTCTTTTTTTCATCATTTCAGGTAATAACATTATTTCTTTTCAATTATATTTTGACTTATTTATTCCGTTTTACAGATACGATTATTTAATCTTGAACAGGATATAAAAGATGATTTAAATATTATAAATAATCATTATATATTAATTTTGATTAATCCATAAAATTTGGTGAAAGAAATGATGTAATACCCCAACTTTCCATTATATGCTTCTCTTTGAATAATATAATAGTCTGCGCTGTATGCAACATCAAGTTCTTACACACCATGACCAATAAAACTATTTGTTATGAATATTAATACCCACTTATTGAAATTTTATAAATTTTATTTTTCAAAATTGACATCATTTTTGTATTCGAAATATCAAAATTTTCATAGGGTGAATTTATTTAATTTTTCAGAAAACATTCAATTTTTGATTTATAGTAAAAAAATATTTATTAATTATTAAGACCTACTTTTTATTTAAATAATTATTTAGTTTATTTAAATCTATTTTAGGTAAAAATAGATACATAATGTCTATATATATTCAATGTAATTCATTGGATACATTTTATAAAAATATTATATGTATAAAATATTATTGAAAATTTTCACGTCTTTTACCCCCTTCTAGGCACATTAGAAAAAGTCAATAAAACATAATTTTACCACTTTTGTGAATTTAATTTCAAAAATATGAGAGACAATATTGACATTAGTATGTAAAATTATTTTCAATAAGATTAAAATAATTTTTGGGGAATAGTAACTTTTGAATTTTATTTACCACGGTTAAAAGTATATTGGGTAATTAAATTTAACAAATGATATTATAATTACCCTAAAACATGTAATAATTCTATAGGATAATTTTTTTAGACAAAAATAATCCTTATGTATAAAATATGATCTTTTTTTACCAATTGTATTAGATTCGGACATTTATTATTATTTTATTTAAACAAGAGTTAAACGTGTAAAATTTAATGTCTAATTAGAAAAACAAATTTAATATAGGGTCGAACATGAAATAAATTATATTATAAATATTATATATATTTTTAAAAATATTTCCTGTATAATGGTATATTATTTATAATTTTTAGACATTAAATAATAAAATTTATTTATGACACAGTGATGATGCAGTAATTAGCTTATTAATGAAATATTAAAATAATATATATTATAAATATTTATATAATTTTTAATTGAGACTCTTTATGTATTCCACTAACATTCTAGGTAAATATTACATTTTAGGGTGGATTAAATAAGTTTTTTTCTATGTGATAAAGTTGTAATGAATTTCACAAAAAAAAATCCAAATAGTGTCAAAACTGACATAAATGATTTTTTAAAACAAATACTATATTATTAATTTAAATATTATTCATAAAAATATAAGGATCAGTGAAAGGACATAGATAAGGTTATATATATCAATAAATAACCACTTGGGATTCTCTTGTATTTTTATAGTAGGTTTATTAACCATTTTTTTATAATAATACCAAAATACATAGTAAAAGTTAAAGTACTTAATAATGAGTTAAATCTAAAAGATAAGTTTATCATTTTGACCTAAAACTATATACAATAAATTGGCTGAGAGATTTTAGACGCATCCCCACTTTAGACTTAAAATAAATCATTTTGGATTCATTATAAACAATAAATAATTGTATAATAAAATAAAATTTCAAGCATTTCCAAAGGTGTCCCTCACCTCTCTTATAAAAGAGTAGTTACCCTTCTCACAAAAATCACTCCTCCAAAGACATTTTTCTCATCCAAAACCTTATAAAATGTCATCCCAACTACCCACACTTCAGAATATAGTCTTTACTTTGATCAGAAGCAAACCTAAGGAGCCCATTTTTATCAAATCAAAAGGAAGCACCGGAAGAAGAGGTAATAATTTCACCACCTATTTCAAAGTTCATTGACTCTTCTACTTCCTATTTCATTGTTGTTTCAATAAAAATATAAAAAATACAGTACCATATACATAATATTATGTTATTATAAATATGGTACAACCATATTAATTATTTAATCCATCCAATGGATGACAAAGTCACCATACATGCGTACGTACGGCTTACCGTCTCCATATCGTGGGGTAGTTTGTTATTCAACATTTCATTATTTGAATTGATATAATAATGAGTATAATTGAAATAAATAATAAATATAACATGTTAATGAATCTTTTTATATGATATATCATCCAATTACATATGATTTAACCATCAATAGAATGGAATTGTCGCTCGTACATTTGTACGGATTACAATCTCCATGAACACGATGAGATTTATTCCCCATTCTAACCATTCAAGAATAATTTTCTTTTTATAATTAAAAATAATATTTAAGAACATAATATAATTAGATATATGAATCAAATACATTATATCCATAACAAACATGACTTACATAACAAAACATATAAAGGGAAATGAATCAATTAACACCTGAAACAATGATACTACATCAATATTATTAAAAAAGAAATATTAGAAGATCATATATGTAACACCCAGAGATTTTATGAAAAATATTCTTTTAATTTCATTGATGTATTCTATTATACACCACACCATGTTTAGCTTTTACTATACGCAACACCGTATTAGCTTGCAGTATACGCAACGCTATTCTTGGATGGTGTTACACACAATTTCAAGTTTGTTTTATAATAGTCATTCTATGCAACATTAAATGAGTTTATATATATATATATATATTCAATGTATAAATAAAATATGGTTGGATTCTGTTATATGAAACAACGTAGGATTCTTGCACAACACGGAACCCTGACTTGGCTTGCATTACACGTAATCGCGACCTTCCTCGATAGCGTGTGTTGTACGCAATACCAGGTTTTACTAAAAAACGATATATTATTATAATATTATTATCGAACTAGCCATTATGAAATGTATTAACTAAATTTTTAATTTTATAACATTACTATTCATCTTAAACAATTTCTAGAACATGGTATAAGAACAAAATAAATTTTTCAGGTAAAATAAGTATTTTTTAAAAAATGCAGTTTTACCACCTTTTGATGGCGCACCCACTTTAAATCTAGTTTTTGACATGTTTATAAGTTCAATTTTACAAAATAAAATTATTCTTTTGAATCAGGATATAAAAATTTACATTAGATAAATTTTTGATATTTTTCTGATAACTTTCATATTTTAATGAATAGTAAAAACACGCTATATTTAAATTAAAAAAAACATTTTTCATCGTAATATCTTATGTGGTTAAATTATAATATTGAATGGTTTTAAAGTATAAATATAATATATTTTTACCATTAAATATAATGTATGTCATTAGCATTGATTTTACCTTGAATTCGTAGGTTAAATAAATTCAATCTTTTGCAATGTTTTAAAGAAAAACCCGTTTTCTTTCAACAATGGGATTAATTTTAATTTAATTTCTGCAACTTTTTTGTATTGAATTTGGAATAATGGATTTTATATTTTGAATCATTGGATCCAAATTATGTTAATAAGCTACTTTTTATTTTTGGGAATTATGAATTGTAACTACGGTAAATTTTATTTACCATAGTTAAAGGTAAATCGGGTAATTAAGGGTAAATATAATATTTTAAAATTATCCTAACAAATTTCAAAATAATATTGGATGACTAAACATCGACCCAAATCACCTAAGGGTCGGATTATATTCGTTTAATTAAATTTTTTCAATGAAAATAATTTAATTATTATTAAAACCAAGAAATGTGACAACATGTCACTTTCTTAAATCATAGAAGTATAATAATTTTAATCTAGTGATAAACATCATGAAACTTCTAACATGAATAGTATCCATAAAGATAATACTATTATCTACATCATAGGAATTTATTTATTATTTTAAGGGATTAAATAATTATCATTTATTATGATACAAAGATGATGCAGTAATTGTCTTATTAATAAAATGTTGACATAATTGATGTTATAAATGCCCAAATAAATGTAATTTGAGACTTTTTATGCCTTACAATAATTTTATAGGTTAATATGGCATGTTATGGTTGATTTACGTAACTTGGATCGAACTTATCATTCTGTTATGAATTTTATAAAAATCATGTACCAAATAGTGTCAAAATTGACATAAATTAGTTTTTAGAACGAATATTATATTATTAATTGTTATTTTATTCCTAAAAATCTAAGGTTCGGCCAAATTACTTAGATAAGATTATATATATTAATAATAAACAACTTGGGGTTCGTTTTTCTTGATATAGTAAGTTTATTAACCATATAGTGTAAGAAATCAAAAAGACACGGTAAAAGTTAAATTATTTAACATAGAGTTAAATCTAATTGATAAGGTTAAAATAATAACCTAAACATGTATAAATCATATTGGATGAGAGTATTTCGACCCATATCCACTTTATCTTTGAAATAATACCCTTTGGAACCATTATAAACGGAATATAACCTTAATATAAAATAATATTTTGAGATTTTCCTAAGGTGCCCCTCTCCTCCCTTATAAAAGGGAACCTCCTCCCACTCCTCCTCACACCAATTTGAGCATTCAAGCTCAGAAAAACCCTGCGAAAATATCTTCTAAACTTCCCTAGTATCATCCTAGAGGTCCTGGTCTTCTTCGAAGACCATCCTTAGTTCATTAAGTGGAGGTTAAGAGAAGGCGCGTCAAAAAGAGGTAATATCCATTACCGATCTTTTTAAATTTTATTCTTCTTCAACTTCTTCTTATTTAGTTGTTTCATGATAAAGTAATAACATCAGTATTTCTTATATACTAATATGTTATTATAAATATGAAACAACTCTAATTAACCTTCTATCCATCCTGCGGAAAAAGGAAATCACTGCACGTGTGTACGTACGGAATACCGTCTCCACGTCGTGGTGTAATCTATTTTCCGCCACCACCTTAATTGGATGGGTATAATGGTGTAATGAGTAACTATATATGATTATTATAAGGTGATATGGATACTGAAATAGTATACATACACTTCAACACAATTCCACGACCATGGGAACGATATCATCGCTCGTGCGTACGTACGGACTACCGTCTCCACGACGCGATGAGATTCATTATCCATGTTAACGATTCCATAATGATTAAAAAAGTATATATAATGAATAATAATGAAATATATGACATGGTAAATCTACTGGATTTATGTATATATATATTTATGTCATCTACTTACTTCCATTCAAGACAATAAGGAAAGGAAAACAGTGGTCATGCGTACGTACGGACTACCGTCTCCATGAACTGTGTGTTTCACTTCATTTATCTATCTATTATATATATATATATACTGAATATATATGATATATAAATCATGTTTTATATTCTGTAAGTAAGTAAATCATGATATAATTAATAATAATGTCAAGAACAACAAGTCCAAACACCCACTATAAATGAAACGATTTTACCCAAAACGCTTCTTTAACATGGAATTTACAAAAGAACAGGTAATATAAAGTCATAAGTGAAACATATATGATATAATAACAATGAGTATGATTTTGGAATAAGTCAATGGCATTATTTAAACCATTATACAGGAGGTTCGGACACTTACGAAGAAAATCAGACCTAAGGTAAGGGATAAATTTTCAATCTCATTTTTAACCGAGATTGCTTATACGTAAGAATTTACTGGCGTTACGTTTATCATCCATGACCATGTTTTCTAATAATTATTTCATAAAATGTTTACCATTCTTCCATGGATGTTTAAAGTCATTTTTTCCTTTTATTTACTTTTTACCACATTGTATGAATGGAATCTTTCCTTTGGTTACCATATAAGGTACTTTTTGACTTTTCCGACAAATGTACGAGGATAATGTTATTTTTAACTTATACGGCGTGAACTAATTTTTACGGTTTCATAACACCTAATTTTCAAGAAGCTTACTCTACAAGATTGCATGATTATTTTCAATAAAACCCTTATCTTTTAAAATTTCATGGAATTTTGTGAAAAGAACATGATTTTAAAGAAGAAAGGATATTTTCCTCAAGAATTCATTTTATGTGTTTTGTCAAAACTATTTTACATCCAAGATGACATTACTTCATATGTGTATGTTTCAAGTAAAATGTCTCTATGATTTAAGTTGTTTAAATTTTCTTATGAAGAAATGATATCAATTGTTAATGGATTATGTTAGGATGGCATGATGTTTAAGAATCCCATTTTATTTCATGGGTTATGCTATGATGTATGATTTATGATTTTGTGGGACACATAAGAATGGTATCATTATGAGACGGGTGGGACCTATATATCCCTATAATGTATTGGGTAATGATAGTATATCTCATGAGATAGAAATGGATGGAATGGTATGTTATACCGGTTCAGTGAAACCGGACAAAAACGAGGAGTGAACTCGGTTCAGAAAGGGACTTTGTCCAATAAGATAGTCTTGGCAATGAGTCTTGACTAATAAGAAATGATTCTCTATTATTATGTGTGTATGCCAAAAAGTTTCATGTTTTAAGTTATGATTATTGGGATTTCATTTCACTACTATGATTTATCACATGTTATGAAATTATGTTCTCTTTTGCAGGTTAAGATTTCCAAAAGTTATGTTGTTATGAATATGATGTGATTGATATTTCTTTTGTTTACCCTTACTAAGCATTTGAGCTCACCCTTTTATGTTTTCTTTTCCCCATGATATAATGAAATGTTTTAGGTAAAAAAATGAATTAAGATCTTTATGGGAGATGTTGAAGATCTTTCACCACGATTAGAAGATTATATTCCGAGTTTCCAAAGACACTAAACTATTACGGTCCTTATGTGTGTGTTTTTGTAATATACTAAGTATTCCACAAAAGTAATTTAATGTCCATGTACGTCAAGCTTCGGGTCTCTACAGATGGTATCAGAGAAAAGGTTTAGTCACCCTTTGGAAACTAGGATGCGAAAACGTTAGTGAGATCCCTAGAGATATTTCTAAGGTATGTCTAGGGATGTACCTAAGGATAAGAATACGTATAAGATATAGTCCTAGAACTACGGTAAAGATCTTAGAATTTAACCTAAGATGGTATATATTGAAGGTACTCCCCATTTATAATATTGTTTTCCCTAGCGTGATTTTTACCTCTCACACTATTCTTTTTGGGTTTTAGAAAATGGCTGGAAACAAGATGATTCACGATAATGGAGGATATGATGGACAATGGAATGATATTCTTCATGAGAAACCAAATGAAATGGGATTTGGAAGTCCAAATATCATTATTATGCCGAATCAGAAATCTTATAATATGATCAATAATGTAAAATTTGGTAAGTTTCCTGACTCAGCTAATAAAAGAAATATGAAGTTTCATGATGATCATAGAGGAAAGAAAGTTCAATTTCCCCTATGTAAATCATGTGGGAAGAGGCATCAAGTAGAATGTTTCAAAGGAACTGGAAGATGATTTGGGTGTGGAAAAGAAGGACACCAAGCCAGTAAGTGCAAATGAAAAGGTTCAGTTAACACCAGGGATGAGGATAATGGTATTGCTACGACATCAAAAATGGTTAAATGTTTTAAATGTGGAATGTACGAGCATTATGCAAACCAATGCCCTAAGGGAATGTCTCATGAAGAGAATCAGTATGGTTGTATGGGTAGTATTTATGTGGATGATGATGGAGAGACTACAAATGATACGTGATATGAAAGAATTGTTGAAGCTCGGTCAATGGTTTAAGAATGTAGTGGAATTATTACATGTTTATCATGTGTAATGTTGTATAAGTAATCTCATGGTACTATGGAATAAAGATACATTTAAGGATTGTTACACTGCTGTCTTTCCTTGAGTTTTGAAAGTGTATGATTAATGTTACCAGTATCCATGAAAGGTTATTTAGATATTTTTGGAATGTAGATGATATGCGCATAATGAAGGGATAAGGAGAAAATTAAATGTTTGATAGTATTCATGAGCTCATGACTGATATAAGGAGAAGGTTATATCATGGTTTGAGTATATAGAATTTTTGGATTTTGGTATGTGGAAGGAGTTAACTTCTGACAGCATTTATGTTTTCACTACGGTGTAATGGGTATTCATTTTTCAAGAGAATACATCATTAAGGTATTCACATGATTTGAATGTGACCAACAAGATATATGGGTATAAATGATGGTATTCACATGCTTTGTTGACGACATTTCAAGTAATCGTTTTCTTTATACTATGAGCTTCGACCGAAGTATTTTAGATAATCCTAAAGATTGGACTGGATTATGTTAACCATAAGTTAGTATTGTTTAAGGATATAACTTTTTTTGATATTATTTATGTGATGTTATAGTAATGTAGTTTTAGAAAAAGGAAAACCTGCAGGACGGGCGACATCCCATCACATCGGACAAGGCTGTGGGAATCGAACCCACAACCGAAGTGTGAATGGCCTTTATCGCCTACCACTGGCCTACAGGAAGTCCCTGGTTAGTATAAACTAGTTTTATTTTATTAAGCGGTATGATATATGAAGTATAAGTCCATTTTAGGAACCATATATGATTAATCTCACTATAGATCGACTTATGTATATATAATAACTTTTGCTAACCTTTTGTTTTAGACAGATGGAATGACCCATCATTCTATCACATGATCAGCTAACACTTCACGAATAACAAATTCAACTTCATTTCTTTAAGAGATGAAGTGGAAATTGTTCAAGTCACGAACAACAGTGAGATTGTACCAAAATAAAGTAAGTATTTATTATAATTAAAATTCTTCAACTTTAGGGAAATGATCTTGAATACCAAAAATGTTGTCCTAGTGCCCTTATATCTGATGAATCAGATGGTACCCTAGATCATCACAAATCTATGGCTTTGTGATTGTTGGCTTTTCCATAGCCATGTTATCTACCACTCTCTATCAGAACACGATGGTTAGATTTCTCTTCCATATCCATATTTTAACCTATGTTCTCCTATGTGGAAACCCATTGATTAGTTAATTTGGGTAACCGTTACATTTCATACATTAGTTTTTAAAGTAATGTATTTTTATTCCTTTTTACGATGTGGGTTTATATTAAAGAAATTTTCAAGTAGCAAACCATTTATATCCCCAATGAATTTCGAGGGAGAAATTCATTTTAAGGGGGGGTAGAATGTAACACCCCGAGATTTTATGAAAAATATTCTTTTAATTTCATTGATGTCTTCTATTATACACCACACCATGTTTAGCTTGTACTATACGCAACACCGTATTAGCTTGCAGTATACGCAATGCTATTCTTGGATCGTGTTACACACAATTTCAAGTTCATTTTATAATAGTCATTATACACAACATTGAGTGTGTTTATATATATATATATATATATTCAATTTATAAATAAAATATGGTTGGATTATGTTATATGAAACAACGAAGGATTCTTGCACAACACGGAACCCTGACATGGATTGCATTTCACGCAATCGCGACCTTCCTCGATAGCGTGTGTTGTACGCAATACCAGGTTTTACTAAACAACGATATATTATTATAATATTATTATGAACTAGCAGTTATGAATAGTATTAACTAAATTTTTAATTTTATAACATTACTATTCATCTTACACATTTTTTAGAACACTGTATAAGAACAAAATAAATTTTTCGGGTAAAATAAGTATTTAAAAAAAATGCAGTTTTACCACCTTTTGATGGCGCACCCACATTAAATCTAGTTTTTTACATGTTTATAAGTTCAATTTGAAAAAATAACATTCTTCTTTTTAATCAGAATATAAAAATTTACATTAGATAATGTTTTGATATTATTCCGATAACTTTTATATTTTAATGAATAGTAAAAACACGCTATATTTTAATTAAAAACAACTTTTTTCATCGTAATATATTATGTGGTTAAATTATAATATTGAATGGTTTTAAAGTGTAAATAGAATATATTTTTACCATTTAATATAATGTATGTCATTAGCATTGATTTTACCTTGAATTCGTAGGTTAAATCAATCTAATCTTTTGCAATGTTTTAAAGAAAAACCCGTTTTCTTTCGACAACGGGATTAATTTTAATTTAATTTCTGCAACTTTTGTGTATTTAATTTCGAAGAATAGATTCCATAATTTGAATCAGTGGATCCAAATTATGTTAATAAGCTACTTTTTATTTTTTGGAATTATGAATAGTATCTACGGTAAATTTTATTTACCATAGTTAACGGTAAATCGGGTAATTAAGGGTAAATATAATATTTTAAAATTACCCTAAAAAATGTATAAATCCTATTGGATGACTAAAAGTCGACTCATATCACCTAAGGGTCGGATTATTTTCATTTAATTAAATTTTTTCAATGAAAATAATTTAATTATTATTAAAACCAAAGAATGTGACAACATGTCACTTTCTTAAATCTTATAAGTATAATAATTTTAATCTAGAGATAAACTTCATTAAACATTTAAAATTAATAGTATACAGAAAGATAAAACAATTATCTACATCATAGTAATTTATTTAGAATTTTTAGGGATTAAATAATTATCATTTATTATGACACAATGATGATACAGTAATTGTCTTATTAATGAAATATTGACATAACTGATGTTATAAATGCCCAAATAAATGTAATTTGAGACTTTTTATGACATAAACTAATTTTATAGGTTAATATTACTTGTTATTGGTGAGTTAAGTAACTTTTTTAGAACTTATCATTCTGTTATGAATTTCATAAAAATCATGTACCAAATAGTGTCAAAATTGACATAAATTAGTTTTTAAAACAAATATTATATTATTAATTGTTATTTTATTCCTAAAAAAATAAGGTTCGGCCAAATGAGTTATAGAGGATTATATATATTAATAATAAACAAATTGGGGTTCGTTTGGCTTGATATAGTAAGTTTATTAACCATATAGTGTAAGAAAAAAAAAGACAAGGTAAAAGATAAATTATTTAACTTAGAGTTAAATCTAATTGATAAGGTTAAAATAATAACCTAAACTTGTCTAAATCCTATTTTATGAGAGTATTCCGACCCATCCCAACTTTAGCTTCGAAATAAGACCCTTTGGAACCATTATAAACCGAATTTGACCTTAATATAAAATAATATTTTGAGATTTCCCTAAGGTGCCCCTCTCCTCCCTTATAAAAGGGCACCTCCTCCCTCTCCTCCTCACACCAATTTGAGCATTCAGGATCGGAAAACCCCGGCCAAAACCTCTTCTCCACTTCCCTAGTATCATCCTAGAGGTCATGGTCTTCTTCAATGACCATCCTTAGTTCTTTAAGTGGAGGTTAAGAGAAGGCGCGTCAAAAAGAGGTAATATCCATTACCGATATTTTTCAATTTCTTTCTTCTTCAACTTCTTCTTATTTAGTTGTTTCATGATAAAGTAATAACATAATTATTTATTATATACTTATATGTTATTATAAATATGAAACAACTCTAATTAACCTTCTATCCATCCTAAGGAAAAAGAAAATCACCGCGCGTGCGTACATACAGAATATCGTCTCCACGCCGTGGTGTAATCTATTTTCCGCAACCACCTTAATTGGATGGGTATAATGGTGTAATGAGTAACTATATATGATTATTATAAGGTGATATTGATACTGAAATATTATACATACACATAAACACAATTCCACGACCATGGGAACGATATCATCGCTCGTGCGTACGTACGGACTATCGTCTCCACGACGCGATGAGATTCATTATCCATGTTAACCATTCCAGAATGATTAAAAAGTATATATAATGAATAATAATGAAATATATGACATGGTAAATCTAGTGGATTTATGTATATATATATTTATGTCATCTACTTACTTCCATTCAAGACAATAAGGAAAGGGAAACACCGTTCATGCGTACGTACGGACTACCGTCTCCATGAACGGCGTGTTTCATTTCATTTATCTATCTATTATATATATATATATATACTGAATATATATGATATATAAATCATGTTTTATATTCTGGAAATAATTAAATCATGATATAATTAATAATAATGTCAAGAACAACAAGACCAAACACCTACGATAAATGAAACGAATTTACCCAAAATGCTTCTTTAACATAAAATTTACAAAAGAACGGGTAATATAAAGTCATTAGTGAACCATATATGATATCATAACAATAAGTATGATTTTGGAATAAGTCAATGACATTATTTAAACCATTATAAAGGAGGTTCGGACACTTACAAAGCAAATCGGACCTAAGGTAAGGGATAAATTTTCAATCTCATTTTTATCCGAGATTGCTTATACGTAAGTATTTACTGGGGTTGCGTTAATCATCCATGACCATGTTTTCTAAAAATGATTTTATAAAATTTTTACCATTATTCCATGGATGTTTAAAGGCATTTTTACCCTTTATTTACTTTTTACCACATTGTATGAACGGAATCTTTCCTTTGGTTACCATATAAGGTACTTTTTGACTTTTCCGACAAAAGTACGAGCAGAATGTTATTTTTAACTTATAAGGTGTGAAAGGATTTTTACGGTTTCATAACACCTCATTTTCAAGAAGCTTCCTCTACAAGATTGCATGATTATTTTCAATAAAACCCTTATCTTTTTAAATTGCATGGAATTTTGTGAAAAGAACATGATTTTAAAGAAGAAAGGATATTTTCCTCAAGAATTCATTTCATGTGTTTTGTCAAAACTATTTTACATATAAGATGACATTATTTCATATGTGTATGTTTCAAGTAAAATGTATCTATGATTTAAATGGTTTAAAGTTTCTTATGATGAAATGATATCAATTGTTTATGGATTATGTTATGATGGCATGATGTTTAAGAATCCCATTTTATTTCATGGGTTATGCTATGATGTATGATTTATGATTTTGTGGCACACATAAGAATGGTATCATTATGAGATGGGTGTGACCTATATCTGCCTCCAATGAATTGGGTAAAGATTTTATATCTCATGAGATAGGCATGGCTGGAACGGTAGGTTATACCGGTTCAGTGAAATAGGACTGAAACGAGGAGTGAACTTGGTTCAGAAAGGGACTTTGTCCAATAAGATAGTTTTGGAAATGAGTCTTTACTAATATGAAATGATTCTCTATGATTATGTGTGTATGCCACAAAGTTTCATGTTTTATGTTATGATTATTTGGATTTCATTTCACTACTATGATTTATCCCATGTTATGAAATTATGCTCTCTTTTGCAGGTTTTGATTTCAAAAAGTTATCTTCTTATGAATATGATGTGATTGATATTTCTTTTGTTTACCCATACTGAGCATTTGAGCTCAGCCTTTTATGTTTTCTTTTCCCCGGGATATAATGAAAGGTTTTAGGTAAAAAAAATGAATGACGATCTTTATGGGAGATGTTGAAGATCTTTCACCACGATTAGAAGATTATATTCTGAGTTTCCAAACACACTAAACTATTACTGTCCTTGTGTGTGTGTTTTTGTAATGTACTAAGTATTCTGCAAAAGTAATGTAATGTCCATATACGTCAAGCTTCAGGTCTCTACAATATATGATCTCATATTTATGTATGTGGTTCTTATATAACTTAATAAAAATTATTTAACTATTATAAAGTATTTTAAAGTATCCCTATCAAGTAAAAGTACAAGGTAAGGGTTAATTCTACAATCTCTTCATTATCTAACGTTGTTTATACATGAGTTTATACTGGGACCTCTTTATCCTCCACATCCATGATTCTTAAAAATATATTTCAAAATATTTATAATATTTCCTATACTATGGGATAAATAAATTTATACCCTTTTTTGACATTTTATTTAATTTTTATAAAGTAATCATTCTGTCATTTTCCAAAAAAGGTCCTTTATGACCTTTTCAACAAAATTATGGAAAGGGTGGTTTTTTAACATATATGGTGGGTGTGGCTATTTTCCACCAGTATAACACCTTCGAAGCATCCCAGACAAATTTATAATAATACTTTCAAAATAATTTTTTCCTTTTAAAATTATATTAATTTTAAATGATTTAAAAATGGAAAGAAATTTTTCTCTCAAACAGTTTTGATTTCATCTATGTCAACATCTTTTGATGGAATTTACACTTGTTTGAAGTAGACTTATTATGATATAATCTTCGATATCGTATTGAATTTTTTGTGATATTTTTGACTATGGGTGTGTTATTTTTATACCATTCATGCTTTATAGTTAATGTATTATCGATTTTTATGCTAGTTTTAATACAAATGATTATGGTATGTTTCATTCATTTCATATGAGGAATGAATTTGACTTAAAAGTGACGGGTGGAGCCCGCTATAGCTCCTTGATGCCTCAATCGGTCTCAGGAGACAAACTAGTTTCATTAAACAAGGCCTCGACATAATCTTATACACATTCGTGGCACAAATCCTTGACTATGTGGTTATGATGTCTTGTATTATTCATTCCATAATTATGAAATCGGCTATTGATATTACATGTGATTA
The DNA here is from genome assembly GCA_963277665.1 of Viscum album. Lineage (NCBI taxonomy): Eukaryota > Viridiplantae > Streptophyta > Magnoliopsida > Santalales > Viscaceae > Viscum > Viscum album. Next base: position 1,719,746,721 of record OY728140.1, on the reverse strand, counting down.
TTAGACTAATAGAATATCCATGTGAATTAGTAAATTTCATTATTTGTTTAAACTTTTCCGTATTATGCTAAAGTTTATATTTAAAATGATTGTGTTTTAGTCTTATTAATTGCCATAAATGTTTAAGCTTAATTATTAATAGTTTAGGATATATTAAAATCCTTACTGAGCATCTAAGGTCACCCTATTCTGAAGGTTTTTTTTCAGGATACAAAGAAGTATATTATGATTAACCTGTGGGAATAGGAGAAGGGATATAAGAGTGTTCAAAAGGGACAAAATTTTGTTTTTTATTTCATATTGTAATGTAAAATTTATGAATAAATCTCGTACTTCCAGGGGTACTAAAATAATTGGTCTTTTGGAACATGAATTTTTTATCATGCCAATGTTATGTAATAATTCCCCGACTCTGGGTAATGGGGGTCGGGGAATTATAGTTGGTACAAAAAAATGTTCAGTACAATCCATGAAATCATGATTTAGAAAATCTCCGATTAGAGAACATTACCCTAAGGTAGACATTGAGGATTAATATAGAAGAACTTGCTATAATTTATGTAATGTAGGGATTTTGTGAATTTTCAAAAAAATACATCCTTGTCTGGATACAAGTAGGTTGAGGCGGCTCTGGCACAGATGTACATAAGAGTGAAAACTCTGAAAAGAAGTTTCGATCATGACCTAGGGTATCCTGGTACACGACAATGGGCCTTGCTACACTCTTGGTTACAAAACTCCCAGTGGATATGATTAAGGGAATTCACATTTTCATTAAAAACCATTATGAAGGATTTATGAGTATATACCTCCTCAAATTTTTTTATGATTATAGATTATATCCATAAACTATTAAATTTATGTTAAGTGTTATACAAGTTTGGAATTATGTATTGCGATTCATAAACTAATCTAGTTTATGCCATTGTTTAGAAATTGCACCTAGTGGAAGGAATGGGAATGGTATCAATGAACGTATTCCATCTATGGATGTTCCTCCAACCCCACATAATAATAGTGGAGGTGGTGATGTAACTGTTGCTGATTAGCCTATCACCATAATGGGACAACTCACTCCTATTATGATTAATAACCTTAACTGTATGGAGCCCCCTGACCCACAACACAGATGATCAACAATAGACCGCTTCGTGAAGAAACAACCCCAAACATTATATGAGACTATAAATCCATTTGTTGCAGAGCAATGGAGAATTTACATAGAGAAAATATTTCATGATTTGGGTAGTAGTGAAAGGGAAAAAATTGTCCTGGAAATTTATCACCTCACAAGAGATACAAATCAATTGTATCCTTTAATTAAAAACACAAATATAGATGAAGAAGTATGAAATATGTAATAGAAGGCGTTTAAAGAACTTTTCTTAGAAAGAAACATTCCTCATGACCATCGAAAAGATATGGAAAGACAATTTCTGAGCTTGAGGAAAAAGAACGATGAAAATGTGGAAATGTATGAGGATAACATGACAAGGTTACAAAGGAATGAGACAAATTATACACATAATGCAAGTAGGAAGACTGATAAATTATTTTAGGGTTTAAAACTATTTCTCCGTCGAGCATTACCCTCACAATATGTCTCATCATACGAAGATATTGTCTCATGTGCTATCAAGATAGAAAAGGAATTCTTAAGCCATAAGAATTTAATGAAAATTAACAGAATAAGAGATATACTCAACTCTCTGGAAATGGAACAAAGGGGAATAAGGGAAAAGTTGAATTTCCATCCTGCAGTAAATATGGGATGAAACACCTAGGTACATTCCATAAGGGAATGTGAGTGTGTTCCAAGTGTAGTGAAAAATCCACTAATCTCATTATTATAATTGAAAGAAAGAGACTCTCAATGATGAATGATACAATTGTATAGAAATTGGGAATTATGAAAATGAATTTCCTAAGAACCAAGGAATCTTACCTAATAAAAGTCATATGGAGAAAGGCAATGCTTTTGGGATCAATACTACCATAGCTGAAGTTAAAAATGATGTAGTGGCAGGTAACTTAATGGTTTCCTCAAATTTAACAAATGAATTATTTTATTTTGGACCATCAAATTGTGTCATATATTCATAGTTTGTTAAGAAAATAAGATATTTCTAATTTGATTTTAAAATGGAGTCTTCAATAAAAACTATTATGGGAAGTATTTTTGCAATAATTTTTTTTGAATCAGTCCCCATTAGGGCATATAAAATATTCTTTATCTTCTAATCTCATCATCATACCTAGGATTGAATTTGATATCTTCCTCTATATAGATTTTCTTTCAGACCATGATGTGAAAATTTATTTTAATAAGAAAGAGGATACAATTTTCGATGATGATAAGGTGTACCTTCTCTGAAGAGAATAAATGTCCCCACCTGATTCTTATCTAGATCCACCCCCAGTTGCTATACTAAATTCAATTATTGGAAAGGAATAGAGTGAAATTACAATGGGTGAGGAAAAGAATGTACAAATAGAGGACGTACCTATTGTGCAAGAATATGTTGATGTGTTTCTATAGGATTTACCTGGACATCCTCCAGAATGGGAAATTGAGTTTTCCATTGATTTAATTCATGGTTAAGGCCCATATCGAAGACCCCTTATAGAATTGACAATGGATAATTAGTGGAACTAGATAAATAAGTAGAGGAATTTAGTAAAAAAAGGATTTATTCTCCCTAGTTTTTCTCAATGGGGAGGTTATATTATCTTCGTTAATAAAAATTATGGATCTATGTGGTTGTGCATTTACTACAGTGAGATCAATGCTATAACAATAAAGAACAAGTATCCCTTACCACACATTGATGATTTATTCGATCAACATTAAGGTGATCAATATTTTTCAATGATTGACCTTAAATCTAGATATCATTAGTTGTGTGTGAAGAGGGAATACATTTTTAAGAAAACATTTTTACCAGGTATGGGAATTACGAGTTTATATTAATTCCATTCGGACTAAAAAATTCACCCTCTGTTTTCATTGATCAAAAGAATAGAGTTTTTAAGGAAAATCACGATGACATTGTAGCGGTATTAATTGATGATATATTGGTTTACTAGAAAATATATAATGATCATGAAAATCACTTGTGCACTATTCTAAAAACTCCTAGAAGAAATGGATTATATGGGATGTTTAGCATGTGTGAATTTTGGATTCGAGAAATTTCTTCTCATGGATATATTATCTCTTTGAATGGAGTCTTTATTAATCTTTCTAAGACTAGAGAATTAAAAAAATGGTCATCACCATCGAGTATAACTGAGGTATGTAGTTTTACTGGTTTAACTGGTTATTATTGGCGTTTTTCCATGATTTTTCCCGCTTGGCTAACACATTAACCAAGATCACACGTAAATGGGTTAAATTTGTTTTGAAAAAAGAGTGTGAAGATTGTTTTGAATAACTCTAGAGAATATTAGACAATGTTTCTTTCTTGACTCTACCATCATGGAATAATGATTTTGTTATTTATAGTGATGCTTCAATGATAGAATATGGTTTTATACTTATGAAAACTGATAGTCTTATTGCCTATGCATCACGAAAAATAAAAATTCAATAAAAAAAACTATCCTACTAATGATCTTGAGTTAGCAGCTGTATTCTTTACTTTGAAGATATGGATACACTATCTCTATGGGGATTAATGTGAGACATATACCAATGAAAAGAGTTTGAAGTATATTTTATCACTGAAAGAACTCAACATGATGCATAGACGTTGGATTGAACTACTCAAATTCAATGATTTCACTATACAATACCACTCGGCGAAGGAAAATAAGGTGGAAGATTCTTTGAGGAGAAAGAATCATGGAGTTATGAACAAGATGAGATTTGAAAGTGATCGTGTGTTCATGGATATAGTAATGATGGATATTGGAATAAACATATAAGGTGAAACATCAATACATTTTCAAATGGTTTCCAATCCTACTTTACTAGAAAGGTTAAAAAATTCTCATACTGATGATGGGGAGTTTCAAAAGAAAATTAATGCTACAAATGATGGGAGATTGAATAACTTTGTATATGAAGATGGAATTTTAAAATTTGGGAAGAGAGTTTGTGTTCCTTACATACTAGATCTAAAAAGGGAATTTTTGGATGATGCTCATAACTCCAATTTCTCTATACACCCTTGTAGAACTATGATGTATAGATATTTGAAGGAACATTTTATGTGGGACAACATGAAGAGGAAGTTTTATGATTTTTTGTCGAGATGTATGATTTATCAAAAGGATAAGGCTGGAATAAAACAACATAGAGGACTCATGATTCCTATTCCCATACTCGAGTGGAAATGGGAAGATATTATGATGGACTTTATCATAGGGCTACCAAAGCATTAAGAAGGAATTATGCAATATGGGTCACATTTGATCATCTTACCAATTCAGTTCATTTTCCTGCTATAAGAGAAGAAATACCACTTAAATGTTTAGAAGGTCTATATATAAATGATGTTTTAATACTTCATAGAGTACCCCTATTGATTTTTTCTGATCATGATACCCATTTAACAATAAGATTTTGGAAAAGTCATGAGAAGGCCTTGGATGTTGTACTTCATCTGAGAACTTCCTACCAACCTCAAACTATTGGAATATCATAATAGAATATTCAAACCTGTAAAGACATGATGAGGTCTTGATCATTTTATTTCCCTTGTATGTGGGATAAATATTTAGCTCTGGTAGAATTTTCCTATAACAATAGCTTCCATTCAAGTATTCAGATGGCACTATATAAAGTGTTATATAGAAAGATATGTCCCACACCAACTTGTTAGGATCATGTTTGTGAAAGAAAAATCATAGGCCCAGAACATGTTGATGAAACAATGGAAAAGGTGAAGGAAATGAAAACCCACATCAAAGCAGCTCAATGTAGGAAGAAGATATATGTCGATAACTGAAGGAAGAACATAGAATTTTAAGTAAAAGATCATGTTTCCTTGACGGTATATCATTGAAAGGATGTTATAAGTTTCAATAATAAGGGTAAATTGATTCCAAGGTACATCAGACCTTGGAAAATTCTAGAACAAATTAGAGATGTAGCTTACTATTTGGCAATTCATCCATGTCACTCAAATGTTCAGGATATGTTCAACATATAACTGTTGATAAAATACATGTCTGACCCAACACATGTACTCACCTACGAAAGAATTGAACTGGAACCCAAATTGAATTATGGTGAAGAGCCTATCAAGATTCATGATACCAGAGAACAAGTGCTGAGAAACTGGATGACTCATCAGGGGAATGTTCTATGGAGAAACCATAATATGGAGAGGAAACATAGGAACCTGAGGAACTAATCATGAAGAACAACCCGACTCATTTAATTCAATAATATAATATAAATTTCTAGGATGAAATTATTTTAAATAAGGAATAATTTAACACCACAATCTTCCACGGTATGCTTCTCTTTGAATAATACAATTTCTTACATTGTACACAACTTCGAGTTCTAACACACCACGACCAATCAAACTAGCCGTTATGAATAGTAATACCCACTTTTTATGTTTTATATTTTTTTCATAATGGACATAATTTTCTAATTTATAATATCAAAATTAGATTAGTGTGAATTTTTTGTATTTTTTTGGAAACATGAAATTTTTTATGAATAGTGAAAAACACTACGTTATTCTTTAAAACCTACATTTTATTTAATTTTTTTTATTTTATTTAAATTTTTTAAGAAAAAATAGATACAAAATACCTATCTATGTTCAATTTAATTCAATAGATTTGTTTTATAATAAAATTAGACATATAAAATTTTATTCAACATTTTGACGTCTTTTACCCACCTTCTTAGCACCTTTGCAAAATTGCTTTTAATTTACATTTACAGCTTCTATGAATTGAATTTCAAAATAGAAGGGACATAGTTGACTTCAGTATGTAATATTCTGTTTAATAGGATGATAATAATGTTTTTTGAATAGTATCTCTTGAATTTTATTTACCACGGTTAAAAGTAAATAGTGTAATTAAACGTAAAATATTATATTATAATTACCCAAAAACATGTCCTAATTCAGTTGGATAAGTGAATTTAGACAAAAATAATCCTTATAAATAAAATATATGATCCATTTGGTCCAAATGGACTAGATTAGGAAATGTATTATAATTTTATTTAAAGAAGAGTTAAAATATTAAAATTCAATGTTTTATAACTAAAACATTTTTAATATAGAGTTATGTATAAGATAAATTTTCCTATAAATATTCATTATAAATATGAAAATATTTCATATATGATGGTATTTTATTTATAATTTTTATAAATTTAAAACTTGAATTTGTTTTTGACATGATGATGATGCCTTAATTAACTAAATAATGAAAGAATAAAATAATTGATATTATAAATATTAATATAATTTTAAATTGGTAATTTTGATGTATTAAACTAATTTTTTAGGCCAATATGACCCGTTATGGGAGATTAAATACATTTTTTGATGTCATAATGATGTTATGACTTGAAAAAAAGAAAATACAAAATAATGTCAAAATTGACATAAATGAGTTTTAAATTAAAATACTATATTTTTAATCTATATAATATTTCTAAAAATATAAGGATTGGAAAAAAAACGTATATAAGTTTATATATATCAATAATTAACCACTCAGTGTTATCTTGGATTATTATACTATGTTTATTAACCATTTATTATAATTATACAAGAATAAATGGTAAAAGCTAAACTATTTAACATAGAGTTAAATCTAAAAGATAAGTTTAATATAGTGACCTAAACCTATCTGAAACCTATTGGTTGATTTATTTTCGACCCATACATGCCTTATCCTATAAATAAATCTTTTTTATGCCATTATAAACTAAATGTTATGGTATAATAAAATTATATTTCAAGCTCTTCCAAAAGAGACCCTCACCTCTCTTAGAAAATGGTACTTCCCCTTCTCTCAAAATCACAACTCTAGATCCATTTGGATTGGACAAAACCTAATCAAATATCCTCCAAAATACCCTCATTTCAACATATGGGAGTTAAATTTATCATAATACAACCTAAGGATCCTTTTCAATCTAAATCAAGAGAAATCACCCCAAGAAGAGGTAATAATTTCACCACCTCTTTCGAAGGTCTTTTCTTCTTCCACTTCCACTTTCATTTTTGTTTCCATACCACAATAATACCTCACGTTCCTTAAACATAATGTGATACTATTATAAATATGGTACAACAATATTAATTATTCAATCCATCCTATGAATGACAAAGATAGCATACATGCGTATGTACGGCTTACCGTCTCCACGTCATGGTGTAGTTTGTTATTCAACATTTCATTTTTTTATGTGTATAATAACAAGTATAATTTATGTAAATAATAAATTTAACAAGTTAATTATTTTGAATATATGGCATACCATCCAATTACATATTATTTCACCATAAATAGAATGTTATTGTTGCTCGTGCATATGCACAGATTACCATCTCCACGAACACGATGAGATTCTTTCCCCATCGTTACCATTAAAGAATAATTTTTATATTATGATTAAAAACAATTATTAAGAACCTAATATCCTTATGTACTTGAATCAAATATATCCTATCCATAAAAAACAAGACTTACGTAGAAAAACATATTATAGAAAACAAATCAGTTAACACCCATATCAATGATACTACTAAAATATTATTAACAAATAAATATTAGTAGATCATATATGAAATCATATTTATGTATTTTGTTACTCTATAATTTAATAACAATTATTTAACTATTATACAAGAGGTTAACATACCCTCAATGAAGGAAAAGTTCAAGGTAAGGGTTAATTCAACAATATATTCATTATCCAATGTTGTTTATACGTGAGTATGTATTGGGACCTCTTTATCATCCACATACATGTTTCTTAAAAATGTATTTCAAAACATCTTTAATATTTCCTAGACTATGGGTTAAAGTCATTTATAAACGTTTTTTACTTTTTATATAATATTTATAAAGGAATCATTCTGTTGTTTTCCAAATACGTTCCTTTAACACCTTTTCTTCAAAATTAAGGAAAGAATGTTTTATTAACTTATACATCGGGTGTGGCTATTTTCCACCATTATAACACCTTCATATCTTCCCATACAATCTAATAAATCTATTTTCAAAATAAATGTTTCCTTTTATAATTATATGACTTTTAAATGATTTAAAAATTGAAGGATATATTTCTCTTAAACAGTTTTGATTTCATATATGTCAACATCCTTTGACAGATTTTAGAGTTGTTTGAAATTGATTTATTACGACAAAATATTCCATATTCTATTGAAGGTTTTGTGATATTTTTGAATATGGATGTGTTATTTTTATTAAAATCATTTTTTATGGTTAAAGAATTAACATTTCTTATGAATGTTTTAATACAAATGTTTATGTTATGATTCATTTGTTTCATATGAGGAATGCATTAAACGTAGTAAGTGACAGGTGGATACCGTTATAGCTCCTCGATGCATTGGTAGGTCACATGTGAGGAAATAGTTTTTGGGTACAAGGCCTTGAAAAAATCTTATTTGTAGTCTTGGAATGAGGCCTTGACTCTATGGTTATGATGTACATCATTATGAATTTCATTATTATGAAATTGGCGATTGATTTAACATGTTATTATTTGACTAGTAGAATATCCATGTGAATAAGTAAATGACCTTATTTGATTTCTCGTTTCCATATTATAATGAATTTTATGTTTAAAAGTATTTTGATTTACTCATATACATTGCCTTAATTTATTAATCTTATGTATGATAGTTTCTACTATATTTTTATCCTTACTGAGTATTTAAGCTCACTCCTTTCTTATGTTTTATTTTTCCAAGGATGCGAAAAAGTATATTACGATTTACCTGCAGGAATAGGCTATGGTATATAGGAGTGTTCAAAGGGGGCACAATGTTTTTTTTAATTTCATTATGTAATGTAAATATTATTTATATTACTATTACATCAAAGGAAACTAAACTGATTGGTCTTTCAGGACATGATTCGTTCTATCATGCCAATGTTAAGTAATAATGCACCGACTCTGGGTAATTAGGGTCGGGACATTAAAAATGGAATACACTATTCTTTGAGATAGTAGGCCGTACGTACACATGATCATTGTTCCCATTTTCATATCATATTTTAAGAAAGAAAAGTAAATGTTATACATATATATTATTCTAGTATAATTTTTATTTCATAAATATCATATATATTTATTAAATAAAGCAGTAATATGTTCTAGGTAATGTGTGACAGAATCACGTCACTTTGGGAGTTTGTTGCCCACCGTACACTCGAGCAATGTTGTGGTATTCCCATGAAATTGAAAGAATGAAGGTATGACAGATATCTTAATTCCAAAAGCATAATAAATTTATAAATATCATATATATATAATATATAAACAAAAAAACAATAACATTTAAATTCATTAAAGGAAAAAATAATTGACATCAGTTTGGGAGGCAACAGTTCATCGTACACACAAACGATGATTTTGTAACCCATTTGATGGAAGTGTTTGAAGCTTTGAGTCATAAAAATGACATAAATAAATATCCATATATGAAATATAATATTTTTATTATATATTATTAGTATAATATGAAATAACAGTGGTGTATAATAAAATAAAATAAAAACACTTTTTGAAAATCATTATCTTTTCCATGGGTATACTCCATGGTGTTGCACTAAAGCCAACAAATGATATTTTTTTTCCGAAAATAAGGTTTCTAGGATGATGAGAGAGAAGTTGTGTAGTTATTTGGTAAGGTATTATCTGATCGCATGTGTTTTGAATAAATGAATTGGAGTGGAGGTGGGGATTTTAGAAGTGATGGGGAGGACTCACATAAAATTGCTAAAAAGAATTTAGGTGCACCCACATTTTTACCTAACACCAGGACCCAATGAGGAACCATACTCACTTATTGAAGGTATATGGTAAAAATATATCCATAAAATTGGTTATGGATATGGATTTGGTAATTTTTATAATGTATATTATAAGTTTAACAACTAAGTAAACTGATTTTTACATCAATCAATATAATTAATTTTAAATGTATTAATATAATTTTTGTCAAAAGTGATGTTAACCATTTTATACATTTTATTATTTTATTATTTTGATAATTAAATCAATTTTTCGAAATTCTATATATATAAGTGGAAAATATTAATTTAACCATAACCTCATTGGTGGAATGAGAAAGATGGGTTTTGAAGTGATAATTTTAAAAATTTATTAAGATTTTAAGTCAAAGTTAAATTTTAAAAAAACATAAATGAACTAAAATTGAATAATATATGTATAAGTTATATTATTTTAATTTGAAACCTATTCAAAATATAATTTATCTTTATAAATTATTTATATGAAATGCCAGTTTTCAAATAAAATTCAATTTTTTTACTATTCATCAAAAAATTAATATACTCATAAAAATGATAAATATTCACCATTAGATAATATGAAAAAATTTATTTAATTTTTTTTTTGTTTTTTAAATTTTTTATTAATGTTTTATAATTTAGTTTTAAAACAAGTATTCCATTAAAAACTACAAAACTAACTCGAGAAAAATAGACATTTTTATGTGTAAAATTGGACTTCTTATTTTCTTATACATGTCAAATATATTCGATGAATTCAAACAAAATTATTTTATGTATAATATTTGAATTTAATTAATATTATCATCTAATTTATTTTATTTAAATTATTATGATAAAATTCCTTTGTCGTATAATATTTTTTATAAACACATTTTCTCTATATTCAGTTGGTTTTTATATTCAGTTATAATTAATTGGTAAACAATTATTTAAACCATATACTTTTATAATTTATTAAATCCTTTTTATACCCACAAATTTAACATCTAGGATATAATTTTCATTTTAAATAATAATACTAATATTATTCAGTAAAACATGACCGTGGGTGTAACACAAGCTATCAAAGAAACTCATTGTTGCGGGAAATATAAGTTAATTCTGTATTACTTCCATTGTATGATATATAATATTGAAATTATTTAAAATATTAAAAATATAATAATATCTAAATATTTTATATTCATTCACATTCTTGGTGTTACGTTTCAATCTTCCTATCTATTATAATGTATATATTTGTAAATTTTGAGGTGTTATAGCAACGATCGATGCTTTGAAGACATGGGAGGTGGAGGAATATTGTAATTGTATGTTGATGTAAAATTAAGTGTATGATATTGGTGACCCTAAATCATAAGTGGGGGTGTTTTATTGGTAGTTTTATAGAATAAATTTGAAGAAAACTATGGATTTGTAGGCTACAATGTGGGTGGGTGAACTAGTGGCGTTGCTGATGGGGTCAGTGCATTACCTCTGGATGTTCTCCCCTCACAGACCATCGTGAGGCTGCTCAATAACGGTCTTTCATCAGTGTAGTCCTTTTAAATGGGCTTTCATAGTGTAAGGACACATAATGGTGATATTATGGTGGGGGGTTGACTTTTTGATGGAGGATGTTGGTTACGATGGAGGGACCAGAGTTGATGGATTTAGGGATAGTTTTTTGTGAAGATTGTATAATTGTTAGGTTCGGGGATGCGCCATCTTTTATGAATGAAATAAAGGCATAATTTAATTTTTCTGATAGTTAATGATCCTAGATGGTGAAAATGGATTAAATGTAAGTTCTGTGAATGGGGGAAATATGACAATAGGATATGATGTTATCGGGGTAGGGTGATGATGATTCACCATAACGAGTGTTGTGCCAGTTAGTATATATGATTTCAGGTCATTAATAAAAAAATGGGCCTACTATCTAGAATACTTTGTTGTTTCATTATTACATGAATTGTGATGGGGCCTATAAGACTATACATAATAATAAAAAGGGGTTGGATTGGTGGGTTATACCTTGGGGGTATGTCCTACTATTATGGTTGTGTGGGTGTGGGTGGGGTGAGTGTTTTATGGTACTTATATCTCTAAATAACTAATATATTATTATAGTTATCATCATAATCATCATCATTGTTATTGTTGTAGTTGGGGTGGTGCCTATGTGGTAAACCCCGTAAGCCTGCATCCTAAAGTACCATGTTCAAAACCGAGCAGTGGATATTTCCCAAGATACTATTGTAGCACTGTTTCATGGAACTGGAGAAACACTATAGCAGTTGAAACATTATAATAGTTGTGGGTAATGTAGAATGTATTATAGAGGTAACAATATGATAGCAGGTACTATAGATACTTGGGTGCTGTAATAGTATTATTCATTAGAGGGGCCTTCTGGATAATAAATTATATTTTGTGATTAGAATTACAGATATCAAGCCTTATGGATTTTTGGTCAAGTTCATAGGCCACCTGGGCTTGGGAAAAGAATCTATATAATGGGTATCCCTCTACCAAGTTAAGAATATTTATTTTATTCTATAATAAATAGACTCTTCATCCTCAACTTTTTAAAAAAAATTATTATTATTATTATTATTATTATTCATATTATTCCAAAGAGGGTGGTCATGTGGTATCAACAGCTAAATGGAAACAACTTTATTTTAGGGGTCCTGTATTTGACCCTGGATAGCCTACTTTGTGAAAATGTTCATGGAATAATTTATTCTTATGGGATAATGGATTATCAAAGAATGTCGATATATGGTCTTAATAATATAATGGGGTGGGTTATCCATTGATCGTGCTGCTAGCCCAGGTGGTGTGGGAGGAAATAACTTTGACTGGTAGCGTTGGGATGTGAAGAACGATGATAGGCCGATAAAAGGCTAAATAAATTAAGAATGGGGGTAACAGTGATGAGTTGTTGATGGTGATGCCTCGATGAAGGCAGATGGTCAAGAAGGAATTCTAGCAATGGAGGGTCATTGATGGTGTCAGGTGAAAGTTTGCCGAAATTTCTTTCAGAAAATGGTGTCTAGTTCAACTGATTAAGACCCAAGATATTTAGGATATTTAAGGATATCGTATCATTGGGAATTTGGGTAAATCATGGATCGTCAAGTCTGGGTCCCAACAAGGCATGTAATGGTTTCCACTCTTCCCAAAAATAAAGTGGGTTTCTTACATTCAATAAAAAATAAGGGCTTATGCCTCAGCTTGTTAAAAAAACATTATTATTATTATTATTATTATTATTATTATTATTATTATTATCATTATTATTCTTATTTTTATTATTTTTATTATTATTATTAGTATTATGAAGATGATTATAGTTATTATTATTGTTGTTGTTATTATTATTATCCTTATTATTGTTATTTTTATTATTATTACTATTATTATTATTCTTTTTCTTTTTATCTTTAATTTTACCCCTTTCTTAAATCCTCCTTACATTATGGTGGTTCATGGTCTCCCTATTAGGTTCTATTTCTAAGCAGTTTTCATGGAAGTGGCAGGCGTCTTGACATCAATTGTTGTTGTAGACATCTGGGGAGAAAATTCTTGGAGTGTACGCATATCATTCATTCATGTGATCATCGACTGGTGGGGGATCACTTCGTCATTGAAGGGTGATAAGGAAGGAAATATTAATGAAGTTGTGTTGGAATTGTAGTTAATCCCATATGGAAGGGATGTTAGTGGTTTTGGGCATCAATGATGTTGTTGGTTCATGGTGGTCATCAGAGTGTATGGTGGGGGCTTCCATGGCGGTGGTGGGTTTTGGGGGTATGGTTCACCAAACATGTTGGAATTTTTTTCGGTGCTACAAATCATTGATCCTTCATGTATTTTTTGGTCTTTATCCACTAGACCTTCGTGTCATCTTTTTCAAAGTTCAGCATTTTGGGCCTTCGGATCCTTCATTTGGCATACGATCCACTTGGGTGTTCGGGACATATTCAGGTTATCTATCAACCTAGTTTAAGAGGTGTTACCTTTTCTAATAAATAGTGTTATCAACCCCAGCCTGTTAATTGTTACTACTGTTATTGATATAATTAATTCGATAATTATTCATAATATTATAATTTTCAATATTATTATCTTTATTATTACTATTACTGTTATTATAATTATTATCAGTATCATCATTATTATCACAATTATCATCATCATTATCATCATCGTCATTATTATCATTATCATCATCAATATTATTATCATTATTATCAACATTATTATTATCATTATTATCATCATTGAGGTCATATTTATCATTATCATCATCATTATTATTACTATTATAATTATCACCATCATTATTATTATCATTATTATTACTATTTTCATTATTATTAATTTTATTACGATCAAAATCATTTCTCGTAAATATAGACCCTCATGGTTTGGCGCTAACCTTAAAACCTAAGGGATTATTTCACATCATTTTTCCTTTGGGTTATTTAAAATATAATGAATGGGGGTGTAGAATGGTATCACTCAAGACCGGTACACCAAGGATCTAAGGCTTTGATCCATTCTTCACCCATAAAACGTTATGAATAAAATTTCCCATCTCTGGTTTTAGATCAATGGATAAACATGGTTCCTCTAACATCCGAATATGCATTGGTACATTTCCCCTAGATTGGGTATCCTTATTAAATTTGACAAAATAAACCAAGATAACAAGGTTTGGTAACATTTCTAGGATACATGTTGAATATTATATACTTGATATCCTTTATGAGATGATTATTTTGGTGGTCCAATAGTCTATAATTTGGATAAAAATTACTCTAGATAAGCTTTTTTACAATTTTTTTCAAAATCTCAAAAGATTGGGTATATCATTGAAAATTGATGCAGGAGTATGAATTGAAAAAATAATAAAATATGGGTCACTTTATGGAACACTACAAATGTATGAATCCACATATTATAGTGGTTTCTTATTTGACAGTTGGGAAACCAATTTCGAGTGTCATGGATGTTATGGTTTCCCCTATTGATGTTGATGATGTTTCTAGAACTAGCATATTTAGAAAACAAGGAACTCCTTATTTTGAGGATTTTTTATGGATATTTTTATAAACCAACGATGGATTATGATGACATTAGTCTAGTTCATGCGGTGATTCAGTCATCCAATTCTATCAAAACATTGAAATTTATTCCTTCCAATCGAAGATCTGATTTTTGAGAAGGCATGTAGGGTAACAATTCGTGTATTTCACATGATTTACCTCTAATATAGGGGGGAACATTGGTTTCCACTAATGATCATTGAAAATAGTAACCCTTGTTCTAGGAGTGCACATCTGATTTATAGGAACCTACTTCTGTGGAACTTCACACCCCAATGAGTATCCCTAATGTGAAATATACTGCACATCAGGGAATACATTTTACTATAATAATTCCACTTTAGAAAGTTCATACTAAAATATCATTGGTAGATATTTGTACAGGAACTATCTATGTCAAAAATATCAAAATATCTACTAGATTTACTTCTCTCAGAATTTGTGATGAAAAAATCCACAACATTACAAACACTGTTATTATTAGAAAAGACATTTCAAATCACTTGGTATTCTATTAGTGTATTAACACAAAATATGAGACCTCTAGATCTCAAAATTAGAACATTGATAATGGATAGGGTTCTTTGGAAGGTATGAAACATATAACATCTAATGATACATAACATATGACTGAAATAATTGAATAACTAACTACATTAATTTTTTTGAAGAACATCAATTATTTAATTCTAAAGAAAATGGAGGTATATAAGTTTAACATAAGGTTTACATCCCCATAAAAGGGTGAATAAGCACCCATGATAACTTTATTGATGATCTCTCAAAGAAGAATGTTATTATGATTGATTTTATGGTAATTTTCTTAAATCATTCAAGTGATCTATTTAGAATCCAGGAAGATGTGATGTCTGGGATCAGAATTATTTATCCAAGATGTGATGGTTTTATCCATCAATGAATTAACTGTGGGCTCGACATAATGTGACTCATGTTTCTTAAAAGGATATTATTAATAGTTTTTGTTTGAATGATGTAATTGAAGAGTTAAGTGGCTCTGTATAACCCCATTATCCTCTTTATTATGTATTTTTTTTAATAAAGGGCTTATTCCCCAATCCCATTCAAAATAATAATAATAATAATAATAATAATTTATATGTTCCAAAAAATTGAGTTTGGAGAACTAAACCAATGATCCCAATATTACATTAATGGAAAAGATGAAAATAAGGGGGTTAACATGTTAAACAGGACATGAAAAAAGTTAATTGATGTTAATTACAAAAGGCCAGTGTGGAAAAATAAACAAACACAAAATCCAAAAACCAAATAAAAATATTAAATATAATAAATTCATTGAAAATGAATCATTCATGAATATTCAATATTATATTTTATTTAATTCCATTATATTATTCATGTTAAATTTATTATGTGGGTATATACCTCTCTTCTATGTCATGGAATTTTTCTATGTGAATGACAATTATTGGATGATACAATATCATTTTCTACAACATCAATATCAACCTTAACTCATATAAAAGAATGAATTATATCATTAATAACCAGTGGATTAGGAGAAATACAAGTCTTTGTCAGGTCATGAAATTGCTCTCTGGTTATACCTTGATTCATCTTCCATAACCCAATCTCTCTTTCAATAATCAAAGATATCCTCCTCCTTAGTGTATCAAGATGAACCTAAAACTATGAGATATCATCCCTAGACCAAATCATCATATAATCTTCTTACATGGATGATTAACCATACCCAAAAACCTCTCAATATTCATCTTCCTCAGTCAATACAAAAAAAATGTCTAGGAAACATCATCATTAGACCAATATCAAAATATTCAATGCATGATTTATTTCATGATTTGATAGTTATATAAACCACGACAACATGAATCTTAAGATAATCCTTCTAAAAGTAAATAGAACATCTAATAACAATGATCCTTACATAATCCTATGAACCATATGTATTATAACCAACATTGAAAGGGTCACTATTATAAATATTCTTTAGGGAATATTCCAATAAAATCCTAAAAAATGTTTGATGAATTTCTTCCGTTCATGTGTTCTATTTGTTGTTATGTTTAAACTAAAACAACCACATTTCCTAGAGAGTATTTATCATTTATATTATTAGAAACATCAGGTATTCTATAAGAATTTTCACATGCTATCAATATCATGATTTTTATTCCAGAACCCCATATATTAAGGTATCTTTGGATATTGGATATTGAAATAATATCTCCATTGTTTTCAATTTTGAAATCAAAATGAGGGTACCAAAATAATCTATAGGACCATTTATATAATTGTTATTATCTTCCTTAATAACAACCGATATAGACTGGGAAACATAAAAATCCTTCACAAGAGTAAAATTTCATCTAAAATAAGTTCTCCCATAAGAGACCAAAATTTTATTTGATGTTTATTTACAATAATAGAAAGAAACCATATCAACTGGTGTTCAAAAACAATGTCAATCAACGATAAAAATATATAAATATTACATTGATAAAATAAATAAATTTAAAAAATCTATCAAATAGTCACACAACCCAAGGACCTAAAGGTTTAGTGTTTTGTGGACATGGTACATAAACATATTATTTTTCCTCACGTGTGAACATTTATCCATAATTTTCCTCTTATAGAACGAATTCTTGAAATCTTATATTCTATAAACATCTTAACAACTAGGTCAATAGTATTATAATAAAGAGGTGTGCATGAATTATTAGAAAGGGAAATTTATAATCAATTCCTAACTATATGATCATAAACTTGAGGGAAAACTTGATGATTTGAGAAATATATAATAAAAAGTTCTTGGTTTTATAAATTATATGAATTACACATCATTTAGCATTATTTTACCTAGAATATATCATAATTCTAAATAAATATCATGAAAGGAGACCTTATAAACACATAACATAAATAAAAAACCTGAAATCCAAACATAATAAAAAAAATTCCCCATAAAATGTTATATGATAAACATTAGACTTAGATTGAAAATAAAGAAAACAATATAGAAAATCTGGATAAATATATAATCGTGGGTAATAATATCATATTATAGATAGAATCACCACCTAATTTAATTATATTTTTGAAGAAGGAATCCCTAACATAATCCAATAGTGGAGAAATAAATCTTTACATGATTACCATAGTTAAATCATGAGATATAAAACCATACAAAATTCATAAAGGGGTAATATAAGATAACCACCCATCATCATCCTTACATATGAGTGAAACTTAAAATGATATCATTTATCTTATCATTAATAACATATGTGAATAAAATCGATTTGAAAACATTTCCAATGCATATTACTAAAATTATAATTTGATACCAAGGAAATGATCACACAAATTGATCATTTAAAAATAGAACAAATACTTTCATTTACAAACCATTACTCCATTAGATAATAATATTTTCAAAATATAAGATAAATTAAAATTGATTTTTCTTAAAAAGGTTTACCAAATATATCGTTAAAAAGATGTTTGTTTAAAGTAACATTCTAATACAATTTTTTTGTGAAGAGATAAATTCCTAAAAAATTATCTAATAAAAAACCATCTCCTTAATATTAATAAAGGATAATGTATGGATTATTGGAGATAAAAATAAATTTTTTCCTCTACGGAAATGAGATCATTAGTAAGAAGAATAAAATCTGGACATTGAAAAAAAACATGATATAACAGATGATACTTATTCTAAACAACATAATATTTTTTTATGAAACAATAGATTCATTACAGAAAAGACACAAGTGTGAAACATGATTTACCTATAAATGATTATAGAAATATAAATAAAATAATAATTTTGTGGGGTAGTTTAATCTTGAAAAATAAAAATCTATGTGGGGTGATTACGACTCAAGAAAAATATTTTAGTCAAGAAAATCCTATACCATTATTCCAATTTTGCCATAAGTGATCTATCCTATTGTAAATTTTTTTTAACTATCATAATAATATCTTAAATAATATTATTCATATACATTAACTTTTTATATACTACATTAATGATATTTTGTTTTCTATTTATTTTTGAGTTATTGGTTATTTATTTAACGCCACGTATATATAAATTTAATTGATTTAGGAATGCATAATGATGTTGATCTTGGAACATATTTTGTAATACATAGTATATAAGTTTTTGGTTAAATAATATGTTATAAAAGCTTATTTATATTAATATATAAATTTATAGTAATTTAATATTAGATGCTTATCATAATTTTTGAAAATTAAATAAGTGATGAATTAGTTTTGGATTCTATATCGATATTGATGGTTTATCAAATAATGAACTCTATTTTTTATCAATAAAAATAATATTAAATATATTTATCTCTCCAAAATATCATATATTATCATCGATTAAAATTTATAACCATCCATTAAGGTAGTAGTTAAAAAAAGAATATATAATTTCATTGAGGCTGTATTTTGAAAATACTCCTAGAAGATTATTTTTTCGATTTCATGGGAGAAAGAAATTATATGGTTTAATATTTTCAGAAACTAAAAAATGTTATAAATATAATTAATATACATATATATTATATTCCTTATTTAGGCCATCCATGTAAGGTAGTGAATGAAAATAATACATGCTATTTCATTGAAGCGGTAGTCTACACATAAAAATGATTGATGTTTCTACATTTTATTAGGGAAAGTGAAGAGTTGGTTAATAGTTGTTATAAATATATAAAAAGATATTAGTATACTATACATAATGAACTAATCATAAAATATTGTGAAAATCTAAATTTATTGATAAATGGAAATAATGTTTGTGAAAGTATTGAACACGTGTTGAGAACACGAGGTTTCTCTTGGAGGATTCCATATAATAGATGTGATTAGGATAATATATTGAGAAAAAAAAGAACAAGATATTCAATTAGGAGAACAAGAAAAGGAATGAAGGATGATTTCGAGGAGTATATTTAATTTTATATTACAGTTGAAGGGGTTGTGATTGGTCCCTTATATAAGTGGTGAGAATGATATTTTTATAAATATTTCAACCTAATATAAGGGAGGACATGTTAAGTATTTCGTGTGGCACAAAACAAATTGACTGTAGGGTGAGATAACATTTATCATATATCAAAACCTTAATTATGAACAAGTTTTTTACAAGTTTCATTACCTTTATAGGTTGAATTATTTTTTTTCCTTTTTAGCCTATTCCATGATAACTGGGTTTTATCATTGTTAATTTAATCATTTTTCCAAATAATAAATGTCTTTATTATTATGAAATTAGTACCCAAAGATGATAAATTTTAAATCTATTTCAATTGATTCATATTCTTATTGTGTATTAGATAAATTTTAATATAACAAATAAATAATGTATTAAAACAATATGTATGAAAATATTCCATGAATTTTAAAATATAAAAGGTAGGTTTTTGAAAAATAATAAACAATTTCAATTGTATCATTTCCATTATAAAATAATTATTTTTTAAAAAAAATATTTCAATTAATTTTATTTCCATACATATATAGACCCAACCTTAATGTTTTCATATTATTCAATTATGACAACAATTCGCACTGATGATTTTTCAGGTTTAGATCTTTAGAGAATTAGGTCATTACATATACATAACAATATGAATATTACATGAGGACACATCTACCCATTTTCCATTTTTTCACAAAATTAAAATTATTGAAAAGAAGAGCCATGTATAGTTCCATGTTTTAGTTATCATGAATTTTTCATGATATTATTCTTTACCCTATTCCACTCTATGTCCTATTAGAAACATTTAAAAAACATGGGATGAGCAAAAAAAGCTCAGTAAGGGATACACAAAGAAGGAAAACTGTTAGTTTTTTAGAACAATAATTAAACCATGAATACGTTATCATATCTAATAAAATTCACTTTTAGGAATTAGTAAATACACTTCACTGAATAAAAGATCATTTCATACCATTTTTATCCAAGATATTACCATAAAACCAATTTAAATAACACATAACATATAAAGGTAACATGAGAAATAAACATACTTAAATGGAATAACCATACTATCAACTTCCATACATATCACTAAACGGAATAGCCATACGGCTGACTTCCAAACCCAATGCATTGAAGGTTATAATGTAACCAACCATCCTTGTTTATCACGGATCCACCCATCATTTGGTTTATCACGTAACCACCTGTCAAATGTCTAAGTACCATTATAAAATCATAACAAATATAACAAATATAAATAAATGAATAATTTTCCATATATCTATCAAAATATATATCACTTAAATATATTGACATAAAAAATACATTATCAAAACCATATTCAAAACCAAAATACATAAACGATTATATGTTATTTACTTTTCTTTTAAAAACATTATAGCTTGTTAAGGAAGCTAAAGATCAAATAATACTCAGGCCAGTATAAAGGTCATTGTCACCTCTTGCATTAAAAGAAACATTCCTTTTTGTTGTTTAGTAACATTATTCATATAAAAATATTACCTTTGAATGAAATTAAAAGACATAGGTGTTTATACAACGTATAAAAGAAAGTCATGTATTAAAACAAAATATGCCACAATGAAAGGAGATTGAGACAAAGTCCCTTACCTCGTGTCTGACATGAACCATTCATTATTTAATCTCAGGAATAATAAAATAAAGTTAATTTCCACTCTCTTAAGAGCGTTTTTTATGTTTATTATTCATTATATATCAATTATTACCAAGTTATAAACATTATGTAATCATTTAAGTTAATAATGGTCATTTTCTCGATATTTGGTTCTTAAGTGAAAAATGGACTTCTTATAATTACATCTTCTTCATGATGTAAAAAGTTCATTATATCCAGAATTATATTAATGATTTAGATATCATATATATCATATATATCCAGTATATACATGAATTTATAATAGTACATAAAATTTGGACATAAGAAATGAAATGCACCGTTCATGGAGATTGTAAGCCGTACGTATGCATTAACGCTACATGAATTTTTATTTCATATTGTAATGGAATGAAAACATAATGGTATATAATTATATTATAATTCCAGTATAATATAATATATAATTTCAGTGACACTACCCTTTATACTTTCCATATAAGGCATGAACGAGTCATATCACTTTGAGGGGGCGGTAGTCCACATTTCCTCAAATGAGATTATCGTAATCATCCACTCTGGAAACCATAGAGGTATTATATAAATGAAAAACAAATATTTTTATAAACAATATAAATATAAAATATATCATATATAAATATACTTCCATCATAATGGCCACTATGAGAGGCAGTTGGAGATATTTGAACAATCATCATTCTGTGAGGTTCTAGTTCGTCGTCCACAAAAACAGTATGTTCTTTACCCTTTAGAAAGAATTGTGTACAATTGTTGTTAAAATAATTCTAAAAAAAATATCCTAGTATATTTAGGATACTTTATTTTTTATAAAATAAAGTAATAAAAAATGTTTATGGGGTTGGAGAAGTAAAATAAAACTAAAGAACATAATAGAAGACGTTACCTTTAAATCGGGTAACTCCCTATTGTTTGAACCAAAAGGGTTTTTTAAAGTTGGTTATGCCTAGGTTAAGGCTTCTAGAAGGAGGATAGGGATGTAGGGAGATTAATTGGGATGATTTTGGCTGAGCCAAATGACTTGAGAGGTGTGAGGAATGGATTAGAGGGGAGGGTTTTTTATAAGGAGGAGGAGAGGCTCTTTAGGAAAGTGTGAAAATATTATTTTATTATATAATTATTTTCAGTTTATAAAGGTCCAAAACAAATTAATGTATAAGATATGATGAATATTGGTAGAAATAAAATCATACAATAGAAATTGGACAGGTTTTGGATCTTATTTTAATCTTTATAATAATATTTATTTAAATCATTTATTAATGAGGTAAAAAATACTTCATTATTATGTCATACATAATTTAATTTATTTGATGTCTAAAAATTATAAAATATATTCCATGATTTAAGAAATTGAAATATATTTCCAATTAATATTTATAGTTGAAATGATAACTTATATAACCCAATGTAAAAATTAATTTACTAAAATATATTTGTTTATGTCATATTTGTCTCTACTTTAAATTAATTAATCTAAAGTGTAATTATCACTTTCAAGTGGCTCCATGAGGTTCCAAAATCGACCATAGAATGCCCATGCTCGGCCATGAACCATCCAATAAGGTTAGGACAACTGTTATGGTAATTTTGTATTATTATAATATTTTTTTGACCTTTAACTACCATATTTGCCTTTAAGAATGGTAAATAAAAGTCAAAGGATACTATTCACCAAAAATTATTTTCATCTTATTGAAGAACATTTTATGTATTAATAACTATAATTTTTGTTGGATTTTCGAAATTCAATTCACAGAATTAGTAAAATTTCATTTAAATGAAAAAGATAGTTTTTTAAATACTACCGAGTGGTTTCACTATTCATTAAAAATTGATGTTTTTTAGAAAAATACCAAAAAATCCACCTAAGCTATATTTGATATTTTGAATTAAAAAATAATGTCTATTTTACCAAATTCAAAACACATTAGTTAGATTAATTATTTAAAAATTAATTCATGTTGTCAAAACAAATAGGGTGTTTTTAAGAAACAATATCTATCAAAATATTGACACTTGTTTATGTCGAATTTCAAAGTGAAATTTATTCTAATGGCCACTATTAGATTAAATGGTAAAAATAAATTCTAATTACACTTTAAAAACAATTAATAAGATATTCTAACTATATAAATAAAATAGAATAAAAGGAAGTTTTGAATTAAAATACAAATTTTTTACTATTCATTAAAAAATGAATGTTATCAAAAAAAAATTTCAAAAAATTTACCCAAACTAAATTTTGATATCTTGATTATAAAGAATACTTTTATTTAGGTCAAATAGAACATATAAAAGTGATTATAACTATATTTAATGACGGTTCACCATCAAAAAGAAGTAAATCAAACTTTTAAAGTAGATTATGCTTAAAATTAGTTTCATTCACATTTTAAGCCTCTACCATATATTGGATAAATGTAAAAACAATTAAAAAACATGTATAATCAAATTTTAGTTAGTTGTTCTCATTTAAACCAATAAAATGGATAGGAATTAGCTACCATTTAAAATAATATTATTATATTGTTAGGGTGAAACATAAAATTTCATAGAAACCCATTGTTGTGTATCAGGTACACTATTGAACATAGAAACTCCATTTAAGTAAAATTAATATTTAATTAAATAATATTAATAAATATGAAAATTCCATATTTATTTATTTCCTTGGAATGTTACAAAACATATATACTAAAACTAGCATAAAATTGCCATTATTGTATATATCATTATTCACAAACAAGTCAATTTCAAGAAAAATCTCAGAAAAACGTGCCAAACTAATTTTGAAATTATAAATAAAAAATGAAGTTAGTTTTATCTATTTAATATTTTCAAAATATTATATTCTAATCTTAATTGAATATAAAAAATAGAAATAAAATTCTTTCATGGACAAACATGAGATCTATAAATATTAAGAGTTCCAAATATTATTTCAAATAATTGAATAATTAAAATAAAATTTATATATTTGGTCATATATAATAATTTTGTGTAACCTATATTTTTATTATATTTGGATAAAATATAAAATACCAAATAAAATAACACTTTTAAAAAAATATTAATTTTATTCAAAATTTATTTTTAAAAGTAACATTAAAATTAATTATTTATATTGTAAAAAATATTTTTACAACTCCATGGATAATAAAATATTTATTTTGTTTTTATAAATACAAAATTTTATATTCTCATTATTATATTAATATTTATATGTATTTTATACTAATATATATTTGAAATATTTTAACATCTATGATTATTTCTTTGTGTGTTATATTATTTTAAATTTAATAGTTAACAAAATAAAAATTTAGTACACCTATTGGTTATTTGACCAACAAACATATCTACAATGAACATATTATCAAGGACCGTATTTTCAATGAAAATATTCACACACAAAAATATTGTTAGTGATAAAATTATGATCCAATATGCCTAACCTTAATAAACTTATTATACAGAAACATCCTATTTCTATAGTTTTTACATTTGATATCACATAATGCTTTATCTTTTCGTGGTATTATTCTTTATTGTTTGTTTTATTATAAAATTAGTTACTTTTAATGGATATGGTGGTCTAAGGAAGATAATATTTTTTTATATATTATTATTTTCAGTTTGATTTCCACTTTTAATTTTAATAATTATAAGGGATATAATCATCTATGATGTGCAACATTAATTTTCATGTTGTTTTGTTCGAAAATTTTACTATGGAAGAATAAATTCATTTCAGTTTAATCCTTATCCTGTACGACTTCCCACTAAATATATTTTAATTCATTTAAACCAATTAAAAACATTTATAATTATAAAAATACAATGTATGTAAATAATATGCTTCAAAAAAAATTTTGGTGTTACATTGAAACCCGTCAAATTTATTACATCATTTCAATTTTAATTTTCATATACAAATATAAATATATATGTGAATTTAAATTATATATACAACTCAATATAAAATTATGAGAGATATATCATCATTATAAAAATTTAAAATATGTCAAATTATTCATAATATGCGTATCCCCCATACTGAGTTTTTCTTTATTTATTTGGGTCCAGAATCTACATTTATTAAATATCACGATATAAATTTTTTTAATTTGTATTTAGAAGGTTATTATTATAATCCATTCATTAATAAAATATCATTTATTAATAAGAAATGTTCTTTACTTACCACAAATAGTTTTTCCTCCATGTTAAAGGAACAAATACATCATTAAAATCTCATTAAATTTATCTAACAACAGAATACTATTATATCCTCAAAACACATTCCTAAAAAATCAAATTGGATTAAAATATTTATACAAATAGAAGTTGTATTCTAAATTCAAATTAATTATTTCATGATTTAATGAACAAATGAAATTTCTTACATACACTACAGTTCCTATTATAAAATTTCAATAGGAAATATAAAAAGTTGGATTATAGGGTACTTGTACCTTAAATATCATGATCAACTTTGAATGTAGTGATTTAATAGGAAATCAATTTTCCTCATTTTCATGGATGATTTTTATGGTAATTATATTTTTTAGTACTTAGATTGTGGTATCGAATTATATGAATCCCATGTTCCCTACATAGAAAAAATTCAATTATTTATTTTACGTTAGGATGAACTATATCTATTTCAACCGTGTTAAATAAAATTTTATTTTTCCATCAATGGTATTACTCTCGATTTCCCCTTCATACACATGTAAATTTACATGTAATTCCCTTGAGGTAAAAATAGTGATTATTATTTCTAATACGATGAAATATAGTAAATTTATTATTATTTCCTCCATAATATTCATTAGCATATCTTTTATTACATAAATATTTTACTTCTTTTGTGTGTTTGGAGCATTGAATATTTTTAAATTTTTAATCGTATTTTATGATATCTGGTTTGGAATAATAAACCTATTTCTCACCCTATCTACCATTCTGATTGGGTTTTCATTGAGGTAATCTATTTATTGTTCCGCTCACCCATGGTTTATTCCCATTCCATTCATTACTAAAAAAATGTTTAACATGAGTGATGAAACATTAAAAATATAGGGTAATTATTATAATCATAAAAGGAATTAAATCTCAAAATGATTGTTATTTTACATTATATTATTGTATTATTGTTTATCTATTTTGACCTATATATACCTTTGTTTAAAATAATATAATTTAATTTGTGCTATTATATTATTATCGACCCAATAAATTAATTTAATAATGAAATTAATCATTCATTTTGTTTTATAAAGAAAATATGATCAACCAAAGAATATCCCTCAAGAGTGTGTTTACATGTGTGAAGTATTGGGCCCACTTATCATGAATAAAAGTGAAAATTTAGTCAATTTTAAATAAACCATTTCGATTTTATTACCTGTTGGTTCATCTATGCCACAACCACATCCATATTCTAGGATCTAAATACGTATTTAATTTTAGTAAAACAACCAAATAATAATATTTAAAAAAATAAATATATAATGATATTCATATATTCATATATTGGGGGTTCACTACTATTTTATAACCATTATACCATTGGTAACAAAACTAATCTCCAAAAATAAATAATATCGTATCTAATACTAATTAAATTGAGCCAATATAATAAAAAATAAAAATTACACTGATTCCATGTTTAGATCATCACAACACAAAAATAGTTTCCCAACCATAAGTATGAAAACATTTAGTGTATTAGAGAGTATAAACATACAAATACAATTCTAAAACACATATAATATTTTATCCCTAGAAATTACCTTGTATACCATCCTCTATATATATCTTATTTTAATTACATTAATAACATGTGGAATGGAAACATAATTATTGGATTAGATTGAATGCTCAATAAGAGGATATTATTAACTAGTAATAATAGTTTGACCAATAACATGAGTTGAAATATGACAAATTATGAAATATCAGATAAAAACATCATGGTATCATATGCGATAATCATAATACATTATTGGGAATTAATGATCATGGAATATATTATAAGTCCAAATAAAGATCAACAAAACATGTATTTGAAACAGATTACAAAAATAAAGAAACCTAAAACCATAACATGAGAATGAGGTATTTTATTAGAACAATGAATTTGTTAAATATTTTTCATATCTTGAAAATAAAGAATAATATAGGTAATGGAAGTGTAAAAAACAAAATCATAGGTAAGAATATTATAGTAGGGAAGACATCACCACCAGATATCCATAAGATTGTGTACTTGGCATCCATATCTGACTCCCTTAGCAGAGTGAACATTCTTCACTCAATTTCATTAGTCATATCAGGAGAAATGAAACTGTATCCAATGTATTGGAGGGCGGTATATGATACTACTAGTCATCATCCAAACAAATTAGTGATAGTTAAAATCAAACCATTCATATTATCATAAATAAATTATGTGTAGTAAATGGGTTTCATAAATTTTACCATTTTTATCCCATAATAAAACATGAAAATTTTATACCAAAAAAGGATAAAAAATGAGTATTTAAAAATATCACATACATAATTATTTTTGAAGCATTCCTCCATTGGCGAATAATCATTTGAAAATGGAAGAGAAATCACCAAAAAATAATTTCCATTAAAATAATTTATTTAATGTCACCATAAAAGACATCATATTTAAATCACTCTCGAAAACATTATTTATAAAATTATTGGAAAAATTATTAAATAATTAGTTAAAAATTTCAAACCATGTGAACATGATAGTTTATAATAAATATTTTAAAATATTTTGTATAAGGGAGTAATTTTAGATCATTGTATGTAAAATACTATTAAATATTTAAATACACATTTATAGAATCCCATATCCTTAAAATGTTAATGAAACCGACGTTCTGAAATGAAGAAATGAGAATATAATGAAATTTTAGATAAAAGTAATTTGAGTTTATAATAATGAAAATATTACATTGGAAGGAGGTAAAAAAACATGGACATTGAGAAAAAATCCATTAAAACATAAGGGAATTATTCCTGAAAATTTACATTTTTTATTAAATAAAAGATTCATCATGGGAGAATACGTCATTGTGAAACATGAATTCCATAAAATTGTAGATTTAAATATAATATACCATCATCATGTGTTAGTATTATTTAATATTAAAATATTATAATTGATGTGATGTGATCATGACTTAAAAAAAATATTTTTTTCAAGATATCCCCTTACAAATATTTCTTGTGAGTCAAAAGTGATATAGTATCATGTAAAAAACATAACTATACTAATAATGTATATCATAATATTAATTATAGAAATTTCCATTTTATATACTTTATTTAGGATCATTTATTTTGAATATATTAATTATTTATCACTTATCTTTACCATCACCTGTAAGTAACATTAATTGTTTCATGCATTCGTTATGATGTCAATTTTGGGACCTATAATTTTATATCATGATTATTATTAATATTTCACAAAATATAATTCAAGTTATGTTTTATAATGAAATTTAATGTTTTAATACCAATATATGTGATTATTTTCACCTTTTCTAAAGATGAAATATGTGATGAATTAGTTTCAAGATATTTATTGATATTGATGGATTGCCTAATAATGATCAATAAATTGTTTACTATCCATAAATAATAATATTAAAAAAATTAATTATAAATATGATCTATAATCACATATAATTATTTATAACCATTCATTAATGTTTTTGTAAAAAAATCGAAAGTATCTTTCCATAGAGGCCATAGTTTTCATGTATGCATGGATGAAGATTTTGTTTCCATATATTAGGGGAAAAGAGTAATATTTTTTTAAGATCCTATAAAATGTTATAAATATCATACTTATATATTAAATTCCTTATTATAACCATTATTTCATTATAGATAAGGAAATAAAAACTCATTATTTCGCAGATGTGATTGTCTTTGCATACTCATGAATAAGAATTTCAATTTTCATAAGGGGAATGAGAGAGGTGGTTAGTGTCTATTCCCAAAAAATAAAAACATTGAGAATACTATAAATTTTTTTTTCATCATATAATATTTGGAAAAATAAATTTAAAATGTAAAATTAAAACAAATGTACGTTATTGAAAAGAATTAACTCAGAAAACATTGGGTTTCCCTTGGAGAATTTTGTGTAAGGGTAGACTATAGGATATTCTTGTGACCAAAATCATTTAATAGTTAAATATGATCATATTATAATATATTATGGAATATTTTATGCGTGAAACCATATTTTTAGAGTGCTATTGAATGTGTGTTTATAGGCCCCTTTTAGAAGCGATGAGAATGGCATTTTTGTAAATATTTAAGCATAATATAATAGTAGTTATATTAAAAAGTTAAATTGGATCCTGAAATAGTAAATATTTTAGTGGATTGATATTTAGTGTAAATAATATCTAAACCACTAAATTATATTCAAATTTATAACATCTTTTAAGAACATTATCAATTTTTCTTATCATTTTAGCTTTTACCATAAA
This sequence comes from Viscum album, assembly GCA_963277665.1. Lineage (NCBI taxonomy): Eukaryota > Viridiplantae > Streptophyta > Magnoliopsida > Santalales > Viscaceae > Viscum > Viscum album. Next base: position 1,719,716,403 of record OY728140.1, on the reverse strand, counting down.
AACAAAAATTTGTCTAAGGTAACATAATTTTTGTTACTAAAATTAAATGGGTTCTTATGAGATACATTTTACAGAATTTAATAAATTTAAAATATAGTAATTAATATTAAACTTAAAAAAGTGTAAAAAATAAAATTTAAAATAATAAATTTATAAATCATTTAATTTTTTGGGGAAAAATATTAATTGAGTTTAGAGTATCAAATATAGGTTAGTGAAATATAATAAATAATATAAAATACATATTCTTCAAATAAAATGTTTTTATAAATTATAAATTATTAATTACATAGTAATAATGGAATAAAACTACATAATCCGTATGTTTTAGTATTCACCTAAAATGATTTTTTTAGAAAAATATCAAAAATCACATATAAACATAGATTTCCATTTTTAATCAAAACGATAAGTTATTTTTATATAATTAGGTTTATAAAATTTTTAATTTTAATTTTGAATTTAAAATACAAAATGTAAGAAAGAAATATTTTTTAAAAAAAGTAAGTTTTTTTAAACATTGGGTGTTCTTAATATTTTGTCTATTGACATCCTGGTTTAAATTATTTAAATATATATGTTGATATATAATAATATTTTAAAAAATTTAAATATAACATATTAGGATAAAATATAGAATATATAATAAAATAATTATTTGAAAAAAAAGAAATATTACAATTATTCTAGATACGCTATACAAATACTGTTACAATTGATAATTTATATTCTAAAATAATAATTTACCACTACATTGATATTAAACTCCTTGTTTTAAATTTATATATTCTATATATAGTATATTAATAATAACATTAATTTTAATACATAAATTATTAATTTATTTTTAAAATATTTTCATATAATATTTTAATTTCCTTTGGTGTTAGTTTATTTCAAATTTAATACTAAAAAATATAAAAAATTATATACCGATTGGATATTTTACCAAAGACTATATCATCAATAACAATATATATATAATGACCATAATTTCCATGACCATATTTTAAACACGAATATTTACAATGACTATATATTCAATTCCTAAATTTAATTGCAATATGTATAAATTTATTAAAACTATTGCATTCACACTTTCCATTTTGACTATTTTTGTTCTAGAAATGACGTTTTGGTTTACCCTTTCATGGTATTATTTTTCATTATCGATTTTTATACTAATGGTGTTACATAAAGGTGAAATGTGTCTATGAAAGATAAATTTTCTATAGATATTTTTTTTAGTTTATTGTCCCCTTTTATTTTTCGTAGTTTTAATGGATGTAATCATTCATTGTGTGTAATAATTAGTTTCATGCCATTTTTTGTACAATTTTACAATGAAATAATTCTGTTTTATTAGTTTAATATGTAACTTGTATTAATTTTTTCTTAATCTACTTTTGTATTCATTAATAAAATGTAAAAATGTTTAGAATTCTAAAAATATTGTTTAAGTGAAGAATATTCTTCCTAAAACATGTGGATTAAAAAAACCCACCCAATGATAGAACTATATTTATTTTCATCCCTAGATACAAAGGTTCTAGGATCTATGTGAATCATACTGATAGTATTTTAGTCATTCTCAACTTTTATATTTGGAGTTTCAAGGTTCACATCCCCAATTAGAACCGTATATGAGTGATTATCATGAACCACCTTCCTGACCATATCTATAGAGGCCAAAATATTACAATAAGCTAAATAATATTGGGTTGGAGCACCAAATCCTATAATAGAGAACCATTTTTTCAGTAATCCATAATAACCTGCCCCCATAATAATTTCCATTTCATTTCCTTCAAAACCCATAAAATTTGAAGCCTTCAAATCCATAGGGTCCACATCGATATCGTTCTTAAAAGGAAATGATGAATTACCCCAGAAAGTATTGGAAGACTTAATGTAGGTATTATTTCATTTATTAACACCAAATATATAGAAAATAGTAATTCAATATAGAAGATCCTGATTTGTTAAATGGATATTCTATAAATTAATTTCTGTTTGAAAATGAAATATATGTGTGTAAGAAAAAATAAAATATCTAAATTTCTACATAAGGGAAGTTTTAATTCATTAAAATCACATTAATATTATTTTAGATATTATTTCATAAATCATATAAAACTTGAAACAATTTCCAAAAAATAAAAGTAATTTAGTATAATTTATAAAAGAAATTCAATTATATTGATCTTTTCAGACTCCAAATAGGTCCTATGATGATAAATCAATTCTTGGTGGGACTTACTATGTTGAGAGGGTTTTGTACATAGTGATGAAACCCATTTAGGGTTGGGAAATATGTATTGAATTCATGATGTGGTTGAGTCATGTGCCTTGTATGGGGAACACGTGTGAGGTACATACAGGGAAACCCGTATCTAGGGGGATACCTTGATAAGATAAAAGATATACCAATCACATATCACACCATTTAGAGTATTGTCTCTTTTAATCATTCCCTCTCACCTAATTAATGGGGGATGGGGAATGACATAAGTGGTGGTGGAACAACCACCCAACACATATTTTTTTGTAATATCTTTTATGCATGTAATTTACCGCACCATATACTTCCCACCTTTGAAAATTTAACCTATTTCTACTTCCAACTGCATAAATCATTACATGGTTATTCAAAATCAGGTTGACACATGCTATCTGAGACGTCATAACTCTAATTAATCCCAATATCAAAATCATTGAAATTTTATTTGAAATTTCATTATAAATAATTTCATGATCCCTATGATACAATAGAATGATCCAGGAATGTTGTGGAAATAGAAAATAATGGGAGATTTTAATTGTAAATAATTGATCTATCATAAATTCTTTAACATTGTATAGTGATCATCCATTCATACTATGAGTAATTAATTTAGGCAAGAAAATAAAATTTTAAAAAATTCCATTGTTGAATGTATTTATCCACGTGATTTTCCATCTTATCTAAATCAATAAATCTCTATGGCAATAAAATTAACCCCATATATACCATTTCTCCGCTAACTTCTTTCTTAGACTTTATGTTTCTAGAGTTGATGATCTGTGAAATTATAATAGTTGGAAGATCACTAAAAGATCATGTGGTTGATTTATTAAATAAGATCGATCTCTCCTTGATATTTCTCTCTCTTGTGACATGATAGAATGGATGAAAGGAGAGAAACAATCTAACAATTTTCAAAATGACTTACCATACTTTTCATTGTAGAAAATTATCTTATAATGTTAGTTTTGACATTCCAAAATTTCCTCTATTCTCTTTGATATGTTATCCAAATACATTTTGTTCAAAACACCATTATTAATAGAGTAAACTTTTCTTACTTATCAGGAAAATTTCGACACTCCTTGATGACATAATTAATTGTCACATTATGAACCCTGTACCATTAACATGGTTTATTCCTATTGTTATTTATTAAAAATAATTTGGTTGTGCAATATTTGTTTGGAAATAATACATTCTCATATAGAATTATTTAATTAAATAAATCATGGAGTACGGATGAAAATAAATTCAAATATGATTATTCAAAAACATCGAAAATTCAATTTAATTAATTTACTCTTGATAATTTACATGGATGCTCAATGGTCCCTCATCTTGGGGTGCACATAATCTTAATATCCAATTTAGCCAAATTAGTGGATCCTACAAATACACTTGTTTGTGAACCTCTAGACCCTCATGTATATTTTATTAACCACAGCTCTGTAATCATAGATATGATTTTTTTTCTTACATTGTCATATAATACACGAAATAAAATGTAAAAAGATTAAATAATTTACTTATTTTTGTAATCTACATAAAAAGATGATTTTGGTAATATTTGAATATAATAATTAATAAATAATTTTTCTTGAGAATAAAGTTAACTCCTCTAGGATATAATTTGTAATAAATCAGAGTACACTTAATAGAATCAGGGGGAAATTAAAAAAACAAGGGTAAGATTATATTCTTTGTAAGGGTTACATTCCTTTGAAGCTATTATGAATGAATACGAAAAATCAACATTGACTGGTAAATAATGAAATACACATTCCATTTAAATAAAGTGAATATCATGATAATTTAATGAATATTCATTATATTAAGGTTAATAACTGAGAACACATTCCATTTACTCAATAAATCTAGAAGATAATACATAATCAGTATGGAAAAAAATAACTGATAAGACATTCCCTTTAATAAATGAACTAAGGATGAAATGCATCCAAAGATAATATAATTATGAAAATATGATGTATAATAATAAAAAATTAATAAAAAATTAAGTAAATTATATATTATTGGATATAATATCTCATGATAATGATACCTCAAACAATAGTACCCTTACAAGTATTGTTTAAAACTACTTTGTACATACTAATCTGGTTTGACCAACTGATTTAAAAAAATTGAGTAAAAGAAAAATATTTTTAAAAACTAATTATTCTCATGATACCAATTGATAAATAAAAGGGATATTTATAAATTGAATCCACTAATATATGCATATCCAAGGAATCTGTTTTATATCAAATAATCATTTTAATTCATAAACAATGTGTGTTATCATAAAATATCCATTTTGAGTAAGGAATACAAAGTTATAAATAATTACCCAGATAAAAAATAACATTCCATATAAGAAATATCATGTTTAATTGATATTTTATTTATATAATAAACATGTTCATTAAAATAATTTTAATATTTTGGGTAAATTAAATGTCTAATGATCATAGAAATATGAATATTTCAAGGAAAAGTTAATGACTAAAAAAATGAATCATGAACGTGAATGTAAATATTTTATTTTCTAAAAATGATAAAAACCCATCCAAGGTAATAATAGGAATGGTATCAATACAACATATCCACATGTTAGTTTATGAAAAATAAATGGGTGTTGTTGTGGAAGAATATAAATACCATTAAAAGATATTTAAAAAAATTATCATGGAAAAAATCCATTTCATTTTAAAATACACATTATAAAAATTAATTTTGAATTTTTTTTAATTTAATTACATTGAAAACATTGGTTTAAACAAATAAATGATTTGTTAAACATTTTATTGTCCTTTATAGCGATAAAATTTATTCATTACATACACCTAAAAATGAATATTTATTTCCATTTTTTGGTAAAATCCAAATGAGAATGGTTTTGAAAATTAAATAAATATTACATTTTTTAAATTATTAAAGTTAAATAATTATTTAATAAATCTTTTTTAGACTTCTGAATGCATTTTTGGAAACATTTTTAGAAAACGTGGTTTTTGTAGAAAATAGATTGTACACTAGAGAGAGAAATGAAGCCGGTTTTTCTCAAAATCGTTTCATCAATTATATTAAATATCAAAGATTGTAAAATGGTACTATTACGTAATATCATGAATAAAAATATTTGGATAAGAATAAATTGGTTTATTAGATAATTATCAAATAATAAAAAAGGTCGATTAGAATGGGATTGTGAAATAAACCGTTATAATGATCATAATTTTGAAGTGAGAATTAATCAATGAATATATTATGTGTATCACAATTAAATCCATATGAAACAAGGGGAAATAAAAAATAAGATAATCATAATTCATTACACACATAATATTAGAAAATTAAAGGCAACAAAAAGTAAATATAACCTAATGAAAAGAAATTGATTTATGAAATTATTTTTCAATAAGAATATTTTATGACAAATCCACATCATTGAAATTATGAAAATTGAAATATAAAATACAATGAAATATTTGGGAATAATGATATTACATGTTTAACAAGATGTGTATACAACATATTAAAAAATGTTGGTTCATAACTTTATAATATGCATTAGTGAATAGAAATTGAGATGAAGACCCATGTCGCATGCTTATTTTTGGTTGAATCTATTTTATCATCATTTGAGATGTTTTCTATAATGATATTTACTTATAAATGAACCATATTAATAAGTATAATATCTTATATTATCCTTCTATAATATATTATTAGCTGTTTGTTAATAATGTTTCATTATTTTCAATGTTTCTGGTGTTAATTGCCTTCTTTTTTCATTTATTCTTTGTCATGAATGTTTTTATTCATATTTAAATTATATATATTAGTTATATAAATAATATTAATAATTAAATAATTATCATGTCTATAAATACATTATTCTTTTTTTCCAATAACTAATGATGTTTTTGAAAAATGAAGTATGATACAATCCCGGAGACATTAGGTCATACGTACGCATGGTTATAAATTCTAATTCTAAAATATTGTTATGGAAATAAGTTAAGTAATATGTTATCTTTAAACTATGATCATAATATCAAAAATAAAATATTATTTTTTAGACATAAATATATATATATATATTCATTATGTGTTTTGGTGATATAAAGAGGGTCACATATCTTTTTGATGGTGGTATTCCACACGTACCTGAATGATGTTATAATCTTTGAGTGAGTGTAAGAGTAAGAAATAAAATGACATATTATCTTTTAATAATGATTAATATGACATAAATATCAAAATTATTTCATTAATATCACATATATTCATTAAAATTATCTTTATCTCCTTCAATGTAAAGCGTTAGTTAAAGAATAATCACATCACTTTACAGGGTGGTAGTCCACCATACACACAAGTGACTTTATCATATACCTTATGAATTTGAATGTAAAGAGGTATATATATTAGATAATTAATATATATGTTTAAATAAATAATAAATATCTTATATATTAATATTCTTTTTACCCATCATCGTACCTTATTGTGGGAGGTTGTAATGGAAAAAATGAATGACATGAGTTCATGAGGTGGTAGTCTACTATACACATGAGTGATGTTTTCAGAAGCCATTTTATGGGATCATATATGGTTTTAGGTCATAAATATTACATAAATCAACCTATTATTTTTTAGATAATGAAGTTATTACATCAATATGATATAAAAATAAATATATGAGGTGGGAAAAAATAATATAAAAACCCTCGCTGAAGAATGAATCTTCTTCATTTTGTATCCTCCTTCTATTTTCCCCAAAATCCATACTTGGATGTATTTATACCAAAAATATTTATTCTAGGATTATATGATGGAATTTTATAAGTTAAATGGTCAGATATTAAGAAATATAAAAGGGTATTTAGATCTGAATAAGAAAATATGGGGGTGGCAATTTATAAGTGAGTTGAGTGGCACACATTTAATTTTTTAAAAGAAAAAGGTGTAACCATAGGGTTCACTAGACAAACAGGTCCAAAATAATGTATTCGTGATACTTATAATTGATAAGTAATATTTATTTTTAGAAAATATATTTCATAAAATAATTAATTTCTATTTAACTCTTTTGATTTTAGTTTTAAACCCTAGAAAACCTTTTTAAACCTTATCCGCGGTAAATAATTTCTAATATTTTTATTAATTTTTTTGGTAAAAATTGAGATGAAAATATTATGTAATATAAATTATAATTTTTAAAACAATGGATTACATATTTTAAAATTATAGTCACATATTTTAAAAAATAATAATAATAAATTAATCTTGCAGACGTGATGTGGAAGTGGGTTTTTAAAGAGAAAATGTTCAAAAGGTTATAAAAATTTTATATCAAAATTAAATATACAAATTATTACAAGAAAATAAATTTGATTAATATATATATATATATGAAAGAATTATACCTAGAAACCAAATTGAAATATAAATTTACATTATAAAAAAATTAAATGAAAATAAAATTTTCAATTAATATTCAGCATTTTTTACTATTCATCAAAAAATAAATTATTCTATAAAAATCCAAAGAATTCATCCGAAGATAATTTTGAAATATTTATTTCAAAATATTAAGTTAATTTTAAAAATTAGTTTTTTAATATGTGGGAAAAAAATTAAATTTTTCTAGCAAAGAAGACAAAATTGTCTTTTAAAAATATACTGTTTAAAAAAACATTTTTTTATTTTAAATGATTTTTACTTTATTTTTTATCGATATATTACCTTTATTTTCCTAATTTAGAATTTACTATTAATACCCACCAATTTAATGATTATGTTATAATGGAATTCTAAATTATTGTTCATTTTGATTTGGGGTTGCATATTTCACAAACTATCGAAGTGGTTAAATTTAAATAAATGCATTTCATGGGTTTTTTAAGCTCAGTATTGTGTGTGACATACACTATGAAAAATTAATGTTATTAGTTTAAAATATTGGGGTGTTATATAAGTAGTATTGAGGGATACTAATAGACCACGAGTGTTATCTAGAAACACAACATGGTCATAAGGAAACTAGGGTGCATCAAAGTTATGAGTATCTCTAATGGGAAATTACCAGGTAATATAATCCATTTTTATTCATATATAATTGAATTAGGTTTCATAGCTTGTTTCATTAAACAATATGATCATATATATTTCTTTGATATTCCCAAAATGAAAATACTAATTATAAACATCCAAAACTACGGAGGTAACATGATGTTCCATCCCAGTCAAAGGGATAGAGTCATAAACATCCATTAAACTCATATAGAAAAATCAAATCATAAAATATTAAATAATTTCATACCATTTATGACACACCCAATGTATCGTACCTCACTATGAGATTTTTTCATCGCAATTTTCTTAAATATATCAAAGTATAGAATTCATTATATGAAGTAATAAATATCCCATTTATATAGATCAGTACACAAATTCGTAGATAGGAATTTCCAATAACATATAAAACTTGTTTGAAATCCTATTGGTGGGGCAGTTCTAAAATCCAACTCTCTCAAAGGTTATCATGGTGGAACATCATGAGAATAAGTCTCAATGCCTTATGAGCCTCCTTCAAATAATATCTTGTATCATCAATATCTAGTTATATGATTTCATATTACCCCTAGAATATTTATTAATAAATAATTTCATATATCATAAAGGTTCTCATAATATAAGATAATTTATAATCTTTTAGTATGAGATGTACCCTTAAAACATTAACAAATTCAATTTAAAAAAGAATAATAAAAATTATTTGAAAATATATTTTGTTATCATTCAAAAATGTAAATATGAAACTAATCCCAAGTACATTGTAGTATGTTCTATGGAACCCACTCTATAAAAATAATCACACCCATTAAACCCATAAACATTTATACTAGGATTCAAAGAACACTTCGGTTTATGTCCATCATGCACTACTAAATCCTTCTTATTAGGGAAAGAGTTTATACCATTATTAGGATAAGATCAAAAAACTGCACCTGTGATGGATGTTTTAAAAAAGAAATATTTCTCTATACATAGATTTGGATTCTTATCCTTATAATTTCCATAGATATATTATTTTATTGTTAAAAACTCTGTGATTTGATGATTCGTTTAACTTTAAATAAATTTAATTTAATTGATAGGTTTCTTTAAACACAACATTGAATTTAAAAGAACCACGATAATGAAATTAAATTTTATTTTTCAATGTGAGAGTTATTGCCTAAACATTTTTTAGGTGATTATAAATAGGAATAAAAAAATACTGAGAAATTTTTTATTACATATTAATTAGTTTTTAATTAATTGATTATAAATTTATATAAAATAATTTGAATGTAAATATATATGTTTTTTTAAAATAGTATTTATCATCCTAATGTGTCTTAATTTTTATAATTTAGGTTAATAAATATTGATGAATAATTTCAATGATATTTGAAAGTTATATTTTCAATAAAATGTCTTAACATTTGTATAATGTTTTTTACTCGGCTCAAAATAAATATAAATCCAGTTTTATATTTAAAAATGTATCTTAATAAAAATAGTATTCATTTCATTTTTCAAGATTATTTGAAAATGAATTTCATAAACGTATAAAAATTGATTTTAATAAAATTTATTCAATATTTTGAATCATAATTTTATAATTTTGAAAATAGGTCAACTTTATTTTCTATTATAATGATATTAACTATGGTCACCTCATTTACGTTTAATAAGGTAAATATTGATTAAAAGAATGTGATACGGATTTAGAAACAACTATACCACCTTCCTTATTTATATTCAATGATTTTAGTTTAACCATAAACATAAAATAATGTATAGTATAGAAAATTGGTGCCATTTTTCTTTGGGTAATGACATTTATATTACATTAAGTAAATAATAAATCCAAAATGTCACCAACATTGTTTTAATAACTATAATATTTTTTCATAAGTAAAAAATATATTTAGGAGTAGTAATGAATTATAATTTTAACGATCAAGGAACAATTTCTATAAATTAATTTTCTTTTGTTATGAAATAATTAACAGAAATTCTTAGGTAACCCTGAAATAGTGATTGTTACAGTAATAGAAAAATCGAATAAATAATTTTAAAAATATTAATTTTTTATAATTTGGATAAATTATTATGTTCCATGAATTTTTCAAATAAATATATCATATCATTTCTATTTAAACATTTTATAATTGAATTTCATTTCATTAATGTAATCTATAAAGTCATGCAATGGGAGTAGTCTTGATAATGACTTTAATTGTGTCTTTTGTTAAATAATACTTTATTAAATGATTTTGAATTCATAAAATTCATATTGTTGGATAAGTGAATGGGATAAGGTCATGTATATCATCAATTTATTAATTATTTATCACTTTTCCTTTTATAATAACTTTTTATACCCATAATTTCTAATAAACAGTGATATTGTGATAATCGGCATAAGTGTTAACAGGGATTAAAACTAAGATATAAGGGTTAAAAACATAACCCAAACGAGGATATTCTTTTGGATGATATGATAGAGACTAATAAAAATCATATCTTTTAAATATATCAATTTGGTTCCACTAGAACATGAGAATTAATTTATATTAATTTTATATTTATATAATTCCATCGGTTCCCTTACATTCACATAAAAAAAGAAAACTATAATTATACCTTATTCATAATTTTTAAACATTCTACCTTAGTAAATACCTATCCTAATACCTTCCAAGATTCCTTTACTTAGACCAGTATCCATATATCTTCTCATAATACCTATATTTCCAGGCTTAATTTGTATGAAAAAATGGTCTCTCAAAGAATAGGTAACCAAATTTACAAACTCTTTCATGTTTATTTCTTCAACTACATCCTATAATTATTTTTCTCACATAAAAATATTTTTAATCAAGTATCATTAATATACAGATATGTTATTATGATTCTAAGACTACTAATTTCTACATTGTTTCAATCATAATGAACATGTAAACAATGCTCATGTATTGCTACGACTAATAATCTCCACGTAGTTGTGTAATGTGTTTTTAGACGCCATTTTACATATATGGTTATAATTACGAAAAACATGAATATAAATGATATTTATGAAATAATAATTTTTCTAGATAGATAGTAAATCAATTACTTTTTTACTTGTTTACTTGTTAAAAAACTGATAACATCGTCAGTACATACGTGTAGGATACCACTTCCATGAAGCGGTGTGACTCATTTTTCACGTAATATATTCATTGATTATTATTAACATGTATATAATTATTAGATTTTTTATTTTATCATGTTTATCATTTTAGATGTAATGAAACCATGAGAAAGTTACGAGTACCGAACCCACGTAACTGAAACCTAAAGGAAAAATAGAATAGTTAACACATAAGTAAAATTATCTTAAAAAATATTTCTAAATAAAAAATTAGAAATTATATTATATGATCACATATTATTGGTAAATTATGATTATTATTTTATAAGTTATTAATAAATTGATCTTTATTATAAACTAGGTTAAAATCACTTACCATACCGTTTAAAACTGAGGTAAGGGATCATTTCACAATCTCATCACCATTTAGGATTATTTTGGAATAAGAATCCATTTGATGAATTATATTGTATTTCTACTTTAAACACCAAATATTTTTTCTATGGTTTATCTCGAAAAATTACATTATTTTATTTCATTTTAATCTCTAGAATTACTCAAAATTCTAAAAAAAAACTTTTCAGCAGAAATAATATTTTTTCTTATTAGTCAGGAAAATTTTCATTACATGTTCAGATTTTCATTAAAATATTTTCAATAGTGTTCTTATTAATATCTAATGATTTTGTAAAGTAATTTTTACACATGATTTAATTTTTATAAATTGTTTTTAAATAGTATCTTTTTGTCATTTTCTGAATAAGGATGTTTTTACATGATGTTTAAAAGACTTATTTTATTAAAATATAAATAATGAATGGATTTTCCTACTATCATGTATATAATTTTCTTTTAATATTATCATACATGATTCCATGATTATATGGAAATAAAAATTTCCCGAATATTTTGAAATTAAAATTACTTTAAATAAGTTAGATTAAAATGAAATTGTTATATTTTTCATAAAATCATGTAGTGATATTTTAAATGTATTTTCATCTAGGTCAATATACATTGGTTAATATATTTATTTGTGAAGGATATACTCTAATAATACCATGTAAAATATTTCTCTGAATGTATTATAAACATTTTGACATAGGAAAGTATTTTCATTTTTTATTTTAGTTATTTTATTAAGGGAAAATATAAGTTCTTAAATCACATTGTTTAGGTTTTATTATTTACTCATATAATTAATGTATTAGACTTATTATGTGATTGATGGTGCATAAAATTAAATATAACATAAATAAATCTATATGTCTAATGAGACAAAATATATTCGGTATTTGTCCAAGGCCTTACACATTTATATTATATTTCGTGGAATAAGGCCTCAATGATAAGTTTATGAAGTCCAAAATAATAAATTATATCATTATGAAATAAATTATTAACATCCATGTGATTATTTTTATTGTTATTTTTTTCATTTGATAAGATTCAAGGTCATGTGATTATTCATATAACATTATTTCATCATCATTTATTTCTTATATATTACTCCTACATTATTTATTTTATGATCACATCCATTTTACGCATTCCTATACTAATAATCTGAGATGTCATCTTTCTTAGGTTTAAAATGAATAATGAAATTGTAGTTTTAGTAGAAAAATAATCTAATTAATCCTTCTATATGAGAATTATTGTATCTAATGATAATGTAATTTAGTATTAGAGTGATTTAAGATACATGGGTTTAGGTTTTTAAAATTTATTTGAAATAATTTTCAGTGTAAAATATAGAAAATAAATTTTGAAAAACATGTATTACAAATAATAATTCTAAGAATGACTATTGCAATAAACATATATATAGGATAATATCATAAATCTTTGGAACGGTAGTGAATTGATGGTTTCCTAGAAGATAAATACATGTATAGGTATTTTAAAGTAGATGGGGCTATGTAATAAATTCACCTGGGTGTTATATCTTTGAAAGGGGTATATTGGTTATTTACTCAATCTACATCAATGTACGATGACTGGGACCAATAATACACATCTATCTAAACACTCTTGGGGGATGTTATTATGTGGATTCACATCCTCAATGGAAACAATAATGAATAATTTTAAACATGTTTATGATTTAAAATTATTCTCAATTATACAATTATTATTATTCTAATATTAGTTATGCATAATTTTTTAAATTTATTTATATGTTTCGCATTTTTTGTAATTATACATTATAATTTATAGTTATATCACTTAATATTGTGTATGACATTGTATAAAATTGGATCCTAGACAAAGGGATGAAAAATATATACATTTAAATAACATATTTAGGGAATACCCTCATGAGAAAGAGAATAAAGTTGTAGTTTGGGCTAGATTTAGAGTTGGAACTGAACAAATTTTAAATTCATTATGACAGCTAAATCAGGTTATGACCAATAAAATTTCCCATTAGGGGAAGCATGTTGATTCATAATGTAGTTTAATGATGTTATAACATTTCATGGGATAACAAACATCATAACTCAATGAAACCAAAAGTACGTAACTATAGAAATAATGTCGACGTTCCATAGAAAATATATTTCTCACTTTGGGTTAAAATATATGAGATATGTTTATCATCAAACATTATCATATAATATGTGATTTCTACCAATGGTGGCAATTAATTCAATAAAATACAGATATGGATGGAATATAGATTACAGAGTTTAAAAATTATATAGTTCTTTTATTAGAAAAATATTTTTCCTGCGAACAAAAAACTGATATGGGGAGGCAATTCCTAAGTGTATGAAAAATGGAAGAGGAAAATATTTCAACCCATGAATCCAACATTATAAGGTTCTTATGGCATGATATTAACTATGTATGTAATACAAAAAGTATGATTTACCCTGTCTTTCGTGGGATAAATCGAACAATTTAATGAGGTATAGTTTACTATACATTCTCATCATATGAGGATGTAATATCATATTATTTCAAGAGTGAAAATTAATTTTCTACGGTTTATAAATTCAAAAGAATGAATCATAAGAATAGTGCATCTAGGAAGACATAAATAAGAAAATGGTTAAGGGGAAGAATAGAAGGGGTGAATTTCCATCATGTGATACATGAGGATGGAAACACCCTGGTACATGCATGGATGAAAAATGATTTTTCTTCAACTGTGGATAAAATATAAATAATGATTCTTAATGTAGAGGAATGGGTAAAGGCATTAAAATATAGTTCTGTAACATTTTATGATATAGTGAAATATGCAAAAAAAATCCTCAAACATCAAAGGAACATAAAATAGATGAGGATAATGGGAGAATGACATGCTTATGTAATTAGAATAGTTAGATTTAAAGTTCCTAGTGATGTATAGAATTGGGTACTTATCATCCACTATGTGATCTGAAATGATTAACATGATTTATGTTGTAACAAATCCTTTATATTTAAATAATATTATTATGGTATCATATAACTAAAAAAATTATTGGATATTGAGTTGGAATTGAAAACCTATAATGGAATGACGATCACATATCAGGTAAATAACTCCCCTATTACAAGTATTTTTAGGAATATCCTTCTATTGAATCTTGTAATTATTCCCCGAGTTGAATTTGATGTAATTTGTTTCATTGATTATATGTATACTTATATATCCCATTATAATTTTCATGTAATGGTAGTTATAGTCAATATTATTGTTCAACCTATAATCATCTGAAATTGTGAGGAGGAACACGAAATACTAATGGAAATTACCTCCACCATTATTGTTTTACTACCTATTCAAGAGGGATATTTTTTCAAAATGGTTTGGGATATAATAAATATTGAAAATTTAACCATTATTTCGGAATATGATGATGTATTTCTTAAGGTATTTCTTAGTGTTTCCTCAAATAATGAAGTTGAGTTTTTAATATTAATCATTACCAATGCATCACCTAATTTAATGAATCTATACTAAGTGGTCTTGATTGGGTTACATGAATTTAAAAGAAACATCTAGATAATCTATATAAGGGATTCATTTTCCCTAGTGATTTACCATGGGGTGAAACTATTTTTTTTATTATGAATTATTATGGGTAAATTCATGTTTTCAATGATTATCAATAACCTATCATGATATCTCATAATAACTTGTATCCTCATGCACATATAGATGTTCTTTTTGATCAATTATAAGGATATAAATATTTTTTTAATACAAACCTTCCACCTAGATATCCTCAGTTACGGGTCAAGATGGATAATTTACCAATTAAATCCTCTCATATTAGGTATGGTCATTATGAATTTTAAATAATGAAATTTGGACATACCAATGATCGTGATATCTTCATTAATTTAATGAATATATTTTTTATAACATAATATGAATAGGTTTTGGTAGTATTTATAGAAAATATTCGTATATATTTGATGTGAAAGGAATAACACATAGAATATATGAAGGTGAAGCTATATACCAAATTTAAGATGTTTGAATTTTTCCTATATGAAGCATCATTGTTGGGTCATATAATTTTTCATGAGTGAATAATTATCAATCTGTCCAAGAAATATTTTTTGGATGATTAATATAGACTAAACCTAGTGACCGTGAACCATATATTTCTTGTTATGGAAGGATTTTATTAGCATTGTTTAGACATTTCCCATTGCTATGAAATCTGCTAACTAAGATTATCTCTAAGGGATAGAAGTACTTATAGATAAAATAATGTTTTTAGTGATTCATATAAATTAAGCGACGGTTGGTTAGCCAGTATGTGATTATAATAACCTAAAATGTTGAAGGGTTTTTGATATATAAAGATTCATTAAACATGGTAATTTGATTCATCCTCATGGAGAATTATATTGTGATAGTTTATTCCACAAAATAACTAAAAATTCCTGAAAATAATTACTTCTCTTATGATTTGGAGTTAAAATTAGTAATTTTGGAATAGAATATATCGAGGCATTGTGTATATAGTGGATGGTGTTACATATATACTGATCAAAAAATGATAAATTATATATTCAAATCAGAAGACTAGAATACGAACTAGAGAATATGAATGATATTCATCAAAGATTATTACTTATAAATACTTTATCACCCAAGAGAAGCTGAACTAGGTCGTTTATACCCTAATTTAGAAATTCCCTGTATGTTTTTCAATTATAAGGATAAAATGAGATATAATATTTATGTATTTTCAGTATATGGATCTTGAAACCATGAGGAAAAATTGTAGGCAATACCATTCTCATATAGAATTTCAAGTATCAATCTATGTGAGGACAAATGCAGTAAATAAGAAGGTTGTGGAACAATAAAATAAGGTAAAAAAATCTAAGTTAAGAAATTATTGCAATGAAATAATAAGGTTTAGGAACCATGTATGTTTCACATAGATACCATACATGAAGAAGGAGCTCTTGGATGAAGCATATAGTTCTTCATTCTCTATTATTTATAGATGTATATTGATTTATTGTGTTTTAAAAGATTATTTCTGATGGGATTAATGATAGAAAGTTAGGGATTTGAGACAATATTCAACGGGGGTTTTAGAAAAGTCACCCATACCAGAATAGAAATTGGAATACATTACCAAGAATTTCATTATAAAACTCCACAACACATCTTAAGGAAATAAATATTTTTAGATTCTAGTCATCCAACTTTTGAAATTAGTGCATATTATTTCCATTAGATAAGATTTTTATCTTGATACATATACTCATTTATAAATTAATCAAGTCATAATATTACATGTCGTACCACTCTCAATTGTATCATATCAAGACTCAATGTTTACAAAAAATATCTAGAAAAGTATTTAGTAAGATCTAGGTATAGAGGTGAGTTTTAGTAAGACTTATTTTCCTATGATATATTAAAATTTTGAGAGGACCATTAAAATTAATGATAATATATTTTTATATTGGTCTATTTATTTCAATGGTTTTTCGGTTAAACATCATCCTTTAGTGGGGTTTTTATATAATATTAAAATTCCATATAATATTAAAATAACCCATTATTATGCCTTCTATAACATGTCCTGAAAAACTAAATTTTTAGTGATGATTTTAGAGTAGCAATGCTATTGGGACCTCCTCTAGTTATGTTAATGATATAGAAGTTTAGATGCATTCATCAACAAATCAAGGTCTCTAATAGTTGATATAAATGATATATTGATAATCATCAGTGAGATCTGGTGTTCAAATTTGGAGAAAATGTATTCATAAATATATCTACATGGATGAATGTAATGAGATTTGGAATGGAGGTAAATGTTATCGATACATATAACCAAACCTTATAAATTCTTGTACATGTTTGTATAGTAGTTTATTGATTGGTACTTATACCAAATCACTATCATGTTTAAAATGTGTTGCATATATATCTCTTGAGTAAGCACATACTTTGATCCCTCATATGTAATAAACTCTAGTGTAAAACTATTGGAGATAGTTCATTATATTGGCGAATAACATGGTGGTATTCCATATAAATTTGCGAAAGAGTTGTGTAATAATACCACTAACATGGTTAATATTTTTGATGAAACCCTATATTTAATGGATGTATACCCCCAAGATTTCATTGTACGTTATTTATTCAATGTAATTCAATAACATACACTTCATGCAACACTGAGTTCAAGCGCACCACGACTAACCAAACGAGTCGTTCAAAAACATTTATTAATAGTATTAAATGAATTATGAACTTTATATGATCCTTATAATTTTAGAATCCATATTATTAGTTTCTTAGACATAATTTAAAAACAAATTAATTTTTTTCACATGAAAGAATTATTTTTCAAAAAATGAAATTTTACCACCTTTTAATAGAAAACCCTTTTTAAATCCAATATATGAAACTTTTATATATTCAATTTGAAATAATAAACTTCTTCATTAGAACCAGGACATAAGAATTTAGTTTTAATAAATTTTCATTGTTTTTCTGATAACTTTTATATTTGGGTGAATAGTGAAAAATACTATATTTTGACTAAAAACATATTTTGTAATAAAAATAATTTATATTGTTGAATGATAAATTTGTATGGTTTGTAAGTATAATTAGATTATATTATTACCATTTAATCCAATTATGGTCATTTTAAGTAATTACACTTTGAAATTGGATATAAACAACTGTCAATCTTTTGATAGTTATTATTTCTTAAAAATACTCTTTTTGGTTTTTACAAAGGAAATTAATTTTAAATTTATTAATTAAACTTATATGTTTTTATATTGGTAAAATAGAAATCAATTTTGAGTTCGGATTATTTAAATTATCTTAAGGTGGTTTTTGTATTTTTCAAAAAAATTTCAATTTTTTATGAATAGTGAAAAACACTGAGTTATTGTTTAAAACCGACATTTTATTTATATAAGTATTTATTATATTTAAATTTATTTTAGGTAAAAACTGATACATAATACCTATATAAGTTTAATTTAATTCATTGGAGTCAGATTATAATAATATTAGATATAAAAAAAATTTATCGAAGTTTTTACCGTCTTTTACCCACCTCCTAGGAGCATTTGCAAATTTTCATAAAACATAATTTTACCGCATCTGTAAATTAAAATTTTAAAATCCGAGAAACACGGCTGATATCAGTAAGAAAAATTTAGTTCAATGAAATGAAAATATTTTTTGGTGAATAGTAAATTTTGACTTTTATTTAGCGCAGTTAAAGTTAAATTTGGGAATTCAAGTTAAAAAAATATTATAATAATAAAAAATTACCTTAACACATGTCATAACCTTATTAGACGAGTCATGGCTGACTGTGGGAATTTTTTGGGTCGATTTTGGGAGCCCATGGAGCCACCTATGAATGATAATGAAACTTTATTTTAATTAACTTAATGTAAAGGAAAAAATGACGTAAACAAATATCTTTTAGTAAATCAATACTTTCATTTAGTTATATAATTAATATTTTTGACTATAAATATTCATTTGAAATATAAAACTATTTCATATATAATAGTATTTTATTTTTATTTTTTAATCATTAAATATTTTAATTTTTTTATGACCCAATGATGATGCACTAATTACCTTATGAATGAAAAATTGAAGCAATTGATATTATAAATATCAAAATGAATAAAATTTGAGACTTTTTATGAATTCCACTAATTTTATAGGATAATATGAAATTTTATGGTTGACTAAATGAATTTTTTTGAATTAATCATGCTATTATGAATTTAACAAAAACAAAATATCAAATAGTGTCAAAATTGACATAAAAGTGTTTTTAAAATAAATATTATATTATTAAGTGATATTCTTTTCCTAAAAATATAAGGATCAGAAAAATGTCTTAAATAATTTTTTATATGTCATAAATGAACCGCTTATGATCTCTTGTAAGTTTATTGTAGGTTTATTATCCATATAAAATAAAAATACAATGAGACATGTTAAATGTCAAACTAATTAACTAAGATTTAAATCTAAAATATGGGGTTAATATAGTGAGAAAATCCTATATAAAACCTATTGGTTGATTAGTGATAGACTCATCCCCACCATACATTCTAAATAAATCATTTTCTAACCATTATAGACCAAAAATAATTTTATTATAAAATTATATTTTAATCTTTTCCTAAGGTGCCCCTCACCCCTCTTATAAAAGGGAACTCCCTCGTCTCTTAAATTCAAACCTTCAAAATCATTTGACTCAGCCAACCCCTGCCCAAATATCCTCTAAACATTGCTCCATTCTTCCTTGAGGCCATCCTTTAGTTATAAATCCAACCATGGATCCCTTTTTATCAAATCAAAAGGAAAACCCGAAGAAGAGGTAAATATTTCATCACCTCCTTCAAGTTCATTTATTCTTCCACTCCTTCTTTCCTTGTTGTTTCCATTATAAAAAAATAACTCTAGTATCTTCTATATAATTTCATTTTATTATAAATATGTTACAACTATATTCATTATTCTATCCATCCTTTGAATGACATGTCACCATAAGTGCGTACGTACGGCTTACCGTCTCCACCTCATGGTGGAGTTGTTATTCAATACATTATTATACATATGGGTATAATAATGATGTATAATTAGTTTAGATAATAAATATAAATGATAATGATTATATATATATGATATAACATCCATTTATATATGATTTTAATTTCAAAATAATGATATTGTCGCTTGTGCGTACATACGGATTACCGTCTCCACAAACACTATGAGATTCATTTTCCATTGTAAGCATTCATGAATAATTTTTATTTGATGATTAAAAATAATGTTTAACGACTTGATATCATTATGGATATGAATATGAAACATCCCATCCATAAAAAACATGACTCACGTAACAAATAATATAAAGTAAAATAGACCAGTTAACACCCCAAATGATGATAATACTAAAATATAATTAACAAATCATTATTAGAATATCATAGATGATATCATAATTACATATATTTTACTTTTGTAATTTAATAAAAATAAGTTATCTATTATAATAGAATTTAACGTAACCTCGACCAAGGAAAAGTGCACGGTAAGGGTTAATTTCAAAATCTCTTCATTATCAGAGATTGTTTATACGTAATAATCTACTAGGACCTCTTTATCATCCACATCCATGTTTCATAAATATCTATTTCAAAACATTTTCATTATTTAATAGAAAATAGGTGAAAGACATTTATAACATTATTTGACTTTATATGTTTTTGAATGGAATATTTTTGTCGTTTTCAATACAAGTTACTTTATGACCTTTTCGACAAAATTAAGGTAAGAATGTTTTGTTAACTTATACGGTGGGTGTAGATAGTTTCCACCATTATAACATCGTCGAAGCTTCCATTTGAAGAATATAAAAATATTTTGAAAATAAATTTTTTCATTATTATTATTTTACTCTAAAATTATTTTAAAATATAAACAGATATTTCTCTGAAATAGTTTTTATTTCATATATGTTAACATCCTTTGATAAATTTTACACTTGTTTGATGTTGATATATTATGATACAAATATTCCATATATTATTTATGGTTTTCCCATATGTTTGACTTTGGATGAGTTATTTTTATGCCATTCATGTTGTATGGTTAATGTATTGACATTTCCTATGAAAGTTTTAATACGAATGTTTATGTTATATTTCAACCTCATCTTACGAGGAATGTGTTAGACTAGTATGTTCCGAGATGGGGACCGGTAAAATTAAGCCCTCTGGGTTGGGGTACGGTTACAACAGACCCTTTGGGTTTGAGTCTGATTACAGAGGCTCTCCGGGTTGGAGTCCAGTTATAGAGGGTCTCCGGGATGGATTCTAGTTATAGAGGCTCTATGGGTTTGGGTCCGGTTACAGTTATCCCATAGGTCCTTGAACGAGGCCTTGACACAGAAATTAATGTCTGGTAATATATATTCACTCATTTTGAAATTAGTTATTACATATGATTATTTGACTAGTAGAATATATATATGCATGTTAATATGGAAATTTTTGATTTATTTTTTCCATATTATGTTCATGCTTATGTTTAAAAGGCTATTGTTTCTATTACACATCTTACCTTAAAAGTTTTTACCTTCCACTAAATTATTTACACTTTCTAAGAATCTATCCTCACCCCTTATGTTTTATTTTTCCAGCATCTGAAGAAGTGTTTATATTTATGATGCATGGTTAAGCTAAGGTAACAATGCAATTCAAAAAGAATTATTTTTTTGTGTTGTATGTTGGAAAGTGTAATGTAACGTTCATATATGTAATATATTTTCCAAGGCTGCAAAACTGATTGGTCTTTCGGGACATTATTATATGTAATCATTCCAATGTATTTAAATAATGCACTAACTCCTGGAATCTAGGAGTGGGGCGTTGCAGTTGTTATTAGAGGAAGTATAGAAATATCCTTGGAAACTAGATTGAGATAAACTATGATTAGACCATTTTACCCTAAGATATACTTTGAGGATTAGTATATAATAACATTCTATAATTTTGGTAATGTAGAGATTTTGTTAGTTTTCTAAGGATATACATCCATGTCTCGATATGGGCTAGTAGAGGCGGCTCTGGCATAGATGTCTCTAAGGGTAAATCCCAAAAACACCGCTTTGAGTTAGACTCCAATGGGAACTGGTGCACGACAACGGGCCTTGCTGCACTCTTGGTTACGACACTCCCGGGGGATACGCTTAAGATA
Organism: Viscum album; assembly: GCA_963277665.1. NCBI lineage: Eukaryota > Viridiplantae > Streptophyta > Magnoliopsida > Santalales > Viscaceae > Viscum > Viscum album. The sequence continues at coordinate 1,719,693,684 of OY728140.1, read as the reverse complement.
ATTCTCATTTCTCTACAAACTATTATGAAGGATTTTTGAGTATATACTTCCTCAATGAAAATATTTTTATTATTTTGGATTATATTCATAAACTATTCAACTTACATTAGGTATTTTACAAGTTTGTACTTATTCATTGCAATTCATAATCTTACCTAGTGTATGACATTGTATAGAAATGGTGCCCAATTGATGGAATGTGAACTCCAACAATATGTAGGATCCAAAGAGTAAGAAGGATTATCTCATTCACAGTATTTAGCCAACAATTAGAAGGTAAATAGTCTCCCATGTAATAACGACATATGATGAAATAATATCATGTATTAATAAGATAATTAAATAATTCTCTGAGTCACATGGATTTGAAGGGATGCAAGATAAGAAAATAATGGAAGATAGAAAGATGAATAAATGTAAGAGGGAAAAGGAGGATTTTCCCATATATGATTATTTTAGAAAGAGTCACCTTGGTAAATTCATGAATGGAATGTGAGTTTGTTAAAAGTGTGGAGAAAAATTTCACCAAGTACGTGATTTCAAGGGTAAGAAAAATGTTTCAAATGTACAATGCTTCATCTAAAAGGAGTTGAGACAATATGTGAATCAATGTCCAAATCATTAGAGTATACCCCAAATGATGCTAGTGGATAATAATAAAGTTATGATACTACAGAAGATGTAGAGGAATGATTAGATTTCTTATGTTGTTATTAATGTTTTGCCTCATTTGAGTATTGTATTAATGATGTACATGTTATAATATTTATAGAGTATATAATGATTGTAATGCAGCACTATTTGATTAAGGACTTGAGATTGTTTGGAACCAGGAAAAGACACTTAATAGCAGGTTAAATTTTTGGAAAATATATGGTTGATATAAAGATAAACCATAATATGGTTCTAATACCGAGGAAGTGATTTTGGAATAATACATGATTGATTTGGATAAATTAAATAGGATATTCTGGACTACCTTGAAACTGATTAATGGTTTTTATATTGCATCACTGTTAGAGTTTACAACATTTATGGATAGGAGGAGTATATCTAGTATTATATAAAAATTAAGGGAGCGTGAATGTAACCAATAAGGTTTTATTCTAATTCAAGAGGATGTAGTGTTTTAATAGAGTACAAGATGAAGGTGTTCACACGTTATTACGTGGAGAAAATGATCTTCATTGGGTTTACCTTCCTTATAAATTTTGGACTATGAGTTCGGACAAACGTATTTTGGATAATTCTAGTTTGAGATTGTTTTTGGAATTCTAAAAAAAGGACAACCCAGAGGTCGGGCGGCAACCCGTTGCGTCTGAAAAGGCCGCGAGAGTTGAACCCGCAACCGAAGGGCGACAAGGATGTATCACCTAACACTGGTCCATGTGATGTCCTAGATAGAATAATGTAGTTTTTAAAAAAATGACTAGTATATGTATTATAAATTCAATTTTTTGGAACCCTATAGTAATAGGATAAATAGAATATTATTTTACATTCTATTATCTTTTAGAATTAAAGATGAGTTTGTGGTAGAAATTAGTTAAATGATGGAACTCTACTTGTGAAGTATATATTTCATCTTCTATTATTCTATGAGGAAAATAATTAATAAACTTTAGGTAAGGGGTCTTAAAGCTAAATATTTGTTATACTAATACCTTATGTATTGTTGAACCGATGATATTTTAAATCATCATAGATTGTTGACTTTGAGGCCCTCAATTATACAATTGTTTGGGACTGATGACCTCAATAACTCTCTATAAATATTTATGTTTTTCCTAAAATTAGTAGTCTCTAAATGCTACTAACGTTCTCTTAATCATGATCATTATTTGTTGGTGACTATTTCATTCCCATTTTCCTCTCATTAAGACTAAATTTTATTAAACCAATTTCTGAGGTGGTTTTCCCACAAAGGTATTTTCTATTTTCAACCTTTTATTTTTGAAGAACAATTTTAAATTGTGAGGATGCAATTTATTTAAGTAGGGAAGAATGTAACACCCCATGATTTCATAGCACGTTACTTCTTCAAAGTGATTCAATAACGTGTTCTACACGCAACACTAAGTTCAAGCACAACACGACTTACCAAACTAGCTGTTCAAAAACGGTTATGAATTGTATTAAATGAATTGTGAACATTATATAATCCTTATTATTTTAGAATCCATATTATTATTTTCATAGACAGAATGTATGAACAAATTAATTTTTTAGATAAAATAAGTATTTCTCAAAAAAATGCTAATTTACCGCCTTTTAATGGCGAACCCTTTTTAAATCTAAAATTTGAAACTTTTATATATAATATTGAACAAAATAAAATTCATATTTAGAATTAGGATATAATTATTTAGTTTCAATAAATTTTTGGTGCTTTTCTGAAAACATTCATATTTGGGTGAATAGTGAAAAATACTATATTTTAATTGAAAAAAAAATTTTGAATCAAAAAAATTTATAGTGTTGAATTATAAATTTTAATGGTTTGGAAGTATAATAACATTATTTTTTTAATATTTATTCAAAATAGGGTCATTTTAAGTAACTTCACATTGAAATTGGACATAAATAAGTGTTAATCTTTTGATAGTTTCTATTTCTTAAAAATATGACTTTTGGTTTTGATAACGAGAATTAATTTTAAATTAATTAATGAAAATTATATGTTTTCAAATTGGTATATTATAATTCATTGTATAATTCAGAATATAAAAATTAGCTTAGGATGAATTTTATTTTTTTTGGAAAACATACAATTTTTGATGAATAGTGAAAAACACTAAGTTATTGTTTTAAACCGACTTCTTATTTAATTAATTAATTATTTTATTTAAATTTAACTCATGTTAAAATAGATACATAATAACTATATAAGTTCAATTTAATTCATTTGAGTGAGTTTATAAAAATTTTAGATATATAAAAAGTTTATCGAAATTTTTACCGTCTTTTACCCATCTTATAGGAGCATTTAAAAATTTAAATAAAACATAATTTTAGCACTTTTGTAAATTTAATTTCAAAAATCTAATAGACACAGTTGATATCATTAAGTAAAATGTGGTTCAATAATTTGAAAATTATTTTTTGTGAATAGTAACTTTTGACTTTTATTTACCGCAGTTAAAGGTAAATATGGTAATTCAAGGTAAAAAAGAATACTATAATAATTAACAATTACCTTAACACTTGTCCTACCTTTATTGGATGATTCATGGCCGACCATGGTGATCCTTGAGTCGAATTTGGGTCTTTATGGAGCCCCATGAGAATGATAATGACACTTTATGTTAATTAAATTACAGTAAATGGAAAAATGACATAAGAAAATATCTTTTAGTAAATTAATTTTTAAGTGGGGTTATATAGTTAATATTTTTGCCTATAAATATTAATTGGAAATATAAAAATATTTCCTACATAATCGTATTTTAGTTATATTTTTTAGACATGATATAATTTACATTTTGTATGACCTAATTATGATACAGTAATTAACTTTTTAATGAAATATTAAAATAATTGATATTCTAAATATCCAAATAAATTTTATTTCATACGTTTTATGAATTGAACTAATTTTGAAGGTCAATATGTCATGTTAGGGTTGATCAAATGAATTTTTTTCGATGTAATAATGCAGTTATGAATTTTACAAAAGCAAAATAACGAATAGTGTCAAAATTGACCTATAAAAGAGTTTATAAAACAAATTTATATTATTAATTGATATTATATTCTTAAAAATTTAGGGATTGGAAAACAGTCTTAAATAATATTAAATATATTTCATCAATGAACCTCTTGAGGTTCTATTGTACGTTTATAGAATGTTTATTGATCATATAATATAAAAATAGAATGACACATGGTAAAAGTCTAACTAATTAAGTAAGAGTTAAATTGAAAATATGAGGTTAATATAGTGACCCAAACTTATCTAAAACCAATTAGTAGAGTAGTGTTCGACCCATACCAACCATATACCCCAAATAAAACATTTTGGAACCATTAGAAACCGAAAATTATTTTGATATAAAATAATATTTCAATATTTTCCTAAGGTGCCCCTCAACCCTCTTATAAAAGGGAACCCCCCCTTCAATAATATTAAAATCTTAAAAGCCATTTGGCTCGGCCAAAACCTGACCAAATATCCTCTCAACTATCCTACCTTCATCCTAGAGGCCTCCCCTTAGAAAGAAAGGCAACCTATGGATCCCTTTTGATCAAATCAAAAGGATGAACCCAAAGAAGAGGTAAATATTTCATCACCTCTTTGATGTAATTTTTTCCTTCCACTTATTCTTTCCTTATTATTTCCATTATAAAATAATAACTCCAGTATATTCTATATATTTTGATGTTATTATAAATATGTTACAACCATATTCATTATTCTATCCATCCATTGAATGACATGTAAATATATGTGCGTACATATAGCTTACCATCTCTACGCCGTGGTGTTGTTGTTATTGAATACATTATTATTTATATGGGTGTAATAATATTGTATAATAGATGTAAATAATAAATATAACATGATAATTATCCTGTATATATGATATACCATCAAATTATATATGATTTTAATATCAAAATAATGATATTATCACTCGTGCGTAAATGCAGATTACAGTCTCCACGAACGGGATGAGATTAATTCCCCATCGTAACCATTCAAGACAAATTTTCATTTGATGATTAAAGATAATTTTTAAAGACTTGATATAATTCTGGATATGAATAAAAAACATCCCATCCATAAAAACACAACCCATATAATAATGAATATAAAGTAAAACGAATCAGTTAACATATGAAATGACAATAATACTAAAATATAGTTAAAAAGAATTATTAAAAGATCATATATGATATCATATTTATGTATATGGTTCTTGTATAATTTAATAACAATGATTTAACTTTTATTCCAGAGGATAATGTACCCACATCCAAGGAAATGTGTAAGTTCAGGGTTAATTTCACAATCTCTTCATTATTTGAGGTTGTTTATACTTAATTATCTAATGGGATCTCTTTACCATCAACATCCATGTTTATTAAAAATGTATTTCAAAATATTTTTACTATTCAATAAAAACTGTGTTAATGTAATTTATACCTTTATTTGACTTTTTATATTTTTAAAGTAATATTTCTGTCATTTTCCAAACAAGGTACTTTATGACCTTTTCGAAAAAATCAATTTAAGAATGTTTTTTTATCTTATACAGCAGGTGAAACTATCTTCCACCATTATAACATCATCTAAGCATCCAATTTAAAGAATATAAAAATATTTTCAAAATAAATGTTTTCATTATAATTATGTGACCCTTAAATGATTTCAAAAAAGAAAGAGATATTTCTTTCAAATAGTTTTGATTTAATCCATGTCAACATCCTTTTATAAATATCACACTTGTTTGAAGTTGATTTATAATGATACAAATATTCCATATTGTATATAATGTTTTGTTATATGGTTTTCTATTGATGAGTTATTTTTATACCATTCATGGTTAATGGTTAAAGTATTGACAATTCGTATTCTAGTTTTAATACGAATGTTTATGTTATATTTCAGCCTCTTCTTATGATGAATGTCTTAGACTAGTATGTTTTGGGTTGGGGACTGGTAAAAGTAAGCCCTACCAGAAGGGGTTCAGTTATAGAAGTCCCTCTAGGTTGGATTCCAATTACAGAGGCTCTTCTGGTTGGAGTCCAGTTACGAAGGCTCTCCAGGATGTAGTCCAGTTATAGTGGCTCTCCAGGTTTGGGTCCAGTTACAGTTATCCCATAGGTCCTGGTACGAGGACTTGACACAGAAATTATAGTATGGTACTATACATTCACTCGTTATGAAATTAGTTAATACATGTGATTATTTGACTAGTTCAATAACCTTTTTCATGTTAATATAGTTATATATATTTAATTTTTCCATAATACTTTCATGTTTATGTTTAAAAGGATGGTGTTTTTATTACACATCTTGCCTTAAAATATTATAGCATACACTATATTATTTACCCTTAATGTGCATCTGAGATCACCCATTTCTTAAGTTTTATTTTCCCAGGATCCCAAGAAGTGTTTTATGTTCAAGATGAAGGGTTAAAATAAGGGAACAATTGCATTATCAAAGGATTATTTATTTTTGTTGTATGATGGAATGTGTAATGTAATGTTCATGTATGTAATATATTTTCCAAGACTGCTAAACTGATCAGTATTTTAGGGACATGATTCCTTTTAATCATGCCAATGTATTAAAATATTCCACTGACTCTGGGAATCTAGGGTTGGGTTGTAACAATGGAGCTACTTCAGAACCTAAGGAAGTGATGAGGTAGAGGTATCACCATTTTTTTATCATAGTGTTATATTTTCAAGATTGAAAATCTTATAAATGGGTATAATGTTACACCCATATAATTTATGATATATTTCTCATTAAATAATTAGAATTTCTCTCATAGATTTTTTTACACACAACAACAAGTTTAAAAGAACCTCTATATACTATTTTAATATTATTATTTAATTTTAAGTCTACTAAATAGATGTTTTGTTGGAGGGTAAGATAAGGTTTAACTAAATCAGGAAAACTTATTTTATATAGGTGAATTCATTGACTAATAATATGTTAAAAATGAAAATAAAATCATATAAAGGTAAACAATGATGTTTTGTGGAAAAAAATTAGAAAAATAATAAGTTTTTATCTAAATAAATTTTATTAATATCTTTTAAGAAACAATATTTAATGGGATTTATAGTTTATATATTTAACAAACTTTTGTTAAATATACCTATTAGTTTTTTACTTTACATGGAATATGAATAAACCCAATTTTATTTCATAAAAATATATTTATTAAACAAGATTTTCTTTGTATTTTTACGATTATTTTGAAAGGAATTTAATAAAAATATAGAATTTTAATTTATAATGGTTCCCATAAAAAGTCGTAATGTCCAAATTTGAAAAATTGGATAAAATTATTTTTTTAAAATATAGAATTGTAACTATCATCACCTCAGTAAGAGTAAAATTGGTATTTAATGTTAAATATTAATTTTATATAGATTTAAAATATACACATAACACACGAATTATTTCTATTAGAGGAATTTAGTTTGATCATCGTCATATATTATTTGATTATATGGAAAATTTTGTCCAATTTTATTTGGATAATGACCTTAATATTATTTTCACTAATGAATAATTCCCAAATTTGATCTCTTTATTTACATAACCCTATTATTTTTTAATAGTGATAAATTATGTTTATTATAAATTATAAATAGTTATTTAAAATAAAAATTATTTTCCCCTATCATGGGAATTAATTTAATATTTTTACTTATGGTATAATTATATTAAATGACTATAGAACCCTGGAAATGTTCATGTTCAACTAATTGAAATATAAAATAAATAAATTTAAAAATATTAATTGTAATAAAATATGGATGAATGAATATGTTCCATTAATTTCATATTTAAATATATCAAATTATAATTTTTTTTATAACTGTATATTCAAAATCCATATCATTGTTACAGTCTATAAAGTCAAACTATGTGGATCGTCTTGAAAATTGATTTAGCGGTATCTTATGTCATATAATATTTTAATGAATTATATAGAAATAATTCTTTCAACTTTTTCCTATTTAAGAATATATAGTTTATTATATCAACTATTTCCACTTATCAGTGACGTTTACATTTTTAGTAAATTTCATCACCCTTAAATAGTAAAAAACATTGATATCACAGTAATCGTCAGGATGGTTAATGAGGGGAGGTTAAATGCAATATAAAAGGATAAAAAACCTATTTGTGGCTAAATTTTATTGTGTAAGAATATTTACACTCATACTCAACATATATTTTAAATATATAAATTTGGTTCGACTTGGACAGGGAATGCAATTTTTATTGATTTAATACATTATGTAATTCAATGGGCGTCCCTCCCATCACTTCTATAAGGGAACCTCATATTATCTATTATTCAAAAGGGTTTTGACATACACCTTGATAAATACTATAATGTCATTAAATATACTTTACCTTAGATCTAGATCCCCATATATTCTCGTAAGACCAATATTTCAAGGATTAAGGTGTAAGCCATATGAGGTATCTCAAAGAATAGGCAATCATATTTATAGATCCTTTCATGATTATGTATTCTTATAATTCACATAAATATGGTTTGACCATACTTACATAATTAATTATATATAAATAATATGTTGATATTTATTATTGTTATGGTATACCCATTTTTACATCTTTTCCATCATATAAAATTTTAAAAGATCAATCATGCACACATATGGCTTAAAATCTCCACGTAGCCATGCAATTTTTTCCCAACCACTTTACTAGAATTATTATAAAAATGTAAATGATAAACAAATATTATAGTTGTGATAGAATCATTATTCTATAAATATATGATATCATTTATCCTTCAACCCTTCAACCCTTTTAAAAATGGTAGCATCGCTCTCATATACTTATAGACTAGCGAAACATTTCATTTTTCGTTTCTTAATTTCATGTATAATTGTAAATATATATTATAAATATATATAATATTTGTAACATGATTAATATTTTATATATAATGGAAACCTAATCTCATTTCGAAGACCGAAACAACCAAATTAAAAAATACAATAAAAATAAAACAAATAACTTTCACAAACAATGATTTTAATATATAATTATTAATAAATAAGTGTTGAAATATTTTAATTGGATAAAATATGATAATTTATGGTTTTATATTTCTGTTTTATAAAATTATATTTACATAAAAGTTATTATATAAGAGTTTAAATGAACTTTTGAAGCCATTCAGATAGGATGTAATTGTTTATTTTATAATCTCATCATTATTTGGGTTTTTTTAGCATCATTATTTAGTTTAATGAATTATAGGATCGTTATAGTTTAAACACCATATATTTTACAATTAACTAGTTATTTCTGAATAATACATGTTTTTGTTTCATTTTCAACTCTCGAAGTGCTCAAATGTCGAATTTAATATTTTAATGGAGGAAAAACATTTCTTCTTTTCAGTTAGAAAAGTTTTCATTCCATATACATATTTTCCTTAAAATGTTTTCAATGTTGTTTTTAATATTCACCAATGTTTAATTAAAATCATTTTTACCCATGTTTAAAATTTTATTAATTGGATTGAAATTACACTTTTAATTGTTCTACAGATGATTATCTTTTTAACGATGGTTTAAATGAATTTTTTTTAAATGTTTGTCGCTTGAATTAATTTTCCCATTTTCATGACTACTCTTATCTCTGAAGACTCCTATACATGTTTACATTGATTATCCGAATGAAAAAAAAATTCTTAATGTTTCTAAATTTTTTTATTTTAAAATAGTGACTTCCAAATCAATAAGGTATTTTCCTCATGAAAAATTCAAGTGATATTTTAAAATTATTTTTAACTATGTAAATATTCTTTGATGATTTTTATTATTTAATAATTATATAATATATTGATACAATTTTTTTCTATAGATAAACTATGATAATTTTTAATCGGGAAATTATTTACATTCTGTATAATATTTCTTCCGATATTAATAATTACTGATTTTTAAGGAATGTTGATTTTGTTGTATTGTTCATTCTTATGATGAATATATTAGAATTTTTATGTATAGGGTGGAAATAAGAATTATATACAACCTATAGGAATTGTTATGTATCATGAGACAATATGGGTTGGTAGTTTGGCCATGTCCTTACCCATTTATGTAATATGTATTAGCGTGAGTCCTTCAATGTATTTTTAAGAAGTTCATGATTATGAACTCCATAATTAATTAAGGTATATGTTATTTATTTCCATATAATTATTTGATGAGTTTTATTATCAATGGATAATTTTCTAGATATTGTTATTTTTTAAATGTTATTTTATTATCATCATTTATATATTCCATATTATTCATTCTTTATTAATTTGGGGAAATATTAAACTGTATTCATCCCATTAGTAAGAATACAATATGTCTGCTTTCTTCGTTTTCATTTAACCTATAATCTATGAAGTGTACCATTATTAATATACAAGAACATACAGGAATTAAAAATGACTTTTAAAAATAAATAATTGTTTTATTTTTTATTTTCAATGGGAATTTGATATTTGAGTATGTATTTAGTTTTACAGGACTACTAAATTAATTGATTTTTCAGGATGAAACAAATTGTATCCAATTCCAATATAATAATGTCCCAAAAAATCCATGTATAATAATGTTGGGTTTTTATTAAATAAAATTATATCAATTACACACATTCTCAAAATATAATTTATTGGTATATGGAAATACATAATAATTTTATTAAAGGATCCTAGAAAATTTAAATGGATATTCTTCCTCAACATAAAAGTGAATGAAAAATTCATATAAAAATTATTAAACATTTCAAATAAAATACATAGTTCAAAAATATTCTATCTAGTATAAAGGATTACATATTTAATTAATGGGATGGAGAATTCAATTCCTATAATAATTTGAGAAAAATATCCAAGGAGAGATTTCATTACTGTGTGATCGAATTTGATTGGTAGTCCAATTGTTGATGAAACATCCCAAAAGATCCAGAGGTTCTAGAAAACCAAATTTTAACATTTATTACGATTATAAAATTATACAATAGTATTCATAGAAGATTAGGGTTGAATGTTTATATACCATTGTTAAACATATCTAATTCCATGTTTATGAATAACAAAAAAACCCATGCATTGATCTCTTCGATACAAAGCGGTAAACACAACCTAAAAGAATGGTTGTGGATGTGATAATAAGTTCCAACTACCAAAACCCAAAATTTTAGATAATTATTATCATAAATCACTAAACATAAATGGGTTCTCATTCAAGGAATAAAATACACAGAGGAAAACTACATAATTAGAAGAATTAATTCATTCCTCAAGGAACCCTAGTTTAGCTTCAATGATTTTCATTGATCCATTATTCATTATCTATATAATTGAGGTTGATCCAGCATCCCATATATCTTCAAACTACATATAGAAAATATCATACCTCCATATGAAATTCATAACTACTTTAGACAATGGATAACTAGAAGAGGTATTTGTGTTAGATATCGAAGACTTGGAACCATCCAATATTTATTGAGAATACGAAAAATTACTATTAGAATCAGTTGAAATTGCATTATAGATGAAAATATCAATCAATTGGAAGCAAAACTCCGGAGGCAATTTCATAAAAATAAAATAAAACTAAATTTAAAAATTAAAATATTATTTTATTATTTTTATTATTATATTATAAGAGTGTTTATAAATATAAATAGTATTGTTATTAATTTAATAATATAATAATAATTTAATAATATTGTTATAATTATATTAAAAATATTGTTATTATATTATTATGAATGTAAAAATATTATTATTCTTACTCCTACAATAAAAATAATTATATTATGATTATGGTAAAAATTATTAACATATAAATATTTTTGGTATTATTTGCAAGAAATATATTTAATAGTAATAATTATTATTATTATTAGAAAACATAGAATATATTTGGTGAAATATTTATAAATGAGTATTAATATTGTGGGTGTCAAAAAAAATTGGTGATGGACCTTATTAACAATTGTAGTTACTAATATAGAAAATTATAATTTTTACAATAATAAAAAATTCCCTGAGATATTGATTTGTGAAAAAATTATTAATACATAAAGTATTATAAATTAATTTTTTTCATAATTATGTAATAAATTTATTATATATAATGACATGTATATTATGATAATTGAATATATCATTAACGTAAAAAATAAATAATGAAATTACATGTTCCTATATAGTGAATAAGAGTATCAAAATCTAATTATTCTATCATTGGGGACAATTACATAATATATAATTAATATAGAATAATGTTAAGCATTATGTTTCATGTTCATGGAAATAAACAGTATTTTGGTATTGTAGGTCAACTAAACCAAAAAATCATACACATGACATGTACCATTAGATGATATTCCATGAATGTCAGCATGAATGGACTTGGTGTATTTTGGATCCTTGGATGGTGAAGCCACTGGTTCGACACATCGTATACCTAATTAGGTCATGTAATGTAGGTTGACTGAAAAATATGGGTGGTGGTGGTATATACCATCCTATCAACAGAGGATTATATTCCATGTACCTTGAAAGTACATGTTATAAACGTGGTATTCTATCCTGTTTTTTAAATATTCTCAACATAGTGTCAGAATCCGACATATGAGTAGTAAATTATCGGTTTTTTTCATATAAAATGTAATGATAAATATATCATCATCATTTTCTATTATAATAATTCATGAAATAACCATTATTTTGGTACCTAATCCTTCATGTTGTGTGGCCTGAAGGTTGTTCCTAGTCCCCATCGGTTTACTAATAGTGTCTTGGCATTGAATAAAATTATGTGGGAATAAATCCACCTAATGAAACAAGAATGATATGAAACTTATACACGGAATTGTCTCCTGAACACTGAATAATTTATAAGATAAGATGAAAATATAAAATTTCAAAATTATGTAAAACTAAATATTTTATAAACATATAAAATAACTCATAAAATATAATTAGAATGAAAGAAGCATAACCAAAGTACATCAATATAAACAAGAAGTAAAATTTCAATAAAAATACAAACATATCCAGGAGAGTGCATAATGAGAATGTCGATGTGAAATAATATATATATATATATAAGATAAAAAAATAAAACAAAGACTGTAGAGACTGGGGTTTTTTATGAACGACACTTAGCTATATTTTCGGTTTTATAGTCTTATGACCTCCATAGGGGTAAAATAGAATATTTACTCAAAAATATGACCATATGATATTTAATGTTCCTTTCAACTTGAGGTGATCATTTTAACCCTGATAGAATCCTATGTGATGATGTGGGTGTTATAGATATTTATGAATGATATATTAATTACAATATATTATTTTTATTCCATAGTTGTGAATTCATAGAATGAATTATATTCTTTACAGAAAAACATCATGTTAAAAATAAAAGACCTCAGTTATGTCCCAAATAGAGGTGGTATCATAAGGGAGGAAGAAATTTCATTTACATCATGGTTTTCAGGTTTCATCCTTCTCATGTAGAATTTTTTAGAGAATAGATTAAATGAAGTTATTAATAAATTATCTATATGATTAATTATCCACTAATTGTAACCCTGTTAATTCAAAATTATCGCCCTCTATCATGGTTTATCGTTAAAATGAATATATCTAGAGAGTGAAGGAGTAGATATTTAAGAAACTATAGGGTGAGGGATAAGGAAATATGATAGATACTTTCTATAGTGATGCAAAACCAAAAATTAAGTAAATAACATTATTTTCGATGGTTCTCTATTATTCTTTTTTTTAATGTAAAATTTTAAAATCAATTTTAATTTTTTATAAATTACGTAATCTAATTTTAAATGGAATCTAAGATGTTAATTTTTTTCTTTGTGGCGGTATAATAATTTATGATGAAAATCGATGGCATCAAGATTATGGTGGTTTTGTGATAGAAATATATTTTGTTTATATTTTCTACATATATATATTTTCTCTCCCCCCATATCTTGTGTGGATCAATGGTTTTAATCATTATTAAATTTTAATGAGTGGTTAGGAAGGTGGAAACAGGACATAGAGGTTTGACAAAGGGTTGTTTGGTTTGAGATAGCTGTGACAATAGGATGATTAAATGTGTGATAGGTATGCAGTGTTCGAAAAATTAATGGGGTGATTATTGTATTGGATTCGGAATAAGTGGATGAAAATAATGGTTGTATCCTGGATAATGGCCTAGGTGTATTCCTCCATGGAGGAATCTGTGACATGATGCCTAAAGGCACTAGGTGAGGCTATATTAGTACTATTATGTCTAATCCAGCAATATATGAAAAACTTCATGTCAACATGTTGATTGTGGGTGGTCTAGACTAGCCCAACCAAAAACGATGGGTAGTGAACGATGGATAGATGTGCTAGTCTAAAACGAGGCATGGACAAACCAATTCACAACTAAAATGGGTTGGGTAGGAAAACCCCTTGTCTTTTTCACATGAAATGATCGTGGAATGGTATGATATGATGACTAGGGGACATAGACCCATTTACTAAGGGAATCCCTTTCATATTTTACTATGTCAAATTCCAAAGGGTCACCACTAAGATCTTTCTTCACCTCCGTGATGTATTTTTATGTCTTCATCACCAGTAATTATGTCAGATAAATAAATAGAATATCCTTATTTTTTTCTAAGTAGATCATAATAACATGGTCTGTTTTTCTATACGAGGCCAATTCTCTGGTTATATATCAATATTTTGAATTTATATTTTCAGGATATATGAAGAGGTTTTACTGTTACAATTAGAGAGTTTATATGGATAGGTACTTCCCACATGTAAACTAGATGTCATTTGGTGAGGCATAGATCACCCATATTTATAAAGGAATAATATTTTATTCCTATTACCTCTTGTGTTATACCCACATATGTTTTTTTCTTACTATGTTATACATGGGATGTATTTTGTTTATTTATGAATTCAAATCCATGACCCTTTTTTCATCAAATCGATTCATGAAACTTCTACTTGGGTGAGTTATGCCCTCAACTGATAAATTTACCTTGATTAAATATACTCCCCCCCCCCACATTTGGTTATATATAGTTTTTTAGGTTATATAATATCATGGGTCGTTATATTAGTATGAGTTAATTATTCAATTATTGGAATCTATCCCTAGTCAGTGCATTGTTCCCCTATGGGTCTTTATAATGAGTATGAAATATTGATTATTATAATTAATAAGGTGCATTACTCACTCGAGTAATGGTTAAATGTCATAATTGGTGAGTTTTTTATTCTTTATGCATTCCATATTGATTTTAAGGTTGGGGATTTTGAGTATATCCAATATTTTGATGTGGGTGAAACCTCAGGAACATCAATGACGCCTTCGTGGTTCAGTACATAATTGGTCAATTGACTTAAGATTACGTGATTCTTTTGGTATATTCAGTATTCTTAAATTCTTACAAGTTATGACCTTCATTGACTGGAGATGAGATATCCAAAACATTTTTGGGTTCTAATTAATTATATTTCTAAAGAATATATATATATATTCCTTGTCTACATCTGGGATAATTTTCTACAATGAGATTTTAAGATGAACCATTTAAATTAATTTTTTTTGGTTTTGGGAATGCTACTGAGTGTGATTAAACAAACCACTTCATGAGCTTCTTTTCACACATATTATGTTTTTATAGATAAAAAGGGTTTGGAGGTGGTCTTGGTTAATTTAGAGTTGGAATAGGTTGTTCAAATATGGCTCCTTGTGGTGATCGTGGTGGATGTTGTGTTGGTAGACCGTAGAATTATTAGGAGGTGATAATAGTTGACGACATTCATTTTTACAACCAATTTTTTAGGGACACTCAAATCAACTTCATATATTGTTTTTCCAATTTGTATTTTTGGATTTTATCATTCCAATTTTTTTATGATTAATTTATTAGTTTCTATTTTTTTATTCTAGAATTCATCTCTTGAATTATTTATATTGCAGTTAGTTTTTATTACCTTTTTTATCATGTCTTGTGTTAAGGTGTTAATTTTTTATAGTTTCATGGGGCTTAGACCTCTCATCATGTGTTATAAACATACTCAATTATAGTCCCAGTATTTTGACATATTAGATTCTATCTTGTGATTTCATGGTCAATTTTCTATTTCACATGAGGGGTCCATGAGGGATATGTTGTTTCTTGAGTGGTATCAAAGAAGGGTTTTCCTATGAATGTTATCTACATATAGTAGTCATATGAGGAATGGTTTGAATATTTAGGTAAATAATAATTAAAGGGACTGATTTTGGTTATTAAACTACGTATACCCTCATGGTTGTCATGGATGATTCATATTTTCACTAGGAATCTAATAACATAATAAATATTATAGTGGTTTATGAAATATGTAATGTATTTTAGGAATTTCTCTACATTACTTCAATGTTGGTCAGTTGTGATACATAATGTCCTTCCTATTTTACCTCATACAGATATTATTCAATCCCAGTGTGTTCATCATATCAAATTAATAGTGTTACCCTCTAAAATATAGGTTATAAGCAAAGCATGGGTTATTTTGATCTCTTTCTAGTAGCCGAGTCTCACATCACTGTTTAGTTAGTGATTGGAAATTGTTTCCAAATCATGGTTTTGAGATATTATTATCTCATTATAAGAGGTTGTTTAATGCCATTTATTATTAGATAACACATCTCCTAAAAATTAATTGTTCTTTCTTATAGATTTGGTTCAAATTACCCATAGGAATGCTGTGATTTTTACATTTTGATGATAGGTTTTATGATTTTTGAGGATAGTGTGATCATAGGGGGAGATACAGTTTTGAATAGATTCTAAGACTACAGTTTCTATATTATTCAAAAAAATATCAATATATAAATTTATTAATTGAGATACACTCATGGGATAGGGATCGATTATTTGAATTGTTTTTCTCAAACTCACGATGGGATTTATCTATCATGGTTAGAGGATGGGCCTTGTTTAAGATATATTTTTATCTAAGGCCATTTTAACCTTTAAATGGAATAATTAGAGAATCCATGTACAGTACTAGATCCTCTAACCTTATGTGGTGTTTCATATGCATGTTTTGTCGTGACACTAGTCTAGATCAATTATTTCTGAGGAGACATCCGATAAAGAGTTATAGAGTTGTGGATGTGTATTAATTATAAAACCAATTATGTCAGAGACCCTCACGTGATATTTATTAGTTAGGGTACTCCTTGTAGAGATAAATGATTATTGAGATATAATTTTAGAATTTCACCAAATTATATCATGAGTAGTTTCATAGATGTACAATAATTTTAATGATAATTTTAAAATGAGAAATTTCTTATTGATTGAAGGGGCCTAGTAAGGAGATTTTTTAGTTTAAAAATAGGTGATGTAGTAGTATTTAGATATATAATACACTATTAACCACTCACATCACTAACACCATTTATTACTTCTTATCAGGTATGATGTAAGAATATTCGAATCTCTGGTAAGAGGCATGTGATGGATGTCAATATTCAGGGGTATATTGAGGTATTCTTAAGTATTATTCTTCTTCACTATTCAAGGATCCTCATTCCAGATTATAAATACTTGAGTCATTATTTCATTAATATATGTTCTATAGATAGATATTCCAATGGAAACCCCTACAAGAAACTCAATCACCATAGAGTTTCCATTTAATTGAAAATGTCATTCACTCACCCCCTCTGATTTAGTGAGTTTATCCTTAGTGGAGAATTCTATCTTTCATGAAATTATTTTATAGATGTTATATTATTCAATGCTATATTTTTTAATTGTGATAGTGTACTGGTTCTAGAATAGTTTAGTGATATAAAATTTATTATAAATAGTGGTTTCCACCTCTAGTAGTGAGTTAGATCCCATCAATAATGTCAGGAAGAGCCCTTCCATGAGAGGATATAGTAATATGATCATCATACATTCAATAATAAATTAATGTGGAATAAATATATTTATTCATTTTAAGGATGACCTTTGATTGTCCCTTATTGGGAGAAGAATGTACATATTATTTTTAATTCACAGGAAAGAATTTCATGTGATGGATAAGTTGAATGGTGAACAGCCATGTAATGTTTGTAGAGAATATGGGTCAAATCCTTCAATTTTTCTATACAATGAGCTTCCAATTAGGCATTTTTTGGTGTTATTATTATACTTCCATTTATGTTTCAACTGTGTAGTATCCACTCATATTGTGAGTTCTAGATTAATGTTGTAGTATTATTTTCTATGATATTGAATCATTGTAGTTTTATGAGGTCATTATGGAAGTGTAGTGACATGGTAGTTGATGCTTCTAGAAAAGGAATCTATGTCTAGATGATATTGGAGACACATAAGAGGCTATATTTAGAGTAATAAATCACGCATTAATATGGAGATGTTTCTCAAAATATATCAATGATTGTATCCCCAAACACACATGTTGTGTGGGATAGGAATATGGTGGTGATGAAACATAGTGGCCTTATATGACTAAATATTCCCAAGAATAGAACATGATTGAATTTGTGAAATATTAGGAGGATATCCACCACATCCCATGGAAAATGGAGGCTTTTTATTAGGGTTTGTTCTATGTTTTGGGATACAAATCCTTATTGGTATCCTATCTAGTGAATCATGAAACGTATAATGGTGTTCTAATTGGATAATTTTCACTTAATATATCTCTCACTATAATCCATGACATAAATATGGATCCTATCAAATTCATTCAAATTGAGAGATACAATATTAATGTCACTATAAATAATTTATATACATTTAAATATTTCTATATGGTTGGGTGGGAGGATATATTAATAGCTGCATATTTTTAGTATCTCAATATTGGCAGCTGTTCTCTGGGGTTTTGAAGATGAAAAAGCAGGGTCATCTTAATAGTAAGAACTGTTTTCCTTATATTTTTGCAGATTGGGCCATCCTATAGGAAGATGCTTGATATTGAATAGTTTAATAAGTTTTCTATTATTTTATTATTTCCTCATTTTTAGATTTCATGATAATGATATGATAATTAACTAATCCGTTTTTGAATGTGAGTGTATTGGTTTTGAATATTAGGATATAAAGAGATGATTCATGTATATAGTTTTAAAGAGATTTGGAATTTTGGAAAAAATCTCACTTATAAATTCAGATAGAGACATTATTGCATACATTTTATTATCATGAGATGATATATATTGTATCATAGGTCAATGAAATAACAGTTCCTTCTAAATATTTTGGTGTTAATAAAGAATGAACAGTAAGTGAACATTTTTGTAGTGTACTATAGATAGGTTTTTCATTAGCAATGACCATCAGGATGCTCCTAAATGGTTAGAAGTGAAGTGGTTTCTCCAGAGGTAACCTTGATGATAAATCATTTCAATATAAAATTGGTCAATTCATGTAATCTGTACATCCCATGAATAATGATAACCTATGGATGATGAATTGTTTGGGGGTGTTCATGCTTGGAAAGGCTTTCTTAAAAGAGAGTCATTTTTTCAGTCAGGTCTTGCATTAAGATGGAAAGGATCCAATATCATATTTTATGAATAGGGGTGTTTCATTACTTGATCTTTATGTACCATGTTTTTTGAGATCCCATACATCTAAGTCAATGGGATTTAATGGGATGATGAGTTGTTTTCCACACAAGGTTGTTTTATGTTATTCCTTATTTATCAATCATTTACAAAGACACTTAAATGGAAAAATATCCTTTAATTTTTGGTAGTATGTAGTGAAATATAGTTTAAAAAATTTATTTTAGATCAGTTTCTAGGTTCAGAATGTTGCGACATCCCCATGGGTAAAATGTAAAATTTACCATAGGAGACAAGATCATTAATTATTTTTGATGGTTTTGTTGAACCAAGGGTGTGATGTTTACCCCCAGACTGATCTAGTATGTTGTATCAATAACTCTATACCCTAAACAATTATATATAAAATATAATATATTGATTTATCCTACTAATAAAAATTAATAAGTGGAATCATTTAGAAAATTATATAATATAGTTTTACCCAGAATAGGGTGTTACCCTATAGAAGGTGTAATTTTTCGCATCAGGGTTTCCATGTTTGAGATGTTATGGGAGGAATGTTCAATATATAATTTAATTAAATTAACTAAATTATTAAAAAAATTATTATTTTTTCAATATTTATAACCCCACATTATAATATCACTATTAAAATAGTCTCACTTGTCTTATCCATTAAATAACCATTTCTTGAGAGACCGGGTATAGAAGGTTGGGAGACCATTAGGTGAGGCCAATGTCAATTCATTGGATACATTCTTCACTAATGATCAAATCAAGAATAGTGTAAGAAATTATATTTTTTATTTTTTTCCATTAATCATATTTTTATTGATAAATCCATTATTTGAACATCAATCATGAATTTTATAATTCTCTTCCCCTAATTTATAGTTGAATCACATTAACCAAATTTTTTTTCTTCCTAACAGGAAAATGATGAAAACTGATGATCAATGGAACCATGATGATGATGAATGATCATTGTAGGAAGGAATTCTATTTTTTCAACCCCACCAACTCTTTTATATCCCTTATATTTCACATGTGGATAAAAGGCCACCATCCATTACAACGGTAGGTGGATGTAAATGATGGAAGAAAATCAATATAGATGTTATTGTAATGGAAAATAAATATGAGTTTGATATAAATAGAGGAGTTGTAGAGGATTGATGGGTTCATATATAAGTTTTATGAGATTCGACAACATCCTTGGTAATTTAGTTTAGCAAAGATTATGATGGTGGTCGTGATTTTTATTGTGGCTGGTTTCATATATGGAAGCTCGTGCTATATTTCTTAGGATTGAGACCACTCCCTAGTGCCTCGACTAAATATGCCACAAGTCCTTATGTGTTCCTACATATATTTATTTGGCCTCTAAATAGAGGTAGGGTACTAATCTAAAAAATAAAGGTAACATTCCTTCAAAATCAACAAAGGATGACAATAAAAAAACATAATCTTTAACAAACATCATATTACACATAATTAAATAAAGATATCGCTATTATTAATCTACAATTAAGAATAATAAAAGCATGAAACTATTTTTATCCCATAAGGACAACGAAATATTAAATTTAAATGATATGAAAAACCACTAATATGGATCAAATACCATCCTATAACCTAAAAAATATTTATATCCAATTCTTTATGGAGCTTCCCAAACTGATCCACTAATGAACATTTTCATTAACTAATATGTAGACATTAAGGCTCCATAAAAAATGGGGTTACCATGTACGGTGTGATCATAAAAAAATAGTTTAGTCCAACCACCCACCCTTAATATATACGATCATACACTATTTATCAATGATAGAAATCAATACAAATAAACATGATCAGACAAACATGTCATACCTTTTATGTGAACAAGGCCACCAAGGCACCATGCACGTTAGGTAATCCTATGATAACCAATCCACCATGAACCCCAATAATACCTACCTCAGTTTCATTTCTTAATTCATTCATTGAATTATAAATCCCATACTATTCGATATATTAAAACTCAGGGCAGGTAATCTTCCAAGGCTCGACCTTTACACTGTTTAGGGTAGGGTCACATACCAAGAACCAGACCTACCCCTCACTATGGGGTGGTTATATTACAAGGGAATGAACTATAAAATATATCTTATGTAGGGTTTCATCCATAAAATCCCAATATCATTAACCTAATCCCCTTCTCACTCAAGGTGGATACAACATTCATTCTTACATCACATCGCTAGCTGGACTCCATCTCAGTCGTGGTGCTCTTACCATCAACTTATTATTTTATATAGTGACATCGTCATGTAAAATAAATATAAAAAAATACAAATTAGTAATGTTGTTCATTATCATTCCATGTAAATCATGGAGATGAAATGTTTTTCATAAGTCACATCTTACCATTCCTGATTTCCCAATATTTCACATAAAACTAGGACTACATATCACTCATTATAGTTCTTCCTGCACCACCTCACAAAAAAGAGGGAAAATGAATCATGATTAATCTACACACAATATATATCCAATAAAATATGTATTTAACATATGAAAAAAACAAATCCTATATAGCACCATAAATACTAACTACAACATCTTAATGATGCTAGTCTCTAGAGACCCAGCACCACAACTCCAATCATCCACACCATCTCAGAACCATCACCCTATAATGACCTAATTTGTCATATTATTTACATGATGAAATCCTCAATTAATGGTGTCTACCCATATTATCATTTGGCATTCTCATATCATTATCGAGTTAGATAAAGACCATAATAGCAATTCACACCAAGAAACTCCTCCTACCTCAAAATAGTTCTTCTTATCATACCAATGTCATTGAACCTCCCTGCAAATAAATATGTAGCACCAAAAATATTATTCCCACAACTAAGACATAACATAACCACCATGAAAAATCATAACACATATCAACCTTGAGACTCACCTCATTACTTTTATCATCTCTATTATCACCATTAATGCTCGGAGACATAGTCACTAGGAAATCCAAATTTACCAGAGGATCACTAAGAACCAATTCTAACACAAGGATGTCTAATTATATCCTATATTCTTCTCAAGGGAATTACAAAACCATGTATTTTGAACCTGTGTATAGACCCAATTGGTAGTGATGTAAAACATTCAAAAACAAGCATATGAGTTTAAATAATGAAGCCAATTACTTCAATCATTGAGTTATCCCCTAAAACATATTGCATATATATATATAAACATCCATGACTTATTGATGCTGATACTTCCACTAAAAAAATTATATCATTCAATAATAATTAAAATAAATAATTATTAACATTTTAATTTAATATATAAATTAATGTAATGTGTTATAATCACATTAAAAATAATAGAGCACCACAGTTTAACTAAAATTGAGAAAACATAATGTAGTCAACCTATTTGAACATCATTAACCAAGAAAAAAAATCAATTCACCTCACTTAATTAAAGTAGGCTCTAGTGGAATTGACAATGAAACCCTATCCCAAATTTTACCAATATAATATTAATTCAAGGGAGGATAAGAATATGATAATTAATAGAATAAGTACAATCAAATTTCCATTAAAATTGTAAAAACATACACAATTATTGAATAAATAATTTTTATATTAATTATTAATCATGAAATACATATTTATATTCATAATAAAATTAATAAATAAATTTTTATTCAAAAAATAGTTTTTCAACACTATTCCTAAAATGTTTTACCTAAAAGATTAATTTTAAAATTAATGATATCAGATTTCAAAAAAAAAATTTCATTTTATAATTAATCATGACAATATTATCTTTAGATGAATTTTTTATAATTTAGAGAAATGTTTTTTTTGACTTGTGAAAAATATTTGTTTTATATATAAATGTATTTCATTTTAATGCATTTAAAAAGTCAAATTATGTTTTGGATTAGTTATAAACAATAATTACTTAATTTTTATTTAAAATATATCAATTATGGGTTTTAAATGAATTTTTAATTTTTTTTAGTATAAGAAATTTATAATAATAAATGAGAATTTTCCTAAGAAACCATTTTTCATTGTGTTTTTACCATATAATTGGTAATTAAATTCTACCCCCTTATATATTTTTTAATAAAAAAACTGGATTCTATATTTTGAATCATATAGTTAATATTTGGTAAATACATTTGTTTTATTTTTGATCAATATGAATAATATCATTAGTAATTGTTTTACCATGAAAAAAGGGAAAATCTAATAAATAAACATTAAAATAAATTGTTAAGGACCAAAAATTATCATAACACATTATTTTTTTATTGTATGATTATATCTAAAACATAATCATCAAAAAGTCAAATATATGGTCATATTTTCCATTTGGGAATTAATTTGAGCCTTTTAATATTTAATTGAATACAAAGAATAAAAGGGAACACACTTGCTTTTAAAAACATTAACATTTTTAACATTGGGATTAAAAGAGGATATGTTCAATAAAAAATATTCATATAAAATATAATTAATTTATTTAACATGGTATGTTTTTCTTATTTTTATTGATGAAATAATTACCCTAAAAGATTACGCAATGCTGATGCAACAATTTTTGAATTTGAATAAAATAAAATAATTGATTTTAGAAATTTTAAATTAAATATGATATGAATAAATCATTGCGTTCTAATATTTTTGTAGAAAAACATGACATATTTTTGAGTTTTAAATATATTTTATTTCAATTTTTTTGTCTTCTAGTTTTAGAAGTCAAATTAAATGATTATTATTAAAAGTGATGTTAATGTTAATTTATTAAAAATAATATTATAAAATTTCCAAAAATATTACCATATTATAAGTGAATGATATATTTTTAATGAAATAAACCATGTTACAATTATGGAATTTTTTTATATTAACTATATTAACCCTATAACAGTAGATAATATTGATATCACTATAGTCGTCAAAATTTTAATCCAAGGGTAAAAAAAAATATGGGTACAAATGTGATATAAACTTGTCCAAAATTAATTTTATGAAAGTATTTAGAATATTTATCATATTATAATATAATATTATCAATTTTAATTTATTATTACCTTAAAATTAATTTATAAAAAATACTAAATGTTAATAAATTCCCAAAGTGTCGCTCCCCTCTATTATAAAAGGGAATCACATGCTCTCATTTAATCACACATTAAATAAATTTATTCACTAAATACCATCCCAAATACATTATTAGAGTCCCTCCTTTGATTAAATATGAGGTTTCAAGGCATAATACCAACCTTATAGGGATTAAGGTATTATGTAAAAGAGACTTTACATAGAGGATGCATAGTTTTTAACCTCATGTTTTAGTTTTATTTATTCATCACCCTCATACAAATTATCTTCAACCATAGTGATATTATATCATCTGCATATACCATATAATAAAATTTTATTCTATTAATTAAATATTTAATATCTATCTCTGACTTCTATCATATTAGAATTGAATTCATCGTTCACGTATGTGGTGGACATCTGCCTCATGTTCCAATGCAATTTATTTTCCATAATCACATCCCAAGGCTTGTAAAAAATGACCAATTTAATGTATATATATGATAATAATGGCATATTTATTATTTTGGAAAAGTAATATGACACTTATTTTATTTCCATTCCATAGACAAAAAAACAATATCGTCTTTCGTGTGTATGCATAGACTACCACCTACACGAATTAGTGTGATTTATTTACATAACCATGTCCCATGGATAATTTTATTATGGGTATTTAATAGAATAATTTGGTGTCTTTTATATTATGAAAATTATTTACACACAAAATAATAGTTAGGTTATTTCTGTAGTGATCATTGAAAAATGGAAACGTTACGAATGGGCACGTAAAACCTAAAATCTCCATGATTGCAACATATTTTATTTTTAAAAATTATCAATATTTATTCATTTTAAAATAAAAATTAATGTGTAAGTAAGATAATTATTTCATTATAATTATACTATAGATGATGTAATAATGACCACTTCCACTATAGTAAACTTACTAAATCCATATTGGACTTATTATGTGAATAAAATAAAAATGATTGAGGTGAATATATTTGAATAAGTAATTAAATATAAAATGGTAATAGATAAAATGAACTGGATAATAGAAAATAAAATGTTTCATATGAAACTATATTATTAACCTATATTTATTATTCATGAAAATAAAGATCATATGTGATGGGTCAGACTCAAGGTAAGATACGTTCTTTTAAAAAGTCATCTTTTAATGTTCCCCGGTAAACTCTTAATCTTATACGTACTCATATTATTTATTGTATGTTATAATATTATTTATATGGAAATAAAAAAAATAAAATCAATTTTATGTTTTTATTTTCTATCTTTCAATGGTTTTCAAAATGAATCTTTTTCAAGGGTTTTTATATTTTCATTACAAAAAGTCAAAAGCAATGTTCTATTTTATCGTATATAGAAAAAAAACATTTGATACTACGTTAATAATCAAATGATTTTTTGGATTCCTTTAATCACTTCCATGTTTTATTAAAAAAATCCATACTTTCATTTATTTTTGGATTTTTTTTGGAAATGATGGGTTTAAAGGTAAGTGATAATATAATATAAAGAAATGTTTTCTTATGTGAGGAAAGAGTATTTTATGACTCTAATGATTAAAATAAATAATTTATATTTTATGATTATTTTATGGCTCTAAGGAATTTGTTTTTGCTTATGGATCATTTTATTATAAACTAAAGATGAGGGGTAATGTAATTAACTACCACAGGATATTTACATCGTTAACCAGGAATGGGTGGTTTTTTTATAACCCATGGATAAGTGGGTTTTAGATATCCCTCCAATGAATTTTATATGGAAGTCAACCACATATAGCTTTTTAATTTGTAATAATGATATGGAAATGG
Organism: Viscum album; assembly: GCA_963277665.1. Taxonomy (NCBI): domain Eukaryota; kingdom Viridiplantae; phylum Streptophyta; class Magnoliopsida; order Santalales; family Viscaceae; genus Viscum; species Viscum album. Next base: position 1,719,667,364 of record OY728140.1, on the reverse strand, counting down.
ATTTCCCAAGTCACCTAATGGTTTTATATATTCATTATTGGGGTTTTTTGTGAAATATTTGGATTTATCAATGTAATATAATGATATTATATTTAATTGAATGTATATAAAAATTTTAAAGGAAAAAAGTAAAACTTAATGAAAAAAATTAAATAGTTTTTTATTGATTTAAATAAGCCATTATGAGTTTAATTATTCCTTAATGATTTCATATGATTTTTTATTAAAACACATGAATGTTAATTGGATTTCCTATGTACTAAAATGATTATTTTGAACCACAATGTTTACATTGAAAAGTAAAATATTAGTAAGTATTAATGTAATAAAAAGTTTATTTTTTTCATTTTTTTATGTCCCTTATTAATCTATCTATTCTGACACACCATTAAAAAAATTCAAAGGGATTTAATAATTAGACGGGACAAGGATGTGGTTATGATAAAATTTTTTAAGATGTTTCATGAAAAGGAAAAATATATCTTTTTAAAATTTATGTTTTATGGGAAAATGGATATTGATTAGAAGTGTCCATATTGTAATATATGGGTTTATTATGTAAGAGTTATGAACTAATTATATAATAACTCTAAACCAAAATAATCCTCCAGATTTCAAAAAAAAGAAATTCATGATTAAAACTCATGAATATGTAATATTTAAGGTCACTTCCATATAGTTTCTATCGGAATAATTATTTGAAAATTTTTATAGTTTAGGATAATATTAATTAAATACCCATGAAATATTTACATTAATGTTTAAGTGAAAATTAAATATAATTTTAATATTACCATGTTTATTCAAATGAAATATGTCTATTCAGAATGATTTTTCTTAGAGGAAATAAGTAAGCTTAGGTAATAAGTCACCAAGGGGATGAGGTCCTTTTGAAGAAACTATAAAGAATTGTTTAAATTATACCTAAATAGTTTTTTATTACGATGGATAATTTTACATAGGAATTAAAGGGTGGCGATTTTATGGACAGAGAGTTTCCAGAACTATAATAAAATAACATGATTATATTGGATCATTTTATAAGAAAACACCATTTAGTATTTTATTGATCTTTGAATATAATGGATAAGGGATGGATTATATCATTGGAGAATATATTTAATGTCATGGGATTTTTATATCTTCCAAATGAAGGTATTATTATTTATCATTTTGAAGGTCAATCCAATTAATAGTTTTCAATGGTTAATAATATTAGAGAAAGGGGGAATATTTATTCCTTGATAAGCTTGAACTAATCCCAAAAATTCTTAAATTCTTGTTTTAGTTGTTTAATTTCATATTTGGATAGGCGAGGAGAAAATCTAGGAGAATCTATTTCCCATAAAATTATTAATAAATGGGCCACATAATGTATGATCATAGTAGTTGTGTTCACCGCTCATTCCTTTGGTTTCAATTGGCCTTTATCATAACCCTTAATATACTAATATTAATTTTCATTAGAAAATGACTATATTTTCAGAAGTTATGATTCTTAATGGTCTTTTAAATCAAAAATTTTATATTTTATAATGATCCAAAATAACCAAAGTGGTTCATGGGGTTTCTATAACTGCATTCCTTAATAAGTCATGTAACCCTTTAAAAGGTAAATTTATTTTTAAAATTAAGGGTCATTACATTATTCCCCCAATAGTAATTTCTCAATCGAAAATTTCATAAAATAAAAGATCACCACCGTATTCACCTCAAATGAGAGATCTTTTCAAATTATACCACCATTGGATTTATTAAATTTTAGTTATATTGTATGTACTTCTAATAAAGAATACGTTGAAAATATTATTTAGTAATGATATGTTATGTAGGATTCCTAGTCGATATGCCACAACTCTAATGTGTACAAAAATCTCAAAGGGGTCGATTTCTATAGTAATAATCATTCCCTTCAATCCAAACCTCATTTATTTCATCCATAATGATATAAGAAGGAAAATATTATCTTTGACCAAAAACTCTTGTTCTCATTGCTGATTAACATGATATATTTATATTGAATTTGTAAATATTTCATATGAGTCCACATGTTTTTAACCTTCTCTATCATATCTTGTATAAGATCAGGTCTTATACTTTCCCACCCTCAAACATAATCATTAAATGTTTGATTTTGACACTTATTATCATATAGAACCTCATAAGGGTCTATCAAAATTCTAGAATGGAAAATATAGATATTTTAGATATCCATACAAGGATGGAGACGATCCAAATTTCCCTATAAATCCTTAAAAATGATCTAAGAACATTCTATAGGGTTGGGTTTCTTCTCTTGCATAGACCATCCATTAGAGGGAGATAATTAGTATGAAAACATATATTTCTGTCCAACTTTTACAAAATGTTTCTGTAGAACCCCGAGGTAAAATTCAGATCCTAATGATATTAAATATATATTAGTACTTCCAACATTTAAAAAACACCCCTTACGTATATATTATAATTTTTGTTTAAGAGAATAATATTACTTTATAGAAATAAATTGCATAAAATTTTTAAGGAGATCAATTACCACCTAGATAGTGTTGTCTCCTTAAGAAGCCACAGGGAGTCCCACCACATATTATATGGTTATGTTTTCCTATTTTTATAATATTTGGTGAAATAGATTCACCATACCCTTATAAATTTTATGTTTAAACATTAATTAATATCATACCGAGAATTGAGGTAAAATTCTATATTGTCTCCCTTTATGTTTTCACACCTGATGTATTACATTAAGTCTCTATATATCGTTGTTATTTTTTGATAAATAGATAAGGATGGACTATTCATATCATCCAGAAGTTCCCCCTTCCATTGTTATTTTTATAGGACACATCATAGGGTTAAAAATAATATAAATCTATCAATTTTAATGTTAAACTATAGAATATCCACTACCATCCAATTTAGAAACTCGTCATCTTTATAGGACTCAATGATCCCATCATGAATAGCTGGTTGAGAATTTATATGATAATGGTAGGATGACTATCCTTTAATTATTCCCATAACCATCCTTTTCATTTCAAAAAATATTAGATCGATTTGAATAATAATTATGTATTGGGTTGAAGGATCATTTCTACTCAGTGCATCAGAAACTATGTCTGCATTCATAGGATGGAAATGGATTAAAAATACAAATACTAGATCAAATATGTCCACCATAATTGGAACATATTAATCTCTATTTGTTTCTAATATAAACTAAATTATTTTATGATTTTTATAAATTTCACCCTTCTCCTTGTGAAGATAATGTCTCCAAATCACAAATGAGAAGATCATTGAATATATTTCTAGATCATTCATTGTGTATTTATTTTCATCATTATGTAATTGGAGAGTGTAATTTACTATCAAAATTTTCATCCTTCTTGATTACACAACCCAGACTATTCTATGTTTCATCACTATAGTTCAAAAATCCTCCCGCATTTTTTGGTAATGTGGGCACATGTTCAGTTACTAGCCTCTTCTTTAACTCACTAAAGTGATCCACACATTAATCATTCAGAAAACTTTCATACCATAGTTATTATTTTGGTTAGTGAGATAGAAAATCATGATAATATTCTAAAAAAAATGATAAAAACCCATTTAATCTATGGAAATTGTAGATATCGATCAAAACCTTTGTTCTTGATGATCGTTCAATTGCCTATTTTTTGGAGGATCCACATAGATTCCTCTTTTAGTGAAAACATGTCTTTATAATGTTACTTATCAAACCTAAACTCAGATTTATGAGAATTATCAAATAATTTTTCCTTTTACAAAGGCATAAGTAAATAATTAAAATGATCATTTTATTCCACCTTACTTTTAGACTTCATATGAATATCATCGATAAAGAGTACGAAAAAAGTTTCAAGTTAATCCTTATAGAATTAGTTCATTATTTTCATGAAGATATATAAAGAATTAGTGAGAAAAAATGGTGTCATTATGAACTCGTAGTGCATGTAAGTTGTATAAAAACTAATCTTGGGGATATCATACTTCTTCACCTTTACTTGATAATATGTAGACCATAGATCCACTTTAAATAATTCTTAAGATCCATGTATCTATTAGAAAAAGTCATCAATTTACGTTAGAGTATACTTATTATTTATTATGATCCTACTGAACATCTGATAATCAATACATAGGTGCATCAATCATTGGTTCTTCTCGATGAAGAAGACTGATAGACCCCATAGTGAAGCACTTGGGTGTAATAACCCATTATGCATATTTTCATGTATTTTCTTCTTCAACTGATCATGCTTGAAAATTGACATTTTATATGAATTATTGGATATTAGTAATGTTCCAGGTATAAAAATGATTCGGAGTTCAACCTCTCAGTTAGGAGGAAGACATGAAAGTTCATTGGGAAACAAATCAGTATATTCCATTATAATGGGCATGTCATAAAGGAAGATCATTCTTTAGTCTCAGTCATTTTATCTAGATATTTTTTCTTCTAAGGAAATGATATCCAATATTGTGATGATGCTTCCAAATATAATCAATCCACATACTTGCCGTTTTATATATTCATGTAGAGAATTTAGGTATATATGGTGATTTACATCTCTTGGAATGTTATGTTTTCTCAATATTAGGAATGTTTTTTATACCCATAATGACATATAATTTTTATAAAGGAAGTATCAAATGTTTATCTAGTATGTTCATCTTTAACATATTGATAGGGTAGGAGTTATATAATTGGGATGAAATAAATTCCCCATTTTCAATATACATCTATATGTATACTTTAATGTTTTCTGTGATGTTTTAATTGTTCTACAGAACCTATAGGATCTAAAATAATTATAATAACTTCAATCATATATTTAATTTTATGTACATCAATTGATAATTTAAATTCCATCAAAAAAATTATTGTATATTGAATCATTTACATCATTGAAAATATATATATAGAGGATAATTATAAAACTTTTAATAATAGAAAAACAAAACTATGATCATTGAAGGGATAAATTAAAATCGAGTAACATTCCTTACCTGATGGAATTCATTGTTTAAATATATGATATCTAACATTTATTTCCTATCATAAAATTTTATGTTCATTTATCTCCCTTAATGATAGTTTGTATAGAGATTATAAATTATCCCAGTCATATCCCATTGCAATTTCAAACATGGTGTGAAAAAAATAATCTTTTTCATTCCCGACCATACAACAGAGTTAATACCAAATTCTTACATTTCAGGTTTATTACCCCTATGTAGAACTAATCAAGATACCCATAATCTTATCGTATCTAGACAGAGATTTTATTTATTAGAAACCAATTACTCAATAATTTAACAAAATTGATTTATATTTTCTTATGTTAAGACATATACCGAATCATTCCCAATGGATTTATAATCCAAATCCAGAAAAATAACTAGACCCATCTCTGATTCCAACTATAAAAATTGATACCTTTAATATAATTAAATTTCATATTTATTACATAAGGATACATATAATACAATAAAAAAGATCAAATGTAATAGTGTATTGGGGTAATTGGATATAAAAAACCATAAAATCAAATATGAATGCGACACTATTATTTAAAAGACATTAAAAATGCTCTTTTAAGTCCACCACTCTTCTAAAATTTCCCAGGATATCTTGGGGACACAAATATGAAATGGGTTAGATATAAATCCCAAAATTGGAATAATCAAATTATAACATGAGGAAAGCAATACTAGAGATTCAATTGGCATAAAAACATGACGTAAAATTGATATGAATGAAAAATATTTACATTTAATCATGATATAAGATGATAATATCAAGGAAACATATGAATGTGGAAACAACAATAACCATGACATCATAAGCATATTTCTAGGATAACCACCGATACATAATAACATAATGTCAACATGATAACCACCCATGAATGATACTTGTAATCTCATGATATAAAGATATTTTCCAATGCATTAGAGGTCTATATACTTCTTAGCCAACTTGTCACATTCATATCAAGAACATGTGATTGTGTTCCACATAAACTAAACAAACTATGAAGTAATTTTATCACTTTTAACCCCAAAATTTATGAGTGTGGTTTAAAAAATGGATTTCTCAAATAAATCATGTACATTTACAACTAGGTGAATACCCTTTTGGGGAAATTGTGATGAGTGTTCATTAACAAAATAATTGGAAGAAAAGGTCACATGACAATTTTAGAACAATAACATGTGTACCTAAGGGATTATGGAAGCACTTAATGTGATATAATGGTAGTCTAATAATACATTGGAATCCTAAGGGATGTGTAAAAAATTATGACAATATGTAATATTTGAATGAAAAGGTTATACCTATAAGATTTTACTTGAATAAAAAGGAGTAGATGATCCCTTACCAAGAGGGGGAACCTATAAAATCATTGGAGTAATTCATAACAGCAGGAGAACACATTAATATGGATTTATATATGAATTTATATATATGGAGTATCACCATGCTTCAAGGGTTTTGTGTGAATATATGTGGGATATTTTCATCATATTTGTAGAAAAAGAAAGGCTATTTTTTATTAATTTCTAAAATTAGGTTTGGAACTCTAGATTATAAAAAAATAAAATCCACAAACCATCCCTGGGTATTCCCATGGTTTATAACAAGGTGGAGCATTTTTCATATTTTATATGATTGAGAAATGAACGTCACAAAATATACCCCTGATGGTGCTGAAATTATTCAGGTGCATAAAAATATGATTTTAAAACACTATAATATAAATATCTTGTTTTGAGGATTCCATAAAGGTCTATAAAATTAATAAAATATCCAAATGAAAAATTATTATAAGTAGGAAACCTATATACGGTTTTTTAATGACAATATCATTTTTATTATATCACTTTTGTGCTACTATGATTCATAATATGAACTCTATATTTATATAGTATTAAATTTTTACCCAAAAAATTTACTCCCTCAGAAATTTAGAAAAAATTCACCATTGCCTAATTTATGAATTATTATTTTAAAAATAATATTAATTTTATCAAAATAATCACCTAACTTCTATAATTTAAACATTAAAATAAATACCATCATTTATTAAAAAATACTAGTTTTTTAACAATAATTGTTTTCGTACCCTTATAAAGATTACATTGGGATTCATTAAATTATTTTTGGATTTTTAAGTAAAAATTATTATTTCATAAGATTATGATATGAAAATAATCATTATTTAAAAATTCTAGAATATATTATGAATTTTGTTTTAATTAAAAGAATCATAAATTCCCCATTGCAACAATTCTCATAACAACTCATCTTATATGGCTGACACTCCTCAAATCAATATCTAGCGACTTTTCATCGAACACCCTAAGAAATAACGACAATAGTTCTACCGAGGTCCAAACCCGACCTCTAGGAGATATCCATATCAAACCACTACTAATTACTACTATCAAATGGAATTGACATGAAAATATGATCATGTAACATACTATGTCATCCTACCACATCCATTTTCTCTCAAGGGTTAAATAATGTCTTAGGGAGGTGTCCATATCACATGGGTCCCCATAAACTACTCCTAGAGCATACTAGCAAGGAGTACATTCCAAAATACATAAAGGTCATTAGATTACAATTTCGTGGTTTATAACTAATTCCATCTCACATACATAAGAATAAATTGAGATATGGATCATGCTCATAACTAAACATGGGTCACACAAAAATGTTTACTTCTAAATTTTTAGCTCTCCTCCAAGACCCGATAACATAGAAAACATGATACCAAAGCCCTAACAAATGCCGAAGACCACATCTCCCAACCATCAGTGTCTAGGACTAAAACTTTGTTCAACATTCTCATGTTACCAAATTCAATTTCAGAGTATCCATCATCCTAGTGACCTCAGAAATTTACCCATCATATGGATAGTCCATCCCAACTGATTCATTAGGAAACCCTCGATCCATGTATAAAATTTAACCATTCATAGACTATCCATCGAAATATTGTCCTATTAAAATCTAAGGCATCACGTTTCCCATAATTTGTTGGTGTACACTCTCAGGACATTATGTTCCACAACCAAATTACACCATTACGAGTCATTCAAAATCGATACAAAGTAGATCATGCTAAATGGAACATTAGTATTATCAGGGAATGATATCCCTTGGTACTAGTTCATTAATGGGTAACCACAAGTGCATATAACCATAAAAATACTACTTAACTCATGATGTCATTTTAAAAAGGTTCCACAATGTCGTGACCACCAATCAACTAGGCCAGACACCTGAACGGTGCCACCCATTGATCTACTTTTGAATAAAAAACAGCCATAGTTCGTCCAAAAATAAAAGTTATCACTATGCATGAAATAAAGGAATACATAATCTAAAATTAATTAGTAATGAAAGACCATATTCTATTCACATTTCTCTAGGAAATCATAAACCTCATTCCAACCTACAACATAGGTTGTACATACCCATCTATTCATCACTGACCTACTATGGTCTATGTCAAAAGTGGGACATCCATTTCTACCACCTAGCCTAAGGGAAAAAGTAATAAGATAATGTTAACTAGGTATAACCACATAGACTTAAAGTGCCACAAAGGATAACCACAAATCAAATAATGGATTTAAATATATTTAATCCACGCTACCCAATGCACTTTCTAATAAGTTGGTAATCGAAACAAATAATGAACCTCAACCGACCAGGTTCAAATTCCATCATTTAAGGTATAATGAAATCACTCGGGAAAAATGACTATAAGACCCTGAACACCCCTATAATCATGAATATGTAGTGATAACTAAAGGATTTTCACATAAACACAAAGAATAAAAAGTGACATTCATCAGGTATACACCTATAGAAAGTACCCCTTGAGGTCCACACATTAGATAAACAACAACTCACCTAGACATAATTTCAAGATAGGGGGTCCCACATGGGACAAATAGTACATACATTTTACATCTTGTTCAAAAACACATCATAACCATTTATCAAAAAATTAATTTATAAGAGTGATATGTACACTGAGATATCTTCTCTTTAAGGTCACCAGACCTTACTACACATCCACTAGGTCCGAACCAGCCAATCAAAAATGGAAACCAAATAAAATGAAAAATATCATATTACCTTTAAATTTGTTGTTAAATTAGATAAAAACATTTCCCTTAACCAAGGATAAATATATAACATCTCTAGAAGTTCAACTTAAGAGAACAAAAAAAAGGCACATTTAACACAACATGTATAGAATATGAAATGGGAAATATCAAGTACTAGTAATGAAGAAAAAATCACCTTCTCAATCAACATGTAAACATCCTATTTTATGTGTACTAAACCCCATAAAATAAAAGGAAAAGAGACAATATACCCTCTACATTAATTAGATTCACTAAAAAGAAACCCATAATATTCACTATATCATACATCATAAACATAAACTGTTTAGACCGTTCATCTCTCAAGGACTCTAGAATAGTTGTAGAATTAGGTTTTTTAAAATACCTCAAACCATGTCTCATACCATTTTGTCCCAGTTCAAGCATAGAACCTGTGCCATTCCAGTCTACATAGCATATAAATTTAATGAACCCAAAAAATATATTTCTTTAAAATTAATATCTTCAATAGTATGTCAAACATGAAACCAAAGTCTGAATGAACCATAATATAATGTAATATTATAACTTATCTATTAATTTTTTTATTAATAATTACAAATATAATTTTTAAATAATGGTTATTTATTTATTAGAAATAAAATAAACCAATTTAAAGGAATTTTTTTTAATATAAATCTGTATTTTTTCTAAAAGATGATCTAGTTACACATTGAATGAATAATTTAAAATTACTTTTTAAAACTTACAAAAATATTATTTTATAAAAATTAATTAATTTTTTATATTATGCTTTCATATTTATCTTATGGTGAATTTTTGGATTTTTCTGAAATGTTTCATTTTTCAATAAATAGTGGAAATATGAAATTTTAATTGAAAAGTACCATTTAATTTAAAAAAATTTAATGATAAATTAAATTTTAATTTCATTTGAAAGTAAAACTAAATCATTTATATATCTATTAATAAATTCATGACATTTTATTCATTTTGATATTGAATATTTATATAGAATCATTCTAAACTTGTAATCAGTTTTCTTTAAAAACCAACTTTGTAGTCGCATATGAGGGAATAATTTTTAAAAAAATCATACCACTACTATGAATAGAATATTTAATATTTATTTGATATTATGTATAATAATAATTTCAATTATATAATAATTTCAATTTTTTACCAAAATAAATAGTGACAAAATTTAAAAAATACCAACTACATTTCAGTTAACAATGGGTTTACCCAGAGTGTATACAAAAACAATTGGGTTAAAATGACCTAAAAAAAGACTAAAATATATTTTATGGATATATGTGGACACTATAATTTTATATGTTTTATAATAATACATTTTTATCATTTTTTCATTTTGAAAATGTAGGTACACCAGTTTCTTTTAAACAATTGAAATTGAGCCACTCACCTCACTTATAAATGGCCACCCAATGTCCACATTTGTTCAAAAATTCAAAACATTTTGGTTCTAACAATACCTACCAATATTACTTATAAAATTATAAAACATCATCATAGAATAATTATTTTTTTCATCAATTTATCATTGTAAGTATTTTGGTGAAAATTGTAAGAATTTATCTGAAGAAATAGTAACATTTTCAATGAGTATATTTATTTTATTTCTCCATAAACCACCAAAAATTATTGTTAAGTTTTTAGGTTAATGTTATGACCTAAAACAATATCCACATATATAAAATGGGTTTCAAAATAATCATTCATGTGTACGACAGACAACTGCTTCAAAAACTGATGTTATTTATTTTTATGTTCCCACCTCTAAAGGATGGGTATAATAATGTATATAATATATATATATATATATAATATTTATTAAATATTTATTCATACAGATTTTTTATATTATATATATCATTTTCCATTCTATAGTGGTTAGGATAACGTCGCCCATGTATACGGGGAACTACCGCCTCACAAAGCGATATGATTCGTCTATCATTTACTCTTTATACACAAGGTTCTTTTCCTTGAAATTTATTTCATTGAATGTGGAAATATTTATAATATGTATTATTTATTTAGTATATATATTTTATGATAAGGAACATTGATCATGAATTATGTCGATTAGTTGATATATGAATAATTCTTTAGGCCTATAACAATGGGTGGGCTTTGTATTATATAAAACCATGATGCATTGGTAGGTTTCATGAGAAAAATAAGTATGTTATTATTAATTGTTTTTCTTTGTGTAGTTCTAAACCATATTGTGTACAGTCGTGAATTTACTTGTTTTATGATGCCTAAGATCATGATTTCCAATAATGATGAATTTATGTCCTTAAGAAATCAATTATTATTATCCATGAGATGTTAAAAATGATATTATATATGCATTCATTTCCTTATTAGTATATTAATTAAATGTAATTTTTTTTCAGTAAATTACATTTCCTTATTGATTATTCATTATCTAGATATTTAATTTTTAATGTTTGCTTAGTTATTTATCATTCCTTGTTGATTATTCTCATTGATTCATGATAGCTTCTACTATACATAACCAATAACCATAATTTGATCTCGCCATTATTTTTTCCATTCCCATGAAATATATAAAGTATATAATGAATAATATTCATGTAATTATAGTGGTAATAATGATATTATAATGAATATATTTTTTTCAATTTTTTATCAAATATAATTCATGAATCATTTATGAATCTAGTTTACGAAGACTACTAATCTATTTGGTTCTTTGGGATGAAATTCCTCGTACCTTATGGAAAGTTGAAAAATCATTCACCAGCATTGGTATACAATGGATGAGATTTCTATAGTTTTTTTCAGAGGAAATTTATTAGAATCCTTGGGAATTAAATTTAGGAAACCAAAATTTAGTGATAATTAACATATGATTGAATTTTATGATAATTGTAGAAGAACATAATACTGTTTTGTTATGGAATAAATTTTGTTGTTTTCTTAAAAAGTACATACCTGTATGGATAATACAAGTGTATTTGGTTCAGGAAAAAATATGCAGAGGGGTAATAACTCTGAAAATGGTGCAATAGTCCAGACCTGATCATCACCTAGTGTAAAAAACTAACATTTCCTTGCACCTAGTTTGACACACCTAGGGTACATTCTTTAGAAAATTCACATATTCTTTATAAATAATCATGAAGTATTTGTATTGAAATAGACATTGAATGACCTAGGTTATACATATAGTTTATTTTATTAAAAAGAAGGTATCTCAAACTAATGGTAAAATGTTTTATGTGTAAAAAACATACAAATGAAGTAATGATTTGAAAATGAAAAATTAAGAGTTTGATGTAAGGAAATAAATTTTATTCTATGGAAACATTTATATATGGTTTTATTATATTATAATATCCTTGAAATTATATATGTTTATTCTCACTTGTAAATGTAAACACTTAGACAAAGGAAGGACCTATTTTGAAATAAAATAGTTAATTAATTTAATGGGATTCCATAATTATATTATCTAACTATTTAAACCAACGGTATTTTGGTATAAGAATAATATAGAATTTATTTATTCTCATAAATTTCATAATAATATATGAATTCATTTACATAAGAGTTATGTATATCATTATGGGATAATTAGTTTAATATTGATCATAATTTCAGGGTCATAAAAATCATTTTTTGGTTTTATGTGATGGGATTCGACCAATATTAAATATATGTTGGGGGAAATTTACAGAAAAGATAATTTTTATTCAAAATGTATTTGAGGAATAATACCTTTAAACTTTATTGAAATAATTTTAAATGCATTAATAAAATTTAGGGATAAAAATTTTATTATTAACATTGTAATTAATGTCAAAGAAAAGTATCAGACTTTAAAAAAAAGGTTGTATTGAAAACCATATTAAAAATGTTTTTTTATGATTAATTTTTTTTTCATGTATAATTATCTTATTTTCTAAAAAGTAGCAGAAATATATTAATATAGTATTAAAAATTAAATAACTACATGCTGGGTGACAACCCGACACATCCAATAAGACCACGACGAATGAACCCATGATCGAAGGATGATAAAGGTTTAGTATCCACCACATTACTATGTGTTTTTCTGGTTAATATGTAATTTTTATAGTAAAATGATTCGAGAAATAAATATTAATGATAAACAAATGGTGGTAAATTTAGTTTTAAAGTGTAATTTATTACATTGATTAAATATTTGTTTCCATATTCGTTTTGGAAAATAGTTAAAGATATAATGAAAATTTTCGATTTTTTATAGACCATAAAATAAATTAAAATATAATTTTAGTTCTTTAAGTATACAAAATTCATATTTGGATTTTCATTTCTTGGTGTAAGTGATGAATTAGGAATTGATCGAAGAACAACCAAATTATGTTATTGATATTATAAAATAGAAACCTTTCAAATGTGTATATTTCCTTATACTCTTACAGAAGAAAAATAATTCCTTAATTATCTAATTAAGTTCATATATTATGAATCAAATAGTCTTTAAATTTTAAAAAAACTATTATTTTGATTACTTTATCATTCTATTGGTCATTCAATTTCATGTAATCAATGACCTCTATCAGACTCTATAATTATTTATTATTTTCATGCATTTACATATCATCAATTGAAAAAAATGGTATCCAATGTTGAATACTAGTTATGAGTTATTCTATATGAAAATTTTTTCATCCATATCTCTTTTATTAATAGGATGTTTTATGATATATTTTTACGAGGACATTTTTTAATTAAATAATTTTTAAATAACAAACCAATAATTATGGAGATAAATTTTAAATTATAAGGACTCAATTTATTTTATATGGGGAGAATGTAGCACTCCAAATTTTATAAAATAATATCACTTTATTCAATATTGTATGAAACAAAAAACACTAATCATAGATAGGCCATGAAATATATTTCATTAAATTTAATATGTTTAATAGTTTACAAAACACACAACCTTGAGTCTAAATGAACTGTATTATAGTATACCATTGAAAACTAACTGTTAAATGAGAGAGTATGAATAATACCATAAAAAATATTAAAAATATGGTTATCTATTTATTATAAATAAAATAGGAACCATTTAAAATAAAAATTAACATTTTCTAAAAAACTGTATTTTTTATAAAATATTGTTTAGTCTTTATTTGTGAACATATTTAAAAATTAATTTTAAACAATTTTAGAAAAATTATTTGATAAAAAATAATAAATTTTTTCAAATATAAAATATATTATATATTAGGGTTAATTTTTTGTTTCTTATTAAATGTTTAACTTCTTGATGAATATAAAAAAATCGAGAATATTGATTGGAACGTGACGTTTCATTTAAATTATTTAGAATGTTGAATTATATTTTAATTTAATTTAATGTAAAAATAGCTTAATTATATATCTATCAATAAAATTTATTTAAAATATATCTTTTTCATATTTAGTTTTGATAATTAAATCTTTGTATGCTTTTTGACATTTTCTCTTTAAAAACCTTCTCTCTCATCATGTCTGTGGGATTAAATTTAAATTAAAATTTTCCACATCATTGAATGGAGTTTTTGAAAAACGGATTCATTTTTTCATTAAAAATAATACATATTATATTATCGGTTCAACATAATTTTTGAAAAAAATTAATATTAATAACTAGAAATATTATCTACCATGGTTAAGGTAAAAATAGATTTACTGGGGGGTAAACTAAATGATAAATGTAAAAATTACATCATAACTTGTCTAAACTATATTTTATTTAAATATTTGGAATATATAATATATTTTTGTTTATAATAATTTTTTCTTACCATTTTTACAAGGACAATGTGGGTACACCTTTTTCTTTTAAAAAGTACACGGGTGGTACTCACCTCACTTATAGAAGGCCACCCCATATCCTTTCTCCATCGCACATTTACACCATTTATTGGAAAATCCCTACCGAAATAACTTCAAAAAAGTATTCTATCATCCCATACAACTTATTGTTTTTAAAAAATTACATTAATGGAAGGATATTGGTCAAAATATAAGTAGTTTTTCTAAATAATAGGTAATATTATTCACCAACCATTTTTATATAATTTCTTCACCAAACACCATATATTATAATTAAAGCATGATAATATATTAAGTTATGTATATTACATATAAAAATATGTTGTAATGGTAATTTAAATAATTAAAACCATTAAATGTTCCATGAAATGGGTTACAAAATCTTTATTTGTGTGTACGACGGAATACCACATCATAAACTGATGTCATTCATTTTCCATTACCACGGATCATGTTTAGTATGATGATGGATATAAATTTAATGTGTGATATTTATAGAATAATAATACCTATGTATTTATTATTTCATATATAATTTATTTACTTCCCCTTCCGTAGGGGATAAGATAACATATCTTGTGTCTACGGTGGACTACCTTCTCACGAAGGGATGTGATTCATCTTTCACTAACGATTTACATAGAAAGTAATAAGGTTAAATTTAATGAATATATGTAAAATAAATGCCATTATTTTTTTATTAATATATAATTTATCATTATTAAAAGATAATATATCATTTTCCTTCAAACCTTTTCTCTCAATGATAAATGATAACATCGTTCGTGTATGTGTGGACTATAGTCTACAAGAAGCGATGTGACTCTCATTTCATCACCACATCACATGAATGATATATTTAATATTTTTAATGAAATAATTTGGTAATTATGAAATTATAATAACTATATAATGGTATAACATTACATAACACCTTTTCATATTTATCATTGAAAATTGAAACGATGCTCATGAATACGTACAAACTACCATCTCCATGATTGTAACATAATTCATTATATATAAATTATTATTATTATTATTTTAGAAGTATTATTTATTTTCAAATATTATAATTATTTCATGATAATTATTTTAATTATGATGGAACTATATAATATGAAAAATAATAAGAACATTTATAACAAAACACGAATGAAACAACAAGACAACTTACTCACAAAACAATGAATGTATTGAAATACTATTAATAAATTTGAATTATGATTTTATAAAAAGATTATATATGATCTAATATATAGTAATATTTTTCATGAATATGTTAATAAAAAAATTTAAACCACTATAAAGGTGTTTAAACATGTTAAAAAAGGAAGTGTTAGGTATGGGACATCATCTTAATTCCCCTTTATTGAATGTTATTGTAGTTTTATGTACCATTTTTTTAATATGGTGTACATACTTCACATTCAACATGTAATGGAATGAATTATTAATAATTAATGGTATAATATGTTTCAATTTAAAATATTTTATTTATTTTTATTTGACATAAATGTAACCATGTTGTAATGAATTTCATTACTCAAGATATTTTTATTGGGTTGTAACACTGAATGATGGCCCTTTATATTTTAAGATTATTTGTGAAATGAATTTTTGTTACATTATGTTTCATATAAAAATATTTCATGTGTATTTATAGTTGATACACATAATAGATTCATTGATTAATTATCCTTTCAATGCTATGATCACAATAATGGTTTGTTTCACAATAACATTACAAGAGAGGTTGTTTATTTATGAATTTAATTAAATAAAATTATTTGACCAATTCTTAATAAAATAATTGAATTTTATTCTACATTGGATACACGTGATATTTTTAAATAATAGGACCATTTCACACCATTTAGTATGTAATATAATTTGGAATTATTTTAGAAAGTCATACATCATTTATCTCTCCTAGCAAAAATATGTTTTATACCAAAAACCAATTTTATAAAAATGTTTTACTATTTTTTATACATTTAACATATTATTTATTAATGATATATTTTACCCATTTTTATTTTTAAATTTTTATTAAAGGAATCATCATTTATTTTTTAAAACAATCCCCATTTAATATTTTATTAAAAATGTAATCTGAATCATTATTTAATGTTTATAACATGAACATAACATCTAACCGCCATGTCCTCCCAATTATTTTAAAATTAATTTGTATGATCCAAATATTATATTCAAGGAAAATTATTTTCAAAATGCTTTGTGAAGTTTTATTTTTAAAATTTTCTTTTCAAAATAAATTGTCTATTATCCTCACGAATTTTTTTAATATATTTTTATGGTATTTATATTAATCAACATAAAAACCCATTATTCTTACTCTGATGGTAATATGTTGTATCAAAAATAAAAAATTAATCCATCTATAGCGTACGGTTCCCACACACATCCCATTTTTAAAACCTCTCAGCCCGTTTTACTACCTATACCCATTCCAACATTCTCATCAGCGTCTCCCCCACCCTCTGATGACCGCCCATCTCATTCCTCATTCTTTTTTGACACCTTATCTAATTTATTTGGTTCCCACACCTCCTTAGAAATATTTTGTGGTTTTAGCATTACCATATATTGTGATTTCCTCCTTCCCCTCCCTCAAACAACATTCCTTATTATGATCAATAGGATATATCTCATATCCACTAGATATGCCTCCCTGGATGTATCCCCAATGCTTGATTTCCTAGTGGGATCCTTTGATGTTGCAGGGGAATTCCACCATTGGACATCGGTGGATGGATTTGTGGTTTAAAAACCCCCCTTCACTTCTTCTAGTGTTTTTATTCTTCTTATGGTTTGGAGAATCTGGTGTGGTTCCCAATTCATAACTGCATAGAATTTTTTGTGTTGTTATATTCAAGGGAGGATTTTATGAATGTGTGGTCCTATAATCCTATGTCCATTAGAAGGTGGAGGTTCAATCTCTTTCTATAGTCTGTGGAAGGTATTTTCAGTCAGGACTGCTCTAGGGTATCTGTATGGTTCAATATCCATTGAGTTCCCTTCCCATTCCACAAAATTTCCTTTCAATGTGGTATAGAAGACAACATTGGCTCATTTATTTATGCAGATGAGTGAAAAAATCAACATCAAGATGTAGGAGTTATGTAGATATGTATTTAAATCGATATTTACCACCTATTTTAACTCATATACTTCTTAGGGTTGGCGATGAGATCTCTTGGTGAAAATCCCTAGTCTTTATTTCCTCTGCTCACTTTTATATAGTATATCATCTATAAGGCCACATTCTATGTTTTTTCATAAAAACATGTTTAATCTTGTTTTTTCCTCTTCGGATGAACCCCCAATTCTTGGTCACCCTTCATCCCATATGGAGAAGGATCCTAATATAGTGGTTTATGACTCCCTAGTTGTAGTGAATGTTATCCCCATCGATCATGTGTCCCCTCAACCATCTGCTTCTATCTTATATTGGGGTCCAATTCCTTGAAAAATGGAAAATAAAGAATTTAGATTATTTTATTCTATTTTCCTTTTCCTCTTCCTCTTGTTATTAACTCGTTGAAATGTGTATCTTTATTTCATCTCCAATATTCCTCTCCTTGGAAGTTGATTTATAGTTTAGTGAATCCAAAGGCTAATCATCATTAGGGAAAAAATGTTTGATATGGTATCTCATCATACTTATCCTAGAACGTCATATATATCTCCCATTAAACATTCAAATGGATACCATGAATTATTGCATTTATATTCACATAAGTATTTCCTTGGAATGTATCCTCCCATTATTGTCACATGTAAGGGAGCCTATTCTAACCATGAGATATCCTCTTTCTCATTGACAATAAAGGGATAATCAATGTTAGGAGCCAAATCTAGGTTTCTCCCATGAAAATTATTTATTTATTACGATTTAATTAGTAATGATTGGGGGTATAGGTGAAAATTGATTTCCTTTATTCTATACTCTAATGTAATAATGATTCCCCATTCGATATTACTGAACAAAAACAACATCCCACTAAAATTCATGACTTATCTAAGAATACTGATATTCATAACTACATGCTCAGAGAGACTAAAAATAATGATATATGGTTTTTCTAAAATTAATATCCAATAGTCAAAAAATCGGCATCTCTAATCATCATATTTTCTCTATGATTATCCTGGATACATTCAACTTTTTTCTTCCTTTGTATATGATAAATGAGATGTGAGGGAGAGGGAGTTTATTTGGAATGATCTAGAAATATATAATCCATTGGATGTGGAATAAATGGTGAAAAGATATTTTAATGTGATAATGGTCCCTCTATATAATAAAGGTGAAAAAGATTATGCTAGAAAGTAATGACAGTATTATCCAGTCTTGTGGACTGGAATGGGATTCTCAACATGGGATAGTTGATGGATAAATACCCATAATGTTTTAACTAAAGAGGAAACAGAAGAACATGGTGTTTTAAAGGCATTTTCTTCTCAAAAAACTAGTTGATATCTCTTTATTATATTCTAATGTGGACTATATAGCCAGATATCTTTCTAATCACTCTTATCTCCTCACCCACCTTGTTATTGTGATTGGTTATTCTATTCAAGCCAATGGGTGACGGTTACCAATTGTAATATTGTGATGTGTGACTCATGGGATAATAACATGGATGGTGGATCTTTGGTTAGATTTCAATACAAACATTACAGTTGGATGAGGATCCCCAAACATTTGATCCTAGTAATCCCTCCCAATCTAGGGTGTTGGAAAATCTTAATGAATATTTTGAGTAGTCCAATATGGAGTTGGAAACATGGTGAGACAAACATTTTTTCAACAACATAGTTGGAATAAAGTTCCATCTGTCCAAAAATATTCTTGAGTAGGAATGAATAACCATAGAAATTTCTTGGGTTACTTGGATGGAAGAGGGAGAAAACAGTACATTTTTTTCAAGATTGCATTCGGGATACGATGTGTTCTAATGATCTATATATCCTCCAAGAAGGTGGATCCTTCAAAAAAGATCCAACAATAGTTATTGGTATGGTTTCTTACCATTTTCAATCTATTTCTACTGATGTGAAACACTTCATGAAGGATAGACACCCAAGTGTTTAAGATGAAATCTTTGTGAATATCCCCAATGTAGTTTCTCTAGATGTTAACTATTTTTTGGAGAAAATACTGGATGATGATGTGTTATGGTGGATGTTACCACTCCCAAATCTATGATTTCATTAAGTCTTTAGAGGTTCAAAAGTTCCGTATATATGGATTCATGGGACCTCATTAAGAAATAGCATGTGGATATTATTAAAGACTCCATTTAGGGAGGAATATTTCATAGATTGTCCTATTCCACTACATTGATTCTCGTGTCAAAAGTATAAGATCCATAACATCACAAATAGAACTAAAAAATCATTTTATGTTGAATTCAATACAATATATTTTCAATTTTTATGTCTAGATGACTCTAATTTCATATTCTTATATGGATTTCTAAAAAACAACAAGCTTTCATTTATGGGTGATCTACCCAATCACTCTTTTTATATCCCATGATATGATCCATGACATCAATAGGAAGACTACTGAGTATAATATCACCGTGGAGAGTTATGTGGGTATAGAATATTCAAGGGTGGAGTGGGTTTTTACTGTCTCTATCATGGGAATCATGTGTCTCTCTGAATGGGTGGTTGATCTTTTCTTCAAATTATTTTACATTCCTTGGTTATTGGTCAACTTCATCAGGAAGATCTACGGTTTTTAATGAATTTTAGGGGTATAAGGTGAGAATAACCTCTCTCCCCAATTGTTCTCATTCTTTCCCATGACTCCCTTACTAGATACTTAAATAATATCTTTAATGTTTGGTGTTTTCCTCCATTCTCGGATATAAGGAAAATATCAATAGGATCAATAAATTTTTTTCAAATGATCTTATTACTTTCACTAATGGTTTCAATGAATCTTATAATTTTCACATCATTATTCAGGATGAATAAATCATGTCGATTTTGACGTTGATCATTTAAGGGAAAAGTAAAATCGTCAAATCAATTTCATGCTCAGGTTATAAAGGGAAGATAATTGAAGACATACATGGATTATTTATAAGATCCCTTCCATTGAAAGGTCTTAGTGATCCAATATCTTTATATAGAATAATTATTCATCGTTTTTAGGGGATTATTGATGAAATTTAAAACGTTATTCAAAACGTAAAAAACCAGTTCCTCTGATTCATGGGTCATATCACCCTTTATAATAGAATTCTTTATTCCTTTACCATGAATGATTTTTAAGATACCAATGTTCCAATGTTTGTGATTAAAAATATTGAGAATACTCTATCTAGATTTATCTGGGATGAAAAAGTAGAGGGAATAAATCAATGGGGGTTATGGGATATTATGTACTATATCTTGGAGGATGGAGGTATTAATCATAGAAGTGACTACGACACCATGAGATTCCTCCAAGACTGGTTGGCCTTAGATTTCATATTTGGAGTATCACTGTGGGAAAAAATGATTGCCAAAAAATATGGGTCTCATCCAAACATGTGGAGGGGAAAATATTCAATAATCTAGGTCTTGATCAGCCATGTTATTCTTGTTACTCAATAGGACATGATATCTATTGTGGGGTTTAGATCAATCAAGTACATCGATGAAAACTGTGTGGTAAGCATGATAGGATTCATGGGATGTCTAGTCACATAATATTCCTTCACCAAAGAAAGTAGCTTACCCATTTTCATCCATTCAATTATCTATCTTCGATAATAGGTTTTCTTGTAAATAATTTCTCTCATGGATGAATGTGATATATTTTGTTTTATTAACCTCATTAAAATTATTTTTTTAAGAAGGCATACTAATGTGTTTTACATAAAGGTTCTGATCATGAGGCATGGGGGTGTACTCTTTGGTAGAATGATTATACTCCCATTTATAACATGTCAAATTTAGTTGAAATAAATATCTTTACATAATTTAGGGGGTGTGACGCAAGTGGATCACTATCGTCTCTAAGTGAAACTTCTTTAAAAATAACATAGAGTAGTCTACTACCCACATTTTTTTTGAAGGCTAATGGGTGGCCATAGTTTGGAATGGAGTATTTTTCCAGTTTAATGGAGTTTTTAAGAGATTTTGGGGATATTATCCGAAAATCCAAGTTTCAACTCTTAGAATTTAATTCTAATGACTATAAGGTGAAATCATTGTATTTAGAGGCTAGATGTTGGAGTATCTAGAATTATCATGATGTAGAAAGGAATGAGGTTATCCCCTACTCATGTATGGATGTGATTGTTTGGGTTAGGTATGTGGAGGTCAAGATAATTCATCTCATCATGAAGTGAGATATCTCTTTATGTTTATGATTGTTTATGGTCATTCTTGTTTTAATTTATATGGACATAATATCATCTACAAAAGGTAAATGTGTATGTTGGATTTCTCTTATGGGTGGTTTTAAACATAATGTTGATAGTTAATTATATAAAAGATACATGTGATGGGGGGACATTTAGTATAGGTTTGGATATGGAAAAATTCATTTTATTTATTTTTTGGGCTGGTGGATTCTCTCATTTCATATGTTTTGGAAATGTTCATGGGTTTGAATTTATGCTGCACTAACGGTATTATTCTACACCAGATTGAAACCAACCCCTATATTCTTATCATGTCCATTCATAAGGATATTTCTATCCTTTGTTCAGTTATTTATTCTATCCAGATGTGAAAAATTCTTCTGAATATCTACATGTATCTCTCTCATAAATGTCAGGAGGGTACCAATGATACAAATTTCATTACTTCTCGAGCATCTCTAAGTAACCCATGCACCATCTTTACCAGTACAAGACCCCACTTAAGAGTCATAGTTTCATTAAATCTGATTCCCATGGTTTGTACTACATTATACCCCCTTGAATATTTTTTTACCTCATCCATTTTTCGAAATAAAATATATCAAAAACTGGATGGATGGGTATATGTTGTATTGATTCCATCTGTATTATTCTTCTGGATGGTTTATGATCCTTTTCACAAAGGTAGGTAATGACGTTTAGATTCTTGATTAATTTTTATATCAATTGACATTCCCTTTATATAATAACATACTAGTGATAACTGGACATTTAATTTCTCTAATATATCCATATTACATATCATAGATATGCTTACTACATAGAGCTTATCTTGTTTCTTAATATGGTGTTTTACTTCCAATGTTATTTGATATACTAGGGAAATACTTATAATCCATTTTATTTATTAAATATTTATATATGATCATATGGTACATTGTTTAGAGTTAAATGTATTATTCAATATATGAGGAATGATTTGGTCCTACAGTGATGGGTGGGCTGGGAATTATATAGCCCCTTGATGCATCGATATGTCTCATGAAACTAATCTGTAATCTAACATTAAATGAGTTTCTACATATTGTTTTAAATCATATAGTGAATTTTCTCTATGGTAGAAGTGTTATGATTCATAGGATAACAACATTCTTTAATTATTCATTTCCATTATTAATAATTCTATTAATATTATCCATGGAATTTTCATATTAATATTTTCTCTAGATAAAGTTTATTCATATTTTATTGATGAAATGAAATGTTTCCTATTAATTACCTTTCTATATTGATTATTCAATATCTAGTAATTTAAATGAAGTGAATTTTCAGTTATTTTCCATTCCATGTTGATTCTGTGCATTGATACATGATAGATTCCACTGTACTTAACCCTTACTAGGCATTTGAGCTCACCCTTATTTTAAATCCGTTCCCATGAATCTAGGAAGTGTAATATAAATGATATGTAATGATATTATTAAAGGAAAAATTATATTCTCAAAACTTATGTTGTAAATAATGTTCTTAAATGTAATGAAAGACTTATGTATGTATTTAGGTTACAAAAACTACAAACTATTTAGTTCTTCAGGATGTGATTCCTTGTATCACATGCCAATGTAATAAATAACACAAAAGATCATGCAAAATACGGTCTTGGATGATACATGAATGGTTATATATCAACCTCATGTCTTCTAGGTTCAATAATGTACTATTTTGGAGCCTTGTGGCATATGAAAATTATGGTACACCTATTAATTATCAAAATATAAAAGTTTTCACCTCGTCTAAATTATAAAAGTGTACCCCTTTACACATCCCATTAAAACGTAAAAATCACATTATATCTGCCAATTCCTAAACATGTTACATCATTAAATACCCCATCTCACCCTATAATACCTATTTAGTATAGAAATCCCTCATATATATCCTTTTGGTGATAACCAAAAGTAGTTTTCTGAAGACAAGTTCATGTCCCAAACCGAGAATTTTATATTATTATTATGTCTGCCACCACCAATTATTAATAAACCATGATGATATAATAATCACTTTATATTTTATATATTGATATGTTGTTATATTATGGTCATGACCTAAAAACTTCTCCACTTCCATCAAATGGAATACAAAATAATCATTTGTGTGTACGGTGGATTACTGTCTCGTGAACCGATGTTTTTATTTTTCCATCACCACCTCTCATGGATGGATATAAAGATGAATTAGATTTTTAAATATAACAATATTATAATTTTTTAATTAAAATATAACATATTCCATATTACTTTTAATTCTATGGGAATATTATAGGGTCTCTCATGTATACGATAGACTACAACCTCGTGAAGCGATTGGATTCATTCACACCATACATAAAAGGTAATAAGTATTGGTTCAATTAAAATATGTGATATATATTACAAAAAAATGATTCCTTAATTTTAATATATATTTTAACTTTTCATTCATTCATTCCATTGAGAAAATGGAAACATCATTCATGCATATATACGACCTATCGTCTGCATGAACACTACATTTATTTTTATATATCTAATTTTTAGGATTACATTTAATACTAATATTGTGAATATATGATATTTTCAAGATTGTTAACATTATTTATATGATGAAATTATGATTAATGTAAGATTTTTGAAAATAGAAAATCAACACATGCATGAAATCAAAAGTTGGTATTTCCTAAAACATGACATGAACATTGAATTGCTAATAAACAGGTAATAATATGTATTAAGTAAATCGTATATATTAAAATATATATAATTACAGTTATATAATAGATGTATAATAAACTAATAGTTATTATATGTTCGAATTTAATATAAATGAAATAATTTTACTGACATTCTTCGTTCGTGGTTTGTGGAAAAAGATATTTAATTCAAGTTATGGCTATAGTAGTAGTGACCAATGTCATATCTAGATAGGTTTTTTTAATCAAGTTGTCACCAGAGGAAAAAGTAAGGAAAAGAGTATCCTTTTTATGAATAATAAGTAAATAAACTTGGTTTGTTAAATTCATATGAGGGAAAATTGATTGGGATTAGGATTAGATTCCCTTTTTAAGGCTATCTAGGTCCTTTTAAATTAATATTTTTTGTTTATAAATACATCAATAAATGTATTGAAAACAATTTATACCCTTTCACCCTTGATTATGGATGATCTAAAATTAAAATATTACAAATGAATTCCATAGTTAGAGTATTATTTTTCTAATGTGTGATGGTCACAATGGGTCTCCTTTTAATCACATTGTCAATAACATAGCAGGTATTGAGTTTCCCTAGTTTCAAAATTAGTCCACTATTCCTTCCTCCCATGTTTAGTAATCACAAAACACTTCCCATTTGGACCTTATATCAATAAATTCGTATGATAAATAAACATTTTTAGTTAGAACAAAATTCATAATCATGGAATTTACAATTATTCAAAATTGAAATAAATATTTTATAGTATCCCATTATCATTATTAAATAATGAATTGAAAACCATTTCCAAAATAAAAATGTATAAAATAGTCTCATAAAAAATTGGACTCACTAATCACATGTGGTCACCTCTCCTTCAGCAAACCATAAAAATTTTACCCTCCATTAATAGGTAAATAATGGAGGATTAATGGACAAAAGATAAAATAAAATCTAGGAAAAGATAAATGTATTAAAAATAGAGAATCCAGAAGCCATCATCTCCCAATCCCCCAGTTGATAGATTATTTGACTCTTTAATTATTAGATTTTCTTCAAGTGTTGAATCATCTATTTACTCATATAGGGAGGTAACCTCTTTATATCACTCATTTGTATCTTTACATATATTTTTAATCATTGAATATATAATTTTAAAGATATTCTAAATTGAATTTTTTAAATTCTAGGGTGTTTCCAAATTATAGCGCTAAGATGTGATTCCACTATGATATTAGAATCATTTACAATTGGTCTAATACAAAATCCGCTTTTATGTGATTCTGTGGTCCATTTCCATCAAATCTACAACATTATCCTTTTTTATGATGGTTCATAAGATAGTGGGTTGTTTAAGTTTTACATCCTCTAGAAATACCAATGCTTTAATGGAAGGTCACATCTACCCGTGGCCTAATGGCAGATCACATATAACTTTAAACCAATGGTAGATGACATATTAAATTGGTATCAACCAACATCAAACTTTTCTTCATTCATCCTAGCATTATCTTCCTCCTTCATTCATCCTAAATAGTTGCATCATCCGATCAATCAACCACCTTATTGATAGATCGAATGTCCAAATGGTGATTTCTCCATGTATTGAATTTCATCGAAGCATGGGAATATTATTTGAGCATAGAATTCATGGGTTTATCATCAGTAGAAAAGGTGGAATCCATCAACCCCTTCAGGCTTTACAAAGGATGGAGGGAGGTCCAATAGTTAACATGGTGTGTTATTATTCCAATGTGGGCATTGGCCCTGACTACATTGGTTCTCTAGAGGTGATGAAGAGTGGTGAAAGGTGGATGATTTATCCACCTAAACTACCATTATATAAAATGTAGATCACATATTTCATTTTTACAATAGGGTTGCGTTTTCACAATAGTGTCTCTATGTGGCTTAGTTGGTGAAATGGTACTTCCTCAACCCATATAGCCTTCAAAGTGGCTACAGATCGATATAATAGGATTTAATGGAATCATTTCATTTAGAAGGAGATCATGGTGGTCATCTCGGGTCTAGGATTTGATCAATGGTGCTCCGCAGCCATGAAAGGAGGAGATTTTATAATCTCTATTTTCCCAAAATGGTTTCAATGGTTGTTCTCTAGTAAGTTGTGCAGTTTTCTGGATAAAATATCCTTGTTCGGGTCATTATTAAGGGTTTATTTTTATAAAAATTGAATTCTTCAATGATATGAATGGTTTTTTCATTATAAAATATTTTATAGTTTAACACAATTCATTATGATATTTGTTCATAGTAATTTTTTTCATTGATTTCTCCACATGAATATTCATGAAACCACAACTTGAATAAATTTTCATAGTCAATTGAATGTTTAGCCATGTTTGGTAAAAAAATCATCCTATATCATAGGTTGATCTATATGTTTGTTTCTCATTTAATGTTTTCATTACTGTACTGAATAGACCTATGCTCATGTACCTCGTATTTGAAAGTTGTACGACCACAAAAAATGAAAATAAAGTAAAAAAATTATATATATATATATATATATTATCCTATTAAGTAGGGGAGTGTTGAAACATAAAAAACATGTGATTATCTAGGTTGGGAGCTTATGGTTTCACTTTCGAGAATGTTCAAGTGATAGGTTTTTGAAATTTTGTTGAAAATGAATGTAGAATAGGTTTTTTGAATTAAACAGGGTAAAAAAAATTATTTTACCTGACCAGAATATACTGAATAATAGGTTAATATTTGAACATGAAGTGGTCGGCACACACACACATTGTAAATTAGTGTCATGCTAGACCCATTAATTATTTATATATGATTATTATTATAAATCTCACTATATATTTTTAAAAAAAATAATGAGATAGTGAATTTAGAATTTATTGATATTAAATCTTGATAGATTATACAATTTCCTATATTTACACTATGGACTGAGGAATAAAAACATGCATATATTGTTATAATTTATTAGACTACATGACATGTGGTTTTTCCAAGGAGTGAAAAAGGTTATGTGTGAGGGATTTGATACAACAAAATTTTATTGAATATTTTATTTAAAATAAATTACATAACCCCCTCACATTGTGTTAAATATTTTTTTTATTAAATATATGGGATTTTATCAATAATTTAAAATTTTAATTAAATTTTCAGTTTTATAATTTATAGTTCATTGTACTATATTGGCCATAAATATTTTTATATATATTATTCTAAATTAAACATTTGTAATAGTGTTCCTCACTCAATGGGATACAACATTCATTTAATACATCTGAGCTAGATCATGCATTGGTTGTGGTAAATGGGCCAGGAATTTAAATATGGACTTAACACACCATATTGGACCTCACTTAACCATTTGGGCCATAAAATATTCATCTTTGATATTTTAGGCCAACATTTAGAGAGAATGTGTAGGACCCAATTTATAGAAAATAAACGTTCTTTAAGGATAATTGGTTTATACATTTTGGTGGTCAAACTTGTGGTGGAAATTGGAATAAAACATCTGTCCTTTTTCCCCTTTCACACTTTGAACCTATTATAACTTATCCTTCCATCCACTATATAAATTTGGTTATCATAATTTTATGGGGTTTGGTATAGGATTTGTGATGTTTTTTCTTAAATGGTGTCCCCTGTGTACATATCACACCTCTTGTAAAAAGTATTTATTTGTTCAAAGATCTCTTCCAAGAAGGATCCCTTATCCCCTATCCCACCTCCACTTTGTGTTTCATTTCTTTCATGCTTTTAATATTAATTTTTTGTCAATAAATATTTTCTGTTATTCAGTTATCATATTTTTATTTTTTCTTATTGGGAATATAATCTAATATTTTAGACGATATTGGGTGTTTCCCATCAAATCCACTGATTATAAAAATGGTATCTACCATGAAAACTCCACCCATGGAAGAGTTATTTCATTTGTAGTAGATATAATCCCTACTACCTTCATTTCATTACATTGATTACATAAAATTAAAGTTATTCAAAAAAATTATCCATTAATTGTGTTTTAATTTTTATGGATATCAATCTACTTGTACATGACCGTGAGGTCGGGCTTGTGTGAATCATGTAAGTGAAACATCAATCTCAAAATCCAATCAACATGGGATTGAATTGTTCAATTCATGTCTCATATCCAAAATAAATTAATTAAAAAATATAGGGATAATAATCCCTAATTGGACATTAGCCATAAGTTTCTTTTTGATGATAATCAAATCAAGGTACTGTGATTGGAATTCCCAACTTTTAACTAGGGATAATTTTTCCAATATTTGTGTTCATGTTAATTTATGTAGGATTCAGAGGTTGAAAATTTTAGGGGATCAAAATTAAATGAATTGTAATTATATGGGATAATAATAAATCAATTATGTTTGTGTTAGTTTATATAGACTATATCTTCTCATATTAGTGGTATTAATGAAATTGTTTAATTGGTAGTTCTTTCTCATTTGTTTGTTTTGTTTATAGTCCAAAAATTTCTACCTAACCCCCCATCATTTTCCGTTTATTCAATTATTTTCGTTGATGATTTTATCCAATTATGGGATGTTTAATTCAATTCTTTCTTAATATAACAACCAAGGTCCACCAGTATGTTGTGTTTAGTAAAATCAGAAATATTTTTGGGAGCCTGTGATGAAATGTTCACTATTGATACATGATATTCTGATCAATTTCAATAAATACTATTTTATAGTTGACTTCTTCATGAAATACATGGAAGAGTCTGACACATCAGTCATTCTATGAAGGACATTTTTAGCGATTGGGTGTGCGAAGATTGACCAGAAAGGTAGAGAACTCAACCAAAGAGTATGGTGTGAACAAAAAAATATCAATGTCCTATAAGAGTTTACGAAATAAGATTTAAGGGAACTAAATGAGTTTAGAGAAGAGAAATTACTTGAATTTGAGTGTATCATTGATGTTGAATAAGTGAAGAAGTTGTGTTTTGTCTGAAAATGAGGACAATCAAAGATAAATCTATAAGATCAAGAAAGAGAAGATGAGGACCATGTCATAAGACATAATAGTAGTGACTTAATCCAACACATTCTAGAAATAGAAATAGAAATATATATTATATAATCTTTCATTGAGTTCATCGTATTTTAGGAATAAATATGGGATTAACCCAATAGAAATAACGAAAGTGATGCCATCAGGAAGAATAAATATATTTTAATAGGATGGATTGAAGTCATCCAATGTGGACCAGTCATAGATGACACCATTTATGGACCATTACAAGGTACAAAAAATATCGATTATTTATCACCTGATCTTATGTTGAAAGATGTATGGCTGTTTGAATTTTATTAAACAATAATTATTTTTCCAGTCAACCTGATTTTTTTTGTTTTTTAATTATTTTATTATTTTAAAGGTGCGAATACACTGACATGAAATGTTTTAAATATTTTATAGTATCAAATGTTCTTTAAACTATTTATTTTTAAGTTTCATGACCATTAACACCTAGGATGGTAGCAAGAAATAGGAAGAAAAATAAGAATTTGTAGGATCAATACATGTTTTGAACCCCATTGTTTTCATTAAATCTATATAATACATATAATCTAATCCATACATGTGATGAATCTAGTATAAAAAGTACATGTGAATCGGAATTTGAATTATCATTTAAAGATGAATAAGAATTTATATTATAATACTTTCTTGTATATTCCCTAAATTTAATTTATTTAGAGACTTTAACTTTAAATAGCATAAACACGCTTGATTCTTTCTTTAAAAAACCTAAATCGGGGTAATAAACATCTATGATGATTACCATGCCATAAATTTAAATATATTGTTCAATAAATTTGAATGATAAAATTAAGAGAATATATTTTAATAGATAAACATGTTAATTATGATTTATAAATTTATAATTTAGTGGATCATGTTTACTTATGTAGTTATTTTTTTTATTTGTTAAATATTTGAATTAGCTACGTATTCATTGATAGATTTAGTTATTTCTTATGCATATCAATTTTTAGTTTTTTGAAAACCATTTTTCAAATTATTGTGACATTCTTTAAGCCTAATATTTCCAATTCTTTGAATATTTTTTCTTGAGTGAATATTTAGAATGTATTTCATCTTGAACTTAATTAGCACTTTATCAATGCAATGAATGCATAGATCCAATTTTATTATGATTAATCCATATTTTTTAACCATTTATCCTTGGAACCATCATACATTAATCATTTTCAACGATGTTATAATCCATGAATAGTATTATTAAGAGATGACCCATGTCCAGAAGCCTATTTTATCCATTCCTACCTTCAACTAAAAATATTCAATGATATTTAAAAGAATAAGTGTGAGGAAGATATTCTCAATTATTATTAATGATATACATTATTGAGGAGACTTTTGGGGGGGTTTAAAATTTGATTTGAGGAGAGGTCGTGATATCATTCAATTTACATTAGGATTATTCACCTCTATTACTAAAAAAAATTATGTATATATATGGGTTATGCCATATGATGATAAAAAATTACCATTACTAGACTAATGATATTTTGATTTTATATAGTTGGGTGGTGTGTGTGGGATTTTTCATAAACATAATTTTTGAATAAAATAAAAAAAAATACAAAGAGAGGACAATAAATTCATTATGATTACATTTTTCGGAGCACAATTTTAGTTATTTTTGGGGAAGAGGGAGATTTCATCTGTAAGTGTGTATTTTTATTGGTGTTAATTTTTTATATCATCCATTATGATTTAGAGTTAAGCCTTTTTTGGGAATTATTTTTACATTATTTACTGTCTTACCCTAATTCCACAAATTCATTTGATCCTTAATAGTGAACCCCCCATGAATAATTATGATTTGGTATTTACATGTTTAATAGGATAGATTTCGAGAACACTTATTTTATGTGATGCATGTCTATGGCATGTGAAGAACTATATTTACAATTTTACCATTATTATGAGTAGAAGTATTCAACGTGATGTAAATTTGTAATGAATGTTTATTAATAGTGAATTCAAAATTAAAAATCGATGAACAAAAAGACATTTCCATTTCAATTGAGAAATGTAAAATAATTATATTATTGGTTTTAATTACAAAGTGTGGCTTTAATTAATTATCCATGAGTGATGCTCGAATATTTGGTTTCATTATTTATAAGTTGATTTTTTTTGACATTAAATTTAATTCATTGTAAGGTGATAATCCTTTTTAGCATTTTGAGATTCCATCCTTGATGAAAATTATGAATTCAACAGTGGGATATTTTCATAATCCTATTGCATTAATGTTATTTGATATAGTAATGCATCACTCATGATATATAAATGATTAATTCTTGCCCAAATATTAACATTCCTATAGAGACTCGGGTTTTTGGCCCTGTCAATCATTGGAATATTTCTAAGAATAATTCGAGAGCTAGGTGGGAAGACGGCGTGCGATTCCAAGGCCCGGTGTGCCCAGAATTAATTTTATAAAAATATTAAGTATTTTTATACTACGCACGTGTCAGGGGTGTGATATCTCCTAAACAGTAGCTCAGAACTGGAATCTGAGGGCACGGTTGCGTCCGGAACGTGCCGTTTACCCTAGGAGAGGTGTAAACATTGCGGGCGCGGGCCTGCGGTGAGAAACGCCACCAGGGGCGTTTTCTTAAATAAGTGGCGAAGTTAGTGTGCGAGCGTTGGCTCGAATAACTTCTGAACAGAGTCTCGGATGGAAAATATGAGTCCGCCATTGTGTTCAGAACGGTGCGTTTACCCTAGGGGTGACCTTACATTTGTTCGCATTGGGCGTCGGGTCCGAGGCGGGTTTGGCGTCGGCGGGCGGCTGATATAAATATCACCCCCCCCCCCTTACCGTTCCTCTCGGTGTTCTTCGCCGTTCTTCACCGCCGCTCTGGCGAATCGAGCAAACGAAGCGCCCACGAGCTCAGAATTCGACGACAAACATGCCAGGAGCGCACAACCGAAACTCTGGAGCGTGGATCTGAAGCAGAACGGCGGCGTTTCGCCCGCGAGGTAGGCGGATTTGAGTTTTAACCCCTGATCTCGTTTTTACTGCGTTTTTCTGCAAATTGAAGCCGTATCAGTATAGATCGTGTCGCAAGGGTCATGTAGACGCCTCCAGATCGTAAAACGGACCACCGGGGTGCCCCCGGCGATCCGCAGAATATCCGCCGGCGTGGCGGCGCCGGCGGCGGCAGCCGGTCCAGGCCGGCCCGACCTCTTTTACCATACAGGGGTCTTTAAACACCCATATTTTGCAATCCGGGAGCCGGATTCGCGCGCCGTTTGTGGTGACATGAGCCTGACGAAGAGGCGAACCCTCCGGTGTGGGTTTGAGGGTTTAAAGGTTCGGGATCTTGGCCTGGGAGCTAGAAACATTGTAAAAAATAATATTATTTTATTATTTTACGACTTCGGGCCGTTGTAATTTCTACCCGGAGCGTTCGATTGACGTGCCGTCAGTGACGTTGAGACCCTGATGGTATGACGGACTTTTTGAGATAGTTTCCAGGTGTTGGGTATGAGAACGGGGTACGGGCCCCATGAGGCTGGGTTTTGGCGTTTGCATAGAAACACAGCTTTTTCACCAGGAGTCCGATTTTGGCGGATGAATAGTCGATCCTGTGTGTTTTTCCGAGAGGATCACAATGGTGCGATCCGTTCGATGAGTTTCGGAATCCAGGCGTGGGCCTCACCCGAGCTGGCCATCGGTGAATAGTACCTTTTTCACCGGGTGTCCGTTTTGGACGAGTGAGTAGTCGATTCCGCTTGTTTTTCCGACGGGATCATCGTGGTATGGTCCGCTCGATGAGTTTCGCGATCGTTGTGTGGGCCCTACACGATCTAGCTACGGTGAATAGTTCCTTTTTCACTAGTGCTCTGTTTCGGGTGAGTAAACAGCCTATCCTGCGTATTTTTCCACGTGGAACGCGATGGTGGCCTCGGATTTGGCTTAGGAGGTGCGCAGTGTGGCGTTGTGGTGGGTCGCTCGGGTTACCGACGTTTGGACTAGCAGTGGTTGAGGGTTCTCCATTGGTTCGTTCCTATGAGGGTTCGTGTGGTATCGCAACCTACATATGGGTTTGTGATACTCTCGATGGGATGTTTAAACTGTTAGAGTTGTGGTATCCCTCTGGTGGGCCCGATGTGGATCCTCTAGCATCTTTACCCTAGATCGGGTTCTTGGTATCGCTGTGACCGCTTATTTACGGGTGGCGATCCCCTATCTAGCAGGTTAACCCCGTAGGGTTTGTGGCATCATCGGAAATATGATCCCCTATGCGGTGGGCCGTGCTCAGTAGGGTTGTGGCATCATCAGGTATACGATCCCCTACTCAGCATGTGGTTTATAGTAGGGTTACAGTATCGTTGGTTATGCAATCCCCTACTCAACGCGTGGTTTCGGTAGGGTTGCGGCATCGTCAGTTCAATCCCCTACATTGTGAGTTATTCCAGATAGGGTTCCGGTATCGTCGTGAGCATCTTTATATGGACGATTATCCTCTATCTGAGTGTGGAGTTTCTGTCGAGCGCCAGATCGGGTTATGGTATCCCCCAGTGGATCTTGGGTGTGATCCCCTATCTGTGAGAACTACATATGTGAGATTAGGTCGTGGTATCCCCTTGCGGACACTGGGAGTGATCCCCTATCTGTGAGCTACGTATACCGGAGTGGGTCTTCGTATCCCCTAGCGGACCCTAGCGGTAATCCCGTAACTGAGGAGTTTGGTGGTTATGTTGTTTCAGCGAGGTTTACTCATTGATGTTATCCGACAAGCGTGGTCTCTCGGGTGAGCATCTGAGATGTTTGATCGGGACTCGGTGGAGTGTATCTCTCGGATGAGTGTCATCTGTGATGGCAGTGATCATGGAGTGTGCTCTCCTGGTTGGGGGCAGTTGCTGGTGATGAGGTCGGTACCTCTTGTGGATTTGTAGCATGAGATGAGTATATCTGGATTGTTCAAGGTGTATGTATGGGCATACACCTGAGCTGAGCTGAGCTGACTCGTTGTGTTTAGATGAGGATGGTCACGAGATGGAGTTTCTCTCTCATCTGGGTTCCCTCTGGCTGGCTTGAGCAGACTGTTGCCTTTCAGTTTCTCCCTTGGGTTTTGGGTTTTTGGGGTGCCTACTGAGTATGTTTATACTCACCCCTGCACGGTCTTTGCCCGCACATGTTTGTGTGTTGTGCAGACCACAGGCCCTTCGACGGAGTCCCAGGAGGACCCAGAGCAGGCAGAGCTTAGTGAGAGAGTTGACCGTGGTGTTTACCGGAGCTGTGCCGAGGGAGCTTTCTGGTGGGTGTTTGTGGCATCGTTCCCCTCATCAGGGCAGGTTGGACGCGCTTGTAGTTTTCTTTTGGTGGGCCCTGTTTTTCCCTTCTGTACTTCTGTTGTACTCTGGTTTTGGATAGTGTATGCATGCATTTACTTTTCAGTTTCTATATCTCTGCATTGTTGCATGGAGGTGTTTGTTGGTGCGTGTGTACAGGTACCTTAGGATAATGCCTCCCATGTGTGTGATAGCCTACTCGGCGTTGGTCTCCATCCCCTGGCCTATTGGAGGCGGGCTTGGGGAGTCACGGCTTGAGCCCCGTTGGGTCGGGTCGTGACAGAGTGGTATCAGAGGGGGTTCCTCCTTTGGGATTTCAGAGCGTAGCTGGTCTAGCTGTGAGCCTGGTTTGGGTTGTATAGCGGTAGTGTTAGGATGTTTCGAGTTCGGCTTTCAGGCTAGGGACTCCAGTGTTGGTGCGACGGCCGACGTATCCATACACCAGGACTCTGATAACATGCCTTTCGACTCGGGACATTCGTACACTGGTCGCTGGGACATAATGGTACATGCATCATATTGTCCTGGGTTCTTGGTTTTTCCTTGTCCTTCTTGAGACAACTCTCCAGATATACTCTTTGACTGTGGTGCGTCTTGAATGTATTTCAGGATGCCTCCACGATGACAGCCAGCTAGGGTTCCGCAGCAATATTTTTTTGACGATCAGCCCCGTGTAGTGGCTGTGGAGTAGGGCGCAGGTTCTGAGGTTGCACCTCCAGGTGGTCTGCCAGTTTAGCCACCACCTGTCGAGCAAATGGTTGTGTCGGCGGTTCAGGACGAGGTTGCAAGCAGGCTGAGTGCGCTGCATGAGTTCCAGAGGCAGCGACCTCTGAGGTTCCGGGGTGATCCAGATCCCCAGGCTGCTGATGACTGGCTTGAAGCAGTCACCCGAGTTTTCCGCCTAGTGAGGACACCTCTAGATCAGATGGTGGTCCTAGCGGCGAGCCTTCAGCATGGTTCTGCTGGGCGATGGAGGAGTTTGGTGACACAGTCCCATGATGAGGAGAAGTTCATGTGGGCAGAGTTTGAGCGGCTCTTCAGGGAGGAGTTCTATCCGGTGATGCTGAGGTCAGTGCGGATTCAGGAGCTTCTGTAGCTTCTCTAGGAGAGCATGACTATGTCGGAGTACTCAGCGAGGTTTACAGACCTGTCGCACTACTCCCTGGATATGGTTCGAGACCCGTTCTTTAGGACTCGGACCTTCGAGCAGGGCTTACGCAGGGACATCCAAGCAGGTGTGGTTTCCTTGTGCCTGCCCATATATGTTGGAGTGCTGGAGAGAGCGTTGGCGGTGGAGAGTTTTCTGGCTGAGCAAATCCCCCCTGTTAGTGCTGGGCACGTGAGAGCTGAGACATCATCGGTCAGATCGGCATCTGGTAGCCGACGACAGACTCAGGGGTCAGGACGTGGTCGACGTTTCAGGAGGCGACCCCAGGATGGAGGATCTGAGCCTCAGGGCTCACAGGGCTCGCAGGCCAGTTTTGGTCAGCCGCAGTAGAGGCGGTGTTACGCTTGCGATGGTCGGGGACATCTTTCTAGAGATTGTCCGACCCGACGTGCTGTTGAGAGGGAGCTGGTCGATGGTCCACCTTGGCAAAGGCAGCATCTCGAGCATGGAGGTCCATAGGGCGGCGAACGTGGTGGCGGAGCTGGTGCAGGAGGAGGAGGAGGTGGTAGGCAGTGTCAGTTGCCACCACCCCCACCCCCAGGTGGTCCACGCCAAGCTCAGGGAGCTGGTGGTCGAGGGCGAGGACAGCTGCATGTCCTGGAGGCAGTCGACCCAGAGGCACCACGGATCGATAGAGGTAAGCCTTGTGTCTTTTATACTTACTGCAGTAGTATGATAGACATTGTTTAGCGGCACTCTTTCCTTTTTTTTTCTTTCCCGTGTTTTGTTCAGGGCGTTGGTAAGACCCTGTGTGGGAGTTGTTCTTCATGCTTCGAATGCGTGAGGAAGAGGGATCCTTCCCCCACCGAGACGTGTTTTTGTGACGCGATTAAAACCATGCGGGCGAGTCAGTGTTTCCCAAAGCGGATAGTATTGAGGTGTGGTGGATGAGTCCCTCTGACTTATGTGTTCGGGCATGGGTGTTTGTTGGTGAGATCGTTGGTGTGTGAGACCCAGTTGAGAGTCCAGTCGCTTTCCTTGTGCTTAGAGCTTTTCGGGGACGAAAAGTTCTAAGGGGGTAGGATGTAGCGACTCGGGTTTTTGGTCCTGTCAGACTTTGGAATATTTTTAAGAAAAATTCCAGAGTTAGACGCGAAGACGGCGTGCGATTCTGAGGCCCGGTGTGCTCGGAATTAATTTTATAAAAATATTAAGTTTGTTTTATACTATGCATGTGGTGGGGGTGTGATATCTCCTAAATGGTAGCTCAGAACTGGAATCTGAGGGAAGGGTTGGGTCCGGAACGTGCCGTTTACCCTAGGTAAGGTGTAAACAGTGCGGGCACGGGCCTGCAGTGAGAAACGCCACCAGGGGCGTTTTCGTAAATAAGTGGCAAAGATAGTGTGCCAGCGTCGGCTCGAATAACTTCTGAACGGAGTCTCGGATGGAAAATATGAGTCCGCCGTTGTGTTCAGAACGACACGTTTACCCTAGGGGTGACCTTACTTTTGTTCGCATCGGGCGTCGGGTCCGAGGCGGGTTTGGCGTCGGCGGGCGGTTGATATAAATATCAGCACCCCCCCCCCTTTACCGTTACTCTCGGCGTTCTTCGCTGTTTTTCGCCGCCGCTCCGCCGAATCGAGCAAACGAAGCGCCCACGAGCTCGGAATTCGACGGCAGACGTTCTAGGAGCGCGCAACAGAAGCTCTGGAGCGCGGATCTGAGGCAGAACGTCGGCGTTTCGCCCGCGAGGTAGGCGGATTTGAGTTTTAACCCTCGATCCCGTTTTTGCTGCGTTTTTCTGCAAATTGAAGCCGTAACAGTATAGATCGGGTCCCTATGGTCGTGTAGACGCCTCCGGATTGTTAAACGGACCACAGGGGTGCCCCCGGCGCGACACCGGCGCCGCGGCACCGGCGCCGGCGGAGTCCGGCGGCCCGCCGAGGAGCGGCGCGTGGCGGAGGGCCGCCAGCCAGGGCGGACCGGCGGTGGTGGCCGGGCCAGGCCGGTCCGGCCTCTTTTACCATACGGGGGTCATTAAACTCCCGTATTTTGCAGTCCTGGGGCCTGATTCGTGCGCCGTTTACGGCGACGTGACCCTGACGACGAGGCGAACCCTCTGTTGTGGGTTCGAGGGTTTAATGGTTCGGGATCGTGGCCCGGGATCTAGAAACGTCGTAAAAAATAATATTATTTTATTATTTTACGACTTCGGGCCGTTGTAACTTCTACCCAGAGCGTCCGATTGACGTGCCTTCAGTGGCGTTGAGACCCTGATGGTATGACAGACTTTTTGAGATGTTTTCCAGGTGTTGGGTCTAAGAACGGGGTGCGGGCCCCATGAGGCCGAGTTTTGGCGTTTGCTGAGAAACGCAGCTTTTGCACCAGGAGTCCGATTATGGCAGATGAATAGTCGATCCTGTGTGTTTTCCCGAGAGGATCGCAATGGTGTGATCTGTTCGATGAGTTTCGGAATCCAGGCTTGGGCCCCACCCGAGCTGACCATCGGTGAATAGTACCTTTTTCACCGGGTGTCCGTTTTGGACAAGCGAGTAGTCG
Source organism: Viscum album (assembly GCA_963277665.1). Lineage (NCBI taxonomy): Eukaryota > Viridiplantae > Streptophyta > Magnoliopsida > Santalales > Viscaceae > Viscum > Viscum album. Next base: position 1,719,628,149 of record OY728140.1, on the reverse strand, counting down.
ATTCCGCTTGTTTTTCCGAGGGGGTCATCGTGGTACGGTCCCCTTGATGAGTTTTGGGATCGTTGTGTGGGACCAGCATGAGCTAGCTATGGTGAATAGTTCCTTTTTCACCAGTGCTCTGTTTCGGGCGAGTAAACAGCCTATCCTGCATGTTTTCCCACATGGAACGCGATGGTGGCCTCGGATTTGGCTTAGGAGGTGCGAAGTGTGGCGTTGTGGCGGGTCGCTCGAGTTAGCGACGTTTGGACCAGCAGTGGTTGAGGGTTCTTCCTTGGTTCGTTTCTACGAGGGTTCGTATGGTATCACAACCTACGTATGGGTTTTTGATCCTCTCGATGGGATGTTTAAACTGTTAGAGTTGTGGTATCCCTCCGGTGGGCCCGAAGTGGATCCTCTAGAATCTTTACCCTTGATCGGGTTCTTGGTATCGCTGTGACCGCTTATTTACGGGCGGTGCTCCCCTATCTAGCAGTTTAACCCTCGTTGGGTTTGTGGCATCATCAGAAATATGATCCCCTACGCGGTGGGCCAAGCTCAGTAGGGTTGTGGCATCGTCAGGTATAGGATCCCCTACTCAGCATGTGCTTTATAGTAGGGTTACATTATCATTGGTTATGCGATCCCCTACTCAGCGCGTGGTTTTGTTTGGGTTGCGGCATTGTCGGTTCGATCCCCTACATCGCGAGTTATGCCATATAGGGTTCTGGTATTGTCGTGACCATCTTTATATGGACGATGATCCCCTATCTGAGTGTGGAGTTTCTGTCGAGCGCCAGATCGGGTTATGGTATCCCCCAGCGGATCCTGTGTGTGATCCCCTATAAGTGAGAACTATGTATGCCAGATCGGGTCGTCGTATCCCCCAGCGGACCCTGGGAGTGATCCCCTATCTGTGAGCTACTTATACCGGAGTGGGTCTTGGTATCCCCTAGCGGACCCTAGCGGCGATCCCCTATCCGAGGAGTTTGGTGGTTATGTTGTTTCAGCGAGGTTTCCTTAGTGATGTTATCCGACGAGCGTGGTCTCTTGGGTGAGCATCTGAGATGTTTGTTTGGGACCCGATGTAGTGTATCTCTCGGATGAGTGTCATCTATGATGGCAGTGACCATAGAGTGTGCTCGCCTGGTTGGGGGCAGTTGCTGGTGATGAGGTCGGTACCTCTTGTGGCTTTGTAGCGTGGGATGAGTATATCTGGATTGTTCAAGATGTATGTATGGGCATACACCTGAGCTGAGCTTAGCTGACTTGTTGTGTTTAGCCGAAGATGGTCACGAGATGGAGTTTCTCTCTCATCTGGGTTCTCTCTGGCTGGGTTGAGCGGATAGTTTCCTTTCAGTTGCTCCCTTGGGTTTTGGGTTTTTGGGGTGTCTACTGAGTATGTTTATACTCACTCCTGCATGGGCTTTGCCGGCACATGTTTGTGTCTTGTGCAGACCACAGGCCCTTCAACGAAGTCCCAGGAGGACACGGAGCAGGCGGAGCTTAGTGAGCGTGTTGACCAGGGTGTTTACCGGAGATGTGCCGAGGGAGATTTCTGGCGGGTGTTTGTGGCAGTGTTCCCCTCGTCAGAGCAGGTTGGACGCGCTTGTAGTTTTCTTTTGGTAGGGCCCTGTTTTGCCCTTCTGTACTTCTGCTGTACTCTGGTTTGGGATAGTGTAAGCATGCATTTACATTTTAGTTTCTATATCTCTGCACTGTTGCATGGAAGTGTTTGTGGGTGTGTGTGTACAGGTACCTTAGGCTAATGTCTCCCATGTGTGTGATAGCCTACTCGGCACTGGTCGCCAGCCCCTGGCCTATTGGAGGCGGGCTTGGGGAGTCGCGGCTCGAGCCCCGTTGGGTCGGGTCGTGACGATTCCTTCCGGAACCACTAATCCTGAGGTGGAAGGTCACATGACCTCATGAACACCACCATGTATGTAACAGGATGTTGACTTGTAGTGGGGGTCTAATTCTGTCAGTGGGGAGACTATACCATTAGTATCATTTTAGGGATTCAACAATAAAAAATAATCAATATAATAATTTATTATTGTAATCATGTGGAAATATAAAGATGGAATACATGAAAAATAAATAAAAGAGGCTCCCAAAAGATTCATTTCTACCTAGTGTAAATAAAAATGATAAGTAAAAATGATAAACATCAAGTCCTTTTAGTTTTTGTCCAATATAACCACCAGCTTCATGTTCATCAGCTCAGCTATCCACCACAAGGACTTTTCCCTTCATCATACCCCTAAAGAAATATACATGATCACCTAAATTCCTATCTAGGGTGTGAGTACTAGAAGTAGTATGACAACACCAATGTGTCCTTATCCTACTGTGATAAATTATAAAAGTCTATTACATAATAAAAATAAATGTGTGATAAGAGAAAACATACAAACCAAAACCAGGAGGCCATTCACTAAACAAGAAACTATAAACCCCCAACCATAACTACATTGGATGAATTCTGAAATTTTATTATATGTACTTATGTATTCATACAAACCAAAATAAATTATATGAGTCACTTGAAATATACAAGGCATAAATTGCAATAACCCACATGGAATATATAATAAATCGATTAATACTCGTAATTGACAAGGCATCAAATATATGTAACCTACCTTGAATCCACAAGGCATCAGGTAACACTCAAAATCCACAAATCATCTTGTGTCGTCCATCTACACGGATTCTATAATGAAAATAGTAGATTCTAGTTCAGAATGTTATCACGATTCTCTATCATCATCATCATACACCATACACACTACCCACAAGGAGTAATCAAACCATGATGACCACTTGTCAAGTATACACATACCAATCCTCCAAATGAAATAATGACATCCAATAGCATGATAAGAACCATAGAACACATCCTGAGAAATATAGAATAACCATATACATCAATCTGTGAATAAAACATCATCATGTAATTTAGTTACCATATCTGTCTCATGGAATCAAGCCATACAATATCATGGGCCACAAAAACATCCACATGCTATCACATGTCATATATGAATTTCAATCAAGACAAACATAAATCATAGCATGGAAATATATGTGTTATGATATCCCAAAAATTTATATAAGTTCATCTATCAAACATTTTCAATATCATTGGTAATGATAATCCAACTAATGTGGTTAAATAGATGTATTGGAAATATTTTGTTGTCAAAAACACATGTTCATGACGTTATTTTTGAAAATGTCGATAAATCAAATCTTGAGATTCATTAATAGAACCTTGAAACAAAACTATATTTTCTATGTTAAGAGGATATAAAATATCCCATGTAATCAAACATTCTCCCTCTTGGATAATTTTAAAATTATCATTCTACAACAACAAAAGGACTTGTAGAAATCTTCATTAGAATAAATATGTTTTTATAATTTATTATCAAATATCATTTTATAATTATCTATTGAAAATTGTTCATAAATTTTCATTTTGTATTTATAGCTGATAATTTTTCCAAATTTATTTTTTTATAGTTATATTTGTTTTTAATTTATCCTAAACTATACATTATAATTATTATTTGATAATATATCCTAAATTATCATTTTATAATTATATCTTGATAATATATCCTAATTTGTCTATTTATAATCATCTTAGATAATTTATTTTAAATAATCTTTTATAATTAACTTTTTGTAATTTAATATACATTATCATTTATAATTATCTCTCATAATTTTGTAAAGTATCCATTGTTATTTTTTTTCAATTTCACTATTTTTTATAATATTTTAAGGATAATCAGATAAATTTATTGTTTTATAATTCTTATAATTATTTTTCATGATTTTTATTAATTATGTTTGGATAAATCCCAATATTATCCTTTTATAATATATTATTATTAGATCATTTCCATGATTTAATCATCAGTATTTATATTATAAGAATTTCACATAAATTACTTTTTGAGAATTCTATATTATTAACTTCTGATAACCCCCTAAATATTTATCTATTGATAATTCATTAAAATTATAATATAATAATTTCATTTTAAAATACCTTTGATATTTTTTTATAAATACTCCCTATAATTTTTTTGAATTATCCATAGACAATTAATGGAATTATCTTTTGATTATTTTTAAAAATTTACCCCTAGGTAATTTGATGAGATTACCCTATATAATTCGATATGATTACCTTAAAATAATTAATTATCTATTATTAATATCTTACTAATAACCCCTATATAATTTATCTTTTATCAGTGTGTTTAGAATAATCATTTTCACCCAATTGAATATAAGAAAATAAAATAAAATAATATCAAACATTCTTAAATAGTGATTCATGCAAGGGGTTTGAGAAGGTAGACCGTAGAATGGAACCATAGAACCTCATATTTGATTGATTGATATTTAGAAAACCCATAATAAAGAATTTTGGGATCACCGAGACTCGATGTAATCAACTTAAATTGAATTAGGAACCATTCAACTATTTAAATAAAATAAAAATGATAGTAATTAGTATGATAAATTTAAACCAACCATTTTAATCATTGTTTCACTAGAATATTGATTAAAGAGAGTATTAATTCCCCACTTAAGGAATTAAAATTTTTAACCAGCCAAAATTGGTTAACATCCATGCTTTTCGATTTTCCATCCATTAAATATGTTTAATTGATATCCGCATGAAGGTGTATAAAAAAAGTTTATAATTAAATTAACTACAAAATATTAGAGAACATAACCATACAAGTGATAAAACAAAATTCGGGATGCATGTATATGTTATGTAATTTCTAAGGTAAACCCCATGTTTTGAACCTAACAGTGGTCTTGAATTTCTCAAATGATGCACCATTTTAAATATACTCATTTTTTAGAAAAATTTATAATACAAATATTAAATAATTTAACCTCATGTGAGATGCTTCCAAACACCCCACGCACACCAATATTATTTCGTGAATTTCATAAAACCCTCATCCTTAAAATATATATGGTAACAAATTTCTCATACAACACACTTTTAGGGATATATTCAATTATTTTCTGAAAGTATCAATAAAAATATTCAATAAGTTATCCTCACAAGTGATGTTACTAAAACCATGACGTGCACAATTGTATGGACGCTCATAGGTTAAACCTCACATCTCAGACCGAAAGGTCATCCCATATTTCTCATACGACATATATTTTGAAAGAGAATCAATTATTTTCAGAAACAAACATATAACAAAAATATTATATAAGTTATCTTCATGTGCGCTATAACCAAAAACACGATGTGAACAACTCTTATATCACACCTAGGGTAAATCACACATCCTAGACATAACAATGGTCTCATTTTTATCGTATAACTTACCATTTGGGAGATATAAAATTGTTTGCATACTAATATTATTAAAAATATTAAATAAGTATTACATTATTGTGATGTTAGAAAATGTCTAATGCACACAAATTTTATGTCACACAAAGGATAAACCCCTCATCTTATACCTAAATATGGTATCATATTTCTCATATGATCTACCATTTTGAGAGATATTGTATTATTTTGGTGAAAATATCTAAATTTAATAAAATTCATTTAAATAATTTTTTCTATATGAATGTACTAGGGAATGCAGCAGAAAGTGATGACTCTAGGATTTAAAAATTTTCATTGTCAAGATGATAGAACCTATCCCATTCATCAGTCCAAGTTCGGGTATGGTCCCAAGGATCTTGTATGAGTTAAACAAAGCATGGAAAAAAATAGAATGCATACCTCTTTCTGAATTTAGTCACGCATGAACACAGATCATTGTTGGTGACCACAGATTAAAGGATTTTAAATAAAACCTTACTTGAACATTTACACATGTATAAAGATTTTTCCCTATACATCTTTTAATTTTGGTTACTACTTCGTAGCACTAACACATATTTCGACGTCGGGTCAATAACCTCGATCTCGTCCTGTTGATCCATCAAAAAAACCTTGGATCGATTGACCAGAGATATAATCTATCCATATAGAAAGTGTGAGGAGAGAGAGGTACCCAATTCTATATTCATGAATAGTGAATAGAATGAGCCACTCATCCTGCTTATACTGTGCCGGGTGATGATACCAGGAAGGGTTTCCCCGACCACCAAATACAAAAAAACCACTAAATAATAAATTTATAAATAATTTTAACAAAAAAATTATATCAGATATATTATTTATTTTTTATCACAAACATATAATATATTATAAATATACTATTTGATAAACCCATGTAATTTAACTCAACTATGAATTCAATCTAATAATAAAATAACATAGAATATTAAAATAGTATTTATTCATATAATATTTTTCTCATATTCATTACATTCCTTGTAAATAATTTTAATAAATAAATTCAACTCATATATTCTATAAATGAATAATAATGAAATTATTTTTTAACAATAATCGGGTTCTTGGAAGACACTCGCACATTGTGGTGGGTCCCACCATTCCCAACATACCTATTCATAATAATATAATAGGTTCTTGAATATGCTATTGTATGTGACAGTATAGGAACATATCACAATTGAAATTAATACTATTTAAGGAAAAAGTGTGGAGTCTGGTTACCTTTCAAGGACCTTAAATTGATAATGAAAAGTTATAACAATGCAAAATAACCTAAAAACATTCACTATGTAATATAATCTCTTCGTCTTTTGATATCTCACAAAGATAGATGCACACTTGTGTCATCGCCCTTTTGATGATATAAGTAGATGAATTTACCTATGATTACATTGGACATGGATTTATGAAGGTAATACCATCTTGATCAACTAGTCTTGTGATTTTACTTGCTTAAATCGGATGTGCCCAATTTTATCTTGACCATTCAACCAATTTAATAACATTAACGATGCACCAAAAAAATATACCTCACCAATATTTCTATATCATGTCTTTTCCTTTCATCAAAATACATTATAAAATGGAACACATTGATGATGATCTCATGTCTAGAAACTAATACACATGTCCATTTATTGGAAGTTCCAATGACACATTAAAAATGTGGCATTCATAATTGTAGGTATTTCCTAATGATCTCAGATACCATAGTTTTCCATGTGAAAACGTTATGAGATGAAGTCACTATGATTATGAGACCCCTACACCTGATAATTTGAAGTAAAGTGTGTTTAATTAGTATTATAAATCTGGAACATAAATCATATATTTAGGATTAATGAAATAATATCTCGGGGTTCTTATTATATCTTGGGATATTCTATAACAGTTTGATATGAAAACGAAAATATGGAAATTACCCTTTAAATATTGGATGCAAGAAATGTGGCCACTATTATAGTAAGTGTAAGTCATGCATATCTCAAAATATATAGAAAATGGTAATACTAGATTTCTATATAGTTGGGTCTAAGAAACCCACCATTAAAACACTCCCACTTTCTCCGGAATAAACTTGTTAACCATCCTTGTTATCTGTCACATGATTAAGATCATATTTTTGTTTAGTGATGACTTTAGTTTCTAGGTGTTTCGCGTCTCCACTGCACAACAATTCTTTTATATGTGACCCAATGTCATTGAGTAAAATATCTCAAGGGATGTTATTCTCAATTATATTCCTTTTTCACTATCATAATTGACATCTTTGGTAGTGATAGTTATATAATTATCAAAATGATAAAACGTATATACTAGGGTGGATTCCAAGAACATGATAATTTTTTTTCTTAATTTACCCTTCATATTTATTTTTCTATGTAGCTACAATGAATTTTTTATTTAATGATAAAACTACCATTGGCTAGTATGATCTTATTTATATCATCAACTCAACCTGACTGTGAGGTTAGATAACATTTATCTATGAAAAACATGTTTTTGTCCCCAAAAAACTAGTATCCCTTCCTTTCCACATACCAGGAATATATCCTTTTTACTTAATCTTGTAATACTGAATAGTTTTTTTATCATTAATTTAATGTATCATCGATATAACTAATAGTTTCATACTAAAAATTATATCCTGAAAATATTAATTTCTTTACATATCATGGAATACATGTCATGACCCGACCCAAACCGGGGTTCAAGCCGCAACTACCCCAAGACCACCTCCATATTCCAGGGGTCGCAACCAGTGATGAAAGAATATCTAACATGGGGTGGAGGACTTTTCCTAAGTACGTGTATGAAATAACACACACACACATACACACAACCATATCAATGAAAAACGGCATAGGAAAAGTATAAAATATGCAACCAAACAATGAAGTAAATAAATAATGCATAACCATTAACATGTGAACGTGTTTAAATGTGATAACTAAAATGTAAATGATCAAAATACATTCCCAAGCAAAAACTATATCCCAACCCAAATAAATTGGAAATGGAAACTATTGATATAGCCTTACTCTAGAATCCCAAGCTGTGACAACTATACCTGGTCCACAGAACATGGTATCCCTATGCTTCATTTAAGCCATCACTAATTTATTCCTCGTCTTCATAAGACACAACACGTGTGAGAAAATCTGATGTTGGGGTGAGTATATACATACCCATTAGGATTCCCCAAAATATGAATTGGGTGATGTAAGATATATAACCATAATAGAAATATATTAGACACACGATATTTTCAAAGAGAAAATCTCAATCCAAACTAAGGGAGTGTATCCTTACACAATTAAAAGGGTATCAAAATGATTATTAACTGAACCACATGTCGAGTCTTCTCCACATATGAATGTAGAGTATACTCATTCAACAATGAGATTCTAAAATTAGAATGAACGTGGAATACCCCACATGTTTTCACCTCCCGTGGAAGGAGAGTGACCAATTAAATAGTTATGGACACCTAAAAAAATATATATCCTCAGTTAAAATATTCCCTAATGAGAGAGTAAGGGGATATCCATCTTAAAACACTCCCCACAAATAAGAGTCTCTAACAATTCCAAAAGTCCATCAACGATGCCCTATATCCCACATCTCATCCTAGAAGTAACCATCCCTATCAGGTCATGAATCATCACTATGAAAAATATTCAAGTGTACCTATTCATTATGTAGAGGACCTATTCCATAGTATAATAATAGGGATCCTCTCGAAAAGAATTTGAGGACTGTACTATAGAAATATACTATGGGGTACCACCCAGTAGATGTCCAGGACCCCCATTGTCAACTCTACTAGATGGTACCACTCGGTAATCAACATGAACTCCACCCCCTCCTCTAGTGGGTGTATAACTAGATAGTTGTCAAGGACTCCACTGCACATCTCAATTGGAGGTTAGCACTCGATAGTCGTTGAGGACACAAATACTATGCATTGCTTGAGGGTACAACTCAGTAGTCAGTAATGACTCCACTACCTAACTCTACTAGAGGGTACAAAGAGGTATTCATTAAGGACTCCACTTACTATATGTAGTTGAGGTTGAAACAAAGTAATCATTTAGTACTCCACTACCTAGATCTACTGGAGGGTACATCATATAATTCTTTGAGGACTCCACTGCCCACCTCCACTGTAGGGTATAACTTGGTAATAATTGATAACACCACTTCCTATCTCTATTAGAGGGTATAACTCGTTAGTCATCAGGGAATCCACTGTCCAGATGTACTAGAGGGTACAATTCAGTAGTATATGGTTTTCATATGTGATCAATGTTGTTATTGATCATCACCTAGCTAGACATCATGCTCAGAACAATTCACATCATGTCATGAAAATCACAACCAATTGTACCATCAAAATATATATATATAAGAATATTAAAAATATACTACTGATGGGCCAAAATACTACTTCAAATGAAGTATATATAGAACCTTGAAGTCTACTGAAAAATATTAAATGGGGAACATGGAATGTGAGGGGACACACATGACATGTGGCCCCACTCCATCACTTGGCTATGTCCCTGTAGGTACACCACCCAATAATCCTTTTACAGTAGAGGCCATAATGGATGACTACATGGAATATCTAAGCTATCCAGGACCAAGTTACATCCTTCTTCTCGTGTTTGTGTACATGAATCCCATGTCTATGTACACAGGTACACGAAATGTGGCTTCACCCAAGGTTCTTACCATGTGCTCAAGTCATTTCCATATACTTTTGTACATGGACATATGGCTGGTCATGTAACCCTACATGGAGTCATATCCATGCGACCCATCACATGGTTCATCCAACTGAGGATCAAGCATATGACATTTAAGAAGACTCAACAATATTCTATCTTTATAATTTTTTATAACCGTAGCCGCCACAGAAAAGTGGCTACATGTCGTGTGCTAATCCTTTTAACCGATGTTTATTCGGGTGTTTCACGGTATCATAGATCCAATTTCCATGAATCAATTCAAGATAAACATATTCAATTTCATCCCTATACAAAGAATAAAACATTGAATCAAGCATTATCTAATTGATTTTTTCACTCTAGTGGGCGAAAACCAAATTAAATGAGTCCACATGGGTTTTGTCATTCGACCAGTATACATTGTAGGGCTTAGTTCATCCCATCATTAAAGATTTGATCTTATTTTTTTTGACAATTATCACCAATTACTTAAAAAACATCCAAATCATTGTTCATTTCATCAATCTGATTAATGTTCATCAATCAATCATGATCATGGGGGTCTGATCAGGCTTGGTACCACTATGAAGTGTCGATTCATGACTGTGGGTGCTACCTGTAATGAAAATGTAGAAAATGAGTGGAAAACACAAGAAAAAAAGATTAATTAACATTTTATATGAGTTTATTTCCAGGGATCATGAACGATAATTCAGTGTTATAAAAAATTGAATAATCAATTAAAATTTCAATACATGGGTGCATGCGCAATCCCAATAATTACATAGATTGATAGATGGCTTTGATCTACTCAATTAATTTATTCAAAAAGGGTGTAAACCAAAAATTTATGATTCGTACATAGATAATAGATCATTCTTCATTTAATAAACCACTCTCCAATGATGGAATGATTTTGTTGCATTCATTGCACCCAAATCTTATCAAATAAGGTGTTTTCTCATTGTCTGAGGTGATTCACCCATAAAGAAAGGTGAAGAATCTTTGGAATTATACTAGGGATTATGTGGATAACCTGGGAGGATTTACCATGGATATGCATTTTTATACATTTAATTTAGGTATAATAGGAATTAATAAATTATTTTTTTAATTAATTAAGCCACTAAATGTTTTTCCAATGAGAAAGGAGTTCGAACGCCCCTCACAAACCCATTTTACGTTACCCCTAGGAAAAAAATGTTTTGGACACAAATGTGGTATCAAATTTCTGATATGAGTTTCCATTTAAGGTTTATCACATTTTCATTAAAAACTATGAGTGTGTCATATAAAATATATTTAATATTTTTATAAAATAAATGTTAGGGACACCTGGCCTCAGAATCACAGGCCGTCTTAGTGACTCACTCTAGAAATATATATAGAATTATTTCAAACTCTTTAAAGTCAAAAACCGGGTCCCTACATCATTCCCCATTCATGTTTATTGCCCCTAAAAAGCGAAACTAAATTAAAAAATCAGGAGAATAAGCCCACATATGGCTCTCCAACTCCTTGGAACTCTCCTGTATATTTCTATAATGCCACAACATGCAAACCAAGAAGATGGTCTTCCCTTATAGTATCCTCTCTTATCGATCATCTATCACCCCCAGATGCTCCAAAAAAGGTGGATCCATTCTCGATTCCAATACCATCTTAGTTGAGGATGTTCAGGGGATCGTACATGTATCTCCTCTTGTGTGTAACATGGAAGATGTTTTGCACCCACACAATCTATGGGGGTAGATCAGTGTGGTGGGAATCCTCACCAACCTGCCGCATGATGTTGAATCACCTGATGATGACTGGGGATAGCATGTATCCCTACATAGCCCCCAACAGTTCTTACCACATGGTGGATCTTAGGAAATTGTGGCCCCCCATCTCAAATTCCAAGGGCTTTCAATGGTGATCTGTGTAAGATGATATATTTCTTTGGGCCATCCTCATCTACTAACGGATGACCTGGACCTTACCTATTGTCTCATAGCCCATATATGGACCGACTAGAGATGTCCCACTGATCTCTATCTAGCACAAGGGTGACCAGTAGGGTCCCCCATATAGGGATCCAAAAGGATTCATACTAATAGTGGATTTGTATCTATTATTGTACAAAAAATATACTAATGTAAAATGATCCACCAAGATCCTACTGATGTATAACAAGAAATCCCTAATCATATACTACAATAAAATTATAGTGTGCTCAGTCTAGAAATCATTTTAGGGGATAAATGTTGTACCCATGCACATTTTAGTCTACAATACCTCCTGTAGAATGATCTATAATCATGACATAAACCATGCATCATGATTAGAGACAATAGTCAATCGGACACTCGGAAGGTGAATGATCTCCCACAGATAGAGCTGCCCCAAAATCTCCCCAAAACTATGATCCTTGATAACATGGTTGTTTTCCGATTTCATAGGTTGATCAACTATGTTACATCAAAGCTTTTCCCAAAGGTAGAGAACATGGTTTCAATTCCTTAAATGAAGATACTAACGATGCATAGTAAATTTATGGAGGTATCTGGTGTGTCTGGGGCTCATTTAATTCCCAGATATCTGAATCAGTGGAATAAAAATAGGGCACACAATAAGAGGAAATTGTTCCACCCATCCCACATAGTTTACCTAAACCATATATAGGGTATCAGTGGGAACCTAGGGGCCATATTGTTCTTGTCTTCAACTGTGCGCCCCTAGGCGCATGACCATGCGACCGCCTAATTTTTTTGACTGAGTGGTTTTACATGGTTTGATGTATCTTTATCATATGATGTATGATTCGTTCAATATTGAAATCTATATATATTTGTTTGTATTCTCTTCCTTCTATAAACCACGGCTTCTCATTTCTTCTACTATCCCTTACGCTATTTTTGGTTTGATAGAATTTTTCTCTATTTTTAATGAATTTGATAAATCCTTTTATTTATTGTATTTTAGATCAAATAATTACTTAATAAAGGATTAGTTGAGGACTACTACATTGAGGTAGGGTTTCCATGTTATTTCATGTAGTTTCATTGTGTTTTAGTTGTTGCGCTGCTCATAAATTTAATAGAATCATTCGGTAAGGCTTCATTATTAAATATTTAATTATTTATAATTGTTTTCATTGTCTTTAGTGACCATAGAATAGGAAGAAACTAATTTTAGGGGTGTTCTACTTGTCTCGATCCACCCCTTTGGTTGTTCCATCATAAATGGAATAATTTTACTTTTTTCCATGAGTTGAGTTTCACCTTTTGTGCATGCAATGCACAATGTATTGATGTTTCTAATTTGATAAATTGAATTAAATGAATGGTGAACCATGGTTTCGGTCTAAATGGAAGGTCCTATTCTTAATTACCATAATTTGTCCCATTGGTATAGCCTTATTAGATTGGTTATTCTTATTTAAATATTTTCTTACTTAGTAGCTATGTGGTAGTTCCTTTTTATCATTTCCATAACATTCCTTGTGACACATTTTATGTTGGTCATGCCTATTTACATATGTCAGTCCATATGTCATATTTCACTTGTTTTATACTTTTTCTATGCTTTTTGATTTACACCTTTAGTATGCTATTGGGTTTTTTTATACATATAGACTTGTTCTATAATTAATTTTCCTGGTTTTGGTTTTATGACTTGGTACGCTAAATAGCTTATGATATTGAAATTTCAATGATGATATTTAATTTTTTTCATGATATTTTTTGTAAAAAATGTCTCATGATAAAAAAAATTCATTCTAAATGTCTTGTTATTTTTCTAGGAAATTATGGAATTGTTGTTTGTGTTACTTTATAGATTATTTTTTTTTTGAGAATATTATATTGAAATTATTTTTGTTCCCATTTAATTAAAAATATATTCCTTATATTACAATGTGACTTTTTTGATATGGCTTACTTTCTATTGATCAGGACTGAACATTGGTCTTGAATAAAGGATTCCATGGAGAGACTCATTGTACTAGGGTGGATACTCTTGATGAACTGAGAGCGACACATTCGCTTTCAAGGTATGAGATTTATGGGAAAATTTATCAATACACATGGGAGAGGCTAGTTCCCTAGTTGATAAAATAACGATGGAAGAATTCGGAAATATGGATATGCCATGCCTCTAGTGATACGTTGTCCCCAATGTGCGATACTTGACACGAGATCAAAGACTTCGAGTCTTCAGGGATACAAGGGATTCCATATGGTGTTACTTATATGTTATCAATGATACTAGTTATATTGGATGTTCTATAAAGACCCTTACGATTCTGTTTAGATCACCTTTGATGGGATATGACTCCACAATAGTAATTGATGGTTTTCTTGAAATTTTTCATTTCATAAGTGATACATATATTGAATTATAATTACAATGAGAACTACTATGATGACATTTAAATTTTAACCCAATCCAATTATTAAGATTAGGGGTATGAATTCTAGGATTCCCAATTAACTTTTTACATTTTTTTATATCATACCTTGTATAGGTTCTTATTTTTAGACATCAGGCATAAGCTAAAGTAGGTGGTATGGGCTAGGTGTCCTTTTTGAAACCTAGACTAAGGTGACTTCATTTTATTTGTTTATTTCCTTGTCTTTAGTTATTCTAGCCTACTATCATTTATTAAGTGCACAAAACGGTTTGGCCCAGACATTGTTGGTGCAAGAGGACTGAGAGTCCTATCTCAAACCCTACTCATGCCTATTTTGCTACCAGAGTGGATTTTAAGATCACAGAAATGGATAAAGGGAATTATACTACTTATGATACTTGATTTACTTGCTGCATAGGATGGAGTTTAGGGGAAGTGGAGCTAGCCTACACTCAATATATTGTGTAGTAGATTCATGATTATTTGATATTTTTGTATATCATGTACTATATGATTTTTATACCATGTTCCCATTTGCTACATTTTTTTAAAAACACTTTACATCATTATCAAAATTCGTATTTACTATTTCTATTCATCTTCCACCAGCTATTTATTTATATTACATGATTTATTTTTATAATCTTCCACTAATTCTTGTATGTTCTTATGCCATCAATATATTTTTAATTATAGTTTACTACTATGGTAACACTGATCTGTGAGGGAATAGTCTCCCCACATACATATACTAGGCCCACACTGCTAGTCATAAACCTCTAGAGTTCTGAGAGGCATGCTTGAGGTCTTGTAATCATATATCGAGGCACCGATATGTGCAACCCTCGATGGGATGGAACAAATTTGTATCTATAGAGACCCTCACTTTACAATACATAGATTTTACATAACATTTTTTGAATAATAAAACATTATAAAACATAAACCCAAAGTTCATAGTTAGTATAGTGCCTTTGGAAACATAGAAAGATAAACATTGGTACAGGAGTGAGATGCATTACCTCCCACTAGGTTCTTCACAACAAATAACCTTCTTAGAAACATCAAAATTAATAAATATCTTCATAACATGGGGAAGGATACATAGAAAGGGGTGATCTCAAATGCCCAGTAAGGGTAAAGAAGGGGGACATGTTAGAATAATCATGATACTAATAGTTTGAGAACATGATCATGAAAATAGAATATCATATACTAGATATCAAAGATCTTATACATGAATCATGGAATAAATATTGGCAATCCATAAGACAAAAATCAATATGAATTAAATGAAATAAGCCGTGAAATCATATCATATGAGAAAGACAAGGAATAGTGGAAACACATAAGCATATACTGACTTTGATCATAGCCAAGGAATCTATTCCAAGACCATATGAGTGGAAAAATTCTTTTACTAAGCTGGGATAACCCCCGTTCTAGCCCTGTATTACTAAACCAAATAATCCCACATTACAACCCTATATCACTGAACTGCGTAAACCCTCTTTCAATCCCTATATTACTAAACCGAGGGAACCCTCATTCCTGCCTTCTATTAATGAACCATGTAATACCTTTTTCTAACCCTGTATTACTGAACCGAGTAAACCCTCATTCTAGAACATTATATCTCATGAGATATATGTCTTTACCCAATGCATTAGAGAGAGATATAGGTATGATCTGTCACATAATTAAATCATACGTACATGTGCCACAAGAACATTAATGAACATATCATAACCTAAAAAATGAAATGGGTATCATAAACATGTAAACATATCATAACTTATGGAAAAAGAGCGGGTTCATAATCATTTCATCATAATCATAACCCGTAATAATATGTGGGTCTCAAAAGCATATAACTTATGAATTAGAAACTAATTTATTTACAGCATGCCATCAAAACATAATCCATTCGAAGAAATAATATAAAAGTAAAATGAAAATAATATTCCCATAAATTCTTGAGAAACAACAATGGATGTAATATTCTATGGGAAATAATTTTTAATGGTCAATTAAATAAACATATTGAGGAAAATATCCTTTCCTCTTTGAAAATTGAATATTTTAACCTAAATCCTTTTGAAAATATTTTTCATTGATAATTGATTTTTAAACATAGAATGGATTATTTGGAAACTATAAAACCATTTCAATTACTTTTTCCTTGAAAATTATCTTCTAGGATATTTTTAAAACATTTTTGTAAACACGGTTTTGAATAAAATGGATTTCCGACGATAGAAAGTAATGGTCCAATTTTTCAAAAAACATTATCTTAAGTAACAATGACTAGATTAAATGGTAAAAAAATTATGATATCTTGGATAAAAATTGGATAATTAATATCAGTAATATTATTTAGATATTTTATAAAATTAAGCGTAAACATAAACAATCTTGAAAAATGATAAGATTGTCTCAATAAACCCTGATAACTTGGTTACATGGGATCATACACTCCATGTAAAAAAAGGGAAATTAAATGAAGCCTAATATATCATGAAAATAAGTATATTCATGATAAAACATTTACAATTGATGTATGAACACCTCAAAAAAGAGTTAAGAAGCATAAAAAAAATGAGTCTCTAAGAAGGCAAATTGAGACAAAACTGTTTACCGACTTGGTAACATTTGAGAGTCAATCCCAATGAAAGAAGGATAATATAATGGGTATGTGAAACCAATAAATTTAGTTATAATATACATACAATTAAATATTGGTATTTACATAAAAAAAAGGGCAGAGTGGTGATCATAACATGAATCACACAGAGATCAAAAGGTGATGAAAATCTCCCTACCTTGTGTCTTGACTCTCTTCATACTCGTACAGGATTCCTATATAAAAAATATAATTTCATTATAAATATTTTACAGAAGAATATTATTATATCTGTTACCATATATGGTGTGAATATAACCTTATATTACCCTCTTATTAACTATCCTATATTAATGTTTCACTTCAGCTAATATTCTCTTTGTTCTTCTGATGATTCTTAATTTGTTATATAGTTGGTCATTAAATTATATAATGATTCTAGAATGAAGATAATTATATAAATATGAGTTATATCTATTATATTCATATCATAATAATTTATATCATAATGTAGTATTAAATGGAATACCATGTTCTTAGATATGGTAAGTTTTTCGTACGGATTAACGTTGTTTCTATTTTTATAGTTGTATTGAATGAAAGTTTGTCAATGAAATATGCATATATATATATTTATTATAGTATCATGACTATATCATACATATAATATAATTTCATTAAACACATCCTTAATACATTCCATGTGGTTTGTGAACGAATCATATCCCATTGAGGTGGCGGTAGCCCATACTTCCTTATACGATTTTATCGAATTAACACAAAATTGAAGATAAAATTATGTGTGTTACAAAAGGGATAAAGAAGAAAAATACATAATAAATATAATATATTACATATATAAATATTGTGTCCATCATAATGGGCATTGTGATAATGGAGAAATGAACAATCGTCGTTTTGTGAGGTATAAGTTCTCCATACAAAGAAACAATATGTTCAAGATACACTAGATGGAGGTGTGAGTAAGTGTAGGCCAAAATATTCTCAGGACAACATCCTAGAATATTTATGATACTATTTTTGTCACAAAATAAGCAAACCAATATAGTGGATGTCATAAACTGTCTCCTAGGGTATGTGTTATGACTACCCTAATCCCGCCTTCCATAGGCCAGAGGTTGGTGACTAGCACTGAGAAGGAATATCCCAACAATGTATGGAATTTCCTGTAAACATATTCACATTTAAATATCAAAAACTATGATAATCTAAGAAATGTGTAAACCAGAACTATCACTAAGTGAACTACTGAAGGCATAGTAGAAATTGAAAGTAAAAAGGGGCAATAATTCAACACCAAACCCACAAAGGAATGTACAACTGTCATGGATCATTGGCTCAAAACATACATTAAGGGTAGGTGGAGTGTATTTGTCTTTAGATGTGTAAGTACATCCCAACCATTCCATCTCATGGGGAACCACATGGTATCGGACCTGAAAGGTCATTGTCTAAGCGTTAGTCACATGAATGAGACACGACAAATGCAGGAGAAGCCCGTGAAATGGAGACGAACACAATACTTTTTAGGTACCCCAATCCACAAAATAATGTCCTAAATATATGTCTGTAATGAAAAGTAACAAATTAATGACAGCTCACAACAGGTATAAAATTTTGTATAGAAATTATGGTTTATCATCCATAAAGATACATTATCTTATACTACTGAGGAAATCATCACTGGTGAGTCACTAAGTTTTTCTCAGCTATAGGAACACTAAGGTCTGGCCCTCTATAGGACAATTGAGGTCTGCTCAGCTACATGATCAATAAGGTCCTCTCATCTACTGGATGACTACTGTCCGCTCGACTACTGGACCATTGAGGTTTTCCCATCTATTAGACAACTTAATTCTGCTCGACTACTGGACCATGTAGGTCCACTCTGCTACTAGCCCTTATAAGTCTTCCCAGCTATTAGTCCACTTAGGTAATCCTAACTGGGGGACCAATGGGGTCCTCTCAGTTGGACGGCCACCGATATCTTCTTGGATATTGGACCACTTATGTCTTCTTGGATGGTTGACCCACAAGATCTACTCTGCTAATTGGCCACCGAGGTCCCACTCATCCTATCCTTCATGTCACAATGAGATGTAGTATTCCCACTCTCTAGTGCTCTTGAATCTAGAATGTATACTAATCAAGCCATCAGCCATATCTCAAACACCTTGAAAACCCACTCAGAGTATACCCAAATGACTTTGCCATTGTAAAGGTCCCAGCTCTATAGAAGGCTCATAAATCGGACACTCGGTAAGAATGATATTTTCATTTTAGTGAAAAGGGGCCAGTACAACTTTTTCTGCCCCACCCGAACAACCCGTCTCGGGGGTCTAGCATGACCCTACTTGTATCTGACCTGGTTTGGTTCCAGCCCGGACTGGCTGAGTCATGGGTCCGTCCCACAGTCAACCCCACCCACCCCGGTTGGGTGCGGCCCCCTAGCACCAGCTCGACCCACATCGGAGCAGGTCAATTCCACCATCCTAGACATGGTAGTTCCATGTCCATTCTATGCTACGTGTTTCCATGGTGGATCCTCCTCCTCAAAGATTCATTCCCCCCTAAAGTATTGTTTCTCCCTCGTGAACCATGACATGTTACTGGTCCAGCTCACCACTATGTACTTTAGATCATGGATGTGTGCCATGTGGTTCCTTAGACATGGTTGGGTGGCTGTGTCAGCCTACCACTAGCCGCTGGTCTCTGTGATGGTGGCCGATGTCCCCACCGCAGGGTGCTTCCAGTGTGTTTCCTCCCACATATCACTGTCCCTAGTGTCAAAATATCATCCGTCCGCCATAGTGTGCCATCAACATGTTCTCCCTCCCGCCTACAATCCACCACCTATCCCATCTAGTTTCCACGGTCTGTGTCGGCATGCCGCAGGTCTACTCCATTGGGCATTGGATGTGCTTCAATGGTCTATTCTTCAATCCAAAAATTATCCTAGGATTCATGGGCTGTGTAGATGTATGTGGTGGGCTCCATATCATTTTTTTGTTGCTCTGGGGAATCGACCGCATTTAGCATCCCCTCGGAAAAGGCCTGACGTGACCCAGGTGGATCACTATGAAGAACGTGAGAGATAATGGGGGAAGATCACAAGGAACACCCATGGTGATGAATGATGGTTCTATTTACTTTCCCTTCCATTTTATCTTTAGAATGGAAGATGTAATATATGATAATTAATCCCCATTCTTCCAATCCTCACATGATATGTTCTCACTTCGCCTAAATGATTGATCCTCTAGTTAACATGCTTATGAGTTAACCCGTGTACTCCATTTAAATGAATGAATGAAGAAAATTCACACAGAAAATTATCAAACCCTAACCTGGAAAAATATTTATTAGTAAAGGATTACCATTTGTCATTGTACATTAATCTACAGTCCCAAATCCTCTCTCCAAAGTGTCATGTCCGTTTCAAATTCACCAACATTCGTTGTTGAAGGGGATTCCATCATCATTCTTCCAAAGAATTCCATGTTTGTTCATCAACCCTGAATACCAATTTAATTAAATAAGGAAAACACATTGTGAGTTATAGCGTCACTGCAATGATTCATTATGAGGTTCATTAATGGATTCATCATCGCCTCATCGCGGAACAATAATGATGACTAGTCGCTACATAATGAAGAAAGAAATATAATAAAATAAATTATTATGTTGTTTTATTTTTCTTTTGAACAGCATGAAAACTATCATTTTCAGTTGACCTACGTAGGTTCATGCTAGGACCTCCCTAACAGAATCTGGATGCTCTGAGTTCAATGGTTCCATAATAGTGTTGATTTGGGTATAGGTTTAAAAGTTAGGGAAACTTTCTCAGTCAATTATTTAATGAACATTAAAAATAGTTCAGAAATATGTTCTGTCCACTCCATGCCTTGGAATTATGCATTATCTCAGAATCTAGTCTCGAAATAATCCCATTAAATTTTTCAAAAAAATTACATGGAAATCTATTACATTATAATACCCTCACCTTTAGGGCTTTAAATTATCATAAGACAAAACAAGGGCTAATCAAACAAATGGGGATACTGAGAATGAATCTTAGCCTCCTGCTCCCATGTACTCTCCTGGAGATTCCCATGCAACCAATGATCATGAACCAGATTAATAATTTATCTACAAAGGATCATCTCTTATCAATCCTCGATCTACACCGGGTACTCTGTGAATGTTGCCTTGTTTTTAATCATCAGCTCATTGTGGTCAGGGACGTGAGAACGGTCGTGCATGTGTCTCCTCAGATGGGATACATGAAAGACGTCTTTCTCCCTCTCTAATTATAGTGGGTAGAGCCATGTGGTACGCCTCCTCTCCCACTATACATAGTACAAAGAATGGTCCAATGAACCATGTAGATAACTTTCCACCCTAGCCTAATCTATGTATCCCTCATCGAGAAGAGACCCATAAGATTACATAGTCCCCTTCCTTGAACTCCAAGGATCATCATCACATATTTTTATAGCAGTTCATTCTGCTCTGTTTAGTATTCATCCACTCTTGGATGAACTACAACTTCTCAATGGTATTATGTGCCATCTCTAAACCCATTAGTGGTGATTACTCCGGGTCTGTCCAGCAGAACAGTGAACTGAATAGTCATCAGTATAGTGCCTCAAATGTTTCTGTATCGAAGGTGGAGTGGTAGTTGTTGTTGTACGTAATCACCAGAAGTGGTAGGTAGTCCTTCCAATTGCATCCAAAATCATGAACTCAAGTATGAAGCATGTCCTCCATGGTCGGTACGGTCCACTCCGTCAGACAATCTTCTTGTGGGTGAAAGGATGTCCTCAAGCACAGGTGAGTCCCAAATTCATCCCACAATCCATTATACAACCAACACGTAATGTGTGAATCACAATTTGAGACTATCGTAGTTTTGACTCAATTAAGTCAAACTATCTTCTATAGATAGAGGCATCCCATGTTCACTAATGAAACCTTACTTGTAATTGGTAGGAAGTGGGTTGACTTGGTGAGTCTGTCTTCAATCACCCATATGGTATCGTTACCACTAGACGTATGTGGTAAGCCAGTCATGAGGTCCATCGATATTCTATCCCACATCCACATTGGTATCTCATGTGGTTATGCCTATCCAATTAGAACCAGGTGATCATCCTTTACTTTCTGACAAATGAGGCATCTCGAGACAACCTCTTCCACCGCCTTCTTCATTCCTAGCCACCAGTACTATCACAAGAGGTTAGGGTACATCTTCGCCACACCTAGATGTACTGACAATGGGGATGTATGGAACTCACTGAACACCTCCTCTTGCAATTCCACTGGTACTACGGTGAATCCTTTGAAAAGTATGACTTGATCCCCACCTTTCGACTATCCCTCAGGTGAATTCCCTATGGAAATCTGGGAACATATAGTCTCACAGCTAGTATATCGTAGTTGAACCTCCCTAACACACTGTACTAGTGGTGGGGAAACTACCATCAACTGAATAAATTCTATATCTTCTCAATTTACAATGGATATTGGAAGTGAGGCCAACTACTTTATGGACTCATTCAGTAACTATGAACTCGATCAACTGCTAAGAGTATCTGCCACCATGTTCCCATTCCTAGGAGTATAGAATATCTCCATGTCATAGTCCTAGAGGAAATCTAGCCAATGTCTCTATCTCATATTTATAACCTACTAAGAAAATATATACTTGAGATTCTTGTAATCAGGGTAGACGATGAATCATTCTCCCATCTTGTAGTACTGCCACATCTTTAGTACAAAGACTACCACTAACAACTCAGGGTCTGGGGTCACATAGTTCTACTCATGTGGTCTCTATTGTAATGATCAATAAGCAATCACTACTTTCCCCTACATCAAGACAGAACTATTCCTAGTTCATGATGTGTCATAGAACCCCACGAAATCAGTTCCCTCCTCTAGGAGCCTCCAGATATGGGCAATAATAAAGCTCTTCATCATCTAATGAATTCTCTACTAGATTCTTTTTTTTCACATGATGGGGTTTTCCATCTTCTTCAATGCCTTAATTTTTTCTTCCACTTTAGAGACGTTGTGTACGAACCTCATATAGTACCCATCCAACACTAGGAAACCACACACCTCGGTAATGATCATGGGTAAATCCAATGTAATAACTACCTCGATCATCACTAGATCCCTTGAAAATCTATCCTCTAAGATCACATATCCCATAATGTGAATCTTTTTATCCATAACTCACATATCGAGAGATTCCTGTAATTTTTGTGCTCTCGACGTGTGTCCAGAACCATCCTTAGGTGTATCACGTGCACCTCCATGGATGTAAAATACACTAATTTGTCATCAATGAAGGAAACTACAAACCAATCTATGTATGGATTGAAGACACTATTCATGAGTCTCATGAACACTTCTAGGGTGTTCATCATGACAAACAGAATCCCTAAGTACACATAGTTTCTATAGGTATATGTAATATACATCTTAGAGATGTCCTCATCTATTACTCGAAATAGTTGATAGCCTGATCTGAGGTCTACCTACAACAATAATCTCAATCCATTTAACCTATCCAAGTAGTCCTAGATCCTTGCTAAATGATACTTGTTCTTTGTGGTCACTAGGTTCAGGAACCATAATTCCATCCATAACTTCACGCTTCCTTCTACCTTCTTGGGAAAAACACTAGGACAACCCTAGATGAAACCCTGGGCCTTAAGAACACCTTCCTTTGAAAGTACTCCAACTGTACCCTAATCTCTTAATGCTCTGTGGGATCCATCTGATATATAGGTGTTGATATCGTTGTCATACAGGAGTATAGATAAATGTGGATGTCTAATAATCTGCGATGAGGTAGTCTGAAAAAATCCTCTAGAAGCACTTCATCGTACTCATCCACCACTGTAGGAAACTGTGGAATCATCACATCTATGTCACGACCCGTCCTCGGGGCCCGTGCCGTGACTACCCCAAGCCCGCCTTCCATAGGCCAGGGGCTGGCGACTAGCACCAAAGGCGTAAAATCCCGTTAACTGGGAAGGCATTGCCTTTATAAAAGAAAACAAGCACCACAGAGTACAAGCGGAAGTGAAACACTAAGTACAAAAAGAAGAACTGAAAAGCAAAAAGGGGCCGGAAATACAAGCCCAACTGTAAAGTACAACTCGAAAGGAAAAACGGCGACTGAAAAGTAAAGCTGCTACGCTGAGATGTCCACTGGAAATCCCACCTGAAGGGTGGGTACAGATAGCTCCTCTGCTCCTCGGGTCCCGCCATCCGCTCCGAGTATGTCCCGCCCAGTGGTCCTCCTCCGGTACCGCCTCGTCGTATAGTCCACCTCCAGGTATCGTCCAGTCCTCGAACCTTCGGCTTCTGTCAGCACTGTCCGTCGTCTGCAACCAACACAACGAGGTGCGGGCATAGCCCGTGCAGGGGTGAGTATAACGATACTCAGTAGGAACCCCGAGACCCTCAAGGTCTCACAAAAACCAACAAGGTTAAACACAAGAAGATCTCAACAGATAAACTCTACTTAGGTATATTCCCATACATATACCTAAGTTATCAAGTAACCCATCTCAATCATGAGGAAACACAAGAATTGTGAAATCGACGGATAACCACTACCCGGGTATATGCCCATACATATACCAAAGTTAGCAAGTGACCCATCTCAATCATTAAGTAACACAGGGTCAAAAGTCTCAGCTCAAACCAGGATTTTCATTATCGAAACCGTAACTGCTGAAGAGCTCCGTCTCTAGAGTGTACAGTGGTCCTGTCACGTCTCCGAGGTACTGCTCACTAACCTAAGACTGCTGAGGTACTCCTCCTGTCGAGTACTGCGGGTTTGCGGCCAACTACCTGGCGCTCCGTCCGCTGAGGGTCTGTCGCCAAATACCGGGCGCTACCCAGATAGCCTGCTGAGGTACTCTCCGGACGAGTACCGCGGGTCTGCACTGTCACACACGTACTCCGTCCGCCATGGGTCTGCACCTCAGAAAGTAGTGCTCCGTCCACTGGGCTAGTCGACTCACTCCAAGTCGAGTCGGTCAAGCAGTCGTCAGGTCTCAGCTAGTTACACGGTCTCCGTACTCTGCACGCTCGTCTTCGGGAGGGTCCGCTCCACGAGCTACTGGTCGATACTCCAAGTATCACAAGGTCCCACGAAGAAGTGTCTCAAAAGTCCGTCTCGTCACAGGGGTCTCAACGCAACAGACGGCGCGTCGATCGGACGCCCGGTCTGTGAGTTATTAGCCTTTTCGTCCCAGGGGCCCGGTTGGTTTCGTGAGCGAACCAAACCCGGCCGTATCTCAACTGTACCCCGAACTCTCATAGGGTATACTCATAGGGACCGTTTCTCATCGTGATCATCAACGCCGCTGACGGTTCGTCAGACGGACGTCCTGTCTGAAAGTTAACAGCTTTTCCCGTTCCAGGGGCCCGGTTGGATTTCGGTGCGATCCAACCCGGCCACTATCCAACTGCATCCAAAACTCGGGCGGAGGGTGCCAAAAGTTTCGTATCGTCAAGAGGAAGTCAACGAAACAGACGGCGCGTCAATCGGACGCCCGGTCTGTGAGTTATTGGCATTTTCGTCTCCGGGGCCCGGTTGGTTTTTAAGGAAAAACCAACCCGACCGTACTCCACCTGCGTCCGAACCTCGGGCGGAGTATGCCAAAAGATCCGTCTCATTAAGAGGAACGCAACGCGATTGACGGCGCGTCAATCGGACGTTCGTGGCTCAAGATATGAGTGTTTCCGCTCCGAAGGCCCGGTTGGTTTCGTGAACAAACCAACCCGGCCAGACTCAAAGTAACCCGAAACCTTGAGTGCGATATATCGAAACGACCGTCTCGATCCAAGGCTCGCGTTGCCGCAGACGGTTCGTCATTCGGAGGTCCGAGGCTCAAGTTATGAGCCAAAAACCAAATCAGGTTCGAAACGGGGGGTCCGGGTCCGGGCCGACCCGGCCCGACCCCCCCCGGGCGGCGCGGTGGCCGGCGGCGGCGGCCGGCGGCGGCGGACGGCGGCGGCGCGCGGCGGCGGCGGCGGCGGGCCGCGCTGGCGGCGGCAGCGGGCCGCGCTGGCGGCGGGGGGCGCCGCACGGGCTGCGCAGCACAAAGGGGCCGTGCCCCTTTGTTTTATTTTTTTTTTTAAGAAGCCCCCCCCACGTGGGGGGCCTGCTGGAGGAACCGAGGGGGCAGCCGGCCCCCTCCCTTTGAAGAAACGCCCCCCCCCCCCTCTTAAAGAGGGGGGTTTTCAAGGTTGGCCGGGGAATTAAATTCCCCGGTTTTTTAAGCCATCCGGCCGGCCAGCTGGCCGGCCGGTTTTATCAAACGGGACCGGAATTTCCGGTCCCCTTCTTCGGCTTCCGACGCCGGCGGCCCGGCCGCCGGTCTTATCTTCCGCCGCGGCCCGGAACCGGCCGCGGTCTCTTCGTCCTGCCGCGGCCCGGAACCGGCCGCGGTCTTCTCGTCCCGCCGCGGCCCGGAACCGGCCGCGGCGTTCGTCATCCGGCGCGGTGCGTCGGCACCGCGCCCCTTCGCCGTGCTTCGATTCTTTTCAACGCGGCACGACGGCGTCGCGTTCTTGAAGATTTTCCCTCGGCGTGGCACGACGGCGCCACGTAAATTAATTGTACGATCATCCGCGTGGTGCGACGACACCACGCTACTTGCTTCCACCCGCATGAATAAACATGAACGTTGGAGGGGGGTTCGGCCGTGTTCGTGCGGTCCGGCCCCCCTCTCGTTAAATTAATAACACAACTTAAACAATCAAGCATCAAGTTAGACATGCGAGATCCACGTTCAAGGAAAAGAATAAAGAAATAATGAACCAACAACCCCTACCTTGATAACGAGATGAAGTTCGAAGAGCGTCGCGGAAAGCGGCGTCGCGGGGTGAAGTTCCGTTGTCATCGGAGGAAGAGTCGTCGTCTATGGCGACGTTCCTTGCGGTGGTGTCTCCTCCCTTGACGCGAAGGAAGAAGAAGAGAAGGCATGTCGTCGGTAACTTCGCGTTCTCCGTCGGAGGCGTTCTTCGTCGGAGGCGTTGTTCTTCGTCAAGAACGTTCTTCAAAACTCAAGAGCTCTCTTCTCTTTCACTTAACACATCCATTCCAACCAAAATAAAATAAGGCTCCACCTTATTTTATTTACCCATGCCATGCATTCAAATTTACAAAATTCAAATCCAATTCACTTAATTAATTAAACCATGAGTTGTTTAATTAATTAAGAGGTAGGTTGGCAAATTAAATAAGGAAGTGGAAGAGTTACATAATTTAAGGGAGTTAACAAGTTTAAAGGGAGAGTTTATGAGAGTTATGGGAATGTGAAAGGTTGGGGCTCGTGTGGGCCCCACCTCACATTTATCCACACATGGGTAGTTAGGAACTAGTGGGTCCCACCCCAACTCCCTCACTTAGGATATAACCACTTAGATAAAAATAAAAATTGTTCCCCAATTTTTATTCACTTCTAATTTAATCCACAAAAAAAAACTTCTCATCCCGCAAAAACGCAACTCCCGAAAAGGTCTCTTTAAGCGAATATCGGCGCTGCGAGTTCATCGGCGCCCTCGGATTTCAATTCCGAGCACCGGATCAAAAGTTAGGAAAACCCGCTCGTTCGTTCACTGAACGTACCCGAGCCAAACTTCGGAAATTAATTCCGGGCACTCCGGGCCTCGGAATCAGGTGCCGTCTGAAACCGCGCTCTTGTAAAATTCTAAAGAAAATTAAGAAAAAATTTCCCTTGAATTTTACGGGTCTTTACATTACTCCCACCTCAGGGCTTTACGTCCCCGTAAAGCTACATCAAAAACTAGGGAAACAAAAGAGGGTACTGAGCATGCATCTGAGCCTCCCGCTCCCATGTGCTCTCCTGGAGATTTCGTGCTACCCGAGAAGCACCCCAGAGGAAGCAACCGTTCACGTAGAACCTACTCCTGTCGATCCTCAATCTCTACTAGAATCTCTGTGCTTATCGCCCTGTCATCGACGTCCAACTCCCCGGGGTCGATGACGTGTGAAGAAACATACACGTATCTCCACAGCTGAGACACGTGGTGGACACTATGCACCCGGTGCGACTGAGGTGGTAGGGTTAAGCGGTAAACCTCCTCGCCTACCCTGCTGAAGATCAAAAGGGTCCATCGAACTTCGGAGATAACATGCCGCCTCGGCCACATCTCTGAAACCTCATCGGGTTGAGACCGTATAAGAACGTGTTCGTCACCCTAGAACTCAAGAGGTTTCCCTTTTTAGGTTAGAACTGAACTCAAACTCCTGCTGCCACAGGGGTAGGGTTGACCAACTCAAGAGTGATCGGTCACACCCTCTTATGTCTGAGTTTAACATGAGCTGCCCAGGGTTTCCTTTTCGCCGACCAAGGAAAACCCATTCCGACGTTTGCCTAAAACAGTCAACCGGGGTATGATTTGTGAATCAAAACCATACCCAGATCAACGTCGTAAGGCCTCTACGCTGCCACCAAGAGATTCCAACCGAAACTCTCGCCTCGAGGTCAAATCACACCGTCGGTGTAAGCGTGATTATCGAGTCTCCTCCCAAAGGTATCTCCAGACGTGAGGGTCAAGTCTACGGCTTACCCGGAACCTCTAGGTCTGGGACATGATTCGTGGAAGTGTAGAATGATTGGTTCCCATGTCTATAGATATGGCAGCTCGTAGTCGACATAATTCGTACCCCGAATCATTCTTAGAGCTCCTGGGTCACACTCCTTGACCGCAATGCAGCTATTCTCCTCCCCAGCCTTCCTGCTCCCTGAGCCTGGCGGGGACTACTAAGTCGGGTGGTCGTAACATGTCGAAATGTACACCACCACATGCTGCTCTCCAAGCTCTGCTTCCACGTCTGCTACCCTGCAGATTCATCTGTCCTTAGCACTTCCTCCTCCTGAAAAAAAAATTTACACGCCCGAGTCTCTGAGACTGGCGCTAGTCTCCTGCCTTTCACTGCTAACGTTCACAACCACAAAGGTTCTCTCTAGCATCCTAGCATAGGTAGGAATGCATAGAGGAAAAGAAATGGTTCGGATGTCCTTTAGACACACTTCGCTCAGAAGTTCGAGTCTAAAGAACTGATCACAACGTAACCAACGAGTTCCAAGATTGATTGGTAAGCCACGTTGAGTGCTCTGCTTCCGACATGTCGTACTGTCGAAGCTGTAATAGCTCCAGAAAACTCACAACCACCTCCTCAAGCCAGTCCTCAGCCGCCTACGAGTCAGGCTCACTTCGAAACTTGAGGGATATCTGATGCTAAAACATAAGTAAGGCACTAAGCCTGTGAGTCTCTGCTACCGGTACCGCCGGTAGTGTCTGCTGACCAACAGGTAGTGACATAGCTGGCGCTCTACCCGTAGGTACTAATCCAGGTATCAGTTCGCGTACCGAAGCCTCGTTACTATAAGGACCAACCTCATGGTCACTCTCTGGAAACACCTGGAGCTAAGATCATCATCCGCTCTACTAGTATCCAAGCTAGGCGTAGAACTCTAGCATTCGTCTCCATCCAGTCCACTGCTGCCTGGGAAATCTGTCTCGCCTCGTATCCTCAGAGGTCTCTACTGCTGGAACTCGTGCATCGCGCTCTGCTAGTGTGCACCGTCAGCTAGTGGCATCTGCTGCCTAACGGGTGGTGGTGCTGCTGGTACACCACCCGAAGGTGCCAACACTGAAAAAGGGCCCTGCACTGGAGTCTCGCTGCTCGGTGGGCCATCATGAAAGAAACAACGTAACACGATCAAACGATTATACCTGGTGAGCTGACCTGGTTTGAGCTGTTTTTAAGGGGAAAAACCTTTGAAATCACACACGCAATCAGTGTTTTCGTGCACAAAGTCGGAAATCAGTTGTCAGGGTCCTGGTGTATGGATACGTCGGCCGCCCGCACCAACACTGGACTCCCTGAACTGAAAACCACACTCGGTACTCTCAACACTATTGCTTCACAGAAAGAGACATCAGAGTTATATGTTCTGCGGTAGAACCGAACTCCTTTGATACCAATTTGTCACGACCCGTCCTCGGGGCCCGTGCCGTGACTACCCCAAGCCCGCCTTCCATAGGCCAGGGGCTGGCGACTAGCACCAAAGGCGTAAAATCCCGTTAACTGGGAAGGCATTCCCTTTATAAAAGAAAACAAGCACCACAGAGTACAAGCGGAAGTGAAACACTAAGTACAAAAAGAAGAACTGAAAAGCAAAAAGGGGCCGGAAATACAAGCCCAACTGTAAAGTACAACTCGAAAGGAAAAACAGCGACTGAAAAGTAAAGCTGCTACGCTGAGATGTCCACTGGAAATCCCACCTGAAGGGTGGGTACAGATAGCTCCTCTGCTCCTCGGGTCCCGCCATCCGCTCCGAGTATGTCCCGCCCAGTGGTCCTCCTCCGGTACCGCCTCGTCGTATAGTCCACCTCCAGGTATCGTCCAGTCCTCGAACCTTCGGCTTCTGTCAGCACTGTCCGTCGTCTGCAACCAACACAACGAGGTGCGGGCATAGCCCGTGCAGGGGTGAGTATAACGATACTCAGTAGGGACCCCGAGACCCTCAAGGTCTCACAAAAACCAACAAGGTTAAACACAAGAAGATCTCAACAGATAAACTCTACTTAGGTATATGCCCATACATATACCTAAGTTATCAAGTAACCCATCTCAATCATGAGGAAACACAAGAATTGTGAAATCGACGGATAACCACTACCCGGGTATATGCCCATACATATACCAAAGTTAGCAAGTGACCCATCTCAATCATTAAGTAACACAGGGTCAAAAGTCTCAGCTCAAACCAGGATTTTCATTATCGAAACCGTAACTGCTGAAGAGCTCCGTCTCTAGAGTGTACAGTGGTCCTGTCACGTCTCCGAGGTACTGCTCACTAACCTAAGACTGCTGAGGTACTCCTCCTGTCGAGTACTGCGGGTTTGCGGCCAACTACCTGGCGCTCCGTCCGCTGAGGGTCTGTCGCCAAATACCGGGCGCTACCCAGATAGCCTGCTGAGGTACTCTCCGGACGAGTACCGCGGGTCTGCACTGTCACACACGTACTCCGTCCGCCATGGGTCTGCACCTCAGAAAGTAGTGCTCCGTCCACTGGGCTAGTCGACTCACTCCAAGTCGAGTCGGTCAAGCAGTCGTCATGTCTCAGCTAGTTACACGGTCTCCGTACTCTGCACGCTCGTCTTCGGGAGGGTCCGCTCCACGAGCTACTGGTCGATACTCCAAGTATCACAAGGTCCCACGAAGAAGTGTCTCAAAAGTCCGTCTCGTCACAGGGGTCTCAACGCAACAGACGGCGCGTCGATCGGACGCCCGGTCTGTGAGTTATTAGCCTTTTCGTCCCAGGGGCCCGGTTGGTTTCGTGAGCGAACCAAACCCGGCCGTATCTCAACTGTACCCCGAACTCTCATAGGGTATACTCATAGGGACCGTTTCTCATCGTGATCATCAACGCCGCTGACGGTTCGTCAGACGGACGTCCTGTCTGAAAGTTAACAGCTTTTCCCGTTCCAGGGGCCCGGTTGGATTTCGGTGCGATCCAACCCGGCCACTATCCAACTGCATCCAAAACTCGGGCGGAGGGTGCCAAAAGTTTCGTATCGTCAAGAGGAAGTCAACGAAACAGACGGCGCGTCAATCGGACGCCCGGTCTGTGAGTTATTGGCATTTTCGTCTCCGGGGCCCGGTTGGTTTTTAAGGAAAAACCAACCCGACCGTACTCCACCTGCGTCCGAACCTCGGGCGGAGTATGCCAAAAGATCCGTCTCATTAAGAGGAACGCAACGCGATTGACGGCGCGTCAATCGGACGTTCGTGGCTCAAGATATGAGCGTTTCCGCTCCGAAGGCCCGGTTGGTTTCGTGAACAAACCAACCCTGCCAGACTCAAAGTAACCCGAAACCTTGAGTGCAATATATCGAAACGACCGTCTCGATCTAAGGATCGCGTTGCCGCAGACGGTTCGTCATTCGGAGGTCCGAGGCTCAAGTTATGAGCCAAAAACCAAATCAGGTTCGAAACGGGGGGGTCCGGGTCCGGGCCGACCCGGCCCGACCCCCCCCGGGCGGCGCGGTGGCCGGCGGCGGCGGCCGGCGGCGGCGGACGGCGGCGGCGCGGCGGCCGGCGGCGGCGCGCGGCGGCGGCGGGCGGCGGCGCGGCGGGCCGCGGCGGCGGCGGCGGCGGGCCGCGCCGGCGGCGGCAGCGGGCCGCGCTGGCGGCGGGTGCGCCGCACGGGCTGCGCAGCACAAAGGGGCCGTGCCCCTTTGTTTTATTTTTTTTTTAAGAAGCCCCCCCCACGTGGGGGGCCTGCTGGAGGAACCGAGGGGGCAGCCGGCCCCCTCCCTTTGAAGAAACGCCCCCCCCCCCCTCTTAAAGAGGGGGGTTTTCAAGGTTGGCCGGGGAATTAAATTCCCCGGTTTTTTAAGCCATCCGGCCGGCCAGCTGGCCGGCCGGTTTTATCAAACGGGACCGGAATTTCCGGTCCCCTTCTTCGGCTTCCGACGCCGGCGGCCCGGCCGCCGGTCTTATCTTCCGCCGCGGCCCGGAACCGGCCGCGGTCTCTTCGTCCCGCCGCGGCCCGGAACCGGCCGCGGTCTTCTCGTCCCGCCGCGGCCCGGAACCGGCCGCGGCGTTCGTCATCCGGCGCGGTGCGTCGGCACCGCGCCCCTTCGCCGTGCTTCGATTCTTTTCAACGCGGCACGACGGCGTCGCGTTCTTGAAGATTTTCCCTCGGCGTGGCGCGACGGCGCCACGTAAATTAATTGTACGATCATCCGCGTGGTGCGACGGCACCACGCTACTTGCTTCCACCCGCATGAATAAACATGAACTTTGGAGGGGGGTTCGGCCGTGTTCGTGCGGTCCGGCCCCCCTCTCGTTAAATTAATAACGCAACTTAAACAATCAAGCATCAAGTTAGACATGCGAGATCCACGTTCAAGGAAAAGAATAAAGAAATAATGAACCAACAACCCCTACCTTGATAACGAGATGAAGTTCGAAGAGCGTCGCGGAAAGCGGCGTCGCGGGGTAAAGTTCCGTTGTCATCGGAGGAAGAGTCGTCGTCTATGGCGACGTTCCTTGCGGTGGTGTCTCCTCCCTTGACGCGAAGGAAGAAGAAGAGAAGGCATGTCGTCGGTAACTTCGCGTTCTCCGTCGGAGGCGTTCTTCGTCGGAGGCGTTGTTCTTCGTCAAGAACGTTCTTCAAAACTCAAGAGCTCTCTTCTCTTTCACTTAACACATCCATTCCAACCAAAATAAAATAAGGCTCCACCTTATTTTATTTACCCATGCCATGCATTCAAATTTACAAAATTCAAATCCAATTCACTTAATTAATTAAACCATGAGTTGTTTAATTAATTAAGAGGTAGGTTGGCAAATTAAATAAGGAAGTGGAAGAGTTACATAATTTAAGGGAGTTAACAAGTTTAAAGGGAGAGTTTATGAGAGTTATGGGAATGTGAAATGTTGGGGCTCGTGTGGGCCCCACCTCACATTTATCCACACATGGGTAGTTAGGAACTAGTGGGTCCCACCCCAACTCCCTCACTTAGGATATAACCACTTAGATAAAAATAAAAATTGTTCCCCAATTTTTATTCACTTCTAATTTAATCCACAAAAAAAAAAAACTTCTCATCCCGCAAAAACGCAGCTCCCGAAAAGGTCTCTTTAAGCGAATATCGGCGCTGCGAGTTCATCGGCGCCCTCGGATTTCAATTCCGAGCACCAGATCAAAAGTTAGGAAAACCCGCTCGTTCGTTCACTGAACGTACCCGAGCCAAACTTCGGAAATTAATTCCGGGCACTCCGGGCCTCGGAATCAGGTGCCGTCTGAAACCGCGCTCTTGTAAAATTCTAAAGAAAATTAAGAAAAAATTTCCCTTGAATTTTACGGGTCTTTACAATCTATTACACAAATGTTTAGGCTAGCCAACTAGTGAGTTATTCGACACACCCCCCTCTATGAAAGTTTGTCATGTGTTGAAAGTGTTCCATTTTCACTAGCAATGGAGAACCTAGTTCAATATATGTGGACACACGACACTCTATGCGTAAAACAGTCAATGTGAGCATGGACTATGGATAACTAGTTCATACTCAGAATGACACTATATGGCATCGACACTGATACTAGGAGAACCCAGCTGATGCACTCACCTCCAAGGGTAAGATCAAACTATCATTACCACCGTGTGATCGTCGAAACCCCTACCGTAGGTGTCGCTAATCGTAAGGATCATGCTGATGACTTGATCAAAATATCTAAGCATCGAACAAGATCCATAGTAAGGAAAGAGTGATTGGTACATGTTTCTATAATAACTACATATAAAGTAGATAAGGCACAAATTGTATGTCGAATCATCTATGGAACGTCAAGAAAATAGGCCTCCATCGCCTGATGCTGAGCCTTCCCCAGTCTAGTTATTCATGGAGCCCAAGGTAGACCACCTAGTGGTGGTGGTGGTAGTACATAGTACCTACACCAACATCCTGCCACTTGTCCCACTCCACTTCCACATCCACCTCCTGGATGATCTCTATTTACCAGTCTCTGCTGCTGTCTCGGTGGTCCTTTTATTATCTATTGGTCATTTTCACGTTGAGTCTGGAAATTTCGAGCCATGTGTCCCTAACCACCACATGCGTAGCATAATATTCTCCTTTGATGAATCCCCCTACAACGAGAGCCTCATACCACTAACCCTGAGTCCTGGGGTCATCCTCCAAATGGTATGTGCCACTTGGGCCTTTGTGTGATCTGTCGGCTAACTGCCACGGATGAATCGACCACCTGTTTCCCCATGGAAGCTCCCAGCATCTGTTCCTACTCAATGTGAAATATCTCTACTTGTAGATCTCACTCCATCACCCCAGCTTATGTAAGGATTATGGGGCGAATTATTGATGCCCTCTTCCCTAGTTGATATCCCTGCTCAAAAGTCTGAACCCTAGAGAAAGGATCTCGTACTATATATGTAGAGTAATGAGAGAGGTCGGTGAACCTTTCTGATTACTCATAAACTGTAAGGATCCATAATTTAAGTGAATTATCTCTTATATGCACACTGAGTGAAAAATTCAGGGGAATAACAACTTCATAAAATGTCTCTTGTTGTCAGACAAGGTGAGGGTCACCTCATCATTAGTCTAGATGGTCAAAATTCACCATCTCCATATCGAGCTCTGTAAGAGTCTCACTACTAGAACTACTATCTAGTAAATTGGTGTCCTCTCCAATATAAATACTCACATCAGCACCTCCATCCAATCCTCAGTAACCTGAGGATCTATGTCTCCCATGAACCTATGATACCTCTTTCTCTAGAACTTGTATAAGGAACATAGACTACGTGTGTCCTCTACTGGTAATGCAAGTAATAAATAATGTCCTACAGGTCGTGGTTTTTATGGGACACGTCATAAATGATCCATCTTTGAAAAAATCTCAATACCAAAGCCTCGTCACTATGTGTACCATCCTCATGGTCATACAAATGAAGCAGGGATTGACGTCTACATAGAGGCATCTTGAAAGAGATCATGATGTATCACAATTAATAGACTATAAATGGAGAGATATCTCTAACTCAGAAAGATAGTGAGAAAACATTGAATGTTTCATATAAATAGTTTTTTCATGTATCGATCCGGAAAGATGAATTTAGGGACCAGGTGTAGGGATACGTTGGCTGCCACACCCACGGTAGACTTCCTATCCTGAAAAAATAAATCGATACACATAACACTATTTCCCCATAAAAATCAGACTCATAGTTATACGGTTTGACCCGACCTCCCATTGATATCACTTTTTCATGACCCATCCACCAGGGGCCATTTCATGAATTCCCCAAGACCACCTTCCAAAGGAATGGGGATGGAGACATGCACAACGAAGGCATATCTCATAATGTAAAGGCGTTGAATTTAAACCTATACACAAGAACACAACTAAAATTATGGAAATGTATACAATGTGTAAAACACAACGGTTACTGAGACAACTAATAAAAGTTAAATACAATCTAAAAGTAAAAGGGGGCCAAAATAAAAGCCCAAAACCACAAAGGAATGTATAGCTGTCAAGGTCCATCTACTCAAGCCATGCCTATAGGGTAGGTGGAGGATAACCTTTTGTAGCCGTAGAAGTACATCTAGTACATCACAATCACTGGGAACCTCCTGGTCTCAGACCTCCATGGTCTCTGTCGGAGTGTCGGTCACCTGAATGAGACACGACACTTGTGGGAAAATCACGTGCAGGGGTGAGTAACACAATACTCAGTAGGGATCCTAAACCATAATTGAAAGACCACAAATAATGACATATAAAGAAACGCAAACACATATTTATATCTCACACCAGGTATAAATTAGAGTATAGAAAGTATGATTTATCATTCATAAAGCAAAATCATCTAATACTGCTGAGGGACTCATCCCTTATGGGTCAGTAAGGTCACTTAGCTATTGAACCACTATGGTCCGCACTCCTATAGAACCAATGAGGTCTACTCCTCTATAGGGCCGCTGAGGTACGCTCGGCTACAGGGCCACTGAGGTCAACATGGCTACTGGAAAACTATGGGTCACTCGACTACTATACCATTGAGGTCCACTAGACTACTGGACCACTAAGGTATGATCTGCTACTGGACCACTGAGGTCCACTCCGCTACTAGACCACAATGGTATGCCCAACAATTGGGCCACTGAGGTCTTCTCAGCTAGTAGACAATCGAGGTCTGTTTGGCTACTGGACTACTAAGGTCCAATTTGCTAGTGGATCAGTGAGGTTTGATCTTCTATTGGACCACTGAGGTCTCACTCCTCATATCCATCGTGTCATAGCCAAATGTAGGATTCCCTACATCTAGTGCACTGAACTTTGGTAAATTATACACCTATATCCATCTATCATATTTGGGATGCCAAAAAATCACACTTAAAGTATACCAAAAGGAGTGTATCATCATAAAGGACCCAACACTATAGATGGTCCGTCAATCGGACACCCGGTATGAAATCCAATGAAATTTTAGTAAATAAGGATCAGTTGTGTCTGAGACTGGTCTGACTTGGTCGGACATACCAGAACAACCTGTCTTAGGGACCCTGCATGTATCGACCGGGATTCAACCTGATTCAGGTACTTCCTAAACTGGCAGGGAGGCAGGTCTATCCCGGAATGGCTGGGTTGTGGGTCCAGCCCACCCTGGCTAGGTGCGGCCTGCCAACACCATCTCAGTCTGCATCAAAGTGGGCCAATTCCACTAGCCCAGACACAATAGTGTCGCATCTGTTCTATCCTATGCAGTTCCAGGGTAGAAATTCCACCATCTCTAATCATTCCTCTCACACTGACAGGGTCTCTTATTTTACCTGCAAAAAGCTGCGGCTCTTGCTCCTTACCGTGGCATTGTGATGTGTGGTTCCTCCTACATAGTTGAGTGGCAACGTCCGCCTGCTTCCATCCATCGACTTTCATGCCAGAGTCCACTACTACAACTGTTGCCTGATTTCAGTGTGCCCCCTCCCTCCTACCTAGAGCCATGGTGTCAGCAACACTCGTTGTCATCGTGGTGTGCTGTTGGTACGTGTCGCAGCACACCTACTAGCCACCACCACTCACCATTGTCGGTCACCTCTACGGGCCAGGAGACGTGCTTTAGTGATCTGTTCATCAGTCTGGGAACAATCATAGGCTCCTAGGTCCATGTATTTATGTACGGTGTGCTCCATATTGTTCTTATATCACTCTGGGGAATCATATAGGATTGATATGTCCTAGGTAAGGCCTAGTGTGACCACGAGGGTCCACCATGAAGAACGAGAGAGAAAAATGGGGAAGATCACAAAGAACACCCAAGGAAATGAATGTGAGATCTATTTTATTGGCATTCATTCATCATGTTAGAAAGGAAGATTGAATATATGATAATTAATCCCCTTTATTCCAACACCATCAACAAATGTTCCTATCCTGTATGAACGATCCTTCTGCAGGTTAACTTGTTTGTGAGTTATCCCACGTTTTTCATTAAAAAAAGAACAGGGAAAAGAAATTCACATATAATAGAATCAAAAGCCTACCTAGTAAAATATAGACTGGCCAAGGATGAATGTTCATCATCATCTATCAATGTTTTTCCCAAATCCACCCTCTAATGTTTCATCGATGCTTTCTTATTTGCATGCGTTCGTCGTTAGAGATGTTTTTGTCGTCCTTCGTCAGAGGAATTATAGGGTTATTCATCAACCCTGAATCCCTATTTAATTAAACAAGGATGATGCACTGTGCATTGTAGAGTTTCCACAATGATTCATTAATGAGTCTCATTAAAGGATTCATTGTCCCCCCGTCGATGCACTGTAGCACTGTCGAGTCAATGCATGACAAAAAAGAAAATATAATAAAATAACTTTTTAAGTTATTTTATTTTTCTTCCGAAAATTTAGAAAACATTATTATTTTTGGTCGACCCATGCCTGTCAATTTTAGGCCCTTCCGAGGTGAATACTAAATCTATATTTTCAATGGGTCCCTTATATTTTTGATCCGGGTACCTGTTTAAATGTTAGAAAATCTGATCGCATGATTATTTATTAAAATTTAAAAATAGTTCAAAAAAACATTCCCGCCACTCCAGGACTCAGTATTACATTACAACATAAATCATGGTCTCAAAATAATCACATCTAAATTTTTAAAAAAATTACATGGAATTCTGGGACTTTATAGTGGATTGGGTGGAGAAGGAAAATATTGGAAATGAGCCTGAAAGAGGATGTTACCTCTAAATCGGGAAACTTTTTCTTGGTTTGAGAAAAAAGGTTTCCATGAGAGTGTTTCATCCCCAAGTAAGGCATCAAAGACTAAGGGAGTATTGTTTGGAGGTAGTTCGAATAGGGCATGGAAAAATTAAAGATCCTTGATAGGTTTGATGAATTGGTATATGAGGTGTGCTTTTATAAGGATGGTAAATTAATCACATGGAAATTTTATAATAAAATTAGGTGATCACATGTTCTTACCTAAAAAGGTCTTGAAAAACCAAAAAACAGAATAATTAAAGCTTTAAGGCCAAAATATGGACATTAAATGGGTGTGGCAATAGTGTCAATGTTATTTGGGACATTAATTCTGACGTCTAGTCCACAGTTAAGATTAATGTGGCCTTAATTGCTATGATTAATTTTAATCACTTTTTCTAATCATGTTGGTCAAAAAGAATAATGTTGTCTTATTAAAATCTATACATTATATTGAGTACAATTTTGCATGTTATATTTTTGAAATTCCTATCCCAGAAGTTGAAAAATTATGATAAGTGCTAATCCCATAGATGGGATGAAGTACCATGGTTTTAAAGTAGGAAACTGTTCAAAAGTTGGTTAAGATTTTATATTAAGTTTCAATGTGAAATTGATCCTAATGAATTTAATTGTATTAGTAGATGTAATATTTATCTAATTCTATCTTAGAATCTAATTATAATATCATTTAAAATTACCAATAAAGTAGACAAAAGGTCTTTTTTGACTAAAAAGTTGTATTTTTCACTAGTCAACAAAAAAGGATGTTTCTTTAAAAATCCCAAAAATTCACCCTAGGATAATTTTGATGTTTTTAATTCAATAATGAAGTTTATTTTATCAAATTATATTTCTATGTGTTTCTCATATTATGTTCATTATTAAAATTATTTAAGTCAAGAAAATGATGCTCTAAAATTTAATAACGACTTTACTAAAAGTCAAATGTTTTTATATATATAAAAATATTAAATATATTTGAAAAGTAGATATTAATATTCACATTTCATTGTCTAACTTTTTTTTATAATTATATTATTTAAATAAATAAAAAATAAAAATATATATTTTTTAGAAACTTAGTGTTGTATATATCATATTCCAACAAATTGGTGTGTGCTTCAAACTCTTAGTTGGTGTTGCGTGGAATGTACACGTTGTCTGTTCTATGTGAAATTAATAATTACCTAATGTATTGATAGATATAAATGAAAAAATATATTTATTCGAAAGAAGGTTCCTAAAAACATAGGGGGTCTCATTCTAGCCCCCTTAAAATGAATTTCATCTTCAAAAATCATCACTTTGGTAAAAACAAGTGAGGGTACTTCTACTTCACCATATCCTCAAGTACCCATGTAATATCATCTAACTAGTGATTTCTCCACAAAACATTGCCTAGTTGAGTGGTCTTGTTTCATATAATGTTCTCGGAATAGTCTATAATTTAAATTGGTTTCTCCTCGCAAGAAAGATCCTACTCCAAAGGTATGATCCTTGAGTTCAGTACATGTTAAAGGTCAGGTATTTACTTCCTCAAGAGTGATCCATGGAACACATCATTGACTTGAGAGATATTTGGAAGAAGTTCCAAGAAATTTCTCCCTTACCGATACGATCAAGAATTTCAAAGGGGCCAATATACCTAGGTGTTAGTTTCCACTTCTTCTAGAATCTCATAGTTTTCTTCCTGGGTGAGAATCGTATAAATTACATTTCACCAAATTCAAATTCTTGTCCAAATTGATGGTTATTGACAAAAAAAATTTTCCGGCTTTGTTCTTCCAACATATACTGCTGAATGGTTCTAACATTCTCGACCATTTCTTCAACAATCTCAGGACCAAATAGCTCTCTTTCTCCAACCTCTTCCCAGCACGTTGGAGCTCTACATTTATTCCCATAGCGGGATTCATATAGTACCATATAAATACTTGAGTTAATGAAATTTTTGTAAGAAAACAAAACTAGAAGAATGTGTTCATCCCAACAACCTTTGATATTCAGAGACCATGATCTCAACATGTCCTCAAGGGTTTTAATTTCTCTTTCAGACTGACCATCTGTTTAAAGATAAAATGTAGGTCTGGAAATCAATTCTATTTAATGTTCTTTATGAAGACATCACTGAATCATTGAGGTGAACCTTCCATCCCTATATAATACAACATAATGTTGTACATCATGAATCCTTATCACTTATTCAATGTATATCCTATAAAGTTGATCAAGATTGACATCTTCTCGAATAGAAATGATGTTTGCTGACTTAGTAAGGTGATCAATAAACAACTACATTACATTAAACCCTTTAGAGTTTTTGGGTAGTCCAATGGAAAAATATATATTGATGTTATCCCATTTCCATTCTGTTATGGGTAATGTATGCAATATTCCTTTAGTATTTTTTCTTTCATCCTTAAATTTCAGGAATACCAAACATCAAGAAAAAAACACTATGATATCTATCTACATTCCATCCAAATAAAATTATTCCTTCAAGTCCTTATACATCTTCATACTTCCTGGGTGAATATAGAATGAAGAACTATGATATTCCTATAACAACACCTTCTTAAAATCTAATAATAAAGTAACACATACACAATTTCTTCACCTTATCATTCCATCCTAATCATGGTTAAACATAGGAATGTTTCTATCCATATTTTGAATCTCCTCATATTACATGCGTGACTCCTTAATTATCACTTGGATACAGGGTAGATCATTCATGTGATAAAGATAAGATTTTTCCCATTACATCATTATTTCTTGATCCATCATTTGTGAATCCAGAAATATTGGATCTTCTATAATCCCCATCATGGATAATCTATCACGATCTTTCTAACTCAATGCATCAGCCACTGTGTTCACATTACCAGGGTGGTAATTTATTGAGTAGTCTTGATCTTCTATCCACTATAACCATCTTCTTGGGCACATGTTCAACTCCTTCTTTGTTAATATATATTTCCTACTTTTATTATTAGTATAAATATCACACCATTTACCATAAAGGTAATGCCTTCATTTCTATAATGAAAAGATTACCGATGTTAACTCCAAATATTTATTTGTGTAATTTTTCCAATGAATCTTTAACTATCATGAGGAATTGGTGATACCCATGTTATTTTCCATAACAAAACACCCCCGTCCCTTCTTGGATACATCACTATAAATTACAAACCCTTAACCACAATAGGGAAATGTATGTATAGGTGCACTGAACAACCTTCACCTCTGTTTCTTAAAATTTCCCCAATGTTAGTATGTCCAAAGAAACTCCACACCCTTCTGCGTTAAATTGGTTATAGGATTAGATAGTCTTGAGAAATTCTCAACAAATCAAGAAAAATATCTATCTAAACCAAGACCGATTCATATATCATCCACCGGGGGTGGTCTTTCCAACTTTTAATAGCCTCTATCATTGATGGATCTACTACTATACCATCTATTTAGACTGTTTTATGTTGTTAACTCATAGGTACCATTCCATGAAGGAAATATTTTATGTTTCTCAACTTCAATAGTTACATTTAAACCCAACTCATTCGTTTAAATACTAGGATATAAAACTACATGAATATGTATCTATTAAGGATCATCCAACTCGATTAGTTGTCTTTAAAACTATGGTTCCCCATGGTTGGTCAGCAATTTGGGTTCGAGTTCAATGGAAACATGGATGTGTATAGGAAGATACCCAAGAGTAGGAGGCTGATGTATGTGCAAAGTGGCGAGATATTTTATCATATGACAATGTACCACCATTATAAGGGATACATGGGGATAAGTTGTTTTTAAATAGGGGAGGTTGTATTGTCATGGATTTTCACAAAGTTATGTACCAATAAAGTTATTGTTTAAATTACTTAAAAATGAACTAATATCAATGAATAATAATTTTATAGAGGACTTTGGGTGCGTTAGTGGCATGTTTGAAGCTTATATCTTCCTAATGGGATAAAGCATACTAGGTCGCACAGTTAAAGGAAACTAAGAATCCTAGCACCCATGGTTTACATAAACTATGTAGAAGCTAGTAGTGGGCACCCTATGAACATGGTTTTTCTGTAATCATATGACCTGGGGAACACATCTAGGAAAACCTCTTAAATTATTGTACTAATAGGTTTTACTTGGTTTTCACATTATTAGTCAAACTGTTATCCAAGTAGTGTAATGTTCCCCTTAAATCAATGAATTATGCAAGGTTGGTGCAAAATTTAGACAAACCATGCAAACAAACTATGAAAAGTGTATTCTGAGTGTAAAATTATTTTTATTCCATAAATAATGGGTTTAACCCTAATTTCTTCTTCCCCTCATCATTCATGTGGGATTTCGTCTCCTTATTTGGTGCATTTCCTCACCCCCTGATATTTTTCTATATTTGCATCATCTATGATCTGATTCCTTCATCATCAAAAGCTATAGAATTACCTCGGTAATCTATTAAATAGACACAAATATATATCTTATTTTTCTCCAACCAATTTTACTATTTGGGTGTGACACACTTTTTTATTTTTTTTCATTTGATAAATATTTTGATTTATTGTGTTTTAGTTTTAATCATGCCTTTATAAAAGAAGATTATAGCACTACTATGTTGAGGTAGGGTGCTTATGTTATTTCCTTTCATTTAGTCATGTTTTAGTAGTCACTACATTGTGATACTCACCAAAATCTTCCAATGAAACTTGATTATTACATAATAGATTAATTGGAATTGTTTTCCATGTCCATAACTAATTTAGATTATGGATAAATCAATCTGAGGGGTGTTCACCTTGTCTTGGGACACCCCCATTGACATGCCATCCTACATTACCTAATTTTTTCCTTTTTCTACTTGAGTTGATTTCACCTAGGGTGTGTGAATTTCACCTTCGTTTAATGTTTTATATTTGATAAATTGAATTATATGAATGGGGAACCATGATATGGGTCCAAATAATAGGGACAATTCTTAATTCTCATCATTTGGACCATGGGTATATCGTTTTTCCCTTCGTCATGTTTATTAAAATTTGTTATTACTTGGTAGCTGTATGTAAGTTTCTCATACTCATTTCTATGATATACCTTGATCCTAATTTTCTTTTAGTTTTGATTTATGACATATGTGTGTTATTGGAGCTTCTTTTACATGTTTTATTATTTTTACATGCTATGTGATTTACACATTGATTATGCTACTT
Organism: Viscum album; assembly: GCA_963277665.1. Classification (NCBI taxonomy): domain Eukaryota; kingdom Viridiplantae; phylum Streptophyta; class Magnoliopsida; order Santalales; family Viscaceae; genus Viscum; species Viscum album. Next base: position 1,719,583,906 of record OY728140.1, on the reverse strand, counting down.
GGTTCCTTATTCTTATAGATTTGGTCCATAATTAATTATTTTTCATTGAGTGTTATACATTGATATGATTGTTATAATACAATATTAAAATTTCTACTATGATATGTAATTGTTTACATGTTTGTCCTTGTATCTTATGTGACATGTTCAAACGTTTCTCATACTTAATTCCTTATTCCATTTCAATTTTTTTTCTTAGATTTTTGTCTTGATTAATTGTATATCTTTTATTACGGTGAGAATGTGATATTGAAATTACCTTTTATTGGAATGTAATTACAAATATATTACTTCTATTATGATGTTCTTTGATGGATATGGATCACATTCAATGAGTTAGGAGTGAACATGGGTTATGAGTTAAGGATTCCATGGAAAAACACATCATGATTTGTTGGATACAATCGTCACATTTAGGTACTTTTTCTGGCTAGGTATAGAATTTTCAAGATGGTTTACTTATACTTATGAGTGTGTCAAGATAACTAGGGGAGCTACAGAGGATGGAACCATTTATAAAGATGGAAATGTTTTGCCTCAGGTGATACTAATTCCCTAATTGGATATACTTGGCACTTGATCAGTGTCACCATTTCTTGAGTGAAACAATAAATTCCATATGGGTTTCCTTTGATGAAGTCACTAACATTGGTTATATTAGATGTTTCATAGAGACCCTTGGGATTATATTTAGATCATGTTTGATGGGATCAAATTCCAAATTCAGAATTGAAGGATTTTTTTATTTTTATTTCATTCCCTATGTGCTACATCTTTGGAATTATCATTATTATGATCACTTTTTTGATGACTTCCAAATTAGACCACAAGATGAATCACATTTTTGGTGGTATTAATTTTGGGGGGCATTTTTTACTTTGGTGATTGTTTATATATAATTCCACACACAGGGAATTCTTTTCAGACATCCACCATGGTCCATGTTAGGTGGTATGGGTCAGTTGTCCTTTTTTGGAACCCAGACTAAGGTGTTTGATTTGTATTTGGTTATTAAACTAATTTTTTTTGTTCTAGGTCACTATAATTTTTTTACTACATGAAATGAATCCTCCAAGACACCATGGGTTCTATCCTACTATGTTTCATATCCCATGCCTTACTTGAGATCTATTTGTCACCCGAGTTGATTTCATGATCTCATGTATGAATAACGAGAAACATGATGATTTTGATGATTGATTTACTTGTTGATTATGATATAGTTTGGTGGAAGAAGACTGAACCTACACTCAAGATGATGTGTAGTTGTTTTCGACTTTTTTCAATTTTTTTATAGAATGCAATATATTATTTTCATCACATGGTTCGATGTGATCCCATTTTTTAGACTCATTATATCATCATCATCATTCATATCGATTTTTTTTAGCTTCCACCAGCTATTTATTTATATTTTTTGGTTTATTTTTATTATCTGTTACATTTTTATAATTTTTTTAGGATTGCACTATTTTTATACATTGTTTACCTATTTAATTACAATTATATATTAGTACATAGTCACCCAAGAGATACACCCTTGGACCTTGATGATATTTGGTAGCCACCATTGTGTGGGGAGGATCGCTTGTTGTCATGTAGAAACTCTCTTGTGGAAATGGTTTGTGACACATGGCGTCAGATGCTATAAAATATCACTTAGATGGAATCATGGACCTTAACAATATGTGGAATCCCTATCAAGAATTCCATGGATATGATATCCCATGTAAACTGTGAGATCTCAAAGGGATGAAAAAAACCTACTATAACATGGTGCTCATCCTTCACCTATTGTCAGGTGAGGCACTGAGAGATGAACTTAGATCTGCTTAACATCATACCATAACTAGAAAAAAATTGTTGATGGTCATTGTATATCTTTCCTACACACATATTCACATCTACAGGGGAAGTGTGGAAATCTCACATCACCCCCCCCCCCACATCATAACTAGAAACATTGTCCACCCCTGGAAAAGATGATAGAGTTACATCCTTTATAATATCCATTTTGTGAATCACCAATGGTTATTTGATCAAAAAAGTCCCCAAAGTCAATTTATCGTAGCTGAGACTCTATAACATAACCAATAATTTAATTAATCCACACCATCAACTATAGAAATTTTGTACACTCCTGCTCCCCCAAGGTCAGCTGTCAGGTGAAAAAATGATCTAAATCCTCCTTCACAATGTGATTTTTAGACATCTGGATAAAGTAATATGCTACTATATATTCATTACCCATAGTATACACTATATTAATGTCATAGTATGACATGAATTGAAGCCAATTTCTCTTTCTGAGGTTCAGGTCCTTATACATGATGACGTATCTGAGACTCTGATGTTACGAGTAAACCACAAAGTTCTCTCCTAGAAATTAGTTCCAAAAATACATAGGGATAAGACTAATGATTCCAAATTTAGGTATTTCTTTTCATAGATTTTTTCATGGATTCTCAATTGCCTCAACACGTATGCGATAACTGCTTATCTCTTCATTGACACACAACCAATCCTAGATCCAGAGGAATAACAATACATTATGAACTCTAAAACATCCTATGACAGTTTCAACATATGATCACTCATCAACTACTAAATAAACTCCTCAAATACCCTATATAACTGCCCAAACTAGGTGAACAGGTGCCCTTTTGATGCCATGGTGGTCGAAGGGGATGTAATTCTGAAGAAGTCTTCAACAAATATCTTGTAGTAACCCATAAAAAATGACAAAATTCACCCAGGAAATGTATTTGTGTGTCTCCCAAGAAAGATCAATATATATATTCATTTGTCCCATGGATAAACCCTGCATATAAATGACATACTCCAAAAAGTGACATTTATGATTCCACAACTGGTTGTTCAAGACATTTCATTTAAGCATGTGCTCTCATAAAAAATCTAGAACCATCCTATAATTTTGTGCATGATCCTAAATTGATGTATAGTGGATGATTATGTCATCGATGAAGAAAACTACAGACTATTCCATGTCTATCATGAAGAACTAGTTCATCATAGAAATAAACATGGTGGGGGAAGTCATCACACAAATTAGAATTACAAGAAACTAGATGTCCCTATAGTGAAATCATAAATATAGATTTGTAAAATCAGCCTCACAACCCCTCAACTATTAGTAGATGGATTAGATATCGATCTTCAATAACCATTTTGTTCCCCATAACTACTAAAATAGGTTATAAATCCTTAAGAAGAGGTACATGTTTTTTATCGTGGCCTAGTTCTGGGAATAATAATCTACATAAATATGCATTATCTCATCCACATTTTTCATGAACAACACTAGGAATTCCAAGGGTGAAAAACTATGTATGATGAAACCCTTCTCTCAAAGGTCCTAAAATAAAAAAAAATGAATGTCACAAATCTCATTAGGGACAATCTCATATGCCATAGTAGATAACAATGAAGTCATGTGAAGCAATTCAATGAAATCCATCATATCCCTCCTAAGAGTTAGTCTTTCAACACACATAGAAAAGACTACATATAATCCTTCACAACATAAGTAATCCATATGCCAAAATATATACCTGCACTGAGGAATATACTCACCAATAGATGGGTGATTGGTTGTAACCACCTACTTGAAAAAACCACTTGTTTCACCATGAGTTATCTCTCACTTATAAAAGAGAATTTCATCCCATCAGTGTGTAAAATGTCTGACCATATACATTGATAATAAAATTGGGCTTGGAACAAGGAAAACCAATCCATACCCATGATGATGTAATAGGTTTCCATCATGATGATCAAAAGGACCCACATGAACCTCTCTCCAATAAGTGATAGCTTGCAATGCTGGTAGAGAATTGACATAGAAGAATCATTCCCTTACGTAACCTGAATATGAAGATGAGGGGATAGAAACTCAAATGTGAGCTCTAACTATAACACCAATAATAAAGAATTTAATTATTTATTGGAACTTATTAATAATAATTCTAATATAATCGTTTAATAAACATATATTGTACCTTTGATCCTCTCGTGCGCTATGAGGTTCTTAGTCTTTAAATCCGGCAGCTGTCTGTGAACCATACTGCCAGTTCCCAAAAAATAATGTGGGATACCTGGGGGTTGTGTTGGTGGAAGGATCTCACAATGTGATACACCACACATAGCTACCCCTACTCCCCTTCCGTCGTTACCTATTTGGGGACCACCCAGTCTTATCATGGGAGATCCTTGATCATTGCGCTAGATCTACCATGGATGTCCATTTACTACATGCCTAAACTCTTAAGTATTTATTGTCAGGAAGACATGTTCAATACGAACAATCTCATAACAAGTATATAATTGACTCTCTATGGGATTCCTTGGTGCTATGTTTCATCCCTATACTACACGACCTCACACCTGACATTGATTGTGAAAGGATTTGATCTGCTGAGATCCCACCGACTGGAACCTACATGTTGCTGAAAATGACTCAACACTATGACACCCACTACCAGATCCAGATATCTAGTTTCCATTTAATAGAAATATTTTTTTGACTTGTTCCAGATCAAATAACCTGACATAGGTGGGGATATAAAAGGGCACCACACTGGCACACATATCTCTATTCATTCCATGCTCAATATTTATGCATGAATGTAGCCATTGAATATCATGTCAAGGGGGTACTAGGTAAGGTCTGTGAACCCTATTACATACCCATCAACCATTACCCCTCTTTGTTGTAACACCATAAGCCCTTGAATCTGATCCAATCATAGGATGGAGGGGTAGTACTCCTCATGGGAAATTGGTTGCATGTTTGGGCCCCGAGAGTGTTGACTCATCATGCATCGACATATAAAGGATCCACTATCAACCAATATATCCAATGGAAAAGTTAAATTTCAGTTAAGCCACATTATATATAACCATATGAATGATGTTAATGCTACAGAACACTAAATATAGCCAATTTATTATGGCGTAAGGATATGTCTTGTTGTGAAACCTTTCTGGCCTCTACTGCTGGAAATCATAGAGCATGCCAAGTCTTATTGAATTTTAATCATAATCTATTGGGAATATTATATACATAAATTGTGGAGGTGATTCTTCATACCCACTTATATAATGAAGATCATGGGAAGGACGCTGAACTGAGGCCCCGTCACTCATCATATTTTCATCATGATCTTGTACTTGTAACCAGGATAGATGTACTCATAATGGCATCTAGAATGTAATCATGGTTTACTGTAGTCAAGTGACCTAACACACACACACAAACTTATAAATATATGACAATAATGGGGAGATGATTTGAGAAGTAATCTCATAGACTCTATCATATAGGATACATGTACCATTAAACCCCATAACCAATGTCTATGTATGTATAGTCGACAAGAATGTACTCTAGGTCCTGGTGAATTGATATATTGGATTCATACACCATAAAAAGATTTCCTGGCCTGGGAGCCACACTAGAAACACATTGATCCATTTCCCTAAATCACAACGAAGTACTTTTAAGTGGAATAGTCCAAACAACATCCCTAGGATTGAACATTATTCCATACCAAACTATCTTGACTAGACAACAGAATGGGGTCAAGCCACAACTACCACAAGACCACATTTGTAGGAAAGGTGGTGATGATTAGCATATATGGGATAACTAGAATAGGGAGTCTTTTACCTAATTCACTATATGAACACACACTACCATCATGATGTATAATTGTAGAGGTGAAAATTAAATGATTCCAAACAAATACAATGTAAACCAAACATGCATTACCTATATAGTGTACAAGAGTATGATAGTGTAAACTAAATAGTAAATTGAAAAAATACACACCCAACCAAAAATATGTCCCCAACTAACCAACCCAAAAAATTAAACCTCTATGAGACACAGACTCTTGGATCCCAAGCTGCGATGATTGTATGAGATCCAATGTTCCAGGTATCCCTAAGCTCCTCTAAAGTCACCACCGAACAATGCATTTGTTCATAATCCATGATATTTTCATGATTTTATAATGTATTAGTGAGTATATACATACCTAGTAGGACTACCTGAAATATGAAGGGGGAGTAGTAAGAGATACAAAAAAAATAAAGGTGTAGTAGATACATGATACTTTAAAACATGGAAACTCAACCCAAACCAACATATAGTAACCACATCCAAGAACACGGGGATTGACATAGAAATATGATTAAATATATTTAATATCATCTCTAACTATAGTAGAATAGTAGTCTTATCTATCCACAAGAAGATACACATGGAAATCAGGTGGCATACCCCACACAACTTCACATCCCATGGAAAAACTGTAACCTAATCAAATGGTGTGGGTATAGAAGTATATATATACATGTCTGTCTTTAGAAAAAAAAACAATCCAAAATGATAGAGTTAGGGGAACCCCATCCCATAGATCGTACTGAGAATAAGAATCACCAATAGTTCCAAAATACCGTCAATGATGACCAACATCTCACATGTATGCCCAAATGTGAAAATAATAATCAAGAAATGCCTCTTTATCTTTCTCCATAGTCATGGGGACATAATATCTAAGTATTGGATTCATGCATTGGTATAATATGAGGGATCCACTTTGATATTTTTTGAGTACACCACTGCATATATCTACTAGATAATACCACTCATAAGTCATTTAGGACCCACTTCTAATTTCTACTAGAGTGTACCACTTGGTAGAAGTCAAGGAATTCACTACCCATCTCTAATATAGGGTATAACACAGTAGTTGTCAAGGAATAATATATGAAACTCAACTAGAGGGTACCACTAGGTAGTCATTGAGGACCCCAATACCCATCTCTTCTATGGGTTTCAACTCAGTAGTCCTTGATGAACCCACTAGCCATCTATACTAGACGGTACTACTCAGTAATCATGGAGGACTCCACATCCCTACTCTAATGGATGGAAAAACACAATAGTCAATGAGGAATCTACCAGTAGCTCTACTATAGGGTATAAATCAATAATCATTGAGGACTCCACTACCAAGAATTAATGGAGATTATAACTCAGTGGTATTTGATGAAACCACTACCCATCTATACTAGATTGTAAAACTCGATTGTCATCAAGGAATCCACAAACGAGCTCTACAAGAGGGTAAAACTTGGTAGTCATGGAGGACTCCACTACCCATCACTACTGGAGGTACAACACTATAGTCATTGAGCACACCACTACCCAGCTCTATAAGAGAGTACATCAAGGTAGTCTCTCGTGATCATGCACGGCCACTAATGTTGCCATGTGTCACCAATCCAAGCATCAGGCTTAGAACATTTCACATCTTATCTTTAATGAAACAACTGAGGTAACCCTCATGTTCTATGTTGAAAAAAAACCAGATATGCTACTCATGGGATGAAATACATGTTAAAATGAAGGATGTAAAAAACCAAAAAAATATATTTAGAGGAGGACAATATGTTCACATCATATGAGGGTTCCCACTCATCATATGGTCCCATTCCACTGCATGTCCAAGTCCTTATAGTCACACGACTCAAAATCAAAGTAGTAGTACACACCATCCAGGTGGACTACACGGTGATTCTAAGATAATGGGGACCATGTCCATTCTTTCTAGACATGTCTATATATATTCATCTCATGTCCGTGTACATAGGTAGATGACGTGTGCCTTCACATGGGGTTCCACCCATTAGCTCATGCTTTATATATGAACATCGGTACATGGTCATGTACCTAGTTGTGTACTCCTAACGATGTACGATGTGTGTGACCCATCACATAGTTCATCCAACTGGTGACAAGTCATATGTAGTGAAGTATGGATACATGTTGTTCTATCCAAATTATTTTCCAAAACCCTAGATTCCACACTTAAGGGACTATATTACATGTGTCCTTCCTTATAAATAGCATGTAGTTTGGGTTTTCACAGTTTCTTAGATGTGATTTCCATTCCTCAATCCATTCTATACTATTTTCATTTAGATCATATTTCCACGTGAAATCGTTGGATCTTGCATCGGCAACTTATTAAGGAGCTATGGTGACTGAAAATGGGATTCCAAGAATCTACACGGGTTTCGTCGTTTGACCCGTATGTTCCCCATTCATCGGTTTATCCAATAGCCATATATTTGATCTCTATTTTGCAAAAGGGTCACCCATACCTTGAAAACATCCCAGATATGTGATCATTTCATGGATTTGATCCACTTTCATCGATCCATAAGGAATTTGGGAGTTTGATCGAGCATGTTACCACTTGGGAATGTTGAACCGGGACCATGGAGTCCTAATAGTGGTGAACACAATAAATATGAAAGGGGAAAATAATAATAATTTTTTAATTTATCATTTCAAATATTTATTGGAAGACAATCAATAATCTACATCTGATGTTTTAAAAGACTTAATAATTAATTTATATTCAAATACACAATAACATGATCAATCCACCATTGGTGGAGACTAATAGAAGAGATTGATCTGATAAATCAACATAATCAACAAGTTCATTAATCAAAAATTGACTTGACATACCTCGAGATTGGATAATTTTTCATTGAATAATGAACTCTAAAATTATTGAAGGATATCGTTGCATTCTATACACTCTTATAAACTCAGATCTAGTGCTTCATCATCCTCTGAGGTGATTCTTCAATGAAATAGGAATAAAAAACACTATAATCCTCTTAGGTTTTATGTGGATAACACTGGAGGATTCTCTATGGTGATGCATTTGTAGAAAAATGTTTTTGGTCGAAAATGAATGAATGAACTTTTTTTTATTTTTTAATAATTCTATTGAACTTACCACCAAGGTGTGAAGATTCTGAGATCCCACCACCAACCCATTATATGTCACATTTATGTTAAAAAATGTATTCTAGACGAAAGCATTGTACCATATTTATGAGTAGATATTTAGTTTAAGAGTTAAAATTATTGAATAACCATGAGTGCTTAATATAAACTATATTTAATATTTTTTTAATTTAATTTTGGGAATATAAGGCATTAGAATCAAATAGCCTCTTATCGCCTATCTCTAGAAATAAATATAGAAATATTTTATATTCTTACGTGGAAAAAACTGGTTTCTATAGAAAATTATTGATCCCTTGTTGAAGAATATGAAATTAAAATCATCACATTAACATCCTCGTAGTCTTATGTTTTATTCATGGAGAGATGTATGACATTTGACATTGGTTTCAATTCTCTCTTGAATTATTCCATGTTGTATTTTTCAATAAAATGTTAATATATGTATGATTTACTAGGTCTAAGAAAATTTCAGATCTACCTCCATAGATAATGATCAGTAAAACATAGTTTTCAACATTAATTCATTCTATGGATTATTTATTTTGTCATGGCCTTAACTAACTATAACACAAATAGTTGGTATCCATAGGTTGTTACCCATGTTTTATTTAGAAAATAATGGTTCTCCCATTAACCTCAAGAAAACACATGGAAATGATTCATTCCAAGTTAATATTTTATGGTCTATTTTCATAATTAAATACTAAATAATATTTTAGTAACATTCGCTCCATATTTTCATTTAATGATATGACCATCCTTATTTGGTTTCTTTGTATTGAAACCTTCCTTGATTGGTGTTCTTGAAATCCAATTCTTAATAATATGATCATAGAAATTAGTTATGAAAAGTAAAATTCTAAATAATATAGGAATAAAAACTTGGTATTATGATTCAAGACTTATTGGTAGTATGCTTGTACCAAAATTGTATCATCTCACTTGAATACCCACCCCATTATTCAAAAATAATAACCCCTTTCACACTGAAACATGGAATAAATTAGATAATTTTAATTGGTCCTTAAAATCATAGATAACTTCATGATACTTCTTACTTGTAGGTAATATTATTTTCAATGAATAATGTATCTACAACCATAGTGAATATAAAACCATCACCATTTTTTATCCTTCCCATGAAGTATATTTCTCTAGATCATTCCTCTTCCACGCATCTATTGTAACTCATTCCTATTTGAACTAGTTCTTCATCTCTAACATTGACTAATCCAAATTCAATTAATATCCAATTATCTAACATAGATATGTAAACACTTATATAAACATGTATTCTGACACTTGACTGTATATTTTCTATCATATGGATTTATATAATATACTAAAAAAATACATGGTAATTACTTTAGTTGCACATTTTGTTTTTCTTGATGAATGTTTGTTTATATCTTGACACACTCTATACATATAAACACATGCTTTTATGATAACAAATTTATATCATATAAAACACATATAAAATCCATTTATCATTATAGTTAGAATATGGTTAATGGATATCACCAATATTTTTGAAGAGAATATTGATATATAATGGATGTTTATGTAATTAAAACATATCTTAACATTGATTCTCCTTGTACATACATTGTGACTCTGATGTGTATAATGAAATTTGAATTTGATTAATAAATGTTTTATATAAGATTCTTCAACAACACTATTTATTAAAATCCCAGAACATATATGTATATGTTAATGTGTGGTTTGGAATTACTACAAGATAGATTATATAGATCGATGAATTATTCAGGATTATATGTTTCATCATACCAGCCTGAAGCATCACATATCTTCTGAAGATGCACATAAAATACATCACTTCCACATACCTTAAATATATAGAGTAATATTATAATGTGTATTTACCACTATCTTATCCTTGTAATAGTTCACACTCTATAGGAGATCTTATTCCGAAAGAATTTTTGTTTGGCCTTTATATCTAATGGTATCATTGTCCAAACTGAATCAATATATACATCAATAATATATAAGGTATATATCTTCATTATATCTAAATACCGTACTAGGTTTTTCCTTGACATCCAATTTTAGTCTTACTTGGAAAATTATTATCTTCCAACAACTTGTTATATAATTTGTACATTTTATATTCATCAATTATTATGTATAATTAATATAAAATTGAAATGTCGGTTGAGTTCGAAACACCACAATAAAAATTCATTGCTAAAACAGAATAATTTCTACATTTTTCAAAATGGGACTTGAATTTTTTTGGTTACTCATTATAAAATATGTACTAGAATCAATCACTTAGTAATTTGAAGTTGTATGCTTATCACTCATAATTAAAAGCCACCCCTCTTACCCACTTGAAGAAAAAACCTTACAGATAGTAATGCTTATATACTAACTTGGTTACTCTATTGAAATAACAATATTTTAAATAAACATACTATTAAATAATAATGATGTATAACACAAACTTTAGATTCCATTTATGAATATTCATATAAGAAAAAGGTGGAACTTAATCAATTTAATACATTGAATTTATCATTCATATTATTATTTCATGATATGCGAAGAAAATTAACTCATGTTTACTAATTATTTCATTGAAGGATGTTTTTAATGTTCCCTTGACATCTCTATTCCCATATTACTATTTTCCTTATATTTAAATTTTTTACCATAAGAACAAAAGAGTATACTTTCATTGTGTTCTTATTTTATTGTTGAACCTTTCTTAAAAGGAAATGAAGTGTTTTTCTCCAAACTACTATTATTTTATCATAAATGAAATTAGAGTAATTGGGTGAAAATCATATTAAAAATTTATCCATCATAAACTCATGATCTATATTTCAATTTACACATATCCTATATTGTCATCAATTTTTATATCAAGGGATAAAATTCTACTCTCATGATTCTCAGTGTTGAGAAAGAAATGTAAAATCATCAACGTACTGATGTTTGTATCCACAAATATCATCGAAAAATTATGATATCATTATGAAGAAACCATCATTTACATCAGAGATGAGTCTCTTTTAAGAATTTTATGCCCACTCTTAGTTATGTTGATTACCATGTATTGGGACCCCAACACCTTGAATTTCTTATATCTTAGTATAATTCACATGTTATGGTACAAATCTTTTGAAACTCTTTTTAGATTTGACATTAAAATTTTTTGAACATTTATTTCAATTTCTATGGTGTTATTAAATTCCATTCACTATAAAAAAATTACCATATTATTACTTTTATCTTGTTTACCAATTTATACAGTATTGAGTAATTATTTAAATAGTTAAATAAATACCAATATTTAATTGAAATCCATGAACCCTATATACTATAATTTGAATACTACATCCCTTGATTATTCTAGTCAAAAAGACAATTAGACCTCCCATTATATTCCTCAAGATTATTATATGCCACAACTCATAGTGTTCAAGGTAGGCGTCTTGCTAGAAAACCACATTAACTCATCTTTCCCTAATCTGTTTAGTTATGTTCTAAATTCTAAGAGCATGATAACTATTTTTCATATTATTTCAACTAAATTTTCATCATTTTATTTTTGGTTACTAATTTTGTTCCAACATTAATTATTTCAACCCATTATTCTCATAATAACTCCCTAGTAGTAAGAGGCACCCTCATCTTTGGCTGACAATAATCCAGAACACCCAATTTAGTTCAAATTCAAATAATGAATGGAATTTGTGATTCAATATTTTGTTGAGGGTTTTTTATATTTTTTGAAAAATTTAATACACTTGTATTAATATTATATATTCTATGTTGTCACAGTCACAACATAAAGTTAATATAAAATCATCCATCTCTTCTTTATGGATTTTTTCATGTTTATTATTTCATGTGAATCCAAATATCACAAAAATTTGTAGAATAAAAAAACATAATGAAAATAAACTAACTGAATTTTGTTGAACATATAAAATTGGTTTATCCATATAAACAATATGGATTATCCATGAACCACTAGAATCATACCCATGTCATATATTGACTTAGTATGGAACTCATCTCCATCCCACGTGACCACTTCTCTTTTGAATTTCTCCTCATCTTGGAATTGTCCACATCTTCACCATCATCATCATAATTAAAATTATATTCACGTGCAGGAATATGGGGACTAAGGGATCAATATAGAAGATATATATTTGTGTGTGCATGCATTTTAATTTATTTATTGAAAAGAAGATGATGCACATGCAATCATATTTAATTTCAATCGTTCCACAAAACTAAATAATAAATTACTTTAATAAAAAACATACATATATTGGTCAATTCTCAAGTCCGGTCTATGGGTAAAATAAATGCCAGATAAAAATTGATTTTTAATATATTAATGTAGGATGTTAGTTAAGTAAATTAAATTAATTAATGAAATTAAAATAATTTAATTATATTAATTTCCATAAAGAATTATAATTTAATTACAAAAATGAGATTATTTAATTAATTTAATTTAATACCAAATTAAAATTAATTTTTTTAGTATTAAAAAATAGAATTTAAATCGATTGTATTTTAAATTAATTTAATTTAATAGTTAAATTAAATAAATTAACATAAATATTTTCTATTAAATAAAATGTTAGGCATCCTCGAAACCTCATGCAAGGGCAATGGGGGTTAGGCTGAACCCGTGCTGGCCAATTCTAGGCTGGGCGTACCCCGTATAAGGATGTTATCGGTGAGGCGAGTCCACCAAGATATATTTTATGTCAGGTGGACCTTCCCTATCCGATTTTGGTTTGATCAGATCTACGAATATTAGTACTTTGGCTACCTCACGTGTTAGAGAAGTAGCCAGATCAATTCTTGGATGATGGGATCTATGTGATGACACATTAGACTTGGTTGCGACTCTCTGAAGACCTCTGCAATGATGATCGTTGATCTTGACTAATAACATAAATCCCTGTAGTAGTTTTGTGTTAGAGAAGAGGGGAGGAAGATGGTAGGGTTTAGAAGGCACATTAATGTGGGTTCCATGATGATCGAAGGGGGGCTTTGTGGTAGGATGCGGCAGGCTCACTAGAGGTATCGAACCTTACATGGGCTCATAGTGAGAGATCTAGATTGTTCGATGAGTGATGGAATTATCAGCATATGTGTATCTTTGTCGGCTGGGATGAGGTGGGTAGATGATGAGCAACGTTCTTGGGAGGAGTGGTTGAGACCTTGTCCAAGCGTGTGACTTAGTCTCGATAAGACAATGTGATTGGGACCCTGTTGAGGTGGTGGTGCCCTCAAGGGAATGTGGAGGTCTGGTGCGGGAGGTCTGTGTTGATCCAAGATGCAGTGTCTACCACAGATGGGAGTAGAGGATAGATCCCTGAGAGAGTTGAGTAGGGTGGTAAGTCTTGCAGCCCGGGCAAGAGGGTAGGAAGACCATGACAGAGGCCCCATGAATCCCATGGGTTGAAGGAGGAGACAACCGAGAAATTGGGGGGGGGATATGGGGTTTTACATCTCGAGCATTTCCAAAATTCTTCCTTGGGATGAAAATTTTCCAATTTTTTATTTAATTTTCTTTCACTTTAATAAAAGGCTTCCACCGAAAGAAGAAATCTATGCCCCTTTATATTTTTATTGATTTGTCCACATTTTTATAGATCCCTTTTTATATTGGATATTATAATATAGAAATAATATTTCATAATTTCTATTTTCCATGGGCATGTGTATATTTTTACAGTTAGTGGTTACTATTGAGATCACCAGATTGGTTTCAATTTTTTTACATACAAAATCCACAAATTGATCCATATTAGATATTTTTATGGACATGAAATGGATATCATATATCAAATTGACATACAATATATTTATTTGGGACATGATTTAAACCATATATATTATTTAATGGAAAATAATTTTTTCTTGTCTCATAAAATTCTTGAACTCAATTTGGTACCAATTGAAGGTACTGAGGCACATAACAAAAACTGATATGCTGGGGATTTAAAATATATCATCACTAGGATTACCGATCTTGTTGTATTTAGAAATTTTAGCATTAGTACGGTCTGGAGGATCATGTAATAATTAAACAGATCACATAAAGACAAATAGAATGTGCTACTCGTTTTAAATGAAAGCATGCATGAATGAAGATCTTTGGCGATGAATGTCACATGAGTTATATAATTTAAAACCCTATAGATCATCCAAAAAAACACTTTAAGAATCCATACACTAACTTTTTTGTCAAATTACAAGTGTTATAGTGGACCATTGATGAATCATTTAGTGTCATTTCAATCACCCTGATCTCAGGACATTGATCTGTCAATGGTTCCTTGGACGGTTCCCTCAAAGAGAGTCAATATATCTCTCTTAAAAGTTTTATGAGAGAGAGAGAATATAAATTATGAATGCATGAATAGTTTATGGAAGGAGCCCCACCTCATACTTAAATAGTGGGAGGTGTTGAAAACTGAAAAGGGTTCCCCGACCCTCGAAAATAAAATAACAACAAATAAGAATGATATAAAAAATTATGAAAAACTAAACTGTGTCATAAATATTATTTATAGTTGGTCAGATAACTATAATACATATTAAATTTATTATGCAGAAATCTTGAGTCTTTTAATTAGCCTTGGAATTTCTGCTATTGATAAACGAATATGGAAAATTAATATAACTTATTTTCATATTATGTTATTATCATATTGCCTACATACCTTATAAATACTTTTAATAAATAAATTCAACCCAATTATTAATTGAATAATAATTTATTTATTTATTTATCATGGATCTATAACATAGACAACTCTCATACCCCATGGTAGCCCCCACCATGTCTAATATACATATTCAAAAAAATAGAGAAGATTCATGAATACGCTACTGTGTGTGAACCTCTAGAACCATATCCAATAGCGCTAAATACTATTTACAGACCATGATTGGATTCTAGAAACCCATGAATACCCCTAATGAGATATGGAAAAGTCATTAAAATGACTACCAATCTAATAAAACACACTATTTAATATAATCTCTTTTGCCGTTTTTATATCTCATAAACCATGACACATAATTGTGTCATTTTCCTTTCTTTCTTTCTTATTTTCAGATCAAACAATACATATTTACCTCTGAATACCTTAGATAAGGATTTATGAATATACAAACAATGTGATCAACCACGATTTAGATATTACTTCTTTAAAATAGAATTTAAAAATTATATCTTGACCATTCATCCAATGCCATACCACCAATGTCTCAACTAACACAAGAAACCTAGACACTATCTCAATATCTTGGTTTTTTTATTTTCATCAATGTATTGGATTAAATGGAAAACATTAATAATGATCTCAAGTTATGAGACCAATACACATGTCCATATATTGGAACATCCAATGGCACTTGGAAGATGTGGTCTTCCTATAAGCATGTCTATCATCATGATCTTACATAATCTAGATCCCAATGTGCGAACCTCATTTGATGATGTTTGAATTCTTATGAGCCCCTAGAATTTGACAGTCATACATAAACGTTTTTTAGTTAGTATCATGTATCTAGACAATTGGAAATATATATATAATATTAATTTCATAGTAACTTTTGGTTCTCATTATATCTTGGGATCTTCAATATCCTTTTGATATGATAATTAATCTATGGAAATTTCCATTTAAATAGTGGATATTGAAATATATAATGTGTAATTGTAAGAGTAAATCGTGCATATCTCAATATATACATGAAAAGGTAATTAAAAAATACTATATAAATGGATATAGGAACTCAATAGTACAACACCATCTACATCGAGGTTCTATGAGCCTCTAATCCTTATACTAGCATAGTGCATGACTCTGAAAGTATTTGATTGAATATTCCAAGATGTTAACTAGGATATTATATTGATTCAAATCATTTAAATCATCTATAAAATGTGTTTTCTGAATGTAAAATTTCACATAAAAATAACCATAAATTATTATAAATGAGAGATATTTTTGAATTTAAAAAATTAAAATATTACAATTATCCCACTATATTTAATTCTCAGAAAAAAAATATCTTATGGTATTGCTCAAAAAAATCAGGCCACTAAGATCAAACATCATATTCATTCCTCCATTTATCCTCTTAGATCCATTCATGATGCCGCCAATATGGACTAGTGGTATTTTATTCCCTTTGACTAATTTATAATACTTGTTAATAATCCATCTTGGATGATCAGTATCAAATGAAAATTGTTTCTACTCAATTTTATCATAATCTATAAGACACATAGGATCGTGCACGTAACTCTAAAGCGAAGAAGTGTGGAACACATCATGCACACCTCAATAACATGGAGTGTTCCAAAAGATATTCCATTGTCCCTACTCAATCAGTGATTTTATAGGGTCATAAAAAACATGGTGTCTGCTTTCCCTTATTCTTCAACGTTCTTCACCCCAACCGAGGATTCAATCACAATAAAATTTAATCACGCAAAAAATATTCAAGGGCCACATTTTATAGTTATAATGTAATCTATTTCTGATCTATGTGGTTATCAAGCTATTAACATTTGGATGAACCCTATTTAATTCCTGCTAAAACAACCTCGTCCTAGAACCACTACCTCTACTATCCCATGCAAATAATTGAATATCGACATGGTCTCTAAAAAAGATACATAATAAGTTCTAATATAATTCAATAATCAATTAATGTTTATTGAAAAAAAACATTCACATCTATGTGATAATTCCATGATTCGTTGAATCATATCATGCATTATCAAAGCATATTCTCCAATATGTATATAGTGTGGTCAGAATATCTATCATTGTGATGATGGTATTTCCTTATGAATCTATGAAGATACCCATGGGATTTCAACCAGATCTACAAAATGAAAAATGTAAAACATGTATGTCTATCTCAAAACATTCTCAAGGGTATTCCATACATGCCTAAAATTTCATTAATTCCTAGATCACCCACTGATTGAGTCTCTATGATCGATAAAAAGTGACCAAACATTATTTTCCAATCAATAATCACCCAGAAAGGGTCATGAATCCTCAGGGTCAATGGTATCCCCATCACACTGTCCATAATGATTTCCTAAAACATTCCCATAGGTATCGAGATTTCAAGTAAAAATCCATCCCGATGCGGGTGCTTAGGCTTCACCCTCTTATAGTTATAGATTCCAGAGACAGAACTGGTAATGTGTATCTTCATCCATAGCCACAGAAAGTACTTCTTGTTGTCATGATAAAAATTAGTTTCACATGTATGTACTTAATATTTTTATGTATGGTAATCCATCATCATATCCCCTATAATGAATACAGGGACTACTATATTCCTATATACTGTGATCATATCATCTCTACATAACAACCATCAGGGCATCAGGTAACATCTAGCTAATGTTCCATCATCATAGTACACTCTTAGTGTACCTCTTAACCAGTATTCACACAGTCCACTAGTGAGGATGTGATCACTATAGGGGAACCAATCATAGTACCTTGGTACTATGAGGCATCCTTCCCCCAATCATCCAATAATCTCACCACGTATTAATACTCCTCTGATGGCCTCGTACCAAGATCATGCTCAACCTGCATCTTATGACTATGAGAATCCACAAAGATGTTATCTTTTATTAGGTGAATACATCACCTATAAAATTAAAATCTAATGATACTAAACCCATCACCTTCATCATAGGTTTAGGTACCCCTTTGTGATAATATAAACAAGGATCTTGTGGATCATGTAGAAAAATATTTCTCACCAAATAGATATTTTCAGCAACCCCTGAGAGTGTGGACCCCAACTACCAGATCAATGTTATATGTAGGGTAATTTCCCTCGTGGGTCCATAGTTTACATGATCTATTGGCTTGTTCATAGTCTCATTGCATCAACACCACCTCATGAACAATAACTGATGCATTGAAGTACACCTAATGACCAATCCCAAGAATGAAGAGTGTGAGTACTGGTTATTTATTCAACCTTCTATTTAGATCAAATAACATCTCTTTATATTGATCCCTCTACTAGAACATATCTCCGTTAATTGAAAACACTCTCATGGGTTCTAATAGTCAGGAGAAGTTGTGAAAAAACCATCAGTAATATCCTTCTAAACTGATAAAATCCCTAATATAAAACACATTATGAGGACTGTTCTAGCACATGACGACCTCAACATTCTATAGGTCTACACACATACAAGTCTCAGACACCACCTGTCCTTGGAATGTCACCTCTCAAAGCTAGAAGTCACACATAGATAGCTTAGGGTAAATCATGTGTTCTTAAAGCACAATTTGGACTATCTCTATGTGTCTATCATGTTTCTAAGGTGTTGATGAGTAGATGAGGATATCACTCAAAAACACAACATTGAATGAGTCAATGTAAGGATGATTGATATTTTTCATTATGAAAATGAATGTAACAGCCTGAGATTTTATGAAAAATATTCTTTTTAACTTTATTAATGTCTTCTGTTGTACGCTAGACCAAAAGGATCTTGCACAACACGCATCCTTGACTTGCCTTGCATTACACGTAATCACAACCTTCATCGATAGCGTGTGTAGTACGTAATACTGAGTTTCACGAAACAACGATATGCTATTAAAATATTCTTAAAACTAGCCGTTATGAATAGTAATAACCACTTTTTAAATTTTTCAAAAATTTAGCTCTCAAAATGGACTTCATTTTTGGATTCGGAGTATCGAATTTAGCCTAAGGTGAAATTTTGGTACTTTTCGGATAACTTTCATATTCTGATGAATAGTGAAAATTACTAAATTATAATTAAAAACAACCCTTTTAATCGAAATAATTAATAGTGATAAATTATTAATTTGAGTGGTTTTAAATTATATTTATAATATATTTTTACAATTTAATACAATGTTGGTCATTGAATGTAATTTCACATTTAAACCAGACATAATCAAGTGTCAATCTTTTGATAGATATTGTTTCTTAAAAACATGCTATTTGTTTTAACAGCGGGATTTAATTATAAAATTAATTAATGCAACTTCTATGTTATGAATTTGGTAAAATAGACTTCATTTTTGAATTCGGAATATGAAATATAGCTTAGGATGAAATTTTGGCATTGTTCTGAAAAACATCAATTTTTGATGAATAGTGAAACTACTAAGTGGTAGTTAAAAAAACTGAATTTTTCATAAAACATAATTTTACCGCTTCTGTGAATGGAATTTCAAAAATCCGAGAGACACGGTTGATGTCAGTAAGTAAAATGTGGTTCAATGAGATGAAAATAATTTTTGGTGAATAGTAGCTTTTTACTTTTATTTACCACGGTTAAAAGTAAATAGGGTAATTAAGGGTAAAAATGATATTAATATTACCCTAACACATGTCCTAATCCTATTGGACAAGTTTATCTCGACCAAAAACAACATTATGTGTAAAATATTATCATTTAGGCCCACTTGGATTAGATTAGGACATTTATTATTAATTTAATTAAAGAAGTGTTAAAATAGTTAAAATCAAAGTTTAATAAGTAAATCATTTTTAATATGGAGTTATACATAAGATAAATTCGACTATAAATATTCATTAGAAATATTAAAAGATTTCCTACATAATGGTATTTTATTTATAATTTTTAGACATTAAATAATTTAATTTATTTATGACACAATGATGATACAATAATTATCTTATTAATGAAATATTGACATAATTGATGTTATAAACACCAAACTAAATGTAATTTGAGACTTTTTATGAATTCCACTAATTTTATAGGTTACTATGATATATTAGTGTTTATTTAATCAACTTGGTTCGAACATATAATTCTGTTATGACTTTCACAAAAATCATATATCAAATAGTGTCAAAATTGACACAAAATAGTTTTTAAATCAAATATTATATTATTAATTGTTATTTTATTCCTAAAAATCTAAGGTTCGGCAAAAGGACATAGATAAGGATATATATATTAATAATAAACAATTTGGGGTTCGTTTGGTGTGTTATAGTATGTGTATTAACAATATAGTGAAAGAAAACAAAAAGACACGGTAAAAGTTAAATTATTTATCTTAGAGTTAAATCTAATTGATAAGGTTAAAATAATACTCTAAACTTGTCTAAATACTATTGGTGATAGGATTTCGACCCATCCCCACTTTAGCTACGAAATAAGACCCTTTGGAACCATTATAAAACGATTTTGACTTTAATATAATATAATATTTTGAGATATTCCTAAGGTGCCCCTCTCCTCCCTTATAAAAGGGCACCTCCTCCCCCTCCTCCTCACACCAATTTGAGCACTAAAGCTCGGCCAACCCATGCCATTTTCTCCTCTCCCCTTCCCTAGAATAATCTTAGAGGTCTTGGTCTTCTTCAAAGACCAATCTTAGTTTCCTAAGTGGAGGATTCAAAGAGGTGTTCCAAAGAAGAGGTAATATCCATTACCGATCTTTTCAACTTCTTTCTTCTTCAACTTCTTCTTCTTTAGTTGTTTCAGGATAAAGTAATAACATAAGTATTTCTTATATATTGATATGTTATTATAAATATGAAACAACCCTAATTCACCTTCTATCCATCCTACGGAAAAATGAAATCACCGCGCGTGCGTACGTACGGAATACCGTCTCCACGCCGTGGTGTAATCTATTTTCCACCACCACCTTAATAGGATGGGTATAATGGTGTAATGAGTAACTATTTATGATTATTATAATGTAATATTGATACTGAAATAAAATATATATACTCAAATACAATTCCACGATCATAGGAACGATATCATCACTCATGCGTACGTACGGAATACCGTCTCCACGATGTGATGCGAATCGTTCTACATGATCATCATTACATAGTAATTATATAAATGAATTGAATGAATAAATATGATATATGTTACACTAATACCATTCTGGATATAAGTTATCTATAACCTTAAAAGAAGAATAAGAATTTATTTGGCAAAACACGCATAAGAACAAAATGCAATAAAGACCTGAGTAACAAGTAACAATGAAATATTACTAACAAGAAGCTAAGAATATGACTATATATGATATCATATCAATACGTATGATTCTGGAATAAGTCAATAACATTATTTAAACCATTATACAGGAGTTTCGGACACGTACAAAGCAAATCAGACCTAAGGTAAGGGAAATATCACAATCTCATTTTTATCCGAGATTGTTTATTCGTAAGTATTTACTGGGGTGTATTTTATCATCCACATCCATGTTTCATCAATATGTAATATTATTTCCATCCACCTCCAATTGTTTAAATCCATTTTTACCCTTCGGTGAGTTTTTAGTAATATGAATGAAAGGAATCTTTTGTCGTTTTTCGTACGAGGTACTTTTTGACTTTTCTGACAAAAGTACGAAGAATGTTTTTTTTAAACTTATACAGCATGAATGGATTTTTAAAACATTATTTCCAAGAAGCTTCCTTTACAAGTTTTCAAGTTTATTTTTAATCAACTTCTTTTAGTTTAAAATTTTATGACATGTTAAGAAAGGAAAAGTGTTTTTGAAGTAGAAAGGATATTTTCCTCAAGATTGGAGTTCAAGTATTTTATCAAAATTATTTTTCCATCTAAGATAATAAAAGGGTTCTGTTTTTATCCCTATTATTACATGGATTTGATTATGTTGTGATGGAAATATTTTTATGAATTCCTTTATCTTATATGAATTGTTCTATGATGTCATATTGTTTAAGAATCCCATTTTTATTACATGGGTTATGCTATGATGTATGGTTTATGATTATGTGGCACACATAAGAAAGGATTCATTATAAGATGGGTGGGACCTATATCTCCCTCCAATGCATTGGGTAAAGATTTTATATCTCATGAGATAGACATGGCTGGAACGGTAGGTTATACCGGTTCAGTGAAACAGGACTGGAACGAGGGTGACTCGGTTCAGAAAGGGACTTTGTCCACTAAGATAGTCTTGGCAATGAGTCATGACTAACAAGAAATGATTTTCCATGATTATGTGTGCATGCCACAAAGATTCAAGTTTCATGTTATGATTATGGGGATCTCATTTTCACATCTATGATTTTATCCATGTTAAGATATTATGATCTCTTCTGCAGGTTATGATTTTCAAAAAGATATGATATGATTTTTATTTCCTTTATTTGCCCTTGCTGAGCATTTGAGCTCACCCTTTTGTGTTTTCTTTTACCCAGGATATAAAGAAAGGTTTTAGGTAAAAAAGGGAAGATCTTTATGGGAGATATTGAAGATCTTTCACCACGATTAGAAGATTACGTTCTGAGTTTCCAAAGACACTAAACTATTACGATCCTTTTGTGTGTGTTTTTGTTATGTACCATGTATTCCGCAAAAGTAATGTAATGTCCATGTACGTCAAGCTTCGGGTCTTTACTGTTGGTATTAGAGGAAAGGTTTAGGCAACCTTTGGAAACTAGGATGCGAAATCATTAGTGAGATCCCTAGAGATATTTCTAAGGTATGTCTAGGGATGTCCCTAAGGATAAGTATACGTATAGGATATAGTCCTAGAACTATGGTAATGATCTTAGTATTTAACCTAAGATGTTAGATATTAAGGGTACTCCCCCTTTATAATGTTGTTTTCCCTATCATGATTTTTTCCTCTCACCGAATTCTTTTTGTGTTTTAGTTAATGGAGGGAACCAGAAGGAATTTGGTTAACATTGAATCCAATGGACAAATTGGTGACTATGAGCAACCAAATTGGGTAATTCCTAGAGAGAAAGATATTGTGATTATGTCGAATCAGTCATAGCGATATATGATTAACAAGGTGAAATTTAGTGGTATGGCTAATTCATCAAAGAAGAGGAAGATAAACTATTATCCATGTTCACATGTTGAGGAGCATAAAGAAAGGAAGATTGAGATTTCTAAAGAAGGGAAGAAGAACCTTGAGGAATACCTCAAATGGAGGGACCGATGTTATCTGTGTGGAGAAAAGGGTCATAGAGTGACATACTGTTATGGAGTTCAATGTATTATTTGCGGAGAACATGGGCATTACCCAGCTCAATTCCCTGACCTAAAAAGTTACTTCTAAATCAAGGAAGGACTTATTCCAGGACAATAATTGAAGAGGATTGATTAAAGTGTTTATGTATTGGTATTCAAGAATAATGTTGTTTAGGTACTTTTATTAGAATATTTTTGTATCATTCTATTGTGGTTTTCAATAATTTTAAGGTACCGGTAACCATGAAAAGTGATTCAAATATTTTGGAAAGCAGATGATATGTGCATCATGAAGGGATAAGGAGAAAATGAAATGTTTGACAGTATTCATGAGCTCATGATTGATATAAGGACTAAGTGATATCATTGTTTGAGTATACAGAATTTTGAGGATTTTGGTATGTGGAAAGTGTTAACTTTTAACTGCATTCATGTTTTCACTAAGGTATTCAAGAGAATACATGATTAAGGACTTTGAATGTTTGGAATGTGACCAAAAAAACATATCTTATGATATATGGGGATCGACGATGGTGTTAAATCTCTGGTAATCGTTTTCACTATGTTATAAGAGTGGACTGCAGTATTATGGATAAGCCTAAAGAATGGAATGGATTATGTTGGACATAAGTTAGTATTGTTTAAAGATAGAATTTTTCTCGATATTATTGATAGGATGTTATAGTAATATAGTTTTAAAAAAAGGACAACATGCAGGACGGGCGACAGCCCATCACGTCGGACAAGGCTGTGGAAATCGAACCCACAACCGAAGTGCGACTGGCCTTTATCGCCTACCACTGGCCTACATGAAGTCCCTGTTTAGTAGAAACTAGTTTTATTATATTAAGCTGTATGACATATGATGTATAAGTCCATTTTAGGAACCATATATGATTAATCTCACTATAGATCGACTTATGTATATAATTTTTTGCTAACCTTTTGTTTGAGACAGATGGAATGACCCGTCATTCTATCACATGATCTGCTAACACTTCACGAATAACAAATTCAACTTCATTTATTTAAGAGATGAAGTGGAAATTGTTAAAGGCACGAAAAACAGTGAGATTGTACCAAAATAAAGTAACTATTTATTCTAATTCAAATTCTTTAACTTTAGGGAAACGATCTTGAAAACCAAAAATGTTGTCCTAGTGATCTTATATCTGATTAATCAGATGGTATCTTATATCGTCACAAATTTATGACTTTGTGATTACTGGCTTTTCCATAGCCATGTTCTCTACCACTCTCCATCAGTACATGATGGTTATATTTCTCTTCCATATCCATATTTTTACCTATGTGGAAACCCAGTGATTAGTTTATTTGGGTAACAGTTACGTTTCATACTTTTGTTTTTAAGGATTGGTTTTAATATTCCTTTTTACGATGTGGGTTTCTAGTAAAGAAACTTTCGAATAGTAAACCATTTATAACCCCGACGAATTTTGAGGGCGAAATTCATTTTAAGGGGGGTAGAATGTAATAGCCCGAGATTTTATGAAAAATATTTTTTTTAATTTTATTAATGTCTTGTGTTGTACGCTACACCAAAAGGATCTTGCACAACACGCATCCTTGACTTGCCTTTCATTACACGCAATCGCAACCTTCCTCAATAGCGTGTGTAGTACGCAATACTGAGTTTCACGATACAACGATATGCTATTAAAATATTATTAAAACTAGCCGTTATGAATAGTAATAACCACTTTTTAAATTTTTTAAAAAAATAGCTCTCAAAATGGACTTCATTTTTGGATTCGGAGTATCGAATTTAGCCTAATGTGAAATTTTGGTACTTTTCGGATAACTTTCATATTCTGATGAATAGTGAAAATTACTAAATTATAATTAAAAACAACCCTTTTAATCGAAATAATTAATAGTGATAAATTATTAATTTGAGTGGTTTTAAAGTATATTTAGAATATATTTTTACAATTTAATACAATGTTGGTCATTGAATGTAATTTCACATTTAAACCAGACATAATCAAGTGTCAATCTTTTGATAGATATTGTTTCTTAAAAACAAGCTATTTGTTTTAACAGCGGGATTTAATTATAAAATTAATTAATGCAACTTCTATGTTATGAATTTGGTAAAATAGACTTCATTTTTGAATTCAGAATATTAAATATAGCTTAGGATGAAATTTTGGCATTGTTCTGAAAAACATCAATTTTTGATGAATAGTGAAACTACTAAGTGGTAGTTAAAAAAACTGAATTTTTCATAAAACTTAATTTTACCACTTCTGTGAATGGAATTTCAAAAATCCGAGAGACACGGTTGATGTAAGTAAGTAAAATGTGGTTCAATGAGATGAAAATAATTTTTGTTGAATAGTAACTTTTTACTTTTATTTACCACGTTTAAAAGTAAGTAGTGTAATTAAGGGTAAAAATGATATTAATATTACCCTAACACATGCCCTAATCCTATTGGACAAGTGTATCTCGACCAAAAACAAACTTAAGTGTAAAATATTATCATTTAGGCCCACTTGGATAAGATTAGGACATTTATTATTAATTTATTTAAAGAAGGGTTAAAATAGTTAAAATCAATGTTTAATAAGTAAATAATTTTTAATATGGGGTTATACATAAGATAAATTAGACTATAAATATTAATTATAAAGATAAAAAGATTTCCTACATAATGGTATTTTATTTATAATTTTTAGACATTAAATAATTTAATTTATTTATGACACAATGATGATGCATTAATTATCTTATTAATGAAATATTGACATAATTGATGTTATAAACACCAAACTAAATGTAATTTGAGACTTTTTATGAATTCCAATAATTCTCTAGGTTACTATGATATATTAGTGTTGATTTAATAAACTTGGTTCGAACATATAATTCTGTTATGACTTTCAAACAAATCATATATCAAATAGTGTCAAAATTGACACAAAATAGTTTTTCAATCAAATATTATATTATTAATTGTTATTTTATTCCTAAAAATCTAAGGATCGGCCAAATGACTTAGATAAGGATATATATATTAATAATAAACAATTTGGGGTTCGTTTGGCATGTTATAGTATGTGTATTAACCATATAGTGAAAGAAAACAAAAAGACACGGTAAAAGTTAAATTATTTAACTTAGAGTTAAATCTAATTGATAAGGTTAAAATAATACCCTAAACTTGTCTAAATCCTATTGGTTTATAGTATTTAGACCCATACCCACTTTAGCATAGAAATAAGACCCTTTGGAACCATTATAAACCGATTTTGACTTTAATATAAAATAATATTTTGAGATATTCCTAAGGTGCCCCTCTCCTCCCTTATAAAAGGGCACCTCCCCCCCCCCCCTCCTCCTCACACCAATTTGAGCACTAAAGCTCGGCCAACCCCTGACATTTTCTCCTCTCCACTTCCCTCGAATAATCCTAGAGGTCCTGGTCTTCTTCAAAGACCAATCTTAGTTTCCTAAGTGGAGGATTCAAAGAGGTGTTCCAAAGAAGAGGTAATATCGATTACCGATCTTTTCAACTTCTTTCTTCTTCAACTTCTTCTTCTTTAGTTGTTTCATGATAAAGTAATAACATAAGTATTTATTATATACAGATATGTTATTATAAATAGGAAACAACCCTAATTCACCTTCTATCCATCCTACGGAAAAATGAAATCACCGCGCGTGCGTACGTACGGAATACCGTCTCCACGCCGTGGTGTAATCTATTTTCCACCACCACCTTAACAGGATGGGTATAATGGTGTAATGAGTAACTATTTATGATTATTATAATGTAATATTGATACTTAAATAAAATATATATACTCAAATACAATTCCACGATCATAGGAACGATATCATCACTCGTGCGTACGTACGGAATACCGTCTCCACGATGTCATGCGACTCGTTCTACATGATCATCATTACATAGTAATTATATAAATGAATTGAATTAATAAATATGATATATGTTACACTAATACAATTCTGTATATAAGTTATCTATAAACTTAAAATAAGAATAATAATTTATTCGGCAAAACACGCATAAGAACAAAAGGCAATAAAGACCCGAGTAACAAGTAACAATGAAATATTACTAACAAGAAGCTAAGAATATGACCATATATTATATCATATCAATATGTATGATTCTAGAATAAGTCAATAACATTATTTAAACCATTATACAGGAGCTTCGGACACGTACAAAGCAAATTGGACCTAAGGTAAGGGAAATATCACAATCACATTTTTATCCGAGATTGTTTATTCGTAAGTATTTACTGGGGTGTATTTTATCATCCACATCCATGTTTCATCAATATGTAATATTATTTCCATCCACCTAAAATTGTTTAAATCCATTTTTACCCTTCGGTGAGTTTTTAGTAATATGTATGAAAGGAATCTTCTGTCGTTTTTCGTACGAGGTACTTTTTGACTTTTCCGACAAAAGTACGAAGAATGTTTTTTTAAACTTATACGGCATGAATGGATTTTTAAAACATTATTTCCAAGAAGCTTCCTTTACAAGTTTTCAAGTTTATTTTTAATCAAATTATTTTAGTTTAAAATTTTATGACATGTTAAGAAAGGAAAATTGTTTTTGAAGTAGAAATGATTTTTTCCTCAAGATTGGAGTTCAAGTATTTTATCAAAATTATTTTTCCATATAAGATAATAAAAGGGTTCTGTTATTATCCCTATTATTACATGGATTTGATTATGTTGTGATGGAAATATTTTTATGAATTCCTTTATCTTATATGAATTGTTTTATGATGTCATGTTGTTTAAGAATCCCATTTTATTACATGGGTTACACTATGATGTATGGTATATGATTATGTGGCACACATAAGAAAGGATTCATTATAAGATGGGTGGGACCTATATCTCCCTCCAATGCATTGGGTAAAGATTTTAAATCTCATGAGATAGACATGGCTGGAATGGTAGGTTATACCGGTTCAGTGAAACAGGACTGGAACGAGGGTGACTCGGTTCAGAAAGGGACTTTGTCCACTAAGATAGTCTTAGCAATGAGTCATGACTAACAAGAAATGATTTTCCATGATTATGTGTGCATTCCACAAAGTTTCAAGTTTCATGTTATGATTATGGGGATCTCATTTTCACATCTATGATTTGTTCCATGTTAAGATATTATGATCTCTTTTGCAGGATATGATTTTCAAAAAGGTATGATATGATTTTAATTTCCTTTATTTTCCCTTGCTGAGCATTTGAGCTCACCCTTTTATGTTTTCTTTTCCCCAGGATATAAAGAAAGGTTTTAGGTAAAAAAAAGGGAAGATCTTTATGGGAGATATTGAATATCTTTCACCACGATTAGAATATTATGTTCCATGTTTCCAAAGACACTAAACTATTACGATCCTTATGTGTGTGTTTTTTTTATGTACCAAGTATTCCACAAAAGTAATGTAATGTCCATGTACGTCAAGCTTCGGGTCTTTACAATGAACACCACCTACACATTATTCATCTTGAAGAACATCACATGGTAGTTATACAGTCTATTCCTACTCTTAAATAATGTATTTAGAATTCCCTCATCTCTAACTAACAATTTGTGACTACCCGATCAGAGATAAATCATAGAGAAACACCGGGATCTACATAAATGATTTAAAAGGTCATTGACCATGGTAAAGAAATATCATTTATTAACCATTACCTAGTTAAGAATATGGTAATCAATGAATTGTTTAATCTTACCACTCAACTTGTTAGAATACAATATAGGTGAATGCCATAGATAATTAATTGACATTATGAATCCCTTATTATCAAATTCATCTAAAATATCCCTGAGATCCTTCAACTCAGTTGGTTCCATATGATATGGTATTTCAAAATGGGAAGCTGTCCTAAAATTATCTCTATTAAACATAACCTTCATATCCTTTGGAGTATCTACTAGATCAAAGATCCACAACAATATCAACCCACTTCTACGTATCCCAAGGGACTCTAATATCATGGATAGACGAATATTGTTGGAGTTGATGTTAGGGTATATTTGACTATAGATATAAACTCATATTTATAGATTAGGCACCATAAAAAGGATTTCGGTTGAAGAGGTCCCACTACATAAACCAAAATGTAGGTGTGAAAGAATGTTCGTTTAAATTATCCAACATATACAATGGAAATTTTGAAACATCTACTCTTGTGGATGTATTCCAAATTTCTTCCCATGTTGTCCCATAAGATTGCATCAAGGAGAAATCTTCTGTAATGAAAAGGATAAACATTAGAAAAGAAAAACATCCATTTGGATAAACCAGAATTTGAATATGGTACCATGCACAGATTATATTTTCTAGTCTATAGGATCGCACAATGATATCCTATGAGTCTACCCCTATCCCAATGTATTCCCCTAAAAAAACTTTTTTCCATCCAGGCATGTTAGTCATAGTCATCTTATATATAAAAACACAAACACTTTCTCAGATGAACTAATAAATCCCAAAAATGATATATCACTACATCATGGAAACATATATATCACACTAGAGGAAACTATCCTGAATGGATACCACAAATCCATGAATTTAATTAAGCACAACAATTCATCTGAATATCGTGTATACATATGGAATGTGAAACTAGTTTCCTAGTCTGGATGCTTGAACACACACAAAATGTAGATAATCACATATCAAAATCATCTATATCATCAATGGTGTATTTAATCAATAATAACATCGAAACAAAAAATCCATTATTTATGGTTACATGAAGGTCCACAATACAGATTTGGACATGAACTATCATAGTTTCCTAGCATGAGTTCCAACCATCCTATCTCTGGCATATCATGTCACGTCCCAATGAAAAAAGGTGAACATGTTAGTTAATCCTGATCCTCTAATACAATTTTATAACATCCTAACCCAACCCATCCGGCCTGAGATGGAAGGTCCCATGACCTCATACATGCCTCCCCACATGCAAGAT
Source organism: Viscum album (assembly GCA_963277665.1). NCBI lineage: Eukaryota > Viridiplantae > Streptophyta > Magnoliopsida > Santalales > Viscaceae > Viscum > Viscum album. Next base: position 1,719,552,977 of record OY728140.1, on the reverse strand, counting down.
CCAACTGAATAAAAATGAGAATCTGTGTCTAGTAGTTGCGAGTATGTACCCTTAGTATCATTTAATAGGATTGATAAATAAATAAATAACATAATAAAAATCTATGTAAACATGTAGAAATCAAAATATTGAATACAAGATAAAAAATAATAGATTTTTCCAATAGTTGAAAGTATTTACATGTTAAATAAAGAAGATAAATAGAGATATGATTAATAGAAAGTCCCTTTGGTTTCTGTACAATCTCAACACTTGTTATATGCTCCTCAACTTAGCTATCCACCATAGATCCATTTCCCATCTTCTGATCCCTCAAAAAATCTACAAGTATACCAAATTCATATGTAGGGTATGAGTTTATGTCTTTCTAGGACACCATAAATGAATCCTCCACCTGGTGATCATGTATAATAGTGAATTAAATAATTAATAAAATGTGTAATAATTAAAAACATACAAACCAAAATTGATCAGTCTTTCCCTATCCAAGCTGCAAATAACCCCTATCCATAACTGCTTCAACTCTACACCATAAATGTATTGTATGTAAATACATACCATTTCAAATCACGTGAAAGTTAGGGAGTCATTCAGAATCGACAAGGCATCAAGTGAAACCACCTACCTAGAATTTTTAAGGGATTCACTAATAATCAGAATCCACAAGGCATCAAGTATCTGTAACCTACCTAGAATACAAAAGGAAACAAGTAACCATTATAATCCACTAGGAATCACGTTTTGGTTATCTACTCATAATCTATAAGAAATAAATTATTCTAGTGGTAACATTTTCATTACATTGTTCCATTGACATTGACGCACACCATGCATGAAAACCTCATGGAGTAATAATACCACAATGACCACCTATAAAATATACAAATTCCCATCCTCTAAGGAAAATCAGTAGTGGCCATGAAAGGATAAAAACCAAATAAAACATCATTAGAAATATAGAGTTATCATATACATCAAAATGTGTATCAAACATCATCATGTAATCATACTCTCACATCAATATCATAGAATCAAGCCATACAAAATCATAGGCCAGACACACACCCCTATGAGATCAAAAGTCACCAATGAATATAAATCGAGCCACACAAAAATAATAACATGGAAATACTCATGTAACTATATCCCAAGAATTTAAAGATCTTGTTACGTAAAAATTCATTGACGTCAAAGAAAATGAGAAACTGCCATATGTGGTTCGATTGGTGGTGTAGAAATATCAAATATTAAGAACACTTTCATATCCTTATTATAATAAACATCAACACGTCAAATCTTGAGGTTCTTCAAGGGATCCTATAACCATAATAGTTATTTTATTTCAAAAGGAATTAAAATATTGCATGTGATGATACATTTTATCTCCTAGATAACTTCTTAATTATCATTCTAGGAAAACACATGCTCTCACAAAAATATCAATTAGAATATTTGTATATATTTAATTTCTTATAAAGTATTATTTTATAATTTTCATTTGATAATCTCTCATAAATTAACCTTTTATAATTATCACGAATTATTTATCCTCAATTATGATTTTTTATTATCTTTTCATAATTTAAATTATATAATAATTTATAATTATTTTCTGACAATTTATCCAAAATTGTCCATTATAAGTATCTTTTGATAATTTATCATAAATTATCAATTTATAATTATCACATGATAATTTTTCATAATTATCAATTTCTAATTATTTCTTATAGTTTATCCTAAATTATCCTTTATATTTATATATGGATAATTTGTTATAAATTATCCTTTATAATTATATTAGATAATTTTAGAAATTCTCCCCCCATAATGTGCTGTAATTTTTCCTTTTAAAAAACATTTTTGAATAATCCGATGAAGTTATTATTTTAAAATTATTATTATTAGTCTTGATAATATTGTGAAATTATCTTTTGTATAATTCATGAAATTATCCTATCATAAAAAAATATAATCTGATCATTTAAATAAATTAACCATTGGTAATTATGCCATAACAATTTCTTATAAATTATAAATTGATAATTATATATCATTAAATTTCAATAATTTCATACAATATTTATCTTTTTATAGTTATGTATTATTATCATTTCGTAATTTTTAATAAATTATCCATTGATAATTATTTAGAAATTATTAATTGAAATGTGTGGAATTATTCCTTAATAATTATTGGAATTATAATTTTATAATTTTACAAAAATTAACCCTAGATTACTTGATGTGATTACCCAATATAATTTGATGCAATTACAAATATATATAAAAATGGACTATTGAAAATTATTAAAAAATACCACAATATAATTTATGTTTTATCATATTATATTGAACAATAATTTTATACCACAATTGATATGTGTAATAGAAAATAAATATATAAATTAAATAATAACAAAACTTGTTGAAGAGTGCTACACACAAGGGGTTTGAGAAATCATGCTTCACAAATAGAACCATATATAATCATATTAGATTAATAGATTTTAACCAAACCAATTATATGTTTTTTTGGCATCATTCAGACTCAATGGAATCAACCAAGATCAAAGGGAAACCCATTTTTATATTAGAAAACAAAAAAATTAGTCAATTAATTCCTAAAAATTAAAACACATGTTTTAATAAATTTTTCAACTAAAAAATTATTGCTGACGGTTTTATTTCACCCCATTAAAAACTTATAAATTTTATCTAGTCAAACTAGAATTAAATCCAAGCTTTGAGATTTTTCGTGTGTTAAAAATGGTGTATGTGAATAGATGAAAGAAAATGGTATTGAAAAATGATTTTAATATTTACATTAATGTAAAAATATTAAAAAAATTAACCATATGTGTGATCAGAACCAACATCTAATGCACACAAAATTTATTTCTTTCCTACAGTAAACCTTGCATTTCAGACTAAACAGTTATCTCAAATTTCGCGTACGATGCACTATTTGAATGATACAAAATTATTTTCATAAAAACATAATAAAAATATTAAATATGTTATCCTCATGTGTGATGTTACCAAATCCTGGAAGAAAACAAATGATTTATTATGAAAATGGGAAACCATTCACCCTGAACCAAATGATGGTCAAAATTTTCTAATACAACCCATATTTTGTGTGATATTTAAATATTTTTCACAAAAATATAAATATAAATATTAAATAAGTTATCCTCACGTGCGATATTACCAAATGAAAAATTTAGACAAATGTTATGTTTTTATTAAGGTAAATCCCACATCTCAGACCTAATGAAATTATAATATTTCTCATATAATGAACCATTTGGAAAAACTAAATTATTTTCAAAAAATGTTATAATACAAATATTAAATAAGTTATCCATGAAGGTGATGTTACTAAACACTTGATTCACAAAATTTTTATATAATTCCTAGTGTAAACCACTCATCTCAGACCTAAAAGTGGTCTCATATATCTCATACGACACACCATTTTAGATATATTAAATTATATAAAGAAAAATGTTGACGAACATATTAAATAACTTATCCTCACAAGTGATATTACAAAACACCTAGCACACAAAAATGTTATGTTGCACCTAAGGTAGTACCCTTACCCCTAACGTAATATAGGTCTATGATTCCTCATATGACACAATATTTGGTATATATTAAATTATATATATAAAAATATATCTTGAAAAATATTATATATCTAATATTTTTATTTCATCTACGCCTAGGATCTACGGGCCTCAGAATCTTACAAAAACTCAGTGCCTTGCTAAAAATATATTTGATAAAATAATCTAGGGTGTTTATAAGGATTTTACCATTAAATAAAGACATTAAATTCACTACTAAGTTATTTATATTGAAAAACTAAAATTTCAAATAAAAATAGCCACAACTTATTATCAATAGTGGTTTTATTGTGTTCTAATTTTTTGGATATTACAATAATTATTAATATATCTATTCATATTTTTATGGATACATTAATTAATGGAAAATAGTAATAATAATAATAATAAACGATCAATATTTACACATAAAGGAGGCCAAAAATAATGATGGATGATATCAGGTTGTGAAACCATTTTAGGCTATGAAACCATTTCAGGCTGTGAAACCATTTAATGTTGTGAAAGAATTTTAGGTTATGTAAGTAGTTCAAGATACTAATGAAATTTAGGCTGTGAAAAATTATACTAGGTGAAAAATGACACATAGTGAATACTTTAAATGCAGTGAATATGATTGGATGACACAAAAACAGCCATATTTGATACTATTACATGAGAAGATCTTCTTTACGTCCTAGAGACGAGTCAGTATAACTTCTTGACCCATTGTGATCCCATTGAATGTGGACCCATCCCTTTGGGAGTCTATAAATAGCGTGATGAGCTACTGATCCCATATAGATCTAGAGTCCACAATCTAAGGCGAGAATCTATGTTACTGAAGGATCCGCCACAAATTTATCTACATTTTTATTTGTTTTTTTTCATCATTTCTCTATTATTCTCTCATCACTAATATGTTGGGGTAAATCCTGGCTTGTTCTAGGGTTATGTAGCTAAATGGGAAATGTTCCATTGAATTTATTTCTTTTATTATATTAATATATTGGGTTTTCTGAAATATATTTATCCAATTCCTATCCATTTATTTCATATTCATCATGACCATTGATACTTGAATTGGAAAGGAACCCTTCAGTTGAATTACTAATTAACCAAGATTAAGAACTACCATTGTTTCATTTAGGGTAACTAGGTAATAAAACTTTATCAAGGGAAAAAATGATTTATAAAATTCCTAAATTACTAGATTTAGGAAAATATAGGATTTACATGTCATGAATGTGATACCATGACTATTGGGTCCATCATATATTGCCTCCAACACCAAACATGGGTTATTTTTTTAATTTATACTATCCAGTTCCACCCAAATCGAGAATCTATAAAAAGTCATCATTCCTTGAAAATATTTATTTCTTCTAATATAACATTTTTCTCTACCTCTGTTTCCTAATTTATTCAAATTTTCATTAAATAGATTTCTTATTCTTTTACCTTTATTTAATAAATAAAATATTTCATTTGTTTAAAAATTATAAATTGAAAATTTTCACCACATCTTTGTGTCTAACCTTAAACATTCCAAAAACTATTCTTTATATAATTAAGGAGAAAACATAGATTTTTTATAAATTTTTTTATTTTTATTAGGCTCGTAGTGAAAAAACGATTCCTTTTGGTCATGATAGGATGTTATTCAAAAAAAATACAGCACATGGGATCTTATCAAAATCCAAAAATAAGTTACCAAAAAGGTTACCCCAATCCTAAAATGGATATGATGGTGGTTAGACCAATACTAACATGTTATGAATGTCTCAGTGGGTTTAGTATACTTATTATATTCTATACTTATGTTTACTCTACAATTCAATTTCTAATGCTAATTTTATGTTATCATGTATCATGTTATGTGATTCTTTTTTGATTTCTGAATTATGAACTGCCAATATTTATTCTATGAACTGATATTATGATATCCAATATACAGTTTATGGTTTTCCAAATTTATTCTCATGTTATATTTATGTATCTTCTTTTTTCATCTTACTCATTATATAAGCTCACCCTTTCTTTTGATCCATTTCCAATGCTATTAATAAATAATTTCTATAGGGTATTTTTATGAGGAGCACAAAAGTGGATGATCATTATAAGAGATGTTGAATATAATTCACCAAATAAGAATATTGTGTGCCTGGGATCCTAATACTCAAACAATTATGGTCCTCCGTCATATAATTATATGATGTGTTAAATATTAATCTAAAAACATGGAATATTTATTAATGAAAATATTTGATAATTATATATATATCCAACGATAAGAGGAACTAGATAACCTCACCATGACTATATAGTTACTATCTTTCAATCCCTCATTTAGGAACCTATGATCTCCATTAATGTAGTAATATATGGTGAGGAAGGATGCGCGACAAATATTAAAGACATCTACAATCGAATATAATGAAAACAATATCTGAAAAACTCTTAACCCACTATCACGCACCCTTCTCCAAAAATGATCCATTCTGAAACAAATAATTAGAAAAAAAATTACATTCCATCATCACACTCATTTCACTATATCTCCATTGGGATCAATCCATGGGTGTGGGTCATTCATGGATAATCCATTTAGGCAGAGCGATAACCAGGCCTGGAATTTTTAAAATAATAAAATGTTTTAATGGTTTTCATTTAAAAGTATTTTCCTAAATGATATGATATTAAAATACACTTGAGATGTGCCAAATTTTACATAATTTTTCAATATAGTAGTTACATATATTATTATATAGGCATGTGGGTATATATATTTCCTATTTAGTACCCTATTTTGAGTCCAAATTTCATTTGAAAACTCCTTTTTAAACCATGGAGTCAATGCCACATTAAAACCAATAATACTAATAGAGATAATAACGAATAAGAGAATAAAATAGTAATAAAATAAAAATATATCATAAAAGAAATAATTAATAAAAAAATAATAATAATTGAAAAAAATAGATGGGTTCATGGAAAATGATTTCCCAAACAGTAACCCCTTGATATCCATGCAATTACCCAAGTGAAACGCAGATAAATAAATGAATCATTATTTTTAAAATCAAAATCCCATTTATGAAAACTTTTAACTACTTTAAAAAAACATAAAATATTGTATTTTGATTAAAACAGATTTAATTAAAAAAAATAATCACATAGACTGTAATGAAAACTAAAAAAAGAAACACCTACCTTGGCTAAACATGGTTGAGGAAAATCCTTCTAAAATAAAGAGATATTGACCCAAATGGAATGATACACACACTAGGAAAAAACCATAAGGATGAGAAACACATCCACACATAGGGTTTTTTAATCACTAAACCTCTTTAGGAAAACAAGATAGAAACAGTAATTGACGAGAAATGTAGAGAGAACAAATGATTAATAAGTATGAATCCACAAAAAATAAAAGGAATAGAACCAAAATCCCAAGAGGAAAGGTGGAGTATGCTCACTTTCGGAGAACAAGAGAGGATTTCCATGAAGTTAGTGACTTATTGGGATGAATGTATTAAAAATAATGGATAGAATGATGATGATTTGAAAATATTAAATTTTTTAGAAGACAACGTTATTATTTAATGATACACCGAATCATGAACCTATCCTACACCCTTCACTGGTAGACATGGGAAACAATAATGATTTTGTCACATGGTTTGATATATCATGCACTAATATATAAAATAGATCTAATATAAAATTTATACCCTTATAAATGTCATTAAAATGGTTTTCACAAAATACGTGCTGAGTGTGTGATAGAAAAAATTCATAAATTTCAAATACTGTATAATGTTAATGTCTCAAAACTTGTAGTAAAAGTAAAATCCTATAAATAGATTAAAAAAGAAGAATTATATATATATATAGGTTTGACATGAATATTTTATGATTAGTAATGATATTTGTTTCAGACTATATATATTTACCCTTATTAATATTTTTTCTCACACTTTCTTATCTTTCCATTTCCCCAGGTTATGAAGACGAGTATTACATATTGTATGTCAACAAAAGATTAATGTGTGGATAATATTTTTGTATAATTTTGAAACTCGGTCAACGATACAAAAATTAGTTTTTTTGTTCAATCAAGATAATATATCCCTTATTTTATTCTGTTTGTTGATATAAGTGTTCATTTGGTATAAGTTTTTTATGAAAAGGTTTTTGCAAATTATAAAAATCTCCAAACATATAACGTCTAGGGTATGTATCTGATTTAGTAATATTTATTAATATGGTAATTATGATTGGTTATGATTGGATTACCCGTGATTATATTAGAGTAAATATTTAAGGAATAAATTTGTATCACTTAATTAGTTTGTGAAATTTATCCAAACACATAGGACCACCTAATATTCTAAATGAATCATTGAGGTAACAAGAGCACATGTGTCTCACTTGTTGAATTTTTAGTGGTCTTTTTATGGTCACTCTTTCATCCAAAACTCAATAGGTACCACGCAAAATAATTGCATCTGAGCCCTCACACCGCATTACATTCCTTTAAAAGATAGACCAACACTCACTCCCCTTCATATGAATATTGATCCAATGAGAACCCTTTCATTGGTTCTTGTATATGATCCCACTTGATCTCATATTAATTATCTAAGAATATGTTCCCACATAACATAATCACACAACCTAAATCATACTACTATGAGTATAATAAAAAAAATATGATGTACTCACTACACTATCCATGCTAATTAAATAGGTTAATCCCAACTAAAAGCTCAAAGAAACACACCCATTCTATGGCTAACCACATGATCACCCACCACTCACTGATCATTCCATAATAAAATTATCTACCCACGATCCCACCATGCTTTCCATACGTGATCTAAAAATCAATAGGGAAAAACATTCTACATATCCTTCATTCTAAAACCATTTTTAATACAACAATAAATTAATTTCACAAGTCTATCTTTAACCCACACAAGTGTACACACAGAACAACCCAGTTCGTTTAAGCTGACAACCATTAAGTCGATATATTGTAAAATTCCTTATATTTTGTTGTTGAAACTATATGATAGAAAACCTATCCTTATACCATGATGGAAACATCATTTAGTAATTTAGTGTTACACATACCAACTAAGGGGGCTCCATAGATCCCTTTAAAGAATGTGAAATATATCTATCTCTATAGAATGCCTCATTATAGGATCTATATGACTTATAATAAAAGAAAATCTCATGGTCTATATTTTTTAAATTAAAAAAAAGTTATATGGGGAAGACCCATATATTATTTTTTTCAAAATATAGATAAATTATCCTCATCATTATTTTAATAAATCTCATAGATGAACAAACATGAATCGTGAATCCAAGATAAAAAATATGATGTATGTATGATTCCTCTCATCAATGTGGCTGATGATTAAAATGCCAAATTAGTGTCTCAATAACTATGATATAAAAAACTATTATAAAACAATCCAAAATACATGTAACGTTGAATTCTCAGATGAGATGTGTTCATGACTCTATAATTTGAGGACCAATACATAATCAAACACATTCCTAAATCATGTGTCTACCATATCAAAAATTATTAATACAAAACATTAAACTCAGAGGCCATTAGAAAATCCATGACCCAAACATCACTCTGTATTGTCTAGATTAATGATTATATAAGTCCTATTACATGCCTCCCAATATTCCAGTGGCCCATGACTATCAGTGTTGTCGTAATCTATAAAATGGGGGAATTATTTCCTCACATTAGAGTCTACAAAATTTATAAATTACCAGAAAATATCCATTGAAAAATTGTAGTACACATGGTCAAATAAAAACCATTCTATTAAAAAAATATTAAGTTTAAGAGACCAGTTATATGACCACTGATCACCCACTCAGTAAACAAAATATGTAATAAAAAATTAAAAATAAATCCAAACGTTCAATACTACCACCCCTATTCTCACAGATCTATATCTTTTATACCACATTGAGTTACTTTGTGTGATCCTTTGAATAACTTATTCGTTGAATTGTAATCTTGAATAATGTCTTCATGTGCGTGAAGGTTACAATGATTGATGTATGAAATAAAATTAGCAAAATAACACGCTAAACTGATAATATATACCATCATAACCATGTTTTACAATAAAAAAATAATTAAAAATTACAATTCCTTGAAAATAGAGCCAGACCCTGGGATTGAACCTGTAACACCCCGAGATTTCATAGTACGTTATCACGTTAATTTAATTTAATACATTATATTGCATGCAAAACAGAATTGGCTTGTGTTGTATGAAAGATTGAGTTTCTGTGAAACAACACATTTGTATTATAATTATATAAATGTTATATTAATTTATAAATTAAATATTGTAATATGAATAGTAAAAAATAAATTTTAAATGTTATTTATAATTTTTTCACATAAATAAAACATATTTATAATGAAATGTAAAAGGTTAGTTTAAATAGTTATATAAATAGAAATACTATTTTATTTAAAGAACTATTTTTATGTCCTTTTTTGAAAAATAATTAAACTAATTTTAGACACTACAAAAAATTGAATTTGGTAAAATAGACTTTATTTTTTAACTTGGTATATCAAAATTTACTTAGTGTAAATTTTTGTTTCTTTTCTGATAACTTTCAAATTATGATTCATATTGAATAATACTAAATTTTAATTAAATAAATCTTTTTTAATATAATAAATAATAGTGTTAGATTATAAATTTCAGTGGTTTTAAAGAAACATTTGATTATTTTTTTATAATTTAACATAATTTAGGTCATTTGATGTAATTTCACATTTAAATTTCACATAAACTTATGTATATCTTTTGATAGTTTTTAATTCTTAAAAAAAACTGTTTTTTGGTTTTGAAAATAGGAATCAACATTAAATTAGTTTTGTAATATTATGTGTTTCGAATTTAGAAAAATGAATTCTATATTTTGAATCAGGAGTTCCAAATTGTGTGAATAGTTTATTTTTATATTAATACATTATGAATTGTAACTTCAGTAAATATTTAATTTATGATGGATAAAAGGTAAATCCAGTAAATAAGGGTAACCAAGTAATATTATAATAATATAAAATTAACATAACAAGTGTCATAACCCTATTGGTTGGTACATGCCCAACCATGGGCATCCTTGGGTCGATTTTCAGACCCCATGGAGGCACTTGTAAGTGGAAATGACTCTTTATAAAAATTAATTTAATGTTAAGAAAAATGTAACATACACATATATCATTTTATAAAAAATTATTTATATGAGGCTATAGAATTGATATATTAAACTATAAATATCCATTAGAAAGGAATAATATTCCTAAATTATGATATCATATTTATAATTTCTATACATAAAAAAATTATTTATTTATGACATAATGATGATGTAGTATTTTTCTTATTAATGAATGAATCATATAACTTATATTATAAATATTAAAATAAATATATTTAGAATGTTTTGATTACATACAAGAATTTTCTAGGTGACTATGACATGATAAGGTTGATTAAATGTATTTTTTTCAAAGAAATCAAGTTGTAATGACTTTCCCAATAACAAAATACTAAATAGAATCAAAATTGACATAAATGAGTTCAAAACAATACTATTATTTTGATTGATATAATATTCCTAAAAATATAATATTTGGAAAAAGGACTTATATAAGTTTATATATGTTATTAATGTACTATGTTAGGTTCTCCTTTCATTTTATAGTAATTTTATTAACCTTGTAATATAAAATTAAAAGAAAACATGGTAAATGTTAACTTATTTAACTAAGAGTTATATCTTAAAAATATGGTCAATATGGTGACCAAAATTTCTCTAAAACCTATTGGTTGAAAATATTTAGACCCATACCCTTCTTATCCTCAAAATAAATCCATTTGGATATATTATAAGCTGAAAATGATTTTATAATAAATTAATATTTTATGCTTTTCCAAAACTTCCCCCAGCTCTCTTATAAAAGGGTACTTCCCCTTCTCCCAAATTCACCCATACATTTCCATTTGTATCAGAAAACCCCACTAAAATATCCTCCCAAAAACCATAATATATTCCTATATGAATTAAATTGATCATACATACCACCTAAGGAGCCCTTTTGATGAAATCAAAAGGAAGCACCCAATGAAGAGATAACTATTTCACCACCTATTTCAAATTTCATTTCTTATTCGAATTCCTCATTATTTATTGTTTCCATACTTAAATAATAAATAATTTACCTTATATATAATTATATTTTATTATAAATATGGTACAAACATATTCATTATTCGATCAATAAGATGAATGACAAAGTCACCATGCGTGCGTACATACGGCTTACCGTCTCCACGTCGTGGTGTAGATTGTTATTCAACAATTAATTATTTGGATGGGTATAATAATGAGTATAACTCTTGTAAATAATTAATATAACATGTTTATGATTATTTATATATAATACACTATCCTATTACTTACTATTTAACCATCAATAGAATGATATTGTTGCTCATGTGTACGTGCGACTTACCATCTCCACGACGTGATGAGATTTCATTTCCCATCATAACCAATAAACAATAATTTTAATGTTATGATTTAAAATAACGTTTTAAAACTGAATATAATTATATAAATGAATAAAATTCATCATATTTATATTGAAAATGACTTACGTAACAAAATATATGATGGAAAATGAATCAGTTAACACCCGAAACAAGGATACCAGTGAAATACTAATAACAACGCAATATATGAAGATCATATATGATATAATATCTATGTTTGTGGTCTTGTATAATTTAATAAAAATTATTTAACCATTATAAAAGAGGCTAACATAAACTCGACTAAGGAAAATTACAAGGTAAGGGGTTTTCATCTCAGTTTTATTCCAATGAGATTTATGCTATATTTTTCACTTTTTTATTTTGTGTGGTGTATATACTACCCATGATTATATTATTTGGGTAATATAAAATTATTTATCAGTATTTAAATTGTCATTGTATAATTTTTATTTCAAGGAGTTTATGTGTTGTATGTTACTAAATCAGTAAGGGAATTTGAATTTACAATTTCCACGCATCGGGTATTACGCATACTTCATTGATTATTTTCCTCCAAGATTATGTGTGAAATAAAAATTTATTTTTTATGTATTAATTTCCACTCCCATTTGTGTGGATATAATTTTGATACACATAATCACTCAATATGTAAATTCTCAATTCATTGATATGAACTTTATAAGGGTAATATTAAATCAATTTCCATTCATTGAGTTATACATCCAAGTCATTGGTTTTGTTTTTACAAGAACATCTGTGAAAGTCCTTTCATTGATTTACACTAAATATCTGTTCATATTGAGTGTATTTATATTTGTAACAAATAATTATGTCATTTATTTATCTTAAATCCAAGGATAAAATCTTTAAAATGGATTTTATGTCAATTTACATACAATTGAGAATTCTTTTTTGTTATACGCCAATTCGCCTTAATATGGTGAATATACTATCCTATGACATATTATATCATGAATCCATTTATTCTCAAGACATTATAATATTTTTATTATAATTTTATTTATCAATTATTTGTATTTATGTGTCTCTCATCTGGTTAGGAACTCTTTAACTAAAATATCGTTTTAGAGATTTAATCTTCTAAATATTTCTCATTAATTTCCATGTTTTAAAAATGGTTTTAAGGATTTATTTATATGGACATAAATTTTTTGAAATGAAAATTCATTTTAAATGTTTTGATGTGGTATGGGACACAATGATTCAAAAATTACTTATAAATGACTACTTTTTTAAATAGTGTAACTTTTAAATGATTTCAAGAAAAAAGGTTATTTCCCTCTAATAGTTTTACTGATTATTTTCATCTATGTTAATATCCTTCATTTTATTTTATACTTTATTGTGGTTGATTTATTATAATACAATCATTTATATTGTAATGAATAGGTTATGTTTTATTATGGATGTGATATTTTTATACCATTCAAGGTATATGGATAAATTATTGATATTTCATATGATAGTTTTAATATGAATACTTAGATTATGTTTCACCCTTTTCATATAAGGAATTCATTGGACATAGTAAGTGACGGGCAGGGCCCATTATATCCTCTTGATGCATCGATAGGACTCATGAGACAAACTAGTGTCTTGAAAGAAGGCCTTGACAATATTTTTTATTTTTAGTTTTGGCATGTGGCCCTGATTATGTGGTTATGATGTCCAACATTATGCATTCAATCATTTTTAGATTTGATTCTGATATTAAATGTGATTGTTCACCTACTAAAATATCCATGTGTTAAGGTAAATGGAAATATTTCATTAATCTTTTCCATACTATACTGATGTCTATGTTTAAAAGGCTTGTGTTTTAGTCTTATACAGTGGCTTAAATGTTTATGCTTATTGATGATATTTTCTTCTATATTGTTATCCTTATTGAGCATCTGAGCTAACCACTTTATTAAGTTCACTTTTTCCATAAATATGATGAATTATATTAGGACTAACCCATCGGGATAGGCTAAGCGATATGAGTTTGTCCAATGGTGACACAATGTTGATTTTTTTTCATTTCATAATGTAATGTAAATCTTATGTATGTATGTATGTAGTACATCCATGGATACTAAATTGATCGGTCATTCACGACTTGATCTCTTGTTATTATTCAAATGTTATGTAATAATGTAATTACTATGGATAAATGGGGTCAAGGAATTACCATTGGTATCCTATTATGTTTAGTACAAACCATGGAAACTATATTTAAAAAAACTATGATTGGAGAACAATAACCAAAGATAGTCAATGAGGATTAGTATAGAAGAACATCCTAGAATTTTGGTATTTTACATATTTTGTGAGTTTCCCCAGAAATACATCCCTGTCTGGATACTATAAGTGGATGTTGTACTAACACATATATGACTTGGAGTGAAAACGTCGACAAGGAGTTTCATCCTAGAACTGGGGTATCCTGGTACAAAACAATGGGCCTTACTGTGCACCTGGTTTGATACTCCTGGGGGATACGCATAGAATAATTCGCATTTTATTATCAAACTAATTTGAAGGATTTAAATATAATATGGGGATAAATAACCTTGGTTAGTTCCTAAGGTGTTTTATAATGAAAAAAATATGTCATGATAATATCTAAATGATTTTATGACTATTATTACTCACACTATGATTTCTAGTTTTATTCATTGGATGGATTCAAAGGAATTCATAGTAACATTGAACATGATGTATAAGGTATGCATAGTGGTGTAAATGAAAAATGAAATAAAATATTGATAGGAATAAAAGATATCATGTTCATGTTGAATCCATTTTATAAAAATATTATCAACAACATATACATTAACCAAATCCCGAACTCAGAAAAGGAGAGAAAGGTAGGGAATGATAAGAAATCCAGTAGTGGAGACAATGAAGAAAAGAAATATCAATTTCCATCATGCATGAAATGTAGAAGGAGACACACATGAAAGTGTCTCAATAGAACAAATAAATGCTTTATGTGTGGGAAATATGTACATAAAGTAAATAAGTGTAGAGGAAAAATGAAGTGTACTTTGGAAATAAATAAAAATGATCCTAAAAATAAATTTCCTATCAATTTAGGTATATTTAGGGGACCTGTGCATTACTAAATTCAATGCCCTATTCGATAGGATAACCTCTAGGTCATGGGAAAAACTAAGTGGAAATATATTTATGGTAAAATATTTATAAGTATTAATGCTCTTTGTTGGTAGGATTACTTTGGGAGACTTTTCTCTTGTATGGGTAACCCTTCTTTTTTTTGTGAAAATACTATTTGATGAAGAATTATCTTTTCTCTTGTATATATAATTATAATGAACCATTTAGGATTATATGATCATTTAATTTGAGTCAATTACAGGTCATTACTTGTTGGGATAAAAATGTGAGGTATTAGATAACATTCATGGTTCAAATATGTTATGGTTATTTTTGAGGAATTTATCCCATTTTTCGGAATGTTATAAAATTATATAGTTTTTGAAAAATGACGACATGTAGACCGTGTGATAGCAATTTCCATTGAACAAATCCATGGGAATCAAACCCACGACCAATGTGTGATTGGGATTTATCGCCAACCACTGGACTACATCAAGACCCTAGTTAGTATGACTACTTATTTTTAGTTAAATGTTTTTAAGGATCAATAATATTTTGATTTTTGGAACTTATGATTTGTCAAATGGGTATCCATAGTATAGGAAAAATGATTTGGTGATTAATTGGTAAATGTTATTGTGAAAGATGTTTACTATTTTGGGAACACAGTATGCCTAAGGAAAATAGAATAATATGGGATTTATTGAGGATTAATGGTGTATTTTATTGTTAGAAGAATCTATGTTTTTATTGGGGACGTATAGAGATTTAGATTATTTATGGAAATGATTAACCTATCATGAAGAATATGTGATTTGGTTAATTACTTTTATGTATGTGACTTTAAAAATAATCTATGTTATTTGGAGATAAATGATAAGATTTATCTTGGATGACTATGTAATCAAATCCTTCTGATTTTGGGGTTTGAAACATAGTTTAGATTATTTAGAATAATTTTATGAAATTTTTTTATTAAATGGTCTTTGTTAATCTTTGGGTATTGTTTGATTAATTTTGGATATTAAGAGTAGAATTTCATCCTCTAAAGAAATATCCTTTTTGGGGATCATATGATCTTGTAATAAATATATTGGTTTTGGTTAATGGCTAAATAAAATGGAAATATATAGTTCATAATTTTTGGATTATGATATTCTCTATAAGTTGATTATAGCACTGCAGGTGTAACCAAGTAATCTTGAATAAACATCGTTTCGAAATAAGTTGCTTTTGTGGTAGACATTTATTGAAGAATGAAACTCAACATGTAAAGTAAGTATATCTCATTATGTTCTCAGTCAGTATCATAAATTAATTCATCAATATTATGATACGGAACATAAAACAAAATTTTTGTATGTGTACGCATCCCACTAGATAATCAATGATCGTTTAACCTCTTACAAGTTTATGGCATTCGGATTGTTAATATTATCTTAATTATATTATCTATCACTCTACATCAGAACATAACGGTTAGTTTTATCGTCCATATCCAAGTTCAACTACATGTTTCTGTACTATGTGTTATTTCCAATAAAATTCACACTTACCTTTATTTATTTTAAAATAGAGGCCCCATTAATCCATTTTTCGATGTGGGATTTCATATAGGATATTTTGAAGAGTCAAAACCCTTATTTTCAATCTAGAGATTAAATTACGAGGAATAAATTTATTGAAGAGGGTAGAATGTTACACCCCATGATTTCATATTACTATATCACTTCAGTGTAATTTAATATCTTATACTGCATGCAACACCGACTTGGATTGCGTAATACACAAGATTTAGTTTCTATGAAACAACACAATAGTAAAATAATTATTTAAACAATATATTTATTTATCAATTATATAAGTTAATATGGATAGTAAAAAATAAAAAATAAATTTAATTTATCATTTTTCAATTAAATAAAACATATTTATAATGAAATGTATAAGTTTGTTTAAAATAGTTATATATTTGGAAAAAATATTTTCATAAAATAACAACTTTTTAGGTCATTTTGTAAACAATAACAAAATTTATTTTAGACAGTAATAAAAATTGAATTTGGTAAAATATACTTAATTTTTGAAGTATGTATATCAAAATTATATTACAGTGAATTTTTGAAACTTCTATGACAACTTTCATAATTTGATGTATAATGAAAAATACTAAATATTAATTAAAAACATCAATTTTAATCTAAAAAAATTATATTGTAAAATTATACAATTGAGTAGTTTTAAAGTATAATTATATTATATTTTCATTATTTAATATTATTTTGGTCATTGGATGTTATTTAACATTTAAACTATACATAAACATATGTCAATCTTTTGATTGATTTTACTTCTTAATAACCCGCATTTTGGTTTTGACAATGAGAATTTATTTTAAATTAATTTATGAAACTTATGTCTTTGAAATTTGAAATAATGGAGTCTTTATAAGGAATGAAGGTGTCCAAATTTTGTAAATATTTATCTTTTATTTTTATACTTTATGAATAATAACATTGGTAAATTTATTTTTTACCACGGTTAAAGGGTAAATCCGATAAATAAGGGTAAAAAAATAACACTATACTAGTATTAAATTACCATAAATCTTATTTTAACCCTATTTTATGTTAATTTTCAGACCATGGGCATTCTTGGGTCAATTTTGGGACCCCGTGGAGCCACTTGTAAGTGAACATGACACTTTTTAAAAATTAATTTATAGTTAAGGAAAATGTAACATAAACATATATATTTTATTAAAATAATTTTTATATGAATTTATATAATCAATATATTCAAATATAATAATCCATAATAAAACTAAAAGATATTCTATAAAAAAAATATTTTTTTAAATTTTTAGACACAAAATAATTATATTTATTTTGGACACAACAATGATGCAATATTTTTATTATTATGGAAAGAATAAAAAAATGATATTATAAATATTAAAAATAAATATAATTTGAAAGCTTTGATGACATCCATGAGTTTTATAGGTGAATATGACATGTTTGGATTGATTTAATGTAATTGTATTTTAATTAATCATGTTGTCATGACTTTCAAAAAAACAAAATACTAAATAGTATCAAAAATGTCATATTGGTGTTTTTAAAACAAATACTATTTTCATAAATGATATAATATTCCTAAAAATCTACGATTTATCCAAATGAAATAGAGAATGTTAAATATTTAATTAATGATCTACCTAGGTTTTTCTTGTCATTTTAGAGAATATTTATTAACCATGTAATATAAAAATACAAGAAGGCATGGTAAATGTTAAACTATTTAACTTAGAGTTAAATTTAGAAGATAAGGTTAACATGGTTACCTAAACATGTCTAAAACATATTGGATGAAGATATTTCTACCCATACCCACATTACCCTTTAAATAATTACATTTTGAGATATTAGAAACCGAATAGCATTTTATAATAAATTAATACTGTAAGCTTTTCCAAAAGTTCCCCTCACCTCTCTTGTAAAAGGTTTCTTCCCCTTCTCTGAAGTTCACACCTCCAATTCCATTCAGATCCGACCAAACCTACTCCAATACCCTCCCAAATACCATAAATTAAACTTAGAGGCCTTAAATTGATCATAAAGACAAAATAATGATCCCTTTAAATCAAATAAAATGGATGCACCCATTGAAGAGATAATTATTTCATCACCTCTTTCAATGTTCATTTATTTGTCCCATTCCTATTTATTTTTTGTTTCCATAATTAAATAATAACACCAATAAATTATACATAATTAGATGTTATTATTAATTAGGTACTACCATATTCACTATTATTTCCTTCCTATGAATGAAAAAGTCACCATACATGAGTACGTATGATATATTGTCTCCACGTCGTGGTGTAGTTTGTTATACGACACTTCACTATTTCGATTTGTATAATAATGAGTATAATTGATGTATTATTTCACCATCAATAGAATGATATTGTCGCTCATCTGTACATACGTCTTACCATCTCCACGACACAATGAGATTTCATTTCCCATCGTAACCATTAAAGAATAATTTTCATTTTCAGATTAAAAATAATGTTTAAGAACTGAATTTAATTATGTATATTAATAAAATACATCCTACACACAATGAACATGTCTTATGTAACAAAACATTTCAAATAAAAATGAATGAGTTTACACCTGAAACAATTATACTACTGAAATATTCTTAGTAAAGAAATATAACTGGATCATATATGATATCATATTTCTGTATGTGTTTATTTTATAGTTTAATAAAAATTATTTATCCATTATAAAATAGATTAAAATTTCTTCTACTAATGAAATGTACGAGGTATGGGGTTTTCATCTCACTTTTAATCATGTGAGATTCAGACTATATTTCCCACTATTTCCTTTTTTATTGTGTATGTACTGCCCATGATTTTATTCTTTTTGTAATAAAAATTAATTTATGAGTATTTACATCTTCATTGTATGATACATATTTTATGGGGTGTATGTTTCTTATGTTACCAAGTTGGTATGGGAATTTCATATTTCAATTTCCACTCATTGGGTTTTACGCATACTTTATTCCTTATTTTACTCCACGATTAAGTGTGGAATAAAAATTTATTTATTTCTGTCCTAATATACACTCCCCTTTGGGTTGATATACTTTTTATACAAATAATTACTACATTTATAAATTCACAACAAATTTATATGAACTTTATTAGGTTAATATTAACTCAATTTCCAGTCTTTTACTTAAATATCCATGTCATTAGTTTTGCTTTTACAATAACATGTGTGAATGTCCTCTCATTTATATACACTGAATATCCATTCATATTCTGTGTATTTATATTTTTAACACATAATTATTTAACTAATATATCCTTATTCTAAGGATAGAGTCGTTATATAGCATTTCATCTCAATTTAAAATCCATTGAGACTTATTTGTGGATATGATCCAATTGACATTTATATGGTGTATATACTATCCATTGACATATTATATCTTCAATCCCTTTATTCTCATGATATTATAATGTTTTTATTAAATATTATTCCTCAATTATTTGAATTCAGGCTTCTCTCTTTTGGATAGGAACTCTTTAACGAAAATATCATTTTAAAGATTTATTCTTCTAAATCTTCCCCATTAATTTCCATTTTTTAAAAATGGTTTTAATGATGTATTTATATGGACATGACTATTTTGGAATTAAAAATTCCTCTCAAATGTTTCAATGTGGTATGAGACACTTTGATTCAAAAATATCTTTTAAATGACATCTTTGATACATAGTGAGACTTATATATGTTTTCATGAAAAGTATATATTTCTCTCAAATAGTTTTATGGATTATTTTCATCTTTTTCAGTATCATTAATTTTACTTTATACCTGATTGAGGTTGATTTATTATAATAAAATATTTCATATTGTATTTAATGGGTTATTTTTAACTTTGGATGTGCTATTTTTATACCATTCATGGCATTTGGTTGAGGTATTAAAATTTTGTATGCTAGTTTTAATCGGAATGAATAGATTATGCTTCACCCTTTTCATATTAGAAATGCATTGAACATAGTATGTAACGGGTGGGGTCCACTACCACCCCTCGATGCATCAGTAGGTATCATGAGAGAAACTAGTTTCTTGGAACAAGCCCTTGACAATATTTTTTACTTGTAGTCTTGGCATGAGGCCTTGAATATTCGGTTAGGATATCTGAAATTATGAATTCCATAATTTGAGATTAACTATTGATATTACATGTGATGATTCGACTAGTAGAATATCCATGTGAATAAGTAAATGGAATTATTTGATTTAATTATTCCAAATTATGTTGACGTTTATGTTTAAAAGGATCTTGTTTTAGTATTATACAGTGACTTATATTTGTATGATTATTTATTATAGATTCTGCTATATTGTTACCCTTACTGGGCATCTGAGCACATCCCATTCATATATTCGATTTTCCAGGGATACGAAGAAGTATATTATGATTGACGTATAGGGATAGGATATGGGATATGAGTGTGTTTAAAGGAAACAAAATGTATCTTTTTTCATTTCATAATGAAATGTAAAACTTATGTATGTATCCAGTACCTCCATGGCTTCTAAACTAATCATTCTTTCAGGACATCAACTCTTGTGATCATGCACATTTTATGTAATAATGCACCACCTGTATGTAATTGGGGTCTAGGTGATAGAGAACAATCCACCATAATTCCAAGAACATATAGTTATCATTTGAAACATAGGACACCATCCATTATAACACCTACTTATATGTGATATTATAATATAGTTGTTTCCTTGTCAGACACATACTACCCAATTCCTAATGATGTAGGGTCATATGTAAGGAATCCTCCGACCACTACCTATTTTGCATAGGGTCTCGTACCAAGCACCAAACCAATTACTCTCTTTGGGGAGGTCGGATTCCATATTTTTAATCTCCATCGTCTAATTTAAGGTAGAGTCCATATGAAGTCACAATTTTTTAATAACCTATACCCTATCTCACCTAAGGAGGTAGTTTCATATAGTCTTGTATCACATATATAACAACCCATACTTTACATACATTGTCATTACTTTAGAATTAAAGCACACTTATTACAACATATAACAAAACTAGGAAAGGAATGTATAGGTATAGTGTCTTTAGAAACTAGGAAACATAAACAACTAGTTCATAAAGCATCTACATTGTCTCCCATTTATTTCATCATATCTAGAGTCCCATTTGGCATATCCTACGTAATATCCTTCTTCTTGACTTGGGGGAAAGAAAACATACAAAATGGTGAGCTAAAATTCTCAGTAAGGGTAAACAAAATAAAAATCAATCATATCATATTCATAAGAACATAAAATTTTGGAAATCTTAACCTGCAAAATGAATCATAATTTCATAACATGCGAAAAATCATGGCAGAGAAATGTAATCACAATAATAATAACATAAAACATGTAAAATTGTGGCACACACACATTATCATAGAGAATCATTTATTTTTAGTGAAGACACTTTGCGAAGACTATCTTAGTGGACAAAGTCCATTTCTGAACCGAGTTCACTCCTCATTTCAGTCCTGTTTCACTGAACTGGTTTAACCTTCCATTCCATCCATGTCTATATTATGAGATATAAAATCTTCACCCAATGCATTGGAGGTAGACATAGGTCCCACCCATCTCATAATGATACCATTATTATGTGTTCCACAAAATCAAAAAAAATTATAAATCATCACATAACCCATGTAATAAAAATGGGAATCTTAAACATAATTCCATCATAACATAATCCATATAAGATGAAAGGACATAATAAAAATAATTCCATCATAACATAATCAAATCAATGTAAAAATAAGTATAGAAACATAATCCTTTATTATATTAGATGGAAAATAATTTTGATAAAACACTTGAACTCCATTTTTGAGGAAAATATCCTTTCTACCTCAAAAACTTTTTTCCTTTCATAACATGTCATACAATTTTAAACTAAAAGAAGTTGATTAAAAATAAGCTTGAGAAGTTGTAAATGAAGCTTCTTTTAAATAATGTTTTAAAAATCCATTCATTCCGTATAAGTTAAAAAAACATTCTTCTCATACTTTTGTCGGAAAAGTCAAAAAGTATCTCGTAAGAAAAAAGACAAAAGATTCCTTTCATATCCTTTACTAAAAACTCATTGAAGGGTAAAATTGGATTTAAACAATTGTAGGTGGATGGAAACAATATTACATATTGAGGGAACATGGTCGTGGATGATAAAATACACCCCAGTAAATACCAGAGTATAAACAATCTCGAATAAAAATGAGATTGTGATATTTTCCCTTACCTTAAGTCTGATTTGATTCGTAAGTGTCCGAACCTCCTGTATAATGATTTAAATAATGTTATTGACTTATTCTAGATTCATACTTATTGTTATGATATAATATATGGTCATATTATTAGCTTCTTGTTAGTAATATTTCATTACTACTTGTTATTTAGGTGTTTATTACTTTTTGTTCTTATGCGTGTTTTTTCAAATAAATTCTTATTCTTCTCTTTAGGTAATAGATACCACATTTCCATAATGGTATTAG
This sequence comes from Viscum album, assembly GCA_963277665.1. NCBI lineage: Eukaryota > Viridiplantae > Streptophyta > Magnoliopsida > Santalales > Viscaceae > Viscum > Viscum album. The sequence goes on along the minus strand of OY728140.1, from coordinate 1,719,529,473 downwards.
TGTGATATATATCATATTCATTCATTCAATTCATTTATATAATTATTATGAAATGAAGATCATGTAGAACGAGTTACATCACATCGTGGAGACGGTATTTCGTACGTACGCACGAGCGATGATACCGTTCCCATGATCGTGGAATTGTATTGGAGTGTATGTATACTATTTAAGAATCAATATAAATTTTAAATAATCATATGTAGTTATTATTTACACCATTATACCCATCCTAGTATGGTGGTGGTGGAAAATAGATTACCCCACGACGTGGAGATGGTATTCCGTACGTACGCACGCGCGGTGATTTAATTTTCCGTAGGATGGATAGATTGTGAAATAGTGTTGTTTCATAATTATAATAACATATCAGTATATTAGTGATACTGATGTTATTACTTCATAATTAAACAACTAAATAAGAATAAGTGGAAGAAGAAATAATGATGAAAGAGTCGGTAACGGACATTACCTCTTCTTTGAAGCGCTTCTTTGAAGCGCTTCTTTGAGACTTCCTTTTAGGGAACTAAAATTGGTCTTTGAAGAATACCAGGACCTCTAGGATGTCTCTAGTTATAACTCTTAGTTATTTAGATTGACATTTACCATGTCACTTTGTATTTTTATATTATATAGTTAATAAACATATCATATACATCCAAGAGACCCCCAAGTGGTCCATTAATGATACACCTATCATTATATAAGTATCTTGGCCGAACCCTATATTTTTAGGAATAAAATAACAATCAATAATATAATATTTGTTTTAAAAACTATTTTATGTCATTTTTGACACTATTTAGTAATTGAGTTTTCTGAAAATCATAACAGAGTTATTAGTTCGAACAAAGTTACTTAAATCAATACTAACATGTCATATTGACCTAGAAAATTATTTTAATTCATAAAAAGTCTCAAATTACATTTATTTGGGTATTTATAACATCAATTATATCAATATTTCATTAATAAGATAATTACTGCATCATCTTTGTGCCATAAATAAATTAACTTATATAAGATCTAAAAATGAAAAATAAAATACCATTATGTAGGAAATATTTTTATCTTTCTAATGAATATTTATAGTCGAATTTATCTTATGTATAACCCTATATTAAAAATTATTTACTTGTTAAACATTGATTTTAACTATTTTAACCCTTCTTTAAATAAATTAATTATAAATGTCCTAATCTAATTCAAGTGGGCCTAAATGGTCATATTTTATTCCTAAGGTTGTTTTTGGTTGAATCAAACTTATCCAATAGAATTAGGACATGTGTTAGGGTAATAATAATATCAATTTTACCCTTAATTACCCTATTTACTTTTAATCGTGGTAAATAAAAGTAAAAAGTTACTATTCACCAAAAAATTATTTCCATCTCATTGAACGCCATTTTACTTACTGACATCAACCGTGTCTCTCAGATTTTCTAAATTCTACTCACAGAAGCGGTAAAATTAATTTTTATGAAAAAATCAGTTTTTTTAACTACCACATAGTGGTTTCACTATTTATCAAAAATTGAATGTTTTCAGAAAAATACCAAAATTTCACCCAAGGCTAATTTCAATATTTCAAATCTAAAAATGAAGTCCATTTTGAAAAATAAAATTTATAAAATTTCAAAAAGTGGTTATTACTATTCATAACGGCTAGTTTTAATAATACTTTAATAGTATATCATTGTTTAGTGAAACTCGGTATTGCGTACGACGCAAGCTATCGAGGATGGCCACAATTGCGTGTAAAGAAAGACAAGATAAGTATGTGTGTAGTGAAAGATTCCTTTGATGATTTATATAACATAAAAACAAAATATTTCTCATAAAAGTATCGGGTGTTACATTCTACCCCCCTTAAAATGAATTTCGCCCTTGAAATTCGTCACATTGTAACAAAAAGATGAGGATACCGCTCCCTCATCATATCCTAAAGCTCTCATGTAGCTTCTTATAATTGGTCTTTCCTCCATAAAACTTTCACCAATAGAGTGGTCTTGTTTCGTAGGACTTTTTCACTACGATCCATAATCTCTATTGGCTGTTCTTCGTAAGAAAGATCTTGCTCCAGCGGTACAACTTCTGATCTGAGTACATGTGAAGGATCAGGTATGTACATTCTCAAGAGAGATACATGGAACACATCGTGAACTTGAGAGAGATTAGGTGGAAGCGCCAATCTGTAAGCTACCTTCCCAACAAGATCTATTATTTCGAAAGGACCGATATACCTAGGGCTCAACTTTCCCTTCTTTCCAAATCCCATGACCCTCTTCCAGGTAGATATTCGTAAGAACACTTTATCACCCACTTCAAACTATAAGTCTTTTCTTCAGTTGTCAGCATAAATTTTTTGTCGACTCTGAGCTGCTCATATGTGTTGTTGAATAGATCTGACCTTTTCTACCATCTCATCAACAAGATCAGGTCCTAATAGCTTTCTTTCCCCAACTTCATCCCAGAATGTTGGAGTCCTGCATTTCTTTCCATAGAGAGCTTCATAAGGATCCATATAAATACTGGAGTGAAACCTATTATTATAAGAAAATTCCACCAAAGGTAGGTGTTGATCCCAACCACCTTTGAAATCCATAGAGCAATCTCTCAACATATCTTCTAGAGTTTGAATTGTTCTCTCAGACTGACCGTCTGTCTGACGATGATAAGCAGTGATAAAACTCAACTCTGTATCCAGAGTATGCTGAAGACTTCGCTAGAACATTGAGGTAAACCTCGGATCCTGATCAGATATAATAGAAAGTGGTACTCCATGCTATCTTACCACTTCTTTTACATATATCCTGGAAAGCTGATCCAGAGAGAAATCCTCTCTAAAAGCAATGAAGTGTGCAGACTTTGTAAGACGATCTACTATGACCCAGATAGCATTATTTCCTTTGGATGTTTTAGGAAGTCCGGTGACAAAGTCCATAGTGGTATTTCCCCATTTCCATTCAGGTATGGGTAATGGTTGTAACATCCCCTAAGACTTTTTTCTCTCTGCTTTAACTTGCTGAAAAACCAATCATCCAGAGACATATTCAGAAACATCTCTTTTCATGCCATCCCACCAGAAGTACTCTTTCAGATCCTTATACATCTTCGTGCTTCCCAGATGAATATAGAATGAAGAACTATGAGCCTCATCCAGCAGCTCCTTCTTTAATTCGGGGATGGGAGGAACACAAACCAGATTCCTAAACTTTTTTATCCCATCACAATCAAGGTTGAATTCAGGAACATTTCTCACCTTCTTTTGTAACTCTACATCTTCTTTCTGTGTCTTTTTAATCTTCACATGAATAGATGGTTGAACATTAATTTGAGAAAGATACAATTTCCCCTCTTCCATTATAATTCCAAAATCCATCCTTTGTAAATCCACAAATATTGGATCTTTTGTGATCCTCATCATGGATAAACTGGCATGGTCTTGTCGACATAATGCATCTGCCACCTTGTTTTCTTTTCAAGGGTGGTAATGAATTGAGCAGTCATAATCCTTAATCATCTCCAACCATCTTCTTGGGAGCATATTCAGATTATTTTTTTGTAAAAAAATACTTTAAACTTTTATGATCAGTATAAATGTCACACCTTTCTCCGTAAAGATAATGCCTCCAAATCATTAATGCAAATATTACCACAGCTAACTCCAAATCATGTGTTGGGTAATTTTTCTCATGTATTTTCAATTGTCGTGAGGCATAAGCTATCACCATATCATTTTGCATAAGAACACACCCCAACCCCTTCTTGGATGCATCACTGTAGATCACAAACCATTCTCCACTGCAAGGCAGTGTGAGCACAGGTGCACTGAATAACCTTCTTTTCACCTCCGTGAAATTCCCTCTACATTTTTCCGTCCAAACAATCTTAACTCCTTTCCAAGTGAACCTAGTGAGTGGATTAGATAATCGTGAAAAATCGTCTACAAAACGTCGATAATATCCAGCCAAACCAAGAAAAATTCAGATCTTGGTTACTGTTGTTGGTCTCGACCATCTTTCGATAACCTCTTTTTTTGCTGGATCCATAGATATCCCCTCTTTTGAGATGATGTGACCAAAAAATGCAACTTTTTTAAGCCAAAATTCACACTTGGTAAATTTGGCATAAAGCTTCTCCTTTCTCATGGTCTTCTATATAATTCTGAAGTGATCTTCATGTTCTTCCTTGCCCTTTGAATATACAAGAATATTGTCTATAAATACTATCAAAAACTGATCAAGATAGTCTCCAATGACTCTATTCATTAGATCCATGAAGATAGCAGGGGCATTAGTAAGACCAAATGACATCACTATAAATTCATAGTGTCCATACCTTGTACGGAAAGCTGTGATTGGTAAATCATCACTTTTGACCCTTAATTGATGATACCATGAACGAAGATCAATCATGGTAAAGTATTGAGTTCCTTTTAGTTGGTCAAATAAGTCATCAATGCATGGGAGAGGGTATTTGTTCTTGATAGTGATCTTGTTAAGTTCTCGATAATCAATGCAGAGTCTCATTGATCCATCTTTCTTCTTAAAAAATAGAACAGGTGCTCCCCAAGGTGACGCACTAGGGCATATGAACCCATTATCAAGATTATCTTGTAGTTTCTTCTTCAATTCCTGCAACTCAATTGGGTCCATTCTATAAGGTGTCTTTGAACTAGGCAAAGCACCCAGTACGAGTTCTATTGAAAACTCAACTTCACGATTTGGTGGAAGACCCGACAATTCTTCCAGAAAGACATCATCAAAATCCCCTACAATGGGAACATTCATAATTGTGAGTTTCTCAGAAACCATTTGAAATAAATAACCTTCATTTAGTGGAGTCAACACCCATAAGATGGAAGAAATTTCCACCGGAAGGTTATGTTCATCCTTGCATCGATAGACGATCATAGATTGATCTGGAATATGAAATGTGGCTTCCATTATTTTGAAATTGATATGATATTGATGTTATTCATTTATTCATTACATTATACTAACTCTCATTACTTATTTTATATGAAAATTTCATAATTTGGGTGTAATATTCATATTTAAATATTAAATATAATTTTGAGCACTATTTGAATAAATCCAAATTTGATTCAGTTTAATGTACTATCTATAACAATTACTATACAGATCCCAATTTAATGGTTTTTCGTTTTTAGGATTCCTATTTCAATTTAGAACATTTCATTAGAAGAAATCATGTTCCAATTCGGCCATTTGAAGGTTCATATGTACCACAAAATAAGGCCCAATGAATCTGTGAACAAACTGGACCATCCATGAAGATTGATTTACTGGGCTCAATCCAGTGCTCCAAAACGGTTGATTCACCACCATAATTCGGGGGACAATATGTGTCATCTTGGATAAAAATTTCAAGGCCCAAAGTCTTCAACAAGTGGCCCAAATTATTCTATGAAGTCCAGCCCACCATTCTGGCCAGGAATTAAAATCAGCACACAAATGTGGACTTTTATCCTTATCTAGATATCCATTTGAGATAAGTATTTTCAGTGTGAAAGAGGAGGTATTGGCGGCCAACATTGTTGAAGAAACTATCCGGATTTGATGGCATCGTACTATTTAAAAATCCATTCAAATTTCATCCATTTAAAAGTCATGGATAGAAATGGGCAGTTTATCTTTGTTTAATGAAATAAACATAACATTGGTTAAAAAAGTCCAATGACCGTAATATTTTGAGGGTAGATAGAAGACATCCATATATACATTTATGAAGAAGAAACCAGCTCATGATTCGGCTATATAGATTGGTAAATATGCGGGTCAAGTGGAGTGACAGATTTGGAATGCAAACAGTCCACTCCTTGGGCTATAAATACATCCCTCTCCTCTCCTTCCAAGAGGTTGGAATTTTAGAACTTAAGGAGGAGGTTTGGCATTACTATATCATTGAAAAGGTTATGGGAGGATATGCTTTGATCTTTTTTCAACAATAGAGACCTCTCCTCTACTTCTCTTTAATGTTTGTTTATGTTTTCTTTCCATTGTAATTGTGTAACATTGATTTCATTTCAATCAAGTTTTAGTGCTTATTTCTTCTTCAATACCTCTTATTCTTCTCCACCGTCTGTAGTATAATATTAATGGTCTTAAAATAGTTTAAATTCAGTTTAATCTCCTTCCCTTCTTTTTCGTCCTCATTCAATTGAAATTCCAATTTTGATTATCAAAATCTTTCGTGTGTGTGTTCGGCACACTACTCTTTTCTTGTCCCTTTCTTTTTCTAAACTTTTTAAATCGTCACGATAAACATTGAACCCAGATTATAAACAATCCTAATTGCTGAGTAAATCTCTCATTGGGGTGAGTTTTAATTTAGTTATGTTAAGCGATTGAGAGCTTTCCCTCCTTGAGTATTTGTTGAATTAACATTGTGTATGTTGGACATAGCATGTCATGGATTAATGACTTGTTTTGTTTAACGTGTGGTTTCCATGGATTATTGTAACCATAAATACACTACCATATACAAGATATGATAAATATAAGAACAATATGTAATGTTAAGGCTTGGATTAAATCCTTAACACTTGAGAATTCCGATCAAAATCATCTTATGACATGGGTGTTAATTTAATCCAATATAAAGCAAAGCTCAAGGATATCAGAAGATTAACTAACTAATGATAAACTCACCCCAATATTTATCAATTTGTTAAATCAAACGTCATCCATAAATTATTTCATAAGCTCTGCAAACAAACCCCCAATCAGAATACAATCAATTAAAAACAATCAACTATTTAGAAGTATCATCGCCGACGATTCGACCCGAGTGTTGCTATACACATTAGTAGAGCACCAGAACATTGACCGGTCGATAGGTGAAAATCGGCCATGCGTTTCAAATGGTTATTAATTTATTAATTACATTTTACTAACTCCCTTTACTGATTTTATATGAAAAGTGCATAATTTGTGTATAATATTCATATTTTAATATTAAATATAATTTTGAGCACTATTTGAATAAATCCAGATTTTAGTCAGTTTAATGTATTATCTATAACTATTACTATAATGATCCAAATTTCCTGGTTTTTATTTTTTAGGATTTTTTTTCAATTTAGAACATTTCATTAGAAGAGATCATGTGCCAATTCGACCATTTGAAGGTTCATATGTACCACACAATAAGGCCAAATGAATCTGTGAGCAAACTGGACCATCCATGTATATTGATTTACTGGACTCAATCCAGAAGCCCAAAATGGTTGATTCTCCACCATAATTCGGGGGAAAATATTTTTAATCTTGGATAATAATTTCAAGGCCCAAAGTCTTCAACAAGTGTCCCAAATGATTCTATGATGTCCAGCCCACCATTCTGTACGGGAATTAAAATTTTCACACAAATGTGGACTTCTCTCCTTATCTAGAAATCCATTTGAGCTAAGAATTTGCAGTGCGAAAGAGGAGATATAGGCGGCCAACTCGGTTGAAGAAACAATCCAGATTTTTTGGCATCTTACTATTCAAAAATCTATTCAAATTTCATCCATTGAAAATTCATGGATAGAAATGGACAATTTAGCTTTGTTTAATGAAATAGCCATCACATTGGATAAGAAAGTCAAATGACCGTATGATTTTTAAGGTAGACAGAAGACATCCATATCTACATTTATCAAGAAGACACTAGCTCGTGATTCAGCTTTCTAGTTTGGTAAATATGCGGGTCAAGTGGGGGGATAGATTTGGAATGCAAACAGTCAACTCTGTGGGCTATAAATACATCCCTCTCCTCTCCTTCCAAGAGGTTGGCACTTCAGCACTTAAGGAGGAGGTTTGGCATTACTAAATCCTTGACAAGGTTATGGGAGGATATTCTTTGATATTTTTTCAACAAGATAGTCATCTCCTCCACTTCTCTTTCATGTTTGTTTTTGTTTTCTTTCCATTGTAATTGTGTAACTTTGTTTTCATTTCAATCAAATTTTAGTGCTTGTTTCTTCTTCAATACCTCTTATTCTTGTCCACCTTCATTAGTATAATATTAATGGTCTTAAAATTATTTAAATTCAGTTTCATCCACTTCCCTTATTTTTCTTCCTCATTCAATCAAAATTCCATTTTTGATTCTCAATTTCTTTCGTGTGTGTTTTCGGCACACTACTCTTTTCTTGTCCCTTTCTTTTTCTAATATTTTTAAATTGTCACCATAAACATTAAACCTAGATTATAAACAATCCTAATGGCTGAGTAAATCTATCATTGTGGTCAGTTTTAATTTAGTTATGTTAAGCGATTTAGAGCTTTCGCTCGATGAGTATTCGTTGAATTAACATTGTGTATGTTGAACTTATCATGTCATGGATTAATGACTTGTTTTGTTTAACGTGTGGTTTCCATGGATTATTGGAACCATAAATACACTACCATAAACAAGATATGATCAATATTAGAACCCTAAGTTATGTTAAGGCTTGGATTAAAGCCTTAACACTTGGGAATTCAAATCAACGTCAACTTGTGACATGGGTGTTAATTAAAATGCAATATATAGCAAATCTCAAGGAATCACAAGCCCAACTAACCTAATGATAAACTCACCCCAATCATTATAATTTTGTTAAATCAATCATAATAAATTATTCATTTCAATTAACCTCTGCAAACAAACCCCCAATCAGAATACAATCAATTAATAACAATCTACTATTTAGAAGTATCATCGTCAAGGATTCGACTTGAGTGCTGCTATACACATTAGTAGAGCACCAGAACATTGACTAGTTGATAGGCGAAAATCATCCGTGCGTTTCAAATGGTGTTGTTGCCGGGGATGGTGCTTTAAGTAGTCATTAGTTTTTAGTTTTTGTAAAAAAACAACAAAAAATCAAAATATAAAAAAATCTGAAAAAAAAACCGAGAAAAACTCGCCTTTCTCATACTTTCTAAATCTCTCTGAATGCCCCATAGCCTCCCAAACAATCCCTCGGATTTGTTTGACCCTGAAGTTGATATAACTCTTCGTCGACTTAGGAGGACCATTAGGGATAACCAAATCACCCAAGAACTAATCATTTCCCTATCAATTGAATTCGATATGGCCAATCCTAGGGAACAAACAGTGAAAGAACATGCGGCCCCTAATATGAATTACCAACCCCTTGGTATTCAATATCCAAACATAGAGGCTGACTTCGAACTCATATCGGGTCTGATTCATCTTCTACATCATTTTCATGGGCTAGCCGATGAGGATCCGCATCTACATCTTAAAGAGTTCCAGGTGGTGTGCTCTACCATGAATCCTCAAGGGGTTTCTGAAGAACAAATAAAACTTCGAGCATTCCCTTTCTCTCTAGCTGATTCTACCAAGTCATGTCTCTAATACCTCCCTCCTGGTTCCATAACTACCTGGAATGACATGAAGCGTCTATTTATAGAAAAATTCTTTCCTGCTTCTCGTACTGCTTCCATCCGAAAGGAAATAAGTGGAATCCGTCAATTCCCAAATGAATCACTTCATGAGTACTGGGAGAGGTTAAAAAAGCTTGTGGAAACCTGCCCACACCACCAAATCCCTGACAAACTCTTGATTCAATACTTCTTTGAGGGGTAATTGGCTATGGAGAGAACCCTCATTGATGCTGCAAGTGGCGGTGCTCTTGTTGACAAAACTCCAGCAGATGCAAGAGATCTCATAAGTAACATGGCAGCAAACACACAACAATTCCATACTCGAGCACATGATCAAGTCAAACAAGCCCAAGATAATCAATCCATAGAGACTAGTAAGATTACTGAGTAGATGATTGAACTTACAGGTCTTGTGCGTCAACTAGCGGTGGCTACCAAATCCCCAACCTCATCTTCTCCACAGTCACTATTCCCTGGACGTATCATGAATTGTTGAATCTGTAGCTCCCCAGCTCATCCAACAGACACATGTCCACAACATCAAGAGGATCAATCCAATTCATCCAGACCAATGGAGCTGAAGGCAACATATGCTCAGCGGAACCCCAACCCTCAACAATCAGGTCAGTTTGTTAGAAACTTCAACCAACCTCATTCTGAGCCTTTCTCTTCTACCTTTAACCCAGGCTTGAGGTATGGTAATACCATCTCTCATCCCCCTAAATTCCCTGCTCAAAATCAAAACCAATTCCAATATGGTCAAGGTGGTGGTGACTTCCATCAACCTTATCCTTTTGTTCCTCAACATCAAAGAAACAATCCTCCTCCTGGATTCCACTATCCGAATGAGCCTTCCAAATTCCCAACCCAATAAAATCGCTTTCCGAAGAACCAAAATCAAGGAAATTCCAATCCGAGACAAGTCTCTTCTTCCATGAAACCATGGGAATGTGCATTGGAAGATATTGCCTCTTCACCAATTCTAGCCTTCAAAACATTGAAACTCAAATAGGTCAACTTGCATCCCACCTAAGCCAACAACAACAATCAAATTCATCGCAATTCCCAACTCAACCATTACCCAACCCCAAGGGTAATGTAAGTGCAATTCCACTTATATCGGGTAAGAAAGTTGTTGTGCCTCAAGATAAAACCTCAAACCCTCCTTTGAATGATGACCTAGAAAAAAAAAAGAAAAAAAAAACATGAAAAAGAACCTGAATCCATTCACTCACCTCCTTCCATTCCACTTAGGAATAAAATTCCTTTTCCACAAGCTGTTTCTAAACCAAGGAAGTCCCTTGAACCTGATCCTGAAATGCTCGACATGTTTAGACATGTTGAAGTCAACATTACCCTCTTAGATGCCATAAAACAAATTCCTTATAATGACAAGTTTCTCAAGGAGTTCTGTACCCATAAGAGGCAACATAGGACCTTCAAAAATATTTCCACCCGGCAGGCTATTCCCATAAAGTGCAATGATCCAGGGACCTTTACAGTTCCATGCCAAATTGGAAGTTCCTACTTTGATGATGCACTCATAGACCCAGGAGACTCAATTAATATCATGCCCAAATCCATATTCTCCAACCTTGGTCTAGGTCCCTTGCACCCAACGGGTGTTGTCATTCAGTTATCCAATCAAAGCACAACCAGTCCTGAGGGAATAACTGAGGATGTCCTTGTCTGAGTCAATGATCTTATCTTCCCTGCTGATTTCTATGTCCTTGACATGGAAGGTGAGACGAACTCTTCTCGATCTCCCCTAATTCTTAGAAGACCATTCCTCATGACTGCAAGAACCATGATTTATGTCCATTCTAGCATCTTATCCATGGAATTTGGTGACCAACTGGTCAAATTCAACATTTTCCAAGCCATGCGATACCCATCTGAGGATCACTCTGCATTCTCAATCCATGCATCCAAGGACACTTCTAAGAGTCAATTGAACCCCATTACATCATGCTCATCATGTTCTGAAGAGATAGGATGTTGTGAAATCTACACTAGGATTAACCAAGTCATAAATGGTAAATTTGATGTGGACATTTCATTCATAGACTCCATCAATCTAGAGGAACTTGAAAACTCTCTTGGGTTCCACATCAATTCTGATCTCTACTGCTCCACCTTGGATAGTATTAAGGAAAATGAATCTGAAGCAACTGAAGACCCTTCTTCTATTCCTGAGTTTTCTATCCCAAAAGTGAAAGATCTGACTGATTTGAATCCTCTTCCTGCACACCGGAAATATACATTCCTCTTCCATGATCACTCATATCCTGTCATTATCTCTACCACACTTACTGAAACCGAGGAGTCCAAACTTGTTCAAGTGTTAGAGGAAAACAAAAAAGCCTTAGGTTGGACCCTAGATGACATACCAGGAATCAAACTTGCCCTTTGCATGCATCACATCCATCTGGAGGAGACATCCAAACCAGTTAGACAACCCCAAAGAAGACTCAATCCACTCATACTTGAGGTAGTTAGGGAATAGATCACCAAGCTTCTTCAAGCTGGTATTATCTACCCAATTTCTGATAGTGAATGGGTTAGTCCAATTCATGTTGTACCTCAGAAGGGTGGGATAACTATTTTCACAAATGAACATGGAGAGGTAGTCACAACTCGAGTGAAGAACAAATGGCGTGTGTGCATCAACTATAAAAAATTTAATGTTGAAACCCGAAAGGATCACTACCCTCTTCCATTCCTTGATCAAATGCTAGAAATATTGTCCAAAAAGTCACACTATTGCTTTCTTGATGGATACACCGGCTACTTCCAAATCCCAATAGCATCTCAGGACCAAGAAAAGACTACTTTCACATGCCCCTTTGGAACATATGCATATAGATGAATGCCTTTTGGCCTTTTTAATGCTCCTGCAACATTCCAGAGGTGTATGATGAGTATCTTTTCAGAATTCATAGAAAACTGCATGGAAGTCTTCATGGATGACTTTACCATTTATGGAGAGTCATTTGAGTCATGCTTGCATTCACTCTCTCTAGTATTTCAAATGTGTGTAAAGTGTAACCTTGTGTTAAATTTTGAAAAATTTCACTTCATGGTTGCTAATGGGATTGTTCTAGGGAAAATAGTTTCAAAAGATGGTATTGAAGTTGATCTTCCCAAAATTGAAGTGATCCAATCACTTCCTCAAACCACTTCAATTCGAGACATCCGATCATTCCTCAGTCATGTTGATTTCTATCGGCGATTCATCCATAACATTAGTAAAATTTCTCTCCCACTCACTCGTTTGCTCCAAAATGATGTCTCTTTCCTTTTTGATGAGATTTTCAAGAGAGCCTTCATTCTACTCAAAACTGCTCTTACATATGCCCTGATAATCCAACCCCCAGATTGGTCCTTACATTTTGAATTGATGTGTGATGCTTCTGATAGAGCTGTTGGGGATGTTCATGGTCAAAGAAGAGATAAAATTCTTCATGTCATCTATTATGCCTAAAAAACATTGGATGAAACTCAATTTCACTACACTGTGACTGAAAAGGAACTTTTAGCTGTGGTTTATGACTTAGATAAATTTCGGCCCTATCTCTTAGGTTCCAAAATCATCTCTTTCACAGAATATTCTTCTATTAAGTTCTTACCCAAGAAAAGTGATTCCAAACCAATGCTAATAAGATGGATTCTAATGCTCCAAGAGTTTGACCTTGAAATCAAAGATAGACCTGGAAAAGAAAACCATGTGGCTGATCACTTGAGTAGAATTCCTAATTCTCCTCATTTTGAAATCATTGACCCTGAATTTCTAATTGAGAACATTTCATCTCTCACTCCAAAACTACCATGGTATTCCCCAATTGTAAATTACTTGGTTTCTTGTGTTTTTCTTGAAAATTTTTCAAAAGAACAAAAAATGAAGTTGAAAAGTGATTCAAAATACTATTTTTCGGAAGAAAATAAACATTGGAAAACTGGGGTAGAAACGGTAATTAGGAGATGCGTTGATGAAGATGAATATTCTTCCATCTTAGAATTTTGTCACTTAATGCCTGGTGGTGGCCACTTTGGACCACAAAGGACCTCCTGAAAGGTCCTAGACTCTGGATTCTTCTGGCCTTCCCTCTTCAAGGACTCACATGAGTTCTGTCAACCATGTCCCACATGCCAAAAGTTTGGCATAATCTCCAAAATAAATGAAATTCCCCAAAAGCCCTTAATCTTTTGTGAAATCTTCGATGTTTGGGGTATTGATTTCATGGGACCAATTCCCCATTCCAATGGATTCTCATACATTCTTCTTGTGGTCGATTATGTTTCTAGGTGGGTTGAGGCCAAACCCAGTAGGAAGGATGATGTTCATACTGTTAGTGAGTTCCTAAAGACCCACATCTTCCAATGATTTGGCACACCACGTTCCTTGATCAGTGACTTCAGAACCCATTTTCTTAATAGAACCATGAAATCTCTTCTGAAAAAGAATGGGGTTGTACATAATACTTCAACTGCATATCACCCCCAAATAAATGGAATGGATGAACTTTCTAATAGAGAAGTGAAAAGAGTGCTTGAGAGAATGGTAAAACCCACCAGAAAAGACTGCCCTAAAAGACTTGGTGATGCACTTTGGGCTTATCGAACTGCCTATGAAACACCCATTGGGATGTCTTCTTTTAGGATAGTTTTTGGTAAAGTGTGTCACTTACCAGTTGAAATACAACAAAAGTATTTTTGGGCTGTAAAAACCTATAATTGTGATTGTTAAAAATCTGGTGAAGAAAGATTGTTGCAATTGGCTGAACTGGAGGATCTTTGACTTGAATCCTATGAGAATTCCAATCTGTACAAAGAGAAGGCTAAGGTATTCCATGACAGACACATCCTGAGAATGGTATTTCATGAAGGTGAAAAGGTAATGCTCTTTAATTCTCGATTCCGACTTCACCCAGGTATGCTTAATTATCTTTGGGAAGGTCCTTTTGTTATTACTAATGTTTACCCATTTGGTGCAGTGCATGTCCAAGACCCCTCTTCCAAAAGGACATTCACAGTTAACGGACATCGGTTAATGCATCACCATGAGAGGTCTCACAATCCGAGAACCACGTCGACTTCCATCGAATCCTCATCCACTTCGATAGAACCACCACTGGATGGAGACCCAGCAAATCCATACCTGGGGGCACCTCTTTCCCTTTAAATCTCTCACTATCTTCCTCTCTGTCTATTTCTTCTTCTTCTTCTCTCGTTCATTTTTTTACCACTTTCTTCATCGAACCCTTTTTTTATCGTTCTATTTTGTGTGACTATGTATTTAAAAAAAACTAAAAAATAGTAAAATACAAAAGGTAAAAAAAAGATTCATAATTACTCACCATTAAATTTTCAAAATTTGTCGAACATTTTTAGGGAATCTAAAGACATGTTTTCATCTCAAAAAATTTGCATTTTCATCATGACTTTGGATAAAGAATTTTGTGTCAAGAAAAATAAATGTTGAATGACCAATTTCTGATTTGGAAAATGATTTACCCCTACCGTGAGGAACATCATTAGATTTCATTCCAAGATCACCTATGACCATCTTTTCAAAATGTGGGTTTTTCACCCCCATTTGTGAGTCTTCAGTTTGTGGACCTTCAAGCTGAATTTCCTACTTTGTGTGTGCATTAATATGATAGAGGCATTTTTTACCCTCATGAGAATCACAATGGCCAAATAGCCTCCCATTACCCTACATTAATCCTCCTTTTGAAAGCCCCTTCAAGCCTATCTAACCCTTTTCGTTGATAGCCACATTAAAAACCCAATACCTTGTCCCACCCAACATCTACATGGATTTACATTGCAGAATTTATTGAAATTTAAGTGTGGGGAGGATGGATTTCATTTTGGGTATCTTTTTCTTGATTTTCAACGTGTTTTCATATGCTTAAGGGAAAGCATCCATTTTAGTGTGGGGGAGAGGTCATAATTTAGTGAGTTTTGTTGTAATGGACTCATCTTGACGTCCTTTTCTACAAATATTATTGAAGTGTTCGAAAAAAATTAAAAAAAAAATAAAAAATAAAAAAAATGAAAAGAATGGGTTGTGTCTTGGATTGGTCAAAAATCACTCTTCCTCAACCTTTGATCTTCTTATAACTATTACAATTAGTGTCGTGAGAAGATCAAACATGGGTTGGGTCATTAGTGTGAGATCTATTTCATGTTCAACTTTCAATAAAATACAAAAAAAGAAATGAAAAGAAAAAGGAACACTTATGTTATTGGGAGAAGATTTGTGTTTTTTAGATATTCCACCATCTCATCCCCTTAAAATTTTCTTCCACTTTTGTGTCATGCTTAGATTTTTCCTTTGTAAAAATGTGTTTCCATTTTCTTCCATGTTTCAGTTTCAAAAAAATTGTGCATTGTTTTATCCATGTAAGTGTTTAGCCCCTCTTTCCACCCTTTTGGTCATTATAATCCAACCATCCCATAGCCACAGAAAAACCCATAAAAAGTCATCTTGATTCTTGTGCACTTTATAATGGATAATGGAAGCTGAGAGCTCTTTCAAACATTAAGATGTTCACTTTTGGTCGGTGAATGAGTGAATCTCCATAAATTAATTTTATCATCTTGAATGGAGTATGTTTTGAGTGCCCACATTTTCTATTTCTAATTTTCATCATGAAAAAGGAATTGTCTTTGGAACATTATTTCTCTAACAATTTGTGGTGTAATTCAATATGGATGAGTGGAATGGTCTGATCTTCCCCTGATTGGTAAAAAAATAAAATTTTAATATTTGTTGGTGAGTGAAAATGATTTTGTCATGTTTTTTATATTTGTTGTACATGAGGACCTGCACAATCCTAAGTGTGGGGGAGTTGATGTTATTCATTTATTCATTACATTTTACTAACTCCCTTTACTGATTTTATATGAAAATTTCATAATTTATGTGTAATATTCATATTTTAATATTAAATGTTATTTTTAGCACTATTTGAATAAATCTAGATTTGATTCAGTTTAATGTATTATCTATAACTATTATTGTACTGATCCAGGTTTCATGGTTTTGATTTTGTAGGATTCCTATTTCAAATTAGAACATTTCATTAGAAGAGATCATGTGCCAATTAGGACATTTGAAGGCTCATATGTACCACACAATAAGGCCCAATGAATCTGTGAACAAACTGGACCAGCCTTGAAGATTGATTTACTGGGCTCAATCCAGAAGACCAAAATGGTTTATTCGCCACCATAATTCTTGGGAAAATATTTTTCATCTTGTATAAAAATTTCAAGGCCCAAAGTCTTCAAAAAGTGGCCCAAATGATTCTATGAAGTCCATCCCACAATTCTGACCGGGAATTAAAATCAGCACACAAATGTGGATTTTTCTCCTAATCTAGAAATCCATTTGAGCTAAGAATTTTCAGTGTGAAAGAAGAGATATATACAGCCAACTCTGTTGAAGAAACAATCCATATTTGATGGCATTTTACTATTTAAAAATCCATTCACATTTCATCCATTGAAAATTCATGGATAGAAATGGACAGTTTAGCTTTGTTTAATGAAATAGCCATAACATTGGCTAACAAAGTCCAATGACCATATGATTATGAGGCTAGACATAAGACATCCATATATAAATTTATGAAGAAGACGCCAGCTTGTGATTCATCTTTCTAAATTGGTAAATATGAGGGTCAAGTGGAGAGACAGATTTGGAATGCAAACAGTCCACTCCTTGGGCTATAAATACATCCCTCTCCTCTCCTTACAAGAGGTTGGTACTTCAGCACTTAAGGAGGAGGTTTGGAATTACTAGATCCTTTAAAAGGTTCTGTAAAGATATGCTTTTATCTTGTTTCAACAAGATAGACCTCTCCTCCACTTCTCTTTCATGTTTGTTTATGTTTTCTTTCCATTGTAATTGTGTAACTTTGTTTTCATTTCAATCAAATTTTAGTGCTTGTTTCTCCTTCAATACCTCTTATTCTTCTCCACCTTCTGTAGTATAATATTAATGGCCTTAAAATAGTTTAAATTCAGTTTAATCCCCTTCCCTTATTTTTCTTCCTCATTCAATCGAAATTCCATTTTTGATTCTCAAAATCTTTCGTGTGTGTGTTCGGAACACTACTCTATTGCTGTCCCTTTCTTTTTCTAATATTTTTGAATCGTCACCATAAACATTAAACACAAATTATAAACAATCCTAATGTCTGAGTAAATCTCTCATTGGGGTGAGTTTTAATTTAGGTTTGTTAAGCGATTGAGAGCTTTCGCTTGATGAGTATTCGTTGAATTAACATTGTGTATGTTGGACTTAGCATGTCATGGATTAATGACTTTTTTTGTTTAACGTGTGGTTTCCATGGATTATTGGAACCATAAATACACTAACATAAACAAGATATGATCAATATTAGAATCCTAAGTTATGTTAAGACTTGGATTAAAGTCTTAACACTTGGGAATTCAAATCAACGTCAACTTGTGACATGGGTTTTAATTAAAATGCAATATAAAGAAAAGCTCAAGGACATCAGAAACTCGACTAACCTTATGATAAACTCACCCCAATCATTATCATTTTGTTAAATAAATAATAATCGATTATTCAATTCAATTAATCTCTGCAAACAAACCCCAAATCAGAATACAATCAATTAAAAACAATCAACTATTTAGAAGTATCATCACCGAGGATTCGACCTGAGTGCTACTATACACATTAGCAGAGCACCGGAACATTGACTGGTCGATAGGCGACAATCGGCCATGCATTTCAAATGGCGCCGTTGCTGGGGATGGTGCTTTAATTAGTCGGTAGTTTTTCGTTTTTGTAAAAAAACAACTAAAAAATCAAAATTAAAAAAAGCACTGAGAAAAACTCACCTTCCTCATCCTTTATAAATGTCTCTGAATGACCCATAACCTCCCAAACAATCCCTCGGATTTTTTTGACCCTGAAATTGATTGAACACTTCGTCGACTTAGGAGGACCATTAGGGATAACCAAATCACCCATGAACCAACCATTGCCCTACCAATTGAATTCGATATGGCCAATCCTAGGGAACAAAAATTGAAAGAACTTGTTGCCCCTGATATGAATTACCAACCCCTTGGTATTGAATATCCAAACATAGAGTCTGACTTCAAACTCAAATCGGGTTTGATTCATCTTCTACTTCATTTCCATGGGCTAGCCGGTGAGGATCCGCATCTACATCTCAAAGAGTTCCAGGTGGTGTGCACTACTATGAAGCCTCAAGGGGTTTCTGAAGAACAATTCAAACTCCGAGAATTCCCTTTCTCCCTAACTGACTCTGCCAAGTCATGGCTCTACTACCTCCCACCTGGTTCCATAACTACATGGAATGACATGGAGCGTCTCTTTCTAGAAAAATTCTTTCCTGATTCTCGTACCGCTTCCATCCGAAAAGAAATAAGTGGTATCCGTCAATTCCCAAATGAATCACTCCATGAGTACTGGGAGAGGTTCAAAAAGCTTGTGGCAACCTACCCACACAACCAAATCCCTAACCAACTCTTGATCCAATACTTCTATGAGGGGTTATTGGCTATGGAGAGAACCCTCATTGATGCCGCATGTGGCGGTGCTCTTATTGACAAAACTCCAGAAGCTGCAAGAGATCTCATAAGTAACATGGATGCAAACATACAACAATTACATACTCGAGAACATGATAAAGTCAAACAAGCCCAAGATAATAAATCCATAGAGCATAACAAGATGACTGTGTGGACGAGTGAACTTATAGGTCTTGTGCGCCCACTAGCGGTGGCTACCAAAGCCCCAACTTCATCTTCTCCACAGTCACTATTCCCTGGACCTATCAAGAATTGTGGAATCTATAGCTCGCCAGCTCATCCAACAGACACATGTCCAAAACTACAAGAGGATCAATCCAACTTATCCGTACCAATGGATCTCAATGCAACATATGCTCAGCGGAACCCCAAACCTCAACAATCAGGTCAGATTGTTAGAAACATCAACCAACCACATTCTGAGCCTTTCTCTTCTTCCATTAACCGAGGATTGAGGTATGGTAATACCATCTCTCATCCCCATAAATTTCCTCCTCAAAATCCAAACCAATTCCAATATGGTCAAGGTGGTGGTAACTTCCATCAACCTTATCCTTTTGTTCCTCAACATCAATGGAACAATCCTCCTCCTGGATTCCACTATTCGAATGAGCCTTACCAATTCCCAACCCAATAAAATAGTTTTCCCAATAACCAAAATCATGGTAATCCCAATCAGGGACAAGACTATTCTTCCAAGAATACATGGGAAAGTGCAGTGGAAGATCTTGTCTCCTTCACCCGTTCGAGCCTTCAAAACATTGAAACTCAAATAGGTCAACTTGCATCCCACCTGAGCCAGCAACAACAATCAAATTCTTCCAACTCCCAGCTTAACCATTACCCAACCCCAAGGGTAATGTAAGTGAAATTGCACTTAGATCGGGAAAGAAAGTTGTTGTTCCCCAAGATAAATCCTCAAACCCTCCTTTGAATGTTGACCTAGAAAACGAAAAGAAAAAGAAACTTGAAAATGAACCTGAATTCATTCCCTCACCTCCTTCCATTCCACTTAGGAATTCAATTCCTTTTCCACAAGCTGTTTCTAAACTGAGGAATTCCTTTGAACCTGATCCTAAAATGCTCGACATGTTTAGACGTGTTGAAGTCAACATTTCCCTCTTAGATGCCATAAAACAAATTCCTAAGTATGCCAAGTTTCTCAAGGAGTTGTGTACCCATAAGAGGCAACTTAGGACCATCAAAAATGTTTCCACCCAGCAGCGTATTCCCATAAAGTGCAAAGATCCAGGGACCTTTACGGTTCCATGCCAAATTGGAAGTTCCAACTTTTATGATGCACTCATATACCTAGGAGCCCCAATTAATGTCATTCCCAAATCCATATTATCCAACCATGGTATAGATCCCTTGCACCCAACGGGTGGTTTCATTCAGTTAGCCAATTGAAGCACAACCAGTCATGAGGAAATAACTGAGGATGTCCTTGTCTGAGTCAATGATCCTATATTCCCTGCTGATTTCTATGTCCTTGACATGGAAGGTGAGATGAACACTTCTTGATCTACCCTAATTCTAGGATGACCATTCCTCGTGACTGCGAGAACCATGATTGATGTCTATTCTGGCATCTTATCCATGGAATTCGGTGACCAACTGGTCAAATTCAACATTTTCCAAGCCATGCGATACCCATCTAAGGATCACTCTGCATTCTCAATCCATGCTTCCGAGGACACTTCTAAGAGTCAATTGAACCCCATTACATCATGTTCATCATGTTATGAAGAAATAGGATGTTGTGAAATCTGCACTAGGATTATCCAAGTCATAAATGGTGATGTTTATGTGGACCTTTCATTCATAGACTCCATCAATTTAGAGGAACTTGGAAACTCTCTTGATTTCTACACCAATTCTGATCTCTACTCCTCCACCTTGGACAGTATTAAGGAAAATGAATCTGAAGCAACTGAAGACCCTTCATCTATTCCTGAGTTGTCTATCCCAAAAGTGAAAGATGAGAATGATTTGAAACCTCTTCATGTACACCTGAAATATGCATTTCTCTTCCATGATCACTCATATCCTGTCATTATCTCTGCCACACTTACTAAAACCGAGGAGTCCAAACTTGTTCAAGTGTTAGAGGAAAACAAAAAATCCTTAGGTTGGACCCTAGATGACATACCAGGAATCAACCCTTCCCATTGAATGCATCACATCCATCTAGAGGAGACATCCAAACCAGTTAGACAACCCCAAAGAAGACGCAATCCACTCATACTTGTGGTTGTTAGGGAAGAGATCACCAAGCTTCTTCAAGCTGGTATTATCTAACCAATTTCTGATAGTGAATGGGTTAGTCCAATTCATGTTATACCTAAGAAGGGTGGGATAACTGTTGTCACAAATGAACATGGAGAGGTAGTCACAACTCGATTGAAGAACAAATGGTGTGTGTGCATCGACTATAGGAAATTGAATGTTGATGCCCGAAAAGATCACTACCCTCTTCCATTCCTTGATCAAATGCTAGAAAGATTGTTCAGAAAGTCACACTATTGCTTTATTGATGTACACACTGGCTACTGTCAAATCCCAATCGCACCTCCGGACCATGAAAAGACTACTTTCACATGCCCCTTTGGAACATATGCATATAGAAGAATTCCTTTTTGCCTTTGTAATTCTCCTGAAACATTCCAGAGGTGTATGATGAGTATCTTTTCAGAATTCATAGAACACTGCATGGAAGTATTCATGGATGACATTACCATTTATGGCGAGTCATTTGAGTCATGCTTGCATTCACTCTCTCTAGTATTTCAAAAGTGTCTCAAGTGTAACCTTGTGTTGAATTTTAAAAAATGTCACTTCATGGTTGCTAATGGGATTGTTCTAGGGGAAATAGTTTCAAAAGATGGTATTGAAGTTGATCCTACCAAAATTGAAGTGATCCAATCACTTCCTCAACCCACTTCTATTCGAGACATCCGATCATTCCTCGGTCATGCTGTTTTCTATCGGCGATTCATCCATAACATTAGTAAAATTTCTCTCCCACTCACTCGGTTGCTTCAAAATGATGTCTCTTTCCATTTTGATGAGGTTTTCAAGAGAGCCTTCATTGAACTCAAAACTGCTCTTACATATTCCCCGATAATCCAACCCCCAGATTGGTTCTTACATTTTGAATTGATGTGTGATGCTTCTCATAGAGCTGTTGGGGCTGTTCTTGGTCAATGAAGAGAAAAAATTCCTCATGTCACCTATTATGCCTCAAAAACATTGGATGAAACTCAATCTCACTACACTATGACTGAAAAGGAATTTTGAGATGTGGTTTATGCCTTAGATAAATTTCAGCCCTATCTCTTAGGTGACAAAATCATCATCTTCACAGACCATTCTTCTATTAAGTTCTTACTCACGAAAAGTGATTCCAAACCAAGGATAATAAGAAGGATTTTAATGCTCCAAGAGTTTGACCTTGAAATCAAAGATAGACCTGGAAATGAAAACCATGTGGCTGATCACTTGAGTAGAATTCCTAATTCTCCTCATTCTGAAATCATTGATCCTGAATTTCCAATTGAGTACCTTTCATCTCTCACTCCAAAACTACCATGGTATGCCCCAATTGTAAATTACTTGGTTTCTGGTGTTTTTCCTATAAAATTTTCAAAAGAACAAAAAATTAAGGTGAAAAGTGATACAAAATACTATTTTTGGAGGGAAAATAAAGTTTGGAAAACTGGGGCAGACATGGTAATTATGAGATGTGTTGATGAAGATGAATATTCTTCCATATTAGAATTATGTCACTCAATGCCTGGTGGTGGCCACTTTGGATGACAAAGGACCTCCCGAAAGGTCCTAGAATCTGGATTCTTCTATCCTTCCCTCTTCAAGGACTCACATGAGTTCTGTCAATCATGTCCCACATGCCAAAAGTTTGGCATAATCTCCAAAAGAAATGAAATGCCCCCAAATCCCTTAATCTTTTGTGAAATCTTCGATGTTTGGGGTATTGATTTCATGGGACCAATTCCCCCTTCCAATGGACTCTCATACATTCTTCTTGCGGTCGATTATGTTTCAAGGTGGGTTGAGGCCAAATCCACTAGGAAGGATGATGCTCATACTGTTAGTGAGTTCCTAAAGACCCAAATCTTCCAAAGATTTGGCACACCACGTGCCTTGATCAGTGACTTAGGAACCCATTTTTGTAATAGAACCATGGAATCTCTTCTGAAAAAGAATGGGGTTGTACATAAAACTTCAACTGCATATCACCCCCAAACAAATGGAATGGATGAAATTTCTAATAGAGAAGTGAAAAGAGTGCTTGAGAAAATTGTAAAACCAACCAGAAAAGACTACCCTGAAAGACTTTGTGAAGCACTTTGGGTTTATCAAACTGCCTATAAAACAACCATTGGGATGTCTCCTATTAGGATAGTTTTTGGTAAAGCGTTTCACTTACCAGTTGAAATCCAAAATAAGTCTTTTTGGGCTGTGAAAACCTGTAATTTTGATTGTGAAAAATCTGGTGAAGAAAGATTGTTGCAATTGGCTGAACTAGAGGAGCTTCGACTTGAATCCTATGAGAATTCCAATCTATACAAAGAGAAGGATAAGCTATTCCATGACAGACACATCCTAAGAAAGGTATTTCATGAAGGTGAAAAAGTAATTCTCTTCAATTCTCGATTCCGACTTCACCCAGGTAAGCTTAATTCTCATTGGGAAGGTCCTTTTGTTATTACTAATGATTACCCATTTGGTGTAGTGCAAGTCCAGGTCCCCTATTCCAAAAGGACATTCACGATTAACAGACATCAGATAAAGCATCACCATGAGAGGTCTCACAATCCAGGAACCACGTCGACTTCCATCGAATCCCCATCCACTTAAATAGAACCACCACTAGATGGAGACCCAGCAAATCCAAACCAGGGGGCACCTCTTTCCCTTTAACTCTCTCTCTCTATCTTCCTCTCTCTGTATTTCTTCTTCTTCTTCTCTCTTTCATTTTTTTACCACTTTATTCATCGAACCATTTTTTATCGTTCCCTTTTGTGTGACTATGTATTTAAAAAAACACTAAAAAAAGTAAAAAAAAGGTAAAAAAGAGAGTCATAATTACTCACTATTAAATTTTCAAATTTTGTCGAACTTTTTTGGGGAATTGAAAGAAATGTTTTCATCTCAAAAATTTTCCATTTTCATCATGACATTGGATAAAGAATTTTGTGCCAAGAAAAATAACTTTTGAATGCCCAATTTTTGATTTGGAAAATGATTTACCCCTACCGTGAGGAACATCATTAGCTTTCATGCCAAGATCACCTATGACCATCTTTTCAAAATGGGTGTTTTTCACCCCCATTTGTGAGTCTTGAGTTTGTGGACCTTCGAGCTGAATTTCCTACATTGGTGTGCATTAATATGATAGAGACATTTTTTTAACCTCATGATAATCACAATAGCCAAATAGCCTCCCATTACCCAACATTAATCCTCATTTTGAAAGCCCCTTCAAGCCTATGAATACTTTTTCTTTGATAGCCACATTAAGAACCCAATACCTTGTCCCATCCCACGTCTACATGGATTTACATTGCATAATTTATTGAAATTTATGTGTGGGGAGGATGGATTTCATTTTGGGTATCCTTTTCATGATTTTCAACGTGTTTTCATATGCTTGAGGGAATTCATCCATTTTAGTCTGGGGGAGAGGTCATAATTTAGTGAGTTTTGTTGTAATGGACTCATCTTGACGTCCTTTTCTACAAATATTATTGAAGTGTTCAAAAAAAATTCAAAAAAAAAGCAAAAAAAAAATGCAAAGAATGGGTTCTATCTTTGTTAGGTCAAAAATCACTCTTCCTCAACCTTTGATCTTGTTATAACTATTACAATTAGTGTCGTGAGGAGATCAAACATGGGTTGGGTGTTTAGTGTGAGATCTAATTCATGTTCAACATTCAAAAAAATACAAAATAAAAAGAAATAAAAAGAAAAAGTAGCACTTATGTTATTGGGATAAGCTTTGTGTTTTGTAAATATTCCATCTTCTCATACCCTTAAAATTTTCTTCCACTTTTGTGTCATGCTTCATTTTTTCCTTTGTAAAAATATGTTTCCATTTTCTTCCATGCTTCAGTTTCAAAAAATAATTTCATTGCTTTATCCATGTAAGTGTTTTAGCCCCTCTTTCCACCCTTTTGGACATTATAATCCTACCGTCCCATAGCCACAGAAAAACTCCTAAAAAGTCTTCTTGATTCTTGTGCACTTTAGAATGGAGAATGGAAGCTGATAGCTCTTTCAAACTCTAAGATGTTCTCTTTTGGCTGGTGAATGAGTGAATCTCCATAAATTAATTTTATCATCTTGAGTGGAGTAGGTTTTGAGTGCCCACATTTTCTATTTCTAATTTTGAGAATGAAAAATGAATTGTTTTTGGAACATTCATTCTGTAAAAATTTGTGGTGGAATTCAATATGGATGAGTGGAATGGTCTGAACCTCCCCTGATTGGTAAAAAAAATAAAATTTTAATATTTGTTGGTCAGTGAAAATGATTTTGTCATGTTTTTTATATTTGTTGTACATGAGGTCATGCACAATCCTATGTGTGAGTGAATTGATGTTATTAATTTATTCATTAAATTTTACTAACTCCCTTTACAGATTTTATATGAAAAGTGCAAACTTTGTGTGTAATATTCATATTTTAATATTAAATATAATTTTGAGCACTATTTGAATAAATCCAGATTTGAGTCAGTTTAATGTATTATCTATAACTATTACTATACGGATCTAAATTTCATTTTTTTTCTTTTTTAGGATTCCTTTTTCAATTTAGAACATTTCATTAGAAGAGATAATTTTCCAATTCGGCCACTTGAAGGTTCATATGTACCACACAATAAGGCCCAACGAATCTGGGAACAAACTGGACCAGCCATGAAAGTTGATTTACTGGGCTCAATCCAGAAGTCCAAAACGGTTGATTCTCCACCATAATTTGGGGGACAATATATTTCATCTTGGATAAAAATTAAAAGGCATAAATTTTTCAAAAAGTGGCCCAAATGATTCTATGAAGTCCATCCCACCATTCTGGCTGGGAATTAAAATCAGCATACAAATGTGGACTTTTCCCCTTATCTAGAAATCCATTTCAGATAAGAATTTGTAGTGTGAAATAGGAGATATAGGTGGCCAACTTTGTTGAAGAATCTATCTAGATTTGATGGCCTATTACTATTTAAAAATCCATTCACATTTCATCCATTGAAAAGTCATGGATAGAAATTGACAGTTTAGATTTGTTTAATAAATTAGCCATAAAATTGGCTAAAAACGTCCAATGACCGTATGATTTTTAGGGTAGACAGAAGACAGCCATATATACATTTATTAAGAAGACACAAGCTCGTGATTCAGCTGTCTAGATTGGTAAATATGAGGGTCAAGTGGAGGAACAGATTTGGAATGCAAACAGTCTACTCATTGGGCTATAAATACATTCCCCTCCTCTCCTTCCAAGAGGTTGTCACTTCAGCACTTAAGGAGGAGGTTTTGCATTACTAGATCCTTGAAAAGGTTTTGGGATGATATGATTTGATCTTGTTTCAACAAAAGAGACCTCTCCTCCACTTCTCTTTCATGTTTTTTTATGTTTTCTTTCCATTGTAATTGTGTAACTTTGTTTTCATTTCAATCAAATTTTAGTGCTTGATTATTCTTCAATAACTATTATTCTTCTCCACCTTATGTAGTATAATATTAATGGCCTTAAAATAGTTTAAATTCAGTTTAATCCCCTTCCCTTATTTTTATTCCTCATTCAATCGAAATTCCATTTTTGATTCTCAAAATCTTTCATGTGTGTGTTCAGCACACTACTCTTTTCTTATCCCTTTATTTTTCTAATATTTTTTAATCGTCACCATAAACATTGAACCCATATTATAAAAAATCCTAACCGCTGAGTAAATCTCTCATTGGGGTGAGTTTTAATTTAAGTATGTTAATTGATTGAGAGATTTCACTCGATGAGTATTCGTTGAATTAACATTGTGTATGTTGGACTTAGCATGTCATGGATTAATGACTTGTTTTGTTTAACGTGTAGTTTCTATGGATTATTTTTACCATAAATACACTACCATAAATAGATATGATCAATATTAGAACCCTAAGTTAAGTTAAGGCTTTGATTAAAACCTTAACACTTGGGAATTCAAATCAACGTCAACTTGTGACATGGGTGTTAATTTAAATGCAATATAAAGAAAAGCTCAAGGACATCACAAGCTCGACTAACCTAATTATAAACTCACCCCAATCATTATCATTTTGTTAAATCAATCATAAACAATTAGTCATTTCATTTAATCTCTGCAAACAAACCCCCAATCAGAATACAATCAATTAAAAACAATCAACTATTTAGAAGTATCATCATCGAGGATTCGACCCGAGTGCTGCTCTACACATTAGCAGAGCACCGGAACTTTGACCGGTCGATAAGCGACAATCGGCCACGTGTTTCAGAGATCCATATTGAGAAAGTCAATCCATGCCAAGAATCACATCAAATCCCACTATAGGAAGGATCATAAGATTTATAGAAATCACTTTCCCACAAACTTCAATTAGGGAAGAATTATAAACTTTTGATGCGACTGTTGTGCCATTAGGGGTTGTCACAGCTAACTCAACATCTAATTGTTGGGGTAATACGGTGATACCCTTAGAAAATTCTTCAGAAATAAAAGAGTGGGTGGATCCAGAATCAAATAAAACATTTTCTACTTTAGATTGGATGGTAATTGTACCTTTCACCACATCGTTATTGTACTCCACATCGCTGATAGAAATTGCATGTGACTTTCCTTTTTCTTTAGCCTTAAGAGTTTGTTGACGTCGATCATCGCCATCAACCCTTGGATTTGGGAATTGATTGGCATAATGCCCCATCTCCTTGAAATTGAAACATTGAAGTGTATTAGGTTAATTCTGTATATCCCTTCCTTTGTTTGCATCCTTAGACATCTTCTTCTCATCATTGTGGCATTCAAATTCATGATGACCTTCCTTTCCACATTTGAAACATTTACTTGTCCCTTTAAGACAACTCCCTCCATGTTTCTTTCCACACGTTGAGCATAAGGGAAAGCTCATCTTCTTTTCAGTGTGCTATTTTGATTTTCCTTTGAATTCCATTTTACTCTTCTTATCCAACCCATATGACTGATGGGTTACTCCAATTTGAATTTCAACTTTGAGAGCACATCAAACAATTTCCTTGTAGCTATTGAAGTCCATTATGGATAAGGCCCTTCGAAGACTTGGATTTAAGCCACTAAAGAATCGATCGATCTTACTCTCAGGTTGGATAATAATACCAGAAGAGTACCTTTAAAGTCTTGTAAAATTTCCATCATAGGTACCAATAGATTCATCATCCTTTTGCTATAGTTCAAGAAACTCTTTCTCCATCATTGTTCGGAGAATACGAGGGAAGTTCTTATTAAAGAATAAGTTCTTGAACTCATCCCATTACATGGAATCAATTTCATCTCTTTGCCTCATATTCTTAAGAAGATTCCACCATTGATCAGCATCTCCTTCCAAATGATACACTGCTAGGATGAATTTATCATGTATAGAACACTGAATAACTTAAAATATCTTTTCAGTAGTACTGATCCATTGTTCAGCAACTAATGGATCAGTAGACCCGCTAAATGATGGTGGACGCTGCCTCATGAAGGATTCAACAGAATGTTGCTCCTTCCTTTGCTCGTGTGGAAGTCCAGAATGATTCATAGCTTGAGAAAGTTGTGTGAGCATGGCTACAAGATTGTGCATTCCAGCTCCCATAACGTTTGGTTGCTCAGGCGGACAATCAATGAATTGCCCGTCGCATTCCGCATTAACACGGTTCCTTCAGGTTCCAGCCATTGACTAAAACCAAGAATAATAGTGTGAGCAACACTAATTATAATAGGAAAACCACATAATCAAGAATAAAATTTCACACTTAAGGTCTTATCCTAGGTTATTCATGGCCATTTCTAAAACACTAAGATTGTGTTCTATTCTTAGACTTATCCTTAGGGTTCTTACAAAGGCTTTCACATCCAAGTTTCCAAAGGTTGATTATACCTTTCCTCTGATACCAACTATAACGACCCATAATTTACATACATTTTTATTACTTTATAATTTAAGCACACTTATTACAACATATAACAAAACCAAGAAAGGACTGTATAGGTATAGTGTCTTTATAAACTAGGAAACATAAACAAATGGTTCATAAAGAATCTACATTTTCTCCCATTTATTTCATCATATCTAGAGTCCCTTTTGGCATATCCTACTTAATATACTTCTTCTTGACCTGGGGGAAAGAAAACATGAAAAAGGGTGAGCTCAAATTCTCAGTAAGGGTAAACAAAATAAAAATCAATCACATCATATTCATAAGAACATAACATTTTGGAAATCTTAACCTGCAAAAAAAAATCATAATTTGATAACATGGGACAAATCATGGAATTGAAATGTAATCCCAATAATCATAACATAAAACATGAAACTTTTTGGCATACACACATAATCATAGAGAATCATTTCTTTTTATTCAAGAGTCATTGCGAATACTATCTTAGTGGACAAAGTCAATTTTTGAACCGAGTTCACTCCTCATTTCAGTCCTGTTTCACTAAACCGGTTTAACCTGCCATTCCATCCATGTCAATCTCATGAGATATAAAATCTTTACCCAATGCATTTTAGGGAGATATAGGTCCCATCCATCACATAATGACACCATTCTTATGTGTGCCACAAAATCAAAAAAATCATACATCATCGCATAACTCATGTAATAAAAACGGGAATCTTAAACATCATTCCATCATAACATAATGCATATAAGATAAAAGGACATCATAAAAATAATTCAATCATAAAATAAACAAATCAATGTAAAAATAGGGATAGAAACAGAACCCTTTATTATCTTAGATGGAAAATAATTTTGATAAAACACTTGAACTCCATTCTTGAGGAAAATATCCTTTCTACCTCAAAAACATTTTTCCTTTCATAACATTTCATACACTTTTAAACTAAAAGAAGTTGATTAAAAATAAACTTGAAAACTTGTAAAAGATGATTTTTGGTAATAATGTTTTAAATATCCATTCATTCCGTATAAGTTAAAAAAAATATTCTTCTCGTACTTTTGTCAGAAAAGTCAAAAAGTACATCATACGAAAAATGACAAAGGATTCCTTTCATATCCTTTTCTAAAAATTCACTAAAGGTTAAAGTTGGATTTAAAAAATTGTAGGTGTATGGAAACAATATTACATATTGAGGGAACATGGACGTGAATGATAAAATACACCCCAGTAAATACCAGAGTATAAACAATCTCGGATAAAAATGAGATTGTGATATTTTCCCTTACCTTAGGTCCGATTTTCTTCGTAAGTGTCCAAAACTCCTATATAATGATTTAAATAATGTTATTTACTTATTATAGAATCATACTTATTGTTATTATATCATATATGGTCATATTCTTAGCTTCTTATTAGTAATATTTTATTACTCCTTGTTATTCAGGTGTTTATTACTTTTTTTATTATGCGTGTTTTGTAGAATAAATTCTTATTCTTCTCTTTATGTTATAGATACCTCATTTCCAGAATGGCATTAGTGTAATATATATCATATTCATTCATTAAATTCATTTATATAATCATTATTTATTGAAGATCATGTAGAACGAGTCGCATCACATCGTGGATACGGTATTCCGTACGTACGCACGAGCGATGATATCGTTCCCATGATCGTGGAATTGTATTGGAGTGTATGTATACTATTTCAGAACCAATTTCACTTTACAATAATCATATTTAGTTATTATTTACTCCATTATACCCATCCAAGTAAGGTGGTGGGGGAAAATAGATTACACCACGGCGTGGCGACGGTATTTCGTACGTACAAACGCGCGATGATTTAATTTTCCGTAGGATGGATATATGGTGAAATAGGGTTGTTTCATACTTATAATAGCATATCCGTATATGAGTGATACTTATGTTATTACTTCATAATGAAACAACTAAAGAAGAAGAAGTGGAAGAAGAAATAAAGATGAAAGAATCGGTAACAGACATTACCATTTCTTTGAAGCGCTTCTTTGAGACTTCCTTTTAGGGAACTAAAATTGATCTTTGAAGAATACAAGGACCTCTAGGATGTCTATAGGGAAGTTTAGAGGAGAAATTGGCAGGGGTTGGCCGAGCTTGAAGGCTCAAAGTGGTGTGAGGAAGAGAGGGAGGAGGTGCCCTTTTATAAGGGATGAGAGGGGCACCTTTGGAATAACTAAAAATATTATTTTATTATAAAGTCAAATTCGGTTTTTAATAGCTCCAAATTGATATATTTCAAAGCTAAAGCGGGGATGAGTCTAAATA
This sequence comes from Viscum album, assembly GCA_963277665.1. Lineage (NCBI taxonomy): Eukaryota > Viridiplantae > Streptophyta > Magnoliopsida > Santalales > Viscaceae > Viscum > Viscum album. The sequence continues at coordinate 1,719,497,967 of OY728140.1, read as the reverse complement.
CTCTCATCCAATAGAATTTAGACAAGTTTAGGTCATTATATTAACCTTATCGTTTAGTTTTAACTCTTAGTTAATTAGATTGACATTTACCATGTCACTTTGTATTTTTATATTATATAGTTAATAAACATAACATATACATCCAAGCGACCCCAAAGTGGTAAAATAATGATAACACTATAATTATATAAGTATATTGGCCTAACCCAGATTTTTAGGAATAAAATAAAAAACAATAATATAATATTTGTTTTAAAAACTATGTTATGTCAATTTTGAAACTATTTAGTAATTGAGTTTTGTGAAAATCATAACAGATTGATTTGTTCGAAAAATGTTAATTAAATCAATATTATCATGTCCTATTAACCTATAAAATTAGTTTAATTCATAAAAAGTCTCAAATTAAATTTATTTGGGTATTTATAACATCAATTATGTCAATATTTCATTAATAAGATAATTACTGCAGCATCTTTGTGTCATAAATAAATTAAATTATTTAAAGTCTAAAAATGACAAATAAAATACCATTATGTATGAAATCTTTTTATCTTTCTAATGAATATTTATAGTCGAATTTATCTTATTTATAACCCTATATTAAAAATTATTTACTTATTAGACTTTGATTTTAACTATTTTAACCCTTCTTTAAATAAATTAATAATAAATGTCCTAATCTAATCCAAGTGGGCCTAAATGGTAATATTATATTTCTAAGGTTTTTTTTGGTCGAATTACACTTATCCAATAGAATTAGGACATGTGTTATGGTAATAATAATATCATTTTTACCCTTAATTACCCTATTTACTTTTAACCGTGGTAAATAAAAGTAAAAAGGTACTATTTACCAACAAATTATTTTCATCTCATTGAACCACATTTTACTTAATTACATCAACCATGTCTCTAGGAGTTTTGAAATTCCACTCACAGAAAAGCTAAAATTATGTTTTATGAAAAATTCAGTTTTTTTAACTACCACTTACTGGTTTCACTATTCATCAAAAATTGAAAGTTTTCAGAAAAATACCAAAATTTCACCATAGGCTAATTTCGATATTCTGAATCCAAAAATGAAGTCAATTTTGAAAAATAAAATTTATAAAATTTCAAAAAGTGGTTATTAATATTCATAACAGCTTGTTTTTATAATATTTTAATAGCATATCATTGTTTAGTGAAACTCGGTATTGCGTACGACGCAAGCTATCGAGGAAGGCCGTAGTTGCGTGTAAAGAAAGCCAAGATAATGTTGTGTGTAGTGAAAGATTCCTTTGATTATTTATATAACATAAAAACAAAATATTTCTCATAAATGTCTCGGGTGTTACAACATCTCTCATTAGGCCCTATCTAACAAACAGTGCTCTAAGCACAACCTTCTCATTGAGGGTAAGGCTTCCATCATGTCACATTAACATAAAAGGATATATATCACTCAAGTACATAAAACCAATTCCATATCACTCAGATAGAGGCCAATCTTACCTAATGAAACACCATACCACTCATGGTTAGTCTAAAAATCAATAAATATAGGCTCCATCCCAATCATGATAGTACGTTTACCTCTATATCACTCATGGTGTGTCTAGGACTTGGGACACAATTTTATGCATCCTATTTCCAATATTTTAGACAATGAACACACATATGAAAAAGAAAAAGGGTTTTCATTGTAACACCCCATAGTATTTATGGAACATGTTTAGAATAAATCATTTTTTTAGTTTAGTACTGGAATTCACTAAGTAAATCAATCATTTCACACAACATATACATGGAATTCGTTACATGTAACATCTACATGGATAATGTGATAGGAAACAATGGCTTGTCGTACGTTACACGCAACACCGATGTTTCTACGAAACATCATTTTATTATTGTAATTATTTAAATGAGATAATTATATCCAAACAAATAAAATTAACTATAAGAAAAAAAATAATTAATTTTCAAAAAAAAATTACTGGTTTCATGTAAATTTTACATATGAAAGATAAATGATACATTTTTTTTGGAAATGTCATTATATTTTTAAAAATATTATTTTCCCAAACAATCTATATTTAATTTATATGTTTACGAAAATAAATTTAATTATAGAAACATACAGAAAATGAATTTTATAAAATAAATCCAAAATATAATTTATAAGGTCATAATTTATCTAGGGTAATGTTTTGGAATTTTTTTGAGAACATCATTTCTGGATAAATAGTGAAAAATACCAACTTTTTATTCAAAACTATTTTTTATCTAATTTATTGAAAAGGATTAGATATATTTTTAATTGGATTCAAAGTTTATTTATATTATAGTTTTATAAATTAATACAAATTAGTTCATGGAGATCTTTTTCACATTGAAATTTTATATAAAAACCTAGTAAATTTTGAATGTTTTTACTTTAAAATCCCACATTATCAATAGATTATGAGATTAATTTTAATTTATTTTCATCCACATAATTTATTAGAATTTGAAAAAATTTAATATAATATTTTTAAAAACCATAATTCATACATTATAATTACGTAAAATTAGTTTTTGACAAAATATATTAGTGAAACAAATTAAAATTAACTATGTCTATTCATTTATAATTAAGCTAAACTAAGGACTTAACCTTAAGGTTAAGACCCAATACGACTATGAAACATGTAAATCAGAACGTTTATGGACATTATTCGTCCATTAAGCTTATATTATTTAGTTTTTTTTGTTTTATTTAACTTTTATAGGTAAAATCGTTGTTATACCTAACTTGTTTTAAAAAATGCAAAGTGTGTCATTTCATTTTTATATAAAATGCCACCAACTATACCTTTTTTCACATATCTAAAACCATATAGTTTGGTCCAATATATACCCAATACTAATCTATAAACCCATAAATTCCTCCTAGAAACATCCCCTTTGGCATAAATCTATCCAAGGAATCCTTTTGGCATAAACAAAAAAGAGTTACTTGATTAAGAAGTGACATCATCTCTCAAGATAATTTATTTTATATTATTTTTAGAACCCCTAACATATTATTATTACGTGATTTTATAAAATCAAAAGTATCATAAATAAAATAATTTTTTATATTGTTTTCTCCTACACATAGATATACATTCATCTAATCGGTAATGAACATATAGTTGACGTGTACAGTGAACTACCGCTTCATTAAATGATAACTATTCATTATTTCCTTACGACATCTCAAGGTGGAAATTACGATAGAAAATATATTTATATATGTGGTATATTATATATATTATATCATTAAAATTAATTAATTCTTTTAAAACATATATCGTTACACATTCCATGTTTTGTTAATACGATAATTATGTTTGAGGAAGTGCAGATTACTGCCCCCAAAAAGCTGATGTGATTCGTTTATACAATAAATGGAACATGTTATAGATGGTTTTAGTGAATATATATGATATATATATATACATATGATATAATATTTTTACATTTATAATGATTTATATATACATTTATACACTTATGTGTCTTATACATTCATTCTTTCAACATAATAATTAAATGGAAATAGTGTTCATGTGTACATACAGCCTACCGTCTACATGAATGGTGTTTTCAATTTTATAATTCTATATTATATATATTATTATGATAAAAATATTCTGAATATAAATTATATTTAAATAATTTTTGTAAATTCTTTAAATTATGATATAAGTATAAGGACCAATGATATAACAAATTAAGACACATGCAAAAAACAAAATGATTATTACCTAAAGTGAAACCTTAACAATGAATTATTAAAAATAAGGTAATATAATGTGATGATAAAAATATATAATATATTATAAGTAATAATATGGTTTTTTATAGATTTATAATAAATTTTTATTTATCATAGAAGAGGTTTTTACAGGTACGAGAAAAGTCAAGACATAGGGTAATGGGATTTCATCTCACTATTTATTTCCATGTGATATATGCTTTATTCACCCCCATTACTTTTATGTGGTGTTTATAACTACCATGAATCAATTAAATGTTTATTATAGTTAAATTATTGTCATTTGTATATCTATTATATTAACATTAATTCATGGTGTTCAAATTTCAAAATATACCAAATCGGAAAAATAGTTTCTTCTCAATTTTCCTTCTTTGAGAATCATGTTTCATTAAGCACCTAAATCATTTTTGAGGTGTATATATATCTATTTTAAATTATATATCATTAATATCATTCCATTCATGATATTATAAGCCACATTAAATTTCCACTTCTTACATGGAGAGTGTGATCCCATGTTACCAATTGTTAACAGTTTATTGAAATAACCTCTTTGCATTTTAAGATTGTTTATGTTTATGCATCAATTGATGAAGTATAATAAACCAAATTCCAAGAAAATTCATAGAGTTTATTCTCATATGGTTATTCATGATATAATCATGTATTTCTACCATATTTATAATTCATTGAAAATAATATATTTAATAAAGTGTTTTTAAGAAGGCATGACATTACTATCTCCTTGGTCTGAGATCCATGCCCCTTAAAAATTTTATTTTCATAAAAGTGTATCCAAGAATATTATACCATTATCATATAATATTTAATGTTCATTCTTAAAATTTAGTATTTTACCAATATCTTCAAATTAATCATTTTATCTCTTTCAGAACAAGTAATTTTACTAACCTTATATTTTGAAAAATAGATGTTCTTTTTACCTCATACGACATGCATGGATTTACCAAAAGTAATTTATTGGAATATTCCTTTTCATTTTAAACAGCATAATTTTTACGAAAATATGTTTAATTGTTTTTAGAAAATTGGTTTTCAAAATTTTTTCATGCTTCTTTCATATGCTTTCACGTAAATTTTTTTTCAAAATGTTTTCAAGCCTTATTTATATGTTTTCATGTATTTTCAAAGAGATATATTACAAAAAAAATTAAATATTCAGTCATATGTTTTCATATAAAAATTTTTTCGAAACATTTTCACCGTTTATTTATATTTTTTCACACTGTTTTCAATGAAATGGGGTTTTATAATGTTTTGAATATTATTTCATTAATTTTTCCAGGAAAAAGGTTTTCAAAATGAATTCAACTATTATTTATGTGTTTTCATGGTATTTTCTATGAAAATGATTTTCTACTAGTTTTATGTATTAAATATAAATTTTTAATGAATAAAGGTTAATTTCGACAATAAGTTTTTTGAATGATATTACAAATTTATTTTTCATCTAAGATGACATCTTTCGATGTTACACATTCCCTTTTAGGAAATGTTTTAAAGGATCCATTCATATTCTTTCTATGTATTGGTTATTCATAATTCCATGGTTTTTATAAAGTATATTCCTATTTCATATGATATATGTTTAAAAAATCTCTTTCCCTTTAACAATTTCTTCTTTTGATGAAATGATTATGAAACATGTATCTTTATCCATCAGTTATGATATGTTTACATGTTTATGATACGCATTTCATTGTGTGGGTTATGATATGAGTATTTATGATTTTTGGGAATAGGTATGTCTGATTTCATTATGATAATTGAGGGACCTATATCTGCCTCCAATGCATTGGTTAACGATTTATATCTCATGTGATAGACATGGATGGAACGAGAAATGAACTCAGATCCTTTTTAAAGGGATGAAACAAGAAATGAGCTCGGTTCAAAAATAAAAGGATGGAAGGAAAAGTGAACTCAGCATAGTAATACACGTCTATGACAAGGTGTGAACATGGTTCTGTAATACAGGGATGGAATGGGGTGTGAACCAGGTTCAGTAAAGGACTTTTTCCATCAATATGGACTTGATAGTGATTCCATGACTACAATAGAAATCTTAATATGTTCTTCTGTGTGTTCACAATTCCATATTTTATTCATATGTTATTATTTTATGGATTATGTTATTTATATTCTTATGATTAATGTATTATGAATTTTGATCTTTATGCCACGATTCATGTTTATGAACTTTAATACAACTGGTATGATTTTATATTGTCTTGATCATGTTTCCATACCCATTTAAACATGTTTATACTTACATGTCTCCCATATTTACCCATAATGAGTATCTATGATCACCCTTTTTATTTTTCTATCCCTAGGTGACGATGATATGTATTAAGTATGAAGTTTTTAGAATGTTTCATATTTTAATGAACATAGTGGGATATAATTTATCTTACTGATGTACCTGTGTTTAGGTTTACTTGTTTTCAAAGCCACTAGAGTGATATTGTATTTCTGATTCTGTTTATATAATGTTTTAAGTGTTCTGTAAAAGTTATTTAATGTCAATCTTGGAAATGACATGGTCTCTATAGTTGGTATTATAGCAAAAGATTAGTTAACCTTAGGAATCTGGGATGAGAAAATATTATTGAGATCCCTAGGCATGATTCTAAGGATATGTATTGGGATGTCTCAAAGGATAAGTATAAGGAAGAGTTAATATTTCTGAAATTGACATAGACTTGACTTTATCACACATGTACCTAGGTGTAATAACCCTGAAAAGATGTTATGGTCCTGCCTTGGGGTAATCTAGTACATGAAAATATGCCTTGATACACAACTGGTTTGACACTCCTTGGGGATATGGCTTGGGAACTCATAAAATCTTCAAAACCCATCATTAAATATTTAAATATAAGTTTTATATAAATAACCTCAGATTAACATGGGTGTCATATGTTAATAATGGTGCTGTGATTTTTACATCTTATAATTAATTATTTTCATGTCTATGTAGTTTTCTTTTTTGAAAAATAATTATCACACTATGACTTTGGTATTAGTAAATGGAGGGAACTAGAATAAAATAAAATAATCTAGATTGCGATGGATGATTATCTAATGGGTATTCTTGTGGGATTTTCACTATAGGGAGAGATTTTGTGATCATTCTTAATCGGTTTTCATGGAACATTATTAATAATGTTTACCATAGAAAACTCTCAGACTCACCAAGGAAGAGAGAAGATTTCACTAAGATTTTTGTAAATTGATACAATAGAGGGAATATGATTCATTCTCTTTGTGTCAAGAATGTGAAAGAATCTATAACACCCCAATGTTTTCTAAACATAAATGAAATACATGAAACATTCTTTTAAGTAGACATTTATCACAATCCATTAAACATAATTTTATATCTTATATGTTTTTAATGTAAAAAAATGTTCATCTAAAATTGTGATCAGTATGTTATTTATTGTTTTATAAGGCCAACTTAATTTTTTTGAATAGAAACATACCCTTATGAAAATTTACATACCCTTATGAATAATAATGTACTTTTTGAGTTGTAACATAACCCTAATGAATAGTAAGGTACCCTTAAGAATAGAAATGGTACCCTTGTGAATAGTAACATAACCTTATGAATTGTAACATCACCAATGATATTGTATATATAAGATTTATTTGAATGTATGGTACACCCTAATCTTTGAATAAGTAAATAAATTCTTTAAAATTGTTATTTTCTGACTAATATATTATTTTAATTAAAAATTTATTTTCTCATATTTGTAAAATTATTTTGATATAATAGAGTTCATTTATATTTTCTACACATTGAAAAATGGTTTGGGTTAATTTTTTTTGTAATATTCTAAATTAATTGATTTTTTTTGTGAATAGCTAATTTTTGGTATTTATCAAATAAATAAATTTTGACATCATAGAGGTTTCATCAATGATGTGGTTCTGATGTAAGCCCATTATCTCAAACTCACATGTAATTATTACTGTTTTTATTCATGTAAGACTCACTATTTCTTATCATGATGCAAAATAATAAAATAATAATTAAAATAATGTGAAATCTCTCACTTCCTCCACTATAAATACAACTCATTTCCCCATCTTCATCCCACACCTCTCAAGCCTTGAGCATTATATGATTTCGGATAAATTCCCTCCCCAATATCCTTCCCCACGTCCAAGACCTACTAGTCTCACCTAAAGGAAATAATCAAAGGCCATAAAGAGGATCTCAAAGAGAATATATCGAAAGGTAAGAAATCCTCTTCCTTTTTCATGTGTTTTGATTCCTATTCCTTTTATTTTATTATAGTCACCTACCCTTCTCTCATCCAAGAGGCATGAAAGCTCAAGAAATATTTCATATTCTGGATGTTCTCATGTTTATGGGAAAATTCATCATCATTCTTCCTCTCATCTCCCACTTATTCAAGGAATTAAAACATTGTCTGTGATGGGTCGAATTACCTACATCATGGACAATGTGATTTCCATTTTCCTTAATTCCTTAATATCTAGTCATGATACAATTTTTATGGTTTCAACATGTTATTATATATTTATTATTTATTATCCATGGTTTTGGAATCATTTTGTACACATGGTTTTAATTTATAAATCAAAATGTGGTCGTTATTAACAAAGAAACCACTAAAATGATCTAACTTACATCATTAATGTTTTATCTTATGAATCATCCTCATTTATTAATTGAAAATTTTAAATGGTATTATTTAAGGTTATAGAAATATATAACTTGAATTATATTCCAATTCTATAGTTCGCTCATATTCGACATGAAAATCCATCATGAACCTATAATAGAAAACATTTAATGAACGCACCCAAAACAGTGAAAGTAACAAAATACTAAAAATTAAATGGTAGAATGATGTAATGAAATGATCATATAAGGTATTATAAAGATGGATATGATTCATTAAGTTATTAATAACACCTTCTAAACCATTATAAAAGAGTGTTAAAAAGTTTTTAAGTAAGACAACCCGAAGTAAGGGAATTCTTAACCAGATTTCCATCCTTTTGGTTAAACTTCAACTTCAATATTTATGTGTTATTAAAATTGACTCTGTGATGGATTTTGATTATATTATGTTGAATTATTTGTAATTCTAGTGTATAGACATATTCCATATACCCTGTTATGTCTCTCTTCAAATATATGATTTAGGTAAGGGGCTTTTCATTTAAAACCCTCTTATAAAATTCTATTTTACAAAATTCAAAAGCAATGTTTTTATGATATTATTCATGTTTTATGATTATGTTTGGTTCTGAGGCATTGTCTATGATTATGGTTCCGACCTATATCACCCTCTAATGCATTGGTTTTGTGTATGTTGGAGGTCAGTTGTATGGTTACTCTAAGTGTAACTACGATGGTTACAAAAATTGTAAGGTAGCCGTGAGTATTACAAACTATAAGGTATCTAGGAGGGTTACAAGGTTGTGTATGTAATTAACCAAGATAACTTAATGGTTATGTCTATGTTCTCATGTTTTTTGTGGATCTTGTTTATATATCAGGTTTCACAAATAAATTATATATGTGTGACAAGCATGTCTTTTGAAATTTTTTCATACGTTACAAGTATTCATGGACTAATGTTCTCTTCCCTTCTTTTACAACACTTACTGAGCTTTTTGTGCTCATCCCAAGTTCATTTAATGTGATTATTATAGGTTATAATGATGTGTAAGGCAAATAAGGAAGAGAAGTTAAATTTTTGATGAATTGTTAAAGAAATCATGTCTTAATCTTTAATGTTTTATATTTTGAGAAATATAGAAACTATTCTTAAGGTATCCACTTTATAACATTGTGTATGGTTATGAATGTATTTTTTCCCAATTCTATAAATCTCTAATCTTTGAATGATCATCAATGTAAAAAGAAATAATATCTTCTCTCATTTGAATATTATGTAATGTAATAAGGTCAGGTCTATATAGTTGGAATGAAAGTATGGTTTATATAACATTTGGGGTTAGGATGATGTTAAAAGAATACCATAAATGATTTTTACTCTACGATAAATTTTAAATGTTATAGAAATTAAATATTACCATGTTGCTTTGTCTAATATATGTTTTTTCAGAATTATTGTTCGTAGAAGAAAGAGGGAAGCTGAAAAAGAGATTCACCGATAGAATGACATCCTTTCGAATCTATAGCCTGTAATCGTAGGGATTGGAACTGATCAGTTTGTAACAGTAATGGCTCATCTTACTTAACAAAATAAATTGTGGTGGAATCCATGAAAGATAATAACTAGAGGTTCCACAATGAAACATGAAAATAATTTGTTTCATGTACTCTATTCATTTACTTAGATTTTTCTAAATTTATGTATGATACAGGGTGTACACATTATTTCATCTCTGTGAATTTTTAGGGAACATTAGAAATATCTCCTCAACAAATGTGACTGGAAATTATTGTTAAAACACAAGGGGAAATATTAATTCAAAGAGGAATTAAAAGAATAATTCTATTAGGGTCTATGAAAAGACTTTACATGTGATCCTTGTTGTTTTTCCCTTATTCCAGTTTGATGTTAATGTGGGAATGGATTGGCTTTCTGTTTACCATGTTATGATTGACTATAGAGCTAAATAAGTAGTTTTTTCAGAAATAGTTTCATTTTGTATATAATAATGGACCCATACAATTGATAACATACTAGGAAGATGAGATAATATTGAAATATAGAAATGAAAATTATCTTTCTCATGTTGTTGAAAATAAGGGAACTGTTCATATTGATGATGTGATTGTGGTAAATGAATACCTTGATGTTTTTTGATGAGTCACATAGTGTCATATCTGATAGAGAAGTAGAATTCACAATTTACTTAGTTCCTGATGCTAATCAAATTTCAAAACCACTATATCGTTGTGGTCAAATAGAACTTCGTGAATTGAAAAATCAGTTGCTAGATTTTCTTGATAGAGGATTCATTTGTCCTAGTACTTCACCATGGAGTGCAACTGTTTTAATCGTTAAAAAAAAGTTCAATGATACTTTTCATTGATTATAGAGAATTGAATAACATTACTATTAAAAACATGTATCCTTTGACTCACATCGACGACTTGTTTGATCAACTCTAGGGACCTCAGTGCTTTTGCAAGATTGACTTCAGATCAGTATACAATCACCTAATGTTGAAATAGGATGAAATCCTGAAAATAGCCTTTCGTACTAGATATGGGAATTAAGAATTTGTGGTTATGTCATTTGGGATAAATAATCCACATATTGTATTCATGAATCTTATGAATAGAATTTTTTAGTGTTCTTTAATAAGTTTGTGGTCATGTTTATTGATGACATTCTAGTCTTTTCATAAATTGAAGCAGAGCATGAAAAACATATAAGGGTTGTTTTACAAACCTTAAAAGAAAAGAACCTATATGGAAAATTCCGTGTGTGTGATTTTTGGTTGCAGCATATTTCATTCCTTGTTCTCATTGCAAATAAGTATAGAATAACAGTTGATCCTGCCAAAACAAAAGTAGTTGTTGATTTGCCAAGAGCTACAAATGTTATAGAGATTCATAGTTTTCATGGATAGGCGGGTTATTACTGAAATATTGTTAAGAACATTGTATGGTTATATATCTAGATAACTATGTTAACAAAAAAGGGGTCAAATTTTTTTCGACAGAAGAATGTGATGTTTGTTTTCCGGAACTGAGGAATAGATTGGGGAATGCTCTAGTTTTGGCCTTGCCTTCCTGAAATGGTGAGTTTTTCATCTATAGTGATGCTTCAATGGAGGGTCTTGGTTGTGTTTTGATGCAGAATGATATGGTAATTTCTTATGCTTCAAGACAACTTAAACATCATGAGTTAAATTATCCCACACATGAATTGGAATTGGCTACTGTGGTTTTCTCTTTGAAAACTAACAGGCATAATTTATATGGAGAAAAATGTCCAATATATACTGATCATGAATGCCTGATGTATATTTTCACTCAGAATGAATTAAGCATGAGGTAGAAAAGATGGATGAAAAAAATAATGAATTATAATTGCATGACCAATTACCATCCTTGAAAAACAAATAATGTGGTAGATTCCATGAGTCAAAAACATCATGTATCATTAACCATTTTATATTTAGAACATGATACCTTGATTAATGATTTGATGAATTTTTGTTTAGAATTTCTTGGTGTAAGGAATACATCTATTTTGTCTCATGTTTCAATATAGTCATCATTATCAAATATAATTAATAATGTGAGGATAGATGTCTGTGAGCCATAGAAATAGGTAGAATTAAATAAAATGTGTAAGCTTTCTGAATTTAATCTTTATACAGATTTTGTTTTATAATTTGGAAAAACATTGTCTGTGCCTTGTGATTACCAGTTGAAGAAATACTTGTAGTGTGAGGCTCATAGTTCTCCCTTTTCACTTCATCTTGGCAAGACTAAGATATACAGAGACCTTCAGGAATATTATTTGTGGGATGGAACGAGAATAGATATTTCTGATTTTACTATGAAATGATTGACATGTAAACATGTTAAATTATAGTGGAAGTTACCAAAGGGTATAATTCAGCCTTTCCTAGTGCCATAATGAAAATTAGAGAATGTATCCATAGACTTTGTGGTCAGACTACCAAAGAATTCTTGAGGTAATAATGTGATTTAGGTTTTTGTTGATCGACTAACAAAATATGTACATTTTCATTCTATTTTTGAAACAATATCATTGGATCAGTTTTCTCAACTATACCAAAATGAGATTGTCACGTTACATAGAGTTCCCCAATCCATTGTATCAGATAGTGATCCCCGATTCACTTCTAAAATTTTGAAGGGACTTCATAAGTCATTGGGAACCGAATTAAATTTCAGTACATGTTTTCATCCTTAATAATATGGGAAATCATAGTGACCAATTCATAATTTGGTGGATATTCTTCAATCTTTTTCAACGGACTTCCATGGAAGTTAGGGTCAACATCTTTCTTTAAGTGAGTTTTATTATAAAAATAGTTTTTATTATACTATACAAATGGAACCTTTTTAGGATTTATATGGGACGTAGTGTTAGAATCTAGTGTTTTGAGATGAAGTGAGTGAAAGAAATTTGATGGGGCCATAATTAGTAGGAGATGTGGTTGAGAATGTGATGATTATCCAGCAGCAGAAGAGGATATCTCAGAGCAGGTAGATAAGTTATGCATATAATAGAAGGAAAGACTTCTATTTCTAGTTAGGTGACAATGTTTTACATAAAATATCTCCTTGGAAAAGTTTGATGCATTTCGGTAAGAAAGGGAAACAAAATCCGTTGTTCATTGGTCATTTTAAATTCTTGGAGAAAGTTAAAATGGTTGCATACCGAGTAGTTTTTCTTCCAAGTTTTTATCAGGTGCACAATGCATTTCTTGCATCCATGTTGACGAAGTTTGTGCCAGATTCATCACATGTCTAGAGCCCAGAAGCAGTTCAGCTGGAAAAGAACCTTTCTTATGAAGAGAACCCATTTAGAATTCTTGACTGATAGAAATATGTACTGCGGAATAAGGTAATCGACTGGGTAATGGTTTTGTGGAGAAACCACATGCTAGAAGAAGCACCATGGAATTCTGAAAATTCTATGAGAGAAAGGTACCCTCACTTTTTTAATAAGTAATTGATGTTGCAAGGACCCAATTTCTAGAGGTGGGGAGAATGTAACAACCCATGGTTTTATAAAAAAAATTAAATACATTAAATATTGTTTTAAGTAGTTTTTTATAAATATCGTTTAAAGATAATTTTACAGCTTCTATGTTTTGAATTTTGAAAAATGGTTATCTAAAATTGTGATCATTAAGTTACTTAGAGTCTTATAAGTCTAATATATATTTTTTGAATAGTAACATACCCTTATGAACAACAACATACCCTTATGAATACAAATGTACCCTTTTGAGTAGTAACTTGACACTAATGAATAGTAATGTACTCTTATGAATAGTAATGTTATCCCTATTAATAGTAACATACCCTTATGAATAGTAACCTCACCTATGATAGTGTATATATAAAATTTAATTAAATGTACGGTACACCAACATCTATGAATAGGTAAATAAATGCATCAAAATTGTTTTTTTTCAAATAAAGTATTATTTTAATTAAAAATTAATTTCTCTTATTTGTATAATTGATTTGATAAAATTGAATTTATTTCCAGATTCAACACATTAGAGAAAATTTGGTGTGATTTTTTTGTAATTTTCTAAAATACTTGATTTTTTGGTGAATATAGAATTTTTGGTATTTGATAAATAAATGAATTTCTACATCATAGAGGTGTCATCAGTGATGTGGTGCTCATGTAAGCCCATTATCTCAAAAAAATATGCCATTATTACTATGTTTAGTCATGGAAGACTCTATATTTTTTTCTTGAAGAAAAATAATAAAATTAAAATTAAAATAATTAGAAATCTCTCCCCTCTTCCACTATAAATACCACCCATTTCCCCCTCTTCCTCCCACACCTCTCAAGCCTTGAGCATTGTCTAATTTATGCTAAATTCCCTCTCCAATCTCTTTCACCACGTCGAATACCTTCTGGTCTCACCTAAATGCCAAAATCAAATTACTTAAAGAGGATATCAAGGAGAAGAGATCATGAGGTAATAAATCCTGTTCATTTTTTCATGTGTTTTCCTTTCATTTGCTTTTATTTTATTATAGTAACTTCCCCTTATGTTAATCAAGAGTAATAAAATTTCTAGAAAGAAATTTATATTCTCGATGTTCTCATTTTCATGGAAAATTCATCATCATTATTCCACTCCTCTCCCACTTATTCATGGAATAAAAACATATTCTGTGATGTGTCGAATTACCAACATCATGGATGATGTGATTTCAATTTCTTTTAGTTCCATAACGTATGGTCATGAAACAGTTTTTATGGTTGAAACGGGTTATAATATAAGTATTATATCTCATCCATGGTTCTTGTATCATTTTTTACATAGGGTTTTAATTTATAAAACAAAATGAGATCGTTAATAACAATGAAACCACTAAAATGATATAATGTAACATCATTAGTGTTTTAACTTATAAATCATTCTCATTTAAGAATTAAAAATTATAAATGGTTTAATTTAAGTTTCCAAAAATATATAACTACAATTCCATTCAAATTATATAGTTCACTCCAAATCGAAAAGAAAATCCATCATGACCCGATCATGGAAAACAAGTGAAGAACACATCCAAGACAGTGCTTGGAATAAAAAAATTACAGTTAAAGGGTGGAATGATGTAATGAAATGATCATATAAGGTATTATAAAGATAGATATGTTTCTATAATATATTAATAAAACTATATTATCAATTATAATGGCTTATGAATGATTTTTTAATTAATACAAACATTAGGTAAGGGAATTCCAATCCTGATTTCAATCCTTTGGGTAAACCGTCTACTTCGTTATTTATGTGGTATTAAAATTTATTGTGTGATGTGTTTTGTATATATAATGTTAAATTATGTATAATTATAGAGTATATGCATATTCCATCTAAACTATTATTTCTTTCTTCAATTATATGATTTCTTTAAGGGGATTTTCTTTTAAAATTCCCTTTTAAAATTCTATTTTACAAAATTCAAAAGCAATATTTTTATGCTACAATTCATGTTGTATGATTATGTTCTGGTTCTTGGGAACTATTTACAGTGATAGGTGAGTCTTATATCTCCCTCCAATTTATTGGGTATGTGTAAGATGGAGGTCGGCCATATGTTTACTCCAAGTTTAACTGCGATGGATTCACAAATTGTAAGGTAGTCGTGAGGGTTACAAACTATAAGGTAACCGAGAGGGTTACAAGGTTATGTAAGTAATTCCTCAAGAGACATTCATGATTATGTTTATTTTCTCATGTTTTTTGTGGATGTTGTATAAATTTAATGTTTCAGAAAGTAAGTATATATGGGCGACAATCTTGTCTTTTGAAAATGATTTCATACGTTACAAGTATTCATGGACTAATGTGCTCTTCCCTTCCTTTACATCACTTAATGAGCTTGTTGTTCTCATCCAATGTTTTTGTTAAAGTGGTTTTCATATGTCAAAAGGTTGTTTAAGAGAATTATGTAACCCACTTTATATATTTTATGAATTGTAAAAGAAACCATGTCTTTTTATTTAATGTTTTATATTTTGAACGGAATGTAAACTGTTTTTATGATATACACTCCGTAACATTGTGTAAGGTTATGAATGTATTTTGTCCCAATTATATAAAGCTATATACTTTAAAAGATCAGTAATGTAATAGGAAATGATTTCATGTTTAAAATCAAGATTATGTAATGCAATAAGGTCGGGTCCTATAGAATCACCTAAGTAAATGTCATAATGGAACAAGAAGATGTGTTGACTATGGAGTAGGACACCAAGAAAGTGACTAAATGGGAAAATTGATGAGTTCAGTAAATGAAATGGATGAGAATATTGGCCTCTATTAGACATCATCTAAGGACAATGGATTTAATTACTAAATAAATTGTAATTATGAAACTCAATGTCTTAAGATGAAGTCTCCTGGTGAGGATCATCAATGTGGTATGAGTAATGGTTACACTGCGGATGATGAAGACACTACAAATTAAATGTCATATAATAGAGATATTAAGATTATTTATCCTTTTCATTGTCTTAAAGATTATGTAATTTAAGTTTTTTTGTGTTTGGATTCTAGAATTGTGAAAGGTGAAATATATAAGGATTGTTCGGTTTATGTTTTTCTCTAGAGATTTACAAGAACACATTGAATGGTTCTAATGAAATAGAAAAGTGATATTAGGGTAATGTTATTCCCATTTAAAAAACATGAGTAAGGTAAATATAACCCTTTATTATGTTCTTTATGTTATGATAATGTTGTTTAGACAAAGATATGTGGGATATGAATATGTAAAGTGGACGATTCTCATTTACATAGAATTAATTAATGCCTTATTGAAAAGTTGTTTATTCTATCATGGATGAAGTTGAAAAAATTTATAGACTTATAGAATTAATCAAATATCATTTAAAAAATGTATCATTCATGTTTTCAACAATGATTTATGGTAATTTAGGTTATTACCATGATTCAAGAGAGTATATTATTATTGTATTGACATATTTAGAATGTGATAACTAAGAACTACTTTGTGATATACGAGGGAATCAATGATTACATAATTTCATTAAATTATTTCTAAAGTGTTGGATTTTAATGTATTATAAGCTTTTTAAGGTCAACCATTCATGAGATGTTTAAGATAAACTTCAAAAGATGTATTTATACATTGAGTTTGTATTGAAAACAATGTTTAAAAGTCTATTTAGTGATGAAAATTATTTCAATGATGTCCATTCTATTTATTATGGAAATATTTTTTTGTGGTTTTAGAAAAAAAAATCATATTTGATGGGTGAAAACCAATCATCCCTCATAACGAAACGTGTCATGAAACCATGACAGAAAGATGATAAGGGTTTAATGCCTACCACTGGAGTATGTGATGTTTTGGTTATTATGTCATTATTCATTTCTGATTAATTTTTAATGATGAACAAGTATATTTAATTTTTATGTTTACAGGTTAGGGTATTAATAATATTTATTTTGACGAATATATAGAGTCAAATAGTTATACTTTTAATTCTTTTATGTGCCTTAGTATATGATAAAAGTATCTTTTAGAATTTTAGGCATCAAAGTTAATTTATGGACGTCCATTAAAAGATGTAATGGATGAATTAGAAATTGATAAAATAAATAACAATAAATAAATTATTATATATATAAATATGACATGTATGTATATTTCCTTATATTCTTCATCAATAAAATACATACTCAATGTTATAAAAGATATCATAAGAAAATGTGTTGTCCTTAAAACTTCATTTTGATGAATCGATGTTATTTTAATCCATCACAGATTTATGACTCTCTGACTATATAAATTTAATTGATCATTCAGTTGTTTGTGATTGATGATCTTAATCACTCTCAATAAATATTTAATATTTTCCTCCATGTCAAATATTAACCCCATCCTATGATTTCCTATGTTGAAACCTAGTGATATGTTACATTAGGTAAGAATTTTGGTTCCTCATATTCATTTTAAGGGATGTTTTTGTATCCATTTTTACGATGTTCATTTATATGATTAATAAATTAATTTATGAGACCTTTGATAACATTGATGAATTTCGGTGGAGAAATTCATTTTATGGGGGGGGGGGTGGAATGTAACACCCCAAGATTTTGTGGACATTTTTTCAAATAATTAAAATGTTAATTTATATATTGAAATTCACTAAGTCAAATATTAATTTCCCATGGATCACATTTTATATACGTCACACAGAACATCAACATGGAATAGGTTACACGGAATAAGGACATGGCGTACATTACACAAAACAATAATGTTTCTACGAAAAATCATTTTATTGATATAATTATTTAAATGAGATAATTATAAAATATTTATTAAAATTAGTTATGTAAATAGTAATAAGTAAATATAAAATAGTTGTTATTGTGGTTTTATATAAATATAAAATTTTGATAATGAAAGATATAATTTTTGGTAATGTCCATATATGATTAAAAATACTATTTTCTCAAAGAAACATATTTTCAATTCCTTCTATGAACAACATTAAAATTAATATTAGACACATTTTGAAATATAATATTATAAAATTAACATAATTTTTGAATTTATAATTTCCAAATTTTTTATGGTGATTGTTTTGGAGTTTTTTGAGAAAAATAATTTTTGGATGAATAGTGAAAATACCATATTTTATTTCAAAACTACCTTTTCATATAATTAATTTTTAATGATAACTTATATTTAGATTTGGTTTAAAAATTTAATTAGATAATATTTTTATCAATTATTACAATTTGGTTCATTTAAATAAAGTTCTCATTGAAATTAGATATAAAAACTCATCAAATTTTTGATTGCATTACCTTAATAACATGCATTTTCGATCGACTGTAGGATTACTTTTTAATTAATATTTTTCTACTTAAGTGATTACAATATGGAGAAATTAATTAAAAATTAAGGTTCATAATAGTATATAATTTATAATAAGGTAATATTAGTTTTTGAACAAAAATATTAGTGAATGGAATTAAATCTTATTACATTGATTAAGTTAAAATTAAGCTTAATTAATGACTAAAACATAAATTTAATACCCAAAAAAACAAAAAAAATGTAAAATAAACTTTAGGATCATTAATCATGCATTAACATTCCATTAATTGTATTTGTAATTACTTTTTTAGGTAAAAACTTGGGTACACCTAACTTGTTTTAAAAAATACAAAGTGTGTCCTTTCCATTCATTATAAAAGTCTACCAACTCTCTCTATTATTCACACCTCACAACCCACATAGGTTCATCCCAGATTGGATGAATACACTTATCAAAAAACCTTACTTCCTCATAGAATCCTACCCTTGTTATGAAATCTACCCAATGATTCATTTTATCACAAATAAAGAAGAGTTAGCTGATTAGGAGGTAACGTCTTCTCTCAAGATCCATTATTTTATTCTTTTTATCCACCGCATAATATATTCTTATTTTATGATTTTTTTAAAAAAAATTATCAAAAATATAATAAGATATTTTTATGACATGAGTTATAAATAAAATTACACAAACCTCTATCAAAATAGATAACATACATATTTTTTACATGTACGACAAACTGGCACCTCACTAAATGATGATTGTTAAATTTTCCATTTCCACCTATCAGGGTGGAAATTATGATGGAATATCTATATATATATTATATATATTATATATATTATTTATTAAATATTACGTAATTTTTGTACAAAATATAACTTTAAACATTCCATTTTGTGTTAATATGATAATTTCATTAGAGGAAGTGGGGACTACCACCACCTCGAAGTGACGTAATTCATTCACACACTACATGGAACGTATTAATGATTAGATTAATGAATATATATTATATATATTATTTCATTAATAAATAGTAATTATTATATTTATATACATATATATACATATATTTCATTTACTTTCTTTCTTTTAACACGATAATTAAATGGAAATAGCGTTCAAGCCTACATATGACCTACCATCTCCAGGAATGGTGTATTACATTTCATACATATTTATTACATGGATTATTATAATATAAATATAATGAATAGGAATTATATTTAAATAATTTTTCAAATTATTGATATTATGAAATATGTATAAGGACCAAAGATATAACATATTAAGACACTTTTAAAGAATGAAGCGAATAATACCCAAAGTGAAAGATTAACATAGAATAGTTAACAAGTAGGTAATATAAATTCATAATCAAACAATATATGATATTAGAAGTTAGATTATTGTTATTTAAAATATTTATAATAGATTTAAATTTATTAAACAGGTGGTTTGTATAAGGATGAATAGAGTTTAGATACAAGGTAGGGGTATTTCATCTCACTTTTAATTTTCGTGAGATACTTTCTTTATTCACTAGTAATACATTTTGGGTGTTGTGTATAGTTCCCATGGATGTATTAAAGGTTTATTATATTTATATTTTTTTGAATTTTCTTATACATTCTACGACCATAATTTCATTGGGTATGTGTTTCCAAATATATCAAATCAGAAAAATATTTTTTCTCAATTTATCCTTCTTTGAGACTCATGTTTTGTTATGTGTATAATTTCATTTTGGTGTTTATATACTTGATTATTAAATTATATATCATGAATATTTATTTTTTAGGATATTGGAAGATTCATATAATTTTATATTCTCACATGGAGAGTATGATCCCCTGTTACCAAGTGATAAGAGTTTGTTGAAAAAATCTCATCGATTTTCATTATTTTTTTTGTTTATGCTTCCATTGATGAATTATTAAAACTCATATATCAATAATCTTGTGTAATTTTTTTATCCTTTGGTTATTCATGATAAACTAATGTATTGGTACCATTTTTATACTGTTTTGAACATAATATATTTAATAAATAGTTTTTAATAAAGCAAGTCTTTACCATATATTTAGTCAAAAATATATGTAAATTAAAAATCCTGATTTCGAAAAATGGTATCAAAGAATATTGAAACATATTCCTATAATATTGAAACGAAATTTTAAGAGTTTTTTTTATTTTACCAATGTATTCAATGGAATCTTATTTTTTTCTTATGGAACATGAAATTTTTATATCCTTTTCACCGTCCAAAAATAATTTTTTTACATCACCCAATATGTATGCTTCTATTGGAATCCATTTCTTTGAAGCGTACTTTTAATTTTTCAATGTATAATTTATAATAATATGTTTCTAAAAGAAATTTTCAAGGAAAATTATTTTCAATATTTTTTCATGCTTCTTTTAATGTTTTCAAGGGAAATTATTTTCAATAGATTATCAATAGTTATTTATAAGTTCCCAAAATATTTTCTAGGAAAAGTTTTTGAAAACATTTTGAATTTTATTTAAAATGTTTTCATGTAAAAAAATATTCAATAATTTTTCAAGATTTTTTTATTTATTTATTAAATTATTTTCCAATAAAATGTGTTTCAAAATGTCTTGAAACTAATTTTATATGTTTTCGAGGAAAAGGTTTTCAAAATAGAATCATATCTTCATTATATGTTCTCAAGATATTTTCTACGAAAATTAATTTCAAATGGTTTTATATATTAAAAATTCATGTTCAAAGAAGAATGTATATTTTTGTTAACAAATGTTTTTGAAATATATTCCAAAATTATTTTCCATCAGAGATGACATCCATTTATGTTACTCATCCCTATCTAGGAAATGATCAAAAGTATTCATTAATATTATTTTTATGAATGATTTATTCTTAATGTCATTTTATTTAGGAATTTCATTTCTCTAACATTGGTTATATGATTTTGGAATCAATTCCCTTTCTCGGGTTATTCTATTCATGATATGATTATGTGACAAGTGTATTTTTTCATAGGTTATGATATGTTTAAATTTTTATGATACCAATCTCATTAAATGTGTTATGGTGATATTGTTTAGGATATTAGGGAAAATCTATGAATGATTTCATTTTTAGATTGGTGGGACCTATATCTCCCTCTAATTCATTTAATATAGATTTATTTTTCATTATATTCACATGATTGGAATGAGAAATGAAGTCAGTTTAGTATTATCAGGTTGAAATTAGAAACAAAATATGTTATTTTATATAAGGATGGAATGATTTGTGAACTCATATTTTAGGGAAGTTTAGTCTTATGTATATCCATAGTAATATTTTTACTCATATATATATATGAAAATTCCATAATTAGTCTTTTATATCCCCCATGTTACTATTATGTATCAATCCTCTAATACCAAAACTTATACATTTTTTGACACTTCATATAAGAAATATTATCTATCGTAAATTTATTTTATGTATTATAAAGGCTTACCACATTTAGAAAAATTACGAAAAAGGACTCTTACACACGATGTACCCATATCTAGGAGAATCTTTCACATGAGGCATTTCAAGGACATAGTAACTATTTCACTACCATTTAGATGGTGTCCCTTATGTATCAAACTTATTTTTTTTAATAAAATCCAAATCATATTATATTTTTAATATTACATTTTACAAAATTAAACATTATATGGTAAGATAGATTTCACTACGAATATATAATATATGCTTTTCACACCCATAATTCCATGATAAATCTTGTGTATTAATTGATCCTATATTATTAAATAAATAATAATTCACCTCTATTAGTCCATTCCATGTTCTCTCTTTGACATTCCATGCCTTATTCTATCCCTAAAACTGAATCTAATTATTTTTGTATGATTATCCTTTTCCCCAATGTGAATCATAACTGGGATAAAATAAAGTACAACCAAAACAACTCGGATCAAATAAAAAATTAGAGATGGAGGAAAAAATAAATAAATATTATACTTCAAATTGTGAAATAATACTTTAGGTGTTGACGCTAGGCTTCATATTTGTGGAATCCATGGAATTTTATATTTGTAGCATCCTTGAGACAATAAAACATATCAGTTGATGGATATAGTATCGATGAGGTTGGTAACCATCATGAGGAATTTATTTCACATTTTTATGGTTCTGTTGTGTATAAAGTAGAATATGTAACCCGATCATAGAGATATGGAATGATTCATCCACTCATGGGGTGGATTACACTCTTTAATGATGCACACTACAAATGCCAGGATATGAGTCGTCTACATAGCTCAATACTCTTATAGAAACTATTATTTTTTCATGTATTTCATTCAGATATTATACAGATTATCATTAAATGTAGACACTATGATTGAGTAAGATTCTTAGGCCTAGTGAGCCTGAAATGAATTTTTGAAATATATAAAATTCATTGAATACTTGTGTGTGCACTTTTCCTGAAAAAATTGATGAACAATTTAATGGAGGCCTGGATAAAAAATATTGGACTGATGTTGAGTTTTGAGCATTATTTTTACCCTAGGTGCCACATAAATATTTTTACTATTGACTGATTCCATAAAGAGAAATCTTAGGTGAATAAATGAGAAATATAACTTATTTTATTTTACTTGTTTTGATGTCTCAATACCTCTACATAATAACATTATTATTACCCATTTCTTATGGTTGGATTCATAACCCTAAGGATTGAGTGAGCATTGTAGTAATTCATCGAAGATGAAACCATATCATATCAGGATTAGGGAACAGTATGCCAAAGGAACATGTAGTTTTCTTAGTCTACAAAAAAATTATATCATTCTTCACAATTGATTGATCCAAATTGAGGTAGGATGTTATTATTATTTCTATTTATCACTATTTTCATATCCTTTGATAAACCCAAATCAATAGGCCAAATGTTTGATTCACGGTTTTTTATTAGGGGTTTAGTTTAGTTTTTTGGTTTTGATAGATGAAAAAATATATTTTATTAAGTATCTTAATTTTAAAATATAGTGGAAAAGTATCTAGGCCAACATGAAATTGGCTGAGGATTATTCCTCATTTTCATGATTCTTGTTTTTTCCACTATTATTCAATCAATCAAACCTAGTGTTTTTCCTGACCGCTAATCCAACAAATATGTTGATAAATCATTCATTGTGCCCATTTTTCTTGGAAAATGGATTGATATTGAATATATGGGTTAATGATGATGTGGGGATCATAAAAGGATAGGAACAACAATTGATCATTAGGGAAATGGGGCTAGTTGTTGTGGTTTCATAATGTAGTAGTGGGTAAATTTGATGTAATTGTTTCCCCAATTGTTTATGATGGTTAGAGGTTGAGATTTCTGTAGCGATTTAGTTATGTTGTTTTAGATCCATATTTTTAACAAAAATCTTGGACGAAATTGATGTTGGATAAGAGGATGACGAATCCATTTGAATATCCATGATTTTTCTGAAATTAAAAACTACATGACATGTAATGGAAGATTACATGTCGTGTTGGAGGCCCTGGTCATAGTGCTAATGTTTTGTGTGGTTAATAGTATTACACATAATTTAAAATATATCACGTAGAATTTGAACATTAATTGGAGGGTCAACATATACCTCGTTGGGTATAAAAAATGCTCATCCATTCACATACACAGCTAGAATATGTGTAACTGGGTAGAACCATGTACTTGGAAATGGTCTTGGGAACATAGTATCAGACATACCATCTACTCAAACACAGAAAAAACATATTCATGGGTCATGATACATGGGTAGTTCTTAGTTCTGAAAGGAATCAACAGGTGCATCCATTACACACAGTGTAATTATTAAAATAAGTTACAGATCCCTTATACAATTCTGCTTGGATCACTTTTCATAGGGTATGATCCCTTGATCCATTCCCTTTGGGTTTTTATGGAATCATGTCTAGTGCGTATGATGGTGACCCCCTTTTAGGAACATTAGTATTGGACAGAGTCTTGATATCCTGTCAGGAGGCCTAATGTGGTGCCATCTATCATAATTTTCATAGGTGAGGTTATTGGTATTGTCATGTCCCACGATTCATGGTAGTTGATCCATTTCTCGGCGAGTTATTCTATATTTGGTTGCTGGTATACACCATGGATCTATGAGATATACCAATTCATTGAATCAACTTATTCAGACATCCATCATGTAAATATTATATTGGGACTTTGCAAGAATGAAATATCATATGGATGGTATTAGGGGTATATGACTCAATGATTGTGTTCTCCTGGAGGATTTATGTATGGAACATTTTAGAGTGAATCCATGTATGTCACTATGGTTATTACTATAACTTTAGATTGTGTTTTCTTATTGAGTATATCATGTTATTATTTTCATATGTGCTATTGAAATATACCTATGATGAGGTGATTATTATTATTGATGTTATATGATTAGTGATTTTGGGGTTTCATACTAGATATTGTAATACTAAACACTAAATTGAATTTTCGTACATGTTTCATGTCTTATGACTATGATTGAACTTTACAATAATTATTAGATGGTCTAGGACTAGGTTGAGATTACTGATCCAGATAGACCTAGTTGTTCTCTTATAGTTACATTGGCATTGTCACTATCTTACATTATAGGTTCGTCGTGTATTTTTTTTTGGGAGATTGTATTTGGCATTTTTATACTTTCTAGTACTTACTATTATACTCTTATACTGGTATTTTGGGATGTATTCATGCATGGTTATAATTTTTTTTACATTTTAGCAGTGTATGGGATTTGAGATGTGTGTGAGTACATGTACATTGGGATATGGAGTCCCATGTGCGTGGTATTCGTACTTAGTTCTAGTAAATATCCCATAGAATATTGGAGGAATGTTTGGGGTAGTCATGACATGTTCTCCATTTAGAGGGTCCATGACCGAGTGGTATAAATGTATTCAGTTATAAATTTGAACAAAATTATAAGTAATTGGTTTGAGGAATCAATGTTTGGGGGTTTGAGTTCATCTCTCAGACCAAGGACCACAATGATGGTGAAGAGTCCGACATGTCTATACACCTTAAATATGAAATACTATTTTTTGACTAGGTACATGTGAAAAATAGTTGTGGTAAAAAACATCAGTACATGCATCACATAGTAGTGGGATCTTGGTTCCATGTCAATCTTCATCTAGGTCACTAGATATACTCATTTAATTTGGTACATATGGACTATTTCAGGATGCCTCCCTGAAAATTTATAGACATGTTTTAGAATTTGAATCAAGAGGATGACACCCTTTGATATGTAGATTCAATACAATGACATGGTTATGAGATAGTACGTCCAGGTGGTGTACTAGACATACCACCACCCATCAAGAAGCAGTTTGTACAAGAATTACTATAATAATAGATGCAAAGTCTAGCATACTTCATGAGTTTTAATGTCAGTGGCCTATCATGATCATATTGAATTTAGACGGCTAAGTGGATGAGTACTGGGTTGAGGTAGTGATGTGGATCTTATCTCTTTTCTAGAAACATGTAGACTAGATAGTGGCACTGGAAGTGAACCTTATCCTTGGATCTATAGAACAATGGTGGGTCTTAATGACCCAATCATATGATGAAGTGAGTCTTTCATGGTCATATATTGAGGGCATATTGATTGATTCTTCCTTTTTAGAAATGTTCTGGAATGTGATCATCCATAACCTTCTGTTGTTTCATCAGGGTAGTATGATTGTGGCTCTGTATTCATCATGGTTCACTATCCTTTCTCAGTACTCAATGGATACAGTGATCAATCATTTATTTCGGGAAAGATCCTTCATTTGAGGACTATAATGTTAAATATAAACCAAGGTGATACATATATGAATTACTACTTATGTAAGGGTTATATATAAATCTACAATGGTCAACGGTTTTCAGGCATAGTAGATGTAGATAGTTATTATCGATAATGCTAACACAAGAGATGATAATTTAGCATAAGGGAACCGAAATTCAAAGCAAATACCTAGAAATGTAATACATTTTAAGAGGTGATCATAGGATTGATGTCCAGTGGTAACAGTCTCACCAGAAGGATCTAGTTATCCTATATAGAGAGGTAGTGCTACTCTTGTGATAGTCAATGACATCTTTCATGATAATGCCTAACATTTCATGCATCAGATGTTAATATAGTATATGGGACACCAATGTATAGTAATCAAAAAATAAGGTAGGTCTATAGGGTGGAGTACATGATAGATGAACTATGAAAGAATCTAATGGTTCTAGATGTGGTGAATTGTTTCAAAAAGTACACCCAGGTGTTCCACAATAGGATCAGGGAGCTAGGGGATGATGGTAAGGGTAGCTGCAACCGGTTGTGGCTTATGGACTAAAGGATCTAATATTAATAAGGTGTACGATTTGTGTCTTTTATATCTTAGCTCCAATACTGATATTCACAGGTGTGATTAATTACATTACTTACACTTATATGGTTTGGAAATTATAGATTTTACTTGACCTATTGGATTGAACTTTTTAATTGAAGACTCATACTAAAGGTGAATCGTTGATCACATTGTTCTTCCAAAATAGTGCCTTTAATTTTGGGGGATGAGTTTCTTCAGGGATATATTTATATTAGTGATGAGTCATTAAACATCATTTAGTTATGGGATGGTTATCTATAGTTTATAACTAGATAGACTATTATAGGTGGAGGATTATGTGTTTATATAGTGATGGGATTGGTTTTTACATTAAAGATGTTATGGAACCCTAGAAAATGATTGGCAGACTCATGCATAAAAGGGTGTCCATGATATGTCATCATTTGTATAGCAGGACACTTAGTGTAGTAGATGATCTGAGTTTTCTATTTTTTATAGTGATAGTGGAGTATGAGTAAGTTTTCCTAATGAAATTCTAGGATTACCTCCCAAATTAGAGACAAAAGTATATAGTTACCTACTCCCAGTACATTAATGATATCTGCACAAGCATATCATATGGCTACCATATATATTCTCTAGATGAGTTAGAAGTTATAAGACTTACAGAGAAATAGATTTATTATGACCATTGTATCCCTATGGAGAGCCCTTGTATTATTCTCCATGAATGTAGGTAGAAGAATGATGTTTCTTATGGATTACTATCTCCTAAAATACCTAACCATAAAGAAAAAGTATCCACTACCCATGATCTATGACCTCTTTGTTTAGTTGAAAAGGCCACAATGGTTCTTGATGATTGACCTCATATCAGTCTATCACTAGTAATGATAATGAATGAGGGTATACTAAAAAAATTCAAATATTATAAAATGATATAGCGGTGGAATATCATTCATTTACATTAGTATAGTTAGATTTGTCACACGAAATCTTACTTGTGTCCTACATAAGGTGGTACTTGCATGTCGCGTCGCATGCTGTAGATAGGGATGATCTGGACATCTATGATGGGGTTACAAATTTCTAATTTACCAATAGAGAATGAGGACCATGAATAGGGGATCATTCAGGGGAAATTGATTCCACTAGTGGATGTATAGTGGAAGCACTATAATATTTAGGATATCACCAGGTAGTCGGATACCCAGATGCCTAATCAGTAAATAAATTCCTTATTAGAGCCTTTTTTCTTTTTGGGATGTAAATCCATAAATTGAGGAGAATGTAACAAGATTAATGTTTCAATTCCTTAATATTGTATATGATATTGATTATTTTCATAGAAAGTAACTCAGACAACATGAGATTACAAGGCCCATTGAGAAAGAAATTAATTTTTTAAATATTTTTAATATATTAATTGCACATATTTAATTTTTTCCTGTAAAAGTGTAATAGCTAGTAGATGGAGGATCATATTTGTATTCTGATTTCATTGATTAGAATAGAAAATTGTTTTATCATATGATTGACATAGACATTGTTAACTGTGGCAATTTCTATAAAGTGCAGTCAGAAGTGAATAAATTAAATAATTTATGTATTTTATTTTACTTTATATAGAGACCTAATACTTATATATTTAAACATACTTATGAAACATTTCTTATCATTGGTCACATAACACTAAGGATTTATGGAGTGTTGGATACTTTCTTAGTTGAAAAAAATTTATCAAATCAGGATTGAGGATTGATGTTCTAATAGAACGTTGGGATCTCATCAAAAGACGTGACATGTGATCATTTATCATCACTTATTGGTCCAAAAAATTGATGTTTTTAGTATGTGAATTTATCATAGTAATATTATTCTATAATATATGAGAATCAATCATCTAAGGGATTGTTTCATGGTTTTCTTTTATAACGGTTGCAGGTTAAATTTTTTCAGATTATTGGGAGAAATTACTTATTTCATTATTAAAATATTTTCATCATTATAATTGTAAAGGATTGAGGTGAAACCAAAAATGGCCAAGTTTCATTCCACTTTTACATTTTTCTTCATATTATCCCACCGTACATTATGTGTTAATCATCAGTGTTTCATTTTACTAGTGGTTTGAAAAAAATGATGAAAAATCAATTGTTGCATAATTTATTCTTAGAAAATTGGATTAACATTGCACATATAGGATTATTATATCATGGGTATTATGTGGTGATTGTAACAAAAGAAAATCATTTCATATTTAAGGT
Organism: Viscum album; assembly: GCA_963277665.1. Classification (NCBI taxonomy): domain Eukaryota; kingdom Viridiplantae; phylum Streptophyta; class Magnoliopsida; order Santalales; family Viscaceae; genus Viscum; species Viscum album. The sequence goes on along the minus strand of OY728140.1, from coordinate 1,719,468,411 downwards.
CACTAGTTGAGTTTTTGGCATGTGAAAATGGAACAATTTGATTTTAGAGTTTTCTAGATAGATTTGGATGGAAAGATATCAAGATTCTAGTAGCGATCAAGTTTTTTTACACTAATCCATTATTTTTGGTGAAAATTGTAGATGAAGTTGACAAAGGAATGATGGGGGATGAATCCACATGAAGAACTACGAGTTTTATGATCTTCATCCCTATATTGTATGTAATGGATCAATACATGCAGTGTCGGTGACCCCGGTTGAAGCGTTAGGGTTTTGTGCGAAGAAAAGCATCACAAGACATGTTAAAGTTGTCACACATTCTTAGATCCTTACCTAGAAGATTCATGTGTACCAAGATGGGTATACATATGAGAGAAACCATACATGAACATTTCTAGGCCAAATGTACATAGTCAGATCCGTGTAGCAGGACCTTGTTAGGATTTCATGAGTATTGACATACCATATACTCGCAAAAAAACATGAAAATGGGGATGGGCCATGATGCACTGGGAGAAACACGTTTCAATGTTACATACCTTATACTTCCATTACACAAAATTTAATTCTTCAATGAAGGAATATATCCCTTTTCCCATACTTGTTACATATTTTTTGTTAGGGTGAGGTCCATAGATCATTCCATTGAGTGGGGTTGTGGGATCATGTTTAGTGTATAATATAGTGATCCCCTCTAAGGAACAATATTATTTTATATTTTTTTTGAATCCCTTCAGGAGGAATGAAGTGATATCCTCAATCATCATTTCAAAATTTGGGGTTCTTGGTTACTTCATGACCAAAAATACATGGGTTTCAATCCTATACAAGAATATTAATCCATATTGGGATGTCAGTATTATCCATGGCTATATGAGTGATCACATTTCTATGTATCAATTTCATCATAATTATAGTGTGTTCTTATTATGCTGAGACCCAATGTGAATTAAATATAAAAATGATTCCACTGGTCTTATTTTACTGGTGGTGTGTTTTCTCGCAGACAAGTGATATGGGGATCCTTTGAGTAGGAATATGAGGCTAGAACCATGGATATAACTATACCTTTAGACTATTTGTCTATTTAGAGTATATCTGGATATTCATGTGATATGTGCTACTAGCATTTACCTTTAATGAGATGGAGGTTATTATTGTTGTTATATGTTTAGTGATTTTTTTGTGTCCTACTAGATATAGTTATACATATCCCTATATAGGTTGTTCCATCACCAGTTATGTCATATAAAGATGACTGACCTTTTGATAGAGTCCTAAAGGGGCCGGTACTTGTAAAATAATGGATAGATGGATATAATGAGGCATTTTCATACTATTAAAATGACATCTATCATCACCCACATTATATGTTATACTTTTTTTTAGTTCTGTTGTAGTTGGATTGAATTAGGAAATTTATTCTTCAATTACCAATTGTTGTACATTGAGGGTAGGATTTTTATATGTATGCATTCATGGTTATTATTAGTAATATAATTTATCATTGTATTGGTTTGGAGATGTATGTTTTTGTGTATAGTTATATAAGGTTAAGGCGTCTTATGTTTGTGATTTTCCTATTTGTGTTGTTCTCAAGCCCTTAAAATATTAAAGGTTGGATTGAGGTAGTCGTAGAATGATCACCATTGGGATAGGTCATGAAAACTCCCCCAAAATTAGATATTCTAAAACAAGGTGTGTTTCCCCCATTACTTAAACTATATTGGAATGATTTGAAGTTTCCATTTGTGATATTTTGATTGAATAATGCACCTACAATGCTCGAGGTACACCAAATCCACTACTAGTGTTAATAGTACGTTTGGAAAAGTTTTGATTATTATGAGACATTGTATTATTTGATTTTATAGGTTCAATAATGTTCTTGGTTTCCTTTAACAATAAATACTTGAGAAATTGATCCATATATAGTTTTTATATTCCCATTATTAACTTGGATCACTATCAAGGTTTGTCATACAACTGGACTGTGATATAGGGACACACTATGACTTTTGATTACCAACATGAACCTGAATACCAAAACAATATTATTTATTTACAGAGATTAATTTATCAATGGTGTGAATATATTCCCATACATTTCAAAGTTTCATTCTTATAAATTATTTCTTGGTATACTTCTTATCTTGTATACTTTTGTTTACTCTCAGTAATGAATTATATGAATTGAATAGTTTTTTGTTTTTTATTTTAGGAAATCTTATTGGTTATTTTTATATATACTGCTACATGAGCCTTGTACCCATATGTGTTGTGTCTATGTATATGTTTTATAGTTTTTAGATTGGCCTGGTGATTACGAGATTGGATCTTCCTTTACAGATAATATTCTCGGTGATGTATGAGGAATATAACGATGGATGATGCCATTAAAAAACCTTATATTGGAGTCCATAGTATATGATGTCACATGGGGTATCTATGTAGGTGTTATTGTTATGAAATTATGGCGTATCCTTCTATATTTATATCGGGTTGTAATGTTATTCACGTTTTTAGCTATTAGGGTTCACTATATTTTGTGAGGTTGTGTAGCTATTGGTCATATATTTTTTATTATATAATTAATTTTTCTATTCTATTGATGTTGGTTTATATTTATACTCCAATTATAATATAAAATATTATTTTGGTAGATATTTTAGAGGTACTACAATGTATGTTAATTCATTCATAGTGCCAGTTTCAATACATTGGTCTATTGAATGCAGACAGAACATTGAACCCTCATCTCATCACCAGCCTATGAGTGGACCTAGTGGGTCAGATCTTATTAGAATGATTTTATATCAGTTTGAATCCTAGGTTCATATATTATTATTTCAAATAGGAAAAGGGTTATTTTATGAAAATAATAAATATACATTGTCAAAGGTTTTTTGTTAGATTTATAAACCGTGGATCCCAATGTTTTTATGGAAGTTGGTGTTTCCATTCACCATGAGATTAATATCTTATTAATTGACTCAGATCTCTATGGAATTGGTTGGGGCGTATAGTTTGGGAGGTAAATGCATCATCTAGTGATTAGTTTTGATTTCACATTCCCATTGGGTATCAACACACCCTATTATATATAAATCTTTATGGATATATACTATAAAAATAAGAATTCTCTTATATATAATATCTCTTTTATTTAAATAGGGTTGTGAGAGAAATGATAGTGCTTAAGCCTCTTACCACATAAAATCAATGTGATGGAGCTTTTATTTTTTGTAATTGTTGACCAATATCATCAGTTTTATGTAGAGGTGTATTCTCATTTAATATTTCATAGTGAAACTTTATTTATAAGAGAATTTGGTAGTTCTCATTATGCAAGATGATATTACCCATATGTTATGTATGATAAAAGGGTTCTATTAAAATATGGATCATATACAAAAAGATAACCCTAATACTCTTTTGGAAGATATTTGGTTAAATTCACTGAATAATTATTACCATATATTTCATGAAATGACCTACAAAAAGTGTAGATCATGCATCAGTCCATTACATGGAAAAATAATCATAGTGGATGATGTTTTTCTCAAACTCAAGATAATATTTTTTTATCATTGATAGATTGTGATCACTTTTAAAGATGCAATTTTAGCTGGATTTGTTGATGATGATATGATTATATGAGATGATATAACCAATATACTTAAAAATGAATGTGTTTTATTACTCATCGATATCCATATATTGCACAAGGTAACCATAAACATGGTTTATAACATATTGTTTGGCACTCAATTTTTCATTAAATGATTTTTAAAGGATGATTTTGATGGTGGTTTTGATAATATATATCCACACGTATAATGGATTACTGAAGTGATAGTTGGTATCTAATAGTTTCTTGAAAGAGTATCACTTTTTTTGAGGGAATGATAGAATATCCTCTATGTAAGGAAAAAAAATTTAATTGATTTACCCTATATATAATATATGAATGAGACCATGATCTATCATTTTTAAAAATAATTATATATTTTTTATAAGTATATTCAATTTAATGAATGATGGAGAAATGTTAGTTAGTGGTAGATAATTTTTCAATATGATACCTCTAAAATCGTCCCCACATTATTAATTTTTAATATAGTATTTTGGCAGACAATGATGTTATTTTATATGAATGACATGTGGATATGTCGAGATGTTTTCCAGTATAGTATGAGGTATGATAAATGACCCTTAATTATTGACCATGTTTCTTATCATCATATACAAAGTCTATTAATCATTTAACTATTTTATTGGAGTTATATATTACATTGGATCTCTAGTCTAGACCCATTAAAACTATAAAATTTCCACTAATTGTAATAATTTTTAACTCAAATATATTATTAATGAAATTTTATACTTCGTAGAGGAATAAATCTATTATGATGTTCCATTATGGTGATAGTGAGACTGAGTGGTAACATCATCAACATGGGTGTATTACCTACTATTAATATTCCATGAAATTTGATAGTTGAGTAGACATGGAAATTTCCACCTCATTGGTTATATTTATGGAGTTGTCCTGTGAGAATTTATTTTACAACATATTGTATTTGATGGTTAATTAATAAATATTTATTGAGAATCTTCCATATTTCCCAGTGGATGGTGGTTTTTATCATTGTTATCAATATAGATGTTTTGAAAGATGTCTTGAGTTTGGATCTCACTACGACAATACAATCCTCTAATGGTATGACATGTACCGTATTTATTCATTAACAATATGTTTTTATTCATCTATGAAAAGCAAGATATTTTTCAATAATTTTCATTTCAATCACTCAGTTTTGGATAGAGTTATTGATTTTTACAGAGCTTATAGTGAAACCATATCCAATTAATTAGACAATTTTCATTAGATTATTTTACAAAGGTACAATGATGCGAAATGGAATATGTGCGGGTATTAGGTTGATGTCAGTGTCATTTCATGAGGTGGTAATATATAAAATTCAAAAAATAAAGTTATAACACAACTGGTTAATTTAAATGGAGGCTGTGATTTTGTTTAATGGTCATTAAACATAAGTTATGTAACATAACCCTTTTTATGACCGATTTTCATTCAATAAATTATATACCTATAAGTCAAAAGATTATTTTTCGATTAACTGAAATGAATGATATTTTCATTGTTAATGATTCATACAATATATGAATAAAAAATGAACAATTAATTCACTTATAACGATGAATCAAAATAAAGGTAAATTTATCTAGGTGTAATATGCCTTATAAAATTATAATCCATGTATAAATACATTTAGAAATAGTTCATAATGTATAAAATGACAATAAATTGGAATGAATAAAATTTTAAAACTATGATATACTTTATACCATCTTAACTCTTCATAATCGTCAAATGTATTCCTAAACCTGTAATGAGAGAAAAAATCAAGAAAGGAGTATTGTGGAAAAAAAATAGAAACTGCAAGAATGTGACATTAAGATAGATTAATCATTATATAGTGTTATATAATTATATATATTATAATTAAATTAAGTCATTATTTATATATGATCTTTGGAAATTTGATTGTTATAAATATGTATATTTGGAATATTTTCATTGAAAATATTGTCAATGAAAAAAGATGTATTTGATAAGTATACACATGCTGTATAATGTTTGTAACAAATAGAAAATAATATAATTCTGAAATAATAAATAATTAAAAAAAATACAATCATTAATTAAAATAATCAATTATAAAATTCCAAGATTTCTTTTAATATCAATGAATTAAAAAGAATTAAAATTTTAAGGATATAATTAATAAATCTTAATGGTATTTGATGATAATGAATTAACGCAAAATTGATATTTTCTAAAATAAATATTATTTCATGGGTGTTTTTTATTTTTAGTTAATTTCAAGTAAATAAATAATTTAATAAATTTCATTGATAAAATATATAGAAAAAACGTACCATTTTTTCAATATTTATTACTATTATTGTGACATGAATAAATTAAATATATAAATATATATATAATTTTCCAAAAAATTCATTTTATATGTGCTTATATTAAAATTATTTTATATATAAATTAAAAAACGAGTCTTACTAATTTTTTCATTATACCAAAAATATAATAATTTTTTTAAATGAAAATTATATAATCCAAAAAATAAGTTAGTATGAAAAATATTTTGTATTATGCTAAAATGGAAAAAAAAATTCAAAAAATCATTTCTATGTATTATTTATTTTTATCTATTTAAATTAAATAGATAAATTTTAAAATGAATTTAATCTTATTTTTTCACCCATAAAAATAAATGAGAACTTAATTAATTATTAATTGATAGAATTTTGAGTAAAAAACTTAATATATAAGACATTTTATAACAAAAATAATTTCTCTTGTATCATATGCTTTAATTTAAAAGTAAGTTATCTAATATTGTGAAATTTAATTATTTTAAATAGATGCCAAACTAAAAATCTAAATGTAGAAATTTTCTAAGAGGGGTCACCTTATATATTATAATAAAATAAGTATCATGGAAAAAATTCAATCAACATTAAAAGGGTTCAAAATGGTAATATAATATGGCGCTATTTTTTATAAATTAAGTAGATACCAAAACTATATAGAATATATTTTAACATAGTAATGTCGAACACTCTATTATCAAAAATATATAACAACAAAAATCCCATGTGATTTCACCTTTTCCCCCCATCGTATTTAGTTTCTAAGGAAATTTACCTCTTTTAACATATAAAATGAGCTCACATGCACCCACTTCAAGCCACAATTATCCATTAAAATACTCGTGAACAATTACTCATTTCTACGCACCTGGTTGTCTAATCCAATATGTAACCCTATGCTCCCTTAAATTATCACAAAATTTAACATTTAAAATGGTCTTTGTAAGAGGTGGTTTCATGATTAAAGTTATGTGTTTTCATTTTAATTTACTACTATTGAGATATAATTTATATTAATCAATTTTTATCTTGTTTTAATTTTATATTCTACCATTTGAATTAGTGTGATCAAACTGTTAATGTAATTAATGTGATTTACAAATCAATCTAAAGTCATTTCCTTCGAGGGACATTGGTTTCAAGGTCAGTGAAGACATTTTATTTACTTTTGTAAATATGCATTGGTATCAATATTTTACATGCTTGGACTCCAATATAGGAAAAAAAACTCTCCATTATATTGATAAACCCAACCATTTTCTTATCCTAAGGTTATAACATGGCCTTACATATGTTGTTATCATTCCACCATGGTTATGTTCATTATTCAATCAAAATGATGTTTTTATGTATAAATGAAATTTTATAATATTTTCAATAAGGAATATTTACCATCCATGTTAATATTAATTATTCACACAAAGGATCTAATATATTATTTTTAAATGAAAATATATATTCAAATTTAATCTTAAATCATCTATTTACTTATTTTCAAGAAAATTTTTCCTTATCCTTCATATCAATATGTAGTTCATTTGTAACACCCCAAGCTTCTATGGTACGTTTCCCTTCGAATAATGCGATAGCGTGTGTTGTACGCAACCTCGAGTTCTAACACACACCACAACTAATTAAACTAGCCGTTGTGAATAGTAATACCTACTTTTTGAAATCATATATATTCTATATTTCAAAATGGACTTCATTTTTGGATTCGGAATATCAAAATTAGCCTAGGGTGAAATTTTGGTACATTTCGGATAACTTTCATATTTTGATGAATAGTGAAAATTACTAAATTTTAATTAAAAACAACTTTTTTAATCAAAACAATTAATAGTGATAAATTGTGAATTTGAGTGGTTTTAAAGTATATTTAGAATATATTTTTACCATTTAATATAATCTTGGTCATTGGACATAATTTTACAATTAAACCGAACATAAACAAGTGTCAATCTTTTGATAGTTATTATCTCTTAAAAACACGCTTTTTGTTTTGACAGCGGGAATTAATTTTAAATTAATTTCTGCCACTTATGTGTTTTGAATTTAGAAAAATGGATTCCATATTTGGAATCAGGATGTTCAAATTGTGTAAATAGGTAACTTTTATTTTTAGACATTTTGAATAATTACTGCGGTAAATATTTTATTTACCATGGTTAAATGGTAAATCCGGTAAATAAGGGTAAAAACATAATATTATAATAATACAAAATTACCCTAAAACGTGTCCTAACCTTATTGGTGGACACATACCCGACCATGGGAATCCTTGGGTCAATTTGGGGACCCCTTTGAGCCACTTGTATGTGGTAGGGACACATTATATTAATAAAGTTAAAATAAAAATAAAAATGGCATAAGCTTACATCTTTTAGAAGAACAATTTTTACATAGGGTTATACATGTTGGATTTTCGATTATAAATATTAATTAGAAAGCTAAAAAGATTTCCTACATAATGATATTTTATTTATAATTTTTAGACATTTAATAATTTATGTAATTTATGACACAATGATGATGCAGTAATTACTATAATAGTGAAAAATTAAAATAATTGATATTATAAATACCCAAATAAATATAATATGAAACTTTTAATGAATTAAACTAATTTTATAGGATAATAAGATATATTAGGATTGATTTAATTGACTTTTTTCGAAGTAATCAATCTGTTATTAGTTTCACAAAAATCAACTATTGAATAGTGTCAAAATTGACATAAAAGAGTTCTTAAAACAAATATTATATTATTAATTGATATTAAATTCCTAAAAATCTAAGGTTCGGCCAAGAGACTTATATTATGATAGGTTCCTCATTAATGGACCACTTGGGGGTCTCTTGGATGTATATAGTAAGTTTATTAACCATATTATATAAAAATACAAAGAGACATTGTAAAAGTGAAACTAATTAACTTAGAGTTAATACTTAAAGATATGGTTAATATAAGTACCCAAACCTGTCTAAATTCTATTGGATGAGTTGTTTTCGACCTATCCCCACCTCATCCTTTGAATAGTCAACTTTGGAGCCTTTGTAAACCGAATATGAATTTATTATAAATTAATATTTCTAGCTTTTCCAAAGGTGCCCCTCACCCCTCTTATAAAAGGGCACTCCTCCTTCTCTTTCCCTCACACCTCTCAAGCCACTTGGCTCATCCAAACTCTGCCCAAATAAGCTCCCCACATCCCTCTCCTATTCCTTGAAGCTTCCCCTTAGGCAGAAAGCATTTGAAGAAGTCCTTTGGTTCCAACCAAAGTGAGTTACCTAGATTAAAGGTAATGATTTCTCTTAAATTATTTTCATTTATTTTGCTTCTCCAAACCCCAAAATCTTTTTATTTCCTTTCTTTTGTAACAACACTAGTATCCTCAATATACTAAGATGTTGTTATAAGAAGGATTCAAACTACACATACACACAACTCCATCTAATGGATGATGAACATAATGTTTCTGTGGATGGCAAACTAACGCCTCACGAAACAATGATTGTTCAAAAACATCTTACCGCCTCTCATGGTGGCCATTATGATGGCACTGTAATTAAATATGATGTTAATGATATATATTTTATATATAAGCTTCTGTAATTCCATTTTATTTCATACCATTATTCGTTTCATGTTGTATATACATACGATAATTTCATTTGAAGAAGTGCGGACTACCGCCCCCTTAAAATGATATGACTCGTTCATACCACACATGGAACGTATAAAGGATGGTGTTAATGAACTTAAGTAACATATATAAAATACTATACTGGAATAGTAATATACCTATGTATCATTTGGATTAGATTCTTTTAAAATAAAAATTAATTAAATGGAAGTAGCGTTCGTGCGCACGTACGGACTACCGTCTCCACGAACGCGATAAGATTCATTCTCCATCATATCCATTCAAGTCTTATTCTCATTTTGGGGTTAACAATAATGTTAATATCATTCTGATTATGAATAAGATATAATCTATCCATTACAAACATGTCTTACGTAACAAAACATACAAAAGAAAACAAGAAAGTTCACACCCGAAAAAACGATAATACTAAGATATTATTATCAAATCAATATTAAAAGATCATATATGATATCATATTGATGTATATGATTATTGTATAATTTAATAACAATGTTTTAATTATTATACAGGAGGTTAACATACCATCGACTAAGAGAAAGTTCAAGGTAAGGGTTATTTCACAATCTCTTCATTATCCGAGGTTGTTTATATGTAATAATCTACTGGGATCTCGTTATCATCCACATCCATGTTTCTTCAAAATGTATTTCAAAACATTTTTACTATTTACAAGAATATGGGTTAAAGTCATTTGTACCCTTGTTTGAATTTTTATAAGAGGTTTATAAAGGAATCTTTCAGTCGTTTTCCAAACAAGGTGCTTTTTAACCTTTTCGACAAAATTTAGTTAAGAATGTTTTTTTAACTTATACGGAAGGTGCGGTTATTCTCTTCCATTATTACACCTTTGAAGGTTCCCTTACACACTTGTATGGATATTTTCAAAATAAAGGTTTTCTTTTATAATTATGTGATTTTTAAATGATTTCAAAAAATATATATTTCTCTCAAATATATGAAAATCCAGTGCAAATGTATATGTATTTAACGCAAGCTTAAAAATGTTTTCAAAAAACCTGACTCTCGAGTTTGGTAGACAGGAAGGGATTGGGAGTGGACCCATCATGGCCTGTAATTAGTCGAGCAGTCTCAGAATTAGTTATTTTGTTTTCAAAAGCTTGCATAATGTTTTCAGAAAAACACTGGAATGTATTTTAGCAATTTTAAACGTAAGTATCTTCTAAAAAAAATTCATCGGTAGGTCTCATGAGACAAACTAGTGTCTTGGCACAAGGCCTTGACAAAATCTTATTTGTAGTCTTGGCACGAGGCCTTGGCTATGTGGTTATGATAGTCTGGCATTATGCATTCCATAATTATGAAAGTGGTTATTGATATTGCATGTGATTATTCGATTAGTAGAATATCCATGTGAACAAGTAAATGGCATTATTTCATTTTACTTTTGCCATACTATGTTGAAATTCAATTTTAAAAGGCTTTTGTTTTAGTAATTCATTGCCTTAAATGTTTATGCTTATTTTGAATGTTCCGCTATATTGTTATCCTTACTGGGCATTTGAGCTCACCCCTTTTCTATGTTTTATTTTTCCCAGGTAGTGAAGAAGTAAATTATGAATGACTTGCAGGGATATTATGAGGGGTTAATAGTGTGGATATGAAGACTTTGTTGTTTTAGTATTTTTCACTTTGAAATTTAATGTAAAACGTTATGATTATATCTAGTGTTTCCAAGGCTACTAAACCAATCGGTCTTTCGGGATTTGATCTTTCTTGTGATCATGCCAATGTTATGTAATTAATGCACCGACTCTGGGTAACTGGGGTCGGGGCGTTACAGTTGGTATCAGAGGAAGTTTAGTACAATCCTTGGAAACTAGATTTAGATAAACTCTGATTAGAGCACGTAGACCTAAGATGAACTTTGAGGATTAGTATAGAAGAACTTCCTAGAATTTTGGTATTGTAGAGATTTTGTGAGTTTTCCGAGCAATACATCCCTATCTGGATACGAGCAGGTAGAGGCGGCTCTGGCACAGATGTACCTAGGGGTAAAACCCGAAAACACCGCTTTGAGCTAGACTCGAACGGGAACTGGTGCACGACAACGGGCCTTGCTGCACTCTTGGTTACGACACTCCCGGGGGATATGCTTAGGATAACTCTCATTATCTTTACAAATCATTATGAAGGGTTTATGAGTATATACTTCCTCAAAGAAAACATTTTTATGATTATGGATTATATTCATAAATAGTTCAATTTATGTTAAGTGTTTTATAAGTATGGGATTATGTATTTTGATTCATAAACTGATCTAGTTTATGCCATTGTTTAGAAATGGCGCCTAGTGGAAGAAATGGAAACCGTATCAATGCACGCACTCCATGTAGGGATTGCCCTCCTGCTCAAGATAATTATAGTGGGGCTGGTGATGCAACTGGTGCTGATCAGCTAATCACCGTACTGGGACAACTTACTCAGGTTATGAATAATAACCTTACCCGTATGGAGCACCCTGATCCGCAGCGTGGAGGATCAATGTTAGATCGATTCATGAGACAACAACCACCAACGTTCAATGGGAGTACAAATCCCTTAGTAGCTGAGCAATGGATATTTTCCCTAGAGAAAATATTTCAGGCTTTGGGGAGTAGCGAAAGGGAAAAAGTTACCATGGCAGTTTACCGCCTCACTGGAGATGCTGATCAATGGTGGTCATTGATTCAAAACATGAAGGAAGATGATGAAGTATCAATCATGGAATGGAGGGAGTTCAAAGATCTGTTTTTAGAAAAATACTTCCCTCGCGACCATCGAGCAGATATGGAAAGGCAATTTCTGAGTCTGAGACAAAAGGAGGACGAGAATGTCACAAAGTATGAGGCTAACTTTACAAGGTTAGCGAGGTACGCTGGTGATTATATTCGCAACCCAAGAAGTAAGATTGATCGTTTCTTTGATGGGTTAAAACCATTTCTCCGTCGAGCATTAGTCTCACAATCCTTTTCATCGTACGAAGACATTGTCTCATGTGCTATCAAGACCGAAAAAGAATTCTCTAAGTCTTATGACTTTAAAGCGAAGCAAGAGAAGAAGAGACCTGCTGATCAATCTGGGAATGGAAATAAGGGGAAGAAGGGAAAGGTTGAATATCCATCTTGTGGTAAGTGCGGGAAGAAACACCCCGGTGCTTGCCTGAAGGGAATGGGAGTCTGTTACAAGTGTGGTGAAAAAGGCCACCAAGCTCATGATTGCAAGGGGAAGAAGGAAGCTACCAACGTTCAGTGCTACAATTGCAGGGAGATGGGGCATTATGCAAATGCATGCCCTAAGCGTCAGGAGAACTTACCTCAGAAAAGGCCAAGGGATCAAGGCCAGGCTTATGCTATCACTACTGCTGAGGTAGAAGCTCTGAAAGACGTAGTGGAAGGTAATTTAATGGTTTCCTCAAGTTTAGAAAATGCATTATTTGATTCTGGATCATCGCATTGTTTCATATCTTCCCAGTTTGCTAAGAAAATTAGATATTTCCAATTTGATTTAATAAGGGAGTTGTCAGTTAAAACTCCTAAGGGAAGTATCGTTGCAACAAAGTTTTGTGAATCAGTCCCCATTAGAGCACATAAATTTTCTTTATCTGCTGATCTCATCGTCATACCTATGATTGAGTTTGATATAATCCTCGGTATGGACTGGCTTTCGGACTATGATGCGATGATTTATTGTAAGAAGAAAGAGGTTATGATTCTTGATGATAATGATAAGGAACACCTTATTTTTAGAGCAGAATCGTCACCACCTAATTCTTATTTAGATCCACCCCCAGTAGCTCAACTTAATTCAATTATTGGGGAGGAAGAGAATGAAATAACTGTCGGTGAGGAAAGGAATGTTCAAATAGAGGATGTACCTGTTGTGAAAGAGTTTGTAGATGTATTTCCGGAAGATTTACCTGGACATCCTCCAGAACGAGAAGTAGAGTTTTCCATTGATTTGATTCCTGGATCAAGGCCTATATCGAAGACCCCTTATAGAATGGCTACTGTAGAATTAGTCGAACTAAAGAAACAACTAGAGGAATTGAGTAATAAGGGATTTATTCTCCCTAGTGTTTCTCCATGGGGAGCCCCTGTTCTTTTTGTTAAAAAGAAAGATGGATCTATGAGGTTACGTATCGACTACAGGGAGATCAATGCTATAACGATAAAGAACAAGTATCCCCTACCTCGTATTGATGATTTATTTGACCAACTTCATGGAGCTCAATACATTTCAAAGATTGACCTTCGATCTGGATACCATCAGTTGTGTGTGAAGAAGGAAGACATTCCGAAAACAGCATTTCGAACCAGGTACGGGCATTATGAGTTTACTGTAATGCCGTTTGGATTGACTAATGCACCCTCTGTATTCATGGATCTGATGAATAGAGTCTTCAAGGATTATCTCGACGAATTTGTGGTGGTATTTATTGATGATATCTTGGTATACTCCAAAACCTACGAAGATCATGAAAATCACTTGTGCATTATCTTGAAGACTCTGAGGAGGCATGAATTATATGGGAAGTTTAGCAAGTGTGAATTCTGGCTTCAGGAGATTTCTTTTCTTGGCCATATTGTCTCTAAAGATGGAATCTCTGTTGATCCTTCTAAGACCAAAGCAATCCAAGAATGGCCAGCACCTACGAGTATAACTGAGGTACGTAGTTTTATTGGTTTGGCAGGTTATTATCGACGTTTCGTCCAGAATTTTGCCCGATTGGCTAACCCATTAACGAAGCTCACACGTAAAGGGGTTAAATTTGTTTGGACAAAAGAGTGTAAAGAATGTTTTGAAGAACTGAAGAGAAGATTAGTCAATGCTCCTATATTGACTCTACCATCGGGGAATGATGGGTTCGTTATTTATAGTGATGCATCGAAGAAAGGACTTGGCTGTGTCCTTATGCAGAATGATAGAGTTATTGCCTATGCATCACGACAGTTAAAAATTCATGAACAAAACTATCCTACTCATGATCTCGAGTTAGCAGCTGTGATCTTTGCTTTGAAGATATGGAGGCACTACCTCTATGGTGAAAAATGTGAGATTTATACTGATCACAAGAGTTTGAAGTATATTTTCTCACAAAAAGAACTCAACATGAGGCAAAGGAGATGGCTTGAATTACTCAAGGATTATGATTGTACGATACACTACCACCCGGGGAAAGCAAACAAAGTAGCAGATGCTTTGAGCAGAAAAGACCATGGAGTTCTGAACATGATGAGAATTGAAAGGGACCCAATTTTCATGGATCTAGAGAAGATGGACATGGGAATAACCAGGGAAGGTGAAACATCAATGCTTTTTCAAATGGTTTCCAAACCATCTTTACTAGAAAGGATTAAGAGTTCTCAGACTGATGATGAAGAATTCCAAAAGAAGATTAAAGCTGTGAATGATGGGAGATTGAGAGACTTTGTGTATGAAGATGGAATTTTGAAATTCGGGAAGAGACTTTGTGTTCCCGATTTACCTGATATAAAAAGGGAATTGCTGGATGATGCTCATAGTTCCAATTTCTCTATACACCCTGGGAGCACCAAAATGTATAGAGATTTGAAGGAACATTTTTGGTGGGACAACATGAAGAGGGAGATTGCTGATTTTGTGTCAAGATGTATGGTTTGTCAACAAGTCAAAGATGGAAGGCAACAGCCTGGAAGAGTCATGCAACCTCTTCCCATACCGGAGTGGAAATGGGACAATATTACGATGGACTTTGTCATGGGGCTACCAAAGACTCCTAGAAGGAATGATGCAATATGGGTTATTGTTGATCGTCTTACCAAGTCAGCATATTTTCTTGCTATAAGAGAAGTTCTACCCCTGGAACGTCTAGCAAGACTATATATTAATGAAGTTGTGAGACTTCATGGAGTACCCCTATCGATTGTTTCTGATCGTGATCCCCGTTTTACTTCAAGATTCTGGAAAAGTCTTCAGAAATCCCTGGATACTGAACTTCATTTGAGCACTGCATACCACCCTCAGACAGATGGACAGTCAGAACGGACTATTCAAACCTTAGAAGATATGTTGAGATCTTGATCACTTGACTTTCAGGGTATGTGGGATCAATATTTACCACTGGTAAAATTTTCCTATAACAATAGCTTCCATTCGAGTATTCAGATGGCACCATATGAAGCGTTATACGGAAAGAGATGTCGTACACCAACCTATTGGGATGACGTTGGTGAAAGAAAACTTGTAGGCCCAGAACTGGTGGAGGAAACGGTGGAAAAGGTGAAGGTAATCCAAAATCACATTAAAGCAGCTCAAAGTAGGCAGAAGAGCTATGCCGATAATCGAAGGAAGGATTTGGAATTTCAAGTCGGTGATCATGTTTTCCTAAAGGTATCTCCGTGGAAGGGAGTCATACGTTTTGGTAAGAAAGGTAAATTGAGTCCCAGGTACATCGGACCTTTCGAAATTCTAGAACGAATTGGGGCTGTAGCTTACCGATTGGCAATGCCGCCAAGTCTCTCCAAAGTTCACGATGTGTTCCACGTATCTCTGTTGAGGAAATACATGCCTGACCCAACGCATGTACTCACCTATGAAGATTTAGAACTGGAACCCGATCTGTCTTATTGCGAAGAGCCCATCAAGATTCTTGATACGAGAGAACAAGTGCTGAGAAACCGGACGACGCGTCTGGTAAAAGTTTTGTGGAGAAATCATAAGATGGAAGAGGCAACGTGGGAACCCGAGTAACTTATGATGAAGAACCACCCGAGTCTTTTTATGCAGTAATACCCTAGAAATTGCGAGGACGCAATTATTTGAAGGAGGGGAGAATGTAACACCCCAAGCTTCTATGGTACGTTTCCCTTCGAATAATGCGATAGCGTGTCTTGTACGCAACCTCGAGTTCTAACACACACCACAACTAATTAAACTAGCCGTTGTGAATAGTAATACCTACTTTTTGAAATCATATATATTCTATATTTCAAAATGGACTTCATTTTTGGATTCGGAATATCAAAATTAGCCTAGGGTGAAATTTTGGTACATTTCGGATAACTTTCATATTTTGATGAATAGTGAAAATTACTAAATTATAATTAAAAACAACTTTTTTAATCAAAACAATTAATAGTGATAAATTGTGAATTTGAGTGGTTTTAAAGTATATTTAGAATATATTTTTACCATTTAATATAATCTTTGTCATTGGACATAATTTTACAATTAAACCGAACATAAACAAGTGTCAATCTTTTGATAGTTATTATCTCTTAAAAACACGCTTTTTGTTTTGACAGCGGGAATTAATTTTAAATTAATTTCTGCCACTTCTGTGTTTTGAATTTAGAAAAATGGATTCCATATTTGGAATCAGGATGTTCAAATTGTGTAAATAGGTAACTTTTATTTTTAGACATTTTGAATAATTACTGCGGTAAATATTTTATTTACCATGGTTAAAGGGTAAATCCGGTAAATAAGGGTTAAAACATAATATTATAATAATACAAAATTACCCTAAAAAGTGTCCTAACCTTATTGGTGGACACATACCCGACCATGGGAATCCTTGGGTCAATTTGGGGACCCCTTGGAGCCACTTGTATGTGGTAGGGACACATTATATTAATAAAGTTAAAATAAAAATAAAAATGGCATAAGCTTACATCTTTTAGAAGAACAATTTTTACATAGGGTTATACATGTTGGATTTTCGATTATAAATATTCCTTAGAAAGATAAAAAGATTTCCTACATAATGATATTTTATTTATAATTTTTAGACATTTAATAATTTATTTAATTTATGACACAATGATGATGCAGTAATTACTATAATAGTGAAAAATTAAAATAATTGATATTATAAATACCCAAATAAATATAATATGAAACTTTTAATGAATTAAACTAATTTTCTAGGATAATATGATATATTAGGATTGATTTAATTGACTTTGTTCGAAGTAATCAATCTGTTATGAGTTTCACAAAAATCAACTATTGAATAGTGTCAAAATTGACATAAAAGAGTTCTTAAAACAAATATTATATTATTAATTGATATTAAATTCCTAAAAATCTAAGGATCGGCCAAGAGACTTATATTATGATAGGTTCCTCATTAATGGACCACTTGGGGGTCGCTTGGATGTATATAGTAAGTTTATTAACCATATTATATAAAAATACAAAGAGACATTGTAAAAGTGAAACTAATTAACTTAGAGTTAATACTTAAAGATAAGGTTAATATAAGTACCCAAACCTGTATAAATTCTATTGGATGAGTTTTTTTCGACCTATCCCCACCTCATCCTTTGAATAGTCAACTTTGGAGCCTTTTTAAACCGAATATGATTTTATTATAAATTAATATTTCTAGCTTTTCCAAAGGTGCCCCTCACCCCTCTTATAAAAGGGCACTCCTCCTTCTCTTTTCCTCACACCTCTCAAGCCACTTGGCTCGTCCAAACTCTGCCCAAATAAGCTCCCCACATCCCTCTCCTCTTCCTTGAAGCTTCCCCTTAGGCAGAAAGCATTTCAAGAAGTCCTTTGGTTCCAACCAAAGTGAGTTACCTAGATTAAAGGTAACGATTTCTCTTAAATTATTTTCATTTATTTTGCTTCTCCAACCCCCAAAATCTTTTTATTTCCTTTCTTTTGTAACAACACCAGTATACTCAATATACTAAGATGTTGTTATAAGAAGGATTCAAACTACACATACACACAACTCCATCTAATGGATGATGAACATAATGTTTCTGTGGATGGCAAACTAACGCCTCACGAAACAATGATTGTTCAAAAATATCTTACCGCCTCTCATGGTGGCCATTATGATGGCACTGTAATTAAATATGATGTTAATGATATATATTTTATATATAAGCTTCTGTAATTCCATTTTATTTCATACCATTATTCGTTTCATGTTGTATATACATACGATAATTTCATTTGAGGAAGTGCGGACTACCGCCCCCTTAAAATGATATGACTCGTTCATACCACACATGGAACGTATAAAGGATGGTGTTAATGAACTTAAGTAACATATATAAAATACTATACTGGAATAGTAATATACCTATGTATCATTTGGATTAGATTCTTTTAAAATAAAAATTAACTAAATGGAAGTAGCGTTCGTGCGCACGTACGGACTACCGTCTCCACGAACGCGATAAGATTCATTCTCCATCATATCCATTCAAGTCTTATTCTCATTTTGGGGTTAAAAATAATGTTAATATCATTCTGATTATGAATAAGATATAATCTATCCATTACAAACATTTCTTACGTAACAAAACATACAAAAGAAAACAAGAAAGTTCACACCCGAAACAACGATAATACTAAGATATTATTATCAAATCAATATTAAAAGATCATATATGATATCATATTGATGTATATGATTATTGTATAATTTAATAACAATGTTTTAATTATTATACAGGAGGTTAACATACCATCGACTAAGAGAAAGTTCAAGGTAAGGGTTATTTCACAATCTCTTCATTATCCGAGGTTGTTTATATGTAATAATCTACTGGGATCTCGTTATCATCCACATCCATGTTTCTTCAAAATGTATTTCAAAACATTTTTACTATTTACAAGAATATGGGTTAAAGTCATTTGTACCCTTGTTTGAATTTTTATAAGAGGTTTATAAAGGAATCTTTCAGTCGTTTTCCAAACAAGGTTCTTTTTAACCTTTTCGACAAAATTTAGTTAAGAATGTTTTTTTAACTTATACGGAAGGTGCGGTTATTCTCTTCCATTATTACACCTTTGAAGCTTCCCTTACACACTTGTATGGATATTTTCAAAATAAAGGTTTTATTTTATAATTATGTGATTTTTAAATGATTTCAAAAAATATATATTTCTCTCAAATATATGAAAATCCAGTGCAAATGTATATGTATTTAACGCAAGCTTAAAAATGTTTTCAAAAAACCTGACTCTCGAGTTTGGTAGACAGGAAGGGATTGGGAGTGGACCCATCATGGCCTGTAATTAGTCGAGCAGTCTCAGAATTAGTTATTTTGTTTTCAAAAGCTTGCATAATGTTTTCAGAAAAACACTGGAATGTATTTTAGCAATTTTAAACGTAAGTATCTTCTAAAAAAAATTCATCGGTAGGTCTCATTAGACAAACTAGTGTCTTGGCACAAGGCCTTGACAAAATCTTATTTGTAGTCTTGGCACGAGGCCTTGGCTATGTGGTTATGATAGTCTGGCATTATGCATTCCATAATTATGAAAGTGGTTATTGATATTGCATGTGATTATTCGATTAGTAGAATATCCATGTGAACAAGTAAATGGCATTATTTCATTTTACTTTTGCCATACTATGTTGAAATTCAATTTTAAAAGGCTTTTGTTTTAGTAATTCATTGCCTTAAATGTTTATGCTTATTTTGAATGTTCCGCTATATTGTTATCCTTACTGGGCATTTGAGCTCACCCCTTTTCTATGTTTTATTTTTCCCAGGTAGTGAAGAAGTAAATTATGAATGACTTGCAGGGATATTATGAGGGGTTAATAGTGTGGATATTAAGACTTTGTTGTTGTAGGATTTATTCACTTTGAAATTTAATGTAAAACGTTATGATTATATCTAGTGTTTCCAAGGCTACTAAACCAATCGGTCTTTCGGGATTTGATCTTTCTTGTGATCATGCCAATGTTATGTAATTAATGCACCGACTCTGGGTAACTGGGGTCGGGGCGTTACATCATTGATTATTTTATTTGTTTAAAAGGTATTTCCTCCTAATATCATATATTTTATCTAACACTCCACATTTAATATTATTTATAATTATATCCTTTTCTGATTCCATTATTTATACTTATAATTTGAAATAAAATTTTAAAATTTATTATTTTTATTTTATTGAAAATACTATTGAAATATGATGTGTAGTTCATTTTTCATTAACAGCGGGTTTCATCAAAAATGAATGGAAGGATTAAATTTAAAAATATTTATTCAAATGAAATAATTTTGAAACTAACATTATCAGTTATATTTAAAAAAATCATTATTTTCATCATTATTTTCCAAATAGATATCAATTTATTCATTATAAATTGTTTTATTAAAAGAAATTGAAAACATAAATCACATTTCTTATAATATGTCAAGGTGAAATTTTGTATATTAATAATTATATTATTACATAAATAATAACTATTTATTGTTTTATAGGATTCAATATTAATATCATTTAATGAAACCATATCCATTGTTTCTATGGATGGATATTTATAAGATCTAATGGAAGTTTTCATAAATTTTGCTCCATTCCCATGGGGTAATTATGATATGATGGAATTATGAATTGTTTCATATTCTTCTGTAAAATATGAGAAGGTTTTATCAATATGATATGGATGGGTACTAAATATCCCACAAATTCATTCACTATTGTTTTATAGATCATGTTTTAAAAAATATGGTACACTGGTTCTTAGCCTGTGACTAAGGTAGTACAAAAGATATTACCTTAAGAGAAAGAGTGCACATTACATGGTATCCCATTCAAAATTTACAATGGGAAGGATATTAGACTATCCCATATTATTATCATTACCTTAATAGTTAATCTTGATTCATGATTAATTTTAATATTCATGATATATTTTTATGTTATGGATCATTCCTACATCATGTTCACATTTTATTGAACCATGTTTCCACATCCCTTATAAAATTTTAATATAGTGATAATATTCTTCCACAACTCAGGATTTATTTTTTATGGTTTATTGGGTATGATTTTTTTCGGTTATAACCATGTATCTTTAATATTTTCTCATACCCACATTATCATCATATGCTTACCTTTGATAAATTATTGCTATATCTTATTTTTTCCATTATTTAATATTTAATATCACATTATTTTTATGATTTAATTCTATATGAAATGTGATTAGTAATATGTATGAAATTTAAAAAAAGGATATATTGAGAGGCGTATTTAATTTGAAAATTTGAAAACATTTATTGAAATAAAAAAGATAACAAAACTAATCATCAAACACACTAAACCGTTGGGCAGTAGTGTGGTGCGATTATTTGTGGGATTTAATGTCTAAATAACATGAATAATGTGGATTGTATGCATGTTCATCTTAGAAAATATCACTCGGTATCAAAATTGGAAGGTGAATATTTTTAGTAGCGTACTTGGGATTGTGGGTCTTGAGAACCACTATTTGTGTTAGAGGGGATTATAAGAATTTTGGTTGATTAGAAACCGAAAAAAATATTTTAAACCATTATAATAAGCCAAAATATATGGAACTTACTATACTTTTGGTATTGTTTAGATTTTATGCCTTTTTAGTTATATCATACAAGTACGAATACAAAATGTCTGATGTAGGCTCTTACTCAGTGAACCTAGGGGTAATAATATAGACAAAGTACATCTATGTTTTAGCTCCAACATCACATGGTACACAACTAATGTTCTCCACTATAGACCAAGTTTGACACTATTTGTGCATATTTTTTGTTTGATTCACAAACAATTTAAAAACAATTATAATGTATTTTTTATTGAATTTGATGAGGTAATATATAACTTGTAAGGACAGAGATCCTAATAGGAAAATGAAAATGCAAATACTAGGTTAGAAATAACGAGTTTTAGGTTGATCCAATTATTGAATTTTTAAATTGAACGTAATATTGGTTGAAATTATGTTTTCATAATGGATGTCATGTTAGTTTTGATCCTTCATATTTATATGTTCATTTACTCTAATTATTTTATATTTTGTCTTAAGCATTATGGTAATTGTATTTGGTTGAAGAATGTATCAGGTGAATGAATTAGTACAAAAAAATTATTGATAAACTCATAATATGTATAGAAAAACAAAGATGAATATATAAAATAAATGGTCAAGAATCAAAACATATTAGTATTAGTTCCTGATAATTAAAATTCTGATGGTACAATTTATTTCAGTGAGGGATAATGTACACCCATGGTTTCATAACACATTATCATTCCATAAATTGTATGTATATAATTATAATGATGGGACTTATATATTTTGAAAATAATCTAATTTGATTAGGAAAGGATTCGTAATATATATTAATCAAATGAACAGCAATTTATTCACTCATAATGAAATATTACAACAATTGTATATGAAACCATTTTTTATATACCATAAAATATTATATATAATAGATGATTACAACCATTAAAAATTATTAAATTAATATAATCTAATAGATATAAATTAGAAATATTTTTAAAACATGGTGATTCATGGGATTATTTTCACTCTTGTGGAACACCATTGGTATAAATAAATCCATAATGAGAAAACAAATCATGATATGAGAAATTAATTAGTAAAAATAAAAAATGAAAACTATAATAAGAAGAAGATTATGAAACGTTAAAAATTATAGAAAGGTATGTGTGGGTATATTGTAACACATTGAAGATATAGTTCAAAATATCAATAATATCAACATATTTTGTATTACACAATACTGAGCATCATGAAAATTTTGATATATTGTAAAAATAATATTATTTAAATTTGTCCCTTATAAACAAGTAATTTAATTAGCATGTATAAATATGCGTACCCTTATTATGTGATATATTTTTAATGCTCTAACTAAATACAAAAATATTAAATAATTATTCGCAAATCAGCCCATAATTTATAATAAATAATTTTTATTAATTAAAAATACATTTTCAGCAATAAAATTGTATTTATTACTGTAGGGTCCTGAAAATTGCGCAAGGGGGAAATCCAATTACCCCAAAACATGGAAAAGGACCGAACCGGTCTGTGCATCGACTCCCAGTAATAGTACGTGCCCGGTTCAGCAGACCGCCCTTTCGCAGATGCTGTCATTCATGAAATGAGGGCGGGGCGCCTCCACGAGCGCGAAAAAAGAAGACCACCGATGAATCCAGGTTGGCCCACCACCACGAACCATGACAACTAGCCCACACCGCACGTGTTGTCATTCGCAAAATGGAGGCGGGGAGCCTATGCGGCCGCGGACCACCGTCGTCCATGGAATAAAGGCGGATTGGTGTACCGCCATGAAGCAACCCCATCGCGACTCATCAAATATCCCAGTTGACCGAGTCATCCACGGGTTGGAATTTCTTCATGGGATTCCCCAAAGGCAGTGTGCATATCCTCCTCGTGACTCAATAAATAGGGATCGAGGGGCACAATGAAAAAGGGTAAGAAGGACGGGTTAAAACCTGGGGGGAGAGGCTGGAGGAATCGCTCCCAGCGGTGTTCCGTGGCCATTCGTGGACCCCATATCGTCTACGGATGAACTTTTCTGCGGAGAGGAGAAACCAGTCCGCGAACCACATTCGGCCAGCTCCTCCGCGACCATCCCATAGCAGCCATTTCCTTCAAGGATAGTCCCTCCTCAACCACCCCTTCCGCCAACTAGTGTCGTTTGCAAAATGGAGGCGGAACCCCTCGACGGGCGCGAAGTAGGACGGGCACTAGCCCCTTTGTAGACACCCTTCACGGACAACCATCTCATCTGTGGGCAACCTCTTTCGCGGACACCCTCCTCCACGGAAATTATCCTTCACGGAGAGCCTCCTTCACAGACAGCTTCCTTCGCGGCCATCTCATCCGCGAACACCCTTCGCGGACGACCATCTCCACCGTGGACAAACCCCTCGCGGCCAGTCCTTCGTGAATAGCTCCTCCATGGCCAGTCCCTCGCAGCCATCACCTCGCAGCCAACTCCTTCACAGACACCCATCGATACCGTCACTAACCCCCATGAAAAATGGATAGTTCCACCACGAACTTTTCGGGCCGGGTCAACAACATTTTACATTTCACCCTTGTGCCGCCCTAACATCTGTCCTATACATTCTGTGAGTCGAGCCACTCCTCATGACTCTCCTATATTTCTATTACCTAGATCTTTTTGCTATGCTCATCTAGAAAGGTCTGCCTCTGTGTAAGTCCCACACCATCCATTGCTAGGTATCTACTACCTAGTCATCCTGACCACATGATGTTAAACTGTATGGCCCTTATCCTATCCATATGACGTTAAACTCTATGGAAATAGTCCTCTCAACATGACTATAACCTATAGTTCTCCCTATGTTCCAAACACCGGATGCCTCTTCTTCCATGATATATATTCCTTATTCTCCAAGCATAAGATGCCTCATGCCATGATCACAGTGGCATAATCTCAAGAGTGCTGGAATCCATTCAAACATTCCATCACTCCACCCCACACTTTGCGTGTCCTTCATTCGGATGTCTGTCTGCTTTCATGGCTAAAGGGACCCCCGAACGGCCTGGATTCATGAGGCATCGGCTCACCTACCGTCCTTGGTCAACGCCCTAGAAAACTTTGGAAAACACTTCGAGATTGGTTTTATGTTTTGAATATGGTCAGCAGTCGACCCTCATTTGTTCGTCCCCATTTCAGGCTAATGTGATATGAATGCTGTCTTTCAAACATGGTCAACAGTTATCCTCAGTCACCATGCCAACCTCATCGTGTTCGGAATATCGGGCATGTAATTCACACTTTTCATCTCCCTTTGTTTGGACTGATTCCAACGCACATGGCATTATTCCGCTTGTGCACTTGCGCATAGGCATTGACCCCCATTATATTCCTCAACCAACCAGTGGGTTGGGATTCCCTCATGTCCAGACATGAGGAAATCTCAATGTGCGTCCATCTCAGTGTAAGTCCCGACCTTCCGGGCGTCCATCTCGGAGTATGCCCCGACCATCCGGGCATCCATCTCGTAGTAATCCCTGTCCTTCTGGGCCACCCTCATGCGTAAGACCCATTCCCCATATCACGGATCCACATTTTGCGACGTGATCCTCTGGTCCCTGGTGCCTATTGTTTCTCACACCATCCATGACCCATGTGGGCTTAGAGTTAGCATCGACCATGAAATTATTCTATTGGCCTCCTCAGAGTGTAAGCCCTAATCCATCATTCTGGGATGCCTCAGAGCGTAAGACCCAAGCCAATGCGAACTACGGGGACTTTGATCCATGTCAAGGCATTTTACGTAGGAAGCCTCCACGAGGACCAAGCCCATCACTCGGTCATTTCTTCAAGTCGAGTTCCATCCCGTCCAGGATGACGTTAAACTGTATACGCGAACTATGAGGACTTTGATTCCCCACCGCAAGGATACGTAGGAAGCCTCCATGAGGTTCAATCCCACTACCCATCAGACCACCTATTCTCTCTTCACGTCGGTTCCCCGACATCTATGCGAACTACGCGGACTTTGATCCCTGCCTCTTAGAGAGGGTACGTAGGAAGCCTCCATGAGGTTCAATCCCACCACCTATCGGACCACCTGGTCTCTCTTCACTTCGGTTGCCCAACACCCATCCGAACTATGTGGACCTTGATCTCTACCTCCTAAGCAGGGTACGTAGGAAGCCTCCCTGAGGTTCAAGCCCAACAACCGTTCAATCCGATCATCTCAATATCGGTTCACCGCGCCACTCGTAGTGTCTCCTCAAGCAAGTTCCAACCCTTCAGGTTCATTAATCCAACAAGGTATGGTAAACCTCGGGTATAAATGATTCCAAACCCATGCGTCTAGTTGACCATTTCCCACCAAAGTTAAATCTGTGTATACTATTTTTGGGTATAAACCAAAGATTCACGAACATATGAATACGTCATAAATCTATAAGAGAGTCCCAGAACAAGAAATAATTCCTCCCAAAAATGGTGTGATGATCCAGACTTCCAATCCTCTCGACCAATGTGAGTTCTTATGAGTCGTTATTCAGACCATCGAGCAAACGCCTGACTTTGGAAAGCTGGTCCATCAATCATTGGATACGGATCTGTTGGGCGTTTCATGGCTGAAAACCTAAACGAAACTATTACTAATTGTAATTAATTGATTTAATAAGTTTTTAAAATTTTAAAAAAAATAATTTCATAAAATGAAATTTATTTAGATGTCATATTATCATAATATATTTTAGGTGAAATTTTAGTATTTTTAAAATATGATTTATTTTTCAGTGAATATTAATGAAAAAATGATTTTTTGAATAATATAATTTCATCTCATTAAATCATATAATTAAATAGTACCATTAATTTGTGGATTTGGTTCTAATGTGATATATGATTCATTATACTTACAATAATTTAATCAATTCCATTTTAATCATCAATATTCTTGATATTTATATTAATTAATTTTTATTCTTTAAAGTCAAGTTATCAAAAGGGTTTTTTATTTCATATTATTAATATTATTTAAAATTAATTTATTAAAATAATATAAATTTAATATTAGAAAAAAAACCATGTATTTGGAATTATAAAGTCAAAAAAAATTATATAAGCCCATTTTTTTCCATTATGCGTAAAAACCCTGGAAAATATGTTTCACCTTTTTAAGATTAAAATTGTAATAACAGGTTTAAATTTTGATAAGACTATAAAATAACCCTAATACATTACAAAAATCTAATTAATTATTTATTATTTATTTACATCATTCAGGAATTTAGGTTATAATAATTTCAGGCCATTTTCATTTTATAATGACTTTTATATTATTTTAAGAAAAAAATAAAAAATATAAGTTACTATTTTTAAAAACAATTCTAATATTTTGACATGAATATAAAAAGATATTATGTTTTGAAATAAATTAATATTATTAATATTAATAATTTATTTTTTCATTGTGATATATTTTAAATTATTATTAATGGTATAATTTCATTAAATGGTTACACAACATAGAAACATTTTTTGTGCAAGCAATAGAGAAAATTACTAAATAAATTTAATAAACATTATAAAAAGTATTTTTGGGATTAATTGTTTTGTGTAATTAATTTTATTTGTAATTATATTACATAAATTATTTTTAATGGTTATATATTCGAAATAAGTTTTTGTCATTCAAATATTAATTTCAAACTAAAAGAACATTCCAAAAAAGTACATTAATGATGTTTTATAATAGATAATAAATAATTAAAATATTTAAAAGTCATAAAAATATTAAAATAGGACAAAAATGTTAGAGTATGGTGCATAATATCATCCAATTGACATTTGTGAACGAATTATCAGTTTATAGGTAAATTTATAACCCAAAATGATTCAAAAACTGTTATCATCGTAAATGATATAAATGGTTGACGAGGTGTCCAACTAATGTGATATTGTTTTAAATGACCTAAAGACATCGATACTTCACATTTTAGTAGTTTATATGAATCCTGTATCAAAATTAATTCTATATTAATCCAATTTCGAACAAAATTTCCATCAATGTGACTTTATAATATTTTAATGTTTCCAAAAAATGCATAAGTTCATATTCTATACCATATAAGAGAACACCCTTCATCTCTCTTCAATACTCCACATTGAGACACATATCATGAAAAACCGAAAAAATTATCTCAAAAACATATATATCCATGATTTAAAGGTTTTTTAATTCTTAAAATATCATTACAATGCTAATTACAATGGGATCAAAAGGAGGTATACCAAAGAAGAGGTATTCATCCTACCTAACAACTTTCATTTTATTTCTTCTTTTAAAAACTCTAGAACTATGTAATTAATAATATTATAATAATTTATTTATCATAAATATATCTAAATTTTATTTTTCTTATTGAACCACTATTATCCACCCTCTTTTTATTCAATCGAGGAATGAATGTATTGCTTGTGCATAGGTGAGGACTACAGGGTCTACATGGAGATAATTTATTTTACATCTCAATAATTAAATTTTGTTGATTATGAGGAATTACATTTTTTTATTTGATATTTATGATATTATTACAGTTTTATAATGATAAAAATTAATTTATATTCCATTATATACTATTTTTATAAAATTCAAACATTCATCATGCGTATGTATGAACTACCATATGCATGAATTGGGTATTTTCTTTTTATATATAAATATTTTTTATAGGATTATAAATTCAAAAATTAGAAATATAGTTTATATGTATGTTATTATTAAAAATATGGGGATGATGAAACTTAGAACATTTTAAAAAGACTAGAAAATCTAAATGGAAACATTCATGAAAAAGAAAACAGTTAATACCTGTAAATAACTATATTAATGATGAATTATTAATAAATATTTTTTTAAATGTTATAAGGGGACAATATATTTTATTTATGTAAATTTTTATGGTATATATTTATAAAAATTTGACTTTTTATATAGTAGTTCAAATATATTATGAATTAATTCAAACACTAGGTAAGGGTTTCTTTGTATCACTTTTATTGGTGTGAGACATATACAATATTAAACACTTGATTACATTGTTTGGTGTATATAATACAAATGAATATATTATATGTTTATTATCACTAAAATTAAGGATATTATCCAATAAAAATATGGTTCACTATTCATTATGTAATGATTCATAAATTTCAGAAGTTAAAAGGGTTCATCTTAATATTGTTTCATTGAGACATGATTGATGTTATCCCCCAATTAATGTTTAGGATGTGTATATAAATCTCTTATGAAATGTTATATGGTTAATACTTATTAATTCATTGTATTTAATTTTACATTTATAAATAATTAATAAATGTTTTTTTTTGTTTTTAGTGTAACCAAAGTAGTAAGGGCTTATTGTCTCGAATTTCTTATCTGGGACATACGTTATATTATACACCGATCTTCAATTATGACATGTATCTACTGCCACTAAGATATATTTTATGAATGTATTTTTCTACCAACGAGCCTGTACCCTAGTGGTACAAGCTTATACATGGCATTGAAAAGACCCAGGATCAAATCCGGGAAAGGGAGAAATCTCGGGGAACTAGAGCAGTATTGTAGTAGGGTACTGTAGCAGTACTGTAGCAGTAGTAGAACTGTTGCAGTGACGATACAGTTACGGTAGAGGGAATATAGCAGGATATGTTTCAGTGGTTTTACTATTTCAAGTACTGTAGTAGTGATGGTTCTATAGCATTACTATTCACCGAGTGGTCCTCTAGGCCAAAAATGGGCTTTCAAGCCTTGTATTAAGGCCACTTGGCCTTGGGCCTTCAGAATTTGTAATGGGTCACCCTCTACCTAGTCTAAAGAAGACTTTACTTTAAATAATATATTTAGGCTTCAACCCCAACCCTTTATAAAATAGATTTTTTTTCTAGATGTTAATTATTTCATGTGTTTTATGATTCAAAAATTACGAATGTTGTACGGTTTTTGTGTCTCTGTATTATTTTTCACAAGATTGTTGATTATTAAATTTATAATGATGAAATTATATGATTTATCATATGGGAATATCAGGAATATTGTTCTCCATTAGTCTTTATAAATAGTATATGTTTCTATTCATAGTTTTCCTCATTAATGCCGTATGAGGCCAAAATAATGTTTTATGTAAAATGTATATTATTTCCCTCTATGATTTGGAAAATTTCTATTCAATGAACATATTCTAATTTATATTATTTATATAAATATTTTACTACTAGAAATTTATTTATTTTTAAATCATATTTATGAGTGTTTTTATTTATATAAAAATGTTATATAATAATATTATTTTTATTTTCCAAATAAATTATATTAACCATTTTTGAAAAATTGAGAAATAAATCTTTTTTTAACAATTATGAAAAAAAACAGAATTTCTAGCCATTGTGATGTCTCGATGCATTTAATGCTTACTAAATAGATTACAATATTATTTTTTCTATAATATTTATAAATTTATATAATTTAAAAAATATATTTCAATATGAAATTCATATTTTATTTAAAGAATGTTTAATTAAATTAATAATGGGATTATTCGTCAATGATGACATACTTTTATATTTCTTATAATTCACTAGGGATATAATTCTATGAATCTACGATTATTATATCTCTATATGGTTTATGTTCATGCTAATGAAATATTGGTGAATCCCATTTTCATTTCCATGGGTAAACATATTTTGGAATGATTAACATTTTCATGATCCCGTGTCATAAATATTAATGGATTTATGATTATGTGACGAGTGTCCCTAGAATAAAATATAAAAAAAAATTATTTGTTAAATATTGATGAGATATGTGAACATGTGGTATATGTGAGGTTATCTAAATCCTGAATAAGGGTACCCAGGAGGATATCCCTTTTTCAATAGTATTACATGTGAGGATATTCTAATCCCGAAATGATGAACACTGGTAGTTATCTAGAGACCAAATTTAGAAAATTGGGACATTGAGACATGTTCATGGCCCACTTGGCCTTGGGCCTATGATCTATGTAATGGGTATCTATTTACACATATTGAAATTGTACTCTGTTTTATAATCAAAAGAGGCATCGACCCAATATTTTGTAAAAATAAATTACAATTTATTTATTCCAAAAGATTAGCTCATATTCTCATGACAATATTTTTATTTTATTATTCTATGACCATTAATATATCCCATGATTACCCTTAATGATAATATCATATCTCCATTTTTTATTTTCACTTTTTCTTAGTATCTGATGAATGAGTTTTAGTATGATATGTCTAACAAAGGTTTTAGTTTTAAAGTACTTTGTTAGAGATCATGTAGAAATTTTATGTACTAGTTGTTAAAATAAACATTTTTAATAGAAACGTATCGATTATGGTTCATGCATATATCATAATTTTATAAAATGCATATTCATCTAATAACTTTTATTATTTATATATTTAAAATTTCAGTCATGCTTATCGGTATCCTACCAAGGATTTAATGTTTTTATAATCCTTGATTTAAGAACAATAGGGAGAACCCATTGGATAATCCTACATATGGATAAAATAATAAAGGTATGGTAAGGAACAGATTTAGTGTTTACATGGAAATAAATCCTTATCTGGATACAAAAATGTGGATATGGTTGTGTCATAGATGGAAATAGGGATAAAAATATAAATTGGATGGATTGGGTATCAAATTGACTATCATTGGTTCATGATGAGTGGTTATAAGCCTGAATACCTAGATATAGACTTATATGGTATATTTCATGTTTAATTCACATTTTATTTATGAGTTATTAAAAATAATAGTAGAATAGGTTCAATGCAAACCAATGTTATTAAATAGTGATATAAGATAAAACTAATGATTCTTAGATTGAAAATTTTAAGGTTTTTATACAATTAATAGAATATATTATACTTTTATGATTTTATATAATTATTTTTTAGAATTATTAATGTTATTTTTAGATATATTTATGGGAATAAAACAATTTGGTTTGGTGTATTATTTAGTGAAAATGATATTTGTATAATAATGATTTTATATTTTGTGGACTTAATTTTAAATTTATTGACAACGTTTTGGGTTAATATGATAAATGATATTCATGTAACTATGTTTTATTTAGATAATAGTGTAATTAATTTTTATAAATATATCATAGAGAAAACCATGGGATCGAAAGGTGATTTTGTGACAACATGATTAATGATAAGTACACCATATTAAGAATATTATTTGATCAAGGTAATGTAATTTGATGTTAGAATATTGAGTTAATTTATTAAATATTTAAATATTTTATTTTTGATTTATGGGGTTGAAGATATTTAGGGAGCATATTAGTGTATTTTTTGGAGTATATGACTAGGGTATATAAATTTTTAGTACAAGACATTAGGTTCAAATATTACTATACAGAGATAATAATTAAGTTTATCTTTGGAAAAAATATGTATTTCGGTCTATCATATTTTTGGGATTTGAATTTGGTTAGACATATTTTTTTGTATTATGATTAACTATTTATAGAATGATTTTATTTTTATATCAAGGACATTTATTTATGTTCTAGAGGTGAATGTATTATTCCATAATAGGAAGATTTATTCATGTTGGATTAGTTGTGCCAACAATTTTATTTTCAGAAAATATATATTGAATCAAGGATTGACTTGTTATTCTTTTATGGATGTTATAATTCATTAAGAGTTCTCTTTAGTTCATAAAACATGAAAAACATCATCTTGAATGTTCATTTCATGATGTAATTAAGGAAATGGAATATAATCAGACCATATCCAAAGGATGGATTTCTGATTATAAAATAGAAAGAAATAATATAACTAAAAATATAACTCTAATATATCATGATAGTAAAATAATCCCCCAAATTTGGAAAAGGATCTGGAAATATAAATAATATTATTTTACCTTCTCTTCAGATGAATTCCGGGTCTTTAAACCCCACAATGAATTATGGTTTTTTGGTCATCAGATTTATAATTACTATATTATGCATCACTCCCAAACTATCCTTGTGAAATTTTTTTTATCTTCTATGTTTATATTTTGACTTCATACCTTTGATTTCCAATCTAAGAAACCAATTATCTTCTATCTCAAGAAAATATTTTTTTCCCAATCCCTATTTTGAATGGATGTTTTATTATCCCTTTGTATGAAATGGTATTTGAAAAATGTTATTTTCAAATATTCAATATGTGATGACAAGGTTAAAATGTATGTATAAAATATATTTATGTGTGTGAACATGTCATAACAGAATAAAAATCTTCTTATCTTTCTTAACACACATCACCATGATTTAATATAATTAAAATATATTATATAAATATATTATTTAAAAAGTATATGTTATGACCGCACAATTGAATTAACGATTTCAGATTCCAGTAAACACATTTTGAATATATGTATATTGGTCATAATCAATTCAATTTTATTGATTTATTATTAAAAAATATTAATTAATTTGTTATCACTCTTAATTTATATATCAAAAATATGTTTTTTAATTTACATTTATTAGATTTTTGACAAAATGTCACACTTAGTATATCAAAATTTCAGAAATTTTATATTTTAAAATGAACATAATTTCTGATCTCAGTAAACAAAAATTAATTTTTTATGAAAGGTTATTTTTTTCTAAAATGATTTATTTTTTAGTGAATACTAAAAATATTCATTTTTCAAATACTTTAATATCCTTTCATTAAATAATGTTCTCTAAAATTCTCTTTATATTTTAAAATTATTTATGATGTTAAATATGATATATTTAATTTATAACAATCTAATGAATTTCCTTACAATCAGAAATAATCATGATTTTGATATTAGTAAATATTTATAATTAAAGAAACATTTTTTATTGTTATTTTTTCATTGTGTTTTATGAATTTATATTAAAATTAAATTTTTTACAATATATATTTAATCATGAGAAATATATTATTTATTTCAAATAAGGAGGTAATAATTGGGTAAATTTTCCCCTTTTATTCATTATGAATAGTAACCATGGTAAATATTTGCCTCCTTAGTAAAGGAAAAACTTTTAGCACATTGATTACACAATAATACAAGACATTAAAATAACCACAATACATTCATATATTATATTTTATGAGATTAATTAAAATATCATCATCTAGTATTCATGTTTATGGAGTATTTTTCAATTTTTATTTTATAATTCTAGTATATTATATAAATAAAAATACAATAGGTCAATATTTTTTATTTTAAACAATATACCATTTTTTCATGAGAATAATAAAGTGATTTTTTCAGTTATAAAATACTATTTTCAATATTTAATTTTTTTTATGATATTAAATTTTTTTAATTTTTAAATGATGATATAATTATCATATATTCTTATGAAATACCGATATATATTTTTCATGCAAGAAATAGAAAAAAAATTCTAAATAAAATTAAATTAAATTAAAATAAATATGCTTTGGATGTATTTTTTATGTAACTAATTTCATGGGTAATTATAACTTATAATTCATGGTGATGTGGTCTATATTGGAAATACATTTTCTTACTAATATTAAAGTCAAATTATATGAATAGTATGAAAGTGCCATTAATGATATTTTATTATATATATTATTTTGTTAAATGATTTAAATGTAAAAAATATAGAAATTGTAATTTGTGTTATGGATTTCTTGTGTCAATTTTATTTTTGTTAGACATATAATATATTCACCACAAGATCCCTTTTATGTGGTGTCTATAATTCATATAATTTTATTTTATGATGATTTTCCAAAAAAATATTTTTATTTAAAAATATATATATGGTTATATATTTCACATGGATTGGATTCATATATTACTAAAGGTTTAGGGGTATTTCATCTCAATATTTCATCATTGAGACATGTTTTATGGTATGAAACTATATATCATGTTGATGTTTCTATAATAGTAAATTGAAATTTTATATCATAAATCATTATTCATTCATGTTTTTTATTTTTAAAATTAAAATTAATTCATCCATTGGGTTTTAGTTCTAATAGTACTAAAGTGAAAGGGGTTTGTCATCTCAAATTTTATTCTCTAGGTCATATTTTATGTTATACACCTATATTGTATTATGAGCTGTTCCTTTGGCCCCATTAATATGCTATATCATGAATTTATTTATATTAATTTATTTTAATTTTTAATTATAATTTTTTTTCTTTCATGGGGATGATGATTGATAAAACACCAAAACGAAAAGGGTTTTATGTCAAAATCTCATTTTTACTAGGCTTGTTTATGATTAAAATTTAGATAATGAAATTATATAATCTATCTCTACATAATATAATTAATTTTATTTTTATATTTTTATTTATAGATCTTATATGTTTCCATTCATTTTCTTCTATTCATGTATTCAATAGAATGAAATAATGTTTTCATGAAGAACATACTTTATTTTCCTCATTTCCGGAATAGTTTTCATCCAAGACCTTGTTTTAATCCAAATTATTTAATTTGTGTTGTAATGTAATATATTGATTTCCTAAAGTCAAATATAATCATATTTCAATTTCTATAAAAAAATCAAAAGAATTTTCTTATAATTTTTCTAAAAAAAGTTGTTTTTGATTTTTTACCCAAAAATGATAATGGAATCATTTTTTTAATGATTAAAACATGAACAATTTTTCATTTCATCATGGTCCCTCAATGATTCTATTATTACATTTCATATTTCTATGGTTATTTACAAATAATATTTTTTACTTATTATTTTGGAGGCTTTTAGACTTTAAAAAAGTTATTTAAATATGAAAACGGTATATTCCTATAAAAATGTTTCATTAAATTATTTGGGAATATTCTATTTATGATAAAATTGTTTTATGTTACATAATAATCACCATGTATATGAATCTATGATTTCATCCATATATTTTATGTGGATGGATTATGGTTTGGATAAATAAATATTGATGAAAATATTTCCTTATCTATGTGTTATGATATGACTGAGTGATAAATGATTTCATGATAATTTGAAATAAATATAGATAGGTATATGATTATGTGATGTATTGTTCTAGAATTATATATAACTCTAATTAAATGGGTAAATATTTAGGTTTTAGGAGCTAAAAGTTTGCATTAGTGGTTTTCCCATTCCTAAAAAGGGTATACACCAGATTATCCCAAGCCATAAAAATGGTACATGTGAGGTTATCTGAATCAATAAAATGATTTCATGGGATGTTATCCCAAGCCTAAAAGAGGTTATATGTGAGGTTATCCAATTTCCAATGATGTCATAGATACATTTATCCTAATCATAACATTTTATGAATGTCATGGTAGGTTCCTTTGAAATAAAAATTCTATAATTATGATTATTCTTAACATTATGCCACTCTTTTAGGACATGAACGTTTGAAAAATATATTCTCTCATAGATCATGGTTTTTTTTAAATTTATAATTAATGTATAACGAACATTCAATAATTTTTTAATGAGTCATCATTAAGATAATAAAATTAATGGGTATAGTTTTGAAATGTAATACTCATGTTCCTATACCCTTATTATTATTTTATGATTAAATGATCATTATTATCTATCCTATTTTCCCTTTCTGAGGATCTAAGTTTACCCTTTATTATGATTATTTTCCAAAATAATATTATGAATTGGTTTAATTATGTTTTATTTAAGAATGGTTATAGTTGTGAATAACTAATTGAGAGATGATATTGATCTTTTATTTACCAGTTTTTTATATATCCAACAATCTAATGACACTAAACCGTTAAATAATATGGATTGCGTCCTAATTTTATGCAATTAATATTCATCTAATATGATGTAATATCCCAGAATGAAAATAATGGGTCACCATATGTATATATATATGAATTAAATAATTTTTTAATATTAAAATTATCATTAGAAATAGGGTTATTGGAAATATGATATTTGAATATGCATGTATCTGATAATTATACCGATGGTTCGTATTCTTAGTAAAAAAATTAAAAAAATATTCTCAAGTAACAATGAATGAAAAAATATATAATATAAAATAAAAAAATTTATTTATATAAATCAGATATATATTTCAACATAAATTTATTCAATAAATTATATCTTTTGAATATAAAATTAGTGTTTCAATGGTATTTCCACAGAACAATTAAATATATATGTTATAATTTTCTAGAAACCTTTTTTCTTATTGTTTTTTACTAATTAATTAATCATTAAAAATGAATTATTGTAATGAAATATATATATATATAACATAGAAGGAAATATTTTAACATCCATACACTTGTTATTGCAAGGTATTTAATAATAATAAAATAATTTCATTTTAAAAGATATATATCTTACTTTTTTTCTGCATTATACGACCTTATATTAAAATTAATTTTTAGCAGGTATAGAAATTAAGTCTAATAAAATAAATTTAATATTTTTAATCAATATATCTAAATTCAATAGTATGTTAATTCTCAAATTTTAACATAAAAATATGTAAGCAATATAAATATTAATTTCCATTCATAAAATGTTATTTATCACATAATTTCATGGTATAATTATTATGTATTTATTAATTAATAAATTATATTTGATAAAATTTATTCAATGTGTCTAATATAATATTTATATACTTAAAAAATTTATTAAAACATAATTTATTACTAATTTATAGGAAATAATAATAAATACACTTAATTTATTTAATAGTATTTAGAAATATTCAAAAATTAATCCATATCTTGTCATTAAAATTAAAATTTATCATAATCATATTAATAAATTGGATTATATAAAATTAATTCAAAATTTAGAGTAATCATGTAGAAATATGTTATTTGGTGTCATCTTATATTTTTAGTATAAATAATAATTACCCTGGTAAAAATTTAATCAAGGATAATTAGTGTAATAAGTATTAACATAATCATATTAAAATTTTATAATATTTTATTGACAGTTAGACCTTTTTGGAAACTAGTGTTTGGTAGGAAATTTGATTCCACATGTCTCAACAATAATACATCACAAAAATCACCTAACTCTTATGTATTCCCATTTTAACCCTCACATTACTTTAGTTTCCAGGGAAATTCCCTACAATTTATATTAAAATAGGATCCTTATTCCACCAATGTTAATTCACACTCATCCTTTGAAATTCTATTTAACCAAATCCCAATTTTTACCCCACTATATCCATATTCCATTTTTTATCTTATGGTCCAAATGATTAATCTTAACTCATTTATAGACTAGTGATCCTCAAAGAAATGTTTTATGGCCTCAATAATGTTAAAGTGAAATCAGGGAAGTCAAAAATAAATGCCATGTGTTTTCAAATCAATCTTTATTCACTGAGATAGATTTCATATTAACTAATTATTTGGTTTATATAATACTCATGGATATCTTTATGATAATAATATCATGAAATTTCTTGGATTTACAAATCCAACCCATGTTATCTATTTATATGAAATTTCAGGTGGATGTTACTATAAATATAAAGGTTACCCTTCCAATGTCAACCTCAAATCCAAATTATATATTTTCTAAACTACCTTATAAGGGAAATGTTTATTATTTATCTCTTAATCCCTATCCATATTGTTCACTCTAGTTATATCTGTTGTTTATATCTATTATTTCTATTTCACCTCTATTTTTTTTAAAATTAAATTGAAAAGGTGTTTGTTTGTAGAACTAACATTATCTCTTCTTTTTTCATGAATCATTCCCCTTTATTTCCATATTATTTCATCATATTATTATTATGTCTTATTATTTTTATGTAAAAAATATGTATCATCCCATGTGTTCATCTTTATAATCATTATTACTTTTCATTCATAAATTTTAATATCATTTTCATGTATGTTGGTTTTGTTGTTTTCTTTTAAATAATAATAGGTATTTCTTTATACTATAATATATTTTACCTTATACTATACAATTAATCATCGATAATTGTATTTCATTTTATTATTTTATAATTAAGATTTAATTGGTGAAATAATTGTTCTCATAATTTTCATCTCATTCTCAATAAAATTATATTTACCTTTAACTTGTGACTTCATTTTCTAATGATGCTTACTTTTTAAAAATTGTAAAAGGAATCTATTTTTTAAACATTTTTTGTATATTAAAATTATCGCACATTCTTTTTTAGTATTATTTTTGAAAATTTATCCTTCTGGATTTCATGACTTTTCTATTTAGATTTATATTAGATATATTTATAAAATATCTATTCAATAGATAAAAAATGAAATTTTTATTTATTCTCCTTTAATCATGTAAATTTTAAATTTCTAAAATAAATATTTTTCAATTATGCCAGCATCCAATACATTTTCATACAGTCTAATTGGGGTATTCTCTAATGAAACCTTTAACATTATTTCTCTAAATGACATTTCATGATTCCATTGGTAGTTTTCATAGAACCCATTTTCCCCATGGCGTATGTATACTATGAGATAATTATGAATATTTTAATTTTTTGTGTCACACATATAAGTGGTTTATCATTTTCATATGGAGGGGTTATATGTAAACAAATAATTCAATTGGTAATGTTTTATATTTCAATCTATCAAAATAGTGTGCACATGTTATTATCCAAATAAATAGTGGGGCATAGTTTGTTAGACAAATCCCAAGTGGACACCTGAGTTTTTAGCTAATTCCAAGAGGGTATATTAGTTTTTATCTCTTCCTAATGGGGTATATAGGTTTTTATCCCTATCCCTCAATAGTATGGTAAGGTTTGTTGACATTCCCCTCATGTAATAGTTTTATAGGAAGTTAATACTGATGCATGTTCTATTCTCATATTCATGCCATATTATTATGATATGCAGTGTTCCTATCTCATGTTCACATATTAATGATTCATGTTTCCAGATCCCATTTAATTTAGTCTATGATTCTAGCCTACTGAAATGAATCTTTATTTATGGTATATGATTTATTAGGTATGACTCCTTTTTTTATCATGCATTTTATTTTATTCTCATACCCTCATGACTATCTTCTGGTCATTTACTGTTATCTCTAATGTATACCCTTACAAAGTGTTTGAGCCAACAATTTATTATTTTTTCATTCATTATAAATTTAAGGAGAGTACTATGTATGAAATTGTTTAGGGACACACATGATAGAGAACCATATAGTAAATTGTTATGACTTATTTTTAAATAATAAGATCACAATGATAATTTTAGAAGGCACAAAATCATTATCTACTAAGGTTTTGTGATTAATTTTGAGATGTAATGTTTAAATAATGGGAATAATATAGAATATATATATATGTTTATATTTTTTCATATCACTAGGTTTAAAAGACAATTACTATAAATTATATTATAGAACCCAAACTATGAGTGTGGTTTTGGGGTTCCTCATATAAACTTCTCACTCATGCTTCAGGAAGGGATTGAGTGGCCTCATGTGTGGTATGATGGTGGGAAATGGAAAAATGATGTAGTAAACTATGGAAAAAAAGATACCATTTAGTTCATCTATTTTATTTAGAAGATTCATTATTTTATTTGGTAATGGAATTATATACATATTTTCGACACATATATAATTGAACTATATGAAATTATCAAAGTATAGAGCGTAGATATATTATAATATTTAATATTATTAATGAATAATTTCATAGTGGATGTTCATAGTTTATTATTTTATTTTATTTTTACTTGTAGTTTTATATCCATTTGGTTAGTAAAAGTTATGGTTATTAAAGTTTATCCATAATTTTTATATGAAATTTCATGCTTCAACAATGTTGAATATCTTGGTTATATGTTAGTTTTTGGGCCTTGTGATATATTGGAATCCTAGTAAAATACGTTTTAGAGTTTTTGGTGAATGTGAGTGTATGTTATGGTGAGTACTTTATTTCCCGAGTCACTCTTAATAGAATCTCATTTGTTAGATATTTGTATTTTTTTCAGGGATAAATTTTTTTAGTCCTTGGGAGGATATAGAAACAATATTTTTTCATGATAATGAGTAAGATTATTTTAGTGATTTGATGTCTTGGGTACCTTAAAATATTAAACTGAAATTTTTTTATAATAAATGATCTAAAAAAGTTTATTGAGTGTTGTATTTGTCTTATAAGGTCGAACATACCCCCATATATAATTTAAGTAACATTAAGAGCTATTATAATTATATGGAGTAATTAAAATATGTTAATAAAAAAATGTTCATTATTGTATTTTGAAATTTAGAATATGAAAATGGGCCATCCGATAAAAATTCCAACAACACATTGGTATCTGGAATGGGGGTATTTTTTTAAGAGTGATATAATATTTTGGGAATGTTTTCAAACCCCATGGGGATGTGTATTTACTACATAAAACCAATTCTCAGATAATTATTATTTTAATTTGTTTTTTGTGCATTGGTGTGGTTGAAGTATGTCTCAGTGACCTAAAATACGTTTTCCCCCATGAGAATGACATGAAAATATTTTTATGAGAATATGAATTTTTTTATTTTTTCATTTCATGAAGAATGTTTTGATTTATTGGATTCATGTGCAGAATTAATAAGAATTTTAATGAGATAACACGAGGGAAAAATTTGTTCCACCCCATTCTATAGTTTTTTCCAATTATTGGATAATTAAATAGTCAATCCCTCACCCAATCCTTTAATTGGAAGATGATTTTTTTAGTGAAAAATATTATTCCTTCATACAATTTTTTATGAAGTTCATCGTGTTATC
This sequence comes from Viscum album, assembly GCA_963277665.1. Classification (NCBI taxonomy): domain Eukaryota; kingdom Viridiplantae; phylum Streptophyta; class Magnoliopsida; order Santalales; family Viscaceae; genus Viscum; species Viscum album. The sequence continues at coordinate 1,719,426,602 of OY728140.1, read as the reverse complement.
CATATTCTTCATAGTGCCGGTGAAAAAAATTAATATTTGAAAATAGAATATAATTCATGATTATATTTAATAGATAATTATACTTTCTTGTTGAATTTTAATACCTCTATTCAATTAATAAATTATATTGAATATTTTATGAGCATGTTATTTAATCTAATAGGGAAGGATTTCCATGTTCAAATTGTATGTCACATGTCATAATTAAGTCATCTAATTTTATTATCCAACCCATGAATGAATCATTTTTTATTATTAAACCTATTTATCCTTCTATGGATTACATCCAACAATTTAAATGGATGAGAATTAATATTGGTTGGTTGGGTTTTCCATCTATTACTATCCTTCATTCATCATCACAATTTCATATATATTAGTGAATTTAGATTTAGTTAGTGATTATGAAAAAATTATTTTGGTGTTACCCATTATGTTTTTTAATTTTTCTTTTGGAAGAGGAAATTTTCAGTCAGTTCAAATTTAATCTAAACCTAAAATTCAAAAATTTCATGGATTGGACATGTCCAAACCAATGATTTATTTAATTATAAATATATTATAATATAATAAATAATATTTAACTTAATGGTGGTATGAAAATGATAGAATACTATAAAGAAAGGTAAAATCTATTGATTTAATATTATATTTTATTCATTTAGGTTTTGACGTGAATGTGGGATGGTTTCCCCTTGATGGTTTGATTGAGAGAAATTTTTGGGCCTCACTCAATCGAACACATCAGGTTTACCATATGTTTCATATTCACTATAAATTTCCAATATCTTCCTTACCCATAGCTTGGTATAGACCCTCTTTCCAAAGGCCTATGGTCATTTGGGTTTTTAGGTTCATCGATTATTGTTGAATCAACTTAGTTGAGAGGAGGGGAGGGTGGGAACATCTCACCCTTCAGTGGGATTTATTCATACTATATAATTCTATTACAAATTTATGATATTTTCTTCAATCTATTCCTAATTTTTTTATGGGACATATTTCCCTAATATAACAACTACAAGTTATTTCTCTTTTATATGCAAAAGACCGTGATCTCTTTAGTGAACCCATCTATATTTTTCTGAGGTTCTTTATCCATTTCTAGTTAGAGGTGGTTTCTTATAAACTGAATCCGTATTACAAAGTTATATAAATAATTCATCCATTTATAGAGGTGGTAAATATTCTGAGGAGGGGATTGATCTATTTTGAGGCATCCTATGTATCTTGGTTATTTAAGGAATCAAAACCCTTTAGTTTGTTCATCCCATGTAGTTTAATTTCATGTGGTGAGGACATTTTTTTAGATTACGATAAACCAAATATTTGATCTTGAACCCTGAGAGGTTGTCCTATTTATATTGTGTATAGAAAGATTCATAGTTCTCGTAGTTCTCATATATTGGGGTGTCCTGTTTAATTATATAGAATCATAATGCAGATGATATGATTATCATGAATCCCGAAGCTCATGGAATCCATGACCATTGTGAGAAGTTAGGGAAAATGATCATTTCATTTCTCATGATGTAGGTATAATGTTCTAGGACTTCATTGAGATGTTTTATTACGGGACATAGGTACTGGAGAGATGTCATATGTATCCTGGTTATAGAAGGTGTCAGAGTCATTAAAACGTGGTGGGTTTCTCAGTCTGATGATGAATGAGATAAGGTGATCATATCTTGAGACTAATTCTTCCCCAATGGTTGATACATCAGACTTGTGGAAATACATATAAAAAATGGAGTGTTTTTCTAGAGGTCGGTCCATAGGAAGGTTTCGTACATATCCTGTTTATGGTAGGAATAGTATTCACCATAGTTTGGTATATATCAACGATTACACATTGAGGATTCCCTATACCATTATCGGGGTTTATAGTGAAAATGATATGTTCACTTCTACTCCCTAATCCCACATGATTCATTCCCATAGTGGAAAAAAGGGATATAATATAATCTATGTCATTGTTTTGAATAAGGCATTAGATTCATGTATTTCCCTAGATGATAAATATAGGGCTGAGAACTTAGAGATAGGTTGCATGCATATCTAAAATATGGTAGGAATTAGAGTCTTCATAGGTCCTATTTTGTTGGGGATTACACACTATTGGTTCCCTATATTCAAGGCTTACACTGCGAGAAAAGTCAATTCCATCATGTTCTGGGATGCTCAATTGACTTGTCCTTATTTTCTAGAGTGCGTCGTAAGTCCTGATGGGCTTGTCTTGGGTACAATCACCTAAAATGGACTGACACATATGGATGGTGTTATGAGTCTCATTATGACAATGTCCTATGGGTATTTGGTATCTTGGCTGACACCTATGGTAGATATCGCAAGGCATAGTTAACATGTTTAGAGGGTATCAAGAATCCCAGATGACTTTCCCAGAGGGTGTCATTGGATCTTGGTTATCATGTGCAGATGCTTTTGCATGACTCAACTCAAATGATCAAAACCCATTATATTAGTCATGGGAAGTGACTGAATAATGTCATTAGGCCTAGGTGACAGACCAAGAGGTTTTCTCAAGATCAAAGTGTTGTCTGTATGCAGTGGGGAGGGGTGGGGTGTGGATCATGTGGCTTGTTCTAACATGTTTGGAGTATTCGGTGTTCCCCAGAGTGAATATTAGAGGAGTGTCGTGAGATCTAGACGATATGTCTTGGTGTTGTCTCATGTCTTTGGGTGGCTCATCCGTGGTGTGTGAGAGCTAGAAAGCATGTCTTTATTTAAATTATTCAACATTTAATCTCAGTTCCTAACCCTTTGATAGTGGTGGCCTTAGGTTTATTCAGTACAAGTTCATTTGAGTCTTGAGTGGCCTTGAAGACATGTGGTATGATCTTTTCAAGTCATTCCAGAAGTCCTTTGGGTGATCTATGAATGAATATGTGGAGAACCAAATGTGTGGTGCATGATTGTTCTAGCTATCCACTTATGTAATACTAGATAGAAGGTTTCAGGTCACATGATCGGTTTCTCCAAGAAATCCTCATAGTTTGAGAGACAAAATAGCTAGAGTCTATGTATCAAGAGTCTCAGAGTTAAACCACCTATTTATTATTATCAATGTGGGGAATTTATTTTCACCACCATCCTTATTGACTGATGCTTTATGTGAGATATCTAGAATGAGTCCAGGTTGGATTTTCTAAAGGGTTCTAGCATTATATTTCTTTTTGAGTCTCTCCAATAGACCTATATATGTTACTTGCATGATTTTCTCCAAGCATGAGTCCATTCCATCAAATATCCCATTATTGGATTATAACCAATTAGTGGGGACTCATTTTATCATTCATATGTGTTGATGGAATTTTATGTTTTCACGTTGACAAACCAAATAGTATTTGAATGATACATGTTCATGTTGGAAGGCATTCACAAGACTACATGTGAATTCTCTCAGAGTCTAATGAGACATGGAGTGTTTTTATTGAGGTCTCACAGGACTGCAATATGGGTGCACATGGAGTGTCTTATTCCTTTCATTGACTGAAAACACTTCTCTCCCCTACCTTTCGACCCCCTCTATTTTATGTGATTAATTTTAAGTGTCCTTTTAGATTTCATGTATGTTTTAAGGGTATTTATTAAAATATTTTGGTGATTCATTGTGTGACCGATATGGGCCACATGGGGTGTATGATTATTCCCTAGAAAAATCTATTCATTTGTTCTTATAGCTCCATGGAGTTTATTGGTGTGCTTATCATGGTGAGAATGAAAATATAAGGGGCTCTTGTGAGGTGGGGTAGTAATGTCACCATCAACTCATGGTGTCACGTGAATCATCAGGGGTACAACACATGTACTACATTGACCGTGAACACATATGGAAACCTCCCTCTAAATATCCTTTGTTTTATTTTAAAAATAATATAGATTATATTGGTTTTTATAAGAAATGTCTCTGATTTTTTACTCTATATTTTTGTGATGTATCGTCTAACTAATATGGGTCATATGGACTATGTGCATGCATATAGGTGACAGGTCTGTGCATATATCCTTAGAGTTCCAAAGGGGATTTCTAGAAATACATACGGACTTTCAAGCGGTGGGGTTGACAAGCCAAATTGATTTTACGAGACGAGGATAACATGCAGTGGGGGTCTTTTAGGGTCTCGTGGGTCACCCAGGGGTGTGTCTTATGTCCTTCAGTGACCGCAAACACCACTCACCTCCTCCTCATTATCTTCTTCTTTTTATCCAACAAAGGATTAGAGGTCTTGCATGTTTTTCTAGATTTCACCAATGGATATTATTATTCCGAAGGATGAAATGTAATATGATCTTCATGCCCACATAGTGTATATGTATTTGAATATCATCCCTCACAATATTCAAAAGATTTTGGGTGGTTTGATAGGAACTTTCCAATGAAAAACCATGCTGTTTGGGGTGCTCCTTTGGTTATCTAGGGAGACTTTATGTGACTAGGAAAGTTTGTTAATGGGTCAATGCGAGGCTTCTCGTGGGTTATGCATCATGCATGGATCCTTTACATGACCTCAAAATGGGCTCATGTTTTTGGTTCCCTTAGAGACTCATGAGATCTATAGGTCTCGACCATCCTATTGTTTCATTGCTTTTACGTAACAATTGTAACCATATTCAAGTATTTTTTCCTTTTTTATTATTATAATTCCCATCAGGAGGGAATCAAAAAGTGTACCCCCTTAGGATCAATGTCTGAGTGGATAATGACTCTATTTTGAGGAAAAGTAATTCTTGCCAAAGTCTTTGGAAGTGTCGCAAATAGATTCATTGGAAAAAATTTGGTCTTCTAGGTTCCATCATATAGAAAATTCCTTGTTCCATCATGAATTCTAGACTATGGGGAAGACTATGTTGGAGCAGAAAAGACTCCATGACATGGATGAAAAATCCATACATGATGTCATTTCAAAATAAAATGACCTACAACATACTGTAGATGTGGATATTGAACATTCCAACCAATTCTGCCAATATATAGGCTTGTTGGAGTGAATAATTATTGATCTTAAGGACTCATTAGAAATGATTATATAATGGCAGAAAAATATGTTCAATAATGTTTTGTATCGTACAATGATAGGAGAGGCTCCAGCCTGTGGAGATCCCTCCTTTAATACGGTAATGAAAAACAGGTTCACTAAACTTCATATGATATTTTCTAGTTTCTCTTTGCTCATTATGTGTAAGAAATCTCACTACTTCATTATTTTTTGAATTATCCATCGATACCCATCCCCTGATTTATATTAAATGGAATTGATTTCTTGGAATTGAATGTTGAAACTCTAACACATTACCTTTTAGAGATGCTTCTAAATTATCCCTCACACAATATCATTCATTGGTAGAATTCTCCATAAATCACTGGATTACCTTGTCTATATAGTGATCATTGGGTATAATATATTCCAAAGAGGGAGAGTGCCCCATATTTTTCCAAAGCCGATAGGTTTGATAAGCATATATTAGTTCCACAAAGGCTATATGAAAATACTTATGTGCTCTAGCAGACTGAACCACTATCGTTTATTAGTTTCGGTGCATTTTTCATGAACATGGTATTTCTTTAGTTTAAGTTCATTTGGATCAGGCCAAATATTTCACTATTTTAGTGTATTTTAGTACAGACCTAACAACTCTTTAGTTTAACGGTCTTATAGCTCTGACCTAATATCCTTTTAGTTTATGGTCTTGTAGCTCAGAACTAATATCAATTTAATTTAGGGTCTTTTAAGTCAAACCCTTGGTATGATAATGGTATATGGTGAAGACATACTAGGAATGTCCTAAAGAAAACTAAGGTGCTTAGTTATATCATTGTGTATCAAAGGCTCGTAAGGGCCATAATTCCCTTTCTTCTTAAAGATGAATTTCGTTGATGGAAATAGGCTCATATGTAAGATCTGGAGGCTTTTATGCAAATTACTATAAAGGGACCTTGATTCTTGGTTTCTTTTCCAAGGGATATGAATGATTCATGGATTTAATATGGATGGGGTTGGAATACTAGGGATAATAATCTTGGGTGGATAGTTTGAGAATGGGTGGTGTAAATCATTACCCAGAATATTAAGTCCTAGAATATGAGATAATGTAGACATGATTGGTATATTCCATGAAATTATGCAATGTTAGGTTTGCAGCGATGTTGGTATAGCTCACATGGATTGAATTTCCTTTTTGAGGAGGAGAAGATGCCTTTAGTTGGTGGGTCAAGATACATATGCCTCAATAGCATGCCAGTAAAAATATGATATACACATTTTTCTGAGTGATATGAAATATTTGTGAAGAGTCACATATCTAGCTGATAATGTCTGGTATGAGAAGAAATCTATATATGAACGGTTCTGGCACCGTAAGGAAGTTTTTATTTGATGTTGAAGCTTAAAACCTATGAATTGTGGTGTCGAATGATAAAGTATGGGCCATCAATGTTTGGGAAATAAAGTTTCATAGACCGAACTTGGGAAAGGGTATGAAACACAATGACATAATGATGATGATTTTGAATCAGATTAGATAGTTTGGTGTGGGGATTGTAAAACATTATCCAAAGTTCTTTAGTTAGTAGAAATATTTGGGCCAGTCATACATGGAGTAGTTTAGACACATTTGGTGTTGTGTAATGTCTCAAATTTTCTGTTTATTATTCTTAAATAATATATGGAATTATTTCGTGACAGGGAGCAAAAACGGCGCATCATTCTGAGGCCCAGTGAGCCTGAAATGGTGGTTTGAACTTTGTTTTATGTTATGTGAGTCGGCACTTGTGCGCGGTTGTGGATGTTTCCAAACGAATGCCCAGATTAAAAAACTGAGAGCACCGTTGCCTCCGGGGAGATTTTTTTACCTATGAACAAGCCTAACCTTGACTGGCGCGGGTCGAGGGAAAAAAGATAATTTTCAGAAGTTTTATGTAAAATAAAATGAAATAAATTCAAAACTTAGTTTTATTTTTTTCTGGAGACATCCGGTACATTGTGACAAAGGGCATCAGTTTCCTTAATTAATGGTGCATCATAATGACTCAAGAATGGAATGTTGGATTCATTAAAACCATAGAATTTTTTATGAATGTCAATTACATTTCCCTTTTTATTCGGATAATCGAACGTCGATCGTAGGAAAAAGATTGAGAGGAACGTTGGAGAAAACTCTCGATGATGAACGACGACGGATTGAAGGTGGGAATCGATGCACCAACAAGGTTGGAGGATATCGACAATGAAGATAGCACAAAATCTTTGTCGGCGATCATTCCCTTCTTGAAGTAGGTGTTTGTTATTTAATTTTTCTTTTCCCCGATTTTGATTTAAAAAATGAACGCAGATCAAGCAAGAACAAGTGGATCCACATATTCGTAAGTTCTAGAGATAAGGGTTTCATTGGGATGATAATGGGGGAAATTAATCTAATGTGATATTGTTTTTGATTTTCGACTTTGTTTAAGCCAATAATAGAGAGAGGATCAACGCTGTGATGAACAACGGTGGATGTTCATTCCTCTTTTTTAATTGGTTTTCCATACCCCATTTTCTTCTCGTGCGTTCTTCGCGTTCTTCACAGGGCGATGAAAGATGGATCATTTCACATCCATTCTATGACGCAATGATCCCAAATTGAATAAATGACACCCCAACAACCTTGAAGAGGTTTGCTGACGATAGCAGTTGATGAATCAAACCAGATCAGGAAGGGCCGTTCTTCGAGCGTTCTTCACACAGATATATCTTTGCATGTTTTCAAAGCCGATTGGAGGTCCAAAAACAATGGAATTAGCTTCTTGGTGTGGGGGAGACCAAAACTCGGGAGTTTCGTGGCAATCAGACTGTCGGATTGACGAATGGAGCATCACTGGAGGCGCGACAGCGGATGTCCGCGTTTCTTGAAATTTCTCGAATACATGGCGTGTACTTATGAAGAACACACCATGTAGTAATGGTGATGGAGGCTTTAATTTCAGGGGGAAGAGAGGAATCACATGACATGCGACCCTGGTCACATGATGTGTTAGACTTTACCCGAAGCTTGGCGTGTATTTTGTGAAGTACACGGACACAGGTTGGACTACATAGCTTCAGGCGATACGGCATGTACAACATGGAAGAGGCGGATATGCGAAACTCGGTGTGTATCCAGGGGGTACACGGACAGAGGATGTAGTACACGACCATGTACTCTAGCACACAGCCAGGCGTGGCCAGTAACGTGGGCCACCCCGTTTACCGATTACACGGGTTGGAGTACATAGGTTGATGACCGTGTACGGGAACATGGCTAGCATACATGGAGCCAACCCCAGTCACTCGGACACGGCATGAAACCCGTACTACACTCCATGTACTCAGTTTGTCTACACAACCACCCTTATGACACTGGTCGTTGTACACGGGCAGTACCCGTGGTAAGAAAACCCGGCATGTAACTTTTCTACACGCCATGTACCTTTTGGAAAATGGCATGGTCCTTTTTTTCACCACATCTTGGACATCGTTCCTTTGGGTTAGTTCCCCTTCCTCTCATTCCCCTGAAGGTCGACATCGTTTCCTTTTACAGGAGTATGATCTTTTCAGTAGGACCTTCTGTGATAGAGTCAGGCATCCAACTAAGAGTCCTGGATTGAGATCCTCTACCATTATTGACCCTTGGTAGAGTCTGGCATTAACGTGAAAAACTCCACTAGGCATCGATCCTTAACCTAAAAGGTGAATTTCGGATGAGTCATGGTATCTTCCATGGCCCTAGTAGTGATACTCATATGTGTATCACGATCTTTCCCACTCAGGAGTGTGTCTCCCGTAATGAGTGCATATATCTACCGTAACTCTCTCACTCATGAGTGTGTCTCAAGTAATGAGTGTAACTACCTCTCATGATGTTTCCTGATGAACAGTACTACTCGAACGGGCGTCATCAGAGCTATAAGGCTTGTGGAGTGTGTTATCTCGGAATGAGTGCTTCATAGAATCTTCGAACTGAACCCCTACCTAGGGGTATGTAGTTGTGTGACTTCCCCTAGGCTACGGGTCTGGGTTTTGAGTATATATGGTTTGTGATATATGTATTGTAGACATATAATATTCATAGCTGACTATAACTTTACATTTTGTACTGCATTGTGGTTTTCGGGGTCCTCTACTGAGTATTGTTATACTCACCCCTGCACAGGCTTTTCCCGCATGTGTCTTGTCTTGTGAAGACGAGCAGCCTTTTGGCATATTCCAGGGAGGACTAGGATAAGACCGAGATATATGAGTTCCCTATATGCCAAGGTGTTCATATGATTATGAGAGGCAGTCCCAGTACCTTTTGTCTTTATAGGTTGGAATTTTATGTTTTCATACTTTTGTTTTGGTGGGCTTGTATTCTGGCCCAGTATACTTTCATTACCTTACCTTTCGTCGTACTCTGTTGGTTGGTTTTTGTTGTTTTCATGCATTTTGTTCCTTAGTGTTTTTACATTTCAGCATTTCTGGGCTTGGATATGTGTGTGTGTGTGTGCAGGTTCTTAGACAATGCCTCACATGAATAGTAAATTGCCTACTCGGTTCTAGTCACCAACGCCTGGCCTATTGGAGGCCGACTTAGGGAGTCACGGTGTGGGCCCCAATGTGACAGTTCATGATAGAGTGGTATCAGTGGTGGTTGTTTCATCCTTAGGACCATGAGTCTATGAGATTGGTTTGGGGACAAAGTGTTAAGTGTTTTGAGTTTGGCTTTCAGGCCAGAGACTCCAGTGTTGGTGTGGTGGCCAACGTATCCATACACCAGGACTCTGATAACCTGTTATTCGACTCAGTACACAAAGACACTGGTTGTGAGGAAATAAAATAATGATACAGGCATCATATAGGAATGGGTTGTGTTTTCCATATCCTTTGTGTCAACTATCCAAATATACTCATTGATCATGGTACATATTTTTTCATTATAGGATGCCTCTATGATGCATACCTGCTATGATTCAGCAGCGCGATCACGAGGATGACCCCTCAGTGATGAGGCTTCGATGTTGGGACCAGTCCCTCATGCATTGCCACCAGGTGGTGCACCTTCTATGCCACCACCAATGGAGCAGCCTGTGGTACCTGTGGTACTGACCAACGAGGATCGCATTCTTAGTGCGCTCTATGAGTTCCAGAGACAGAGACCCCCCAGGTTCCGAGGCGAGCCCGATCCTCAAGCGGCTGAGGACTGGCTTGTGGATGTGACTATAATTTAACATCTAGTGGGGAAACCAGCAGACCAGATGGTGATCCTAGGAGCGAGCCTTCTTCAGGTTTAGGTGGGATGATGGTGGAGTCTGATCACACAGACTCACAATGAGAGGGATCTTTTGTGGATAGCGTTTAAGTGACTCATCAATTAGGAGTTCTCTCCGGTTATGCTGAGAGCATTATGCATCCAAGAGCTTCTCCAAATCCAGCCGGGCAGTATGACAGTAGATGACTATACATCGAGGTTCACCAACCTTGCCAGGTAGTCGATGGATATGGTCAGGGATCAGTACTTCAGAGCTCGGAACATCGAGTGAGGTCTACGGTGGGACATCTGAGCTAGTGTCGTTACTCTATGCATATCGACTTATGCTAGAGTGCTCGAGCAGGAATTGGTGATCGAGAGATTCTTGGAGGAGTAGAGACAGCCGACGATAGTCAGATGTAGACAAACCGGTGCAGAGACACCGACAGCAGGGAGCCGGCGTCAGACAATGGGATCTGGACATGGGAGGCATCATAGGAGGACCCAGGATAGGGGATCTACAGTCCATGTCTCTCAGGATGGATACAGTCAGCCTAGGCAGAAGTGATGATACTCGTTAGATTGTAGGGGACATCTCGCTATAGATTGCCCGACCCGTCGAGCTGCTGATAGGGAAGCGGTGGATGGACCATCGAGGCAGAGGCAGAGAGTGGAGCATACAGACCCACCAGGCAGCAGACATGGAAGATGAGAAGGGAGAGTTGTGGGTGATGGTAGATGTTTCTACTTACTTCCACCACCACCCTCAGGAGGCCCGCACTAGGCTCAGGGAGCTGGAGGACAGGGACGGGGACACCTGCATGCGGTTGAGTCATACAACCCAGTGGCTCCAGGGATTATTCGAGGTACGGTATATGTATTTTCTACCGTATATGTTGTACTTATAGTCATAGGTTCCAGTCATTCCTTCATAACCACATGTCTTGTACGAAAACTCGGATTCCGGTAGAACCGTTGACTCGATCTTTATGCCTAAAGACACCTATGGGAGGAGACTCGACGATCACGCACCTTTACAGACAGTGTGATCTTACCGTTGGCGATGAGAGTTTTGGTTGGAACCTCTTGGTGGTATAATCGATGCCTTACAATGCCATTCTTGGTATGGATTGGTTATCTTCTGCCCATGCACAGATTGATTGTTTTAGGCAAAGAGTGTGGTGTGTCCACCGTGATAGAACAAGGTTTTCCTTTGTCAGAGAAAGGGAAACCCAGGTAGTGCAGAATAAACTTATGCATAGGAGGGTGCAACCAATCACTCATGAGATGGCTAGCCTTTCCCTTGGATAAATTTATGTTGTGTGCTCCCAGTTCCCAGCAGTAGTGGAGGAGTATGAGGATGTCTTTCCCGAAGATGTACCAGGATTACCTCCCCATTGGGAAATCAACTTCTACATCGACTTACACCACGTGACCACACTGATTTCCTCATCAGCATATCTGATGTCTCTCACAGAGCTTCATGAGTTGAGGGTGTAGTTGGAGGATTTGCAGATCAAGGGTTTCCTGAGACCCATCGTTTCACCCGGGGAAGCCCCAGTCTTTTTTTACATGATGGGAGATGGGAGTCTGAGGTTTTTCGTGGATTAACTGTGTCTGAACCTGGTGAAGGTGAAGAAAAATTATCAACTTCCTTGGATCTATGAACTCTTCAATCAACTAACATGGGCATAGTGGTTCTCAAAGGTTTACATTCAATCAGGCTATCACCAGTTACGAGTACTGGATGAGGATATACCGAAGACGGCTTTCAGATGATGCTACGGTCACTATGAGTACTTGGTTATGCCTTTCAGCATAACGAACACCCCTATAGTGTTCATGGGATGAGAAACCGTATTTTCTAGCGATACATTGACCGGTTTGTAGTGGTCTTCATCGACAACATCTTTGTGTACTCGACTTCAGAAGAGGAGTATGAGAGACACCTACGTATGGTTCTAGACGTACTTCGGGAGCATTAGCATTGTCAGAATCTCTCAAAGTTCCAGTTCTAGATTCAGGAGGTCCACTTTCTAAGACATTTCATCTCAGTAGATGGAGTAGCTAGAGACCCAGCCACGGTGGAGGCTGTTTTAGCATGGGAGCCACCTCGGAGCATGACAGAGGTGAGGAGATTCCTTGAATTGGCAGAATATTACCAAAGATTCATTCCTGACTTCTCTCGGATATCAGCACCAATGATATCCTTGAAAAAGAAGGTGAAACCCTTCGTATGGACGGAGAAGTGCCAGCAGGCTTTCTAGTAGTTGAGATAGAGATTGAAGAGCACCCCAGACATAAGACTTCCGGAGGAGGGTGTCGAGTACATAGTTTTCTATGACGCATTACTGAATGGGAAAATGCTGTGTCCTGATGCAATGGCAGACAGTGATTACTTATGGTTCATTCCATCTTAGTCCAGATGATAAAAAATATGTGACCAATGATCTCGAGCTAGCTGTGGTAGTCTTCGCATTGAAGATGTGGCAACACTACCTTATGGGAGGGCGGTTTATAGTCTACTATGACCACAAGATCCTCAACTACATCATTTCCAAGAAACATTTGAATCTGAGATAGAGGCATTAGATAGAGTTCATCTAGGACTATGATTTTGAGATCATATATACTCATGGGATGGGGAAAAAGTTGGTGAATGCTCTGAGCAGAAGATCGAGCTCACAACTATTGAGTGAGGTGACAAAATTCTTAGCCACGTTGCAGTTGTCGTTGGGGGACACGGAAGATACAGCCTACCTACAGTCAATGGTAGTCACCCCTCCACTCTAACAGTGGGTTAGGGAGGCACAAATAGGAGATTTCTACTATGTGGATTTACGTGCTCATTTATACATAAGACATGCTCCTAACTGATTTTCACATGGTGGGGAGCACACACTTCTTTTCAGAGGACGTAATGTTGTACCAGTGGTGTTGTAGGAGGAGGTCTGGTGAGAGTTTCATATATCCCCCTTGGTGGTACATCCTGGAGTGGAAAAGATGTACTAGGATCTCCGATGATTGTTCTGGGGGTCTGGCATGAAGAAGGTTGTAACAAAGTTCATTTATCGATGCCTTATATGCCAACAAGTGAAGGCTGAGCACCAGGTTCCAGCGGGATTAGATCACCCCTGGAATTTCTAGAGTGGAAGTGGGATGGAATATCGATGGACTTCATGACATGCTTACCATAAATGTCCATGGGGCATGATTCGATCTGGTTGATCATTGACCGACCCACCAAGATGACCCACTTCCAAGCTATAAAGGAGCATAGTTCCGTAGAGAGCTTGGGACGCCTCTACGTGCATGATATAGTTTGGCTTCATGGAGTTCGATCGACAATAGTCTCAGAGTGAGATGCATGCTTTACATCCCGGCTATGGAAGGGGTTGCAGGAGGCTTCTAGGACTCAGCTATGCTTGAGCACAATGTTTCTTCCCTAGACTGATAGTCAGATAGGGAAGGCCATTCAAGTTCTACAGGATATGCTGCGAGCCTGTGTCTTGGAATTTGGTCACAGTTGGGAGGACCACCTACCATGGTTGTAGTTTGCGTACAACAATAGCTACCACTCCACCATTGGTACGACATGATTCGAGGACTTTATAGGAGACCCTACCAGTCAAAACATTGCTGGACCGACCCCGGAGACTCAGCAGTCATAGTTCCATAGTTGGTTCAAGGTACCACCGAGAAGGTGGAGGTCATACGAGAGAGGATGAAGACTGCACAGATCCGGCAGAAGTCTTATGCTGATTGAAGATAGAGACATCTGGAGTTCGTAGAGGGAGACCATGTCTTTCTTCGGGTCTCACCTCGATGAGGGTTACAGAGAATTGGCCAAGGTGGAAAGCTATCTATGAGGTTCATCGAACCTTTACAGATATTGTGTAGAGTTGGCGAGGTAGCGTACCACTTAAATCTACCACCACAGTTGCATCAGGTACATGATATCTTCCACGTGTCGAAGTTGAGGAGGTACGTGCCTGACCCATCGCATGCCATCGACTGGGGCGAGCTTGACATTGAAGATGTAGTGACCTTTTCTCAGTACCCGATGGAGATTGAGGATCGGCAGGAGAGGATCCTTCGTGGGTGAATGATTCCCTTGGTGTGCATCTAGTGGCATCACGAGAATCTTCAGAAGAGCACGTGGGAGTAGGAGGCCCAGATCTGTGCCCTGTAGCTGCATCTTTTTGAGTAGCCTTTCTTTTAGATTTTCAGGGACGTAAATCCCCATGGTGTGGATAATGTAATGTCTCGGATTTTTCGTGTCTTAGTTTTAAATATTATATTGAATTATTTCGAGATAGGTTACGAAAATGGCACATCATTCCGAGGCCCAGTGAGTCTGGAATAGTGGGTTGAACATTTATTTAAATTAATTGAGTCGACACTTGTACGTGGTTGTGGAAATTTCCAAACTTATGCCCGAATTAAAAATCTGAGGTCCCCATTGATTCTGAGGTGACGATTTTACCAAAGATCGAGCCTAAACTCGACCGGTGCACGTGGAGGGAAAAATGTTAATTTTAAGACGTTTTAAAGTTTATTTTATTTATTTTCTGGAAACATCAGTTGTAGCTCGGCAATGGGGAAACTGTTTCCTTAATAAATGGTGCATCATAATGACTCATGAATGGAAAGTTGGACTCATTAATACCGCATCGTATTTTTTGAATGTCAAATACATTTCCCATTTTTTGGGATAATTGAACGTCGATCATTGGAGAAAGATTGTGAGGATTGTTAGAGAAAAATCGTAGCGATGAACCACAATGGATCGAAGTTGCGAATCTCTAAACCAACAAGGTTGGAGGATCTCAACTAAAATGGTATCACGACCTCTCTTTCGACAATCAGTCCCTTCATGAAGTAGGGGTTTGTTATTTAATTTTTCTTTTCTTAACTTTTCATTTAAAATATGAACGCGGATCAACCATAAACAAGTTGATTTGGGGATTCTTACGTTCTTGCGGGAGGTATTTCATTTAGAGGATTATGGGGGAAATTAATCCATGTTGATTTTGTTGCTGATTTTCTGCTCTGTTTAAGCCTATTAATGGGAGTGGATCAATGCCGTGATGAACGATGGAAAAGGTTCGTTCATCTTTTTCTTTTATCGGTTTTCCTTCCCCAATTTTCATCTCACATGTTCTTCGCGTTCTTTGCGGGGAGATGTACAACGGATCGTTGCGCATCTGTTATACGATGCAGTGATCCCAAATTGAATAATAGAAACCCAAACAACATTGAAGAGGTGGGACGCTGATAGCAGATGACGAATAGGGCATGATCGGGAATGGCCATTCTTCGAGTGTTCTTTGCGCGGATGGATCGTTGCATGTTTTTGGAGCCGATCGGAGGACCAAAATCAACGGAATCGTCTTCGTGGTGTCGGGGAAACAAAATTTTGGGAGTTTCATGGTGATCGAAGAGTTGGATCGATGAAGGGAGCATCACCAGAAGCATGACGGTGAAGGTCCGCATTTCTAGAAATTATCAGAATACAAGACATGTACTTCTGAAGAACATGTCGTGTAGTACTGGCAGTGTTGGGATGGATTTTGGGGGCCAAATAGGAATCACATGGCGTGTTAGACTTTCCCCAAAGCTCGACATATATTTTGGGAAGTATAGAAGCACGAGTTGGACTAGACAGCTTCATGCGACATGATGTGTACAACATGGAAGAGGTGGATACGCGGAACTATGTGTTTATCTAGGGGGTACACGGACATGGGATGGAGTACATGACCGTGTACTCTGTCACATGGACAGGCGAGGCCAGTAACGTGGGCCACCTCATGTACCTATTACACGGGTTAGATTACAAGGGTTGATGACCACGTACGGGCACATGGCTAGCATACATGGACCCAACCACAGTCACTCAAACAAGGAGTGTACCCCGTACTACACGCCGTGTACTCATTTTTTCTACTCGACCAGCCTTACAACACGGTCTGTTGTACACGGGCAGTACCCGGGGTCATAAAAAATGACGTGTAACATTTCTACACACAGTGTGCCGTTTGGAAAATGGCATGGTCCTCTTTTTCACCACATCTTGGACATATTTTGTTTGGGATAGTTCCCCTTCTTATAATTTACATGAAGGTCATGCATCCTTTTCTTTTACAAGATTATGATCCCTTTAGTAGGACTTTCTGGGATAGAGTCAAGCATCCATTATATAGGCCCATATCAAGATACTCTAATCATTTTTGACCCTCGGTAGAGTCCAGCATCGACATGACCAACTCCACCAAGGATCGATCCTCGACCTAGCACGTAAATTCCGGATACGTTTCTATATTCGCGATGGCCCTGGAAATGATCCTCATCTATGTATCGTGATCTTTCCCACTCAATAGCGTGTCTCCCGTAATGAGTGCATCTAACTACCTTAACCCTCTCACACAGAGGAATGTGTCTCCCGTAATTAGTGTAACTACTTCTCATGACGTTTCCTGATGAATAGTACTTCTCAGATGGACGTCATCAGAGCTATATGACTCGTGGAGTGTGTTCTCCCAGAATGATTACTTTGTGGAATCTTCGAACTGAACCCCTAGATGGGGGTATGTGGTTGTGTGACTTGTCTCTAGACTATGGGCTTGGGTTCTTAGTATATTTGGATTGTTCTATATGTTATTTAGATATATACTATTTATAGGTGATAATACCTTTAAATTTTGTACTGATTTGTGGTTTTTGGGGTCCTCTACTGAGTTTTGTTATACCCACCCCTGCACAGGCTTTGCCCGCACATGTTATGTCTTGTGCAGACGGGCATCCTTTTGACAGAGTCCAGGGAGGACCAGGACAGTACCGAGATTTATAAGTTCCCAATAGGTCGAGGCATTCCTATGGATACGATTTGTAGTCCCAGTACCTATTTTGTTTACAGGTTTGAATTTGCAGTTTTTAGACTTTTGTTTTGGTGGGCTTGTATTTTTGCTCAGTTTACTTTTATCTGTTAGTTGGTTTTTATTGTATGCATGCATTTTGTTCCTTAGTATTTTTACATTTCTTCATTTGTGGGCTTGGAGATGTGTGTTTGTGTATAGGTACTTAGGTAATGCCTCACATGATTAGTAATATTCCTACTCGATGCTAGTCACTAGCCTCTGGCCTATTAGAGGCGGGCTTGGGCAGTCATAGCGCCGGCCCCACTAGGATGGGCCGTGACATGTTGTGTACTTCTTAAATCATCTCAGGGCCCACAAGGACTAGAATAAACATTTTTAGAGTGAATCATTTGGTTAACATCCATATGCGCATAAGCAAGTGCCATGTGCATGTATTCATAGTCAAAAAATGGTCCTGGATGATAGATATCCATTCCCAGGGACATTAAACCTTATCGTGATGAGACAAACTCCAACACAATAAGTATTATTTGTGGAGTGTGTAAAATACAAGGAGGGTTATAGTACCCTAAAACTTATGTCACCATACAGCGAACTCATTCTCATGGAGAGTATATTATCTAATGTTGAACTATCTTTTTCCCAGACTAGTGGGTCTAGTGAGAATAACTAATATTTTACTGGGGATACATGGTAGACCCTACAAGAATTATGATTTTCATGGTTGGGCCTTAATTTATCCATAAAATATTTGGATGATGAGTTTAGAAGGCAGACACATGACTTTTTCTTTGGTCTCCCTTCGTTATTTTTTGACCTAAAAAATTTTGTTCCTATTTCATTATCAATTTAGAGTCATCTGGTTTTTGTTAAATAAGCGATAATGTTTATGGTTGTATAGCATTGACCAAATCATAGTCATTTTAGGGCAATGAATCACATGTACCTAACATTGGATATGTGACAAAAGAGCTAAATTAGGATACTTAGGGTCAAGAGAAGTCCAACATCTTCTTAAGAAGTGTATGGAAATGTTTTAGATCATATATAGAGTTCTTTATGTCGAGTGGTAATGATATGGGATAGTCATACTGGGATTAGTTCATACACATTGGGGTGTTGAATCCTTCCATAGTTGTGTTAGGGCTCACAAGGACTATAATGTCCTTTTTCAGTGTGATAAATTTGGATGAGGGCTATAGGTACATATATAGGATCTATATGCATGTATGAATAGTAAAAAGGGGGTCACTAAAGTCTGATATCCTTTCTAAGGGCCAATAAATTTATATGGTGATTTGAGAAATTCAAAAAATGTATTGTTGTATATGGAATTAGGTGCTTCTACATTATGGTTGTAGCACCTCATACTCTAGTTTCCTAGGTAAGTCTCTGTAGCCCTTTTGTGAAGGATGAAAATTGAAGATGGTCTGCAATGTTTATTATCATTTATTTGGGATGCTTTTCTTTTCATTTTATCATCATACGATAAGGAAAAATTTATAATGTTTAAAATAATATGGTAATTATGTGCTTTTATGGAGTTTAATAGCATGTGGTAAGGATGTACTCTCAAGCAGATCAGTTCAATATAATAAGGATGTATGAACTGACATGAATATGTGGGAATGATTTAGTTGGGACCAAATACGATGTCTTGTCCATAATTATGTATCTTATGAGGATGATAATCAAGACAAACATATTTCTGGAAGGCCATATAGTTTAGAATATTGCAGTGAAGGCTGATGCAGACCGACGTGAAAGGTGGTAATGTTATCGTTGGGCCCAATGATGGAGGATGGGTGTCACTACATATCTCATTAGGATAAGAATCAAGTCATGTGTAGTGATGGAATGGGAAATACTTGATGTTGGTATGAACCATATGAGAAGGTGGGAATTATTTATGTTGATTGTTGTAGATGTACAAAGGATTTGAAATCCACATGTCACTATGTATCACGTGTTGATATGAATCAATCTACAGTTAGTTCTTGATGTTACATACAGTTTAATATATTATAGTGAGTATTGGGTAAGCTATCATGAATTGACAGAAACACTGTGGTTGGGAACATGGGTGGATGTTTGGGATTCACTATGTGTCTCAGGAAAATGAGAATCAAACCACACATAGTTCTAAAAATTCTCTGCAGTTTAATGTCATGTGGTAAAGATGAAGGTGGACCGATGTGTATAAATGGATATTTTGCGGTTGGGAATAATGATGGAGACTAGGAATCAGCATGTATATCATGGAAATGATAATCAATCCACATATAGTTTTGGATAACCGTGTAGTTTATCATTAGGCAGTGAGGGATGGTGCATGTTGAGGCCGATACGCCTTGTTCATATAGGGATTCCTTTACTGTATTTCCTAAGTCCATGGGAGCCATGATTAGTGCGAGAAACAAGGATCGATATGGGACCCATGTAGGACTTGCGTACTGTGCATCATGTAGTGGGTGTACCAATATATAAGATCGATGTGTCATTACGTATAAAATTTTAAAATGTGAATCAAGACGTATGTAGTTCTAGAAGAACCATGTAATTTAACATCATGTTGAAAAAACATAGGTGACTTGACATGAATGGGGATGAATATCACATATCCATGTAGTTTTTTATCATGAGGTTAGGACATTAAGACACCAATCATAAATGGGGAGGTTCTGCGTCAGTGCAATTTAATATTGTGCGGTAAGGACATTGGATCACCCATCCTAAGAGAAAATTAATCTTGTGACTGGCCCCAAAAAATAGAGGTTCGGGATTCACAACATATCCTATTATGAAATTAATGAACCCACATGCAGTTATTAAGAAACCGTGCAGTTTAACATCTTATGTTAAAGAGATATCCCATATATATTTAATGTCATTTGTTCAGGTTGAAGGATGACACATAGTTTAACTTCTTGCTTCCAGGATGAAATTGTACTGAATAATTTCATGTACCAATAATGAATGAGGGACTTATACTGATGTGGATTCCTTTGTTATGGTGTCTATAAAAAGTATTTCTTGAGACATCATGCATTGGTGGGTGGTCTAACATGCTCCCCATAAATTTTGGACAATGAGTAAGATTCATTATTATAGACAGTATTTATGTTGTTAGGTCCTTAGCTATTGGGATCCAATATCAAGGGTTTGTTTACTGGTATCATTTGGGTTCTAAGATCCAACACTAGTTCTCATTTTAGTAATGAATGTAGGAGAACCTTCCAATTGAAGGCTCATGTAATATGGTTTTGATGAATTTCCAAATTTTTCAGTGTGTGAAACCTCTTCTCCTATAGACATTCAAACTCATCCAATCAGTTTAGATATTATTCTACATCTATGAGTTGTCTATAAGTTTCTATTTATATTTAGGGGTGATGAAACTCTACGGGTAAAACTACATCAGTCCCAAACACCAATGAATATGGAATTTCTTGTGTAGTTTTATCTATGGTGGTACTATAGGCCAACAAAGCATGTGGGAGTTTATCTTTCCAAGACGTATTATCATTGTTTACTATATTCTAGATTTTATTTGATGGAGTCTCATTGAAGGGATATATATTTAAATTTTTAGTTGCATGATAGTGGTATGAGTGATTAGAATCGATGTTTTATTCTTGTTAAATCATCATTAACATAATGGAATGGATGTTTGTGTCATTATTCATGTAAAGACCTAGGTTTTTGGAATGGTTCAAAATAACAACCCTGTTTGAATTATTCAATTAGTGTTTATGATAATTTTTTTGATGATCAGAACTCAATTTATATAGTTTCATAGTCCATATTTGTTGGTTTTGGGATGGTTTAGAGTCTAGGAGAGTGTATTTGGTGTTCAGAATTGTTTCAGATGCACCTGAGGCCCGAAAGCTGCATTTTTGGGAAGCAGCTGCGGGCGCATGGTTTATGGAAACCTCTTCAATGGTGGTGCACGACCATCCAAAACCTCTATATTTTTTACAGAGGTTGTCGACATGTTTTTCTAGATGTTATATAAAACATGATGGGTGCTCATTTGGTCTGGAGATCTTAGGCAGTGTCTTCAGCACGATTACCAAATAGTTTGGAAAACCGCATGGGTAAATCGTGGGGCCTAGTAAATGTGGAAATTTAGAAATTTTCTTTTTTTATTATTTCCATATATGCTCTCGATTTCTTCCTTCTTGGTCATTCATAACAAGGGAGATGCTCCCCTTTTCTCCTTCCAGCTGATCTTATCCCATCTCTCAATCAGACCTCTATTATTCGATCTGTCAGATGCTATAGAATCTCATCTATAAGTCTAACACCACACATAGCTCTTATTCATTGATAATTCATCTTACAGACAATTGTTTCTATCCAAGACAATTTTATGGTTTTATATGGAAACTCATATCAACATCA
The DNA here is from genome assembly GCA_963277665.1 of Viscum album. Taxonomy (NCBI): domain Eukaryota; kingdom Viridiplantae; phylum Streptophyta; class Magnoliopsida; order Santalales; family Viscaceae; genus Viscum; species Viscum album. The sequence goes on along the minus strand of OY728140.1, from coordinate 1,719,405,054 downwards.
ATCCTCTTGAAAATGAACTTCAAAATCAAACTTCCCTACATCTACATGTCAATGTTAGGTTTTACATACCTTGTTTTGAGTTTTTGCGGACTTTTAGGGGGTGCGACCTATGGCTGTTTTTGGGTATTTTGAGAAAGACCATGTTATACTTCTCACTTCATATCAAAATAATCATGCGACCTATGGGAATCCATTGGACATTCCCAATATCTTTTTTCTCTTGAGCAAGGCCGAGTTAGAGGCCATTACACTAAGGGGTATTATTTCCCAAGGTGCCAAAAATTAACTAAATTGAATTTTTTTTCTTGAAATTTTTTTTTTTTTTTTTATTCTAGATTACTTAAATAGATTAGAGGCATTAGATACAACCATATTAAATTATAATGATTTTTTAAGATATGCAATTCAATAGTCTAAATTTAATTGATTGTTTATAAATGGATAATAAATTTTATATCTGTAATTGCTTGAATTGTATGACATGAGACCCAATGGGTCGGGATCGGAGTGGCCTGAGATGAGGTTGGGATGACATGGCCATCAAGATTGAGTGATGTTGATCATTGGTTTGGATTGGCCTAGATTTTATTGATTGTTTTTTACCACATTATTGGGCATCATGGACATCAGTTTGGGGTAGTGCGACTATCAGGTTGGGCATGGCCTGAGATACATGGATGAAAATGCCATCATATTTGAGAAACAGTTCTCAGTGGGATGAGGTTCTATAGATGGTTTGGAATAGGTTCTTAATTGGTGATTTCCACTCATTCAAGATTTAAAATGTGACTATTATGTCATGTGCACATAGGTTGACTCAGTGATGGGGTGGTTTTGACCACTCATGTGGGTATAGGGCCCTTATAGTTGTAGATTAGGTATTTATGATTTGGGGATGCTTGACATAGAAATAAAAATAGAATGGGAGGATCCATTGGTTTATAGAAAGTACGATATTGGGTTGGGGGCCGAGGCTTTATGTGCTTGAGGCCATGGGTCGAGATATTTATTTTAGGACATGCCTCATTGTTCCTCTATTTTTTGTTCCATGGGAGGATGTTAGCGTTCGATCAGGGGACTGTGGGATTTAGATAAAATTGATTGGGAAAGCCTTTAGGATGTTGGTACTATGAGACACGAGGTGTCAAGAGACATGTGGTACCAGGATATATGATTGGGGTGGAATATGAGGTATCTTCCGAGCATTACGACTACAGGGTAACCTTGGCCCATGGGTTCTAGACACTCTTTCAATCTAAGATTCTAGTGATGGCTGAAGCAAGTGGCACTCTCTAGTGTATACAAACCAATAGTTGAGGTTGTGATTATTATTTCTTCGTACTGTATATATTTCATAGAGATGCATGTCTTCTTAAACACATATTCTTGGTATGCACCATTGGGTGGCATCCTACTGAGATTCATCTGACACCCTAAATCTGCTCTTCTAGATGTGTTTAGTCCTTATGAATTTATTTATTGGTAATGAATAATCCTTAAGAGCTGGATCATAGTGTTGTTTGACAAGATGATTGGTGTATACCTTGAGGTCATGCTTAGCTGGAGTTTTTTTACTTTTCATTTAATTTTATCTTGTTTATTATATGTAGCTACTATGTTCTACCACCATAATCACCTTGGAAATTGTATGGAACAAATTCACATGGAATACTTGATTTTCTCATTTTTTTTAAGAGATGATACGAGTTATTTTTTGGGCATTCTTTTAGGATTACCTTACACTATTACTTCTGTATATTTATCAATTCTGTTGTTTATTTATATATACTTTGATTCCACTATGTGGGTCTGGTTTTAGTCCCCTCATTCATTTATTCCCACTTTATGTAATGTTATTATGCTTGGCCTATTATTTTATCAATTTATAGAGGGTATATCCTCCAAAATATATGTTTTCACACCCACACTACTATTTATCAACCTTTGGTGTTTGGGGAGGATGGCCGAAGGCCAGTGGAACCCGAACCATTGGCACTACTCGGGTTGTTGTTCGGGTCAGGGATGTTAGAAGTGGAATCATAGGAGTTTATTTTATTTATTTTATTGGTATTACAATTTGGGGATATTGTAGGTTGAATATTAGTGGTTATTATAACTAGATTTTGAACATGTTAATGGGTACATTTAGACCGACATATGAGGGATGAATTGAGTTACCTAGGGTGGGTTATTTTATTTTACTTTTGATCAGACTATGTTTTATATGATTTCCACAATGGAGGATCACTTTAATTGTGGTGATTATTGGTTGTGATATGTGACCCTTGACCCAGTACGATAATGGAGAATTGGTCCTTGGCCCAGTAATATTAGGTGTGGTAGTTCCTATTTTGATAGGCACATGTTTTGTGTATTTCAATTTCATATATGAACGTATTCCATGTGAAGTTGTAATACCATGTGAATAATATCATATTCTATGAATAAATGTGAAATTCCATAATTTAATTCTTTTGAATTGTGAGGAGTGATATTACATGATATATATATATATATATATATCTGTGTGTGTGTGTGTGAAAACTCATGTGGCATGAGGATTGGGATTCCCTCTTATATGAGCAGGCATGTATTATTATTGAGGTGACTATGATTACCCAGATTTGGGGACTAGGTTTTAAGTTTGAGGTAACATGGATGTTGGGACGGGAATGGACCAATGTTATAATGATTCTTGGCTCTGTTAAGTGTGGTTAAGGATTCCATGAGGCCGTGATGTCATGGGGCATGGTCGCGATAGGGGAGAGTGAGGGTAGAGTTAATATGATGCCTCTTTACAACTTTCCCTATATTCGTTATATGTATATATATTTCAATTTATAAATGGGATGTTTCAACATTTAGGGTATTCAGTGGGCTCCTTCTAGAAGGATCAAATGGAGAATCAGGAGGGTGGGGGTACATTACCATAGGAGCATGATCAGGTTCATACACAAGAGGGTTATGCAGAGCATGAGCTGCAAGTATAGGCTTAGGGACAGGCTCGACATTAGGGTCCAGTATAGGTAGGGTAGTTGCAATGTTTGATAGCGTTCGGGTCGTGGCTCCATGATCATATACGACCATGCCTTATTTGTGTTTTGGATGGGAACTATAGAGGTTCTTAGGGAATGTATCCCTTAGTGTACTATCATACTCTATAGTTTTAGTCATAGTAACTGTTAATTTTTCATGGTGAGGGTGGTCCTCAGTTGGTTGAGAACTGGATAGTGAGAACACAAATGCTTTTCAAGTATCTTGAGATGCCTCTAGGGAGAAGGTTCAAGACGGTGATGTATATTCTTAGAGGGTGAGTTAAGCACTATTTTGGATATATAGGTTCAATCTCGTATACATGAGGGACTATCCCAGAAAGACTTTTATGGAAGGTTCTTCAAGCTCTTTTTTCTTTGAGACGCTGAGGGTAGAGAGAGATCATGAGTTCTTGAGCCATAAGTTGGGTGACATGTCCCTCATGGACTATGTAACTGCATTAACTGTGCTATATTACATTTAACCAGGTATGGTGAGAAATGCCTCCTCGATGGTGAGGTGCTTAAGGGATGTCTTATAGACACCATTCACGTGTAGGTAAACATCTTTAGCTTAGCCTCATTTTTAGAGGCAGAAGATCTGGTTCTCATATTAGAGGGAAACCTTATGGTATGTCCCATTTTCATTGGGTAGTGGAATCAAATGATGGTTCAAATTGAAAAAATGGGGTTGGGATGAGTTCTATTAGGGTGAATGACAATGGACTCAACTATAGAGCCTTGAGGTAGTTCTTCAGTGATTTTATTTCAGTGCGGGATGGTATGGGATGTCCGGAATCAATTTGATTAGCATCCAAAGAATTTATATGCATGTGGATAGGTTGGAAATCTTGAGAGTTTATGTAGAAAAACTGCTCATAAATTTAGAAATTTGGGACCAGGACAAACTATGGTGTCTGGGGTTGGATGGGGACTAGTACCACATGTGGGTAGTTGGGGTTCGACTGCACACAAAAGATGTGGGAGAGACAGTGGGGCATATACATGATGTTAGTTTCTAGTGGATGGTGTAGCACCATACGGAGGTTAGGATTCATGTAGCCATGTGTCAGGCCAGGTGGACTCCATGGAGCTTCCTGGGGATGTATAGGCTAGAGAGCCAATGATGGTCAGACGTACTCCACAGGTGCGGCTGTAGTTTGTTTTTTATTTCCTTTGGCATGACATGTTGAGAAAAGTTTCAGACATACAAGATGTTTCTTAGCCGTTTGGAACCATCTCAGGTTCGTGGTTATATATATATATATGATGTTCTTTGCATCAGGTGCATCGTTGGATGCATGCTATGAGGTTATTAGGCATCAGGGGATCTGAGGGATGCATGTTATATGAGGTGCCCTGGGCATATGGGCATCAAGGATAATATTTGTGAATGGGGTGTGAGGAACTGATAATATTTTGAGCATCCATGGGATGAGGGACATCTTTGTTCCATGGGTCACATGGGCTCGAGGAGGGCACTGATGCGGTGCGAGATATGATTGGGTGTCAAGAGTGACACAGGAGCACCTAATGAGGTGCAGTGGTGATGTTTCATCATGAGAGATTCATGGGTCCAAAAATAGGTCAATGGACAATTATCTTATTTGAGATTTTGTTTTGGATAGACTGAGTTTGGAAATTCCTACGTTGGGGAGCCCCTTGATAACTTTGGAATGAACCCATATGACTTGGGTAGTATGGGATCCTTATACTGGTACATGTGAGTTCGACACAGCCTCCATGTGTTTTTGATAGCATGGTGATTACTATGTTATGGTGGGGAGATTGTAACAACCCTGGTTTCTTGAAAGGGTCAAAAACCCCAATAATATTGTGTTTTTCAATTAGTGTTAATGATAATTTTTTTTTCATTGATTAGAACACAATTTTTAGAGTTCTGTAGGACTAATATGATGTTTTTGGGTTGTGTTAGAAGAATGTAAAATGCCTCAAGTTTTCTAAATGATTTCATGAGTGTCCGAAGACAAAATTAATTTTTTTTGGAAGCTAGTGGAGGTGCATGGTTTATAGAAATTGTGCGAGTGGTGATGTACAACCATGTGACCACCTCTGTAGTTTTGATAGAATTTTTTTACATGGTTTTTTCATGGTATTGGAAACTATGATGGGTGGTCATTCTGGTCTATAGATCTTAGGTTGTGGATTTCTCATGGTTTCCACAAAGTATTCCAAATAGTGAGGGTAAACTGTGTGACCCGGTAAATGTGGGAAATCACCATTTTCACTTTTTTCTTTATTTCCATTTTTACCCCCTATTCCTTATCGGTCACACATAGTGGAGGATAAGCACATCATTACTGCATATATCATATTTGAGACAATTTTAGGGTTTTTGATAGAAACTAAGATCTATGATGATTAAGTTCGAATTGGACTTCTATTTTGTTTATATTGATGTCTATTAGTCTAAGGTTGGTGGTGCATAACTTGGTTTGAGTTATTGTGGAATTTTCAGTGGTGTGACCTATGGTATGATTTATGGTATTTGGGGAGAGACCCTATTATACATCTTTCTTCATATCAAAATGATCATGTTACATATAGGTTACCATTAGAAATTTCTAATACCCTTTTTCCTTGAGTAAGAATGGGTTAGAGGTTGTTTCTATATAAGGTATTTTTAATGGGGGTGCCAAAATATTAAAAATTGAATTGTTATTCATTAAATATATTTTTAAAAAATATAATATAAAATGGTTAAACTAATTAGAAGAATTAAAGACCTACTTATAAAATTATTATCATTGTTAATATATGAAATTCAATCATGTAAATTAAATTTCTTAATTAATTTTTTTTGTTTAAATTGTATATATGTAATTTCTTGAATTTCATTAGATGAGACCCAATGGGTAGGGATGGGAGTGGCTCGGGATGAGGTTGGGATGGCATGACCATCGATATTGGGAGATGTTGATCAGTAGTTAGGCGTGGCATGGATTTTCATCATTGGTTTTGACCACAGGATTGGGTGTCATATACATAAGTTTGAGGCAGTATGACTGTCAAGATGGGCATGACCTAAGGTACATGGAGAGCAAGGACATCATATTTGTGATACATGGTTGCAAGGGGACAAGGTTTTGGAGATATAGGGTCTTAGGTTACCACTACATGATTTCTACTTACTCGTGACGTCCAAAGTGCCAATTGAGTCATGCACTCATATATTGAATCCATGATGAGGTTGTTATGACCACTCATGGGGGTAAAGTCCCCCAACTGTTACAACTGATGTATTTATGATTTTGGGGTAATTAACATAGAAAGCCACATAGAAGGTGAGGAGAATTTAATTGATAGAAATGAGGCTATGGGATTGGGGTATGACGCTCTCCATGCTTGAGGCCATGGACCTGGATATTTATTTGATGATAGGAATCGTTGTTCCTCTAATTTTTGTGTCATGGGATGAAATTAGCATTCGTGTAAGGGTTTGTGGGATAAGAAAAACTTATTTGGGATTTCCCTCGAGATGTATGTACTTTGAGACATGAGGTGTATGTAGGAATGTGGTTCTAGGCTATATGATTGGGCGGGGAACCTGATGGTTCACCTAAACATTGTGACTATAGGGGTACCTTGGCCCATGGGACAAGGTCTCTCTTTTATTTTGAGATTCCATCAAGGGAAGAAGTAGGTGACATTCCCTAGATTCTGCTAAGCACTAGTGGAGGTTGTGTTTATTAATGCATTGTACTATTTACTTTTCATAGAGGTGCATGTATACTTACCCACATATACTAGGTACAAATCATCGGGTGGTATATAATCAGATTCCCTTCACTCCCTAAACAGGACCTTCAGGATGCTTTTAAAAAATATGAATATATATATATATATGAAATTTATTAGGCATAGGATCTAGATCATAGTGTTGTTTGGAATGGAGATTTGAATGGACCTTGAGGTTTTGAATAGATGGATGTTTGTTCAGTTTTGTTTTAGTTTCACCATGTTTATTATATGTAGCTATTGTGGTCTACAATGGGTAGTACCTTGGATACTGTATTGTATGAATGGATTGGAATTCCTGCTTATATTTTTTTTTGCAGTGGATAGAAGTTATTTTATGGAATGCTATTTTTTTTACATACCATTGTTGCTTTTATTTATTTATCACTTCCTCTATTTATTGATATTGACTATGCTTCTGCTCTGTGGGTCTTATTCAAGTCTGCTAACTAATTTATTATCATTTCATGTTACCTTATTATTCCTTAACTGTTTTATTATCTATTCCAAGAGGGTATATGCTCCGTACTATATCTTTTTAACCCCTCGCTTCTAGTCAAAACCATTTGGTCTTTAGGGTGTTAAACCAATGGCCAGTGGAACCTGGACTTTTATCACCATTCGGGTGGATTTTTGGGCCAGGGATACTATATTCTATCAATATTGCATGAGGGAATCTGATCCTGGTGATAATATGCAACTTCATGAAGTTTATTTTATTCTTCATCCTGACTTCTTTGTGTGTTATTACCTCAGCCTATTTGGAAATGAATTTGGTAGCAATAAGGGTGTACTTGAACTACTTAGTGGTGGTTAGGGGATATGTCCCCACAACATCCATACACCAAATGGAAATTTTCTAGAAATATTTTTCTATTCGTAGAAACTCCAAGGGTATATGGATAATGTTTTCATGAATATTTCATGCATGACGTCTCCTATTGAACTATATGTAGTCATGTATCATGGATTTCCAATAGTATCCCATCCCCCGGATCAAGTGGTACAGATTCATCCAATATTGATGAGAGATGCAGGAACCTGCATGGACTTCATCAATTTCATTGATAAAATCTAATTATTCTATGAATATGAGGATAATTCCGTCAAATACACATTTTTAGAGAAATGTTTTCTCATTCGGTTTGTCCTTTATAGTGATGTTTGCTTCTTGGTTCTGAATATGTTCCCATATAGCATGATCCATCGAGAGAATCTCATCTTAATGATATCCAATTATATGATCCATCCATCCATGGGTGGTCTTTGGTTTATCATGCTTTGAGGAGTGGTTGAACTGATTGATCCCTTCCATATCACATTCAAAAATCAATGAGACCATTATTCAATGTGAGAAATGGAAGGTTTCTTCTAACTGATTAGGGTTGGCAAGGATGGTGGTGGTGCACAATAGTGTGTTGAAATGTGAATTCTATGAAGGAACATACTTCTAGGTGGGAACAAAGGGTAATTATTCCATTAGTCCCCTAACATATATAGTAAGGGGTCTGGATTTTCTTTTTTAATCACATGTTCTCTATTTATATTCTTTAAGACTTGTTCTGAGTCCACTTTGATATTTAGATTGCCTATGTGCAGTGGTAGGGATAATTCCAGTCTATGGAAGGGGGATTTAACTCGACCACATTATTTTTGAAGCCATCAGATAGTGATTAAGTGTAGGGAAAAATAATCTGTCTAGAGAGAAAAGTCCAATCCATAGACCAACCCAATTCAGGTTCATGTTTTCCATTGTCATGCCTAAAGGACTATGGGGGTGTCACAAAGTACATCTCCCATGTCCAGGGGGTGTCATGGGAATAAAAGTATTCTTCATCTTGGACATCAGTGTATTATAGTGTATTTTATTGGGGTGCATGTGCTGAGATGAATTCAGTTGCAACATTTCCTTTCACTGATATCTATGATATGAAATGAATATCATATTGCTATAGAATGACCACCCAGCAAGCTAATATCCCAGTCAAAATGTAGCCGCCAAGGATGTACTTGAATAAGTCTATACAAGATACCAAATGTGGTTTTTGGTTATGAAAGTATTGAATCATCTTTTTTACTACAAAACATGTGTGTGATGTAGTTTTTTTACATCAAAATATCATGTATTATTACCTAACATGATCGAAATAAGGTTGTAGATATTGTTATCTCTTCCTACATCATTTATCTATTTGATGTGGGTACCCAATGAGCATTCCATTAAGGACACATATAATATGATATTCCTCCTTCCACTAAAGTCATCAGAACCTTTGGGTGTAGCAAGTATTTCATGATACATTCGAAGGATTTTTTGAAATCCGCATCCCATCATTAAAATATTCCCTTATTCATTAACAAGGAGAATGAGAGATATTTTATGGCTATGATGGCTATGAATCACTAAATTTTGGTTTGGTTCCCATTAATTCTCCTCAGTTATTTGAGATTTTTTGTGGGTGACGTCCCAATGATAGAAATGGTCTTCCCTGGGTCAACTTCACTACAGCAGTTGTGTACTATAAATCCATGGAAGTTTCTTGATGTCACCCAAAAAGAAAACTTTGTCAAATATATCATTAGTCTATGATGTATTATCTTCTTGAAGATTGTTCAGAGATCAATGAAGTGATCACATCTCTGTCAGGATTTAATTATAAGGTTGTTGACATAACACTTGGTCATCCTTCTTAAGAATGTCCTAAAGATGCGATGCATGGTGCGCTGATATGTGGAACCAAATTTTATTAGTCTAAATGGAATGTAATGTTAATGTATGATCCCTCGTGGTTTCCTAAAGGTAGTGGATTATTCATCCTATGGTCCATCTTGATCTGTTTGAAGCATGAGTACCAATCCATAATTGGAAGGCCTTGGAAGCTAGATGTTGCATGGATACATAGTTATGTGATTAAAATTTGGAAGTCTTCTTTCGGGAAATGTCATTTATTTTCTCTGAAGTCAATGGAGACATTAATATTTTTCTTATTTTTCTTTATGGGGATGATATTGGAAATCCACCTTGGGAATTTCACTTCTCTGATGGAATTTTTATTGATTAATTTTTCAACATCCACCTCTACATTAGTGGCATGAGAAGGATGGATTCTCATAGAAGCATGCTTGAAGCCTTGATTCTCTTTGAGTAGTCTAAGATGGTGTGTTTCCACATATAGATTGAGTCTCGGAATTCATGTATAATTATAGGTGAACACATGTTAGTGATACTTAAAAAATGAAATGTAAATATCTTTTTATTCAATGGGAATTGTGACACTAATTAGAGTGGGACATGGTATTTCTTCTGTTCCTAGATTTAACCTCCCTAGCTCATCTATTATGGTTCAGAGACCTTACTCATATATTTGAGGGGTGTTACGAATATCATCCATATCCATGTTTGACATTGTGGAGACATATTCAGTAGAATATGGTAGTCTAGGAGCCTCTCCTTCAGTATCTGGTTAAGGGAGGATATTTCAGGTGACCTTGTTATCACTAACCGTCTGAGTGATTATAGATAGAAGATGTTTTTGGTTGTTTCTCTATGGATAGAATATGTTTGGACATATGGGAGATCTAATACATTGAGCATGTTGATGGGAGGTACATAATCACAATCAAGCATACTCCAGGGATTATCAAATATCGGTTCCTAAGCTGTTGGGAGCTGCAACCTATATATCATTATCCCCCATTGTTTTCTTACCATCATACTTATAGAAATCTGCTTCGGCATATGTGGCTCTAGAAAATTATAAGGGGGAATTGTCACCATGTAGTTTGAAGAACATTCCATTGATGGGATACTTCTAACATTGATGCAATGTCGATTGTAATGCAATGTGTATATGAAGGAAGGAACTTTCAATAAAGAAATTATAAATGTTGTCATTCTAGATAACAATGAACATGTCCTTAGATGTGATTTCCCAATATTTTTCCTTGAGCTTGATCTTAGTAAAAGGACTTTATCATGCTTTTCATATCAATGAATGATAATATTTTTAGGGGATAATTCCAATTCAATATACCCCAAATGACAGAGACATTGAATAGGTATATTAATGATTCTAGATCCATTATTTATTATCACCCTTTGTATATTGACTTTATTTATAATTATTGAAACGTATAAAGGGTTTATATTCCCCTAGATGGCCGCATATAGATCTAGATCGGTGAATGAGATGACAACATGATATCCTAAGGACATGTTATCCAATCAATAGACCACATCGGTTGTGACAAATATCTCAAATTTATGTGGGATCTAAAGGGCTTCAACATGTCTCTCCCTGAGTAATTTTAAAATAATAATCACATAAATGATTGATAGAATGGCCGCGACAAGAGTTGTCTATTTCAGAACATCATACTTTTGTACCGGAGGTCACTAATTTATGACGTGGGGATTCACTTGGGTATGGGTTTTAGTTGATGGGGAATCTACGGTATATGGACTTGGAGATTATGAATAGGTTGATGGTGTATCTTCTACTATTTTTGTATGTTATACCGGCCTTCCCAATTTCCTGGGTTGATAAGATAGAAAAACCTATTAAGTGTTCGTGAAAGAAAATAAGATGCATGTGATTGCTAGAGGTCTCTAAAAAACCTCCCTACCACTTTTGGGAATGATGGATCACTTTCCCAAAAGTCGTAGATTAATATATATATATATATATCCTCAATTTGGATATGGCCATAATATTGAGTTTGACCATTCCCACACTATCCCCTATATCCTTTGCTCTGACACATGCAACCTCCTATTCCTCGGCTATACATGGGGAAACCATATTTAGAGGCATACACATCATCAGATAAGGGATTTCTCAAGTGTATTATGTTGATGGAACTGAATAAGATCTCCTTATCCGATGATGATTCCATTTTTTGGGGTAGTTCCTATGCTGCAGATGTTGCAGGAAATAAATATGCAAGATTTAAGACTTGATTTGGAGCATAATGAGTTTCATCCTCATCTTTCTAATCCTGAATCTACTGGTTGCACCCACCTATTGGAAGAACATCAAATTCCACTTTATTGGGTGGTGGAGCTACTAGGAGATAATAAAACTATACTTTTATATAACTATGAGCTTGATCCACTATTTTTCACATCATCTAGTTGTCAAACGTTTTCCATTTCCTGGACAGAACATTCTGCCTTCCATTATCATCATTTGAAAAGGTGATTGTTATTCAATCCACCTTCTATAGAGAATTTTCCAGTTTCTCTTGTCCAGATTCAACTCTTCCTTAACGTACTTCCATGATGATGAAACCATTCTAGATATTATGACCCAACCTTATACATAAAGGGAAGTAACTGGGATGGTCGGTGAGGTTGACTTGATCAGGCCTCCTAGGTTGAAGTAGTGTGAGAAGATTATTTTCCATGGATTAAAATAAATAACTTGGGACACGTTCATTTCAGAAGGATAATAATTTTTTCATCCATTCTTCAAATCCTGGGTGACCCTTATTTCTCTATGTGATTGGCCGAGGGAGATTCTACAGTGGATGCTGCTCGACAGGTGGTGCTAGGTGGTTCAGAGCTTTCCTGGGAGCATGGATTGGCACTACTATGGGACTGAGAGTGATTTCGATGACTTCAAGTCAGGTTTCATTCTTAAAATATGTTTTAGGCATGAGTTGAGACTTGGATTGGTTTCGCTGAATGGATTCCTCAAGATGATGCACCGATTCAACGAACTCTTTGAACCCACCTCGATATTTCATGATGATTAAGGGTGTATACAGCTCACCCCTGATATTTTTATCATAGTGTTATAATATTTTATCATATTATAGGATGATTATGATCTATTATGTTAAAAACTTCCATCATTCAATGAAATTAGACAACTTATAGTCCTACCACTTCCTGCAGTTACATATGTAAAAAATCATCATCTTCCTCAGAATTAAACTGAACTGGTAAAGGAACTGGAGATTAAGGTCTTCTCATCTTGATTAATATTCAACTATATTACTAATGTACCAAAAAATGGTTTAACCTATCAAATATTATATAAAACAACTCAACATGGTTCCCTCATGTTGATCTAGAGTGCCCATCATCATCCCACATCAAGATAAGAACAATGTGAGGTGTTGTTCATTGCTGAATGTACCGTCCAATGTAGAGAAGGGTGGGTTGAAAAAAATTGAATTTAGGTGTAGTATCATTCACTCATTCAGAGCATGGATTCCTTTCAGGTTGTACAGGTTCATGTCACCTTCCCATGGCTTTTATTCTAATGGATATGGATTCTATTGTGATAATTAAATCTAGTTGCACTACCGTCTATGATGCCTTACATCCAAAAGGAGTGGATGGATTCTATTGAAGTTGTCCCACATTCTTCTCTTGATTTTCCCAAATACTTCATATAACTGAATTATTATCCAGGATTGGGAGAGGGTGTATATGCAATGGAGTAATCTCAACATATTTTCATCTTCCACATTTATGTAGAACGGTTATCTAGATCCAGATCCAATCTGATTCTCATATACCTCTCTTTATTATGGATTAACAATGGGAGGGATAATATTTTTCTCTAGATGGAAACGATATCCAGTGGGATATTTCCACTTATCATCTCCTCATTGAGTTGTTAAAAATATCACATTTCACTCTCATATTATGACAATTGTTCTTCTACTTTTGGAAACTAGGATGTTGTCATGTCCTTCCCTTATTAATTTCCAATATTTCACTGAGGGGGTGGAAACTCATTATTTATAATTTCCAAACACTGAATCCTTCATTGGTTTCAGGTGCATGGTAACTCATTTGGTGCATCAAAACCACGCTTCTCCTTGTGTACATATCCCATGTTGTGGTTTTTTGCATTTTTATCTTGGTCAATTGATGTCATGTTGACAGTGAAAATATTGATAGAGGCATTTCAATAAATGGTGGTTGTTCACTTGATTTCTATACAATAGTATGATTCTTCACAGCTTCTGTTAGGGTCATTATTTACACCCCTGGTCATGTTGGACCATTTTTTCTTCTGATCCTGGTGATGTCTGATTTCCTTTTCATACCATCCTCCCATATTAGGAAAAAAATAGGGACATTGATGGTGTTTCCAATAATGTTTTCCAAGGGAACCCCAACCAAAAAGGTATATATTTTGGTTGGAGGAATTAGTGGGATGATGAAAATTGATTTCATTCCCCCAAAATTGATAATACAGATGCCTTTGTGTAGAAGATGATGATGAATATTCAACTAGCCCTATGGGGTGTGGTAATTTGGGGACAACCTAGGAACTAAAAGGTCATATTTTTGAGGATCAAATGGCTCCAGTCATGTAATTGATGATTCCTGGGACAAACATGCACTACAACATAAATCGCCTTTAGGGGCCATCTTTTAGATGTGGTTAATTAAAAACCTCTGCTAAACCCCCATTTTATTACAGTGTCGATGCTTCCCCCCACCACTAGACCCAAACCCCCCTCCCTGACCCACCGTCTTCCACCGACCCCCATGACGCCGCCTTCTCCCCCTAACCCCAGGGATCCTTGACCCCCGTGATGTCGCCTTCTTCCCTTAACCCCGGCGATCCCCGACCCCCTTGAAGTCGCCTTCTCCCCCTACGAGCACCGAAACCTAGATTTCATCACCACATATTCTACTAGTGTCCTCGCCACCCATAATCGCACCCTGTTTCTCTTCAGTGCTCCTCACCTCCCATCACCGCTAACCCCTCGAAGCCCTAGCTCGGCTCCCACGTATGGAAATCGATACCTCGTGAGTTCCCCCTGAGGACATGTTTTTTAGTTATTTTTAGGGTATCTAATTTTGTGCATTAATTTTATCCCCTTGTTAAAAATATTGAAAAACCAATGAGTTTTTGATATTATTTAATGTTCTGTTCCAGACAACATGGTGAAAGATATTTATAGTATTTTCCATTGAATTAACCTTTGGTATATTTTTAAAATACATCATAAAATGGTTATGAAATTGAGGTATTAAATGAAAATATTATTCGTTTTTATATAAATTTTATTTTTATAATGTTTTATCAAAAGTGGGGTGATTATAAGACTTGGATTTCTAACCATAATTTTAAAGGAACTCTTTCTCATGTTTCATAATGTATAATGAAAGTGAGTTTTCTGACCCATGTTTTAAATTAGAAATGATGGGTGTTTTATAATCATGCAATTATCTATGAAATGGTTTAATTTTTACAGGTAGGATACTAATCTATATTAATATTTTAGTTCAAACTAGAATATATTAAATTTCATATAAATTTAATTTTCAACATTCCATAGGGAGATACCACATGTATTGATTAGATCACACCATATATATACATCTAGGTTTATATAGATCATAGAAATATCATTTAGGTTCATGGTTATTTTTCTATTCATAGATTCTTAGTTTGGACGATTTATGGATGAGTTCTATATATTTAGTGGATATGGTTCAATAGTGGTGATGCAGGAGCTGTTCATGTTCCATTTATTTTTCCCCCTGGTATGTTGTATTGGCAATTTTTCCTAGGTGTAAGATGTACTTATATTACAGTTACTTCATTTTTTTGGAAGAATTATTGTTTAATACTTATCTATTTTATTATTCATCAATTTCATTTAATATTTTTTCATTTTCAAGGAATTCCAATTCGCAGAATTGTAATTATTATTTTTTAGTATATTCATCTTTTGTTTATTATAACCGTACATTGGTTATACCATTCTTAGGTTCATGGTCTTGATTCCCCTAAGTTTTTTATATCCTATAGGTATTAATAATTCCCTTTATCCATTATAGAAAATTGGTTTGGGTAACATATCATCTTATCCTTGGTAGGTTTCTTGAAAATGGTATTACAACATTGTTTTCCCAAAAGGGACTCATGTTCTAAATGAAATATATTTTTATATGGGTGCATTAGGGTTTGATTGAGTTAGTATTATTGTTTGGACTCTAGAAGTTGTTTATTAGCGAGTTCTTGATCACCACCCATTATGATGGCTCTTCAGCCACTGTGGGTTGTCTAGATTTGAATATTGAATTTAAAAATTCATATTGATTACCAGTTATGGTGTATAGTTCTTAATTTTATTTTTATTGGGTTTGATAGGGGTTTTCTTATATTTATGGTGAAAATTTAAATGGGACCAATGGAATTAGTTTTGTATACAAAACATAATAAATGGGGTAATTTGATAACTCAATCTCTTACATTTGTTATAAAAATTAATGCATGAATATCTTTCATCCCATCCAACCATGAGGTCGGTTATGGCATAAAATTTCATTCCATTTGGATTTTTTACTTAGAACTCCTCAGTATAGGGTCATTGGAATCATTTCATAGAAAAGCTAAATTATCTTATGTGGTCGTTTTAATTTTGGAGGGGGATATGATTTTGATTGGATTTATCATGTGACTTTTTTATGTGTTATTTTTTAGATATTACAGTTTTCAAAAAGGAGTATATAATGAAATATGTATTTAGATTGAAATGATAAATACCAAATTTTTTATAACATATATTTTTTATTGTGGATTCTATTTGTAATTGGATGATTTCATTATTAAATATAAAATATATATTAGTTTTAAAACTGGTTAGTGATATATTTATAAAATTATATTTGTACCTTTTGGACTGTATATCTAAAAATAGACAATTTAGAAGTAAAAAAAGCATTGTCCATATTTATTTTAAAATGGGTGATGTTTGAAATAAATAAAATCTCTTAAAAGATAATTTTTTTGTTCACATCAATAATGTTAGTAGTTCTGAAAAATATTTATGGATGTGTATTAATCTTCTTGGATTTCCTTCTATTATTCTTGGATATTTACCAAACTCTAAATGGAGTTTAAATAATTATTTTTTTCTTTTAAATGTTTTATTGTGTTTTTATATGTCAATTTTTTCTATATTTTCCCATATAATTTGGTTGGTTTGGTGAAATTATGTTGTATGTTATTTTTGGATTTTGTGGTGATGTAAATTTTGGGGGAATTTGTGATCAATTGGTTTATGTAAATTATTGAATTGAGTTGGATTTGGTTTTATGTGTTCAATAGGTGATCTTTTAGTTACTCTTTCATGAGATGTGGTAGTTGGGATGTTCAATACTCACTATATTTTGTATGTGTAACCTTACAATATCATATATGTTTGGTCAATTTAGATTACATATACTTCAATCATGACATTTGATATAGTCTCATGAATCCACTAAGGTCATTTTCTAATTCACGTGGGCCACATGCTCTTTTACTAGTAACACCCAGAAAATATTTTAAATATGGATGTTTCAACATTCCCTTTTGACATTCCACAATAACATCCAATTCAAACCATGTATTGTAATAAATTTCCATTTTCAAAGTAAGACTTCACTACTATGCCAAGACAGTCCACTCTAGGACCAAGAGAAACAAAGAAAACAACCCAACCTCTATATATCAAATAAAAAATGGATTTTTCATATCCTTGTTGTTCCACTACGCACCAATGGGTCATAGAATACATTGTATACTTACCTATCTACAATGATACTTAAAGTAAAACATCACAAGGCCAACTATAATTTCATTCTGAAAGAGATACACATTATGTTTCAACCCCCATTGTTGTTCCATGATCATCTCAGATCTGAAAAATTTAATAACACATAGGGTCACAACATGTTTCTACCCAAAACACTTCACCATTATACCCCACATGTTCTAAAATTATCAACCCCATACCATACCATACTCTTTGAATCCCAATTTGAGGCTCCTAATTTAATGTAAGTGTTTTTTTCCATATCATATTCCTAACATATATTAAATTTTTAGATGAATTATCAAGCCATTACGTTAGTGATATCAGAGAAATGGAATCATTAGTTTGTGCATCTATTTTTGTGGAGAACGACGTACAAAAAACTATAGTGATGAGATCCTTGTTCTCATTTTCATTTTTGGATATTTTTAATTTTCATTCTTTGGTTTTATAGTTGGTGATTTAACCTATGTATTTATATAGGAAAACCGTATGTAAAATATTGAAATATTTTTTCAACTATTATATGTGAATCTCTTTACCTATTTAGTAGTAACTACGTGTTTTAATTTTTTTTATATTATGTAGGAACATTGTGATATAAAGGGATAAATGTTGGATCACATTATCGAGGAACACACCTCAGTATGTTAAGAGTTTGAAGTAGTTTTCAGATTTCTCAATATCCAATCGATCCCTTGAAGGGGAAATAATATGTCTCTGTCCTAAATGTAAATTTAGAATATGGTTGAATAGAGATGAAGATTATAAACATTTAATATTAAAGCAATTCCTTGGTCAATATTTGTGTTGGATTTGGCAAAGAGAA
This sequence comes from Viscum album, assembly GCA_963277665.1. NCBI lineage: Eukaryota > Viridiplantae > Streptophyta > Magnoliopsida > Santalales > Viscaceae > Viscum > Viscum album. The sequence goes on along the minus strand of OY728140.1, from coordinate 1,719,386,877 downwards.
TTGAACGTTTCAGAAAGGTTGAGCACTAATTTTAATCGACAGAATGAGATCCCAACTTCATCAACAATGAAAAATGAAATAAAAACCCACATAAATGATGCATTAGGCACTTCAAGACACCACTATCAACATCAAAACAAAATAGAACTACCATATGAAGGTGCTACAAATTTTAATGTGACAGGTGATGTTTTTGAGACTGTAACACAACCAGATCAAGATTGTAACAAATAATTAGATCCTCCTCTTGATTTTGTGGTGAAAAATGTAAGATAAAACTTTTATAAGAATATTAAGTTTCACGATTTAGTTGACGATGGAAATCAAGAGTTGTATATTGTATGTTTGAAATATTCAAATCTTTCTTTTCTGCTGAAGCTTCACCATAAGAAATGTCTATGTGGAATTTCAAATAAGGCAATGTCTATGATATTGAAATTATTGGGAGATGCATTTATTGATGAAAAAATCTTTGAATATCTTTATTATTTGAAAATTGTTGTTAACAATTTTGTTCTGAATTATAAAAAAATACATGTGTGTCCCAATGATTTTATGCTTTACTAGTTAGAGGATTCAAGTAGACAGAATTGCAAAGAATATTTATCTTCTAGATGGCAGTCAATGGGTGATGTCAGAAGTTTGAATCAAATAAATTTCATGTAGAAAAAGAACGATAACACACATGCAATGGTTTTGCATTACTTTTCGTTAAAGCCTTGATTGCAAAGATTATTCATGTCATCGAAAACCGCCGAACACATAAAGTTGCATTCTGTAGATAATAACAATGATGGGTTAGTGAGGAATCCATGAGATTCAAAATCGTGGATGAAATATGATTCATTAAATCCATATTTATTAGCTGATCCTAGGAATATATGATTCGGATTGCAGGTAGATGGATTCAACACATTTGGGATTTTGAGTACCTGTTATAGCATTTAGCATGTTTTTTTTGATCCCTTACAATATGCCTTCATGAATGTGTATGGAACAAAAATATTTTTTCATTTATATGATTATTAATGGAAATTAAATGTATAGAAATGATATTGATGTATACTTGTAGCTTTTTATTGAATAATTACATGAGTTATAGAGCAATAGTGTTGACACCTTTGATGCTTCTTCTAAAACAATGTTCAAAATGAATCCTGCATTAATGTGGACCATCAATGACTTCCTTAGGCTTGGGAATTTGTGTAGATGGAACATTTTCAATGTTTTGGCTTATCCTATTTGTAACATTGATTTTGATCCCAAAAAGGTTCCTCACATTAAAAAATTGTGCTTTTTCTGCCATCAAGGATTTCCCTATGCATATCATAGAGTTCTGCTGAACAGATCAAAATTTAATGGTCTCATTGATCGTAGATCTCCTTTAATGTTTTTAACTAGTTTTGAAATATTTACACAACTTGAAAATGTGGAAACATAATTTGGGAAGGTTCATCATTTGAATGATAGTGAGAAACAACTTCTAAGTGCATCATCAAGTGAAATTAGAATGCAACAACAGATGATGAAAAGTATATTCTTCAAACATCCGTATTGGGAATTTTATTTGATGTGGAATAATCATGATTTGATTCATATTAAGAAGAATTTCTGTGAAAGCATTGACTGATACATGTTAGCAGATGAGCAGATATCCCCGTGATGGTTTTTGATTGACAGGTGGTGAGCAGGTGAATCACAAAAATTAAAAATCTTTTATTTTGCAAACTTTTATTGGTTTTTAGTTTAAATACAAATAAGAAACACTATATAATTTTCAATATAATGTATTTACAGGTGGTAGCAGGAACTGGAGATGGAGGTGGAGAGGGTGACGATATCTGTTTATCATCAGACATTTATTAGTAGTGTTGTTGATATGTGGAAAAATATTGTAACTGTCATTTTGTGTATGTATCATGTGTGGAACATAGTTACCTCCATACATTTTCATGACCTATAATTTTCATCATTTCACATGTTTCCTTTAATTTATTTTATTTCATTCTGATGTTTCCTTTTATGTATTGATTTCTCAAGTGTGGTATGCACCATATATATCGACTCTTTATTATGATGATTCATTTTTCCTAAATTCATTTTTTCATTATAATAACATTTCATACATTTTCCATCCCAATGCATTTACCACTACATTTCAATTTCTAAGACGTACTTCTTAGTTATGCTCTTGTATCAATCCATGGTGATGAGAATGTGTGTCTCGCTAACATGTTTATGATAGATCACCCTTTAGTGTGGCATAATCATAGTATCCAAAATTTCCATAAATAGTTGGAATCCAAAGATATTGATGTGAGATTAGGGGAAATTTTTCTACATTGTATGAAATGGGGGATTCCCACCATTTTCAAAGATACCACATAGAATAGTTAAGTAGTGTGAATGACAGTGTCCATTATCTCAGTAGGCATGACATGCTGATTGGAAACTACTAGTAGATTCTCTAGAACACGCTTCCATAGAAAAATTGTAAATAGACTACATGATCAGTTACATAACATTCATAACATCAACTATCATATCACAAATAATTTTCTATACGAATCCATATTCCATGATAGAATATATCAACCCCCTTTACGAGACACTCATTCCTTTGAAAGAATGTGCCTGATCACTTCTATTACATTCCGCACATCAAAATAAATAGGATTCATAATGGGAGTGACAATATACTGAGAACTCGATTACATTTCATCTAAGGAAACCACACTAAAGACTCATTTTCCAACGAAGTTAGAGGACAGAAACAAATATGATACTTGAACCTTATCCATCACTCTAAAAAATTTGGGAACACTTATCCATGGGAGATATGATTTTACATTTTTTCTATATTTCTTGTCTTGTATAATAATTCCACATGGAATAACCCATGCGAGTGATGATTTTACCCAATTCCTATGTTATGTTTCATTTATAATAATTCTACATGGAACACTAATATAAATTAATCCCAGGAAAATATTACCTCATCATTATTCCATGATAAATGGTTTACCCCCAACATAATACACACCATATATTTTGAGTAACTATTGAATAAATAAATAACCACCCAATCATGTTTCTAAAGGACTGTAAGAGGGTTTAAATTTATCGACACATAGATGGATTATACATCTAAATTGTTACTATATATATAGTAGTAATATATATAGTTTAAATATATTTCATTCGCCTATATTTCAAAGGTATGTGAAGATGTATGTGGCCATATACATCTAATAATATTTATGAATAGACCGTGGCATAACTCAAACATCCCCAACCAGTCTAATGAGCCGATGTGCTCATGTAATTAGGTACATTCCCTGTATCACAATAGAGTGAGAGACGCTATGAAATAACTCATGGGATGTGGAGTGCACCATCAGGTCAAAATTTTAGTCGTGGAATGTGGTGAGTAAATCACAATACTTATATAGTAACATTTTTGTGATACACCATGCTCAACAACAGAAGTATGGAATTGCGATATCTCCTTGCTCAATAATCTCATACCATCATACCACGACCTCTATAAAGGCATATATTAAATATAACTAACATGGGGAATTACATCACATCTGTCTCTTATATCTACACCACATACGTAATAAAGGCATAATCAATTGTGTCATAATAGATACGTAATAACCTCTTATTCATGTCTTTATCCATTTTCAATTCCCATTTAAATATTACAATTTGTATGAAGAATTTTATAAATCATAAATCAAGGGAATGACATTAATATTAGTTGGATTCATTCCATTTAAAAAAAATTTATTTATTTTAATTAAGGAAACTTATAATTAAATATCCATTTCACATTAGAAATTTCATTTAACTCATTAAAATCATTAAAACATGGGAAACGCTTATATAATCTCAATGGAGTCACTCAAATGGTGACATATTAATAAAGGAAATTTTCCACTTTAGAAATTCAAACTATATTTGGTCTAAACACCTAAGGGATGCCTTGGGGTCTATCAAATAATCATATATAATGGGATATTACATTCATGAACAATTCCAGAAGATATGTGGGAGTACCAACATTTGAAACAAAATCATATTGTCCTATTTCACCTAGATAACCCAATGGGTGACCAAATAAGTTGCACACAACATGTGAACATCCAATCAAGGTTCAACTAGTACATATGAGTCAGCAATGGTCAATTTTAAATAAATAAATAACTTATATAGAGATTCTTGATTAAATAAGGTGTGTGACATAGTGGCTTACTTTCAAAACATCAAACCCCAAAGGGAAAACATTGTGACTACTAACCCAAAGGTCATGTATGATGCCTATCCCGATATCAGCATAATATATCAATTTTTTGGGAGAAATATGAGAAATGGTTTTGTTCCATGATAGTATAGAAAATGTGCCAATGCCTATACAACACAAAGGATCGATTGGGAAACTAAAATAGGATGTATGAGTGGGTTTTGAATTATATTAAGATATCCAATGCTTCCTTTGGATAGTGAAATGGGTGTGTAATGCTAGATATTTGGATGAACCAATGTAAAAATATTTTGAGTTATGCAAGAGGTTAAATATTTGGAAATAACTAGAAGATGAAATAGAAACAGGAAAGTGATATAATAATAGGAGAGGGGTAAACTTGTAAATTCACCACTACATTTCATTGGATACTAGCATTATGCCATTTGACATGTTTATCTGCATCCCTTCACTCACTAAATTATGCATTTGGTTGTTCTTAGTTAGGAATATCTTTTGATTTTGATTGTAGTATGTATTCTGTTGGTGTTTTTTGTAATCGTGGAATGGTTTTTTTTTCAAGGCACAGTTACATGGGCTCCAGAATTTGGTTTTTTTCTAAATCTACTATTTAGAAGTGATTTGCACCACTGCTAACTGTAATAGGTACATTTAGTGGCAGTTTTAACTTCCACTATGGTATAAAATTTATTGGCAGTTCTAACCGCCACTCTAGTGGTCCATCTTCTGTGCTTTTTTCACGGCGGTTATATTGTTTGTTGTTACGGTCTTTCCTGGTAGGCCTTTAGTTTTTTTAGATCCGGCTTGAACATCCACTAAAAAAAGTAACCCCCTACCTCAAAAAACTGTCGTGAATATGTACGAACTACAAAGGTTCTCATAAAATTCCACTAAACCTCTTTAACCACCACAAATACATTCCCGACACACAATTTAGCAGTGGTTTTCAGAAACTGTCGTAGTAGTATATGGTGTCAGTTTAAACCGCCTCTAAATTGCAATTTTCATATCATGATTAAGACATAAATTCCCCAAGGCCAGTGGAGTGGGGGTAATTTTCATTTATCACTGATGTATACATGGTTGTCTCAAGGGAAAATGATCCAAGTGAGTATGATTGAGATATAAATTCAAGAAACACATTGGTCTGGGGTTCACTTCCGGCTACCAAGGGTATGACTTGAATCAGATTAAAGAATTTAGAGAAAAGTGGTTGAGGTAGTGTTATATAATCTCTTAGCCCTAGAGGCCATGTCCTCTCCTGGGAAATTGATATGGCAGCGGCTACTTTCGTCTGGGTGATGTGGCGCAGCTATGCTCACATGGGAGCTGGGTACAATAACATCCTATGATGACAATTACTCCATATGGTATGTTTTTGGGATGATAAGAAAATTAATTTCTTTGTTTTGAATTTCCTATAATTACCTTGAGGTCCACAGGTTTAATCCATATTAGTTACTTTATATCCATATCTTTGGTTTTTCGAAATCATTGAAACAGTAGAATTCTGTTGTTGTGGACAACTAGCCCGATAATTACCTAGTCCCCTAATTTCATTGGAGGATATAACATTGTAGGATGTTGTATGTTAAGGAATATTCTATTCTGGGGGACCAGAAAGGTGTAATTCTCCATACTATTCCCATACTCAAATATGGATTCTTGACGTGGTTTCAGAGAGTATCTGCTAAAGCATCACAATGTATTGATAGCAAGAATGTTCTCAAATTTAGGTTGTGATATTCTAGTACTGGATCTAGGACCATGGATAAAGTATCTAAGTCATGCTGAATAAAGATTATCTTGATTTTTTAAAGGTGGTACTTCTATCCTAGATAAGAAAGATATCAATTCTTCAGTCATTGATGAGTAGCCCATATATTTTTTCACAAATAAAGAATGCACACCATTTTTTCTCATCTTGGATATCGTAGCTGGATGTAGCGAGGTCCAAAATATAAAGGGTTGTTATTTCAGGATTACTCTCTCTATATTTCAATGTCGGCCTCCTCCTCATAAGACTTAAAAAAACACCTTCTGGTCTTACCGTAGATTATGGCTCTGATTGTCAGTTACTATTTGGAGTGGTGTGCTGCTAGAGGTTTGTTGGGAACCATATACGGTTGACATAAGTGTTCCAATCACCTCTTTATATTATGGTGTTACAGTTTGGTTCACCTTTTTGTATGGAGGTGTATGAAAAAGGGAGGATTTCATTTCCCAGGTGATATATCATCGTTGGGTGGTTGATTGTGATGGATGTTAGGAATAGAGTCCCTACGATGAATTTCCACACTACTATGAGGAGGACTATCATGGTAAGGAACACATTCTACTTCCACATTGATTTAATAGTCGATGGACACATACGGTGTTGAGAATATTTCTCATACAACTGTAAAGAAACTATAATTGAAAATATTAAGATCATGGGAAATGTTCTTCATCGTAGATTGAATATTCCAACCCACATTTTTTGGTTATGCAAAAATATGATTCTTCTCTGGGATGGTTGTTGGAACATAGATATAACTATTTGATGTTGTTGGAATCATATCCTAATGCTGAGAATCTATAATAAGACTCAAATAATACAACCCATTATTGACTGGGATATGAACCTATCAGCATGCATGTTCTATTCTCACATGTGGTGCCCCAGTCAAGGTATAAGTATGAGCCTGATCTTAAGCCTTTGGGATATGACACTAGTCTTTCTTGGAAGAGGTATGAGCCTGATCTGAGGCATGTGTCGCTCTCACCTAGTAAACCCCAGTTAGAATATGATAATGATCCTAACTCAAATATTTACCCCCCTCTATAATATGATGAGAGACCTTTATAATGGGATAAGGAATATGAGCCTCCTCTTATATTACCTTATAATAATTTCGTTGTATTCATTCAACGACAAAAGTAGGAATATGAAATTTTCTTCCATGATCTATTTGTGTATGCTGTGAAGATTCACTAATATGAAAATGACACTTCCCTGAGGCTTGTTCCATTCTCACATGGTTAACCTCGACCATAATGGGGATAAATGCATAATCCTAGAACATTAGTTTATTTCACTTTTCATCATCAATAGAGATATGAGCATTCCCTAAGGCTTTTTCCCCTCTCACATGGTGAGCCCTAGCCATAATGGGGGTATGACCCTGATACATGGACTTTGGAATATTATTCCATACTTATTATATGGGGATGTGCCCCTATTTTGAGTCATTTTCCACTCTCACCTGGTGATCCCCTGTTAGAATGATAATATGATCCTATTCTAATTCATCTCTCTTTAATGGGATATATCGATAATCCTCTTAGGAAAGAGAAAGAATGTGTGATTTCTTTAGTAAATCCACATCATGGTAATGATTAGAGTCTTGAGTCTTCATTGATGCAAGGAAAAGTGAATGATATTGTCCCTTAATCTGTAACAGGTCAAGAATATATAAGTGGAGCTCTTCTGTTATTGTTAAAATATATTAGAATTTAATAAAATAGTGTATAGGGATATAATCCTACACATTCTCCATCTCTATTATTTATTGACTAATATATTTGATCAATGTGGGGATATGTACCTACATATGTACTCCTTATTCCAACAGTGTTTGTAGATGGGATTCATGCATGAGAGTGAGTATGAACCCCCAATGTTTTCATTTGGAATATGCCCTCAAACTTGTTTTTAGAAAGCATGGATATTATAAGGCTTTCTATTCCTAACCAGAGTATGCTAGTAGTCAGCAGGAGCAGGGATAGGAGCCCTATCTTGGATATCTGGAACCTTCTTCCTCTAATGAGTCTTTCGTGAAGCTTGTTTATTAGTGCTAGAGGTAGCTGTGTGTTGGATGGTACCCTCAACTGGTGACTAATGGGTACCAGAGGGACGATGTTGGTGATGATGGTTGATAGGTTCTCTCCTTGGTGAACCCTCAACAGAAAGAGAGACATATTCCACCACCTAGTCCACCATAATTAGATATGTAATGTGGATGTTTTTTTTCTGTGGGGATAATCTCTTGAAGCGGTTGGTCATAGTGATAAGGGGTACATGCTTAGCCGCAACCTTTCCCATTCAATGCAGATTTGCTAGTTTTTGTGTGTGGAGAATTTCATGGGTAGATTTCATGGTTGGAAATTTACCATTTCATTGGTACTCTTGAACATAGAAATCAATAACTTCCACTAGATCTATTGATCAGAGGAAATTGCTATGTGACCCATAGGGGTTTCACCAACAGATGAGTTACTAGAGAGAATGTTCAATGATGATGACATTTATTAAGGTTGAGAGTCTTCTATTGAGTTTAGTATTTGAAATCACGCATAAAATAAGGAAAAGGGTACTAATTAATGTTATATTATTGGAATAAAAATGATCAATTAGATATGCAAGGTTATCCCAACTATCTTGTAATCCCTTTATGAAAATTCTGTTCGCATGGAACTATCAGCAAAAGGATGGAATTACAATCATCTTGATTTATACAAGTCTTAGTACTTTGTTGGTATATGTGGATTCAAAACAATGTTTCATGAGATATTCATGTCAAGAATATTAGTTTTTTATTTAGTAAGAAATAAACATAGCTCAAATGATTATTACCCAATCATTTTTTATTCATTGAGATTCATGTCGGGTTCATCATTTTCTTCACTGGGTTTTAAAATGGAAGCATGATGGATTCACATTGATGGTTGGATTGAGGGATATTTTATGTCCTCACTCTATCACATGCATCAACTTTACAATCTATTTTTTGTACCCTATAAACTCCCAACTGTTTCCTTATCCACAGCTAGGTATGGTCCTTCATTCCAAAGGCTGGTCATCATCTCGGTTTTAAGGCCCATTGACTTTTGGCGACTCTCATTGGTCCAAATGATGGGAGGTTGGGATCATCTCGCCCTTTTGGGGGGAATTACTTCTTAATATGGGTCTCTATTATAGATTTATTATATGTTTGTAAATATCTTCCAAACCCCAATATGTGGTCGGTTACCCTAACGAAATTATTATAGGTTAATATTAATTCATATTCAAAAGACTGGGATATCTTTTGTGAATCCATCTATATTTATCTGAGGAACTACATCATTTTCTAGTAATGGGTGGTTTTTTAAAATGTATTTTATGTTCTTCCATATAATGAGGTAGTTAAAATCTTGAAGAAGAAATTGGTCCATTATGAGGAATCCTACATATCTAGATTATTCGTGGAATCAAAACACACCTAGATCATTCATCCCATGTAGTTTATTGTATTGTGGTGGGGACTTATTTTCATGTACTAAGTCACCAAATATTTTAGCTCAAACCCAAAGGAGGTTTCTTATGTATCTAGAGTATAATGAGAATCCTAGATATTGTAGTTCCCTTGTCTTAGGGTAGCATGTGTCCTTATAGAGACTCATAGTTCATATGATATGATTAATGTAAATTCCAAATATCATGTAATCCATTATAAATGTGTGAAAAAATGGATGAAAAATGATAATTTCATTTCTCATAATGTAGGAATTTTTCATTATGACTGCCTTAATATGATTTATTATGGGCTTAAGTCCAAGAGAGGCATATTATGTATCCTTGTAATGGTTTGAGTTAGAGTCATCACAACATGTGGGTTTCTCTATCTACTGATGGATTAGACTCGGTTTTCATATATTTGGAGTAAATTAGTCCCACTAGATGAGGCGTCAGATTCATGGAATGAAATATACTGAAATGGTTGATTTATTTGAGCTCGGGCCTTAGAAAGTTGTCCTACATATCCTGCTTATAGAGGGAATTACTATATCCTTTATTTGGTTTATGTAAAGTATTACACAATGAGGTCTATCTATACCATTATAGGGTTTATAGTATATATAATATGATCATTTATTCTCCCTAATCCCACACTATCCATTCTCATTGCGAGAAACAATGGATATAAAATAATCAATGTCACTTCCTTGAATATGGGACATATAGGATTGGATTTCACTAGATGATAAATATAGGCGTCAATCCTTTGGGATAGGTTTCCTATATATCCTAAATATGGTAGGAATTTGATTCATTGTAGTTCCCTTTAGGCCGGGGCTTATAGGCACTGGATTCCCTGAATTTAGGTCTTAAACTACGAGCACAGACAATGCCATCAAGTCCTTGGATTCCCTATTTACATGGCCATATTGTATAGAGGGAATCATATGATGTTGTTGGAATGTCATGGGATCCATTTAATGACCTGGCCTGACACATATTCAGGGTTAGGTGAGAGTCACTGTGGCATAGTTTTATGGGTGTCACATATCTTGGATGACACCTCTGGGAGACATCAGAAGATCTGGCCGACATGTCTAGAGGGCATCACGAGTCCCAACTGACCTACCTAGAGGCTGTCACATGAGATTGGTTATCATTTCCAAATGTTTTTTTGATACTATTATGACATGATATAATGTTGATATATTAGTCATGTGATGTGTCTGAAGGATGTCACATGTCCTAGGTGACCACACCCAAGAATTTGGCATGATTAAAGTGGTGTCCGCTGGGGGGGAATGTGGTTTGCTCTAACATGTCTGGAGTTTTTAGTGTGTCCAAGAAGAAATTTTAGAGTAGTGTTTTGAGATTTTGGCAACATGTATTGGTGCCTTCGCGTGTCTTTGGGTGACTCACATAGAGCACATGAGGTCTATCAAGCATGTATTTAGATAACGTCTTCAACTATAAATATCATTTCATAACCCATGTGTTTCTGAAGACTTCAATTTATTTAGTATCAGTTCCTTTGAGTCTCATATGATCTGGAAGACATATAGTATGTTCTTTATATGTTCTTCCAAAATTCTTTCGCATTATCTACGAGTGATCATGTGAAGAACAACATGTTCATGATATTTATTTCTACGACCATCTTTCAGTATATTATTTCATAGTAAGTTTTTCTGTCTTTTGATTGGTTTCTCTAATAAATCCACATAGGTTGAGTGTCAAATCTTCAAGAGTCTATGAATCCAAAGTCTCAGAGTTCAACCACCTATTTCTTCATGGAGGAGTTGGTAATTATAGGCATCTACAACCATGTTGTTTTCACTTTTTGTACTGTATCTAGCATGAGTCCAGGTTGGAGTCATCAAAGGGTTTTAGAGCTACATGTCTTCGTCAGTCTCTATCATCGACCACTCTTAGGGTGTCACCTGATTTTCAGTGATCAAGAGTCTGTTAGTTCAAAGATCCCATTAATGAATTATATCCAATTAGTATGGACTTTTTGACCATTCATACATGTCAAAGTACTTCAATGTTATCATGATGACTTGACGAAGAGCCTTTTTATGATCCATGTTCCTGTTGGAATGTGTTCTCAAGAATTAAGGTGATGTATATCAAAGTGTCATATGACAAAGTTAGTTTGTGTGGGGGTCTCATGGGACCGTGTTGTGAGTGAATTGGGAGATTCATGTTCCTTTCATAGACCAATAACACTTATTACCTCCTCCCTTTTAATCCCCGCTATTTTATGTGACAGGTGCTAGGATTCATGCAAGATATCATGTTTGTTGTAGATGTAATTTCATATATATGTGGGTAATGTGTTACGTGACCGATATGGGTCACATGGGGTGCACATGAATTCCATGTAAAAAATACACTTTTCCTTAGAGCGCCATTGAGTTTCTTGAGGTTAATCACATAGAGAGGATGAAAATACAAAGGTATCTTGGGAGGAGAGGTGGTCATGTCACTGAGGACTCATGGTGTCACACCGATCATTTGGGGCATGTCACATGTCCGTAAATGACCATGAACACCACTCACCTCCTCCCTCTCTATCTCATTTTGTTTTTTTATAAAAAATTATAGATTGTGTGAGTTTTCATGATGAATGTATAGTATTTTTACTCTATTTGTTAGTGATGTATCAGCTGGACAATATGGGTCATATGGAGTGTGTGCAAGCATGTAGTGGAGTGGTCCATCTATCTATCCTTAAAGTGCCAAAGGGGATGTCTGGACATACCAGATGACATTTTGTTGAATGGATGACCAACCAATGGAATTTTAAGACAAAATATGGACATGATTTCTAGGTCTTAGGGTGTATCGGGGATATCCTAGGGGTGCGTCACATATCCCTCAGTCACTATGAACACCTCTCAACTCCTCTTCATTATGTCATTCATTTTATCCCACAATGTTTTGTAGGTCCTTTGAGTTTTCTGAGATGTCACTAAGGGATTTTATTCATCCCAATTATGATATTTTTAATGAGAATCATTACCACTAGGGGTATATTCTTTTGAATATCACCCCCCCATTATTTTTGAAGGATTTCAAGTGGGTTTTCAGGCAGTTTCCAATGACAAACTACACGACCATGGCGTACATATTCAGTTTTCTAGAGAATCTTTGCGAGATCCAGAATGTTTGTTGATGGGGGAACTTTAGGAAATCCTATATGTTATTCCCCATGTGTGGATCCTTTTAATGTCATCATAATGGTCACATAATCGTCAGTCACTCAAAACCTTATGCGATCTGTATGTATTGACCATCCTCTTCTTCCATTGCTGTTGCGTGGAAAATAATACCCATATTCTTGTATTTCTTCCTTGGTGATTTTTTCCACATCCATCAGGATGGTGTCAACATATGATAAATAAAATGTAAAAATAATGAAAAATATTTAAAATTATATGAATTATAGAATGAAAATATTTCACATATGATACATAAAAGCAAAAAAAATTAAATAAATTTTATTTTTAAATTAAATTTCTTAGATATTACGTAGTTTATGATAAAAATTGATAGATGAGTGGAATTATTTCATTGTAAAATACTTTGATAAAGGATGAAATAATTGTTTAGTTATAAATTATTTGGATAAAATTATAAATGGAGTAATACAGTAATAATTAAATTATCATATTTAATATTATATTCATTATTATATTTAATATTCTTCATTATTAGATGAGGTGGATGGAAGAGTGTGCGGGATATATCATTGGGGATTATACATATTAAATATGAATGAATGAATCAAAAGATGATATTTGAGTCCAATATTTATCTTAATAAACTTTGGTAGGGAATAAGGATCCATTTTAACACTAGATTCCCAGGAAGTTTGTGAATGGTTATCCTAGATTTGTAATGAAATATTATTTTTCAAATAAATTAATCGTGGTATTTATATATGAATAGAGCATATCCATTTCTAATTTCACAACATATTCTCCTCAGAGTGTGACATGGAAGGGGAACGTGGAACATAACTCTTCCTACTGAGAATGGATTATTGAGAGGCTATACCTATTCAATTTTTGAAAAATTAATGAGGTCATATTCTATAATGGAGGTAGGATATAGAACTTCAATGACCTATATATGTAGATGGTAGAAATATAGGGGTCAATTGAGTGAATTGGCATAGCATATAATCATATCATCCTCAAATATAATGAATGTAAATGAAAGTAATGATGTTTTGGAACTATAACTAGAAATACATGGATGCTTAGAATTCAAGATTGTGATCATCATGTCAAATCCTAAAATTATGGAATACAGAATCCCAATAATGGATTCACACTCACATGTATAATGGGATATATTTGTGTCTAAATATCCTTTGATATACAACCTGCATGGTTTGTATACCATTCAAAATGTTCAAAGATACATGAAATCTAATATTTCAACACATTTATAGAGTTTTGGTTGAAGTATATCTTGTTATAATATATTAGGAGGAATATGTACTCATTATCATATAGGAGAGTATAATTATTGATATGAAATATAAGTGACATCGTAATAACTATATATAATTAATGATAATGGGGAACTATCCCTATTATGTGATGAGTTCCAATGTATTAATTCTATGCATACTCGAGTGGCATGATGGGGCCACATGGAAATGGAAGATTGTGAAGGATTATTAGAAGAGCCAATATCCATCATTATCCAAAATAGAACATGAATGTAATGTAAAAAATAATTGATTGTTTATCATCTCTAGTTCATAATGATGTGAAGAAGACCGAACTAGTGGGTGGTGATCATAAATCCACCCCACTGAATCATTCATTACCTAATATGGTGTATGTTCATGTGAAGGAGATTTCCAAAATGGTTGATCATCATGGAACCACACCTACTATTAAGATAGAGCTGGTCTAATTGGAGCATGAAACTAGTATAGATAATGATAGATCAACTGTACTTTCTCACACTCCTTTGTGGATTCAATTACTATTGAGAATCAAATCTCATACGTTGAAAATTTTAAGGAGGAATGATGAGATGTGGTTTTCATTACCATTGTGATGTGAAATAACCCATAGATACCCATAAAAATAGATTGCATTATGGTAGAAAAAAAATATATCTCCCAGGAGGCCTATTGACATTGAATAAGGGAACACAAGGGACATTGGAATAATTGTATAAATACTTTCCTCATAAGATAGGTATATAAGACCAAAGAAGAATTCATATATAGGTATGGTTGAGAATTGTAAAATAAAGAAGGGGGTCGATGTTCTATCCAGGATTTTTAAACATGTGTCTATAAAATGTTGGTGGTGGCATTACACGCCTAACATTTATCCATAGACTACATTATGTGCACTTCAGAAGTACATACCATATACATGGAAAGAAATAGTGAATTTCACATCTACCCTTCTACTTTTTGAGAATACTACATAATTGGAATACATAATAATAATTATTTCACATATAATGTGGTGGTATATATATATATATATATTCTTCATATGAGGCTCATATTTGAGGTGTATAGGAAAATTGATTTTTAGGTTCTTTGAGAAGATAATAGGTGTGGGTGAATAATAATAGTTTCAATGAGCTCAGTAAACCACATAGAGAATATCAATCAATAAATTATGGTTTCTCAATGAATATAGTGGATTTCATAACCATTTTTTAGGGATAGAATGTTGGTACTCTACCCACAGACAAATGTGAGTGAATGACTATAGTAACCATAGGGTTGATTCCGTGATTTTTTGAAAAATATTATTTTTAATTTTATTTATGTCTTGTGTTGTACGCTACACCAAAAGGATCATTCACTACACACTTCCTGGACTTGGCTTGCATTACATGCAATCGCGACCTTCCACGATAGCGTGTGTAGTACGCAATACAGAGTTTCACTAAATAGATATTGTTAAAATATTATTATGAACTAGCTGTTATGAATAGTAATACCCACTTTTTGAAATTTAATAATTTTTATCTTTCAAAATGGACTTCATTTTTGGATTCAGAATATCGAAATTAGCTTAGGGTGAAATTTTGGTACTTTTCGGATAACATTCATATTCTGATGAATAGTGAAAATTACTAAATTTTAATTAAAAAACTACTTTTTAATTGAAATGATTAATAGTGATAAATTATTAATTTGATTGGTTTCAAAGTATATTTAGAATATATTTTTACCATTTAATAACATTTTGTTCATTGTATTTAATTTCACATTTAAACCAAACATAAACAAGTGTCAATCTTTGGATAGTTATTATCTCTTAAAAACGCGCAATTGTTTTGACGACGAGAATTAATTTTTAAATTAATTAATGAAAATGATATGTTTTTAATTTGGTAAAATAGACATAATTTTTGAATTCATAATATCAAATATAGCTTAGGCCAAATTATTGGTATTTTTTGGAAACATTCATTTTTTGATGAATAATGAAACCACTAAGTGGTAGTTAAAAAACTGAATTTTTCATAAAACGTAATTTTACCACTTCTGTGAGTGGAATTTCAAAAATCCGAGAAACACGGTTAATATCAAGGACTAAAATGTGGTTCAATGAGTTGAAAATATTTTTTGGTGAATAGTAACTTTTTACTTTTTTTACCCAGGTTAAAAGTTAATAGGGTAATTAAGGGTAAAAGTGTTATTATTATTATCTTAATACATATCCTATTTCTATTGGATAAGTTAAATTCGACCAAAAACAATCTTAGTAATAAAATATGACCATTTAGTCCCACTTGGATTAGATTAGTACATTTATTATTAATTTATTTATAGAAGGGTTAAAATAGTTAAAATCAATGTTTAATAAGTAAATCATTTTTAATATAGGGTTATACATAAGATAAATTCGATTATAAATATTCATTAGAAAGTTAAAACTGTTTCCTACATAATGATATTTTATTCATAATTTTTAGACATTAAATAATTTAATTTATTTATGACACAATGATGATGCAGTAATTATCTTATTAATGAAATATTGACATTATGATGTTATAAATACCCAAATAAATGTAATTTGAGACTTTTTATGAATTACAATAATTTTATAGATTAATATGACATGATAGTATTGATTTAATGATCTTTTTTAGAACTAATCATTCTTTTATGATTTTCACAAAAATGAATTACTAAATAGTGTCAAAATTGACATAAAATAGTTTTTTAAACAAATATTATATTATTAATTGTTATTTTATTATTAAAAATCAATTCTTCGGCCAAAAGACTTAGATAAGGTTATATATATTAATAATAAACAACATGGGGTTCGTTTGACTTGTTATAGTAAGTTTACTAACCTTATAGTGTAAGAACACAAAAAGACACGGTAAAAGTAAAATTATCTAACTTAAAGTTAAATCTAAATGATAAGGTTAAAATAGTAAAATAAACTTGTCCAAATTCTATTGGATGAGATTATTTCGACCCATACCCACCTTAGATTTCAAATAAATCAATTTGGAGCTATTTAAAACATAATTTGGCTTTATAATAAAATAACATTTTTTGTTATTCCAAAGGTGCCCCTATCCTCCCTTATAAAAGGGATCCTCCCCCCTCTCTTCCTCACATCACTTTGAGCCTTCATGCTCGTCCAAAACCTGAAAAATTCTCTTCTCCACTTCCCTAGAAACATCCTAGAGGTCCTGGGGTTCTTTAGAGACCAATTTTAGTGCCCTAAAAGGAGGTCTCAAAGAGGCGTTTCAAAGAAGAGGTAATGTCTGTTACCGATTCTTTCAACTTTATTTCTTCTTCCACGTATTCTTCTCTAGTTGTTTCATTATGAAGTAATAACATCATAATAACTCATATACTGATATGTTATTATAAGTATGAAACAATCCTATTTCACCATCTATCCATCCTACGGAAAATGAAATCACCGCGTGTGCGTACGTACGGAACATCGTCTCCACGCCGTGGTGTAATCTATTTTCCACCACCACCTTACTTGGATGTGAATAATGGTGAAAATAAATATCTATATATGTTTATTTTAAATTATTATTGATTTTGTAATAGTATACATACACTTCAATAAAATTCCATGATCATGGGAACGATATCATCGCTCGTGCATACGAAATACCGTCTCCACGACGCGATGAGATTCATTCTCAATGATTAACCATTCATTAATGATTATAAAGTGTATATAATAAGTAATCATGAAATATATGACATAATAATGATACTGGATTTATGTATATATATATGTATTTCATCCAATTAATTCAATTCAATTCAATGAGGAAACGAAAACAACGTTCATGTGTATGTACGGCCTACCGTCTCCATGAACGGTGTATTTCATTCCATTTATCGATCTATTATATATATGTATATTATGAATATATAATATATATAAGTCATGTTTTATATTCTGTAATTAATTAATCATGATCTAAGTAATCATATGAATAATTACAAGTCAAAACACGGACGACAAATGAAATGATTTTACCCAAAACACTCTTTAACATGGAATTTACAAAATAACGGGTAATATAAAGTCATAAGTGAACCATATATGATATCATAACAATGAATATGGTTCTGTAATAAGTCAATGAAATTATTTAAATCATTATACAGGAGTTTCGGATACGTACGAAGCATATCAGACCTAAGGTAAGGGATAATTTTGCAATCTCATATTTATCCGAGATTGCTTATTCGTAAGTATTTTCTGGGGTTATTGCAATCGTCCATGTCCATGTTTTATAAAAGTTTTTTTATGTATGTTTAATGTCCTCTTTACCAATATTTTATTTTGCTACATGGTATGTATGGAATCTTTCTTTTACGAGGTACTTTTTTACTTTTCTGTCCAAATTACGAGAAGAATGTTTTTTTAACTTATACATCATGAAAGGATTTTTACGGTTTTATAAAGCCTTATTTTCATAAAGCTTCCTCAAAAAAGATTTCATGACTATTTTCAACAAAATCCTTTTATTTTAAAATTTCATGACATTTTTTGAACAGAAAATGATTTTGAATAAGAGAGGATATTTTCCTCAAGAATTCATTTCACGTGTTTTATCAAAACTATTTTTCATCTAAGTTGACATTAATTCATATGTGTGTGTTTCAAGTATATTTTCTATATGATTTACATGGTTTCACTTTTCTTATTATAAAATGATATCCATTTCTTTTATATGGATTATGTGATGGTGGTATGATGTTTATGAAACCCATTTTATTTGTTGGGTTATTATGAATGATGTATGTTTATTTTTTGTGTGTGTCACAAGTAATAATGATTTCATAATGAGTGGGGTGGGACCTATATCTCCCTCCAATGCATTGGGTAAAAAATTATATCTCATGAGATAGACATGGCTGGAATGGTAAGTTAATATGGTTCAGTATTACAGGACTGAAACGAGGAGTGAACTCGATTCAGAAAGGGACTTTGTCCACTAAGATGGTCATGGCAGAAATGCCTTGGATACTATGGAAATTATATCATGTGCTTAATGGTTGCCACAATTACATGTTTTATTCCCATTCTATTTTATCAATCTTAATGTTTCTTTATGATCTATGCCTTACGTACTTCCATGTTTTATGTCATTGCTCATGCTTTTGTTGTTTATACATTATGTTCATGTTTTTAAGTTCAAATGTATATGGTATGTTTTATTTTATCCATGCTTACCCTTAATAAGAATTTGATCTCACCCTTTTTATGTTTTCTTTTCCCCAGGATATAATGAAAGGTTTTAGGTAACAAAAAAAGGGGAAGATCTTTATAATAGATGTTGAAGATCTTTCACCACGATTAGAAGATTACGTACCAAGATTCCAAAGACACTAAACTATTATGGTCCTTGTGTGTCTGTTTTTGTTATGTATTAAGTATTCCGCTAAAGTAATTTAATTTCCATGTACGTCAAGGTTTGGGTCTCTACAGTTGGTATCAGAGGAACGGTTTAGTCATCCTTTGGAAACTAGGATGCGAAAACGTTAGTGAGATCCCTAGAGATATTTCTAAGGTATGTCTAGGGATGTCCCTAAGGATAAGTATACGTATAGGATATAGTCCTAGAACTACGGTAACGATCTTAGAATTTAACCTAAGATGTTTGATATTGAAGGTACTCCCCCTTTATTGTGTTGTTTTCCCGAGCATGATTTTTTCCTCTCACACTATTCTTTTTTGGTTTTACACGATGGCTGGAACCCGAAGGAACCGTGTTGATCAATGTAATGGACAATGAAATGATAGTCCTCCTGAACAAACAAATGTTATGGGATATGGAGTGGAAAATCTTATAGCTATACTTACACAAGCTATGAATCATTCTAGACTTCCAAATGAGCAGAGAAGGGAATAATATTCTATTGAGTCCTTCATGAGGCAACGTCCACCTTCTTTTAGTGGGTCATCTGATCCACTTGTTGCTGGACAATGGATCAGTAACAGTAAAAAGATATTTTCAGTTCTACAATGTTCTGAACATGATAATGTCATCTTAGAAGTATATTGTTTGGATGGTGAAGTTGATCAATGGTGGAATTTTATCAAGAATATGAGGCCAAGAGATGAAATTGAGTCCATGGAATGGGATGAGTTCAAGAACTTATTTTTCAATAAGTACTTCCCTCATATTCTTCGAACAAAGATGGCGAAGGAGATTCTTGAACTAAAGAAAAAGGATGATGAATCTGTTGGTATATACGAAGCGAATTTTACAAGGATTGCAAGGTATGCATTTGGCTATATCATCCAACCTGAAAGTAAAATGGATTGATTCTTCAGTGGCTTAAAAAAAATCTTCGAAGGGCATTAGCTATAAGAGATTTCAGTAGCTATGAATAAATTGTAAGTTGTGCTATCAAGGTAGAAATGGAAGTTGGTGTTACATATCCATCTCATGGTTTTGACAAGAAATGAAAGATGGAGTTCAAGGAGAAATCACAGAATAATGGTGAAAAGAAGATGAATGTTTCCTTATGCTCAATGTGTGGAAAGAAGTATGGAGGAGATTGTCTTAAAGGGAGTAGAATTTTTTTTAAGTGTGGAAAAGAAGGTCATCGAGCAGCTGAGTGTCGAAGTAATGGAAAAAGGGTTGCTAATGGTGTGAATAAAGAAAAGACTGCAGAGAGCGCACCAACAACACATCAATGCTTCAAGTTCAATGAAATGGGGCATTATGATAATCAATGCCCTAATCCAAGGGTTAATGATGATCGACATGAGCAACCACTTAAGGAAAAGGACAAAGGGAAGTCACATGTGATCACTATTGGCGATGTTGCATATGAAAACGATGTGGTGAAATTATTAGGTGTTTATGTAATGGGATTCCAAAATAATGCTGTATATAGTATCATGAAATATTGGAATATTTATGTATTGGTCAATTGTGGTTTTCAATAATTTTATGGTACCAGTAACCATGGAAAGTGATTGAGAAATTTTTGTAAGCAGATGATATTCGCATAATTAAGGGATAAAAAGATAATGAGATGTTTGATTGTATTCATGAGCTCATGATTGATATAAGGACTAAGTGATATCATGGTTTGAGTATAAAGAATTTTGAGGATTTTGGTATGTGGAAAGTGTTATCTTTTGACTGCATTCATGTTTTCAATAAGGTTTAATGGATATTCATTTTCAAGAGAATACATGATTAAGGTATTCACATGATTGGAATGTGACCAACAAGATATATGGGGGATAAATGATGGTATTAACATGCTTGGTTGATGACATTTCAAGTAATCATTTTCCTTATACTATGAGCTTGGACCAAAGTATTTTAGATAAGCCTAAAGATTGGAATGAATTATGATGGACATAAGTCGGTATTGTTTTATGATAGAAATTTTTTCGATATTATTGATGGGATGTTATAGTAATATAGTTTTAGAAAAAGGACAACCTACATGACAGGCGACAACCCATCACGTCGGGCAAGGCTGTGGGAATCGAACCCACAACCGAAGTGCGACTGGCCTTTATCGCCTACCACTGGCCTACAGGAAGTCCCTGGTTAGTATAAACTACTTTTATTTTATTACATGGTATGATATATGAATTATAAGTTAATTTTTGGAATCTTATACAATTAACATCACCAGAGATGGACTTATGTATATTTGAGAACTTTTTCTAACCTTTTGTTTGAAACAGATGGAATGACCCATCATTCTATCACATGATCTGTTAACACTTCACGAATTACAAATTCAAATTCATTTCTTTAAGAGATGAAGTGGAAATTGTTCAAAGGACGAACAATAGTGAGATTGTACAAAAATAAAGTAAGTATTTATTCTAATTAAATTTCTTCAACTTTAGGGAAATGATCTTGAAAACCAAAAATGTTGTCCTAGTTCCCTTATATCTGATTAATCAGATGGTACCTTAGATCATCACAAATTTATGGTTGTGTGATTGTTGGATTTTTCATAGCCATTTTCTCTACCACTCTCTATCAGAAATTGATTGTTAGATTTTTCTTCCATATCCATATTTTCACCTATGTTCTCCTACGTGGAAACCCAGTGATGAGTTAATTTGGGTAAATGTTACATTTCATACTTTAGTTTTTAAAGCCAAGTTTTGGTATTTCTTTTTACGATGTCAGTTTTTATTAAAGAAACTTTCGAGTAGTAAACCATTTATAACCCCGACGAATTTCGAGGGAGAAATTCATTTTAAGGCGGTAGAATGTAACACCCCGAGATTTTATGAAAAATATTCTTTTTAATTTTATTGATGACTTGTGTTGTACGATACACCAAAAGGAGCTTTCACTACACGCATCCCTAACTTGGCTTCCATTACACGCAATCACGACCTTCCACGATAGCATGTGTAGTACGCAATACCGAGTTTCACTAAATGAGATATTATTATAATATTATTATGAACTAGCCATTATGAATAGTAATACCCACTTTTTGAAATTTTATAAATTTTATCTTTCATAATGGACTTCATTTTTGGATTCGGAATATTGAAATTAACATAGGGTGAAATTTTGGTACATTTCGGATAACTTTCATATTCTGATTAATAGTGAAAATTACTAAATTTTAATTAAAAAACAACCTTTTAATCGAAATAATTAATAGTGATAAATTATTAATTTTAGTGGTTTTAAATTATATTTAGAATATATATTTACCATTTAATACAATTTTGTTCATTGGATGTAATTTCACATTTAAACCAGACATAAACAAGTGTCAATCTTTTGATAGTTATTATCTCTTAAAAACACGCTATTTGTTTTGACGACGAGAATTAATTTTTAAATTAATTAATTCAAATGATATGTTTTGAATTTGTTAAAATAGACATAATTTTTTTATTCATTATATAAAATATTTCTTTGGCCTAATTTTTGGTATTTTTCTGGAAGCTTTCATTTTTTGATTAATAGTGAAACCACTAAGTGGTAGTTAAAAAAATGAATTTTTCATATAACTTAATTTTACCTCATCTGTGAATGGAATTTCAAAAATTTTAGAGACACGGTTAATATCAAGGACTAAAATGTGGTTCAATGAGATGAAAATAATTTTCGGTGAATAGTAACTTTTTACTTTTTTTTACCACGGTTAAAAGTAAATAGGGTAATTAAGGGTAAAAGTGTTATTATTATTACCTTAAAACATGTCCTAATTCTATTGGATAAGTGTAATTCGACCATAAACAACCTTAAAAATAAAATATGAACATTTAGGCCCACATGAATTAGATTAGGACATTTATTATTAATTTATTTAAAGAAGGGTTAAAATAGTTAAAATCAATGTTTAATAAGTCAATCATTTTTAATATAGGGTTATACAGAAGATATATTCGACTATAAATATTCATTAGAAAGAAAAAACTATTTCCTACATAATGATATTTTATTTATAATTTTTAGACATTAAATAATTTAATTTATTTATGACACAAAGATGATACAGTAATTATCTTATTAATGAAATATTGACATAATTGATGTTATAAATAACCAAATAAATGTAATTTGAGACTTTTTATGAATTTAAATAATTTTCTAGGTTTATATTACATTTTATTATTGTTTTAATTAAATGTTTTCGAACTAATCATTCTGTTATTATTTTCACAAAAATCAATTACTAAATAGTGTCAAAATTGACATAAAATAGTTTTTTAAACAAATATTATATTATTAATTGTTAGTTTATTCTTAAATATATAAGTTTCGGCCAAACGACTTATATAAGGATATATATATTAATAATAAACAACTTTGGGTTCGCTTGGCTTGTTATAGTATGTTTATTAACCTTATAGTGTAAGAACACAAAAAGACACGGTAAAAGTAAATTTATCGAACTTAAAGATAAATCCAAATGATAAGGTTAAAATAGTAAACTAAACATGTCCAAATTCTATTGGATGAGAGGCTTTCGAACCAACCCCACCTTAGCTTCTAAATAAATAAATTTAAAGCTATTTAAAACCGAAATTTGCTTTATAATAAAATAATATGTTTTGTTATTCCAAAGGTGCCCCTCTCCTCCCTTATAAAAGGACACCTCCTCCCTCTCTTCCTCACACATCTTTGAGCCTTCAAGCTCGGCCAAACCCTTCCAAATTCTCTTCTCAATTTCCCTATAAACATCCTAGAGGTCCTGGTCTTCTTCAAAGTCCAATTTTAGTTCCCTAAAAGGAGGTCTCAAAGAGGCGTTTCAAAGAAGTGGTAATGTCTGTTACCGATTCTTTCAACATTATTGCTTCTTCCACTTATTCTTCCTTAGTTGTTTCATTATGAAGTAATAAAATCAGTATCACTCATATACGGTTATGTTATTATAAGTATTAAACAATCCTATTTCACCATCTATCCATCCTACGGAAGGCGAAATCACCGCGCGTGCGTACGTACGGAATACCGTCTCCACGTCGTGGTGTAATCTATTTTCCACCACCACCTTACTTGGATGGGTATAATGGTGGAAATAAATAACTATATATGATTATTGTAAAGTATTATTTATTCTGTAATAGTATACATACACTCCAATAAAATTCCACGATCATATGAATGATATCATCGTTCGTGCGTACGTATGGAATACCGTCTCCACGACGCGATGAGATTCATTCTCAATGATTAACCATTCATGAATGATTATAAAGTGTATATAATATGTAATCATGAAATATATGACATAATAATGATACTGGTTTTATGTATATATATATGTATTTCATCCAATTAATTCCATTCAATTCAATGAGGATACGAAAACAACGTTCATGCGTACGTACGGCCTACCGTCTCCATGAACGGTGTATTTCATTCCATTTATCGATCTATTATATATATGTATATTCTGAATATATATTATAAATAAATCATGTTTTATATTCTGGAATTAATTAATCATGATCTAAGTAATCATATGAATAATTACAAGTCAAAACACGGACGACAAATGAAAGGATTTCACCCAAAACACTCTTTAACATGGAATTTAGAAAATAACGGGTAATATAAATTCCTAAGTGAACCATATATGATATCATAACAATGAATATGATTCTATAATAAGTCAATGAAATTATTTAAATAATTATATAGGAGGTTCGGATACATATGAAGCATATCGGACTTAAGGTAATGGAAAATTTTGTAATCTCATTTTTATTTGAGATTGCTTATTTGTAAGTATTTTCTGGGGTTATTGCGATCGTCCATGTCCATGTTTTATAAAAGTTTTTTATGTATATTTAATGTCCTCTTTACCCATTTTGTCTTTTAATACATGGTATGTATGGAATCTTTCTTTTTCGAGGTACTTTTTGACATTTCCATCCAAAGTACAAGAAGAATGTTTTTTTAACTTATACGGCGTGATAGGATTTTTACGGTTTTATAAAGCCATATTTTCATAATGATTCCTCAAAAAGATATCATGACTATTTTCAAAAAAATAATTTTCTTTTAAAATTTCATGACATTTTGTGAAAAGAAAATGATTTTGAAGAATAAAGGATATTTTCCACAAGAATTCATTTCAAGTGTTTTATCAAAACTATTTTTCATCTAAGATGATATTATTTCATATGTGTATGTTTCAAGTATAATGTCTATATGATTTACATGGTTTCAATTTTCTTATTATGAAATGATATCCATTTCTTTTATATGGATTATGTGATGATGGGATGATATTTATGAAACACATTTTATTTGTTGGGTTATTATGATTGATGTATGTTTATTTTTTTGTGTGGCACAAGTAAGAATGATTTCATTATGAGATGGGTGAGAACTATATCTCCCTTCAATGCATTGGTTAAAGATTTATATCTCATGAGATAGACATGGCAGGAATGGTAAGTTAATCTAGTTCAGTATTACAGGACTGAAACGAGGAGTGAACTCGATTCAGAAAGGGACTTTGTCCACTAAGATGGTCATGGAAGAAATGTCTTAGATACTATGGAAATAATATCATGTGCTTAATGGTTTCCACAATTACATGTTTTATTCTCATTCTATTTTATCAATCTTAATGTTTCTTTATGATTTATGCCTTACGTACTTCCATGTTTTATGTCATTGCTCATGCTTTTGTTGTTTATACATTATGTTCATGTTTTTAAGTTCAAATGTATATGGTATGTTTTATTTTATCCATGCTTACCCTTATGGAGCCTTTGAGCTCACACTTTTTCTATTTTCTTTTCCCTAGGATATAAAGAAAGGTTTTAGGAAAGAAAAAAAGGGGAAGATATTTATGGGAGATGTTGAAGATCATTCACCATGATTAGAATATTACGTTCCAAGTTTCCAAAGACACTAAACTATTACGGTCCTTGTGTGTCTTTTTTGTTATTTTTTAAATATTCCGCTAAAGTAATGTAATGTCCATGTACGTCAAGCTTTGGGTATCTACATGATTAGCCTCTTTGGGAAAAAATTTCTTTTTGGTATTGGTCCTTTAATTATATATAGGAGTAGGTACCCCTATTATTGGTACAATGTATGGGCCCTAAAATGAATGATTAAATTACCCATTTATATGATTCACATTACACATGTTAGTATATAAGTCTTTCATAGCTGTAAGTACCCCATCGACTGATAATCAATCTAGAGTTCCCTAAGAACAGGAGAATAACATTGAATCTAAAAATCACAGAATCTCATATCAATAAATAGATATTATAGGAAAGAAATCGAGATTACCCCAAGAATTGGAGAATAAAAATGTCAATTAACACTCTTTTGGTCTCTTTGTTCTTGGAAATACTTATACCACATTATTATTCCTCACAAATATATTTTGATTCCTAATATGATAAGAAAAAAGAATTAATGTAATGATTATTCAAACTATTAATTAAATTTATTTCTCAATTATAAATTCCCCTTAATGATTTTACTTATCTTGAGTGCCAATATTCTAAAATCCAAATGAACCAACCTTGGCCAATGATAAACTATGACGTGAAACATACACAACCCTCATATACCTATCTAAGATAATTCATCCATGAGAATATAAATTCCATTAATAAATTTAATATTGTTAGATAACCTCACCTCTTGGTGATGGAACTTGTGTTACATGTACAACATGACTATAGTATTTTAAAATAACTAAATAGAGAAGGTACAAAATAGACCCAAAACATTATTTTTTGAATCAATACTTTTAAATCATGGTTTTAAAAATACATTATCATTTCATGTTAAATAATTTTTAATTGTATTGATATATCCCTTATATTTTTTTTTGTATGTTATCATATTATAATGTTCATTTAGATAACCAAAAATTTTATTTGTCCAGAAATCTATCCAATGGATGATGCATCACTCTTGCATTTAACACAGGATGATTCCCTTTGAAACCATTTCATTTATGGGTTAAAATTAGTGCTTAAAATGATAAATTTGAATGATTTTCCTCGTTTTGGGCCTACTCTAGATGATTCATCTCTAGAAACCACGTTTATGTGTACAAAACATGTTAAAGTTCCCTATTTTCCACCTTTTATTAAATCATTTTATTCTAATGATTAAAATTTTTAGGGGTAATTTTGGGTTGTTAAAATATCATTTCATGAACCTTGTAATAAAAATTATGTTGTTATTATAAATTAAATAACATAATCATATTTTAGACAAAAAGGAAACTAATTGTTCAATAGAAAATTAAAATGAGATATAGATGTGCTGCATGATTTCACATACACTAATTGATAGACAATCTATAAAACCATTTTATCATTTGATGATGTTGTGGTGAGAACCCCATATCAAGAGTTGGATATGGAAATCATCCATTGAATTTTGATGAATTTTTATCGTCATTGATAAATCATTTAGAAATATATAATTTTTTATGCAGCGATATCTATTATCATGGGATTTCAATTATTTCAATTTTATTACTATGTTAGCTCATGGATCCAAAATATACCCCCAAATGAAAATATTTGATAGAAATTATATACATAGAATACAAATGAGAGTGTTCCCCACATAATGTCGTTCACAAACCCTATAATAAGATACCACATGTGTCTTGACCTAAAATATATATATAAGAACCACTCAACCCCCCTTGAATAATCAATAATATTATGTATTGTGATTCTCCCAATCTAAAACAACATGAACACCAATACAGAGTAGTGTAAACAACCTTATCAAAGTATGGTAGTTTCCACCATGTTGTTGGGTTCCTAAAATGGTTTCACCAATGGTATGGATGAATTATATTTCCTTGCAAATAAAAATATCCCAACCTCAATATATTTAATGAACTATCCTGGGATGACCTACCACATCACCTAGGTCAGCCCACCATTATACTCGTAGTGCCTTGGAGATCCTCACAAGCTAGAAACAAATTACTATGTATCATGATTATAACACTATGAATAGATTCAATAATATATTGTAACCTTAATAAACTACACAATCTATTTCGAATTGAGAATAACCTATTCATATTTCAACATCAATGAATAGTAAATATTTATATAAAAAAATAAGAACAATGAAAACAAGTAAAAATGTAAATGAAAATATAGCTTATGAATTAAAAAATCCATCTATCATAAATAATGTTCATAGAAATAATGTAATGAAATATAAATAAAATGACATGTTATAATGGTTGATAAAAGAATCCAAAACAAATAATAAAACCCACAAAACTACAAAAAACTATAATTAACCACAACCGAACAATTACTAACATGTTCATTAGAAGAAAAAAGACCATTTCCAACAAGTTGGATCAAAACTGGGCACCTGGAAGAGAAAATATTAAAGTTTAATTCCCACCCATACAATGGTGCGTAGAAGGGTGTGAGGTAATCTTTTCTAGTAGGATCACACTAAATAATCTATAAAATTACATTCATTAAACATTCCATAAATTTCTAGTTTTAACATAATATATAAATTTAGGGTTTTATCTATTAAATAAAATTGATATATTGAAATAAACAAGACATTTTATCACTTAACTTTTCATAAACCGCAAAATAATCCTTCTAAAAACATTGAATAATTTTATTAAAATCATTTTTTTAGAACACATTATCTTGACGATGACTCAATTTTAAAATTTATTTTATAACATCAAAATTTTTCACTCAAAATCCAAATAGTAATATCCTCAAATATATATATTTTTTCCCAAAAACATTCATGAAATTACTTTTATTAAAAAATTATCACTTACCTTTCAAAATAACTCTTTCATCCCAATTTAGATTTATTTTAAATGTAACCCAAAACATGGGTATGAATTAAATATAATAATCAAGTACACCCTGAAATAAAGAATGAATTATAAAATAAAAACAAATAAATAATTCCATTTCATAAAAAATCTATTGGATGTAAAAATGTCATGAAAAAAGATCCTATAAATAACCCCCAACGAAACGAGGCATCATAGGAAACTCCATGATATCTAACATGAATGGTATATGAATTGGATTCTGAGACCAATCTCCAGATACTCTGTGTAACAATAATGTCCCATTTAACAGTAGTTTAGAACACTAGGTACAATATTGGTAATCCAGTAGGAGGGAACATATTTCATATGGAACTATATACCGGTTTCACACAAATTAAGCACATCTAATTCCTCCAGTTCAAATCACAGTATCCCATGATATAAAATAATAGAGGTTTGAAAGAAACCTTAAAAAAATCAATCACATGAATGAACAACAATAAAAAACATTTAAAATAATCCTCATTTCACCTCTGACACCCTTGAAGAATAAAAAACCTTTTCATTTCAACCATTCTATAATATCTCATCATTAATAGATAATAATAAGAAATATCCTTGTTAGGGAAATATTATATATCAAAATCAATAACCAATGGGCTCAGAATGCGGTCTCACTACAATATGAAAACATAAATAGAACACTACCTGTTTACCATTGAAAATAGTGTGCAATTCCAGGTGAATTATCATCATTATAAATCTTATAACAAATATCCATTGAAAATATTTCTATAAAAACCACTATTAAATCAATTGGGCGAATAAAACCGTTATTATAAATGACATTAAAAACACCAGAAGTTTATTAGGTATTAAAATATGTTTTATACTAGTGAAACATTCTACTCTTTGTAAAACTCCATATAAAAAAAACACCTTCATAAAAAATCATCAGTATCAAAAAAACCTTTTTAATATATAATTTAACTTTCCAAAACAAGTTGTACATTTTATTTTCCAAAACATCATATTCATAGATTGGAAATTTATAATTTGACATTTAGAGATGAAAAAATCCTTTTTTTATAATTTTAACATAATTTAAAAAAAATCAATCAACTTATGGAAAAAACATAAAAAATTAATAAATTAAATATGAGATAAAAAAATTATTAAATTCATTGAATTTAATAATGGGATTCAAATATATACGCCTATGTATTCCTAGAAGAATCATAGAGAAAATAATAATGTTTCATGTATAATTCCAAATTGTATAGGGAGAAACCCTATTTAATACCAGAACACCAATGAAGATAACAAAAATATCACTCTATAAAAGAAATCCCCATAGTTGTTAGGGTTTTTAGGGGAAATGAAATCATGTGAATATAATGGATTGGGATATGATAAGGTAGAAACAATAAAGGGTGAATGATTTACGATATACATAAAATAATAATTAACAAACTAAGGGATCGAGTAAAATATATTTGGGGGAGAAATATATTTACTTTTATCCCAATGAATAATTGAATGATAGGTGAGAAGTGAAAGAGAAAAAGTTTTTCATAGATGTAAAGGATCATTTAACAAATTAAAAAAGCATGTATGATGAGTTTTTTCCATAGAAATATAGTTTATGGCTTAACACATCCTTCATGTCACCTCTTATAACATATCCACCCTAGATATGGCATTAAAAATATATAATAGGTATGTGATATAACCCATGTTTACCCAACCATTATTTTACAACCACCACCCACTATGGTGTGAAGCCCATCCTAAACAAAACCTTAAGACATGGAACCCTTACACATAATATAAAACTCTTCTTCCAAAGTGAACCCCTTCATAAGAATACCTAGAACCTATAAGGAGTATCCTCTCACTATATGTCAGTACCTACCTCCATGATACCAATTAATACTCATATTAAAGACACACCATGGAAATGACCCTACTCCCATGTCTTAGTAAAACCTAACAAAATTGACACCACACAATAACCTAACCCAATTTCGTAAAAGGACCCCTTCCCAAAAGTCAAAAATGGTTGGGGGAGAGTGTTGTAGTGTGAGAATTCATGTTAACAGAAAAATATACTATATATTTACCTTATAATTCCCTTGGACATCTTGACCTTCCCAAAATAAATGATGAAACCATCGAACATGAAAATAATAAAAAATTATGCAATATTAAATTTACTAGTGATATAGTTGTGAACATTTTTTCCTCCCATTGTATTTATTTACCACATAAATTCATTGAAAATCCAATATTGAATAATATAAAAATCCTCAACACCTGAATAAGAGTTGGAACAATGGTGGAAAAAAATTAATGGTTCCTCAGAGATAAAAATCTAGACTAGTCTTGAATCTTTATAAATCATGAAAATAATTCTCATGGACCATAAATAAATAACATAAATCAAATACCATATCATATATACTCAAAAATAATATCTAACATATTGATTAACTAATATAGGTCTCCCCACAATTTATAATTTATCTAAAATGGGGAAAACAATGAACATCTTATCCTACGCTAACAGTTTTATTAAAATAACTATGATTTCACTAATATAAATTAGGAGAGATAGATTTATATGAACAACATAGAACATATATGAATCCATATCAATACCAAGAATCAAAACCCAAATGTAATATCCCATAACCCACACTCCACTATTCGATGCTAAATACGTGAATATTATATTTTTACCATTGATCCCAATAAATGTGAACCATTTATTTCTATCTAATACTTAAAAAATAAAAACGAAAAACTAGATCACTATAATTATCAACGAACATTAAGGTTTAGGGTTTTAGTGAATTAGAAAAATATCCAAACCATGTCATCCATTGAGAATTGTTATGACTTAAACCCTCTTTTCTTATTTCACATTAATTACCCATATTCATGCAAAAAAATTAGCTTTTATAAATAAATAATTTAACCTAATTAATTATAACCATTTGAAAATAAAACATAATAAAGGTGAATTAACGATTTAATTAATGGTAATCCTAAGAAATAAAAATTTCATGTCATCAATTAATATAAAAAGTGAATAATATTTTTGTGTCATAATTCGTGTGCATGACTAAATAATAAAATAATAAATACCCATCAACACCAAGATAATAAACTATAAAAACAAGTAAGTGTTTTAATGGCCTTGAACTGTATAGTCTATTACTTTTCTAAACTCTGGTTTTTGAGGTGTTCTTGGAGGCATGGGTGACTTATAACAATCATTTTTCCAATTTTCCATACAGTTTCCTGATACTGTCTCACATATATTATCTTACAGATAGTGTCTCACATATACTTCCTCAATGATATTATCTAATAGATACTGTCTCACAGATCTGGTCTTATAGATAGTGTCTCACATATATTGTCTCACAGATATTGTCTCATAGATAATGTCTCATAGATACTAACTCACATATAATGTCTCACAGATACGGTCTCACATATATTGTCTCACAGATAATGTCTCATAGACATTGTCTCACAGATACTTCATCACATATACTATCTCACAGATATTGTCCCACAGATACAGTATCACAGAATCTATCTAATATAAATGGTGTCAAAAACTCTCTCATGAACATTGTTTCCAGAACTTCTTCATATTCGCTTTTCCAAATTTCTATATTTTTTCGGTTTCACCAGTTTAATGTTTTATTTGTTGTTAAACCCATTCAAGTCCTTGTTTTAAGGGATATAAGGAATATTAAAATTCTATAACTCATATATTAATTTTTATAAGGATTGGGATGCCTTCACTTACTCCAATGACATGGTTTAATGCTATCCTATTTTAATGGATAATTCATTGTATCTTAAACCACTCCTATGTAAAATATTATAATGGGAGAATATATCTTACTCCCTAGTTATTAATTCATTTTCTATAGTGAGAGATTATTTAACCTTTCCTTCCATCCCCTAGGAGTTTTGCGATCAAACATTCCACCTAGGATTTGTTATCTTTGATGTTCTTCTTGGTGCAAGTGAAACCCTATTTTGGTGCAACCAAATAGTATCAATAAATCATCAATATAAGAAATGACCTATCATAATTATATTGGGTTCATATCATTCTTTTTATCCTTTCTTTGTTATGTAATGTTATCTCCATGTTCATAATGGCCTTTACTAGGGTGTTGGACAGTGTGATGGTGTCTTTGTTTCCTCGGGTGGATGCAGTCCTCCAAGAGAGGTGATCGAGATCTATTTTGTTAATATATTCAAATAGAATATGAGACATTTTCAGGTAGGGGATTCTTTTCTCCTCTATTCATTTACTTGGATTCATAGAGTTTGAATGATTTAACCATTGGATCACAAATTAATTGAAAAAATAAATATTTGAACTGGATAAATCAAATGCTATCGAGCATATATTATTGCCTCTTGATTTTCTGGATAGTGATATATATATGATTTCTTTTTTTTTCATGTTGTTCTAGACAGAAATTGGTATAGAATAGAAAATGGGATTAAATTTAATTGTTTGTTAATGATAAAGAGTCATGTAAATTAATTTGGTTGTTGTTTTTTTAATTCGATTTTAATTGAACTGATGCAATAATAATGTTTAATTATATATGGAAGCATAATATTTAGATTTCATGTAGTTGGAACATACAAATAATAAATCGGTTAATTAAAGATGGATTAAATAACTGGTTGTTTGATAAAAACATATTTCCTCATAGGGTATTGAGTTACCCTATTTCTTTTAAGGCCAAGTGCCTTGTTCTTTGGAGCCTAGAGATCATGTTATGTTTGAATGCAAGATTCATTGTTTAAGGTTCAATGTCCCAATTGAGTGTGATGTTAATGAAATATAATGTATAATTGTTCATGGTTATTTATTTTTTAATGAATTAATTAACTTAAATTTCAAATGATAAAAAGGGAATAAACTAATGTAATAAATCCCTTTAAATGGTTGATTCTAGGGACCATTAGACCATATAAAATATAAAAAATGTAGGATCAA
Organism: Viscum album; assembly: GCA_963277665.1. Lineage (NCBI taxonomy): Eukaryota > Viridiplantae > Streptophyta > Magnoliopsida > Santalales > Viscaceae > Viscum > Viscum album. The sequence continues at coordinate 1,719,352,514 of OY728140.1, read as the reverse complement.
TTTCCTACTTAGTGGATTTACATTTTACATTATCCAAGTAATACATCATATTTCATGCTTCTATGTTAATGAAATATGTACCGGATTCCTCAAAAGTTTTTTTCTTTAAAGTAGCTCAGTTGGAAGAGAAATTTTCTTTAGAGGAACAACTAGTTTATATTATTGTCCATAGAGATATTGTGTTTTGGAATGATTTTATTCACTAAGTTAAGATTTTATGGAAGAACCATATGGTTGAAGGGGAAACATGGAATCTAATGATTCTATAAGGGGAATATATTCCCACTTATTAGATAGGTGTAAAAAATAATGAGGATGCAATTTTCCAAATGGGGGAAGGTTGTAACTTCCCATGTAATGAGAGATTAATTATTTTTTATATTTATTAATATTTATAAACTAAATTGTATAATTTTGTTAAATGATATGATACATCCAATATATTACCCTACACAGAAGAATGAGTTCTTATAAATATTTTTTAACAAACAATACTGAGTGATACGAAACAATGATATATTGTTAAAATTATAATTTTAAGTAGTATCTATCATATAGTCATTATATTGAAATATGTGAATAGAAGTAACATTATTTTGCTGGAAAATGTTCATAAAACATTTTAAATTAATTAAATAAATTTTATATGCATAAGATAAGAATTAATATAGTTTTACGCTTAATAAATTTATGTTTTAAAAACGTGTTTTGGTGGAAATTTATTGTCACACCTATTTTAGAACAAAATTTTGACACTTTTAAAATTTTTATGTGAAAAAATTACATTTATTTCTGAAGGAATTATATCCAAATTCACTTTGGTTGTATTTTTTGTATTTTTATGAGAACATTCATATTTTGATGAATAGTAAACAATAATAAATTTTAATTGAAACATCTTTATCATATAAATAATTTATATAGCTATGGTATGTGCCCTTATTTTTGTAGTAGTCTATTTAATTCTATGGGAATCCAGAAACATGATGTGAGAGGGCACAAGAAGATCTTTCATAGTCCTCCAGGTGTTGTTGATAATTCTCATTGCAAAGTTAGGTTCGGTAATCTTGGGCGGGAAAAAATATATGAGATTGTGCATGGTTTTTTCAAGGCCCTATGTGATATCAATGATATAGTATCCCATATATGGCCAGTGTGTTAGATTTATTCACCTTCTAGGGGTCTAAAACAAAATTTTGATGGATCGTACTTAGTAGGCGATATGAGGGGAAGTGGGATGGTGAGTGATGAAAGAGGTTCAATTGTTTTCTGGTTTTATAGAATTTTATGGTATGGGTAACTCTATTAATGTGGAGATAAGATCCATACATAATAGAATCACTTAATGAAAAAGGATCAATACCATGGTTGAAGATATTTAATCTAATTGTGATGCTCTAGTTCATATTATGCAAAAGAAATCAGGCCTTCCATGTGAATTTTTCTAATTATATTAGGAAATGCATATTAGAAATCAACCAGTGTAGTATTATTGGTCAGCTTCGGAGAGAATAGAACCTCCAAGATAGTAGTTTAGATTTTTTTGGAAGGGAATATGAGGAAATAATTATTTACAATAGCATGGGATCTATTCGTAATGAATGAAAAAATATTATCAAATGTGGTTCCCTTGGGATGCATCTTTTTTTCAATGATGATATTGTATTTTTTTTACTTTATATCTTTATTGTTGTTGTACGCTTTAATTTAATTTCAATAATGAAATTAATTTTTTGTCAAAAACATAGAAAACATCTGAATATTTTAACATTAAAACCTGATTTTTCAACTCATCCATGAGATTAATTATAAATTGATTTATTCCACTTCTGCTATAGGAATTTGGAAAAATGGATTCCATATTTCATAATAGAATAATTTAGATTTTATAATATGTTCAATATAGTTTTTGAAAAAAATATATTATTGGATGTAATTAAAATCAATTACATTGATTATGGTAAAAAATTTGTTTACATATTTATGGAATAGTTGGGTGGGCTTCAGACTAATGGGAATTCTTCATATTTCCCGAGGAAGCTCATATCAAGGGTAGTTCTATCAATAGAGGGGAATTCATGGTGTCATAGGGTGGTGTGGGTTTCTAGATACCTCTGAAGGTGGGCCTAAAACATAATGTGGATGTCTCATGTAACGGAGGTTATTTGATGATCAAGGGATTATGAGATAAGATAAGGGATCAGTCATCTTAGGCATCAATTCCTTCTATGGAACTGGTAATTCTCTCAGTTCTGAAGTGATGGAAATGATTAGTGGTCTTCAACTTTGTAAATTATACAATATTATGGCCATAGAGGTGAAAAAAAATCCAAATTACATGTGTTTTATATCCAATGGAAGGAAAATATTCATTGAGAGATGACTTAATTCATTATAAAGGTAAAGAAGATGTTAAACCCTGCATGATGTTTGGGCATTCATGGGGTCAATGCAACCTTACGAAATATTATTTATCAGCAAGAGGTACACCAAGTGTGGTGATCACTATTTAACTTATTTTTAGATCTTTTATATGGATGTGTAGTACCATTTTTAGTGAAGAAACTCTCTGTCTTTATAATTTTCATCCCCCCTTAATGATGTATCTTTCTTTTTTTATAATAAAAAACAACATTTCAGTCAAAAAAATTAACTCCCCAACCACTATAAAAAACCATTGACCCCCCCCCCCAACTCAATAAATTTTGATACCTCTAAATACAATTTACATCATACAAACCATTCCAGAATAATCTCCCAACATCTTTAATGTAACATCCCAAGTAAGTAATGAATAATAGATATTTTTATATATGTCTTTTAATGAATTAGATAGTGTTTTAGAGGCTTAAAATGAAAATAAATCCAATCTTGAGCATGGAATACACTAATTTTTTAAAAAAATTGTTTTACTGCCTTTTGATGGAAAACAATTTTTAAAGCTATATTTTAACAATTTTATAAGCTATTTTTGTCAAAATAAACTTATTCTATATGATTGGGACATCAAAATTTACTTTGTGTGAATTTTTGATATTTTTCAGACAATGTTCATTTTTTAATGAATAGTGAAAAATACTGCATTTTACATCAAAACTGATTTTTAATCTAATTTATTTATATGATTAGATTATATTTTTAATCGGTTTTGAAGTGTAATTAGAATATATTTTTACCATTTAATCCAATGGTGGTCATTGGAATCAATTTCACTTTGAAATTGGACTTAAACTGGTGTGAATCTTTTGATACTTATTGTTTCATAAAAACACGCTATTTGTCATGAAAGCGGGAATTAATTATTAAATTAAGTAATGTGACTTATATGTTGTTAATTTTTAAAAATAGAATTCATTTTTGAATTCTTAATATCAAATATAGCTTAGGGTGAATTTTTGGTAATTTTCTGAAAAACTTCAATTTTTGATGAATAGTGAAACCACTAAGTGGTACTTATAAAAACTGATTTTTCCGTTTAAATGAAATTTTTCCATCATTGTGTTTTGAATTTCAAAAAATATGACATACATGGTTTTCATTAAGAAGTAAAATGTGGTTCTATGAGATTAAAATAATTTATTGGGGAATAGTAACGTATTAAGTTCTTAATCGCGATTAGTGGTGATTAGTGTTGTTTAAGGTAAAAATAATGTTTTAATAGTATGAGATGAGCTGGACACATGTCCTACCCTCATTGGATGTGTCATTGCCGACCAAGATAATCCATGGGTCAACTTGGGGACCCCATGGAGCCACTTTGGTTGGGAAATGACATAAATAACTTTTTATTTAATGTTAAAGTAAAAATGACACAAACATGAGTTATTTTACTAAAACAATTATTATATGGGGTTATAAAAGTCATAGATTTGACTATAAATATTTATTAGAAATCTAAAAATATTTCCTACATCATAGAATTTTTTTTATAATTTTTAGACATTAAATAAATTATATTATTTATGACATCATGATGATGCAGCGATGACCTCATTATTTAACGATTTAAATAAAAAGGAAAGATAATGTAAAATATAAAACCTACACATGGCCAAAACCAATTAGATGAGTGGAATTCGAAGACGTATCACCTTATCCTCGAATTATATCAATGTGGGACCTTTTGAATCCGAACCTCATTTTAAAATCAAATAACTTTTCTTTACTTTCCAAGAGTGCCCCTCCTCTCCTCTTATAAAAATCCCCCACCTCTACCTCCTTACCCACACTTACAAAGCCATTTTCTCGGCCAACCCTGGCCCAGTTTTTCCCTCCTCTTCCCTATATTACTCCTTAAAGCCTCACGTTGGGCATAAGTCTTCCCAAGGAAGCCTTTGAGCTCAAACCAAAGGGAGTTACCCGATTTTAAGGTATTGTCTTCTTTTCAGTCCTATTGTTTTATTTTGCTTCTCCAACCCCCTAAACTCTTTTTATTATTTTCATTTGTAACAACTCCAGTGTCCTCAATATACTAGGATGTTGTTATAATATGGATTCGAGCTACACATACACACACCTTCATCTAATGGTTAACGAACATACTATTTCCGTGGATGGTGAATTTATGCCTCCCGAAACGATGATTGTTCAACATTCTTTTATCACATTCAAAGGTGGCCATTAAGATGTCACTATATTTATATATGATATATAATATCTTTATGTTTTCCTTAAGCTTCTGTTTTTTTTGTCATACATTTATGGTTTCCATTATGGGTAAACGCGATATCTTCATTTAAGGAAGTGCGGACCACCGCTCCCTCAAAGTGATTTGATTCGTTAAATACCATATGTGGGACGTATAAAGGATGTAACTATGATATTATATATGATATTATACTGGAATTATAATATACCTTTATATCATTATGATTCCATTCTATAAAATACGAAATAGAAATGAAAGTAGCATTCATGCGTACGTACGGCTTACCGTTTCCATGAACGGTGCATTTCATTTCTTACCTCTAAATGATTATGTAATATTATAAATTCATGTATATACAGGATATATATGATATATACATAATGATTATACTTCTGGATTAATGGATACATGAACAACTTGTAATTATAAAGGGCTTATTTTTTAGTCAAGTACCAATGATCGTTAAAACGACCATTATTAACTTTAATAATTACATAGTGTTCATGACATGGAAATAAGTGATATAAAAGGAATAATGAACTTGAAAAAGGTTCTTAAAGAAGTATAAATTAACTCATGTTTATTATTCAGGACATTAAAGAACGATCGAGTCAAGTCGGACCCGAGGTATGGGACTTCTTCTCAATCTCCTTTCATTGAGACATATTTTGTTTTATACACAACCTTCTTTTATACATTGTATAAACCCCTTTGACTTTTACGTTTATCCAAAAGGAATCTTTTTTATATGAAGCATTTTACTAAACGACAAAAGGGAATGTTTTTGTCGTATGTATGCAGCGACAATGACTTCTCTGCCGCCGTGACCGTTATTTGAGTTTCGGATTCCTCTACAAGACATACCTTCTTTTTAAAAGAAAAATAAATACCATGTTTTAATTTTCTTTTATTTTGGTAATGAAAATGGTTTTCATAATGTTTTTATATCAATGTGTTTTATTGATATCTTGTGATTGAAAGGTGTAAATGTTATGTTTCCTTTATGCATGTTTTATGTGATACGATTATGTTGAGGTTGTTGGGCATTATTATGAAGACGGGTGGTTCCGTGATAAAATAAGGGGGGTGAGCCCGATATAGCTCTCCAATTAATTAGGTAACGCGAAGGAGTGAAACGTTAGGGTTTCTCCGAAGGGATTTAGGGAATATACTATGATGGGTATTCCAAACGTAACCAAGAGGGTTACTCCCTACGTAAGAATGTTATGAATGCCTCAAGTTACCTTTATGTCTTATGATTTCTATGATTTATTCATGATTTGATTAGGTATGTTAAAGTGCTTATGTTTTATGGGTAAAGTATGATTTCATTCTTATATATATATATGTACCCATGTTTCCTGTCCATATTTTTATATCCCTTACTGAGATTTTTATGCTCATCCCATGTTTTTTTGAAATTTTTTTCACAGGTCAAGGGAAAGGTACATGATATAATGATAGTGTCAAGGAAGTGTCAAGAAAGAATCCATGTTTTATTTTAAATATGTTTCCATTGATTGGAAAGAAGAATACTATCTTTATGTAACCACTTTGTTTTTACGCGGAATGTAATGAAAGTTTTATGATCTAATTCTCTAAAACTCTAAACCCGAAAAGATCCTCAATGTGTAATCTTGTAATAACTCATGATTAAGTAAGGATTAAGGCTGCGACCTTATAGTCGGTATCAGAGGTCGGTTTAGATAATATAAGGAGTTATAATTCTATTAAATTGTTATCCAAAAATATTTTTTTTATGGTCAAATTGAAGTGATATAGCATTTTAAGATTACCATGTTGCTTCATCTAAGACATGTTTGTTCAAAATGGTTTTCCGCAGAGGAAACAGGGAAGCAGTGCTAGGAAGGAATACCGAAGGAAATAAACTTCGGAATCATCCTCATGAGATGGTCGGAATTGGAACTGAACAGTTTGTTGCAGTAATGGTTCAATTGACTCAAGCGATAAATGGTGGTGGTATCCATGCACGAAATCAGTCAGATCAACCGCAGAGGAACATGTCAGTGGTGGAACATTTCATGAGGTACCATCCCCCATCATTCAGAGGATCATCTGACCCTATGCTAGTTGAAGGGTGGATTAAAGAACTGGAGAAGATTTTCAATGTCATGGGGTGCTCAGACAATCAAAATGTTAGTCTTGCTATTTACCGTTTGGAGGGTGAGGAAGATCAGTGGTGGTCTATGGTTAAAAATATCAGGGACGCCGATGAGATTGATGCTCTTGATTGGGATGAATTCAAATGTATGTTTCATGAGAAGAATTTTCCTAAGGCTGTTCGACTTAGGATGGAAAATCAATTCTTGGAATTGAGGAAAGAGGAGGACTCAGTGGCTACCTATGAAGAACGGTTCACTCGATTGGCAAGGTATGGTCCAAATTTTATCTAAGACCTTGATAGTAAAATCAATCGGTTTTACTCAGGATTAAATCCAAAATATCTAAGGGCATTAGCTTCTCATGAGTTTAAAAGTTAGGAAAAGCTTGTTCGATGTGCTGAGAAGGTGGAAATGGAGTTTGCCGATGATCAAGTGTTCTATAACAGCCAACAGAAGAAGATACCGAGGTGGTAGGAGAAAGGTAATAATACTTCAAAAAAGTCTGATGGTAAGAAAACATAGTTTCTAGTTTGGGATAAATGTGGTAAAAGGCATGCTGGGGAATGTCTTATGAATTCTAGAAAGTGCTACCGATGTGGTAAGATGGGACATAAGGATCGTGATTGCACTGAAAAAGATCAGGGTGATGGTAAGACCAAATATGATTTACAGTTAGTGAAATGTTATAAGTACAATGAATGGGTCACTATGCAAATGAGTGTCCGACAAAGAGCTTGAGTGATGGGAAGCAGTTAGACTACAAGCAGAAAAGGGTGGTGAAATCCTTTGCAACTACTTCAGCAGATGTCAGGCCATCAAATGAAGTTGTATCATGTACTTTGTTTGTTTTTTTAGATTATGCTAGTGTGTTATTTGAATCGGGGTCTACACATTCTTTCATATCTGAATACTTTTCTAGTAAAATGGGAATACCATCTCAAGAAATGACTCCTGAACTTTTGTTAAAAACACCTGGGCGAAATGTTGAGGAAAAAGAAATTTATAAGAATCTTTTTATCCTTATCTGTGGAAAGAACCTACTTGCAAACCTTATTGTTCTACCTCTAGTAGAGTTTGATGTTATCCTGGGTATAGATTGGCTCTCTATTTACCATGCTAAGATTGACTGTAGAGCTAATGAAGTTTCTTTTCAGAAAGACTTTCAGTTAGTGTACAAGAATGAACCCTTACTGTTGATAACTTATCAAGAAACCGAGAAACTTGTAAAATAAGGAAATGAATGATACTTTACACACATTGTTGAAAACAAGGGAACTGTTCAGATTAATGATGTGCCAATGGTAAATGAGTATCCTGATGTTTTTCCTGATGAGTTGCCTGGAATAATACCAGATCGAGAAGTTGAGTTTACTGTTGACTTAGTTCCTGATGCTAAGCCAATTTCAAAACCCCCTTATCAAATGGCTCAGATTGAACTTTTAGAGTTGAAGGATAAATTGTAAGATTTATTAGAGAATGTTTTCATTCGACCTAGCACATCACCATGGGGTGCTCCTATTTTTTTGTTAAAAATAAAGATAGTTCTATGAGACTTTGCATTGATTATAGAGCCTTGAATAACACCACTGTTAAGAACAAATATCCTTTTCCTCATATCGATGATTTGTTTGATCAGCTCCAGGGAGCTCAGTTTTTTTCAAAGATTAACTTGAGATCGGGGTACCATCAACTGATGGTAAAGGAAGAAGATGTTCCGAAGATGGCGTTCTGTATAAGATATGGCCACTATGAATTTGTAGTAATGCCTTTTTGGATAACCAATGCACCTGCTGTATTCATGTACTTAATGAATATAATTTTCCATGAGTTCTTGGGTATGTTTGTGGTGGTTTTCATTGATGATATTTTGGTGTTTTCTAAAAGTAAAGTGGAGAATGAAAGACATTTAAGGGTTATCTTGCAAACCATAAAAGAAAAGAAACTGTATGGAAAATTCAGGAAGTGTGAGTTTTGGTTGCAACAAATTTCATTCCTTGGTCACATTGTTTCTAAAGATGGGATAACTGTTGATCCTGCAAAAACAAAAGTTGTGGAAGATTGGCCAAGACCCACAAATGTAACTGAGATTCGTAGCTTCCTTGGTTTGGCAGGCTATTACCGAAGGTTTGTTAGAAATTTTTCACGGTTATCCAATCCAATGACTAAGCTAACTCGGAAGGGTGTCAATTTTATCTGGACAAAAGAATGTGATGATTGTTTTCAGGAATTGAAAAGAATATTGGTGAATGCTCTAGTTTTGGCACTACATTCCAAGAATGGTGAGTTTTTTATATACAGTGATGCTTCATTGAAAGGACTTGGTTGATTCCTAATGCAGAATGATCAGGTAATTGCTTATGCTTCATGATAGTTGAAAACTCATGAGTTAAATTACCCTACACATGATTTGGAATTAGCTGCTGTTGTTTTTGCTATAAAAAATTTGGAGGCATCATTTGTATGGAGTAAAGTGTGAAATATTTACCGATCACAAAAGTTTAAAGTATATATTCACTCAGAAATAATTGAACATGAGACAAAGGAGATGGCTAGAATTAATCAAGGATTATGATTGTACAATTCATTACCATCCGGGAAAAGCAAATAAAGTGGCTGATGCTTTGAGTCGAAAAAGTAATGATTCATTAGAAATGTTGCGTTTGGAACATGATCCTTTGGTTAAGGATTTGATGAACTTTGGCATAGAAGTTGTGGGTGCAGGAAGTTCTTCTGTTTTGTTTCTGGTATCAGTGAGATCATCTCTATTAGATAGAATCAAGCAAGCACAGAAGCAAGACAGTGAGTTGCAGAAAAACGTAGTGCTGGTTTCGAAAGGTATGTTGCCTGAATTCAACATTGATAATGATTGCGTTTTGAGATTTGAGAAGAGATTCTGTGTGCCTTGTGATTCACAGTTGAAGAGAGAGTTGTTATGTGAAGCTCATAGTTCTCCGTTTTCAGTTCATCCTGGCAGTACTAAGATGTATAGAGATCTACTTGAGTATTACTGGTGGGATGGAATGAAAAGTGATACTGCTGATTTTACTGTGAAGTGTTTGACTTGTCAGCATGTTAAAGCAGAGTGGCAGTTACCGAAAGAGATGCTTTAGCCTTTACCAGGGCCAGAGTGGAAATGGGAGAATATATCCATGGACTTTGTTGTGGGATTACCGAAGACATCTCGAGGTAATAATGCAATCTGGGTTATTGTTGATTGCTTGACTAAATCTGCTCATTTCCTTGCTATATGAGATAATTTTTCCCTAGATCAACTTTCTCGTTTGTATCTTAAAGTGATAGTCAGGTTACATGGAGTTCCCCTCTCCATAGTATCTGATCATGATCCCAGGTTCACTTCTAACTTTTGGAAAGGCCTTCAGAAGTCGTTGGTTACTGAATTAAATTTTAGTACAACTTTTCATCATCAATCAGATGGGCACTCGGAACAAACAATTCAGACTGTGGAGGATATGCTACGAGCTTGTTCGATGGATTATCAGGGAAGTTGGGACCAACATCATTCTTTGGATGAATTTTCATATAATAATAGTTTTCATTTCAGTATACAGATGGCACCATTTGAGGCGTTATATGGGAAGCGGTGTTGAACTCCAGCTTTCTGATATGAAGTGTGTGAAAGGATGTTGATGGACCAGAATTGGTGGAAGAGTTGGAAGAAAAAGTTAAGCTGATACAGAAACACATGAGAACAGCTCAGAGCAGGCAGAAGAGTTATGCGGACAACAGGAGGAAGGATCTCTCTTTTGAGGTAGGTGATCATGTTTTTCTCAAAGTCTCACCATGGAAAAGTGTGATTCGATTTGGTAAGAAAGGAAAGCTGAGTCCATGGTTAATTGGACCATATGAAATTCTGGAGAGAGTTGGATCAGTTGCATACCGGGTGGCTTTACCTCCGAGTTTATCTCAGGTACACAATGTTTTTAACGTTTCGATGTTGAGAAAGTATATGCCAGACCCATCTCATGTTTTGAGTCCAGAGGTAGTTCATCTGGAAGAGAACCTATCTTATGAGGAACAACCTATCGAGATTCTTGACCAGAGGGAGAAAGTGTTACGGAATAAGGTGATTAATCAGGTAATGGTTTTGTGGAAAAACCACATGATGGAAGAGGCAACATGGGAATCTGAAAATTCAATGAGGGATAAGTACCCCCATTTATTCGATTAGTAAATAAATTGTGGGGACGCAATTTTCTAAAGGGGGTAAGGATGTAACATCCCATGTATGTAATGAATAATAGATATTTTTATATATGTCTATTAATGAATTATATAGTGTTTTAGAGGCTTAAAATGAAAATAAATCCAATCTTGAGCATGTAATACACTAATATTTTTAAAAGATTGTTTTACTGCCTTTTGATGGAAACCCATTTTTGAAGCTATCTATTGACAATTTTATAATCTATGTTTGTCAAAAAAAACTTATTCATTATTATTGGGACATCAAAATTTTCATTGTGTGAATTTTTTGTATTTTTCAGACAATTTTCATTTTTTAATGAATAGTGAAAAATACTGCATTTTACATCAAAACTGATTTTTAATCTAATTTATTTATATGATTATATTATCTTTTTCATTGGTTTTGAAGTGGAATTAGAATATATTTTTACCATTTAATCCAATGGTGGTCATTGGAATCAATTTCACTTTGAAATTGGACTTAAACTAGTGTCAATCTTTTGATAATTATTGTTTCATGAAAACACGCTATTTGTCACGACAGCGGGAATTAATTATTAAATTAATTAATGTGACTTATATGTTTTTAATTTTGTAAAATAGACTTCATTTTTTAATTCTTAATATCAAATATATCTTAGGGTGAATTTTTGGTAATATTCTGAAAAACTTCAATTTTTGATGAATAGTGAAAGCACTAAGTAGTACTTATAAAAACTGATTTTTCCGTTTAAATGAAATTTTGCCATCATTGGGTTTTTAATTTCAAAAAATCCGACATACATGGTTTTCATTAAGAAGTAAAATGTGGTTCAATGGGATTAAAATAATTTTTTGGTGAATAGTAACTTATTAAGTTTTTAATCGCAATTAGTGGTAATTAGTGTAGTTTAAGGTAAAAATAATGTTTTAATAGTATGAGATGATCTTGACACATGTCCTACGCTCATTGGATGTGTCATGGCCGACCAAGACAATCCATGGGTCAACTTGGGGACCCCATGGAGCCACTTTGGTTGGGAAATGACATAAATAACTTTTTATTTAATGTTAAAGTAAAAATGACACAAACATGAGTTATTTTACTAAAACATTTTTTATATGGGGTTATACAAGTCATATTTTTGACTATAAATATTAATTAGAAAGATAAAATGATTTCCAACATTATAGTATTTTTTACAATTTTTAGACATTATATAAATTAAATTATTTATGACATCATGATGAGGCAGTGATGACCTCATTATTTAACGATTTAAATAAAATGGAAAGATAATGTAAAATATAAAACCTACACATGGACAAAACCAATTGGATGAGTGGAGTTCGATGACTTATCACCTTATACTCGAATTATATCAATGTGGGACCTTTTTAATCCTAAACTCATTTAAAATAAAGTAACTTATCTTTACTTTCCAAGAGTGCCCCTCCTCTCCTCTTATAAAAGGAACCCACCTATACCTCCTTACCCACACTTAAAAAGACTTTGGATCGGCCACCCCTACCCATTTTGTCTGTACACATCCCTATCAAACTCCTTGAAGCCTCACTTTGGGAAGAAGTCTTCCCAAGGAAGCCTTTGAGCTCAAACCAGAGAGAGTTAATCGATTTTATGGTAATGTCTTCTTTTGAGTCCTTTTGTATTATTTTTCTTCTCCAACCCCCTAAACTCTTTTTATTATTTTCTTTTGTAACAACTCCAGTATACTCAATATACTAGGATGTTTTTATAACATGGATTAGAGCAACACATACACACACCTACATCTAATGGTTAACAAACATACGGTTTCCGTGGACGATGAATTTATGCCTCCCGAAACGATGATTGTTCAACATTATTTTAACAATTTAAAAGGTGGCCATTAAGATGTCACTATATTTATATATGATATATAATATGTTTATGTTTTCCTTAAGCTTCTGTTTTTTTCTTTTTTGGTCATACCTTTATGGTTTCCATTATGGGTAAACATGATATCTTCATTTAAGGAAGTGCGGTCTACCGCCCCCTCAAAGTGATTTGATTCGTTAAATACCATATGTGGGACGTATAAAAGATGGAACTATGATATTATATATGATACTATACTGGAAATATAATATACCTTTATATCATTATGATTCCATTCTATAAAATACGAAATAGAAATGGAAGTAGCCTTAATGCGTACGTACGGCTTACTGTCTCCATGAACGGTGCATTTCATTTCTTACCTCCAAATGATTATGTAATATTATAAATGAATGTATATACTGGATATATATTATATATACATAATGATTATAATTCTGGATATAATGGATACATGAACAACTTGTAATTATAAAGGGCTTATTTTTGAGTCAAGTACCAATGATCGTTAAAACAACCGTTATTAACTTAAATAATTACATAGTGTTCATGAAATGGAAATAAGTGATATAAAAGGTATATTGAACTTTAAAATGGTTCATAAAGAAGTATAAATTAACTCAAGTTTATTATTCAGGACATTAAAGAACGATCGAGTCAAGTCGGACCCGAGGTATGGGACTTCGTCTCAATCTCCTTTCATTGAGGAATATTTTATTTTATACACAACCTAATTTTATATGGTGTATAAACCCCTTTGACTTTTACGTTTATCCAAAAGGAATCTTTTTTATACGAAGTGTTTTACTAAACGACATAAGGGAATGTTTTTGTCGTACGTATGCGGCGACAACGACTTCTCTGCTGCCGTGACCGTTATTTGAGTTTCGGCTTCCTCTACAAGACATACCTTCTTTTTAAAAGAAAAATAAATACCATGTTTTAATTTTCTTTTATTTTTGTACTGAAAATGGTTTTCATAATGTTTTTATATCAATGTGTTTTATTGATATCTTGTGATTGAAAGGTGGAAATGTTATGTTTCCTTTATGCATGATTTATGTGATACGATTATGTTGAGGTTCTTGGGAATTATTATGAAGACGGGTGGTTCCGTGATAAACTAAGAGTGGGTGAGCCCGATATAGCTCTCCAATGCATTGGGTAACGCAAAGGAGTGAAACGTTAGGGTTTCTAGGAAGATATTTAGGGAATATACTGTGATGGGTATTCCAAACGTAACCAAGAGGGTTACTCCCTACGTAAGAATGTTATGAATTCCTCAAGTTACCTTTATTTCTTATGATTTCTATGATTTATTCATGATTTGATGAGGTATGTTAAAGTGATTATGTTTTATGGGTAAACTATGATTTCATTCTTATGTATATATGTACCCATGTTTCCTTTCCATATTTTTATATCCCTTACTGAGCTTTTTATGCTCATCCCAAGTTTTTTTTAAATGTTTTTCACAGGTCAAGGGAAAGGTACATGATATGATGATAGTGTCAAGGAAGTATCAAGAAATAATCCATGTTTAATTTTAAATATGTTTCAATTGATTGGAAAGAAGAATACTATCTTTATATAACCACTTTGTTTTTACGCGGAATGTAATGCATGTTTTATGATATAATTCTCTAAAACTCTAAACCCAAAAAGATCCTCAATGTGTAATCTTGTAATAACTCATGATTAAGTAAGGTTTAAGGTTGGGGCCTTATAGTTTGTATCAGAGGTCGGTTTAGATAAATTTAGGAGTTATAATTCTATTAAATGATTATCCAAAAATATTTTTTTTACGGTCAAATTTAAGTGATATAGAATTTGAAGATTACCATGTTGCTTCATCTAAGACATGTTTGTTCAGAATGGTTTTCCACAGAGGAAACAGGGAACCAGTACTAGGAAGGCATAAAAAAGGAAATAACCTTCCGAATCAGCATCCTGAGATGGTCAGAATTGGAACTGAACAGTTTGTTGCAGTAATGGCGCAGTTGACTCAAGCGATAAATGGTGGTGGTATCCATGAACGAGATCAGCCAGATCAACCGCAGAGGAACATGTCAGTGGTGGAACATTTCATGAGGCAACATCCTCCATCATTCAGAGGATCGTATGACCCTGTGCTAGCTGAAGGGTGGATTAAAGCACTGGAAAAGATTTTCGATGTCATGGGGTGCTCAGACAATCAAAAGGTTAGTCTTGTTATTTACCGTTTGGAGGGTGAGGTGGATCAGTGGTGGTCTATGGTTAAAAATATTAGGGACGCCGATGAGATTGATGCTCTTGACTAGGATGAATTCAAAGGTATGTTTCTTGAGAAGTATTTTCCTAATGATTTTCAACATAGGATGGAAAAGAAATTCTTGGAATTGAGGCAAGAGGAAGACTTAGTGGCTACCTATGATGAAAGGTTCACTCGATTGGCAACGTATGCTCCAAATTTTATCCGAGTCCTTGATAGTAAAATCAATCGTTTTTACTCAAGATTAAAGCCAAAATATCGAAGGGAATTAGATTCTCGTGAGTTTAAAAGTTATGAATAGCTTGTTCGATGTGCTGAGAAGGTGGAAATGGAGTTTGCCGATGATAAAGTGTTCTATAAAATCCAACAGAAGAATAGATCGAGGTGTCAGGAGAAAGGTAAGAATTCTTCAAAAAATTCTGATGGTAAGAAAACTATGTTTCCAGTTTGTGATAAATGTGGCAAAAGGCATGCTGGGGAATGTGTTATGAATTCTGGAAGGTGCTACCGATTTGGTAAGATGGGACATAAGGCTCGTGATTGCATTGAAAAAGATCAGGGTGATGGTAAGAACAAATTTGATTTACAGTTAGTGAAATTTTATAAGTGCAATGAGATGGGTCACTATGCAAACGAGTGTCCGACAAAGAGCTTGAGTGATGGGAAGCAGTTGGACTACATGCAGAAAGGGGTGGTGAAATCCTTTGCAACTACATCAGCAGATGTCGGGCCATCAAATGATGTTTTATCAGGTACTTTGTTTGTTTTTTCAGATTATTCCAGTGTGTTATTTGATTCGGGGTCTACACATTCTTTCATCTCTGAAAACATTTCTAGTAAAATGGGAATACCATCTCAAGAAATGACTCTTGAACTATTGGTAAAAACACGTGGGGAAATGTTGAGGTAAAAAGAATTTATAAGAATCTTCATATCCTAATCTGTGGAAAGAACCTACTTGAAAACCTTATTGTTCTACCTCTAGTAGAGTTTGATGTTACCCTGGGTATGGATTGGATCTCTATTTACCATGCTAAGATTCACTGTAGATCTAAAGAAGTTTCTTTTCAGAAAGACTTTCAGTTTGTGTACAAGAATGAACCCTTACTATTGATAACTTATCAAGAGGCCGAGAAACTTGTAAAAGATGGAAATGAATGTTACCTTGCACACATTGTTGAAAACAAGGGAACTGTTCAGATTAATGATGTGCCAGTGGTAAATGAGTATCCCGATGTTTTTCCTGATGAGTTGCCTGGAATAATACCAGATCGGGAAGTTGAGTTTACTGTTGACTTAGTTCCTAATGCTAAGCCAATTTCAAAACCCTATTATCGAATGGCTCAAATTGAACTTTTAGAGTTGAAGGAGCAATTGCAAGATTTATTAGAGAAAGGTTTGATTCGACCTAGCACGTCACCATGGGGTGCTCCTGTTTTATTTGTTAAAAAGAAAGATGGTTCTGTGAGACATTACATTGATTATAGAGCCTTGAATAACATCACTGTGAAGAACAAATATCCTTTGCCTCATATCGATGATTTGTTTGATCAGCTCCAGGGAGCTCAGTTTTTTTCAAAGATTGACTTGAGATCGGGGTACCATCAGCAGAAGGTAAAAGAAGAAGATGTTCTGATGACCACGTTCCATACAAGATATGGCCACTATGAATTTGTAGTAATGCCTTTTGGGCTATCCAATGCACCTGCTATATTCATGGACTTAATGAATATAATTTTCCATGAGTTCTTGGATAAGTTTGCGGTGGTTTTCATTGATGATATTTTGGTGTTTTCTAAAAGTAAAGGGGAGCATTAAAAACATTTAAGGGTTATCTTGAAAACCATAAAAGAAGAGAAACTGTATAGAAAATTTAGAAAGTGTGAGTTTTGGTTGCAAAAAATTTCTTTCCTTGGTCACATTGTTTCTAAAGATGGGATAACTGTTGATCCTGCAAAAACAAAAGTTGTGGAAGACTGGCCAAGACCCACAAATGTAACTGAGATTCGTAGCTTCCTTGGTATGGTAGGCTATTACCGAAGGTTTGTAAGAAATTTTCTACGGTTATCTAGTCCAATGACTAAGATAACTCGGAAGGGTGTTAAGTTTATCTGGAGAAAATAATGTGATGATTGTTTTCAAGAATTGGAACGATGATTGGTGAATGCTCCAGTTTTGGCACTACCTTCCAGGAATGGTGAGTTTGTTATATACAGTGATGCTTCATTGAAAGGACTTGGTTGCGTCCTAATGCAGAATGATCAGGTAATTGTTTATGCTTCACAACAGTTGAAAACTCATGAGGTAAATTACCCTACACATGATTTGGAATTAGCTGCTGTTGTTTTTTCTTTAAAAAATATGGAGGCATCATTTGTATGGAGTAAAGTGTGAAATATATATTGATCACACAAGTTTAAAGTATATATTCACTCAGAAAGAATTGAACATGATGGCTAGAATTAATCAAGAATTATGATTGTACAATTCATTACCATCCGGTAAATACAAATAAAGTGGCTGATTCTTTGAGTCGAAAAAGTAATGCTTCATTAGAAATGTTGCGTTTGGAACATGATCCTTTGGTTAAGGATTTGATGAAATTTGGCATAGAAGCTGTGGGTGCAAGAAGTTCTTCTGTTTTGTTTCAGGTATCAGTGAGATCATCTCTATCAGATAGAATCAAGCAAGCACAGAAGAAAGACAGTGAGTTGCAGAAAAAGGTAGAGTTGGTTTCGAAAGATAACTTTCCTGAATTCAACATTGATAATGATTGCGTTTTGAGATTTGGGAAGAGATTGTGTGTGCCTTGTGATTCACAGTTTAAGAGAGATTTGTTATGTGAAGCTCATAGTTCTCCATTTTCAGTTCATCCTGGCAGTACTAAGATGTATAGAGATCTGCGGGAGTATTACTGGTGGGATGGAATGAAAAATGATAGTGCTGATTTTATTATGAAGTGTTTGACTTGTCAGCAGGTTAAAGCAGAGCGGCAGTTACCGAAAGGGATGCTTCAGCCTTTACCATTCCTAGAGTGGAAATGGGAGAATATATCTATGGACTTTGTTGTGGGATTACCGATGACATCTCGAGGTAATAATGCAATATGGGTTATCGTTGATCGCTTGACTAAATCTGCTCATTTACTTGCTATACGAGATAATTTATCCCTACATCAACTTTCTCGTTTGTATCATAAAGAGATAGTCAGGTTACATGGAGTTCCCCTCTCCATTGTATCTGATCATGATCCCAGATTCACTTCTAACTTTTTGAAAGGCCTTCAGATGTCGTTGGGTACTGAATTAAATTTTAGTACAGCTTTTCATCCTCAATCAGATTGGCAGTCGGAACGAAAAATTCAGACCTTGGAGGATATGCTACGAGCTTGTTCGATGGATTATCAGGGATGTTGGGACCAACATCTTTCTTTGGTTGAATTTTCATATAATAATAGTTTTCATTCCAGTATACAGATTGAACCATTTGAGGCGTTATATGGGAAGTGGTGTCGAACTACAGCTTTCTGGGATGAAGTTGGTGAAAGGATGTTGATGGGACCAGAATTGGTGGATGAGTTGGCAGAAAAAGTTCAGCTGATACAAAAACACATGAGAACAGCTCAGAGCAGGCAGAAGAGTTATGAGGACAATGGGAGGAAGGATCTCTCTTTCGAGGTAGGTGATCATGTTTTTCTCAAAGTCTCACCATGGAAAAGTGTGATGTGGTTTGGTAAGAAATGAAAGATGAGTCCAAGGTTCATTAGACCACATGAAATTCTGGAGAGAGTTGTATTAATTGCATACCGGGTGGCTTTACCTCCGAGTTTATCTCAGGTACACAATGTTTTTTACGTTTCGATGTCGAGAAAGTATATTCCAGATCCATCTCATGTTTTGAGTTCAGAGGTAGTTCAGCTGGAAGAGAACTTATCTTATGAGGAACAACCGGTCCAAATTCATGACCATAGGGAGCAAGTGTTACAGAATAAGTTGATCAATCATGTAATGGTTTTTTTGGAAAAACAACATGATGGAAGAGGCAACATGGGAATCTGAAAATTAAATGAAGGATTAGTACCCCCATTTATTCGATAAGTAAATAAATTGCGGGGATGCAATTTTCTATAGGGGGGAAGGATGTAACATCCCAAGTAAGTAATGAATAATAGATATTTTTTTATATGTCTATTAATGAATTAGATAGTGTTTTAGAGGCTTAAAATGAAAATAAATCCAATCTTGAGCATGGAATACACTAATATTTTTAAAAGATTGTTTAACTACCTTTTGATGGAAAACCATTTTTAAAGCTATCATTTGACAATTTTATAAGCTATGTTTGTCAAAATAAACTTATTCTTTATGATTGGGACATCAAAAATTACTTTGTGTGAATTTTTGGTATTTTTCAAACAATGTTCATTTTTTTAATGAATAGTGAAAAGTACTGCATTTTACATCAAAACTGCGTTTTAATATAATTTATTTATATGATTAGATTATCTTTTGAATTGGTTATGAAGTGGAATTAGAATATATTTTTACCATTTAATCAAATGGTGGTCATTAGAATCAATTTCACTTTGAAATTGGACTTAAACTCGTGTCAATCTTTTGATACTTATTGTTTCATAAAAACACGCTATTTTTCATGACAGCGGGAATTAATTATTAAATTAATTAATGTTCCTTATATGTTTTTAATTTTTTAAAATAGACTTAATTTTTGAATTCGGAATATCAAATATAGCTTAGGGTGAATTTTTGGTAATTTTCTGAAAAACTTCAATTTTTGATGAATAGTGAAACCACTATGTGGTACTTATAAAAACTGATTTTTCCATTTAAATGAAATTTTTCCATCATTGTGTTTTGAATTTCAAAAAATCCGACATACATGGTTGTCATTAAGATGTAAAATGTGGTTCTATGGGATTAAAATAATTTATTGGGGAATAGTAACTTATAAAGTTCTTAATCGCGATTAGTGGTAATTTGTGTAGTTTAAGGTAAAAATAATGTTTTAATAGTATGAGATGATCTTGACACATGTCCTACCCTCATTGTATGTGTCATGGCCGACCAATAAAATCCATGGGTCAACTTGGGGACCCCATGGAGCCACTTTGGTTTGGAAATGACATAAATAACTTTTTATTTAATGTTAAAGTAAAAAATGACACAAACATGAGTTATTTTACTAAAATTATTTTTATATGGGGTTATACAAGTAAGATTTTTGACTATAAATATTAATTAGAAATATAAAAATATTTCCTACATAATAGTGTTTTTTTATAATTTTTAGACATTAAATAAAAAAAATTATGTATGACATCATGATGATGCGGTGATGACCTCATGATTTAACGATTTAAATAAAATGGAATGATAATGTAAAATATAAAACCTACACATGGCCAAAACCAATTGGATGAGTAGATTTAGAAGACTTATAAGCTTATCCTAGAATTATATCAATGTGGGACCTTTTGAATTCGAAACTCATTTTAAAATCAAGTAACTTTTCTTTACATTCCAAGAGTGCCCCTCCTCTCCTCTTATAAAAGGCCCCCACTTCTACCTCCTTACCCACACTTACAAAGCCTTTGGCTCGGCCAAACCCTATCCATTTTGTCTCTCCACTTCCCTCTCTTACTCCTTGAAGCCTCACTTTGGGCAGAAGTCTTCCCAAGGAAGCCTTTGAGCTCAAACCAAAGAGATTTACCCGATTTTAAGGTAATTTCTTCTTTTGAGTCCTTTTGTTTTATTTTTCTTGTCCAACCCCCTAAACTCTTTTTATTCTTTTCTTTTGTAACAAATACAGTATCCTCAATATACTAGTATGTTTTTATAATATGTATTCGAGCTATAGTTACACACACCTACATCTAATGGTTAACGAACATACTGTTTCTGTGGATAGTGAATTTATGCCTCCCAAAACGATGATTGTTCAACATTCTTTTAACACCTTCAAAGGTGGCCATTAAGATATCACTATATTTATATATGATATATAATATGTTTATGTTATCCATAATCTTCTATTTTTTTCTTTTTGGTCATACCTTTATGGTTTCCATTATGGGTAAACGTGATATCTTCATTTAAGGAAGTGCGGACTACCGCCCCCTCAAAGTGATTTGATTTGTTAAATACCATATGTGGGACGTATAAAAGATGGAACTATGATATTATATATGATAATATACTGGAATTATAATATACCTTTATATCATTATGATTCCATTCTATAAAATATGAAATAGAAATGAAAGTAGCGTTAATGCATACGTACGGCTTACCGTCTCCAAGAACGGTGCATTTCATTTCTTACCTCTAAATGATTATGTAATATTATAAATGCATGTATATACTGGATATATATGATATATACATAATGATTATAATTCTGGATATAATTGATACATGAACAACTTGTAATTATAAAGGGATTATTTTTGAGTCAAGTACCAATGATCGTTAAAACGACCGTTATTAGCTTAAATAATTACATAGTGTTCATGACATGGAAATAAGTGATATAAAAGGAATAATGAACTTGAAAAAGGTTCTTAAATAAGTATAAATTAACTCAATTTTATTATTCAGGACATCAAAGAACGATCGAGTCATGTCGGACCCGAGGTATGGGACTTCGTCTCAACCTCCTTTCATTGAGGCATATTTTGTTTTATACACAACCTTCTTTTATACGGTGTATAAACCCCTTTGACTTTTACGTTTATCCAAAAGGAATCTTTTTTATACGAAGAGTTTTACTAAACGACATAAGGGAATGTTTTTGTCGTACGTATGCGGCGACAACGACTTCTCTACCATCATGACCGTTATTTGAGTTTCAGCTTCCTCTACAAGACATACCTTCTTTTTAAAAGAAAAATAAATACCATGTTTTAATTTTCTTTTATTTTGGGATTGAAAATTGTTTTCATAATTTTTTTATATCAATGTGTATTATTGATATCTTGTGATTGAAAGGTGGAAATGTTCGGTTTCCTTTATGCATGTTTTATGTGATACGATTATGTTGAGGTTTTTGGGCATTGTTATGATGATGGGTGGTTCCGTGATAAACTAAGGGCGAGTGAGCTCGATATAGCTCTCCAATGGATTGGGTAATGCGAATGAGTGAAACTTTAGGGATTCTCCGAAGAGATTTAGGGAATATACTGTGATGGGTATTCCAAACGTAACCAAGAGGGTTACTCCCTACGTAAGAATGTTTTTAATGCCTCAAGTTACCTTTATGTCTTATGATTTCTATGATTTATTCATGATTTGATGAGGTATGTTAAAGTGCTTATGTTTTATGGGTAAAGTATGATTTCATTCTTATGTATATATGTACCCATGTTTCCTTTCCATATTTTTATATCCCTTACTGAGCTTTTTATGCTCATCGCAAGTTTTTTTGAAATGTTTTTAATAGGTCAAGGGAAAGATACATGATATGATGATAGTGTCAAGGAAGTGTCAAGAAATAATCCATGTTTTATTTTAAATATGTTTCCATTGATTGGAAAGAATAATACTATCTTTATGTAACCACTTTGTTTTTACGTGGAATGTAATGCAAGTTTTATGATCTAATTCTCTAAAACTCTAAACCCAAAAAGATCCTCAATGTGTAATCTTGTAATAACTCAAGATTAAGTAAGGTTTAAGGCTGGGGACTTATATTTAACCTCACCCTATTTTCCTCAAATTTGATATAAAGACAACCATGGAGGCTCTTTCATGAAAATGAAATGGATTATCAAAAAAAGATATAAATTTTTTCAATGTTAATTTATGTTTTGTTCATTGTAGAATCATTCAATTATTATTTTTCTAAACATATAAAATGAAATAATTATCTTTTAACTACATGTATTTTCTTATGTTAAGGGATATACCTAAAAATATACACACATCCATCATATAGGAAATGTAATTAATGTTTGTGTAGAAAAATAACTATAGACTAGCAAAACGATGTCATTTATTTTTTCATTACCACCTCTAATGGTGTGGAATTAGGATTGAAACACTAATTTTAGATGATATATATGATATTTATGATATTTTAATAACACTTTAAAATATCTAGAACACATACGTTAATTCTTTATATTTTATGGGAATACGATAACATCCTTTCTAGACGTATGGACTATCGCTTCCTCAAA
Organism: Viscum album; assembly: GCA_963277665.1. Taxonomy (NCBI): domain Eukaryota; kingdom Viridiplantae; phylum Streptophyta; class Magnoliopsida; order Santalales; family Viscaceae; genus Viscum; species Viscum album. The sequence goes on along the minus strand of OY728140.1, from coordinate 1,719,329,228 downwards.
GTGATGTCATACATTTACACTTTACATGGAATGTATTAAGTATGGATTTAATTAAACATATGTAACATACATGATATAGATATAATATTTATGAAAAAATTATTTTCTAGAATATAATATATCAATTTTTTAACACTCTTTCACACACAAACAAAGTTATAACATAATTCATGGATGTGTAGACTAACACCTCCTTGGCGTGATATGATTTTATTTTACATCACAACAATTCTATATATAATTATATATTATTAAATAAATTTATATTAATGATATAATTGTTATTATGGACAGTGAAATGTTACTTACATATTTTCCAAAATGATTGTTAAAAAATGGGAATGTTAATAATGTGTACGTATGACATACCGTCTCGATGATTGCAACATTGGATCATTTCTCAAGATCAAAATTAATGATTAGTTTTTAAAAAATAATTTATGTATAAATATGATAATTATTTCATGATTATAATTCTATAAATGTTTATATTATGACCTATCTGACCTTAAATGACATACCAAAGTCATATTTGACCCTTAAACAAAATATGGTCAAAACACCCAACAAAAACTAAATTATTTAAGTAGGTGTTTACAAACCCATAATAAATAAAATAAATGTAATGATAAACTGGAAAAGGGAACATATTAAATTAAATAATTAATATAAGTTTATTATTGAAGAAGATAAATACACATGTGACAAGTAAGACTCAAAGTAAGGGGTTTCATCTCAATCTCCTTTCACTGAGTTATATCATGATGTTATACACCATTATTTTATTATAATATATATATATACATTCAAGGACATTCTATATCATGAATGTTCTATTTTTTCATGATATTTAATGTTTTTTTAATTTTACACTTTGATGAGTTTTGTGATTCAAATATTTCAATGTGGTACGAGACACTTTGATTTAAAAAATAACATATTTTAAATGTTTTATGATTTAATTTAAAATATTTTCCTCCATGAAAATATTATTGATATTATTTTATATGTATATCTATATAAATTCACTATAAAGAAAATTTTATGTTTATTTTTAATTTCATTCAATTTTTTATAAACAGGATTCTTTTTACGTGTTTTATACGCTACCTTTTAACAAATGAGAAAATGAAAGTTTTGTTCTTAACCTACACTATGATAAAAAAAATTCCACTATCACAACCATTAATTTGTTTTAGATTCCACTGTAAATTTTATTTTTTTTCATATATGAAAAATTTGTTTTCCTTTTTTGTGTATTTTGGTATTGAAACTGGTTTATCAAAATAAATGAATTTTTTTGTATTGAAAATGCGAATTTTGAAGGAAAATGGTAATTTAATATATAAAAGGGATTTTAATTTTATTTTAATAGAGATTCTCAAATGATGAATTTTTTTATTTTATGTTGTGGTTTTTGAATATTATAAATTATGGGTGTTCTTAATTAGAACACGATTAGCCAATTATAGCATAAATGATGGGTGCACCAAAATAGTTCTCTCATAAATTGGTTAATGATTATATTAACAAGATAATTACATTGGAATTTGGTCATTTGGTTATTTCACTCTATATGGGTTCCTTAAGGGTTCAATGTGATGATGTCCCATTGAACCAACAAGAATTTATAATGTTTTAAAATGAATTTTCTTGGAAATAATTTTTTAAAAAGGTAAAATAAATAATATTTAGTAATGAATGAGATTTTCCTTTTGGGTAAAAAATTATGATTTCAAGAAAGTGATTTTCATGAGTTTTAATTTTTATCAATGGACTTAGAGTCTCCATATTTTTAGATCCATTATTGAAATTTTTATGGTCATCCTAGAGTTTTTAATTTTTTTCACGGGATTTAATGATGAGAAAGGTATTAGAAGAGGTCATGTATAAATTCATGATGATTTTTCTTCAAAGATATCATGATTTATTTTTAAAAGTATTATATGCTGTAAAAAATGACACTATTAAGACTTGTCCACTATTTATTATATGGTTTTGTTTTGTATTAGATATGGACTAATTCTATAAATCATTAAACCTAAAAATATCCTCAATGTAAATGAAAGTATATTCATGATTCAAACTAAATATTTTGTAATTTTTAAGGAAGGGCCTTATATATAGGCTATTTAACCCCTCCTAAATTATGTTATCATGTGGGTGTGGGTGTGGGTGTGTCCCTAAATACCCATACATGACATGCCTTATTCATTCATGGTATGTTATGTTTTATTGTGGTATTTCATATCATATATAACCTTGATTCATGTATCAAGAATCTAGATGAATATGTCGGTTAGTATTGGTTAGACAACCCATTAGAGGGGAGGATGATGATTTGAAAAAAGATCCTAAATAGGTCTAATTTGATGGTTAGAGAAAAATAATTGACATGTTAGATAAAGTAGGAGTATGAAATTTATGGTAGATTTGATCCTTTGGACATAGGTTGATATAGAGATTTATATACATGGGTGACATTCATATCCAAATATAATAAATATTTTAAGTTGTATTTACCATCATTTGAGCACTGTGACCACTATCAGGGTGGGGTTTATGGCATTCCAATTAATTACCCCTATATTGGATGTCATCCCCCATGACTTTATTAAATATTTCTCAACAAATAAATATTCATTTGATAGCTTGTGATACATTAACCCTCAATTATAAAGTATCTATAATATAGTATACCATTATCACATACCCACTAAATTTCTCGTATGAATATTAATAAAGATATTAAATGAAAATTATGATTTCCACATGTATAAAATATATTCAGTGGTCATCAATTGACCAGAAATAAATATAAAATCATTTGAAATTAAATGATATTTTTCCTTAAAAAATGTTTTTATGCATGAAATGTTTATCATTTTAATAAATTAAATGAATAACTATTGTGGAATTATTTTAATGATATTTATATATTAAATAGTCAAAAAATATTTTAATATTCATATAATTATTCTCAATGAATCAGATAACAATAAATCTAGTTTTATGTTTTAAAATGAAATTATTTAAAAAGTTTTTTTTCAATGCATTATTCATGATTTTGTAATAATTAATTTTTTCTTAGTTAATAAATTAAATCATAAAATATGGATTCCATAATTAGAATCCGGAGGAAAAAATTTGCTAAATATTTTGCATTCATTTTTTTTCATTATGAAAAATAACCATATTAAACTTTTGTGACCCCAGTTTGAGTAAAATAGGTAAAATAGGGTAAACATTTGGGACAAGTCCCTAATATGTCTCTTTCATTTAAATTGTTTCTACTTATTGAGTGTATTTTGTCAATTATATTTCAATTTACTCTTATATGGTCACTTTATGACATATTTTTATGATTATTACCTTTATATGAATGTAACAACTGAATAAATATAAAATAATACTCCCCTTACTTTAGAATCTATACAATTTATTCATTTTGATTAAAAGTAGATAAGTTAAATTATAATATCGTATATTAAAATAAATTATTATATATATATTAATATAATTATATTTTTTATTTACATAATAATTACCTCAAAAATTTAGTCACCATTGACCAAATACTTATTCATGTAATAGAGAAATATAATATTTTATTTAAAAAATATAAAAACAAATTATGGAAATTATTGTGTTTCATAATTTATTTAGTTAATTATAAAATAAAGTGGATTAATAAAAGAATTATATTATAATTATATCATTTTCATGGTATCTATATGGTCAAATTAAATAAATACTTCCATATTTTATAATAATTATATTTTATCATAAATAATATATTATTAAATCATCTAAAATTCAAAAAAAATTATATTGATCCATGTTAATAGATTATGGTTGATCATATAAACCATTGTGCATTATGAGTCACGTTTCAATGTATGGTGATTGTCTTAACCCTTCCAATTGAAATACGTGTTTCTGTAGTTAAGGTAAAAATGGATCATGAAGTGGTCAATATATATGATAGGGCTTAACATGAATCTAAAAAATATATAAATATAATTTAATGATGTCATGTAAAACCTATAATATTTATATTTTTATTAATTACAATTTATAACTCTTTATATATATAATTACTTTAACATATTTTAATCAATAAAGTAATTCCAAGTGTGTTCTCAAACTCAATTATAAAAGGAAATCCCCAATTTTATACTTTACCAAACATTGAACCTTATAGATTCTCCAAAACCATTCCAATTATATTATAAAACAACTAAATCCATGTCTTTTAGGTTCATTTCTTCTTAAAATATCATTCCAAGGATCCTTAAAAAAGGTCTAATGTAGGTCTACATCAGAAGATTTAATCTTTCTATAAAACATCTGTCAATTCATTTATTCTTATAACTTATATAAGTATATAGTTTTCATCATAAAATAAAAACAATATTATATTTTATAAACTTAAATGTTATTATTATTTTGGTAACACCATTATCCACCCTCTATTCCTAGAAATGAGAAATGAAAGTGGCGATCATGTGTATGTGTGGACTACCACCTCCATGTAGTGTGGCAATTCATATTAAATCTATAAATATCTTCTTTGATTTTTATGATGGTTTTGGTATTTATATATTAAATTTATTACATAATTATACTTTTATAGATATAGTTTCCCATCTACCTTCATACCTTCTAATCTTTCAGAAAATGACAATGTCTCTCATTCGTATATGTGGACTTCCACCTCCCCGAAGTGATGTGGTTTTTTTTCCATTTCTATATTTCATTGATGGTTCTAAAGATATATTACACATATTAAAGAATAATTATTTTAGAATGGGGAATTATTGAATTCAAATCTCTCATTACATCAATATAAATGTTAAATCAATGCGCATGCATACATACAATGTACTGTCTCTTAGAATAGTGTAATTCCTTTATATATATATCTATATTTTATGTATGACCACAAATTATTATATAATGAATATATATGATATTTATATAATTAATAAAATTATAGATATTATGATACCATGATCAATAAACATGGGCTTGAACTACTAAACTGAATTACTCATAATGAAACTGTTAACACCTAAAAATGATGATTTTTAATATTTAATTATTTATACATGGATAATAAAATATTATAAAGTGATAATACATTATAGTATATTTTTTTCGTGAATATTGTATGTAATTCTAATAAATTTAAATATATTATATTGGATGTTAAATTTCTCTTTATAAAAGTCCAACATGATGTAACTATTTTCTATTAAAATCTATTTGTTTATCTGGATTGTTAATGATTATGTTTCTAAAGAATAAATTTCGTTATATACCTCAAAATAAAATAATGATTTTTATTATCCTAAATTTATTTCATAAAAATACATTTTTTTATTCATTTTCCGCACTTCATATTCTCAATTGAACGAAGGAACATTTTTAACGAAAACTATCTTTATTTCTCTTTTTATATAAAAAACAATTTATCTCATTTATATATATTTTTAAAAATTTTAAATTATATTCTTAATATTAAAAAACGATTTTTAAGTCATTATTAACAATTATTTAATTTTTTAAAAAAATATTAATATGAATATTCTTATTATTTTCCCAAAGGGGTACTTTCAAACCATTTTAACTAAATTGTTAAAGGATTTGTTTTAAATTATTTTTGATTTAATGGAGTTGCCGACAACTGTGAACACTAAATACATTGAATATTCCATTAAAATGATGGAATTTTATTTTCAAGATGAATTTATTTACTAATAATTGATAGTTATTTATATTATAAAGATTTTTTTTTCAATGTGAAAATAGTATTTTCAATAATGAAATATTTCAACTAATCATTTAAAATAATTTTCAATATAATAATATAAACTGATTTTACTTATGATATAATGTGGATATCAATCAAGGATACCATCTTTAATATTATTCTGGACGGCTTATGATTTATGATGAAAAGTGTTTTGTGAAACATATTTCCTATATAATATCAATGTCCATGATTTTATTACTAAGTCCCCATATTTCTCCAATAACATCAGTAATTCGATTGAAAAATGAATATTCATTTTCTCTAAGATGGATATTTATATCCTCAATCCTATTTATAAAAACGTATAGTTTTTCCTTCACTTTTTAATCACCTTCATAAATATTCTACAGTTATTCCCATATAAAATTTTTCCAGAATAAATATTATCACCATTATATATATCTGATATGAAAGATATGTAGCAAGGGAATTATGTTATCTTGCATCTGAATACAAAATATTTTTATCTATATCAGTAATAGAAATCTCAATTGGATCAGTGACATGTATTCCATTTGTATTGGAAAATAGTACTGCCACAATAAGAGATCATAGATGATATCTCATCCTCTTCACCCAGATTAGACTTTTTTTCAATCAATGAGGGTAACTCCTTTGAAATTCACTTTATTCTCCATGGTATAAATGAAGGAATGATTTAAAACTAGTAACCTAGCTCTGATACTACTTGATGGTCCTCAGAACACCCTGGGTGAGGAGGGGTGAATCTGGATGTCAACATTTTATTTTAAACTAATGGATCTTATTCCCACGTTGGAATGAACATATTAAAACTGTATGACAAGAAAATATAGAGAAAAACAATCACATGAAAAGAAAAGACATAGAAATTTTACATGGTTCACCACTACGGGCAATGTTTAAAGAGCATAATATGATAGGTTTCTAGTAATAAAAAACTCCACTAATCATTACTAGTGGTGGTGTACAAAATATTAGCGCAATCACTATGTTCCAGGAACACCTCATTTGTAATGTTTTAGCTATATCTCACTATGTCCCTCGGATCACTTTCATTGAATCTCCCTTTCTACCTATATTGGAAATAATCTAGACTCAATTTATTGAATTCAAGGTCACATCAATTGGTTGAAATTAAAACATGAAGCATTAACTATAGATAAATGGTCTGTTGACGTCTCATTTTCCCCCGAAGATATAAACAACTTTTCTGCATATTGTTTATTCCCGAACATGTCCTCCGTGAACTGGGCTTCTTTCACTGTGTACAGGGAAACTCTACATACCACATTTTCATACCACCTATGAAAGCTGTGACGACATACTAACATCACAAACCGAATTCGTGTACTACCTTTTCTCCTTCTCTCATTTACTCCATCATCATCCTGGACCATCATTCACATAAAAACTTCCTTTTCATAATTCCTTCCTATGTGTACAACCTTTATTTCTCAATGTACAGACTCATCTCTTCATACACAATCTTCTCCATATAAAACCTCATTTAGTAGACTAATTATTTCATGAACCATTTTCCCTTCGCATACCACTTATCCTCTCACAGAATCCTCCTTTCAAACTTCTTCTCCCTTGGGAGATTTTCATTCCCTAATAAATTCTATGCTTCACGGAATTCCTTTAAAATTTTTCATTAATTTCATTGTGTGGTTGTCTTCCACGAACTTCTTCTACATTTCACCAAGTTCATCTCAAAATTTTAATCTCAGAGCCACTATATATTGAGGGGATTAGTTTTCCTTATATAGGAAAATATATCCCCATAATCCAATAAACTGAGATTTACAAAATCATCAAAACAGAACCACTTTTACCATATTTCATACATCTCTCATCAACCATCTTCCTTGTGTGGTTTGCGTACCTCCACTCTCCCTATATGGAGGCACAAATAATTGTCTCGTTTCTGTAAATGAGACACTTCATGACATGTCAAAACTATTTCTCATGTTCTTGAATGACATTCCATCCCACAAATTGTTCACATCCCATGAATTACAAGCCTCTAGGTGAACCAAAAACCATTTCCTCAAACTATTTTCTGTTCGGCGAACTAGTTTCGTCCGGTATGTATAGTTCCCTTTTTCATCTATGAACCATTATTAGTACATGGTAAATGGTTCATGTCCCATGCTATTCGGTCCCATTACTTTGTTGATTTCCATTTCCATTCTACATCACATTAACTTCTATTCAAAAATCCATCCTTTTCCAAAAAAAACTAATTATTTTGAGGCACAAAAAACTGGAAAACACTGGGAAATTATGCCACCTTCAATACTGCTTTGAGCCTCAGTCGTAAGAACACATTCCTTATAAACTCCATGATCACACTAATGTGGATTGACAAAAAACCAAAACCATACCCTATATCACGGAAAGAATAACCTTGGTTCCAATAGTTAATACCTTAACACATTAAAAAATTTATGTAATTTTATTTATAAAAATTTCACATTTAAGAACAACATTTTGATATCTAGATTCATGTTTTAAGACCTATGTTCTAATCTTTCCACTAACTATATAAAAATATCAAATTTAATATACACATAATCTTATCACAATTTATATATATATACTATTATAGGTGTGAATATATATATATATATATATATATTTATTTATGTATTTTTATACCCATATTTGAAATATATAGATATTAGGTATGGCTTTCGATAATTTATCATGTGTGAAAAGTAAATAAATTTGGAATAATGCATAAAATCTCATTAAAACCCATCAATAAAACATAAAAAATTATAAGCAACCCATGAAATATAAAATTTCCTAATATTAGTTTAAAAATAATCATGATAATTTTTCTATTAAAATGTAGTACATATTTTATCAAAGGAGTGTCATCCAAAGGGATAATCATGGTGAAAATTAATTAAAATCTAATTTAATTCTTTTAAAATTCAATAACATATATTAGTCCTAACATTATAAAGAAAAAAAATGTTTAAGGAGGTATCGATCATTATTTATGAAAATTATGTTGATTTTATGGGGAAAAACAACATAAAATAACTAGTGAGTGGTTCAAGGATTCATATATGGGATAAACGGGATCCAAAGATGGTGTCACACACCCTAAAAAAAAGCAATCACAATAGCCAATCAAATTTTGTGCCCCATGTTTTGGCATCCAGAAATAATTATGACATGAGAAATAAATAAAAATATTAAGAGGATGGAGAGAAGAAGATCCATATCAAGGATGGTCTAAAAAAATCATAGAAGTATGGAAGTGAGGAGTTTCAATGTATAGGGTCTTTATCCAGGGGGTGTACACCCGACCACTCAATATTAGTGGGGGTGTGTTTCATGTGGGCCGATGGGGTGGGGGTTTCTCCCATTATTAAATTCATTATAAATATTATTTTATGTATTTATGTTTATGTTACATTTAAATTATTATAATTATAATTATTTTATTATTTTTATACTATGAAATTTTTTTGTTATCATAATTTATATTTGTTAATATTTATTATAAAATAATTATTCAATGTGTGGGAAAAGGTGATCCTATAATTATAAAAATGAAAATACCTTTTATTTGTTAATTAATTACATAAAAAATTGGGTATTACCATTCACTCATGATGTATAAAAGGATTACTTTTATGATGAATAGACACTATATATAATTATTGATGTGTTATTCCATTTGTCTTTTTATACTTGATAATAAATCCTTATAACTACTATTTATAAAAAAACATAACATTATAGTAGCTTTACATAGATATATTGATTTTGGAATATTAGATAATGAGCTAATTATGGGTTGTTAGGAACGATGATGATCACGTCATTAGTTATGGTTTAACTTGGATAGTATTTTTCATCTTGTATGACCATCATCATGTTTGGTACCTCATTTAATATAGACTATCGATGTGTATAGAGATACATAGATATAAAACTTTGGAGGTTCTTATATATTTGGATGAGGTGATTTTGATGTACCCATTTGTCTTATATAATGGTATTACAATATTTTACATGCTTTTATACGATTCAACTAGTGGACACATGTATGGGGAAGCATGTGTTTGAATTAGATAACACTATATCCCTTTTTAGCATGCATAACATCAATGTTTTTATAAAGGTGAATGATTACATATATCTAGGGATCGTGGAATTTATAATTTCAATCAAATATAGAATGTTTCAATGGGTCATGGAAGTTGGATGTGTACATGATGACTATTGTTTTTATAAATTAATTGAAAAAAAATTAGGACATTATATAAATTTTTTATAAATTTATTCACAAAAAAATTGCATGGATATTTAATTTTTTTTACATATGATGTAACATATGGTAATGAGGAATGATAATTGTTCAAAAAAACCTGGAAGATATCCAAATGTCATTTTGGATATGGTTCGAAAAGTTGAAAAATATGATTTGACATAACGTGAAATTGTATTAATATCTATGAAGAGTTATTATAAATGGTGTATTGTACAAAATATGAATAAAAAACAAAGAACATAGAATTTTCTTATAGAAAATGGCATGGTTTCTATGGGTGTAAAATGTAATTTAATGTGCATCTATATATATTGTTTTTGTGGACTAATGTTTACACACAATGTGAGAACGTGTATTTCTCATACTACAGGTTATCATATTCAGTTTTATCATGATTTATGGATTATTTTGGGGATTTTTAATTTTTTTAAAAAGTTGTAATGATAAATATTTATGATCCAATGGTTACATGGAGTTGTAACTTAATAAAAATTCGAATAAGAAATCATAAATTTGAGAAATGTATAGATTACATTAAAGGTAAATAAAGAGATATTTAATGAGTCTCATGGTCAGTGATGTTTATAATTCAAAAGTGGTAAGGAAATATTATGAAATTCATAAATTTTTTTACTTCCTCTCTTTTCCTCCCTATTTCCATGATTCTATAAAACCATGGGGAAGTGAGGATCTTTCCCAAGTGATTGGATATTCATATAGCTGATGGGTATCCTCAGAGGAAAGATTTTTTTGAATAATTATCATTAATATTTATCAATATCATGTCAATGATTTTTTTATGATATTTTCATCATTAAATAAGGTAATAAATATTCATATTTTACACAATTCAAAATGTTGTTATGAATATTAGACAAAATTCATGTTTTGTGGATTGTTTTCAACTACTTTTTGAAATGTGTTTTCCCATCCACAACACATCACCACATACCCACAATGTGTGTTATCAGAAAAAATATATATACTATATTATACGAGACCTCATAATTTAAATTAAGTAATAACATAAAATAAAAAATACAATTCACATCTCAGGTAAACTGTATTTTAACATAGTTAATTTTAAAAGTAAAAAGATTATGAAAAATCTTTTAGAATAATTATAATTTTAAAACAATACGTGTTTATCAACCCAATTACGCCTCAAAAATTTCTTGAGATATCTCACAAAAATAATCAAATGTAACCACCACCCGTTAACCATTTTTCTAATGATTCCATAATGACAGATTCTATATGAAAATAGTACTCACTCGAATTCTAGTTCTAAATCATAACACTAAAACTATAAATATCCTTTGGAAACTATCATTACTCGACTTACAAATAATCAATAAACACCTAAAAACACAACACAAAAACAACCTATCATATTATGCTAATATTTCCATCTACCATACTATCACTATAGTATCACATACTCCCTAGAATTCTCAGCATCACTGACCCACAATGTCATCGAACAAGAAACACTTGTTAATATTTCTCAAATAAAAATACTACTATTAAATAAACTATAAAAAATTCCTAAATATAAAAACCAATAATATAATATGAAATAGTCACTCTAAATATATGACCTTATAACTAATATTGATAAAAAATTATAAATTTATAATTAAAGAATATAATATATAATTTTAAATAATAGAGAGAATATTTGAAAATAAATAAAATAAATTACATATTCATACTTCAAAATTATTATTCTCTTTGTTGGTTATCCTAAATCACTATGTATAATAACTTTTTATAAAATATGCATTCACTGTTTTTCCAAATTACCCAGACCCTGATAAAAAAAGATAGAATGTGAAAAAATACAATTTAATCAATTATTTATTTAAGATGAAATATTTTATAATTTATAGATAAAATCATAACATTTCAGTTAAGAAAACATACATTGAATCTCCAATAACGAAACCTATTAGTTGAAGTTAATTTTTTTATAATTGGATTATAATTTATTTTTGTTTTTAGGAAAAAAATAAATATCATTTAAAATATATATAATGATGAAAAAAATTTAAATTAAAAATTGTATATATTTCTAAAATAAGATATTCAAGGTTTCCCTTAATGCACACTTATGTGTGATTTAGGGGGGTTGCACAATCATCTTCATAAGGTTTATCATATTTTTCTTTAACAGAAACTCCCAACCATTTCACATCCATGACAATGTTTGGAACTTATTTCTAAAGATAGTCAGCCTATTGGGGTTAATTGCACAATGATACTTAGTAATTCTCATTGGTCAATAGGATGGATGTTATGGATCATCACATAATATTGCAACGATTTATTACCTATTATGAGACTCTCATATTGATTTATGATATTTTCATGATTCAATTCCTAATAATGATATGAAATAATATAACCAAACAAAATGACAGGGTGATAAATCCTTCTATCTGTAAGGGATGGGATTCTATTAATGATATAATCTATATTTATTCAAGGTTTTTCATTTATTTACTATTATATCATATTAATATGTATATGTTAAAATCTTGACATTTTATAACAAGGAACTCTAGAGTTCACTGCTATACATGGAGACAATTTTTATTATGGGGATCTGATTGTTCCTTTAGAATGAATCCTACGTATCATATTTATAATAGGAATAAGAAACCATATAGTTTCTAGATCATTTTGTTTACCCTCATGACGAATGGTCATATATTAAGGATCAAATACAAAGGTTATGCGTCTTGATCCTTAGGAAGTAATCCTATATATATGACATACTTCATGAATCAAATTAATAGTAGTTACATCATCCCCAATCCTAATGATTGGTGGTGATAGATAAATAATAAATATTAGAGTAATTTATTGAGGGCTTAGAAATATGTAAATTGCTTCGGGACACACCTCGAGGTGTTTTCCCTTGAATAAATGTGGTTTTATCAAGAAAATGTCTGGGGAATACACACTAAGGTTTACCTAGATGGGATAAATTTAGGATGGTAATGATATAATTATAGAAAATACCTAAACCAACATGATCCGTGCTTGGAGTGATAAACTAGGGATAAAAAGGGATCATTCTCACTATATAAAGATATATGACATATGCATTGGGGATATCCTAATAAGAAGTTTGATATAGAGTTATTCCTTAAGAATTTTTCACATGTATCATGATTATATAATGAATCACATTCTTCTTTTTTTATTTTAGATTCTCAATACAATGATGGTTAATTATGAATGATGTACCCATATAAGATTTTGGGTTCCACTGGGTAAAGTGTCTAAGATGTGGAGGGACTTACACTGAGGTGGATTAATGTGGGAGATCAGACCTTAACAACGAATCCTATGTATCATGTTTGGATTTGAATTAGAGTTCTTATAGTTTAGTTCATGTTATGTCCATATATATCTAATATACAAGCTTATCATATCTTATGGTGTTTGCCTAACATGTCCAAATTTCTTGAATAACATGTTAGTATTTTCATTCTGATAAGGTTGACATGACTCAGGGTGCTTCACATGATTGAAGAAAACATAATAGAGGACTATCACATGATCTTGATAACCTGTATAGAGGAATATAAAATGACTCAGTCGAAATGTTTGGTAGTCTGTGTGTGATAAATTAAGACATTTACAAGGTTGGGTTTTATATGAACAGGACCAATATGTTTGGAGACTATCACGTGACATACCTGACATTTCTAGAGGACATATGATGTCAATTTTGTAATTTCTAGAAGAATTTTCAAGAATTGTCTGACATGTCTATAAGAAATCACAAATCATCTATGAAATTTCAATAGGACTTTGAAAAACATGGTTTACATGTCCTGGAATAGTTTCATGATCTGGAAAGGTAATCTGAAGCACATAATTCCGTCGAATGAAAATTATCAAATTTGTATTCACATATGTCTTCCTTGTTTTTCATAATTTATGTCATATGTATGTCAATGTTTATCAAGAATTACCTTGTTATGGTTTTACATTACAAAACCAACATGAAGAATTTAGTTCATATAATCTAATTTGGGCATCATATATTCATCGTGTGATCAACAAGGTGGTCACATTTAATGAATATTTACCCCATCTATTCACTTAGGACATTCCCAAAATTTTAACTTGTTTAAGACCCAAATGATCATGTGGTTTTATACTTCTTATATTTCTACTCTTCAATTCTCTCATGGGTATGCATTTTCTCTACTGTCTATTTTTTTTCTAGGGGGGAATGTATTGGTATATCTAAATTGATTATAAATAACCTCATGTGATATGTATATTGTAGAAAATATATGGATTCATTGTAGGGAGTATCACATTACACACATCACAAGATCCTGCTATAGTTATTTAATGGTGTCACTTGATAAATATAAACTATAATAAAACTCCATAATCCATGATTTTATTAGACTCCAGCTCGTCAAATGGATTTCGAATAATCACATTGACATGTAAAATGAACTTCTCACCCACAAAAAAATAAGTATTTTGTTATTTTTGAGATCAAGAAACCATTTTCAAAGCCTTAGTGATCATATAATACACATTGGTTTCCTCCACAAGATTAAAATTTCCTGTCATTGGCCTTTCCCATGATCATGATGATTTAATAGGGGGAGTCTCATGAGATTAAGCTGGCTTGTTGAAGGGTCTTCATATGATTGATGTTGATAACATGAAGCACATAACCCTTTCACATGAAAACCAATGTATCATCTCATTATGATAGGTTTTTACCTTTTTTAGATTTTTATTACTTATATTACAAGAAATATGGACTTTCCTCATTTATATTCCATCAAAGCATCTCATGATATAAAGAGGATCACATGACAGTTCGTGAGCATTGTTACATATAGTATCCCTACTTGTCTGGGATGTGTCCTATGAATAATTAATGATATCATGATTGTTTCTTAGAATTTTCCTAAACATTTCATCCTCTTATATATGGATCTGAATGGGCATAAAATTACTATGTTTATGTGTCTGTGGCCCTTCATATCATGAAGGTGAAACAATAACATTCTCCCATTTGACAATGTTGAGATGTTTTCATGGGGATTTATAGGGTCTTAGGAATCCCATAAGAACATCACATGAAATATAAATATATATCCATCGAATGAAGCTTCCAAATTTATTTAACATTATTTTATAAAGATAATTGAGTGATTTTATGGCATCTAACAATTGAAAATTTTCATGATTGGAGGAACTCATCTGGTAGCCTTCACATGATCATCAATGCTTCTATGGATAGATTTTCATTAATTGGATGGTTTTTCATAGGGGATTTATGTTTTCTTAAATAGATCATATGTAGTATATAATCCATTCCCATGACCTCAAGGAGTTTATACAGTCAATTTTTCTCTTGGATGTTATGCTATCCACATGATTCAGCCATCTGGACTTCATATTGTAATTTTATATCTTAAATTTTTTCTAGAGAAAATAATACCCATGAATTAAGTTTTTCGTAAATTAAAAAATTACTAATTCTCATTCAGTGGTCATAAATAAATTATTCCACCTCATCAAGAGTGAGGTCTGTAGGGATATGTACAATGTTATGTGGAGATAAAATGTTTGCATGAGTCCTTGAGGATTCCTATGACTGGTTTCTTGAGTAGTGTTTGGCCTTCCAGGTGACCATTGAAATTATTTTGGATTTATTATAAATAGTGTTGTGAGGTGATACTAACTCCATCAATGAATTGAAATCCTAGAGCTCTTTTGATTTCTCATATAACCTGATTTCTTTACAATACCTCACTGTAAGATATATATTTTTCAATAGTTCTTTTCAAGAACTGAAATAAAGTCCAATTCATGAGATTTGATTTAATAATCACACAATGTAAAATCATTGTCTTTAAAATATTCAATCAATTTTTAAATCAACTCATGCTAATTTGACTAGACGTTGACCCATGTCCTTGATAAAATGGTTGTCTTTCATGATTTTCCGGATCTGTCAGTTCGATAGCATAGTCACTTGATCATTACATAGTTCCCAAGACCATATCAAGTTCATGTGATAAAAATATTACAACATATTACATAGTCTCATGTTTCTCATGGATCATCTGAGTTGTTAGACATATATATGTCCATGGTATTATGAATCCTTGTTTTGTTCATGCGAATTCTCTGGATGTTTTCCAAATCATGAACCTCTTTTTAAAAGGTTCTTTGCTCATATAACATGTGATTTATGTTTTGTAAAAACAGATTTCATTTCCCAGAAGCCTTTAAGTAAAGTCATTACAATATAAGTAGATCATCTTAATTCAATTTTAGTAAGTCTGTATGTTAGTTTTCATGTTGTTCTCAAGTAATCATAGAAAAATATGATAGAATTTCAGGGGATAAATATTATGGAATATCCTCTCTCAAACATCTTAACCCTTTATGGGGTTGGACATAAAAATGGAAGGATTATCCCTCCACTGCAGTCATCGATTGCACCTCTATCTTGGGTCATCAGGAACCATTATAACTTCATGAATAATATCTCACATACGGTAAATTTTATTTCAATGAAATAATGATCATATAGTTACGTGAATAAATTTAGGACAATAAAATCTGAAATAATCATCTTCCATATGATTATGAAGTAAATATGTCCTATTTTTACAGTGTAAAAATTCCACAATCGAAATGTTCATATGGTAGCCTAACTGGGACCTTCAATTAGGATAGATCTTCTGAATGGATTGTGGGTCGACCTTCTGGTTATATTATATATCTTTTTATTTTTAAAGAGGACTATAAAATATTGGCATGTATGACGACATCTAGATCTCCCAAACCATCACCTACTATAATAAGGGCCTGATGGTGTACATAATCAACCAATTGAGACCAGATAAAAATATAATCCACCTAAATCATGAAATTATGGGAATCGATATCTGATATGTTATTAATATTTTTGGTGAAATATTGTTAGGATATATGTAAAATGTTCATTTCACACATCATCAAGGTGAGATGATGTTGAGAGGACCCCACTCATTTTTAGGGTGTTGATTAGTTCTGCTAAAAGGCTCTAGTGAAGGACCTTATTCTTGGGGAAGATATCTCATTTAAGAAATGGGTGGGATATTATATCAGGTATGTTTTTTATAAACCCAATTCAAAAATTTAACGATGTCTCCCACTAATGTTTCCCCTAGTGTTGTGGGTTGTTATTGGCCCATAGTTGAAGTGGTTTCATTTTAAAAATTGAGGTGGGTGGTTATTCCCATCTTTGATTATACATTATAGTTAGCTTGTTTTCATGCCACGTACCTATGTGGGTAACTGGTCCCATAAAAGTATAAGGGTGTAATCAAAGTATCCACCATTATAATGCAGCACTATATTTTAGGAGGGAGGCACATTGGGATATTTATCCATGTGTTGGAAAAACTCTATCACATATTGCTATACATTTATAGTGGAGATACCTAAAAATAATTAAAAGACCTTTTTTGAGTTATGGGGTTGGACGAGAGTCTATGTAACTCTAAATAATTGAGAATCTATAACATATATGTAGATCATTTCAATCCATCTAGGAAGTTCTTCATTGGGGTTAGGACATTCGCATTAAGGAATTAGGAAATCAACGACTTCCTAAGCGATCGGGAATGATTCTACTTCATACACTATGATATGATTCCCAATGATAGTATTATTGAATATTTTTCAAGAAGATATGAATATTGGGTATATATGTTTCAAATTAATGAGGGAATCATTTTTACCCTTATTAATTATATAATTCTCTATGAATGATAGGCATCATCTTAGTTCAGTCATCAGTTTTGGTTAATTTAGGAAAAATTCTCATCTCCCTTTATTTTCATCCTAAAAATCATCCAATGGTGGATCACTAATTTTATTTGATGTTGACCAGAGAGAATATGCAAGTCCAAATAGGCTTCCCTTCAAATAATGATGTGATCGGTTCAACCCTACATTATGGAAATATTTTGATTCCCACATATCTGAATGAGAACTTATCCACATTAATACTTGAGGTTATAAAGATTCCATGTATTTTTGATGATATTCTATGTCCTAGAATATATATTTCTTCAAAAATACTGACAACTCAAGAAATTTCTTGAATGAAAGTGAAACATTTTCCATTTGCTTCATTTCTAGAAAAAGTATAAACTTGAACAACTATGGTGGGCACAATTACTATGAGGTAAGAATCTCTTGTACTAATATTTCCAAATGAATTTTATTTATAGATTATCTGGAAGGTAGAAAACTCATATGATACGATCAACGAATATAGTATCAGGTGGAGACACATTTATAAGTCTTCTCTCATGTTACTTCTCCCAAAAGTGTTATATTCAAAGGACATCCAAATGAGGATAATTATTTCATGTGGGTACGCAATGTGATTATGTAAAGAGTGATAGTTTGGATCTGATGCATTTCTTTTGTATAAAAAATGTTAGTTTGAGACAGATTGGAGGTTTTTTGCGGATGAAAAGGGGTATCTTATTGATAAGGAGGTTTTAGAACTAGTATTTCTTTTGTACTCATATGTCTATGGTACCATTTGGACTATAATGATATATTTTACATTTCCATTGAGATGGAATGAAAATATAAGATAATGTACACTCCTTTCATCATTGGTATATTCTCCTAGAATTAAGACTACCAGAGCTAACTTGAGCAGTGAATAGGGGATGTTTAACAAGAGTTCATCATGTCAACCATAATAATAATGAGGTTAGATCTCACCATCAGTGAGGTGTCACAATATATAGATACAATAGTACCATCATTAGTTCCTCTAGAATAGAAACCTTATAGGAGACCTTCCATACAGAGGAGTGTGATATGGAAACACTCTAGTCTATGTGATATCTATCCCATAGAATTTTCATATAAGAACAACACATTACAATTGTCATATTTTGGGTTATCTTAGTAACTCATTATTGTTATTCAAAAATACATAAGTCCTCAGAAATACCACCTAGATGAGCATACATATGTTCTTAAGGTTATGGGTGAGTTTTCTATTTCTCCACAAGAAACGTCACCATGGGGATCAGTCCATCAAGAAGTATATATGGTTTTTGTGACAGCTTAGCTAGGCCTGATACCTAATGATATCGTTCTAATGGTGGTTCCATTTTAACTATAATGGGATAAAAAACGTTTAGAGTAATATGAGGCTGGAATATACTCTACTACCAAATTATCTTTGACGGACGTGTTTTTAACGAAGGTGAGAACTCTTTCATAATATTAACACTTTTTTTTACATTTTTTAATGTCCTTAAACATTTATTTCAGTCATGTATCCTTTTAAATCCAAGAGAAAAATAGTATGACAGATAAAACACATGTAGTTCTACCAAAAAGCAAGTTTCTATAAGGTTTTTTCTCTTTTCATATATATGTGGTTGTGGAAATAGATATTTCAATGATTCATATAAGAAAGTTACATTTCCAACATAAAACAAATATTTATTTATAAAATGCAATCATATTATCTAACCTACTACTAGTAAACCATTTTTCCTTTTTTTATAGTATATACAACCTAAATATCCAATGATTCATTCTATTATTTGGCTAGAATTCTTTCAAAGTATTCATGAAATGAAGAGGCCAACTCTATACCCACTTCATCAAATACTATGAGCATGAGTCCTTCACATAGTGATGTATCCCACCGAAATATATTACTATTCTTTTGTTGGGATTTATTTTAGGCTCTTTTTTTCATCACTCTATCATCTCATTCAGTTGGATGTGAGTATAGAGATTTAGACCTTATTTTGATATTCCAGGATGTATGATTTGATTGACTAACTTTGCAATACTTGGATTATTTTTACCACCATTGGTTATGAGAAATTTGGCTATTCCAATATTCCTTCCTGTGAAAAGGAAGTGATCTTGATGAGGGAGTAAAGGATATAACATAAATTAAGGGTTTCAGAGCAGATGATTTGTTTTCGGTAAAATGATGCTAGAATGTGGACCTGAATAAGGATTTCTAGTGAATCATGTAAGAGAAAACACACTAAAACATGGTCATCACTTTGATGGTTGAAATAATCCAATTATAGTACGAAATCATCCATCAATAGGAAGATCTATCTTAGTTATAGCTTATAGAAAAACAATTATAGAATTATTTACTGGATAAATAGTTACTCTTCATCTAGGTATAGAAGGATAGACATGATATTGTTGCTGGAGAAGAGGCATTATAGTAAATTATGGAAGTGAAACTGAATCTATTAACAAATTCAACAAATCCCTTACCTCCATGGAGTATAATTTATATAGATCATGGAATCTTCCAAACACATATTGTGATTGGCTTGTAGTTGTATAAAAATCCATTTCATTCTGTATTCATAGAAGAGACTCTAGAATGCGAATATTCCTCCTTCTTATTCACATAACTATTGAATAAATCTTCTAGACATTACATGTCATTGTCAAGCATTAATTTATTCACTATGTGCATGACATTTTATTCACATAATATCATTTGGATAATGAACGATACATATAAATTGTATGATACCAATTAAACCAAAATTCAAGTATTTTAAATCAATTAATAGTTATTTCCTATTAATTTTTCATTAATTAACAATAACTAGAGATTCTCATATGATGTATCTTTTACAATCATCTATGTATCACATAGTTTAAAAGTATAATTTTGGTAAGATTAGTCCAATAATAATATCTCTATAATTTTTTCCTATGTCAATGAACATACAATAATAGAATGAATTTTTTGAAACAAAAATAATGAATCCTACATGTTTTCACCTGCTTTTTTTATTTTCATTACATTTTCATAAGAATGATATGGTGGAAATCATAGTTGGAGTGGAAATGGATTTTTCAAAGTCTTCCGTCAAACATGATTTCAGCCTGGAATGTTTTATGTCTTTTCCATTTTATGTATTCTTAATATTTTTTGGATCCCACAAAATTCACATCTACTAGGAAAACAATCAATTTTTTACCACAAGGTTCCATTTTTTGTGTTTTAAACATGGTAAAAATTTTGTCTCCTTCAATTATTTGTTTTAATGTCTTTCAATTTAGAAAATGGATGTGTTTTAGTTTAGGGCCATCTAGGTTCGATATTATACTACAATACATTAAAGTATTCTATATTGCAACATATACTACCTTAGTTTAAAATATTTCAGATTAGACATTATACTATTATATTTTTGGGTCTTCAAGATTATACATTTTATTGGTACTAATGGATGGGTATTAATTACGGTTTCAAGGATCTTACATCCTGATGAATGAGTGATCGTGATGGGTTCAGACACCACGTAATCTTAATTTATATATTAAAGAATGAATATTGATTAAGTGTTATGGAGACCTGTGTTCTTATAGAAATCATGAGGGAACAATATCCATGATGAATTGTGACACCCTGCATCCTTTACTTATAGGGTCTTTATTGATGTTTTAAAATAACAAGGTGGTTGATTCCATATGGATAGTAGTATTATGATTATTGTAATCCATTACCAAAAATATTGAATCAATGAATATGGAATGGGGAAGACATGCTAGGGATGACCCAAAACACACCATAGTGATGAGATACTCCATGATGTTTTTAGGGATCATGGGTATTATAGTTCCATTCTGCTCAGGAGGATATGCCTCTAGTTGTTAGGATATAATCCCTTATTCATGGGACCATGTTACATACATTCATGGTCATGTTGTGGGAATGCACACTATTTTATGAGGACCATGGATGTTATTTGATGAATAAATAATCATGATGATAATGTGGGTTATGGATAAAAGATCTATCCAATATTTGTTCTTGAACCCTAGGGTAGTTTAAATTTTTTGGGAGACTCAGACCCTATTTCATTTGGTTTCAGGTCTTATATTGTAGATCATAAAATGTTTTGCGAATGGAATGTCCCATTATTTCATTGAGTAAAACTACAATAAATAGTAACATACCATCGTGGATGTTTAATCCGCCTAAATATTATTGTTATGGGGATTTAAAGTCAATGTCCAAAAATATTTGAGTCAACATGAGGTGGAAACTGGTGGGTATAGGTCAACCATTCGTAATGGAGGAATATTGTATAAACATAGTCTAGATAATAACCCCTAGATTTAAGGGGTGATTTTATAGAACTATGAATCCCCTAGGAACAATTCCTTTATAGGTGTAAAATTATTCAATGAATACTAGTGGGGAACTTTTGGGTTAACCCGTCCTTATTACCAGTTTTATACAGGGAATATCTAGGAGAATGGGATCCCAAGGTAAATGGGGTTCTAAGTTATGGATCCCAAATCAAGGAATGGGTTATATTAGCTCACAAATCTATGAAATTCATGTGGTTTATGGAAAAAGTAATATTCAATCTTATTTTGGTCACCCTAAATGTATTGTAATTTCATAAAAAACATGTTATCGTGGTAAGGAAATGAGAAAAATAATTACACCAAACATTTCCTAGACACTGGGATCTAACTAGAATGGTTCAAATTTTACTAGGACCACACGGTGGTCCCTATGTGCTTTATTCTTTGATTATTTATGCTCTAACATTTTCCAAAACTATATGTATGAAGAGATAAACAAGAAGAGACATAAATTATTCATATTCCACCCTTTTGAGTTTTAATCCTGACATATATTATGTGTCCTTCACTAGAATTTTATTTTCTTATAGTTTGGACCATAAAATGCTATAGTTTAAGATTGTACATATGTCAGCAAAGTTAATTCATTTTAGGGTCATGATTCATTGGAAACCAGTATAAGGTGGATGTTATAGAACAACTTAATTGGGATTACTTTGGAGAAGTGTAGTCCCACGTCCTTTTGAGACGAAGATGACAATTTTACAAATTATTTTTGATGGTTATTATTTAATGAGTAATCATATGGGTAATTCATGACAAGGATGAACCAAAAACCCATATGTTACTAAGTATCACCATGATGGTGTAAAGGCACACAAGGATTGTAAATCCATTCCCAAATATCCAATATGGATCTTATTGGAGGTAAGTCCATTATAATGATCCACATATTTCATGTTCAAATGGTGAGATCTCTTACCCTTTCTTAGGGCCATGAATGGTTTGTAGAAACCTATTTCAATCATTACATTAAGAGTGTTTTATGGTTTGAGACACATAAAAGATGAGGAAATTACCCCATAATCTAGTTGATAATGGTTAAGATATTGTGGTCCTTCGATAAAAATTGATGACAGGTGATAGTTTATACAATTTAATATTATGCAGTGAGGATTTATCTATCAAATAGTTTAATATCACGGGACTAGGAAATTTTCATTGAATTTTAAGGTCATGTGATAAGGATATTTTCCTAACATTTTTACATCACATGGTAAGGATATGTGGACCAACACAAAATTATGAAAGATATCCTTGGGAAAATTATTCTCTGACTAGGGTAATTTAAATGAAGGAAACAACATTTTTTAACACAAAGGATTATTGATAGGTATTTATATCCTATAACCATTCATTCAAAGATTTATCTCATAATAAATATGCAGTTCTAGCTCGTGTGTATCTTAAATGAGTTCGTATGAACTTTTCTTATTTAAATAGAGATATATTCTACTTTTTTGGATGATATTCCATGTATTTAACTATGAAAATTTTAAGGGATTGAATCAATATATACTATTATCAATTGAAGAGATGATTATACATAGATCAGAGTAATTTACATGGGTTATGAGCATTCTATCTTTTTTACTTAGTGAGTCTTGACAACAAGGTTAGCTAAGGGGTCCTTTATATTGATCATCCATATATTGATGACTATGTAATTAACTTATTTCATTCTGATGTGGAGGTGAAAAATTCACCCATACCATAGATATGTCGATAGGATAATCCTCTCTATAAAATTTTATGTCCTGTTGGACGAAAAATATTCCATTAAATTTATTATCATCAAACATTGAAGTGGTCATGTAAATTAATTTCAAGTGGCTAAAACATTATCATAAAGATTAGTTTATTGTGACAAGGATGTGGTTATCCATCCAACAAAATTTTTTCATACTGTTTAGGAAATCATTCCATGTTCCTTAAGCTCATATGAGCCAAGCTCAATGATAATTGAGCAATAAGATTATGCATTTTGTGTGTACATAATAGGGAATATGTAAGGGGTTCTATGATTTATTATTTACTATGGCCTCTATATGGATCTAAATATAATGTAGGAACATTATTGGGGTGATGGAACCCATGGTTGGGACCAAAATAGGGGATCTAAGCCTCACTAAATATCCAATGATGGGGGGAATTAAGACACAGGTAGTATTTGTATGAAATTTCAGTATGTAGGTCTAGCACATTCACTGGGCGGGAAGACAATTTAATCCAATATCTAGACCAAGGATTGAATGTCTGGGAGTCAATATGTATACTATAATAGTTTTAATAAACCCACATGTTTCTCATGAATGATAAAATATCCAATAATTTTTCACTTATATGTTGAGAGGGTAATTTTTCCTGTTTGTTGATGTTGATAGACCAATGATTCGAGATTTGGGCATCACTACATATCGAAATTTTATATGAATCAAGACACATATAGTAATTTTATAGGATACTCTCTATTCAGTTCTAACCTATACACATACGGGGGAATGTTTCTTGTTTATTATTGTGGTTATACATTGGATTGGATATCTAGGTGACCCTATGTATCCTGTAAAGGTAGGAATCAAGCCGCACATAGTTCTTATTTTGGAAGCAATCTAGAAAATTCTGTCCCATATATAGAGGGTTCAATTGTTCCCATTGATCGATATAGATAGACCCTGGATTGGAGATATAGTAGTCACTATGTATCATGTGATTAAATGAGTCATGCCATATATATTTATTGAAATGGAAACTCTCCACACAGGTCTGGACCATATATAGAGGTGGAATTGTTCTCATTGATTATTATGGAAGGACCCATGACTAGATATCTAAGAATCACTATGTATGACGTTATGGTATGAATCAAGTTACATGTTTTTTTGTTTGGAGGTGTGGATGAATACAAAAACCAACTATAGGGGTCCTCTCAGGTGAGGGG
Source organism: Viscum album (assembly GCA_963277665.1). NCBI lineage: Eukaryota > Viridiplantae > Streptophyta > Magnoliopsida > Santalales > Viscaceae > Viscum > Viscum album. The sequence goes on along the minus strand of OY728140.1, from coordinate 1,719,303,959 downwards.
CACAGTAATTAACATTTTTATGTCATGCATTCGACATCAATCGTATAGTTTAACATCATGTGGTTAAGATATGTGGGGATCCTTTTATGATATTTTATAAATGATTACTCTAACCCTATTGTTGATTGAAATTTATTGATCATGTAGGGAATTCCATAACAATATTCCTAATACAATGTGAACTATGCTCAATGTGAGAAAAAGGAATGAAAAAAATTTATTTCACAATAGAGGGGTGATTAAAATAAGGGATAATAGAATTTTTATCTTGTAGTGGTTGGGCCAGGATAATGGATCCTGAACTGTCTTCATATCTCATTATAATGAGAATCATTCCATATGTTGTTCATGGAAACCATGTATTGTATCATCATGTGGTATGGACCAAGGTTACCTGTTGTTAAAGAGAAGGCCTGAATCTTATAAGAACATTCCAATCATTTAGCAGAATCATATCATGGAGTCATACCATTTTGAGACATGATGGTTACTGATATGGTAACCCAAGGTATCAAATTATTTTCCCATAAGGTATGACTATAATTTAACATCATGTTTTGAATATGTTATCGCATAGTTTGATACCTTGTGACTGGGATGATTTGGGTCTTTCCATTTAGTGTCATGCAATATGGAAATATCCTTGAAATTCAGCTTAGTATGGTTATGATGTATGGTTTCTATATATTATTTTTCGATCCAGGATTTGGGATCTCATAATCACAATTTATCCTTTGATGGAATGAATCAAACCACACGTTCTTCTTGAGTTGGGAAGTTTTTTATGTTCATCTCACTCAGACAGAGAGATAAGAGAACTTCATTTTCTTTCCTCATACATCTAGATCATTTGTAGTGAGTCATCTGTGATTTATTATCATTCATTCATCTTAATGTTATGCGGTAAGTATATAAGTCATTGTGTAGTCTAATTTCTTGCTTTTGGGACTTAAGATACCATACAGTTTAGATTCTCACTATTATGACTACATCAATTCAGTTTAACAACATGTCGTTAAAACATATCTATAGAGAATTTTAATGTTAAGAGACAAGGTTTATTTCTATTTAGTTTAATATCATGAATCTAAGACTTTTTTCATTTGGTTTACCATTATAATGTTATTATGTATCTGTTATAGAGTTTAACATCATGTAACAAGGATTTTTTTCTTAAACATTATAATCATTTTCTATGATTTTTTCCTTATAGTTGGCATTATCTAGTAATAATGTATCTATAATATAATTTAACATCTTACAACATGTTCTCTTCCTTTTTGTTTGACATTACGTAGACATGAAATTTTCATTTAATTTTAACTTTAAGGGGTAAGGGAGTAATATTATTTATGGTATCTATAAAATGTATTTATTTGAAAATCATTTCATTATTTGTGGTGTGACGTGTCCCCCATCCACTATATCCAATGTGTATGATCCATTTGAATGTACGCTATATCTTATATATGGACATTATAATTTTAATCCGAACTCTATAGGTGTCATTTGTTGGTATCATTGGGTTGATAGGGCCAATTCCATTTCTCCCTAAATTAATGATCATAGGTGATCCTTTTTATTTAATGCTTCTGTTATTCGACGGTAATGGACATTGAGGTTGTGAATTGTATGAAATGTTTTATCATTAGTATGTTCCAACTCATCTATCCATTTTTGATTGCATATAATTATATATATATTTTTAGATATCTATTAAAAATTAGTAAAATCAAAATTCATTGAGAATGAGTACCTCAATTCCATATACTAATGAATATGGAGTCACTTTCATAGAAATGTGCATCGTGGTATGGTAGGCCCATAAAGTGCAAATGATATTTTCAATCCCGAACATCATATCATCTCTCTCAGTCTTCTGGAGTATATTAGATAGAGTCTTACTGATGGCCTCTATTCTTCCTTTTTCTAATTTATTTTAGTGAGAAGAATGGTTAGAAATAATTTTTTCTTATACTATAATTTAGGAATTTCGTAACAAAATATGTTGGTGTCATTATCCACCAATATCATGTGAGTGACTCTAAAGTTGGCGATGATATTGAATTTTATGAATTTATTTATATTATTCACCGTATCTTACTTGATTGATATCTCTTTAAACCATTTATAATATATGTTTATTGTAATAAGATTATACTTGAACAACATAACTATGGTATTGGGAGATTACCCAACAACTTTTAAGACCATATAATAAATGACCATCAATATTTAGCAGTATGTTGAAATTTTTTTGGTCGATGGATCATGTTTTCTAGAATCCAAAATGCATGAAATTTCCTTTTGAATTCCACACAATCATTTATAATTGTTTTCCAATAGTAATGACTAGTCCTAATTTAGTGGTAGAGCCTTTTCCCATACTGAGGATCATCATGGGATCCTATGTGACATCCTCTATTATAGTGGGACTCAATATTTATACTATTCATACAGGGAGGGTTCCATTAGAGTCTCATTCATAGAGGGATTGTTTCTCAATTGGCCCACCATGCTGGGTAATACTTGATGATAGACGTCGAGTATATTTCATTTTGACTCATTCTAATGGAAGAGTCCCATATTAGAGGTATTCAACTATTGGTTCCATCCATCCAGGGTTGGATATATGTTCATAATTATCTATGTCTATATTGACACTGTTGATTTCCTCTATGATTAATGTGATGACTAATGAGACAATCATTCAACATGTGATACGTATGATCACATCATCCTTATTGCGATTGTCTAGGACTATGGAAGCATTAATTAGTGCTTCAAAACTAGAAATATATGATCAAAGTACAAGATTCAATTTTTCTTCAAAATTGAACTCTATAATCCGTAATCTAAAATTTCCAGTGATAGGGTCCAATTCATCATTCATGATGGAATATTGGTCACTAATTTTTTTAATAACTAGATCTAAATCCCCTTTAATTTTCATGTATGATTTTCGTAGTTATAGGGTTTGTACCAAGACTATAATGAGGGCATGATATTATTCCTCACTATTGGGGTATCTTTTAGATAGTTATATTGTTTTGGGTAATATTTATTTTTCTTGGTAAACATAAAAATTCCCAAGAATAAATTATTTGATCTATGGGTTTTCAATATTTCTTCAATGGTACATAGGATTGATATGTTAAAATACATATCCTACATTCAGTGAGTTCCCTAGGAATATAAATTCTATTCTTCTAGAAGTTTGGTACCCACTAGTGTAGTTTTTTTGTGGAGAATTTACCACAATGAAATTAACTATGGACATTCCATTATCTTCCATCTACAACATGAACTAGATGTTGTATTACTGAAAATTATTCACCCATTCAGAAAAATGAATTGTCAAAAAAATGATTCAAAGGATGTACTTGAATGTTCGAATCAAAGAGACCATCTGTACCTCATTATGTTGTAAGTAATGTCCCTTCTTTTCGCAATGAAAATTATTACATGGTAGTTCTTCTCAGGGTCCAAGTACTGGGTAAAATTACCTAGTATCATTCTACTGAGGTAATGGATATTTTTCCCTTTCTTACATCAGTGTTATGTGTGAGTAGAACACAAATAAATCTCTCTATGGTGGTCACATTTAAGATGATTAGATTCCCTTTTATATGAAGCATTAATAATTGAGTTTATTGGAAGTACAACTTGAGATTCTCAAATTCTTCTTGGTGATCCTCATCCAATTGGTAGGAAAATCATTTCTTCATTGACTTCATGAATGTGAGATATTTGAAGTCCAATTTATATATGAATTTTTTAATATAAGGGAGGATAAATCAGATACCCCTTAGTTCATTATGATTCTCAGTGGGTGATATTGCTAGTATTTCCTTATACTTTTCTAGGGAATCCATGATGTCATGGAGGTGTTATAATGGTTTTGAATTCCTTTTCTTTAACAACTATCTTAATTTTATTGTACCCTCAGTAACCATCTATGAAGGAAATTTATTTGAAGATAAAATTTTTATAAATTATATATTCATTGATGAATAATGATAATTCATCTATTAGGAAGGGTCAATTATGGTCCATGAAATCGATGCCAACTCCAATATTCCAATTTTTTCATGATGGAGATGATTTTTTCAATCCATTTGGGTTAATTAAAATTTTTAAATAAGTTGTACTTGATCAATTTCTCACACTTTTATTCAATGTTCATTATCATGATGGTAGTAATCCACTTAGATTACATTATGAAACCTCGATGGTCATGAGGTATGCCTAGGCGGTGCATATCAACAACAAGTCTCACCCTAAGAATTTCCATATAATTACCACAAAACATGTATCTATGTTTAATTGTAAATTCAATACACATATACTTTTTATTTCTTGGCATGGTAGAATTAATTTTTGTGGGTCGTAGATATTATTCTATTCCCAAATTATCCCACTAGAGATTCTCAGTGTTGGTAGAGATTCCATCCTCAATTGTAAAGTGGAATTTCTAAGGTCATCCTCTTCTTCCTTCATCTCTGAGTCTATGGGGGTATTTTTAGACGTTGTAGCTAATCTGAGGGAATATCATTCATTATCAAGGTTAGAGAGGTAATGAGAAGAGACATTATCATCCTAGACTACTAGAGTCATAAATGAGAGATTAGGGAGATGATTGTTTAATATTAAGTTTTCACTGGGGATAGGAGGAACCTAGTAATTTTGGATTAATTCTACCACCTCAATCAGGTTTAAGGGTAGCACATAATCGATGGTGATATTACTATAGGGATTTTCAAGGGTGGTCCCTAAGACATTAGGTGATGTAACCTATATATAATCTTACACAATTTGTTTTTTCATTCCATTTAATATAAACTTACTATATTATATAACACTTCATAAGACTCAAAGGGGTAATTATCACAATTTAGTACGTTGACCTTTCCACTGATGGGTTATTTCAATAATTACAGAAATATTGAAGGTATCACCACATGGTAGTGAATACATGGTATTATCGAGAAGAAATTTTATGTTTTGTAATTCTAGATAACCAGGAAATTATAGATAGATATTAGATCTCCAAAATGAGTCTTGAGTTTGATATTCCCATGAGTATTTATATCACTATAACCATACCTTTAAATGGTTATATTTAATAGAGATCGTCCTCCTTGATATATCCCAATTACCATAGTGTTCAAATCGAGATGATATTATTTCCAAAACCATTATCAATTATAGACCTTCTGATTTTGACATTATGGAGCTTGTACGAAACATATATGTTTCTGTTATGTTCCTGGATAACCACTTCCATATCATATTCTGTGAAAAAATAGTGACATGGAATTCTGATGGCATTGTATCCACTTGAAAATCCTTAGATGTGGATGCTTTTATATCAAACTCCTATGGTATCTGGAGGGACTTATCGAGTACATTTATCAAATCATTTGAATGATGGTGATCATTCAAAATTTGGAGTTTGGATGGAATAACTTTAAACAATTTCATAATTTTATATTTTTTTGGTAGATCCATACGCTTCTTGATATGGAGTTTCTCTCAATTATGTGGTTCTAGAGATATGTTATCTATGGTGGATGGGATTGTTTCCTGAGTAGAGGCTGAGGGATCTTCTAATAACTATGGTGTAGGATGGTCTATCCTTCACCTTTGTCTATGATGACCAAGAAATCGCACCCCACTAGTCGATAATGTAGGATGACTAGGCTTAGTTTATGGATAATGATCCTTAATGAATCTACATGTTTTTGTTGTGTTTGTTGGATTTCACATCCATGGGTATTGGATACATTTTTGGACTCTATGTTTATGTTATGAAAATATTGGGTTCAAGCATGATTGTACCATCCCTTGTATCCCCAACATTTGTGTCCTCAACCTCTAGCTTCCTAGTAATATAGAGAAAACTCATACACTATGATTTATTCATCACTATAGAAGGAATATGTAATGTGAAATATAATAATTGAAACAAAAATTGTATCTTCATCTAATAGAGGTTTAATTTGGTGGGGTGGTTCACTTTATTGGGAAATCGAATAAAGAAAATTTGTAAAAGTCAATGCTTATGTAGGAGATGAATGTTAATCATCCTCATCTATCTTTTCCTATTCCTTATTATTATTTCCACCACTAGGTGGTGAATTTTATTTTACCTATCTATGTGATGGGATCATTATTGTTTTTTGAGTCTATGTTCTTACTGTGGCATGAGCCCAGTCGAATTCTTGTTGAGTCAACCAGTAATAAAACTTCATTCCATGCCAAGATGAAAATTCTTTTAAGTCAGCCTCTTCATCTAGTAGGTTGACAGTTAAAAAATTCACATTTTCTGGGTAATTCACCAAGACCTCCTTTCCATAATTAACCATCATTTGGAAAGACTGTTTTATTATAAAGCAATCTTTGATTGTATGAACTTCCTCTTATAGAAAAGATAGTTGTTAGGATGATCATCGAGGGGTACTTCACTGGGTTTCCTATGATCTAAAATCTTGACAATGTTATTTTCCATAGAATCAAGGAAATAACCAATTATATGATCATTTTTTAAAGAGTATGGTCTACTTATCCTTTACTCAAATAAAGGGAGTCCCTGACCTCTTTATGATTTTGGCGCAGAATGATTTTGTTGTTGATACATCTCAATATAAGGTTCTTGTCAATTCAAGGCCTACTATGGTGCTTGAAAGTGAACAACTAATTTTTTCAGGGTAACAACAGTAATCTATACCTTATGAACCCTTTTCTACATATTCTTATGGAATGAGATGAGAAATAGATCAGGTTCTTTGAATTGAATCTTCCAAATGTTGTGTCATTTCTGTAAACATTGAAAATCTTCGTAGATACATAAATAGGATCATAGGTTTCTTTAGTTCATCCATTTGATTTTTATCGTAGATATCCATAAATATATCTTGTGAGAGTGTTATTATAAGTTAAATGGTTAAACCATTATATCTCGTAATGAATATATAAACCCTATCATTTTTTATTTCTTTTCAATTCATGAGGTAAAAAATTATGATTTTATTTAGAGTGGAAATAAAATGATAAATAAACTGAAAAAGAAGGTATTACCATCGTATAATGGATCTTTCAAAGAGGTTATGGTTCCAAAAAAATTCTATCCCTATTATAGTTTTCATTAAACATATCATCTTGTTACCCTAATGTTAATCTCGAGGGACCATCAATGGGACACATTAGAATACAAAGCTCGTGGGAATCTATTCTATGTATATTGCACCTTCAATAGTTTAGAATGTTTTTCTTCTGAAATCAGGTGGGGGGAAATTTCATTACCACATTCAGGATATGGATTATTCTCATGTTTCACAAGTGGATTCCACCATTCCTTGTCTTCCATTCAACAACCAAGGATTCAATAGTGTTGAGAAGCTCTTGAGGTACTATAATCTGGACAATCTCCCTTCTTCAAGGATATAGAGAGGCTTGATAAGGAGGACCGATTTTCATATCCCACTTATTTTTTATCCATGTTATAATAGAATTATCACCCTAGTGGGGGAAAGGCTATTAACGTAAGGGGTGAAAGTCATAATCATCTTCGACTTCCTCATTTATGTAAACTAACTATCTGGATCTAGAGCTGACCTGAGGCCTTAATTTTTCACTTATAAAAATATTATATATATTCATGTGTGTGGTGGGATGGATATTCCACTCTTATTAAATACAATACTCAAGGATAATTTTTCCCTTGTGTAGTTCCTCATTGACCTGTATGAGATCTTGTATGTAATATTCATATTTTTCCACCCACTAAAACATGGATGGAATGTTATCTCATTTTGTAGGTATATGGATTGTATTCAAATATATCTATTTATCATTGGTAGTGTTCTACTATTGCAGGGGAAATTCTTTGTTTGGTTGTGCCAAACACTGTCTCCCTTCTGATTCTGAATATGTGCTACCTCAGTTGGTGTATTTAAGTCACCCTCCACTTGAGGTACATTTTTATATTTTCTTATCATTAAATTTTTATCTTGGTTCACATAATCCATTATATTGATAGTTATTACATTCACTAAGGTGTATCGGGAAATTGCTGTTATCCCATTACTCTCCACACGTTATGATGATTCTTCACTAAATATTCATCCTTTGAGGGTTGCATCATGGTCATTTGGTTGAACCTTTACCGTCTTAGGAACTTTTTTCTTAGAAGATTTATTGATTTTAGATTCCTTCACCATACATTCCTCCAATCATGGTATAAAAATAATGTTCTTTGGGGATTCTATGTCATATTTTTCAAATGTCCACCCAAATAACAAAGGATTCTCCAATAGTGGGAGGAACAGATGGGATGGAAACAATCAATGTTTACCTGCCAATTAGGAGAAGTATGATTCTTTATGAGGTAAGGACAATAATGAAAATTCCCCCAACTCTATGGGATAGGGGAAATCTAGACCCACAACAGGAAATTATTGATCACGTTTTTGAGGATTTGATTATTTTGATCAAGGATTTCATGTCTCCTCATATGGTAATTTAGATATAAATACCTCCAGCCCAATGGTATGGGATTGATATAGAACTACTGTTATTTTCTCCAAGACCGTATTGGGGTGTGATGAACCTGGTGTTTACAATTATGATATAAATCACCTAATCCCTATGATTTGGCATTGTTTTCAAAATTTTATAGTATGTCCTAGACCCACATGGGGTTTAATAACCCTAGGGGTGGAGGTGAAGGTAAAATTTTCTCCATATTTGTGGGCTGGGTTAGGTTTCATTATTTTAGTTTGTTACGATGGAGATAAAGTTGTTGAGCTTGAGTGGTCAATGATTGAGGTGTATCACCACATTATTTACCTTGTCATGTGGGGATTTAGTGGTGTTCACATAGAAAAATGTACTTTTTAATTTCAAATTTAGGATATGCAATTTTTTTCTCTTCTTTAGTTAATTTGAATTTTCCAACTTGGACGGGTTTGGTCTGTACCAGGGTTAAATGTATGGCCACCACTAACCCATAAAGTCTATTTTTAAAAATAAAAAAAAATGATTTTTTATTATTATTTGGTGCAATTTATATTTTTTATGACTGAGGTGAAATGAAATCCCATGATGGGCACATTTTGTTTTAGATGTTCTCATGTTGGAGACAACTTCAGCTTTCGTGTCTAAAATGCATTCCCATTGCATTGAGGGGATCATATTAAGAGTTTTCTATTATCCTTATCCTAATTTTCACATCGTATTTTTATTTTTTATGTGGGGGAATTTAATATTAATGAACAGCTGGCTCATGCACAACTTGGTTCCATGATTTTTTCAGATTCTATTAAAATATAGGATGAAATATCGGGGGGTTCTCTACTAGGGACATTATGAAGTGAAATTCTACCTAATTTTTCCATCATCATATACATATGTCTGGAAGAGTTCTAGAGATCAGTAGATATATATTTTTATTATATATATATACAAACATTGTGTAGGTATTTGTCATGCTCTTACATCCTGGAGTTGTAGGCCACATAGAACGTGACCATCTCCAGCTGACAACATAGTGTATTTATAATATGGATATCACCCACATATTATTTATAAGGGAGGTGTTCAAGATTCATTTAGTATTAATTTTTCCGTATATTTTTTCATATTTAAGGTATTAATTCATCAGTAGATCACCTGCTATATCATGGTCAGAGGTGGCGATGTGAGAAAACGTTGTCTAGATGTTGTTTTTGGATAAATCTCTCTATATACTCATGCAATTCACTTCTTCATTAAATTTATATGCCTTCATAAAATTAGGTCATTGGAGTTTCTTATCTGAATTTCATGATGAACGTTATGAATTATTGAATATATTAAATGGGGAACTATATATGGTTAACATAATGTTTTAAGCACCACTATATATGATGGTGTCTGAGTTTTTTGACAGTACTCTACACAGAGGCATACGGTAAAGGGAAATATTTCATTCTCCAAAGGGTGATATCACCACGAGGTGGTTGACCATAGAAGATTTTATGTGTATAATACCTAATATTCATCTCCACACTACCCAAAGGAGGAGTATATAGGAAATTAAAACCTTTGGCTTTGGTGGAAGGGTTGATAGACCATTGAGGTTTTATGGATACACATCTACCAACTTATATGAGACTTGAATTGTGAAGACCAGTGATGTGAGCCTCATTCAGTGTCTTGGCCGGAATAAGCTAACCATCATTTTGGGAATTAGTGTTTATATAATCTTAATATATAAATGATTATATAAAATGTTTATAACAATATTGAACCATAGGTATATGAGATCTTGATTGAAATAATGATAAGGTATGCCAATGATATTCTGTATGGTCAGCAGGGATATGCACTTTCCAGAAGGTGGTTATTGGAATATGTTCATGATCCTATAAGAAGTAATGATAGGATCTTAGTTCAAATATTAATTATCTATTGAAATATTATGGTGTTCCTTTTAAATGATTGAAGGGATATGATCCTCATCAAATATATCTTCTGAAGGATACATGTGTATTCATTTGTTGGAGGAAATAGGGATATAAGCATATAATCCTTGAGATGTTAGAATCTGATGAGTAGATTCACTAGATGGTATATGAGCCTAGTATGAGGTTACCACCATATTATATTGAACAAATTATGTTTGAAAATGTATATGATCCCAATTCTATTCTTTAAATGTATGCCTCTAGTATTTTTCTCACTGAAAATGAGCATGTCTTGAGGTGTGTGTTTCCTTCACTTGGAGAGCCATGGATATAATGATGATATGATCACGGTCCAATGAAACTAGAATATAACATTGGTAATTTTATATAAAAATTTTATCCTTTCTAGAAGAATATGAATAACCTTTTTGGTAATATTTTTTTGGAATGTGGATATCTTCTTTGTACTATTACTCATTCTTTATTGGAATATACCAATAATTCTACTAGATAAGGTCGTGAATTTTTAATTTATATTGCGTATCCAAATATTTATACTAATCATGATGACATGTTTCTTTGGATATATGGACTAGAATATGTGCATGTCCTTATATATATACCAATGAAGGAATATACCATGAGATTTATTTAGTTGTTTCTATAAGGTAATGATAATTTATAATTGATTTTTTAGGAATATAGGCCATTGTATTTTCTGTCTCCAATATTTAATTTAATATATATTCAATTTAAGAGGGGATATAAACACACTCATATCCTCCATATTCCATCAAAATATACTAATACACTTAATGTGTTAGAGTAGTGATATATACCTCCCCCATTCCTGCAGTAGGAATATGGATGTATACTTGATCCCAGAGAGTAGGGATATGATCATTCTCACTGGATACCACTGGAATGTGAGGACCAAAATCATCATCATAATTCAAGGACCCACCTTGGTTTGAATGACAGTGGTTTATAGGAACCCTCCTCAAGTGCTCCTAAAATATGATGGATCCATAGTTGACTCATTGATCCACCTTCCATAGATATGTATGATGTTGATTGTCACACTCCGGGGATAAGATTCTAATGTGATTGGTGGTGCTGATTGGTTCCACTAATTTCATTGAACTATTCCATGAACAAGACGAGATTATTTTCATTAGTGTATGAATAACATTAAATTCATAATTGAGATACTAAATCATTCCTTGTCATCAGTATTCCCTAACCATTTCATTCTTGACATAAAGCTCAAAGGGTTGTGTGGGTGTGGTTCTATTAAAACATGTATAGGTTTGAGTCATAGTAGAGGTTCCATAACATTAAATTAATTAATACATGATTTTATGTCATGGTTTTTTTCATGAAATCAAAATATTTAGTCATGAATATTAAAGGAAACATTTAACCCACCATATCATTTTCGTAAGTATAAAACATGCGTAATCAGCTATGAACATGCCACACAATTATCCTTTATTATTACTAGTTCATCTATTTTTACAAAATATAATTTTCATATAGACAAGAAAATTTTTAATTGGAACCCAAATAATGATCTATTTTACATTGGGCTTACCAAAATGGAACAATTCATAGTCAAATAGTAATTTTTTATTTGAAAAATTTAGATAAGTTTTACGATTTTTGTTTTATATCAAATTCGGAATGGATTCACCTAATTATTGATTATGGGTGATTGAATTCAGTTTCAAAATAGTTTTCATCAGTTTTACCATATTTTTCATTAAAATAAACACAAAATGGATCCCACATCCATTACATGGAATGAAACTAGTTTCCAAATCCATGTGACCAACAAGGATTTCACTCCCAATGAGACTTAAGAACTCACATTTGCCGATGGGATGGGAGTTTGGGCTAATCTTAGCCTCTTAGAGGTATTTATTTCCTAATATTAGACCCTATTAATTATTTATGATATGTTAGTGGTTATCTTCATAATTCTAATAAGGAAAAATATACCATAAAAAGGATTTTTTGTTGAAACCATATATATATAATGGTGTGTTTATATTAAAGATAGTATTTGTATGTATTTGTGATTCTTCATACATTCCCCATTATTATTTATAAATGTGTATCTATTTTATTATGAAGCCATATAACCAAGATCTCTGGTGTTTACATTCGTAAAGGGAGTTGATTGGTATTTTGAGGATGGAATTGAACCTTGAAATCCAATGTATACTATTTATTACATGAATAAAAATTAATGTATTTTTTTTAATAGTGGACTCCAATATCAAGAAGAAATGACATATCGGAGGGAACATATGCACTGGGTATGTTGCTCGATCCTTTGGAATACATTCTATGTATCCAGATTACTACAATAATCAGAGTCATCATAGTTAGATCTACCCTCAACCTACAAATGGGTGATGAAAAATAAATAATACCACTGAGTGTTATTTCCATAGTGATTTAAAATATTGTAATTCCTTGGGAAAATATGATGAGGTTGATTCCCTTGTAAATATGCATTCATAATATGCCACATTACAAGGCTTACAAAAAAATGTTCCCCTATATGTGAGAAATTCATGATGTGAATGATAGGATTATTTCAAGTCACTATGAACACATGAGTCATTATCAGTATGATAATCATGGGATTGGAAGTGACCAGTCTTAATGTATATGGTTATGGGAATTATGTTGTTTGATGCCTAATAGAGTTTTTGATATAGATCTCAGTCCGTAAGAACATGACCTACTTATCCTATGTATAGATATAACGAGAGTCCTCATAGATAGATTATCTTTTCAATCTACTGATGGATGAGAAAAATGATGACATCATAGGAGAGTCTGGGTCCCATGGACTAGAGTGTTTAATATGTAGATTGATTTACACTAATATTGATTTCCATTGGAGATCTGGCATTAATAAGGTGACTTAAGTATCTTGTATAGATAAGTATCATTTTTCTCATAGTTTTTTTGTATTATGTAATAATATGTCTAAAAGACAAGGTCACCATATCCTGGGGTGTCTTCCTGATATTCCATGTGTACTTTCCTACCATATCTAGAGTTTCTGCGTGATAAGGGCGACATGTCTCATGGTTCTTCAAATGACGGAAGTAGACCAATCAGAGTTCTATCAAATGATTTTGCCGGCACGTCTTGTGGATTTTCACAAAAATCATTTGACATGCCCAAGGGTCTTTTTCTGATCAACAAAGACATGTCCAATGGTGATGCATGATCTATATCAGCATGAAAGAAGTCCATTGAGTGAAATTGATGGTATTTATAGTGTACATTACATGACATGGATGATATGTATGGAGGAATTTTATAGACTTTAGAGACATGTCTGAAATAAATCAGAAAACATGGTTGACATATTTGAGATTCATCACATTATATTGATAGATAATAAAAATCACATGATTCTTTCACATTAAAATTAGTGTATCCTTATTCATATAAATTTCTTATCATTTTATTCTTCATTAAAAATGTACCTCATCATTCTTTATGCATAATGTTGTTTAGGTTTATTTATACCAATCCAACACACATATGATGCTTACCTTAATATGACTAGTGTATAATATGTCCATCACATGATCAATACAGTGATCATGAATAGTTAATATTCATTCTATATAATCTCTTAGGTCATTCCTTGGATTTTCCTTATGTGGAAAACCCTTTCAATCATGATGATTGAAACTCCAAGAATTAATCTCTTCCTTTATCCTGTTGGTATTCCTTTCATATCCTATTTTTTCTAATTATTTGGGGGGTAATTTAATGGCCTCACTACCCTGGTTATACACCTCCTTGTATGGTGAAAATATTAAAGGTATGAGTTGGACTGAGTGGATGGAGTATCATATCATTCACTTTGAAAAATCCTAACATAGGATGTCTAAGGAGTTGCATGATAAATAGCACCTATAAGAGAACACCATAATTTCCAAATTGATTGGATCCTGGATCATCAAAGGGATTTCACATAATCTGATTGACATCTCAAACAAACATTTCACCTCTGAGCCGACTTTTCCGATAGGATCTGTGAGATCAAGAGGCCACAGATAGGCTTTCATATGATTGAAGAAGACTTTTCTTTGGTCCTTCATGAGATTTTGATAGCCTGTTAGAGTCCTTTCACAGGATCAAGATGGGTTGTGAAGGGCCTCTCATGGGATTAAGCTATATTTTTAAAGGTTCTTCACATAATCAATAGAAATATCATGAAACACATAACCCTTTCATATGAAAATCAATTTATCATCACTTCGTGATAGGCTTTCTCTTTTTGAGTGATTAATTCATTTTTTTAAAATACTTCTGGCCATTGGTCATTGGTTTTCAATCAAGTCATCACATGATTAGTAGAGGATCTCATGACGATGAGTGAGCATTTTCATTGATAGTCTCCCTCCTTTTTTCTAATGTGCCGCACATGGTCAATGATATAACGAATGATGAAGTGTGACATGCTGACATGCTATCAACTAAAATGGTTAACATGTTTCTTGGGGGCGTTACGGGGTCTTTTGAATTGCATTAGCATGTCACAAGAGAATAAATTTAACTCCGAATCACTTGAATCTTCCCCTTTTTTCCAACATAATTTTATAATGGTATTTGGGTGATTGTAAAGTTTCTATCAATTAACATTTCTCGTGATGAAAGAAACTTGTTTGGAAGACTTCACATGATTTTCACTGCTTGTCTATATGCCTTCGCAAGAAAATGTGTGTTAGTCATAGGGAATTCATGTGATCATAAATAGATCATGTGCTTCAAATTATCCATTTTAATGACCTACCCAGGTTCATGCATTGTGTGTCCCCATTGAGGATAAATGTTCTAAATTATATTTTCATCTAGACTTGATGTAGTCATGCTACTTATTTCTTTTTTCTACAAAAAAAATAATACACACGATTCCGGTATTTATTAAATTATATATTATAATATTTTCATTTGGTGGGAATCAATAATATTAATAAAAAATGTTTCAATAACTATTTGTTTATTATCTGGATAATGGCATATGTATCACGAGGTAGTAAATGGTATTTAACAATAAATATCATCAATTAACCATCCTTTTAATCCATATTAATCAATGAAACATTATACCTATTATTTTATATTATAATATAAATAAAAAAGGCATTTTAATGAAATAGACATTTATATAGTCATATTAAGAGAATATAGAAAAATTAAATAAGAACGATAGAACTTATTTGATAAAAAATTGATAAAAAATGAAATTTTATGTTACATTTCAAAACTGTGCGTGTATATCCCAAAAATCCTTATTTCATATTTATTAAATCATTTTCAATCATGTGGTATACATATCAAAATAAAGAAAATTAATAACTAGGGGTTGATATCACACTTCAAAATAATCAATTAGAGATCCCATCCCACCTTGAAAAAATATAAATTGATTCATAAAATAATATACCAAACATTATAAGTATGGAAAACCGATTACTAGGTTTAACTACCCATATAAAACTATTAATATTCATAAAATGATTTATTAATGGATTGTAATCAACCATCCTCTGTCTACACAACCCCTTGTATATAAAATTACTCTTGATATGGAGTGATTCCACCATGATAAAGTGTAATCACAAAAAACATTACTAAAATAAATAATATGGATGAAATAAAAAGGATGGGAATGATAAGATAAAGAGAAGATGGAAATATCTACAATGATTTTATTATAAAAAAAATACCTAAAACTAAGGCCCAACTTTAGAGGATGACAAGGGAATGTGGTAATAGACGGAATATTACCTATCCATTCACATTTTTTAAAATATAACACACTGAAGAGGTGATAATATGATAAAGGAAACAATAATTAAATTTCTCATTTTTGAAAAAAAACATTCCTCCATCGTGTACCCTATGCCTCTCCACTGGAAACCTGGTAGTAGGATGAAGGGTCATTTTGTACTATTTTGATCACCAAGAACATTATTATATGATAACTACAAATCAATTGAATAATAAAACTGAATATTAAAACATAAATTAAAGAAAGGCATAAAATTCACATCTAGGGTCTCTTAATTATATAAATGTCACTAAAACTTTTCATTACACAATGTAAAATAAAAAAAAATCACTCCCATGATAAAAATATAAAAACATATATGATCCAACATTTTCACTATCTAATCTCACACATCAAATAAAAAATTTCAATTTTTCCAAAAATTTAATCCAACATAAATTATTGAAATATGAAAATTTTATATTATTCAAAAATTATTGATGGGGGTTACTATAAGAGTATTATTATATCTCCCATTATGTACTATTGGATGTTTATTTATAGGGAGATTGTTTCATTTCTAGATGGAAATTATCCAATTACTTACATCAAAGCCCTAATTAGATGAATGGCTTGAGAATTATTATTATATCATATATCATTCTTTAATTGTTTTTCTATAGAGTTTTTACATAGATATAAATGTCCCACTATTCATTTTTTTATTGATAATGTATATTACATAAAATGGTGTTGAATATATGTTGTTTACCAGTGGTTTATTCCTAGATTTAATGTCTTCTTGTGATTATATGAATTACTACATTGGCATTTTAATAGCTATAAGTTCACATTAAATGATGAAATTGGTAGTATGATTATGGTTAAAATGTAATAGTAAATATGATTTATAAAATTGGTTGTATAGTTGTATGATGATGGAATGTATTATAGCCTAATGTGGTAATATAACTTTTTAAAAAATAATCCTTATAAGATTTTTTAATTTTATTTAAGATGTGAGAGTGCAATTTTATACGCAACCTCCACTTGATGATTATTTTCTTATCCATGTCACAATATCTGGTATTTTAGTAGATAAACATAATATATTAACATTATACACTATTTTTTCACACTTACTAGATTCGGTATAATTCGATGATTGAAAATATTTATATTTATAATATTAGAACACATTATTTCAACCTACTAATTATATTTGGTATGGTAGGTATGTTTTATGGATGTTTATGCGTGATTTATGCCCACATTCACCATATTTAGTTTCCAAATTTTATTATAATTTTGGCTTTAAAAAAATTATTGATATACAAATTAGTTAGTGTGGGTTGGTTTGGGGTGACTTTATATATTTTTATAGACTATTTTATATTATATCATCCTTTTTATTTAGATAATGATTATTATTATGAGATTTGGGGATGGAAAAATCAAATAATATCCATTAGAATAAGTACATATTCCTTTTTAGAATTGAATATTATTATGGATAATGTCATTTGAGATTATGAAAATGGGATTTTTGTATAATTTTATTACATAAAGGTTTGAAATTTTTTTAGTGGAGTTATAATGATGTGTTACCATAGTGATCAATTTAGATAATAGGTCATTGGTATTTTCAGAATTTTTCATGTACCATTAAGGTATATATTTTTTATTCTTTTTATTATTAATGTTGGGATTTACTAGTTTTCTTCATAGTTAATGTTTTCATTGATTTGGTGTTATTATATGAAAGTCAATCATTAAAAGTTTTTATCATATTAGGCGATTGTGTATTCTATGTTTTTTTATTTTAGGATTTAGATTTTTTTTCAGTCTTACATTGAGTTCTCTAATGGTTAATTCCTCTTTGTTATTCAACATAAACACTAAATTTTACTCATCCACACATGATCTATTGGTGGAATTTTTTTGGGTTCATGATTGATTTCACCACTAATTTTGGAAGGAATCTCGATAGTTTTGATTCATGGAACATTAGAAAATAATGTGATATAATCGTAAACTAGTATTCAATTCCATAAATAATATTAAATATTGAATTTTTTTAAAAGTATTACATTATATATAGAAAAAATATTTTGAAAAACTCTATAAATATTTTCTTTAATGGGAGTTAAAATTGAAGTAAATCTTGGTTAAAAATTATTAATTTATGATTCCTTTATTAATAAAAAATGAATAATTTAATAATTATTAAGTAAAAATATATCTTTATTATAAACCATTAAAATAATTTACATTTCTTATTATAATGAAATATGTAAATACAACCTCAATAAAACCATTTATCATTCCTTTGTAATAATATAAAATTACATGATATATTTAATCACACCTTCAAAATGTTTTTTCATTTTATGGTTCTTTTATTATTTAACATTATCACTAAATATCCATGTAATAATTTTTATTCCTAACACTTCAATAGATTTTATCATATTTTTATTTAATAAATTGTGTTTCTGTACACATGAAACATTCATTCCATGTTTATTGGTAAAATAATATTATGTTTTGTAAAAAATTTACCATGGATATAAATGTAATTTTAATGATAATGATATTGAAATAAAATCATTATTAATACACAATGATTTAAGTTGTTTTAGTGAAATTATATTTGTATACTATCCTTTCATGCTAAAATTTATAAAGTTTGTATTATAAATCATAACATTCATAAAAAAATTCATAAAATGTTTTAGGTTTTCACTATTTTATCTAATTTTACAACTATTTTTTATACAATTTTACACAAATATTAATTTATCATGTCACTCCAATCCATTTGTTAATTTTGATAGTGTTTCAATCTATATGTAATTACAACATTTTATTTTCAATATCATAGGTTCTTTAAAGGTTTTTTAATATAGGAAACATCCCTCAATCAATCTTTAAATTATCCCAAATTCATATCTTCATCCAACACAAATTTTTGGATTTCCTTCTTATTATTATATAATCCAATTATATGATCTATTTCTTAATGAATATTATCAAAAATATTTTTAATTAATTTAATAAATCTTTTAATAGTAATATTGTAATAATTTTAATAAATAACATGATCCACACATTTCATTAGTAAATTAATTTTAGATTCCTTATCTTATTTATATTAACCAATAGAGGACCTATATTTAATGGATCTCCATTAATATACATGAGTTTATTTTTTAAAACATTAGTTTATTTCTTTAATTATTGTGTTTCATATAGTTAGGATTGATATTCCATTTTTTATAAACTCACATTAAGTTACATAAAAATTATTTAAACTTTAGTTTTTTTGTTACCTTCCATATCCTTACTCTTATAATATCTTTTCTGTTTTTCTTATAATTCATTTGTTTTCATGAATGTATTATTCATAAATTTAAATTTTTTGTTTTGTTCATCATAACACAAATATTATGACTAAATTCCAAAAGGGGGGCTTGATAATATATAAAAGGATTTTAGGAGACTCCCTTCTTCTTATCATTATTCTCTACAATCATGTTATTTAAGTTGAAATCATATTAAAATATGAAACCAATGAGGTCATCCCTAAAATTATATTTCAAATCCATAATTTCTCTATGGATAAGTC
The DNA here is from genome assembly GCA_963277665.1 of Viscum album. Taxonomy (NCBI): domain Eukaryota; kingdom Viridiplantae; phylum Streptophyta; class Magnoliopsida; order Santalales; family Viscaceae; genus Viscum; species Viscum album. Next base: position 1,719,284,071 of record OY728140.1, on the reverse strand, counting down.
ATTATAAAATAATTTTGTTGATAAAGAACATAAAATAATTTCATCTATTTTTGAATTAACAAATATTTATTCTATACCAATCACGCTATTCACTATCATAAAGAATGAACTGTTTATTTAGTTAAAGTATCCCTACCATGAATATTGATGTCTTGATACATAACAATTAATTTCATAATAATTTCCATTTATATTTTTTCAATATCCATGTGTGTAGTAAAAAAATCTCTAAATTTTATATGTCATCTTATTTGCTAAAACTGGTGTAAATACTTTTTATTAATAAAATAACAAAATACATTCATCACTTTAAATTCATATAATATTTCACAGAATCACTAACTATAATATTATTTAAATAAATTAAAATATTTTATCATATAATTTTATAGATTAATAATAATATTTTTTATATGAGACTGTATTTAATATTTATAATAATTATAGTCATTTACATTAAATTATACTATTTTCTATGATATCCATAAATTATTAGTCCCTTAAATTACAATAATATAAAAATTTTCCCTCATAAATTAATAGCATGTAAAAATAGTTATTGTAGGAAATATATCTATGAATAGAGAAAATAGAATACCATTCTTTTAACAATAACTATGTTTAAAACAATCTAGGGGAGGGGATAATTGTCATTTATAATTAATCAAAAATAAAATTTAGTAACATAGTTTTTTATTGTCTTCTAAATACATGATCCATATACAGTCGTTCCACCTTCAATGAAACAACATGGATTATGAATATATACTAAAATGTTCTTATTTGTTATAGGTGTGTCATAAACTGTTACAACTTACCTTTTTTAGGCATAAAAACAGTCAAATATCAGTTTTTATTATTGGAAGGATATATTTCATTTTACATTTTATAGTAGGTATAACCATTGTAGATATATTTTTTATTTGGGATAGAATAAAAAAATTAAAACATACGAAATAATAAAAATTATATAAAAAATAATTATAACATCAAAATAAATATTAAAGGTAAAAAATAAATTCTTATGCTTTAATAATCAATGTACACACCTCATGGTTTATGCATCAATTAATCACTAATTCAATATCCTATTCTTTCATCCTCTTTTTATTAAAAATTCCTCATAATGGATATCCCCATTTGAGTTTTCTAATAAAAATTCGAACATCATGGTTTTCATAACATGAAATTCCCATTGTAGAGTTGAGTTAGGTTAATTAGATTGTATTATCAAATGTGACAACATTATCTTCAATGAAATACCTATATAATGTCTCGGTAAAATTTTATTCTTAAAGACACGGTCTACATCCACATAGAAATATATAATTCATATCATTGATTGTAATATCCCTTCATTTTCTAGAGATACCTTCTGATTGTATTTAGCTATTATTTTTCCCTTTTATGGAGTAAAAAGTGTTTGGGTTTTACCTTTAGGTTTTTTGGGTGAAAAGGAAAAATGTTGGAAGGTTTTTGGGCAGTTCTTGGTCGGCGCATAGTTTTCCCAATCATGTGCCCGCACCAAGAAAACCGTGAAACCCCAGGCAGAGAGAAATTTCATAGTTGGTGCATAGTTTTCCAAAACCTACACCCTCTTTGTAATAACTATGAAAACTCTTGGGAGGAGGCACGTGATTAGATGCACTGTTAGGGGAAACTGTGTGCCCCAAAAAAGAAAATATAGATATAGATTTTTAATCCCCAAAAAAGTATTTAAAAATTCCCAAACACCCATATTATACCCCCAAATACCCTAACACGACCCTAAAATGTTTTATGTATTTTTAGAGTCTCCAAGATGGATTGAAAGGTCCCCAAACCATTTTTTAAGGTGAATATAGTCACAGATTGAAGATCATCACCTCTTTCAATAAGAGATTCCCATCCAAATTAATTTACCATCTCTCTACCACCATTCTCTCATACTTTGAATGGGGTTTTCCACTCAGTGGTATATCTGAATCTAACTTTTCTTGATCTTGATTCTTTTAATATTAGATGTTGGTTTCCATTGTGAATATTATTCTTCATCGTCATCTTGATTGTTCCTCTTCGATTGTGGTTTTCTGTTTGTTGGAGTTTGTCATCAATTTTTTGGAAGGTGGTCTAAATTGAGAATCATGTTGTCTTGATTTAATTACATGAATGTAATTTTTAAATTTAACAATTTCCATGATTGGTAATTTACAATAATGATTACATTGATTCAATTTAATTACTAGGCACTGATTATATGAGAAAAATTGGGGCAATTGGAATTGGTGGCAATTCAATTAATTAAATGGAAAATTAATTAATGGGTTATTCTGATTGTAAAATTAACAGGTAATTGGGATTGTGAAATCGATCAATTAAAGTTATATGAATTAATTGAAAATGGGGATTATGATATGGTTTAAATTCTCATAAGGTTTTATTGGTTATATGAATTGAATATTGAAAATTGGTTAATGGTGAATTGCACATATTATTTCATATGATTGAAGTATTGAATAATACTTGTTATAAAAGTTTATGATTGCACCAAGATGTGAAATTTTGATAAAATTGGTAATATTGATTAATCATGAATGTTGTGATATATATGATTTTTATGATTTATGGATAAACATGGGTGTAACATGGACATCTACTTCAAGATTCTACATGTTTGATTTATTCTTAAATTATTGTGGGACTTGGACCACTACATCCAAATCCAACATCAATGATTGTTTGATAAACATGTTTTGGGACATAGACTACTGCTTAAAATACCCACAGGGTGTTATACAAGGCATTCTAGGCCCAAAATGTTGGTATTGGAAAATGGGTTCTGTTAAACATAATATGAATTGAAATGAAATGATAATTTATATCCATTGTATTTCAATATGGTTCAAACACTACAATGGGATGAAGAGGGTATTTATGGTTCAGGTTTCTTTGAGAACCTATGGGATTATGAATTTAAATAAATAATAATTAATATATTGAAGCAATTTAATTTATTGATTGAATCTATTATTTATACAGTTGAATACATTTTTATTTACTAGATTTTGTTTTATACATAATTGGTGAGGGCATATGGAGTTGTTATCACACCCTACTAAGGATGTGTGATCATTAATTGAATATACTTCAATATTTTTAGGAAAGGATAAGGGCTTGAGTCCTTTTTTGATGGATGATTTCGTATGCAGAATGAATGAGGGAACCAGATGTGATTCTAGAACCTCTTTGGAGTTTTTTTTTTAATTTATTTATTTTTGGTTTTTTGATATAGACATTTGGAATGTAACAAGAATGAAATATATATATTTATCTTTTGATATTATACATCTCCTTTTGGCCATCATGTTATAGTAGTTTTATTGTTATTATTTATCTCATTTGGTTATTCTTATTTATTTCTACAGTTGTGCTACTCTGATAAAGAGGGTATATTCTCCCCATGAAATATATTTGACCATCACTACTAGTTAGTAGCCCCTATCATATGGGGAGGTGCGTCAGAGGAAATTGACTAGATGACATGGGGAACCAGTGTGCGGAAGAAGTGTTGGGTTGTTTCAGGGTGGTATGAATGTAGTTCTAATTTCATTTCTTTTTGAAATAATATTTTTAAAGGTAGAAAATAGAATAGAATGAGTCGGGATTTTGTTAAGGAATCATGCTTAAGAGTAGAAAAACAATGTATAGGGGTAAAATAAAAGAAACAATGTGGGATACTTTTTATTGATTTGTGTTGTTATAGTTGTATTTTAATTTAATTAATGTGATGAAATTGTTTTGTGATGTGATTTTTTTTAATATTAGTTATGATTTGGCATGAGACCAAATATTACACGAGAGTTGAAAATTAATGAATCATTATAAGCAATCATGATTATTAAATAACATGAATCATTTTAAGGCATGCCTTGGAAAAACAATTGTGGGTTAGTTTTTGATGTTGAAATGTTTTTCCTTTCTTGTGTAATAAAAATAGAAAAGGTTACTGATATTAATTAAATGTTTTAAAATAATAATAAATGTGGATAAATTGGAGTTTAATGAGAAAAATGAATATAAGAATATTTTTACCCTTTTCTAACCATGAACTAGATGTAGAGTTGTTGGGGGTATGATAGCTTTGGTTTTGACCATTTGGTGGGGATTTGGGAATGAATTATTATGGATTATTTTGAATATCTATTATGTAAATGTATTAACAATTTTTTATTTTTCCTAAAAATGAATTTATAATTATAGATATATACCACCCTGGAAGTTCTTATTGAGGAAATGAAGTGAATACATCATTGGAAATGATCCTCCAGTAGTGGAACCTAAGGAACCAATAGTTTTGGGTGAGGATGTCAGAGAGAATTTTCCAGAGAACATTGCTCACTTCATGCAGTTCATAGAAAGAGACCCAGGGTAGGTTGTGAGAAAAATTTCTAATCTCACATGTGAGTTTCAGTTTCCGCACACACTGATGTTTTTCAGATATGGCAGACATAAGGAAGTAGAGTTCTATATTGATTATATCCAGACCACAGATGACCACATGTATACTATTGTTGAGAAAATATTCGAATTAGATTCTTATATGTTATGTGGTCAGGAGAAGAATTGGTGATACATTAAGAATTAGGATGTAATGATTTAAAATATGTTGTGAAAGAAATTTCAGGAGATCTTCAGGGAGCACATTTACCATGAGACTCCCAATAAAGAGAGAGCTATAGATTTTATGAGGTTCAATCAGGGGAGTATGTCTGTAATAGACAATTATTGTCACATTACATACACTCACCACTTTTTTCCTGCATTCCAAAAATATTAGGTGACTAAAGAAATACAGTTTCAGGATGGGACTAAATGTGAAAATTAGTCCCTTATGAATATATTTAGTATAAAGATTTTTTCGAAAGTGGTGAATCAAGCTCTCATTTATATGGGGAACCTGAAGTAGGATTTTGGTGGAGGATAGGTGGTTTCTACTAGATAGTAAAGAGGTATATATTTTGAGATAAAAAATGTCATTTTGAGAATTTTTACTAGAGAACTGGACAGAATATCGGCCTAGGGGAAGGATTAGTTTCACATAACCTTACTCGGGTGACCTATCAGTACTGTGGAAGGTAAGAAAAGTTTCACAGAAAGTTACCTCGACCACTGGTAGAGTTTTGAACTCTTGATAAGATGGGATATCTATAGAGGTTATTCTAAAACCCATGTAATATTGGTATTTTGGATAATCTAAATAAAACAATAGTGTGGGAAGGAGAACTTATAAATTGTATCATTCTGGAAATTAATGTTCGACTAGATGTGGCATCCTAGGTAGTGTACAAGGTACTTCTGGGCTAGATCACCAATATTATCAGAGTGGGGAATCTCAAGGGTCTCAAACTACATCATAGGGAAAGGGGAAGGAATGTTTCATGTCATTAAGATTACACGGGTAGACAACAAGGCTATACCTCTTCAATTAGAGGTACTATTGTTGTATCTTCTACACTTGTTAGTACCTTATTTGATATAGGTGCCTCTCATTATTTTATATCCGCACAACTTTTGAATGTAATGATCTTGGTGGTGGAGTTCATGATTACAGTTTTGACTACAGACACACCATTAGGAGAATCGTCTAGAGGCATCTATTTGTGTAAGTGGTATTCATTCGATGTTGGGGATTATAATTTTAGTTGGGATAATTACATCATTAACATGGTAGTCATTGACCTAATTATAGTTATGGTATTGCTAATATAAAACCAAGACCACAATGATTGTAACCACTAGAGAGAGACCATAACGTCTCTTATGGGTGCTGATTATGTGCACTAATGAGAATGGGATATCAAATTGGGGCATGTAGGGACAATTCACCTGAACCTAATGGAACGTACTGCCTAGGATACAAGTCTATTTCTAGATGATGAAGTTGAAAAACATGATTTCATTCCACCTGAAGAAGATAGGTTACAACATTTTTTCTTGAATACACATCAGGGAATCCACCTGAGATAGATTTGTAATTTATAATTGAACTCATGTAGGTGGTTGATCCAGTTTCTGTTTCATAATAAATAATTGAACCAAAAGTCATCCATAATAAACGACTCGTCTGGAAGAGTTTATGTATGAGGGGTTTATCTATCTGAGTATGCGATATTAGGGTTCTCCCATTTAGTTTTCTAAGAAATATGGTTATAAATTAAACTTGTTTTATGATTAATAGATGTTTAACTGGATGTTAGTGAGGAACTAATATCCTATTCCACGTATTGAAAATATTTTAGAATTGTCACGACCCGACCCGACCCAGGCTCGAGCCGCAACAACCCCAAACTCGCCTCCATAGACTAGGGGCTGGTAACCAGTGCCGAAGGCACAACAACTTAGGGAGGCCTTTGCCTAAGTCCCTGTACACACACACATGCAGCACACTCAATGCAAAGTGCAGAGTAAAAGGAATGATAATTAATGAAAAAGGTAAACTGCTATATATAAACCACAAAGTGCATCTACCTCTACAGTACAATTAAAGTGTTGAAATGGAAAAAAGGGGAAAAACATGCGCCCAACCAGAAAAGGTGCCACAACCTGGAAACAGGTAAACAAAAAGAAACAGCTGACGGGTCTCCCACCCGTAACCCGATTCCGACCACCGCACGCGGTCCAAGCTCCCAAGCTCCTATGCTCCACTGAATTCATGCTCCACCTGTCCGTCGTCTGCAAGGGAACACTAATTACGGGCAAATCCCAAGAAGGGGTGAGTATAAAAATACTCAGTAGGATACCCCAAAGGCTAGAGGGAGAAAAAAAGGGAGGTACCGAGGTGTGAGCAGTAGAGCGAACAGGAAAAGTAGAGGAGTACAACTGAAAGGGCAGTAAGAGTAACAGTAGAGAGTCCATATCAACCCAACAAGAGGAAATAAGGTAGACTCGTCCAGACACAAGGAGTTGGAAATGGTGAGAAGATGAACTTCTCATCGAGTCTTCGCTACCTATAGCAGGAGAGTATACTCGTCAAACCATGAGAAGCTAGACACAGAAAGCACGTGGCATACCCCGCGCGTCTTCGCCTCTCCTGGAAGGAGAGTAACCAAACCCAAGTGGTGGGTACTAGAACAAGGTAATTACATATCCTTATTCTCAAACAAGAATCCCAAAAAACATCGTAAGGGGATCTCTGTCCCGTAGCTCAGCCCAAGAAAAGTGAGTCTCCAACAGTCCCATAAGTAACACCATAGATGCCCATCATCCCACACGTCAGCCCCTAACTACAAGTCAAGGGCGTAAACCACCACACCTCGACACTATCCGCTTTGGGCGGTACTGACTCACCCACACAGTTTTAGGTCATGTCACAAGGACGCGTCTCAGTGGGGGATATGGTCCTCATACTTGAGAGTTCTGGGGGAACGTCAACCACAACTCGTCACTGCCCCACAGTCGAGAAGTCTGCTCAAAGTCGATAGGAAACCCCCTGCCTAGACCAGCTGGAGGGTCCCTGGAAGTCAACAGGTTCCCACTAGAGGGAGACCCGGAAAGTCGATAGGTGCCACACTGCCCAGTCCCATAACAGGGTAATCCACTAGAGGGCGACCCGACTACGGTCGGCGATGGGAAAACTGCCCAGCCCAGCTGGAGGTAACCAGGCATCAGGGACCACTACCTAGCCCAGCTGGAGGTTAGCCCAACATCGGGGACCACTACCCAGCCTACATGGAGGTAAGCCCAGCATCGGGGACAACTGCCCAGCCCGCTTGAGGTAAGCCCGACCTCGGGGACCACTGCCCAGCCCCGCTAGAGGTAAGCCCGGAACTGGTCTAGCCATCCCTGCTATATGGTACTACTCAGTGAACACCACTATATGGGACATCCATGGTAGATGGTAACCCACTGGCGAGCCCTACTCGAAACAACCTCATCCCTACTGGATACAACCTTAGACCTACTGGAAACAACCTCAACCCTGTTGGAAACCACCTCATCCCTGCTGGAAACAACCTCAGCCCTGCTGGAAACAACCTCAGTCCTGCTGGAAACCACCTTAGCCCTGCTGGAAACCACCTCAGCCCTGCTGGAAACAACCTCAGCCCTGCTGGAAACAACCTCAGCCCTACTGGAAACACCCTCAGCCCTATTGGAAACCACCTCAGCCCTACTGGAAACAAACTCAACCCTGATGGAAACAACCTCAGCCCTGCTGGAAACCACCTCATCCCTGTTGGAAACAACCTCCTGGGTAGAGGATCAGTTCTCGCGAAAAGTGATGGTCTCACCGAATTCACAAGAACTCTACCAGGGAACACGGGGCAATGGGAGAAACTCCCCAGGCCTCACAAGGAGATCCTGCTCCAATCCGCTGAGTCACTGTCGAAGGGGACTGAGACATATCATCCCAGAAAGTGGGGAAAATTCCCACGCTGTACAAACACCCATAGTCGCAAACGGTGTCGCAGTCCGGTGAAAAGGCATGATACTAAAACCCCCCACAACTGAAGAAGCAGAGGAACCAAACCATCTCTTTTGGATAAACCATCGAGTACAATACTAGGGGGAGACCACTCAACCCTGCTGGTGAGACAAAAGAGCACGAGGCTAGGGGAAACTCCACCCTACTTGTCAAACAAACAAGCACATAGGGACCCTCTACGTCACGAGATGTCAAAGTACGTAAAGCAGAACACGACATGCATGTGGGGCCCACATGACGTGTGGCCCCAAGTCAACCCCAACTGAGCGCACAAACATCCTTAGGTACAAGAAACCACACGTACCTCCAAGCGCTCCCGTATAATCCCAGAGTATACCTCGTTCTAGCCCAAAGGCTATCGTGCACACAACACCTAGCGTCAACGCGAAGGCGTGACGTAACAACTCCACCTCAAAGGCCCAGGAACGGCCAACCACATCTTGTGAATCACTTACAACACTCTCCCAAGAGTGCGCGATCACACACCATGGGTCCGCTACAACCATGGTAGGACGAACCACCACTGAATCACCTTTCATGCTTCCACGTTTAACAAGATCGCGTAAGAGCCTCCGCACATCCAAAAGGATCACACCGTTGTAATCCTCATGGAAAAACACACAATATCGACTACTTACTCGCCTCCAATGGATATTCGAAGGAAAAGTCACCAACACCGCCTCACGCCCGAACGTTACCCCATGATCCCGACCCTCGGCCCCAAAAACAGTCGGGCACATCGCACCAATGCGATCCCCTCGGGAAAACACATCAAAAGTACTACTCATTTGAGTGCAACGGATATACGGAGAAAAATATACGTTCCGGTGCACCGCACACGAGAGGTTCTTCTTAGGATCCGCAACCCTATCCCGAAACTCAGCGAACGGATCGCACCGTTGTGATCCTCTCGAAAAAGCACACAATATGGACTATTCACTTGTCCAAAACGGTCGCCTGGTGATAATGATGGAAAATCACCGTCGATGCCCAAACGACCCTCGTGGGGCCCGCAACAGCGTGCAGAATTATAGCGGGTTGATTGCGCCAATGCAATGCCCTCAGAAAAAACCCAACATCGACTGCTCGCACACCCTGAACGGACATCCGAGGAAAAAGTCGCTAAAAGCTGCACGCAGCTCAAAAGATGGGTCGTGGGGCCCACACCTCAACTCTGGATTCAATGCCCAGAACCACCCTGGAAACCTCCTCCTCGACGACAGGGTTCCAATTCCACTAACGGCACTTAAATCGGACGTCGGACATGTCTGTGCCGTCCAAAACAAGTTCTCCCGGAAAAACGACAAACCCCTCGACGTTCGTGTCGCGGCACCGAGGCCCCTCGTTTTGGGAATGAAAAATTCCGGAAACCATCTCAAAAATACCGCCTCGATGTTAGGTCTACGTCGCCACAGACGGTGCACAAAACATACATCTGTGGCGATATTTACGGGTTTCCGAAACCTGAGGGGCGAACTCCTTCCCCCTGGACAGGACCGGCCGGGTCCGGCCGGTCCGACCGGTCTAGACCGGTCCGCGCTGGCCGGCATGCGGCTCACCCGCATGGCCCAGCCATGGACTCTGGGTCCACGCCGCGCCGACCAGCCATGAGGCTGGTCGCGACCCTCCACGGAGACCCGCCGATCGTGGGTGTGTATCGTCGTGTGGGGTCGCGCGGTGCGACCCCGCCTCGTCGTCGCGCTGGCTTGCACTGAAGGCGCCCCGCGCTCCTCGCCTGCGGCCGGAGCCCGCCGCCACGGCACCTCGGCCTGCCGCCGCTTCGCCCGCTGCTGCTCACTGTCGCCCCCAGCGCCACTACCGGATGTAGTCGTCATCGTCACCGCCTCCTCGGACCGAAGCCGCACCGCCCTGGGAACTCGCGGGACCGCCATAAACCGTCAGGACAACCCAAAATTCCCGCAATGGTTGCTCGGCCGCTGCAGCCTCCTCGCAACACGGATTTACGAACCGAAAAAAGCGATGGAAAGAGGAAAATCTCCGCTACGTATTCCTATGGTTCGTTTGAAAATACAACAACAATTCGAGAATATGATTTAAGTTCAAATGATGTGCGGGAAGGAAAAACGCAACAAGACCCTACCTCGTGGGCATTGCCCGGAGCTTCGCCGCGATCCGACGTCTTGCCGGAGCTGCCCCGCCGGAGACGCCTCACCGGAGTGGAGGGGGAGAAGAGGGAGGGGGAGCTCCTACTAGGAGATGAAGAGAGGAGAAGTGGGGGTTACATGTTTAAATAGAAACACACATAACCACCCGCCCGCTGGCCCAAACCCGATCCTCCGGTGGGGTCGAGGTTAAGCATCCCATAGGCCAAACACCACCTTTTGAGCACAACGGCGGTCTCGGAATTTTAATCCGAGACCCCATTCAAATGTTATAAAACTTAGCGCTCGAGGCTGCCAAATTACGAAAACGCCCCTGGGGCCATTTTTCATAAACGGCCCGCACTCGCGATACTTATACCCCTCTTAAGGTAAACGGCATGCTCCGAACTCAACGGTGCCCTCAATTTTCCAATCTAAGCCACCGTTTAAGAGATACTAGAATTTCACCATTAAAAGAATAAATAAATTAATTAATTTATCCGTTTAACGTTCTGAAAGCGAGTGAGGGGTCCAAACATCCCGCGCCGACATGTTTTATGACGTTCCTAGGGTAAACACCCCATTCCAGGCCCATATGAACACTCAGATCTCTAATCCAGATCACCGTTTAGGAGTTATTCTATTTATTTGGCGTTTCCAGTGTGAACGCACTGAAAACTCAATTTTGGCCACACCGGGGCTCGGAATCGCACGCCGTCTGATGGCACTGCTATGGAATAAAATCAAGAATATTTCGAAGTCATTCATAGAAAAAACCGGGTTCTTACATAATTCCCTCCTTCATGATTTTCATCCCCGAAAATAAATACTAGGGAGCAACACAGGGTACTAAGCCCACACCTGGCTTTCCCATAACCAGAAGAACCCACACACAGCTCTACGTCACCGCACACAGACCAAAGGATTGATCTGTTCACGTGAGGTCAGCCCTTGCCGATGTCGTGCATCCACACCATACTTTGGGGTTTGGGAAAAGTGGTAGGGCACCTCACCATCCCATTGCACAATCTCAAACGGCCTGAAGGCTCTCGGGGGTAGCTCACCTCCCCGAATGAACCTCTACGTCGCACGCCGCGACTGGAATCACTGCCCGCACATGGAACAAGGCCCGGTGAGTCCCTCCTTCAGAATATCAATATGGTGGAACACCCAAGGATATCTCTCCACGCAAGATTCCATAGTAGAGGTCTCACAGCCACGGCCCACTTACACGCTCGGGAGCGAAGGAGTCAACACCATCGACTAAAGGAAAAGGTCCCATGCCTTTTATCATACCAAAACAGGGTTACACCGACACCCTGCATCACCCTGGTAACACCTCAAACAAGGAGCAGGGAGGAAAGAATTCCATACATAGAGTCTATCAGTTCTAATGCAAGAAGTAAAAGAGCTGTAGAGTGTACCTCTTGTCACCTCATGCTCTCTAGGATCGAAGACATCCAAGGCTCTTAGCTGTCTGTGGTCCCAACTGTCAGCTCTTGGAGCCTGACGTGGACCGCCTAGTGGTGATGGAAAGACCTTGTAAAGCCGTCCCCCACTACCAGCTCCTCCCGCTCCTCTACTAGCACCACCTCTCTGGGTACTACACTGATCACGGTGCTCCCTCCGTCGTAGTGGCACACCTGATGCCTGCCCGAAGCTCTCTGCACCTCGGGTTAGGCCATCTCATGCCAAGTGACCTCGCCCATCACAATCATGGCACCAAATCACTCTGGGATGCACTGGTGCCCTTGAGCTCCATTGTGGTGTACGACCACGCCCCTGAGTCCGGTTGTCATAAAACCACTTGCGTCGAGGTTCTTCTTGCCGACGCCCACTAGCTATGGTAGACGTCTCGGCTCCAACATGCCAGCTGCCACTACCAACACTAGAACATGATAGGAAGCCCTATGTCACCAGCGCCTGCTCTAACACCCCAGCATATGTGGAAATTCCCAAGGGTACTATTACAGCACGAATATCTCGGCGGAGACCCTCATCAAACTTCCGTGATCAGAATTTTTCGTCGTGGACCAAGTCCAGGTAAATGCGTGCACGGTCTGCAAAACTAGTTGCGTACTTGGCCAGCTTCATCCCTCCCTACCGAAACTATAGAATCTCTTGAATCCAAACAGAGCGCAACTAGGAGGGGAAAAAATCCTCACGAAACAACAACTGGAAGTCTCCCCATGAAAGCGATGACTCGTCAAGAAACTAAGTCACCAGACTCCACCAACGCCAACTTGCTCCATGAAAAAGGGTGGCTGCCAAAGCCACTCTCTGATCCGCCACCGTCTGCACAAGCTTGAAAAGGAGAAACACTACCTCGAGCAAAACCTCTGCTGCCTAAGGGTCTGGCTCACCCCTGAACCTCAGTGGTCTCTCCTGCTGGAACTCACAGAGCGAGCTCAACCTGCGCTCAAGCTCAGCCTTATCTGCTGAAACTGCCTACTGCTCAACAGGTGGGGGTGCTGCTACCGGCCCACCCGGAGAAAGGGGCACACATGATGGGTCCTGGACTATGGAGTCGTAGCTCACAAGGTCATCGTCACGAACCAAAGCTGGTATCCTGGCTGGCTGTCTTCATGGATACATCCTGAATATTATCAAGGAGTGCCGCGGTCAGATAAGCATATATGTATATACCAATAGAAACGATGGAGAGCTGACTCAAGAAGGATGGTCAAAGACTCAATCCTATGTGATGCACAAACCAATTTTCACTGCAACAGGTGTCTCATCATGACGAGTCGAAAAGTGGGTTGTCAAGGTCCTGATGAATGGATACGTCGGTCGCAACACCATCACTGGACTCCCTGGCCTGAGAGCCACTCTCGAGACACGTTAACATTGTTTCGCTATATCCCAACCAATTCCTCTTTCAGGGATGTCCGCACAACGTCCCAAGGAATGAACAACCTCTTATACCACTTTGTCACGACCCGAACCTACCTGGGCTCAATCCGCAACTACCCCAAGCCCGCCTCCATAGGCTAGGGGATGGCGGCCAGCGCCGAAGGCACAACAACTTGGGGAGGCCTTTGCCTAAGTACCTGTACACACACACGCAGCACACTCAATGAAAAGTGGAGAGTAAAAGGAAAGGCATGTAAAGAAAAAGGGAAACTGCTATATATAAACCACAAAGTTCATCGACCTCTACAGTACAAGTAAAGTGCTGAAAAGGAAAAAAGGGGCAAAAAACGCGCCCAACCAGAAAAGGTGCCACATCCCGGCAACAGGTAAACAAAAAGAAACAGATCACGAGTCTCCCACATGGAAGCCGACTCCGACCACCGCACGCGGTCCAAGCTTTCACGCTCCTATGCTCCACTGAAGACATGCTCCACCTGTCCATCATCTGCAAGGGCACACTAAGTGCGGGAAAATCCCAAGCAGGGGTGAGTATAAAAATACTCAGTAGGATACCCCGAAGGCTTGATGGAGCAACAAAAGGAGGTACCAAAGGGTGAGAAGTAGAGAGAACAGGAAAATTAGAGGAGTAAAAATGAAAGGGCAGAAAGAGTAACAGTAGAGAGTCCAGCTCAACCCAACAAGAGGAAAGAAGGTAGACTCGTCCAGACAAAAGGAGCTGGAAATGGTGAGAAGATGAACATCTCCTCGAGTCTTCGCTACCTATAGTAGGAGAGTAGACTCGTCCAACCATGAGAAGCTAGACACGGAAAGCACGTGGCATACCCCCCGCGTCTTCACCTCTCCTGGAAGGAGAGTAACCAAACCCAAGAAGTGGGCACTAGAACAAGTTATATACTCATCCTTATGATCAAACAAGAAGCCTGAACAACTTCGTAAGGGGATCTCTGTCCCGTAGATCATCCCAAGAAAAGTGAGTCGCCAACAGTCTCAGAAGTAGCATCATCGATGCACATCATCCCACCTGTCGGCCCCAAACTACAAGTCAAGGGATTAAACCACCACACCTCAACACTATCCGTTTTTGGCGGCACTGACTCGCCCGCATGGTTTTAGGTCGCGTCACAAGGACGCGTCTCGGTGGGGGAAAAGCTCCTCGTACTTGAGAGTTCTTGGGAAACGTCAACCACAACTAGTCACTACCCTGCAGTCGAGAAGTCTGCTCAATGTTGACAGGCGACCCCCTTCTCAGCCCTGCTGGAGGGTCCATGGATGTCAACGGGTTCCCACTATAGGGAGTACCGGAAAGTCGACAGGTGCCATACTGCCCAGTCCCGTAACAGGGTAATCCACTGGAGGGTGACCCGGCTAAGGTCGGCAACAGGACCACTGCCCAGCCAAGCTGGAGGTAACCCAGCAGCGGGGACCAATGCGCAACCCAGCTAGAGGTAAGCCCGACATCTGGGACCACTGCCCAGCCCCGCTGGAGGTATGCCAGGAACTGCTCTGGTCATCCGTGTTGTATGGTACTGCTCGGTGAACACCGCTCTACTGGTCATCCCTGCTGGATGGTAACCCATTGACGAGCCCTGCTCGAAACAACCTCATCCCTACTGGATACAACCTCATCCCTGCTGGAAACAACCTCATCCCTGCTGGAAACCACATCAGCCCTACTGGAAACAACCTCAGCCATGCTGGAAACAACCTCAGCCCTATTGGAAACAATCTCATCCCTACTGGAAACCACCTCAGCCCTGCTGGAAACAACCTCATCCCTACTGGGAACAACCTCAGCCCTGCTGGAAACCACCTCAGCCCTACTGGAAACTACCTCCTGGGTAGAAGATCGGTGCCCGCGTAAAGTTTTGGTTACACTGAATCCACAAGAACTCTACCAGGGAACACAGGGCAACGGGAGAAACTCCCCAGACCTCACAAGGAGATCCCTCTCCAATCCACTGAGTCACTGTCAATGCAGACCGAGACATCTCATCCCAAAAAGTGTGGAAAATTCCCACGCTGCACGAACACCCGTAGTCGCAAATGGTGTCGCAGTCTGGTGAAAGGGCACAGTACTGAAACCCCCCACAGCTGAAGAAGCAGCGAAACCAAACCATCTCTACTGGCCAAACCATCGAGTACAAGACTAGGGGGAGACCACTCAACCCTGCTGGTCAGACAAAAGAGCACCAGCGCAGGGGAAACTCCACCCTACTGGTCAAACAAAATAGCGGAGAGGGACCCTCTACATCGAGAGAGGTCAATGTACTTAAAGCAGAACACGGCACGCACGTGCGTCCCACACGACGTGTGGCCCCAAGTCAACCCCAACTGAGTGCACAAACATCCTTAGGTACATGCAACAACACGTACCTCCATGTGCTCCCGTATGCTACCAGAGTATACCTCGTTCTAGACCAAAGGCTATCGTGCACACGACACCCAGCGTCAACGCGAAGGTGTGATGTAACAACTCCACCTCAAAGGCCCAGGTACAGCAAACCACATATTGTGAATCACTTACAACACTCTCCCAAGAGTGAACGATCACACGCCAAGGATCCGCTACAACCATGGTAGGACGAACCACCACCAGAGCACCTTTCATGCTTCCACATTTAAAAAGATCGCACAAGAGGCTCTGCACCTCCAAACGGATCACAAACTTGTAATCCTCACGGAATAACATGCTAGATCGACTACTTACTCACCTCCAATAGATATCTGACGGAAAAGTCACCAACAATGCCTCACGCCTGATCGCCGCCCTGTGATCCCAAGCCTCGACCCCAAAAACAGTCGGGCACATCGCACCAATGCGATCCCCTAGGGAAAACACGTCAAAATCACTACTCACTTGAGTGAAACAGATATCCATAGAAAAAGATACGTTCTGGCACACTGCAAATGAGATGTGCTTCGTGGGATCCGCAAACTGGTCCGGAAACTCAACGAACGGATCACACCATTGTGATCCTCTCGAAAAAGCACAAAAGATGGACTATTCACTTGTCCAAAATGGTCTCCCGGTGATAATGATGGGCAATCACCGTTGACGCCCAAACGACCTTCATGGGGCCTGTACAAGCATGCAGAATTAGAGTGGGCAGACTACGCCAACACAATGCCCTCGGAAAAACACCCAACATCGACTGCCCGCACGCCCCGAACGGACGTCCGAGGAAAAAGTCGCTAAAAGCTGCACGAAGCTCAAAAGATGGGCTGTGGGGCCCACCCATCAACTCTGGATTCAACTCCCGAAACCACCCTGTAAACCTCTGCCTCGATGCCACTTACGGCGCTAAAATCGGACGTTGGATGCATCCGCGCCGTCCAAAACAAGTTCCCCCGGAAAAACGGCAAACCCCTCGACGTACATGTCATTCCACCGAGGCCCCTCGTTTTGGGAATTAAAAAATACCCAAAACCATCTCAAAAAGGCCGCCTCACTGTTAGGTCTGTGCCGCCGCAGAAGGCGCACAAAATGGACACCCATGGTGGAATTGATGGGTGTCCGAAGCTGGAGGGGCGAACTCCTTCCCCATGGACAAGACCGGCCGGGTCTGGCCAGTCCGACCGGTCTGGACCGGTCTGCGCTGGCCGGCCCGCAACTCACCCGCGTGGCCCGATCATGGACTCCGGGTCCACGCCGCTCCGACCTGCCCTGAGGCTGGTAGCGGCCCTCCACGGAGACCTGCTGATCGCGGGTCTCTATCGCCGCGCGGGGTCGCGCAGTGCGACCCCACCTCGCCGTCACACCGGCCTGCCCCGACGGCGCCCCGCGCTCCTCTCCAACAGCCGGAGCCCACCGCCACGATGCCTCGGCCCACCACCACGTCGCCCACTGTTGCTCATCGTCGCCCCCAGCGCCGCTTCCAGATGGAGTCACCACCGTCGCTGCCTCCTCGGACCGAAGCTGCGCCGCCCTCGGAACTCGCCGAACCCCCAAAAACCGACAGGACAACCCAAAATTCCCGCAATCGTCGCCGGGCCGCTGCAGCCTCCTCGCAACTCATATTTACGAACCGAAACAAGCGATGGAAAGAGGAAAAACCCTACTACGCATTCATGTGCTTTGTTTGAAAATCAAACAACAATTTGAGCATATGATTTAGGTTAAAAGGATTTTCGGGAAGGAAAAATGCAACAAGACCCTACCTCGTGGGCATTGCCCGGAGCTTCGCCACGATCTGTCACCTTGTGGGAGCTGCCTCATCGGAGACGCCTCGCCAGAGTGTAGGAGGATAGGAGGGAGGGGGAGCTCCTTCTAGGAGATGAAGAGAGGGGAAGATGGGGGGTTATGTGTTTAAATAGAAACACACTTAACCACCCGCCCGCCGTCCCGAACCCGAACATCCGGCGGGGTCGAGGTTAAGCATCCCCTAGGCCAAACACCACCTCCTGAGCACAACGGTGGTCTATGAATTTTAATCCAATACCCTGTTCAAAAGTTATAAAACTTAGCGCCTGAGGCCGCCTAATTACGAAAATGACCCTGTGGCCATTTTTCAGAAATGACCCACGCCCACGAAACTTTTACCCCTCCTATGGTAAACGGCATGCTCTGAACTCAACAGTGCCCTCAGTTTTCCAATATGAGACACCGTTTAAGAGATACTAGAGTTTCACCATTAATAAAATAAATAAGTAAAAAAAATTTATCCATTTAACGTTCTGAAAGTGCGCGAGGGGTCCAAACATCCCGCGCCGACATGTTTTATGTTGTTCCTAGGGTAAACACCCCATTCCAGGCCCATCCGAACAGTCGAATCTCTGATCCAGATTACCGTTTAGGAGTTATCCCACTTATTTTGCATTTCTAGTGTGAACGCACTGAAAACTCAATTCCAGCAACACCAGGGCTCGGAATTGTACGCCGTCTGAAGGCGCTGCTGTGGAATAAAATCGAGAATATTCCAAAGTCCTTCTCAGAAAAAACCTGGTTCTTACAGTTGAAGGGAGCTTTTGTTTTCTCCAAGATCGAATTGAGATCAAGGTATCATTAGTAGAGAGTTCGAACGTATGATATTCCGTATACTATATTTATAAATATGTATGTTCATTTTAATTTCTTTATACTTTATTTTAGTATGATGAACAAACAAGAATTATTTATGACCTTCATGAACCAAATCCTTCACTCGTACCTAGATTTGTATTGGGAAGTGATTGTGGATGGAATCTTGGTGTACTCAAATACTGATGATGATTATTTTCATCATCTTTAAATAATTATGAGTTAAATAATAGTTCATATTCTATTCACCGAGCTATCTTTGTGTCATTAATGGATTCATTAGGAACATTTCGTAAATCACATCATCTTAGAGGAATGTGTGTTAGTGGACCGTGGGAATGTTCAGGCAGTTGTTTCTTGGGATTAGCTTATTTTTTTTATCTCTATATGTTTATAGGATTAATGGGATATAATTATAGTTTCATACATCAAAATTCATAATTTTAATAACTAATTTTATATTTGAAAAAGAATAGGGTAAAGTTTGAATGGTTTGGAGAATGTGAGAATTTCTTCCAGAAGCTAAAGAAGCGCACAAAAACAGCACAAAACATGATCCTTACCTATCTTGGTGGGGATTATACCTTGTTTTGTGATACATTTGGGATCATTCTTAGATCAATGTTGATGCAATTCTACTGAATTTTGAACATTGCGTTACAAAAGTTGAGACAACATGAACATAACTACCCTACGCATGACCTTGAATTAGCTGTAGTGATTAATGTACTGAAGTTTTAGCATAATTATTTATTGATAAAAATGTTTATTGTATATACATACATCAAAGCCTAATTTAAATATTTTCATTGAATGATTTTAATCTATGAAAGTGTTGGTGGGTTGAGAATATGTAGTCTTTTGAATTTGATCTATCATATATTCACTAGAAGGGGATTAGTGTTGTTGATGTATTAAGTAAGATAACTCAGACTCAAGAAGTTCATGTGTCCAGTTTCGAAAAAATTATTAACTTTCTAGTTAAGATACATGATGTGGATCAGGAGGTTTCAAAGAAGATAAATCTCATATCAATTTTTATAGATCCTACACTTTTGATCCGTATTAGTGACATGATGTATGTGGATCCAAAATGTTTGTCCTTAAATGGAAATTTCTTGAATGTGGGGAGTCACCATCATATTGGACCATAAGTGAGGATGAGACCATCTTGGCCAGTAACTAGGTTATTATGCCTATGATTATGTGGGAGGAACTAATGCGGGAATTGTATGCCTCTATGTGAGTGGTATATCCGGATTTGAAAAAAAAAATCATGACCTATGATGGCAGTATTTGTGGTTGGACATTAAAAATGAGATAGAAGGGTTTGTAAAATGATTCTACACCTATTAGTTGGTGATATATGATCATCAATGACTTAGATGGTTAATATAGTGATTTCATAATCTATAATGGAAGTGGTATTCAATCACCATGGACATTGGGGTGGGTCATCCAAAGACACCTCACAATAATGATGCAATTATCGTGTTTAGTGGACTTAATAATGAAATTAAAACATTTCTTACCTACACAAGGGATATTTTCAATTGAATATTTGGGAGATAGGTTAGCTCTAGAGATAGTCCATCTACATGGAGTGGAAAAAATTATGGTTTTAGAAAGTGACTGATACTTTGTGTTTTTATCAGTGTTTGTAGAAGGTACTTGGTACATAGAATTTACTATGTGTGTCATTCAACCCATTGAAATATTGGATGTGGGAATGTTCTATAAATATTATTAAGGATATCCTTTGAGTGTGTGTACTAGACTTCAGTGGGTATTGGGAGAATCACCTAACGGTGGTAGATTTCTCTTATAAAAACATTTATCGGGAAACATTAAATATGGTACCATACAAGGATCTTAATAGTAGGTAATGTATCTCCCATCAATGCGAGATGGAGGTAGGGGAGTCAGAGTTTTTTGGAATGTGTCTCGTGTAAGAGATGTTCGATATTGTTTAGTTAATTTTAAAATTTATGGATATGACTCAGAGTATAAAGAAGTAATCTTATGATGGACATCGTTGAACCGAAGATCTTACAGATGTTGATCATCTGTTCCTTCTAGTGTTTCTCAGACTGGGTCACAATAGGATTCATAGACAGGGCATGCTGGTACCCAAGATCATTGGATTATTTAGAGGTTGTAGAGAGAATCTGACCAGTGGCATACAGATTGTCTCTTCCAATGATGTATAGTTATATTCCTGATGTTTTTCATGTGTCACGTCCTTGGAAAGATCTCCCCAACCCTTCTCATGTGATCAATGTGGATGATGTTGAGCTTAATACTGATGCATCCCTTTAGGAGCATCAAATATGTTTGTTGGATCGTAGTGAAAAAATTTTTATGGGAAAGGCCATTATAATAGTTTTTATATTATGGAAACATATCTATATTAAGGAAAAAACATGTGTGAGAGAAGTAGATATGAGTAATTAGTGGAATGATCTTATATACTCATAATAGAAGAGGTGTTTGGATGAAAATATCAAGGATGAGGTGTCATATGATGGGGAGATTATAGGATCCAGAAATTTAATGGAGATGTCTTAAGATTGTTTTTATGTACTATATTTCCTTGTATTGTGTACATATAGTCTAGGTTTTACCTTGGAGTGTTTTTTGGTTTAATGGGAAAGTATTGTAATGATTTTATGCTGTGAAAGGTTAGCGCACAGTTTGGGAAAACTGTTTTGCCTACAAAAAAAACCGTATAACCCCAGGAAGAGGTTAATTTCACAGCTCTCATATGGTTTGATGTATTGTGCACCCACTTAGTAGTAACCTTGATGTTCTATGGGAGGAGGTTCACAGATTGAAGATATACACCACTCCCGGTAAGATATTTGAATTCCAATTAATTTCCTCTATCTATCAAATCATTATATCATCCTTGAATGTATTTTTTCTGATGAATATAGATCTAGTTTTATTGGATCTTGATTCCATTGATCATTGCTCTATGTTTCAAATCAAGATCTCTATATTCATAGTGAACTTGATTGTTCTACTTCAATTGGGGTTTTTCGTTGGCCTGCGCCTCACAAAAATATTGAGATAGGTCGACTAAATTGAATATCATGTAGTTTTGATTTAATTAAATTTCTGTAATTGTGAATTTTATAAATTTCTTTGACTGCGAATTTGTTTTGAGGACTAAATTGATTCAATTTAGTTTCCATGAAATGATGATTTCTGTTAAATTGAGAAAATATAAATTGGCACGAATTAAATTATTTAATTGGTAAATTTTTACTGGAATCATTTTATTTTAAAATTTATGGGTAATTGGGATTGTAAAATTGTTCAATTAACATGATATGAATTAATTAAAAATTGGTTTTATGATATGGTTTACATTACCATAACAAGTTAATGGGTTATATAAATTGAATATTAAAAAATGGTTAGTGGTGATTTTTACGTACTATTTCATGTTATTAATGTATTGAATCGTTTATTTTGTGATAAATTGTTATCATACCATGATGTGAAATGATGGTATAATGATTAATGTTTATTAATCATGATTGTTGTGATATATGTGATTTGTGTGATTGATTCATAACTGTTTGTGGTACATGGAATTTATCTTCAAAATCCCCTAGTGATAATGACTATGGGACACCTACTACTACTTTAAACACCAACTATTTTATTTATTGATAAATAAATGTGGAAAATATACTACTTCTTCAAAATCACATTTGTGTGATTGCTTCATAAATGTTTTTTGGGAAATAGATTGTTGGTTCAAATAAAAATTGGGTGAAAGACTTGGCATTTTGTAGAAAATTTTTTTGCATTTGGACTGTGATTCCAGTTGCCTATAATATGAATTAAAATGAAATGATAATTGATTACCATGGTATTGTGATAATTTTCAGACATCGGAATGGGATAAATCTGGTATTGATGGTTCGAGTGTCCTTAAGAACCCAAGGGTATATGTTGTCAAATAAAGAATAATTGAATATATGTAAACCGCTTACTTTATCTGTTTTATTTATTATTTAAACGACTACATACACTGTTATTGACTATATATTATTCTTGACACTATCAATGGTGGTCTACTGAGTTGTACTCACACCCGATTCATTCTTTCTATTCAATACTCAAATAGAATTCATATATAAACGGTTTGATAATTCTAGTATTCCTCTGATTGATGGTTGTTTTAGGATGAAAAATGGATGAGGGAAGCAGACATGATTCAAGACCCATCTGGAAGTTTTCAGGGTATTAATTTATTTTGTTTTCATTCATATATACACTTGACATGTAATTGGTATGACATATCAATTATTATCTTTGGGTATTTTATTTTATATTTTTGTCATCATGTGATACTTTTGTGTTTGTTTATTTATTATATCATTTGGTTATTTGTATTAATTTCTATTTTTTTTTCACTTTGATAAAGAGGGTATAGTCTCCCCATGATTGATATTTAACCCTCGCTGCTAGTTAGAAGACACTTGAATACAGGGATGCGTTCCTAAGGCTATATAATTCGTTCAGTTTAGGGCACAAGTGTGTGGTACCTTGATCGGGATGTTACATTTTTTTATATTAATCTATTTTTTTAATAATCCAATGATGTTGTCCTAATGTTCTGGAAAAAATGATTTAACAATATAATATTATCAACATTGTTCTTTAAAAATTCAATACCATTATATGTACATAGTTTCCATGACTGTTTCATATGATTTATTTTCCATTATCTTTATAAGTTCAAGATAAATATAAATCCCATAACATGATTATTGAAATATGTTTTTTATAATAATGAAATAGAACTCATGTATGGTAATAATCCAATAAAGTAGATGTAAGATATAAATAATTTAAATTAATATCCATAATAAAATCATCAAGAAGAAATTATTATAATCGATATATAGTCACATGGTTAAGGATATTCTATGTTATCCATATTGTAACACCTTGGCCCAAATCACCTCGTCCCCAAGGGAGTGCCACATGGGATCACACATGCATCTCCATACATTAGAGGTTTCTGACTAAGAATGATGATATGAATGTAAATAGTGGGGAAACTATAACCCCAATTTCAAAATTCATGCATCATAACTATATCCTGAAAATAATAATAACAGAAAAGGGAATAATATAGGTGAAATACAATCAATGTCACAATTTATAATATTATTGGAATCTCATGTCATACAATGTATTAAACCAATGTCCTCGAAAATGGTAGGTTAAATCAATGTACAATGAATGAATTGGAAAATAAAAAATCAATCTAAAGAATTTATCTTGATACAATCCTTTTTCCACTTCCAAATACTATGTCACTTCACCTCGGTTCCCTCACATTAGGCCCTATCCCTTCTGTGGATTCCTGGTTATGGATTCTTTATGAACATTGAAAAGTACATGTTTGGTGTGAATATAAATCCATTAGGACACCACCAATGCATTATCAACATGTGTTCACGTCCATAATGGGTGTATTCTAGTAAAATAATTTAATTGACATGAAATTATCAATCACATACACATTGATCATGCACTAACCAATCAACAATGAACCCCGAGCGAACCAACTTCAGCTTCATTTTTGCTGGAAGTTCATAATGGAATTCATGATCATAACTCATCCTCATGCCCCCTATAAATACATAATCATATGAATATATAGTGAGCCTCAGGTTTTTCTACATGTATATTATGTACCATTTTTATCATATTCTTAGAAACAAGGCCATAGATTCCAATAATTGAATTATATTGGGACAAGAGGTCATTATCTCACTAAAATATCATAGGTTGGAATCCAATGATTTTTATCCCTCTATTTCCATAGGGTAGGAAACAATTCTATTATAAACATCCCATTGTCTCAGTCAATCATCATTTTCATAGCATGTGGTACATTGTTCCAATATAACGGTTAACCAATCCATTATGGTAGACCTATCACATCATACTATAATAATAACCTATATAGGCCATAAATATAAAAACAATAGAGAATAGAGTGTATTCGTAGAAAAATAAGATAAAAAATATATGCCTCAGTAGCCACACACAAAAGTGATCAATATAAAATATGGGTCAAATGGTCTATACACACACATAAGAACAATATCAAGGAAAATTTTATATAAGGGATAAACATTTAAATGAATTTTCTTTCCTAAGATTGATGAAAAAACAATCAAAGAATCCTCATATGGAATGAATCCCATATGCTCATTTGTAACATCCCATTAATGATATATCATCTACGTCACTAAAATCATCTTGTCTTTCCTATTTTCATTGTCTATATAGGGGAAAGAAGGAAAAAAGAGGATACCTATAATGGTGAAGTCACATATTTGTTGGAATCTCATGTTTAACTAGTGTATTTTTCTGGTTTTTTTAGGATTTCATGTCATGTAACTAGGTTACACAACATATAAGGGTTGATGGGTGGAATTAGTGAAAGGGATTCATGTTACGATAGGTTTCACGATGTGAAGAATGTTTACATGTCACGAGCCAATTATATATTATTTATTTCATTTGAGGTGATAGGTTTTTCTAATTACATTAAAACCATGAATTTCATGATGTGTAAAATAACTACACATCATGTAATTCCCAAAGAATGGATTTTTAGGGTGTTATATGGGTTTTCGTGCAAATTTCTTCCACTATATATCATTTTCTATCAATCAAGGGTTCCTCTTCAGTGAATTTTGGAGACACCATTTCATCTGGATTGATCTGTTCGACATTTTATCTTTATTGCTATTTTGGTGCATCTCCCTAGGTGACTAGTATTTCATACTCTTCATTGCCGGTGATTATAGTAACAGCCTTGATCTTTTTTATTAGATCTATTGGTCAGAAATTGGTGTTTCTTCATGTATTCTTCTAGATCCACTATAATATTTTATCCCAATGGAATTTCCTTTGTTGGTTGTGGTGCGACAAGTGTTTGTTCTTGATGTATTTACATTTCCACCATTTTAAACCCATTTTTCAAAATTTAATCTATCTTAAGATGTGGAATGGATTCTAGGACCTTTTTTGATGTCGTTGAGTTTTCGTTGTCAGTGGATCCCATTGCGGGTGTGTGAGATTTGAGGTAGGAGGTTTTATATCTTAACTATATTAATGAAAATTAGTTTTCATACTTTACAAAGTGATTTATAGAACGTATTGGCATGATTATATTTTCTGTGTTGTAATGAGTTTTAAAATAAAAGGTGTTTTCCTTGGTTGCTGATAAATGTAAATAAATGGTGTATTATCTAAGAATTGAAAAGGATTATTGAAAAAATTTTGAAATGGTTTTTGAAATCATTATAATGGATTTTGAACATGATTGGATGGGTTACATTGGTTACATAGGTGGGAGGGTTACCTTGAGACGATAATACATTGTTTTTTATTATCATAAGGTTTTCCTATAGGGATTCCCTTTGTTTTCTAGGCCCATTTTTCTAGGGGACTAATTTTGATTTTGATATGTGGGTTTACACATGGGATTTTCCTATCATTTCTAGGCCTATGTCCTAGAATCCGAATAGTACAGTTTATTGATTTTGGTAAAATTAGTCTACTAGTATGACCTATAGTGATCCTTGGTGATGATACTCGTGCTTTTTTATGTTTCCTGGGTTTTTAGTTTTAGAATTTATATGAAGGTCTATTCTTATGAAAGATATTATAGAAAATGTTATTTGAAATTGATATACCTTCTTTTGTTTTATAATAGTGAAATAGAGGAATGATTACCATGTTTTCTATAAAACTAGTTTACTACTTATTTTGACATGATTTATTTGAAATGAACATACATGAATTGTTATATAGATACTTTTTATGGAACACCTATGAGGTATCCTATTGCATAAATTTTCTCACACCCTACACACATATTTGGTAGTTTGTATAGCATTATATGTCTACCAATAGAGGGAAAAGAAATGTTTTACAGTGAGTAAATGGGGATTTTTGTTAGATGAGTTGGGTACCCTATGGTTAGATGGTGCGAGTTATTGAACACCATCTCATGGACTAGCCATTAGAGTTTTTCCCCATCTAGTTAGACTTGTCTCTTCATGATTATGGATACCTTTAAAAAAAATTTGTTTCCACGATTTCATACAGTTATGGAATATATTTATTCACTTTTCATAGTTCCTTCCAGATTTGGGAATATATATTCCATATGTATGTTTATGTCGGGTGAAATCATATCATTTGTTTGAATGTTTGATGCCCAAGAACTTGTCTCCAAATCATTTCATTTGGTAATGACGCTAGGGTATGTGAAAAAATAGATTGGGGGATGGGATTGTGGGTAACATGGGATGGGTCATTAAAAAATGGTACCAAAGGAGGTCAGTCTCAATGAGTCCTTGTATTCTGATTTCTATTGTACTGGAGATAGGATTGTTGGTAATTGAGAGGTATGTTGTGATGAGTTCATGACTAACTCCTTTTGAGAAGAGACTCATGTTTCCATGGGATATAGGGAAATGTCTCTAGTGTAGTGTTTTGTTTTAAATCATAGTTTATTCTTATGGTTTCTCTTGTTTGAACTAAGATTTATTCTATTGTTTAATCATTCTTTTGCTTCAGTGTGCAACAATATGACTCTGAAACTTCTTCCCAAAGTTTATTAGTAGGGTGCAACAGATTCTCCCCAATAGAATTCCCCTATAGATAATAATATCATCGAGGATATAATATGGGTAGTACATTTTTTTGATCCAAATATGATATGAGTTTCAAACGCAGTTGTTCAGATAAATCCATAAGACAAAGGAGCGATATATTGATCTCAGTAATTCTTGTGTGAGTAGACATTGTTCATTAAAAAAACCAATGATCCTCAAGAGGTGAATGACTCTAAAGGTTGTATTGATCAAGTCATTTAATTCCAAGAGACCCCTGATAATATCAAGGTCAAGTGTGATGTGTTTAGCCTCGAAGTTTCAAGTAATCTATGATGGGATTCTATATTCCAACAAGATAGACACATGGACTTGGATTAGAAGGGCTTCAAAACCCTATTATACTATTAGTTTTTTATAGAGTCTCTAATGATGGAAAAACAAATGGAGTTCCTCTCCTTACAATAGGGAGTGTGTTCTATGTCAGCGTATACCAATCAGTTTAATAAGCTTGAACGTTTTTCTCTAGAAGTGTTGGAGAATGACCTGTTAAAGGATAAAAATTACTTGTTGGGTTTGAAAATAGATATCATATCATAGGTATTGATGTTAAGGATTTATACCTATGAAGAGAGGGTATACAGATCTATGATGACAGAGATGAACATGGCAGGCAAGGTTGGATTTTCCACCTTGTCTATTCCATAAAATGGTTGTTTTAGTGGCATGCATGGGAAGAATATAAATTGAAAGGATCATCACATGAGTGGTTGAAGTGGGTCTCAATAACAAGACTCCTCTGCACCAGATATTGTAGCTAGTATTGTGACTCAGACTTATAGTCAATCTGGTAAGGTCAAACACACAATTCATTCCTGTCTTATTCCCACGAGGATGTGCGACATCTATGGACATGTTGTTCACTTAGATAATTTATATTATGTTATGACTATGCCTCATTAAGATCAGGGTTCATTAGGTCCAAATGATGCTATGGGGAAGTTAGATAATATGTTTACTAAAGGTCTCTATCCACAGGCCTCAAGAGTGATGAAATTTCACATACTAGATGAGTTCCAACAATAGGTCGATGTAGGTTTGTTAATAGCAGGGGGAACTATAATTATTACATCTTTTGTAGAAAATGATTTATTTAAAAGTGGTGCACCCAACTCATTTATAACTGCATGTTTTTTTGATATTCTTAAACATCCAATGGAATTTATTTCCATTATAATTAGGTTACATACACCTCTTGGTAAAAGGAATGAGGAAGGGTTTTGTTTTTCTTCTTTTTTGATAATCATAGCTAATATAAGGATTGTTTTAAATTTTATCATTCTCAATCTGGACCTATTGGACATCATCATCAGTATAGATTTTGTTTTCACTCATCATGATGAGTTTGATAATTATCATCACTGTGTTTTGTTTCTCAATGCTTATGGGAAATCTCATGTGATTCATGGGGATTGGGACCCATTTTTTGGTTATGTAGGACTTCTCCAACTAGAGAAAAGAACTCGGTTTTTCACTATTTCAATTAATCCCAAAGACATTTCTGGTATTATTGATTTCCCATTGTTGTTTGTGACTTTTATGACATTTACCCAGATCAATTATCTAGTCTTCTTCTAGAGATAGATAGTGGTAGAGTTTATGATTTACCTGGTCCCATGAAATCATCTGATATCGATACCCTCTTATCGTATAGGAATATTAGGGATAAAATATCTTAATATTCATTTGGATGACTAGTTTGAATAGAAACATTCCCCCCAGTGTTTCACCTTTGATAAGCCATGTTCTCCTTACCAAGAAGGAAGATAGTTCACATTGGTTGTCTGTGTACTATAGAAATTTGAACTGCGTAATAGTTAATAACATATATCCATTACCTTAGGTTGATGATTTATTGCATCCGTTAAATGGGGAAAGTGGTTTTCATATACTAGTCTATAGTTGGGATATCATCATCCTAGATATTTTGAGTCTAACATACTGAATACAACTTTCAGGAGTATGTATGACCATTATGAATATCTTAAGATGCTTTTTGGTATGACTAACACACCTGATGTTTTTAAGGATTTTATGAAATTGATTTTTCATCAATATCTCGACATTTTTGTGGAATTATTCATATATGATATTCTAGTATTTTCGAAATATGTTTCTATGAATGAACACCATAAGAGTTTGTTTCTAGAAATTTTCTTTTTTAATAGAAATATCTAGAAATTTTGTTTTTCGATTCAAGAAATGATGTCCATAGGGAAGAAGATTTCTAAACATATCTTATCAAATGATCATGAAAAGGTGAAGTATATCTTTTCATGGAAATAAACACATGATGTCTTTGGGATATAGTGCTTCTTTGGCCTTATTGGACACTACAAATTCTTTGTTCATGATTTCTCTAAGATAAACTCGCCTTTGTCAGCTCTTACCCAAAAATTGTTGAAATTCACCTGGGATTTGAAGTGTAATTTTTTTTTCAATAAACAAAAATTATGTCTGACATCAAATTTTATGCTCAAATTTCCTAAGCATGGTAATGGTTATCTATTGTTTTGTGATTCTTTTAGTGCTGGTTTGGGATGAGTTCCTATACAGAATGACCATGTGGTAGCTTGCATCTCTCTTCATCTTTGTCCAATTGAAAATAATTACCCCACTCATGATTTAGATATATCTATAGTTATGAATGCACTTATGTGTTGGTGAAACTTTATTTTTATGTAAAGGATCATATTAGTTTTTATAAAAAGAGTTTGAGTGGTATCATTTCTCAAAAACATTGGAATATCAAATTGAGAAGATGGTTTGAATACCATCATATGTTTGAATTCGATATTACCTACACCCTAGGAAAGGTAAATTTAATTTTAGGAACACTTAGTAAGAAATTACCATCATAGGATATTCTTTAATTGAATGTGGAGTTTAGTCTTATGTTGATTTTCTCTCAGTTTCTCCCAGATTCCCAGGATGATATTTCAAGTATGATTTTGACCAGTGTTGAGTTATCATCATTTTTCCTTGAGTCTATATTTAAAGAGTGAGTAGTAAAATGATGGGTTTTGTAAATTTATAGAATTCTTTTATGGTTGGGATACCATTTCTTGTTATTTTCTCTATTCATATGGCATGATCCACTTTAGGAATTAGGTTTTCATTTTATCATCTATGTGGAGTTTAGTCTAATTTAATAGACGCATAACTTTGAAACCCACTCATCTAGGAAGTATGAAGACATATTATTACATGAGACAACTGTTCTAGTGTCCATGAATAAAACACGAGAGTTCAGATTATGTGTCTCATTACTACATCTACCAATAGTTAAAGGAAGAGTACATGAAACCCTTCAGTTTTCTTAATCTTTTACTTGTGCTGGTGTGGAAATGGGTTGTGGTACCCATAGATTTTTTTGTTGGTATACCTTGGAATCCCTAATGGATAAATTATCTATGTGTATTTTTAAATCTATTGATGAAGTCTGCTCATTTAATTTAGATCAAGTATACCACTATGTTTGATGATCTGGTTGAGTTATATGTGAAAGAGATTGTGAGGTTACATAGGAGTCATTCTGCTATTTTTTGGACAGGGATCCAAGTCTTACCTTGATGTTTTAGAGGAGTCTCCATGATTTGATTGGATGTTAGGTTAATTTAAGCACGACATAACATCCATAGAGAGAATATCATATGGAGTGTGTAATTTAGATATAGGAGGATATGCTTATTTCCTCTGTCTTGGATTTTGGTGGATCATGGGATAACCATTTGGGACTAGTTTCAATTTTTTATTACAATAGTTATCAGTCATCAATTAGAATGGATCCCTTTGATGCATTTTATGGCCTCCCTTATAGATCACCTCCATGTTGGGATGAGGTGGGTGAAGAATCAATAGTTTAAAAATGTTTGGTTCAAGAGACGTTAGAGAAGATTCATGATGTACATCAATATCTGGTTATATCCTAGAGTCGACAAAAATCATTTGCAGATCAGTAGCACTATCCATTGGAGTTTTCTATTTATAACTACTTTTTGATGATTTTTTGTACTATGTACGTTCACAACCGTCTTGTAAAATAGGGAAAAATGGATTCGAGATAAATTAACCCATTTGAGTTCACTAAGCATCTTGGGTAGGCCACATATCAGTTTGTGTTTCCGATTCAATTGTTAAAAATTCATGATGTTTTCCACATATCTCAACTCATGAAATTATATGAATATAAACTTTAATTCATGAATTTTTATCCTATGATGTATTTTCACATATCCTATTTGAGGTCACTAAGCATCTAGTTCATGAATAATATTAATCACATGCAATAAATCCCAAACACAAACTTATGGACATGAATTCAGTTCCATGTCTAATATTGTGAACATGTAATCAGGTTTATGATTAACATTACCAAACCATAATATTATTCACTCATAACAACGAGAAGACATAATGAGGTTCACAGAGAAAATTTATACAAATGATTCATCCAACCTTAACCAATGCATTAGAGGCAGATATAGGTCCCACATGTCACATAAGATGTCTTCCAAAAAATTATAAACAATAATTATTTAATAACCCATGAACTGAAATGGGTATCATAAATCTTTTATCATATCTTATCCAATGGAAAATATATAGGAATCAAAATAATTTCATCAAAGAATAACTGATTAAAAGAAGCTGGTTTCAAATGCATATAACCCATGAAATAGAAATTAGTGTCATAAAAATTATTCCATCAAAACAAAAACCATTAAATAAATAATATGAATATAAACTTTAGATCATTTCCCATAATAGCATGAGTAACATCAATGGATGTCCTCTTATATGGAGAATAATTTTGATATTTCTTCTGAAAACATTTCTTTAGGAAAATTTCCTTTCTTCTATAGAATTTTTTTAAAACAAAGAAAATTTAAACCATTTTCATTGTAAATAATTCGAAAACACAGGATGAAGGCTTAAAATCATTTAGAAATCCATTTCCTAAAAATCATACAATAGAATCTTGAAAACATTTTGAAAACCATTTTCCTTGAAATATTATAAAATAATCTTGAAATCATTATGGAAACCATTTTCATGAAATCATAAAAAATAATCTTGAAATCCTTTTGAAAATCTTTTTCCTTAAAAACAAATAAAATAGGCTTAAAAAAATATACAAACAATTTTGATTGACAATACATTGAAAAAATATAAATATAGCCTAAAATGTTTTTTAAAACCATTTATTTAAAAATAATTTGTAATCATATAATGAAATCTTGAATATTTTTTGAAAATCATTTCTTTGATAACACTTTCAAAACATGGAAAAATTATTAATTTTTGTTGGAAAACAGATTCATTCAAAAAACATTGAAAACTTATAAAGAATGATTGAAATTTTTTTGAAAATAGTTTCTTTTAAAAAACATTTAAAACATATAAACAATTATTTAAAACACATTGAATATATTTTTAGAAAAATTCGTTGTGAAAAAACACAAATTTACGACCAATGATTGTTGTAAAGTCAGTCTTTATTAAAAACACTATTCATAATCTTATGTACCAAAGAGTGTCAAAATAGTACCAATAAATTATTATATCAGTAATATGATGAAAATAATAAAATTCATGAGTTCCCTCTATAAATTCTCTATAATATTTCATTGATTCAAGCATAATCATAAAAAATAAGATATTTTCAATGAACTGTTGCCACTTAGTAACATTGAATTATACTCCCCATGTAAGAAAATAAAATTAGGTAATGTGTAAAAAATCCTCAAAATAAGGAGATTAATTATTTAACATATTAAATTTATTTTATACACATCATAGTAAAATATAGTTCAATAACATGGCATGTGTCTCAAAGAATCCAAATTGAGACAAAATTACTTTATGAATTTGTTAAATTTTGAAATAAAAACTCCATGAGAGAAATATCATTTTAAATACATGTAAATAATGAAAAATTTATTTATAAGAATTATATAATACATTTATGGTATGTATACACACCAAAAGTAAGAATTTCAGTGTTAAAATGGCTTATGTCTAGTGGAAAATAAAAATGAAACTATAAAACCCTTACTCCTTGACTAAATTTAGAATCATAATCCCAATGAATGAATAAATATAATATAAATATTTTAATATATTCAAAAATTTAAATTAATGATATAAAATTTCATATTGTAGTATATATACAGTACTAAATATATGAGTGGTGAATACGACATGTATCTCACAGAAGTAAAAAGTGAGATGAAATTCGCATACCTTAAGATTTGGTATTCTTTGTAAACATTCAATCCTCCTATATAATAAATATATTATTATTAAAAATATATTAAAGAAAAATATTATTTAATATAATATCATATATTATTTAGTTATGACATTATATTACCCATATATTAACAACTCAATGTTATTGTTCCTTTTCTGGTAATATCCACTTTATTTTTCGTATAAATTTTGACTTGTTATTCTTGATCCTCTTACCTAGATCATGATTAACATATATATAGAATTTAAAACGTGGTAAATTATTATATATTTATTTATAATAATATATATATGTTATAAATATCAAATGAAATATAACGAGCATGGAGACAGTAGTGCGTACAATTGCATGAATGTTGCATTCATTTTATTATTGTATTGAAAGAAGGAATGTAAATGAAATTTATGTATATATATTTTTATATTAAATAATTATATTCTAAATATTACATAATATATTTCATATAATATTACTAATATTATACTTAACACATCTCATACAGTGTGTGAACAAATCGCATCGTTTTGAGGAGGCGGTAGTCCACACTTTCAAAAACGATGTTAACATGGTTACACAAAATGAAAAAAATAAAGGTATGTTATATACAGTAATTAAGATAAATCATAAATAAATTATAAATATAACATATATCATATATAAATATATTTCCATATTAATTATCAACCATAAAATGTGGTAAAATAAAAATGAGCTATGTCGTTCCAGGAGGGGATAGATCGTCGTACACAATAACAGTAAGTTCATTAATCGTTATATAGAAGTGTGTGTTTCTTTTGGTTAAAATATTTGAAGGAAAAAGTATCAGTATATTTAGGATAAATTTTTACTATATATTCGTGTAATAATAATGTTTTATTAGGTGTATAATGTAATGAAAACTGATGTGCTTAATGAAGGATGATACTTCTTATTAGGGTAACTCCTTTTGGTTTTCACCGAAGGGACTAATTAAAAAGATTTATATATAATTTAATTATTATTGGATGAGTGGAGGGACTCTCATGAGCTATTTTGGAACATCATTTTTTATCCAAAGTGTCTTGAGAGGTGTTAGGAACTAGGAGGTGTGAGTTTTTGTTTTACCGGAGGGAAAGGACACACATCGTATTTTTGAAAAGAATTATGTGTTCCCAAAGAATTAGTTGTTCCCCAAGTGCCTAATTGGACCATAAAGTAATCTCAAATGTGTATTGGATGAGTTTTTTGCCATATATTAGGTTTTTTACATGTCTATTGTTCATTTTCCCTTTAGGATTATGGTTTAGTCCTTTATTAAGCTAACTTTTCCATTCATTGATGTAATTAATTTTTTAAACATTAACTAATATTTTTGGTCAAAATAGAAGATGCAGTTATTAGAAATTCTAAATTAAATTTATTCCAAATATTTAATACATTTTTTCAAAATAAAATCATTTAATTGGATGAAATTTGTTTATATTTAATCCCACATACTGTATGACAATGTGGGTTTTGAAGTAAAAATGTTGAAAATTTTTCTATGGTTCTATATTGAAGGTTAGAATAAAATTTATTCCAAATACCACCATGAGATTAATTGATAATAAAATTAATCTTATTAAGCATTGAAACTGTTTAAAAATAATAATTTATCCTTTTGAATAAATTAAATGATAAATTAATTTTGAATTTTGAATTATTATTTTTTATTATTCATTAAAAAATAAAACATCATTTAAAGATACACTAAAATCACTCTAACTGATTTTTATGTTTATATTTCAAAAATAATATTTATTTTTACATATTAAATTTAAATATTATCCAAAATTTATATTTATTGTAGGTTCAACATTAAATGGTGGTAAAACTACTTTTTTAAAAATATAGGTTTTTAGGTGAAATGATGAGTTTGTTCCAACATTATGACTATCAAATACATATGATATATGTAAAAAACAATTTTTTTAAACAAATAATATCTATATTTAATGAAAAAAATTCACCAGTAGTATTTAATTTAATTTATTTTGATAAAATTCATTTGTGGGAAAAAAATTATTTTTTATTAAAACAATACCATTACATTCAATTCGTTCTTATATTCATTTTAAATTAATTTTTAATAAAATCATTCCACTTATTATTTTTATAAATTTTTTAATATATTCATATTTTCCAACTTAATGGCTATTTTACATCTTATTATATTCAATATGAATTTTTTGAACATTATATTATTGTTTAATAAAACTCGATCTTTGGTGTTACATGAGCCATTGAGGAAAGTCAGTATTGTGTGTTGTGTAAGATATCCTCAGTGTTAAACATGGAGAATGAAAAAATATATGTTTCTTATAGTGGAAAATTAACTCTCTATTTTATAAAACACAATTCAAATATAGTTATATCATATAAAATTTCCTATTTTCTATGTTGCATGAAATAAAAAATATCAAAACAATAAAATTAATTTGAATGAAAATAGTTCACAAAATATCATGGTGTTACATCTTAATTTTTAGAGGTGTATGATATTATTTATTTATTTAACACATAATGACTCATTTTCATTAACTATAATGTACACAATATCTTCTTAAAATTCCTTCACATATGTTTACCCATTATTTATGGAAGAGGTTTGTGTGTGTCCTGTTTTTTTTTATTTCCAACAATTATTTTGGAAGAAGTCCATGTATGGATGGATAGATGGTTAAATTATATGTATACCCGATCTATGTTTTGGATCAAGATTATTTTATATAATATTCAATGAATCAAGTTATTTATATGTGGATATGATTAGGTCTCATCTTGAGACTGAGCCTCTAGTATTAATTCGATTGTGTGTTTTGTTTTGTTTTGTTTTATTTGTAAAATTTAAACAACATTTGTTTTAATACTTAAAAAAACCACTACATTGATAGTTTATCATAATTAGTGTTTATATAATATATTGATTAATTAAGTTGTTTTCAAAATATAAATTATTTTTCTTAATTATTTTAACTGAGACACAATCACTCTTCGAGACATGTTTTAAAAGATCAAATCATATACCGATATGCTATTTTTATTAAATATAATGTTTGGTTAATTTTATATGGGGTATTATTTAAACCTATTATCCAAAATTTTTATTGGGTACTAAATTAACCCCCCCCCCCGGAGACACAAATATTTGGTATTAAAGAGATTCATAACTTTTCAAATGTTATTTTATTTGTCTTTTTAAGATCAATATTTTTTTCAATTCAAAATTGTGTTATTTAAATGGATAAATGAAAATAACATTATTCTTCAAATATAAATCCTTTATTTTTTTGGAAATAAATATTCTCATTGAAAAAATAAAATTAAAATGCATATTGATGTCAAGGGTTTTAAAATATGGCCTACCATAGAGGATAAACATGAGTTACATATGACTGCTCTGAAAGAATGGAATGATGCTACTAAACATGACAAAAATAATAATTTAAATTTTATAAATTCATTTTACTTTTATACAATATATTAATAATTTATTTCGATGTCTACTTTAAAAAATGATTTTAAAATTAGGGAAACATTTTCTATATTCCGTTAAGAAACTTTTAGTGTGAATCAAATGTGATGAAACACTTCTATAATTAAATATGATACATTAAATATGAATCCAAATGAGTTTATTTTGGATTATTATCTTATTATCAATGAGATAGTGAACAATGTATCTCTTATAGAAATAAATTCTAATAAAAACATCAAATTATGATACTGTCGAGATGTGTCCAAGAGATATAGAGAAGGACATCAGTTTTAATAACAGAATATTCTAATTTTAGTAAACTACCATTTAAGAAATTTATTTTTATGTTTTTGATGTAAGATGAAGATCTCAAAGTTAATAATTAAGAGGATGATTAACCAAAGAAGAAATCCATATCCTATAATATTAATAAATCAAAACAAAAATGAAAGGAAAAAATTTATAGTTGAATTCTCCAGTGATGAGTAATCACCTGCCGATAGTAATGTGTAAATTGCCTATCTGGACAGAAGGATTCGAAAAATTTATAAGAATATTAAATTATTTATAAAACCAATCTATAAGGGAATTTATGATAACATGGTATGTTATAATAAGGAAAATAAAAGTGATGCAAATTCAATTGATATTACCTATTATGAGTATAAAATAAATGTATATGTTAAGGCTAACTATCCAATGTTAAATTAAAAACATGTATGTGGAATAGGATAGAAAAAATAATAATGAATTGAAAGCCACATTGAGTGACTTTGAAAACATCTCTAGTGACTTAGACTAAATTTATGAATAAAATCATAATTTAGAAAATATGTGTTTCATGATAAACATAATTGAGGTACCTAATGTATCTCCTGTGCATAATTTTAATCATTCTGGAGATGAAGAAAATATTATTAATATATCAAAAGTGGAAATAATTTAATATTGAAATATCATTGAATGTAAATTTAATTATATCAAATAAAAATACAATCTTCTGAAGAAACAACATATTTTATCTCCTAGTGGTAGAACTCATCTCACTAGTGAAAAATAGAATAATTCTCATTTATTAAAAGAATATAATGAATTTATATTTTCATATGAGTAGTGAAAGAAATTATTTGATATAATTTATGATTTCTATGAAACTCCCATAAAATATTTGAAAACAAATATACAAAATATATTACTAGCCTAGGTTACCAACCTAGGTAAAGAAGCCTTTTTAGAGAACATGTGTTTCTATATATAATTACAAATGTTCAAATACAAATTCTTATTCAAGTGGAACAAATAATATTTTTATTAAATAAAATTTTATATATTCCTATTGAAAACCTATTATAAAAATATGGGTTATTAAATCTCTAACCACTAACATATATGGACTGATTTAAATATAGGTACCAAAATCATTCTTGGTATATATTTTTTTTGTAGGGAAACTACATGAATCCTTCTTATTTAAATATATGTTACTTAGATATTTGATGTTCCCGTCATATGAAAAGATGATACATAAGCTTCAAGAGCTTGATAACGGTTGATGGAGGTTATGTCCCCATTGGAAAAAGTGTTAAAGGAAATATAATTAGCCTTGGCCAAATTGATAACACCAAATCAATTTAAATTTTTAATGTAAATTTTTTCTATGGTTTAAAATATAATCTACTTATAATCTCACAATTTTGTGATGATGATTTTCATGTAATGTTTGAATAAAATTGTTGTAAATTTTTGAAATATAAAAATATTTATTATTTAATTATTTTATAAATGACAATGCGTATGTTAATAATCATGATTCATTAATTTTAGAAAAATGATAACTTATAAAGTTAATCTAATAGAGATTCATAAATTTGGAGTAGGAGATTAGACCACTATAACATTCACTCACTAAGAGATCTTACTTGGAAAGGGTTGGTCATGGATCAACCAAAACATGAATTCTTAAATGACTAAGTATGTAACCCCTATCAAAAAGGTAAAAAAAATGTATTCTAAGTTAAAAAAATATGTTTTAATATATAAACATCTTAACATGATTCACGTGGAGTTTTTTGGACCATCTAGAGTTTGATATTTAAATGGGAATAAATATTTCTATGTAATTGTAGATAACTTGTTTAGGTATACATTGTTGTTTTTTTAGCTCGGAAAAGTGAATATTGGTCTTAATTTTCCATGTTTTTAAAATCTATAGAAAACCATAGTGGAAATAGAATTGGGACCATAATATCTGAACATAATCGTGATTTTGAAAATCAAGATATTAAATCCAATTTCTCAAAAAATGTATATTACGTTAAATTCTCTACTCCAAGGACCCCTCAACAGAATGGATGTGTTGAAAGAATAAAAATAACACTTCAATATATAAAATTGATAATTCTTAATGAATATGAATTACCAGTTTACTTTTAAGTAGATGATGTAGAAACTATTTACAATATAAATAACATATTTTGAATTTTATATATTTAAAAGAAAACCCCTTATTAACGTTGTAGTAATAGATAATATTTGTTTAATTACATTAGATATTTTGGTATCAATTTCTTTTTTATTAATATTCATTATAATATTGACATCATTTATTCGGAAAGTAATGAATGAATTTCTCTTAATTATTAAGCTTCTTGTAAATCCCATAATGTTTTTGAAAAAAGAACAGAGACTATGGAATAGTCTGTCCATGCCACGTTTGATGAGAAAAAACCACATGAACCTAAATACCCTTTAGAGAACATTGAGGGTGATTTATCCACTTTTATGGTAAATTCAAAAT
The DNA here is from genome assembly GCA_963277665.1 of Viscum album. NCBI lineage: Eukaryota > Viridiplantae > Streptophyta > Magnoliopsida > Santalales > Viscaceae > Viscum > Viscum album. The sequence goes on along the minus strand of OY728140.1, from coordinate 1,719,244,342 downwards.
TTTCTGGTTGTGCTGTTAAACATGAAGAAAAATCATCCACATCCAAGGAATTTCTACAACCGGAACCTGATCCTATAGAAGTCCCTGATGTTACTAGTACATTTTCAAGAGGTGTTATCTCTCTTAAGCACAATCCTTTAGGATTAAGGTATAGCTCTTAATTCCCCCCATAACTCTCCTCACTCTCACCCTAACTCGCACTGATCATGATCTTAGGGATTCTCTTGAAACCTTATCCTCTCATGTCTTCTTCTCCCCCCTTTTCCTCCCTTCATGGGAATCTTCCATGAATCCTTCCTAGGTTCTTCCCCCAGCTATCCTTTTTTGTTGGTCTGTTACTACTTTTCCCATCATCCATGCTTCCTGCATTCACTTCAGAAAAGAAATTATGGTCTTTCCCTAGGTCATTGATGTCATGCTCAAGACCTCAAGTTCCAAAATTCTTATCTAGGTCTGTTTTGCAGTGGTGGAATCTCTATGGTTTTGGGAAAGAGGCTTGGTGATCATGGATCTTATCGAAATCTTCTTATTATTACCTTTTAGGTTTTAGTCCCTACTTTCCCTTCTCATTCATGGTTATGGCTTTTGGTAGGGTTTTATCATCGAGTCCTTATGGGTCTTATCCCCATCTATTTATTTTTATTTTTTCATTTCGGGGTTTTCCCCTCTTCTAGATTTCTATTTTACATTTCTTCTTTGATGGAGGTTTCATGTGTTGTTATGGGTGTTATGGGTGTTGGTTTTTTATTATGTGGTTGGTTTCCTAGGGGGTGTATCGAGGATAAGATTTATCACCCCCTATCCATCGTGTTTCTCTTCAATGGATCTAGCACTCCACATTCATTTCTGTGGGGATTTTACACAGCGGTACTCTAGGTGATTTGGTATGTGCATTCAAGCGGCCAGTGGATTACAGTGGTTTCAACTTTGTTGGCTCTGGGAATTTATGGGTAATGGATTCATGGATGTATCAGGTTCATCAGAGGTGTTTCTATGATGCTCATCTATCTTGGTGTATGTGTGTGTCTACGGTATTGAGATATTCACGTGTCTCACTTATGTCAGGTCATTTATCAACATAGTCGGTTGGTTTCGGTGGAAGTTAGACGTTTCATGTGGTTTTGTGGTTTCTATTGATTGCCAGGTTCATTAGGGTGTGTTGACCATATATCTCTCCATCTGGGTTTTCTGATGTCCATCCTTTAAAACATGTGAACATTTTCATTAGGATGATGATAACGACTGTGTGTTGTTGGTGACGGTGATGGATTCTCCTTCGTGTCAATGGTTTCCATGGTTTATGTTGTGTCATTTCATGTTTCGATGTCATTGATGCTCTGTGTGAGCAATGAGGGACTCTAGTAGAGGCTCATCAGTCTTCTAGTTAGATGTGTTGATTGGGATACAATGTTATTGGCACACAACTCACAGTGGGAGTGAATCGACGGTTTCGTGATATCGGGTTGCACTTCAATCAAAGAAGAATCATGAAATTGATTTCACCTACTCTATTAATGGTTGTTTTTTTAAAAAAAAATGAATTTGAAACTTTTGTTGTTGGTGCTCATTTGTTGAATATGTGAAGCCAAACTATTATGTTTTTTTATCTGGTTATATTTATTTTAAGGTTCAAACATATCCTTTAAAATTTTTATTCGAAAATACAAAAATATGGATTGTGTTAAATACCATATTTTAGTTACTATTTTTTGAGACATAGATTTAGTTACACATAGTCATGATTTTTTAAGAAACTAGGTTGAGTTTCACGTAATCTTATCTTCTTGCATTGCTATCATCCAACTTTAATCAACTAGGGGTTTTCTATTATCTTAGCTTCTAATTGGGATAGAAAGGTAGAGAATTAAACAAGATTTCCTACATTTCTTCTTGTTTTTATTCCAGTATCTAAGTCTCCTAAAACAGTTTCTAAAGGGTGATTCATTAGGGTTCTAGATTGCCTAGGTAGTACACTGTTAGGTTCTTCAATGTCATGTTCTTATGAAATGGACTAAATTTCATTTAAATATTTTTCAAAATCATCTTTGATGTTCTCAAATCTGATGTTATCATTAGATTAAGATTCATCAATTTGGTCATCCATTTTCTCAGATGGATCATATTTATCAAATTTCACATGAACTGATTCTTCCCCAATCCATGATATTATTAATAAATTTATAAGAATTAAAAGTAGCAGAATATCATCAAAAAATGACTTAGTCATATTTTTGATCAATCTTACCATAATTTTCCTTTGTGATTAAGGTGTAAACCTTGCATCCTAAAATATTAAAGTAATTTTTTTAGGTTTTCTGTTATTCTAGAGTTCATATGGTGTCTTTTTATAAATTGGCCTCATTAAAACACTTGCCATTATATAACAGGTTGTTCTTACTACTTCTACATAGAAATAGGTAGGTAGAATATATTCATTTAGCCTAGTCCTAGGAATTTCTTGATTAGTCCTATTTATTCTTTCACCAATTCCATTTTTTAGAGGCGTTCTTGGTGAAGATAACGTGCGTTTAATAACCATATTTGAGCAGATGGAATTAAATTCGAGATTCTCAAATTCTCCACCATGATCACTACTTAATGAAATTATTTTATAATCATTTTTATTTTGAATTAGCTTTGAAAAAACATTCAAATATATTAAAATATTTATTTTTATATTTTAGAAAATAAATCCAAGTAAATATAGAATAGTAATCAACTAAAACATACACATATAATTTATCATCCATGATTTCTACCCATGATGGTCCAAAAAAATCCATATGGATATGATGTAGAGGTTTGGATGTTGCAATTTTGTTAACATATTGGAAGGATTATTTGTGTTGCTTTCCATGTTGACATGCATCCCAGAATCTATCACTTTTAAATTTGAGACTAGAAAAATTATAAACTAATTGTTTATTGGGTAACATTTGTAAAGAATAAATATTTAAATTTCCAAGTCTTCTATGACAGATCCAAGAGTCATTTATCTTAGTATTAATGCATTTTAATTTCTATTTAAACAATGAATTTATGTCTCGGGTGTAAACATTATCAGTTTTGGGTGCTCTAAATTTAATCAATTTATATTTTAAAACATAAAAACAATTATTAAAAAATCAACAGAATATCCATCATCAGAGAGTTGAGAGATACTTATCAGTTTCTGTTTCAATCCATGTACATAAATTACTTTATTGATTGAGACTACTTCTGGATCTCAAACTATTCCAATTCCAATAATCTTACTTTTTGCATTGTCACCAAATGTGACTAGACCATCTTCCTTTTGAGTTAGAGTTCTAAACATTGATGAGTTTCCACTAATATTCCTGTAGTAGCCACTGTCCAACTACCATATTTCAGTTTTTTTTTACCTACTTCCTGTAATGGAATTTAAGCGAGGATTTTTTTTGGTACCATATTCTGTTGGGTCCAGTAGTGTTAGTTACCAGTGATCTAGGAATCCAGACTTTATTTTTTTATAATCCACACAATATTATAAACAACTTACAACAATGTCTTTCATAACCCCAGATATTTGTGGATTCCATAAATAAATTTTTTTAGATATGTGTCCTCTTATTCCACTATAATTATAGATTAATTTCTAGTACTAAGGAAAAAATATTTTTTATATAGTTTAGGTGTTTCACCTTTATTGCCTATTCCATATCATTCCTTTATAAAAACATTCATTCCAAGTATTTAATTTAGTGTATTTTCTCCTTTTGTAAAAGTAATATCTTCACTTTTGTATGTTTCTACATCTTTTTGCAGTATTTTTATTTTAGTTTCATTATATGTATAATTTATGTTTGATGAGTTATATTTTTCAATTAACTCTTGATGTTTTTTTAGCAGGGTCTCTTTCTCCTAAAACAACATTTTCAATATTTTTAAGAGATTTATGCTTCTTAAATAAGGAATCATATTTCTCTTCCAGCATATTTCAGTAGGCTGTGAGCTTATTATTTGAACAACTAGAACTGTAATTCTAATTAGATGAGTAATAGGATTGTACCTCATCAGCTTCTTCCATAAAGCACATGTTTGCTTTTAAATTTTATTCTTCTTTTTCAAAGTAAGACTTCGATGAGCTGATGGAGTCTTCTGAAACACTCCATGTAGATTTCATTGCCTTCTTTTCTTTCTTCTCATAGTCATTTCTCTTGAAGAATTTATTTTTCTCGCCTTCCTTTACATGAGGACAGTCAGGTATGATGTGACCCATCTTTTTTGCATTCATAGAATCTGACTTCCTTTTGTTCATTTTAATCATTTTTTAAGGATTTTCAAAATCCATTCATCATTCTGTATAATTCACGGAACTTTCTGGCTAGATGAGCAAGTTCCACAACTGAATTTGATGAATCTGAATTTTTTTATTTCACTTTCATTTCATTCTTCATTTTTTTGTTCTTCCTTGGCGAGGTTACTTTCAAGGAATTATTTTCTCTCTTGATCAATAAATTATATTCATTTGATTAATATTCCATCTTATCTTCATACACCATAAGATTTCCAATTAACTCTCTCATAGTAAGATTTTTGACCGGTGATGATTTCATAATTTTAGCCAAAATTCCATTCCATCTTGGTGGTAGTACTCGTATAAATTTTAAGGATTGATCTGCTTGTTTGATAGGATCTCCTATGGTAGTGATTTTATTAAAAAATTTTATAAGAAAACCATTAATCTGGGTAATTATTTCTCCTTCAAACATTATGAATGCGTCGAATTTTAATTTAGCAGTGGCATACCTCAATTTTTCGACAATGTTAGTTCTTTCATATGCAACTGCAATCGTCTACCTCATTTCGTAGGCCATCGAGCACTGAGATATTATATTGTATTTATCTTTTCAATGAATTTATATGATAGAATTCATATATTTTAAGTTTATGTCGTACTATTCTTCTATATAAGTACTCCATGTTTTTTGTTTCTCTGGAATCACATAGGGAGTAAGATTTTTCGAGCAGACATTGTATCTGAGTTTCTTTAAATAAATCACCATCCTTGATTTCCTACATCCATAACTTTCACAGTTGAAGTAAGAAGATTTATCCACTGTTATACGCTCTCGTGAATCAGCCATTTGCATTGTATAATCCAAAAACATTCCGCTTGTTATATATTTTTCGAAAAAACCACCTCTAGTACCAATTGTTAGACCTGGTTATAACAAATATACACAAAAGGGGGGTGAATTGTTTGTATTACAATTTCATTGTAAGATAATAATATGCCATTTTAACTTTATAAAAATTATTAAGCAGGAGAAAATAAATAGAAAAGGACACACAATGTATAGTTTTCAGGGGAATAGAAGGCCCCTATTCCACTCCACCAATGCTCCACTCCATGAGCATTGAGATTTTCACTATCTGGTCTTCTTATCAACAGACAGTTCCACAACAGAGTGCAAGAAGAGTATAACTCCACAAATTAATGGCAAGACAGAGCCTTCTAGTTCATAAATAGAACTGTACACAAAGCTATGTATTATAATCTATTCACTCAAAGTAAAAGAGTATTTGTTCTTGGAAATACTTTTGTGTTGTTCTCCACAATTACAAAACACACAATTGACAGTCAAGAAATAATCATCTTTAGAAAAGAATGTTCTTATGGTAGAAGAGTTATGAGTCTATTTGGTTTTCGTATATCTTGATATATAATATGCAACATTAACAAGAGTCATTTCATAGATGATATTTGGTGTAGAATCGGTGAATCTTCAATCATGTTTCTTCTTCATCAGAAAACAGAGAATTGTTGCTCTTCGTAACAAATGATATGTATGTCTTGATTGTCTCTAAAAAATGTTGCAGTTAAAAACTCAAGAGAATGATATATACTTTTCTCTTTTTCGATGATTAATATCTGTATCTGTAATATAGAATAATACAAGTATATAATGAATAAAGACGAGCATTCTCCTTTTCAATTTATATCCACAAAAGTCACCTTTAGAATCAGGATATTCAAATATTTGAATAATAGAGCAGTCGTAACTCCCCTTAAAATTTTCCCTTGAAAATCTCCACATAAATTGATCTTTTGAATCTTAAATAAACAACATTGAATTAGTCAAAGATGAGTTTGAGATTTGGGATTTTAATCTAGCATGAAATCATCCAAATAATCTGCATAAATATAGCTTCATTAATAAAGTCATTATTTAAATATCTGATGCCAAACGTAGGGTTGAACTGCACAGCATACATTCTCTTAATGTATGGTTCACAACGTAAGGTTGATCTCAAACATAAGGTTTATCACAAATGTAAGGATGATCACAACGTTAAGGTTGATCACAAATATATGGTTGATCACAAACGTAAGGTTGATCCCAAATACTTTTTCTTCAAACATCAAATGTACGATATATAATCCATACATTAATCTGCTTCTAAATGAAAGGTAAATGATCCAACATAAGGTTGTTTAAAAAAGTAAGGTTTATGAACCATACATTTTAGAAACAAATATCAATTTCCATACTTATGTAGGGTTCTTCATCCATGATTTTTTGATATTCCAAACCTAATGTTCCATCTAAACATTTGGTTCTTATTCCATACTTTTTTGATAATGTAGGGTTTCTTAACCGTACTTTACAGATAATGTAAGAGATAGTTCTCATCCATATGCTACGCTCCTCAATGTTGGGAATGAATTGTGTTTCCAAAGCGTGATAAATTGATTTACGAACACGTTGAGTTTGAAATGTGTTTCCAGAACAAGCTCAAGTAATTTCAAAAGACGTTGAAAAATGTTCCACGTGGATTAAAACGATTAAATATTATTTCACAATAGTGAAATAAAAAACATTAATTTCATTAAATATACTGAAAGTAAAATTATTATAATAACTAATAAGGGTAATTGTGATCATCAAAATCATCATCAAAAACTGAGTATTGTTGAAAACTATCCTAGCTCAACAATATACACAATTATGACTAGGTGGATAAAATGTGTTTTATGAAACTATATATTATCAACCTTGTTTTCAAAAACATTGTGATGCTGGTAGGGTTTAGAATCATGGTATCTTGGTACGCACTTGATGACATAGATTGGTTGTTTTGTATTTATTTTTATTAATTGTAATATGATAATTTACGTATATATATATATATAATTACTAATGTTAGGATATAATTTGTGGTCCTTACTGATTTTTATACCATCACCTATACATAAACCAAGGAAGATGTGTATATTTCAAATTTTAGATTGTATGTCGGGGTAGATGCACATTTAATTGATATTTGGATAAACTAACATTGCAGTTATGTTGAGATATAACTCCATTATGGTTGGGGTCCATTATATTATAGAATTATTATATATATATTCTTTCACTTTATTATTTACCATGTATATGATCATCATAATAAAGTACTTTTATTTTGATGATTGAGATGGCGTTATAAGGTAATCGTTAATTTCTAAAATAATGGTGTATATTATTGATTATTGTAACCTTTACAGCACGTTTTCAAAATTTTATATTGATTTCATGTTTTATTGATGTTATTTATTTAATTTTACAATATTGTTATTATATTGATATTATTGTTTCCCTATAACAAGAATATAGCAACCCTACTTTTCTTACATTATTATTACATCCTTTTAACATAAAATAATTGAATGACCAGGATCCAAAAGTTTACTGTCTTGGGAAATTTTGTTATATGTATAAAATTTATAGAATATAACATAAATATTTCTTTAAATACTTCTTCTCTAGATTCTACGAGGTTTTAGAATTCTTTTTAGTACATGTAATCACCTGACGATATACATGAAAAAGTAGTGAGATAAAATCCTTGTAATAGGATAGATAAGAAAATGAAACAATATAACATAGGGTGAGAAAAATAAATATTATCATTAAATAGTCATATGATCATAATCATGAGAGGAATCATTATGAAAATTATTTTAAAGTGGTGATGCATAAAAATGAAACATCATGTCTTAGTGGTCAACTACCACACATAGTTGTGAAAAAATATAGCATCATGTTCATTAATATTTAGCATTTATTGATGAGATAAGTCACATTACCAATGAATTTGAGTGATATATAATTTATGATGAACCCATTACATCATAAAATGTACATTGTGCAATATAATTCTAGGCTCACTCACCACATCATAACATTTACATTATCGTGCATGCCACATATAACGTATATCAACCATGGACATAAAATAACACATGGAATGGGATGGGTTTCATTTCATAAATAATAAAATAATAAAAATTGGATTCCCAATTATATTAATGGAATAATATTCTTGTTATCACACATGATTGAAGAAGAAATAATCACATGATAGGGAAAAGATGTATTTTTTGACGGAATAGTTCTTTTGGAAAAATCTTTTCTTTTTTCATAAAACCATATTGGTAACATGTATATTCTATAAAAGTTAATATAATATTTTATAAATGATATATAAGGAAAAATAAAGTAATATCCATACTTAAAATGAGGATAAAGGTGGAAAACCCAAAGAAATAGATTTGGGTTTGATAATTCCCCTTACCTTATGTGTGAAATATTTTTCACATTATTATCATGTATAATAGAATTAGATTCATTAATAAATATTTCATAACCTTTTATACACTAATTTTATTTAATATGGTTTTATTAAGTTCAATTAATAGCTTTTTGATGAGTTATATAGTTTAATTTCATCATTTGGGACTGTTAGTTTTCTTTGTTTTCACAATCGGTTCACTCATACACATAAATTGAAGTTTGTGTAAAATGTGGATAAATATCTAGAATTGTTGTTATATTTTATTAATTATCTTATATAAATTAAATGTTCTCATAAAATAAATGGATATATGGAATGAGGATTAATCATTAGATAGAAGTTAATGATGATCATTTTAGGTTAATTTTTGTGGTATTTCGATCACAACAAACTCATTGTTTAATAATTTACTATTATGTATATAAGTTTGTTCTAGAATATAAATAGGTTTATAACATGGAAATTAAAATCTGTTTTAAAAAAATTAATGGTTTTATTAACAGCCCTGAAAGAGTTAAATTAAAGTTAAAGTGCATTGTATGTATTTTCGTTAAATTGAAACATCACGAGCGACAATATTATTTTTAGAATAAAAGAGAGAGAGTGTGTGTGTGTGAGAGAGAGAGAGAGAGGAGTTTAATGATGCGTATTCCATTAACACGATATAATTAATTTATTTCAATCATAATGGAGTTATCATGCCTTTTGTATAAGATAAGGTATGGAGAAGAGATGAAAATAAATGGGATTGAAAAGAAATTTATTGAAAAAGGAAAGGGATTTTACCACATAAATATCTCTTCCTTTAGAACATCCTTATGGATAAGGTTTTGGTATTTTGATGAAAAAAAGAGATCGTAGATGTGTGATAGGTTCTTGGAAAGAGGTATGATCATAATTTTGAGAAGTATCAATGATGGAGAGATGTGATTAGAGTAGGGGTGATGGGTGGTATTTATGGTGGAAAAGAGTGGTGTTTTCTCATTATTTAATTCATCAGTTTATTATTTTTCATAAAACAAGCAATAATGGTGATTTTTAAGACTAAATATAGAAATTAAGTCATTTTAGTCCTAATTAATGGTTCTTACATCATCTATGACTCATGTAATAGTATATTTAACTTGTAATGTATTTATATCGTAAATTACCATATTTTACTATTCACCAAAAATAATGTTTTTCAAAAAAATCCCTAAAATATACCCAACCCATTTTTAGACATTTAAAATTCTCTAAAAATTTAATTTTATGAAATTAATTTTACAAATATTATTAATTTAATATTTAATTAAAATCATTATTTACTTGGAAGATACAGATTTTAAAATTATAACTAATTTTATAACACATTGAAAATTTACTAAAGGTCTCATAAAACAATCATAAAATCCTACGACATTAAAATATAAATTCATGAACACATTTTATGAAAATAAATTTTATTTTGATTTATTTAGTTAATCATAAAATTTTAAGTAAATATTTATGACTTACAAAAAATCCAATACATAATTAATAACTTTTAAAAAATTTATTTACATAGCCTATGATATATTAATGCCATTATTTTATATGTACGTTTCCTAAATTTTATTTATACTTCATTATGGGAGTTCACTATTAATTTGGCCAGTTTAATATTCACAAGGGTCATTTTACTTTTCCAATGGTCATGTAACAATTTTGTCGGCATTGGATAATTAAATTCTATAAATACTTCTTATTTCATTAATTATTAATTTATAGAGTCTTTATTATAGTATATAAGTGATATTATGTAATTTTTACTATATGAAATTATTATAAGAATAGATAAATTCTACTGATAAATGTTCGGGTCATTATATTCTTCCCCTTTATGAAATTTTGTCCTCAAAATTTCATTTTAAACACATAGGTTAGGGTACTTCTCCTTAGTCACCTCCTCCAGTTCCATTGTTTCTTCTTTATTCATATGGTTCCTCCACAACACTTTAACAAAATGGGTTGTCTTATTGGTTAGAACAATATCTATCTAGTCGAGGATCATTACTTGCTACACCTCATAAGAGAGGTCATCTTCTAGCTATACCACCATTGAGTTTAGTACATGTTAGGGATCAAGTATGTACTTCCTCAATATTTCTATGTGGAACACATCATGAATTTGAACCATATTCAGTGGCAGTGCAAGTCAATAGTTTGTGGATCCTATTTGATCAAGGACCTCAAAGGGGCCATTTTACCTTAGGCTTAGCTTACCTTTCTTTCAAAACCACATGACTCTCTTCCATGGTGATATTCAAAGGAATAAATTATCTCAAATGTTGAACTATAATGCCCTTCAACGTTTGTCAGCATAGATCGTATGAATAATATGAACAACATTTATATTTTTTTGGTTGCATTGAACCTTTTCTATCATCTCTTATTCAGTATCGGGTCCAATAAAATTTCATTCTGCAACTTCATCTCAATAGGATGGAGTTCTATATCTCTTTCCATATATAGATTCATATTATTCCGTATGAATAGTTTAGTGGAATATATTTTTTATGATATCTCAAACAATGGTAGATGGTGATACCATCAAACAATGAATTCTAAAGAGAAAGATCATATAATAACACAGTGTGTTTGAAAAGACCTTCTAAATTGGAAATCATTTTGGAGGTGATAGGTCATGAAAAAAAGTTAATTCAGTACTCAATGAATTTTGAAGAATCCTCCATAATTTAGATGTAAACCTTGGATCACGATCAGAGACAATTGATAGTGGAATCCCATGAAGTCTCACCACATCATTTACATTTATCCTTTCAAGGTTTTCAAGAGATAAATTATTTCGAATAGGGATAAAGTGGATAGTTTTGGTTAGTTGGTCCCCCCAAACTTATAACTTATTATTTCCATTGGATTCCATTGGGAGACCCTTGACAAAGTCCATAGTGAAATTATCCCATTTCCATATGGGTATAGTTAATTGTAGAATCATCCCATTGGACTTCTGTCACTCATCTATTAATTTATAAAATATCAAGAACCTTGAGATATACTCAATAATATCCTTCTTCATGTTGTCCCAACGGAAGTTCTCTTGGAGATCACAACACAACTTAGTACTCATAGGATGGATGGAGAAGGTTTAGTTATGTGAATTATACAACATCCCCTAATTTATCTCAAATGATGAAGGAACACATATCCCTATTCTAAATGGAATCACACCATTGTAATCAATATAAAAGACTTGCAATTTCCATTTCTTTATTTTATTTAACTTCTTTAGTAACTATGGATCATCCCTTTGTTCCTAATTAATATTTTCTTGGAAAGATGGTTTTGAAATAATTTTTAGAAGGTAGGATTTATTCCCCATTATTATGATTTACAAATCCATCCTTTTCATATCAATGAAGATAATGATTTTCTCAATCTACAACATAGATAGAGTAGCAAGTTCAATTTTTCTATGAGCATCACCAACTATGTTCACCTTTCCAGGATGATAGTTAATAGATAATCATTGTCCGTGATTATCTCTAACCATGTCCTTTGATGCATATTGATATTATTTTGAGTTAATAAATACTATAGGCTCTTGTGATCAGTATATATGTCACAGTTCTCACTATAGAGGCAGTTCTGCTAGATTTTCATGGGAAAAATCACAACTACTATCTCCTGATCATGTATGGGTAGTTCAGATCATGGATCATCAACATTTGTGAGGCATATTCTATCAAATTATAATTTTTAATGATTACAAAACCCAATAATTTCATTTAAAAACTATCCTATATCAAATAACATTCTCCAATTTATTGTAATTTGAGTACATATGCAGTGATCAACCTCTAATTTATCACCTTGAATTTATCCTCACATTCTTCCGTCAAGACATAATTTACCCTTTTCCTTGTTACCTTAGTTAGTGGGCTTGATATTCATTATAAATTTCTCACAAAGCCTCGATAAAACACTTCTATGTTATGAAAACTACAAACTTCTTTGACACTAGAGGGTCTAGGTCATTCTTCAATTGCCTTTGTTTTTAAGGGTCCATAGAAATTCCTTCCCTTGTGATCACATATACCATGAATGTGACTTGATGTGCATCCAAAATCCACAATTTTTGACATTGGAATACAACTTATATTTCTTTAATACCCCCTATCAAAATCCAAATTCGTTCTTCATGTTCCTCCTTAATCATGGAATAGATGATAATATCATTGATTAAAAATACTACAAATTTGTTGAGATAATATTTAAACACATTATTCATCAGATCCATGAATATTTTAGGGGAAATAGTTAGTCCAAAGGGTATCACCTGAAACTCATAGTCCCCATACCTTTTATGCAAGGTAGTCATTTGAATATCTTCATTTCTCACATTTAGTTAATGATATCTTGAACGAATATCTCCCATTGAGAAGTACTAATATCCTTGTAATAGATTTAACAAGTCAGAAATCCTTGGAAGAGTATACTTATTCTGTATGGTGATGTAATTATGTTCCCTATAATTAATACATATCTACATTGATTCATCCTTCTTATAGAAAAAATAGAATTGGTGCACCCCAAGCTGATTCACTTGGGCTTATGAACCCTTTTTCTAATTTACCTGTAGCTATTTATTTAACTCCTCCAGTTTGATTGGAGAAATCCTATAGGGACAGTTTGATATAGGAGTAGCTCTAGGTATGAGTCCTATTGAGAAATCTACCTTATAATCTGGGAAGATTCTATGTAACTCCTTAAAAAATACATCATTGTACTCCCTCATGTTGGGCATTTCGCCTTGGTGGATAATTTTTTTTAAATAAACCATTTGTGAAAGGTATTCTAATTCATAGGGAATCAACACCCAAATTAGAGAAGGATTTTAAAAAGGAGATTCATGATTTTCCTTTCATTTATGGAAGAGAATGATATGGTTTGGAATATGAAAATATATTTATTTTTTCCAAAATTTGATATATTATCTATAAAATGAGAGTCAACCCAACCCCAGTATAGAATTAAATTCTACCACGGGATGTAATATGAGATTCTGTGGAAGAATATTCAAAAATTCACCAATAGTATAATAGTACATCACAGGGTTTGCAATGATTGAACCACTAAATGTTTTTTCAGATATATATACATCAATGTTTTGGTGGTTTGATTCAATAGTTTTAGATGAATTTCCAGATATAAAGAATTAATAGAATGAAAATCAAATAAATATTTTTAAATTATTCAGTTAATAAAAATTATACCATGTACAAAATCATTTTATTACTCCACAACAACTATAGTGGTGGCATAAGCCTTTCCTTGATCCTATATCTTTGGTTGATGCTAACACTGATTACCCATGAGGACTAGAGGATTAGTGCACTATATTGCGTAGTGACATTTCTTCCTATTGTTGTAGCAGTGGTCCATGGGTGGTGCTCTCCATTCCTCCACCTCAGTGTCCTACTTCTTGATTTCTTTTCAAAATTCATGAGAATGGTCTTCTTATGTCCAACACATGAAGCATTTCTCTATCTCTTTGATGCAGTTACCCAGATGATTATTCCTCCATTTTTTATATCTAGGTGGTTAATTTTTCTTTCCAAAAATCTCATTAGACCAATTATCTTGAAACTCTATCTTTCATTTCTTATCACCATTGCCATGGTCTCTTTCTACAAACTCCATCTCCACATTCAGAGCACATCGAACAACTTCTTCATAACTCAAAATGTATCAAATTATTAAATCATTTTGAAGGTGTTGTTTTAAACCACTATAGAATCTATTAATTTTTATAACGTTATTGATAACAAAACAAGGAGAGTACCTTAAAAGACTTCTAAATTATTCTTCACAGGTAATTATAGATTCTCATTCCTTTTTCACTAGCTCTATGAATTCTATATCCATCTTTTTATGAAGTGTTAAATAGAAATTCTTGTAAAAATAATTTTCTTAATGTATTCCCACTCCATGTCTAAAATTTCATCCTTTGGATTGGTTTTCTAAATGATATACCACCATTTATCATTCTATCCATCTAAATGGTAAATGGTAAGAGTCGCCTTATCCATCTTAGAATAGTGAGGCATAGAAAATATATCCTCTATTGAGTTCACCCATAGTTTCATGACTAGTGGATCGAATGATAAATCAAATATTGGTGGTTGTTGCCATATAAAACAATTAATAGCCTTCTTCTCCCTCTTAGGTGTATGATTAAATTCTAAATTATTCAAGTTATTAATCATAACCCAATAAAAAGGGGTAAGATTATCTATGAAATTTTGAAATACAGCTCCCATGCCATTGGAGATGTCATTCAGGAAATCACTTCTTTGTCCCTCGCATGGGGTATTGGAAAAAAAGTTTTTTCTCAATATTCTTCTAAAAATATATATTTTCATAAGAATCCAAAAAACTAATTCAACGATAATTTTGATATATCGAATTAAGAAAATGAGGTTAATTTTGTAAATTTAAAATTTAAAAATTTAAAAATTTATCTTTAAAAATTATTTACCAAATATAAAGAAAAATAATTTTTATTGGAAATGTCGTTTAAAACATTATGTTTTCTTAATACTATTGAATAAAAACATCAAACATAAAAATTATTATATGTTAGTTTATATATTAAAATATTATATATTACCATCAGAATCTTTTTTTAAATATTTGGTTTAATATATTTGGATAAAATAACCACTATTTTTATGAAAATAGTTACAAGAGAATGAATAATCCTTTTGAATATGAAATCATTTTAATTAATTATCCTATATATGTAGGATATTTTTTCTGATTAATGTCATTTTATTTACTAGTGACTTTATTGTTACTATAATTTCTTAATAATATTTGTTTAATATTTCATAGATCATTTTAGTTTGGTGTTCTGTGTGAAAAAATTATATTGAATATAGAATTAATCTAAAAAAGTAATTGTATTCCAAAATCATAGGTTGATTTATTTTGTGTAGTTTTTCACGAAGGAACTCCAATGTAGTGCTTCATATAGGTAAATTGAGAGAATTATTCATGAAGAGCCTATATGGGATAAATTCATGAAAATACTTTTTTGGGGAGGAAATTTTCACTATGATAGCTCGGAGTTATTTTTTTTAATCACTCATCAGATCTCTATGATTGTTATTATAAGGTAGGTATGGGGTGTTTATATGGGGTTATAGATAACTTCTTCTCTAAAATGGTAAGATATGTAGGTTGTTTTTATATGTTTTGGAAGGATGTTTTCTTTAATATAACGACCCAAACAGTTCACACATATATATAAAATATAAATTGATTAATATTCATTACATAAGATTACAAAAACATGCAAGAAACATATAATTTAATGAATTTTGAAACATGAAATCATGAACACTGGATTAATAAAACATATAATTCATCTATCTATTATTCCGTCATAAATATGAACCTTTTTGAAACATTTTATATAATATCGTTTGTCATAACTTGGGGAAAATAATCTTAATTATGTATGAGATCAGGTGCACAATAAGGGTTATAAAAGATGATAACATAAGCATATGGGCATAAGAACATGAAAATAACTCTTGAAAATTATTTCATGCATACCAAGGATCATGATATTGTCTCATGGAATAAATAATAGAAGTTCATAAGACTTGAATTATAAAATAATCAAAGAATATAATTCCTGGGATTATAATATATGACATGAAATTATGGCATATACACAGGCATAAAAAATCATTTCATATCAGTCAAGGCTGACTGCCAAAACCATCGTTGCAGAAAAAGCCCCATGTTATGTCTAGTTCATTCCATGTTCCATCCATGTATTATTGAACTGCTTTTACTTCATTTCATGTCCTTTATTGTTGAACCAGGTTCAATTCCCATTCTAGTTTTATATATATCATGAGATATGAATAATTACCGAATGCATTGGAGGAAGATATAGGTCCCAACCAACACCTAATGAAAACCATAAATATGTTTTACATAATAACATATATCATTTATCATATCTGAATGCTTGAAATGAAATGGGTTTCATAAACGTTTATCATAGAATAACCCATAAAGAATAAATGGTTTTCATAAATATATTTCCATAATATACGAAAACTAAACAAAAAAATAATAAAGATAATTTTATCTAAAAATTTATCCAGTGAAGCATAATTAACATCAATAATGATATCTTATATGGAAAATAATTTTGAGACATCACGTGAAATAATTATAAAGAAAAATATCGTTTATTTTTTGAAAAAACTCTTTAAAATGCCATGAAATTTTAAAAAGATTTTTTTTTATAAAAAAAACCTTTTAATATTGTACAAGAATATTCATGGAAATAATGAATCATCAAATCACGAAAATATTTTCATTTCATTAATGTTAAAATAAGATTCCTTTTATAATTTCAAGAAATGTCGTAATGAACGTCGTTTGGAAAATGACAAAAATAATCGTTTTATTCATTTTGTAAAAATTCAAATATGTCTAGAAATAAAATATAAAAATTATAGAAGGATGATAAAAATACTTTTGGAAATTATTTTTAGGAATAATTTACAAGGAAGACTAATATACTACAGTATATACTTATGTATAAACAATCCTGAATAATAATGATATTTTCAAAATTAAACTTTACCTTTGCTCTAATTTCCGTTGTATGTATATAAAACTTATATATGAGAGTTTAAAGAATTTTATTAATTTATATCAGACCAATAATCTAATTTATGTTATCATATATGATCATATTTTATCATCTTATCACACATTTGTTTATAATATTCCTTATTCTCCTTCTTTTGGGTGTTAACTACATCATTTTCCAATACATGTTTTGTCATATAGCTCTCAGTTATTATATGTAGGATATAATTTTTCCATATCCAGAATTATATTAGGGTAATATATATCATATTAATTAATTATTTACATTTATGTAATCATTTTTTATTGTTTTACATGGAAAAAAATCGCATTGTGTCCCGGAGATTGTAGGTTTTACATACGCACTTGTTATAATACCATTCACTAGATGGTGAAATACTAAGAAATTTGATAGTAGATTAATTTTCTTCCAAATTCAATATAATTTTATAATTATCATATATATATATATATATTATTTTTATCATTATACCCAGCCAATTAAGGTGTTGATGAAAACATACTATACTATGGCCTGGAGATGGTATGTCGTGCATACGCACGTGCGATTATTTTTCAATAGGATGGATAAAAGGTAAAAAAAATATTTTTGCTTAATCATAATAAAAACTAAAAATATATTTTATATTGTTTTTATTAATTTAAAATTTATAAAATACATTAACCGTATGTAGAAGAAGAAATATTCTTGAAAGAGTTGGTAAAGACAATTACCTCTTCTTTGACGAACATCCTTTAGAAATCCTCTCAGGGAAAATAGAGTTAGTATTATGAGAATACCTACACCTATATAATATATTTTTGAATGTTGAGAAGTGAAATTAGTAGGTTATGGTGGAGCATGAAGTCTCAATGCGATGAGAATAAATGAAGGAGGATGTTTCATTTTATAATTTAGGTGAGGGGAACTTTTGGAATTTCTGAAAATATTAATTTATAAAACCCCTCAATATCAATCCAAATACCTCAATAATTACATAGATTCAAATATAAAATTACATAATGTTTTAATATAATCAAAAATTATATTTTATACAAGTTTTTTATTATTTCAAATCTTATCATTTTGATTAACCCTTAGTCATCCTTTTAAATTTGAACTAAGGTAATAACATTTTAATTATTAAAATGTGGTAATTTTTACTTATTTGATTTCAATCAGACCATAAATGAACAATTTATGACTTTTTAGAACATATTTTAAATTTTATTTATTTATAAATATGTTTTAGCATTTTTAAATATTTTTAGAAAATAATATTTGTATGGAATATCATTAGTGTCCATTTTGAAATTATTCATTACAAAGACTTAAAAATATCAACATTAATAGTTAACTCCCAAGAAATTATTCCCATATATATCAAAGTGGATGACATCATTTATAAAAAAGTTATTCCATTATATAGCTCAAATTATATTTAATTAAAAATTCATAGTATAATTATTTAATAATACTATTAACAAAATAATTACCCTATCAGTGTTTGGTAATTATTTAATATACATATTAATTTAATAATAATTTAAAAAAATATCATTACCAATATAATTATTTTATATTTAATAATAATATTTATAGTCTAATATAGATTTTATGAAAACCCTATATAAAAAATTATATATTATTTAAAATAATATTGTGAAATCATTGAATATATGTCAAATAAAATATTAGAAATATCATAATGTTATCTAAGTAGTCCAAAATCTATAATATAAATTTATATCATAAAAATATGTTTACTAAGTTAAAATATTATATTTATATTAGTTCAGAACACAGAATATACCCCATGTGGAAACATAGGAGATATTTAAGACAAATAATGTTTCATTTTGCAACTTTCTTTGATTTAAATATTATATAAGTCATTTTTATGGGCTTGTGTCCATTAAAAAACTTAATTTTGATTATTTTGGTGTTAAGATTATAAATATGTTACTCAAATGAAATTTTCTCATCTGTTACGGTCATTTTACAGTCCTCATCATTTTATTTTTATCCTCAATTACCCAATTTACCTTGAAATGTGGTATAATTCTTTTACGAGGGTTACTATTCATGTTGGCAAAAAATAAAGGGGGGACATATAATAAATTTGGACTTATAAATAAAAATTTGGAATTTTTTTTAAAATTTTAGTACAAATAAGTTGATGAATTAAATTTAAAATGTAACTAGTAAGAAACATGAAAAATAATTTTTCGAAAAAAATTCACTTTTCAAAACATAAAATATTATTATAATAAATTCATGTATAATTATTTTTTAAAAACAATATTTTTATTTTTTTTAATTCAAATTAACTAATTAAAAATTAATACTAATACAAAACATCAATTTACCATATAAATACTTTAAATAAAAAACAAATTTCTCTAAAATTTAGTATTCTCACAATTCCAAAAAAACAAATTATTCAAAAAATTATTTTAAGTTATTGTTGACATGAAAATTCGAAAATAAAATTAATTTTTTAAATTCCATTTTCTATAACTTTTTAAATTTATATTAATAAAAAATGAAAAATTCATTTTTAGGAAATTGTGTGTATATATATATATGAAAATAAAGTGACTTTACAAATATTGTGTGATCATTTTCCAAGAATTTAACAATATATTCATATTGTGTTGGGACCTTATGTTTATTTAATAAATTATTTATTAATTTTTATTCCCAAAAATTTAATTTCTTGGTTATAATGGAAATATAATATTACATGGTTCCTTTAAACTCAAGGTTGTGTGTAATTCAATCTATTGAAGAATTAAAAGTATTTAAAGAGAAATGCTTATTAAAATATCTGGGTATTACATTCTATGCCCTTAAAATTAAATTATCCTTCAATATTCACCACAGGAATATAAATAGATGACGATACATCTTCCGCATCACATCCTCAGGTTCCCACATTGCTTCTTCATATATTTGGTTCCGTCAAAAAACATTAATCATGAAAGTGGTCATATTTCATAGAACTTTTTTTTATGACCCAAAATCTCTATCTGATTGTTTTCAAAGGAAATAAATTTCTCCAATGGTTTGAATAATGGGTTTAGTTCCTTTTAGGGATCAGGTACATACATTCTTTAATGATATACCTGGAACACATCATTTACTTGAGAGAGATTTATTAAAAGTTACAATCTATAAGTTACCTTCCCAACACAATCAATAATTTCCAAACGTACGATAAACATAGCTATTAGCATTCCGTTATTTAAAAATATCATCAATATATTCCATAGAGATATTCAAAAAAATACCTTGTCACCCACTTTAAACTCTAGGTCTTTTCATCAATTTTAAATATAACTTTTATTCGACTCTAATATTATCTTATGTCTTGTTAAACGATCAAACATTACCAATCTTTTCCACAAATAGATCATCTCTCAATTTCATTATTTCCCAAAATTCATTATATCATGTTGGAGTTCTGAACATATTACCAAAGAGAGAATTATAATGATCTATCTGAATACTGGAGTAAATGATTTTGTCATAAGAAAATTCATTCAAAGGTAGGGTTTGATCCCAAAAACCTTTGAAATCCATTGAGAAAGATCTCAACATGTATTCTAGAGTTTGAAATTATATCTTATACTAACCATATGTGTGAAGATGATAAGAAGATTAGAAAAATAAATCTATATCTAGATCTTTCGGAAGACTTCTCCAGAACTTCGAGGTAAACTTCAGATCCCAATTAGATGTAATAGAAATTGGTACTCAATGAAATCTCACCACATCATTAATATATATTCTGGACATATAATCAAGAGAGAAATATTTTCTGATAGTAATGAAGTGTTATGAAATTATATAGAGATCAATGATAACCCATGTAGCATTGTGGTTTTTAGATGGTTTGGGAAGTCAAATGAAAAAACCAATGTAGATGTTTTCCCATTTTCTTTTTGGTATAGGTAATGGTTGTAACATGCATGTAGACATTTATCTCTCAAACATAGCTTACTAAAAAACCAATCACCAATAAACATATTCTGAAATATCTGTCTTCATTCCATCCCACCAAAAATACTTTTTTAGCTCCTGATATATCTCTGTGTATCTAGGGTGAACGGAGAATGATGAACAATGAGCCACATCTAATAGATCCTCTTTTAAATCTTGTATTGGATGGGCACATACATGGTTTTTGAACAATATTATTCTAGAACAATCAAATTTGAACTCAATAATATTTCTCACCTTAATTTTTTGGTCTACATCTTGGTTTTATTCCTCCTTAGTCTTCACTCGTATATATGGTTGAACAGTAATTTGAGAAAGATAAGATTTCTCACATTCCATTATGATTTCCATATTTTCCTTTATAAATCCATAAATGTTTGGTATTGTTTCCCTCATCATATATAAGATATCATGGTCTTTCAGAATCAAATCATCTAACACCTTGTTCACTTTCCTAGGGGTAATATGTTGAGCAGTCATACTCTTTCATCAACTCCAACTATCTTATTTGGTGCATATTCATCCCATTTTGAGTGGAAATATACATTAAATTTTTTTATTAGTATATATGTCACAACATTACACATAAATATAATTACTTCAAAACATTAATTCACAAATTATCATAGATAACTCCAAATCATGATTTGGGTAATATTGCTTATGGATTTTCAGTTGTTGGAAGGAAGAAGCAATCACCATATCATTTTCCATGAGAACACATCCCATCCCCTTTATTATAGCATCACTATAGATCCCAAACCATTCCATACTATATGATAGTGTGATCATAGGTTCATTGAACAACCTTATGTTTAGCTCCTTGAAATTATCTTCACATTCATTCATTCATACGAACTTAACTCATTTCTAAGTCATCCTGGTGAGTGGATTAGATAATCCTGAGGAATATTTCACAAAATAATGACAATATCCAGCCCATCCAAGAAAACATCGAATCGTAGTTACCATTGTTGGTATAGTACAATGTTCAATAACATCCTTCTATTCTGGATCTAAATATATATAATTTTTATGATTATGTGACCCAAAAATGAATGTTTTTTAATCCAAAATTCAAACATGGAAAATTATTCATAAATATTCACTTTTCCCATTTTTTATAGTATAATCATCTAGTGATCTTCAGGATTTCCTTTATATTTGAATATTCAAGAACATTTTCTATAAATACTACCACAAACTAATCAAGGTAGTATATAAATACACAATTCATTAAATCCATGAAGATAGTGAGGCATTAGTAAGACCAAAAATAATCTTTATAAATTTATAGTGACCATACCATGTGAAGAATGTCGTATTTGGTATATCCCCCTTCTTAACCCCCAATTAATGATATTTAGAATGAAGATCAATCTAAGGAAATTATTGAGCTCCAAATAGTTGTTTAAATAAGTCATAAATATAGTGTTGATGATATTATTTCTTAATAGAAATTTTGTTCTGTTCTTGATAATCAAAGTAGATACCCTTTGATCTATCTTTATTATTAACAAATAGAGTAGGTACACCATAAGGTGATAAATGAGGGAATATGAATCCCTTATCAGGATTATCTCTTATTTTCTTCTTAAATTCATGAATCTCAATTATGGAAATTATATATTGAGTAATTCAAATTAGCATAACAATATGTGTGAGTCCTATTGAAAAATTAACTTCCTAATTTGGTGTATGACCTAAAATTATTCAATAATGAAATCAACTATATCATGTACAGTAGGGGTATACTTAATGTTGAGTTTGTCTCAAACCATATGAGATAAAACAACATCATTTATATGAATTAATACCCACAAGATGAATGTAATTTCTATTGGAAGTTCATATTTATCCTTACATCGATAGATGACCATAGATTCATTTGTAATATTAAATTTGACTTCCGTTCCTAAAAAATTGATACGATCTCTATATATTGAAATAAATTTAATGATAATAATAATATTAAATTAAACTGATGAAAAGATCAAAATATACGCAAGATGCACATTACCACAAACATCAACTAGAGAATTTTTATAAATTTGTGATGTGACCATTCTTCCATGAAGAGTTTTCACATCCACCTCAAAAATAAAATTGTTAAGGTAATATAAATATACCCTTAGAAAATACTTTATAAATAAATGAGTTGGTGGATCCTGAATCAAATATAACATTATTTACATTATAGTGGATGATATGTGAACCTTTCACCACTTTATTTTCACACTCCACATCACCAATAGTGATAACATGATATTTTACTTTTTCATTGGCCTTAATTGGTTTCTAGTGATGAGCATCATCGATAACCCTTACATTTGGGAATTTGTTAGAATAATACTAGTTTTCTTTGAACATGATGTTTTGAGGTGTGGGAGGTTCATTATGTGGGGCCTTTTCTCTATTCACATAATTATTTAACTTTTTCACGTAACATCATCAATAAATTTCTCGATGACCATCCCTTCAACACATAAAACATTTACTATTCTCATTAAGAATGTTTCTGCCATGTTTTTCTCCACATATTTTCCATAAAAGATAGTTCATCTTCTTTTCACTATGGTTTTTACAATTTCCCTAGAATTATTTTTTTCTGTTCATATCAAACCCATAATATTGGAGGGTGACTCTAATATTCATCGCAAAAATGATATAACATCAATCTATTTTTTAAAATATACTAATGTATATTATAGATAACAACCCTTGGAGTATTTTTTAAGACACTGAAGATTCAGTCAACCTTACTTTCAGGTTGGACGATAATTCTTGTAGCATACCTTGAAATTATTGTAAAATTTCCTTTATAGGTTCCAAAATATTCATCACCCTTTTGCTTAATCATAAGGAACACCATCTCCATATTTATACGAATAATACAAGGAATTTACTTATTGACGAATAAGTTCTTGAATATTTTCAATTCCATAGAGTCAATTTAATCTCATTGCCACATATTATTGATAATATTCCATCATTGATTTTATTCACCTAAAAAATGATATACTGCCAAAATGATGTTCTCATGTTATAAACATTAGATAATTGAAGATATCATTACATTGGTACTAATACATTTCTCATCCACTAGATGAAGACCCAATTAAAGAAGGTGAACACTACCTTATAAAGGACTCAATGAAATGTTGTCCCGTCCTTTTATCTATTGTAATTCATGTATGATTCTTAGATTTAGAATGTTTTTTATCATAGAAATAATATTTTTCCTTAATGATACCATAAAATTTGTTTACAAGTAAGTAAAATTATCACATTTCTCGTCACATTCATCATTAACATTGTTATTTTAGGTTCAAATTACTGACAAAAACCAAAAAACAAATTGTGAGAAATTCTATTCATATTTAGAAAACCCATAATTAAGGTAAATTACTTATAAATATTCAATTCATGACAACTTAGGCTTTATCTCGGGCTATTTATAGTCATCCCCAAAACTCCAGGACTGTATCCTTTACAAGGTATTATCCATATGGTTCTTAATAAGTTTTTATCATCCTTGTCTCTAATGGTTTTTAATCCTTACTATGATACCATCTTTATTTGATTAAACTTTTCATACATATATATTACATCTAAATATAAGAATATTCATTACATAACATAAAA
This sequence comes from Viscum album, assembly GCA_963277665.1. Taxonomy (NCBI): domain Eukaryota; kingdom Viridiplantae; phylum Streptophyta; class Magnoliopsida; order Santalales; family Viscaceae; genus Viscum; species Viscum album. The sequence goes on along the minus strand of OY728140.1, from coordinate 1,719,219,447 downwards.
ACAATGACACAACCACATAGGTTTAGTGCCTCTGGAAACATGGAAATATAAACAACTAATTCGTAAAACATCTAGATCATATCCCACTTATTCCGTCATAACTGGAGCATTTTTTGACACATCTTACATAATACATTTCTTTATATCCTAAGGAAAAGAAACATAAAAAATGGTGAGATTAGGTTTTCAATAATGGTAATTCAAGAAGATAACATAAGAATATGAGAACAGTAACATGAAAATAACTTTTGAAAATTATATATTGTATAATAAAGATAATGATATTGAGTCATGGAATAAATCATTGAATTTTATAATATATGAAATATAAAAGAACCAAGGAACATAATTTGTGAGAATATAACATAATAAATGATATTATTTCATTCACACACTATTAGAAAATAATTTTCATATTAGTGAAGGATCACTTCCAAGACCATCTTTGAGGAAAAATATCTTTACTTAATTGACTTCACTCCTCATTCCAACCCTATATCAATAAAATGATTTTAATCATTTTCTAGTCTTGTATTACTAAACTATTTCCACATCTTTTCCATTATTATATATATAATTATATATAAATTATTAAACAATAAATTAGAGAGAGATATAGGTCCCACCCTTCACGTAATGAAAACCATACATATGTGGGCCAAAGAAATATAAATCATTTCACATAACAATTCCCATGAAAATTAATGGATTTCATAAATATTTCATCATAACATATCTCATGAAAAGAGAAATGGGTTTCATAAATATCATTACATTATATACATAAACCAACCAAAAACATAGTAAGGATAATTTTGTTGATAAATATCTTCATTAAAGCATAAGTAACATAAAATAATTTAATATTAAATGCAAAATAATTTTGAGGGGTCCCTTGAAATAATTATTGAGAAAAATATCTTTTCTATTTTGAAAAATAATTAAATTTTCATGAAGATTTAAAAGAAATTATTTTATTTGAAAATAATATTTTAAACATGTAAGGTATGATTTATGAGACTAAGGCTTCGTGAAAGTGTGAGTATAATCTCATTACTTATATGTCAAAAAACTTTCTGTTTGTACTTTATATAGAAAAATCATAAAGAACCTTGCTTGGAAGATAAAAAAATCATTTCAATCCATTTAGTAAAAATTAAAAAATGTGTAAAATTTACTATAAATAATTTTATAATAATAGTAAATTTATTTTGAAAAACATTTTTTGGAAACATATACATGGAATATAATTATTTTCCAGAATTTTATCACATAAAAAAAATCATGAATAGTTATGGGACTGTGGAAATTAACCCTTACCTTATGTCTCACTTCTTTTGTATGAATCATTAAGTCATTTATAATGTTTAAAAAATATTATTAATTTATTAGATAACGATATTCATATTTATTATATCATATATGATCATATTATATCATCATATTATGAGTTTTTTCAACAATATTCATTTTTACCCTTCTATAACGTGTTAATAGCTTCATTTTCCTATGCATGTTTTGTCATATAATTTTCAGTTATTCTGCATATAATATATTATGTAATATTGATAATTATATTATGGTAATATATATCATATAAATTTATTATATTCATTTATATAATCATTCTTGAATATTGAACATGGAAAATGAATAGCTACATGTCATGGAAACAGTAGGTCGTACATACGCACGAGAGATGATATCATTCCCTTAATGGTGAAATGGTAAGAAAGTGGATGATATATTAATTTTTTCCATGAATAAATATAATATTATAATTATCATATATATATATATATATTGTTTTCATCATTAAACTCATCCAATTAAAGTGGTGATGAAAAAATATTACACCATGGCATAGAGAGGAAAAGTCGTGCGTACGCAAGAATGATGCATTTGTTTTTCTGTAGGATGGTTAAAAGGTGAAATATTGATGATCCATAATCATAATAAAAAATTATAAAATGTTTTATAATGGATTTATTAATTTATAATGTAAATAATACATTAAGAGGAAGTAGAATAAGAACACATAACCTTGAATGAGCTGGCAAAGATGATTACCTCTAGTTTGGAAAACATCCATCATATCTCTACTTAGTGACACTAGGGTTCAAAATTTTATAATATAATCACCTATATAATTTTTCAAGGAAATTTCTGAAGATTAATTGAAATGTTATATTATTGAATGAAGGTTTAATGTGATTTGATGACGTGAGAGAGGAGTTTCCCTTTTATAATTGATATGAGGGTCACATTTTGAATTTCCAAAATACTAATTTGAAAAAAAAGTTTAATATCAATAAAAATACATCCAAAAAGCCATGGATTCAAATATAATTATATATATGGTTTTTATATCATCAACCAATATATGTTAAAATTCCACTTATTATTTTGATTAACAATTAGTTAAAATATTTTAATTTGTACTAAGGTGACAAATGCTTCAATATTAAAAGGTTATAGTTTTTACATATGTGATTTAAATTAGAAAATAAATGACTAATTTATAACTTGTATAGACCATAATATAATTATTTTTAATTTTCAATTATTTTTTATTATTTTTAATTAATTTAATAAAATAATATTTTGATTGAATATTATTAGTGTCAATTTTTACACTATTCATTACATGGACATTTAAAAATATAAATATAATAAGTTAACTCTGAAACAGATTCTTTATTATACAAATAAGATGTAAATATAATCTATTTAATTCTTTAATCACATTAATTATCTCAAATATTGTTTATTTTAATATTTTTAGTGAAATTTATTTGTTATTTCCATTAATAAAATAATTATCCTATCAAAGTTGTGTAATTATTTATTAAACTTATTTATTTAGTAAATATTTAAAAAATATCTTTTTGAAGATAACTATTCTATATTTCCTAAAATTATATATAATATAATATAATATTGGGTTAACCCTATATTAAAAATGATATATTATGTACAACATGAATGTGACATCATTGAATTTTTATAAAATAAAATATTATAAATATCATAATCTAATATAAGTGGCCCAAAAAGTAAAACACAAAGATATATCATTAATATATGATAATTACGTTAAATATTTATATTTATATTCATTCATAACATACATATTTTCCCATGTGGACACATAAAAGAAATTTAAGAGAAAGAAAGTGACAATTTGTGACTTTGTTTGATTTAAATATTATATAATCTATTTTCATGGGCATGTGTATATTAAAAAACTTCATTTAGATCCTTATGTGTTCGAGTTATTATTATATTCATCTAGTAAAATATCTTCATGTTTAGGGTTTATATTATAGTCTTTATTATAATATTATTAAACTAAATTACCTAATATAACATTTATCGTGGTAACAAAATTTACCAAGGTTTCTATTCATATTGGACAAAATTAATTAGGTATCTATTAAAAAAATATGTTTTTAATGAATAAAAATATTCCATCCTCTTTTTAATATTCAAAACACAAAATTTTTAGAACTAAATATAAAATAAACCCAGTAAAATGCCATAAAAGAGATATTTCAAAAAAAAAATTCTTATAAAACATATTATGTTTATATAATAAATCCATGTATAATATCCTTTACAAAAATCATAATTACATTATTTTAAATAAAAATAAACAAATTAAAATATGAAACTAATACAAAATATAATTTTTCCTTGTAATGACATTAAATTAAAATAATTTTTTTAATAAAAAGTCTATATTTTCAGTATTCCAAAAAAATATATATATTTTTTAGAAAACCATTTTTAGATAATTTTGACATGAAGAATTCAAAATTTAAATTTAAATTTTCAAATAAAAATTCAATAACTTTTAAAAATTAATACTCATTAAAATATGGAAATCAAAATTTTGAAAAATATACACATGCACACACACACACACACACATATATATATTAAAGAAAAATGATACATTATTAAAAAATTGTGTGATAATTTTCAAAGAAGATACCAAAACATTTATATTGAGTTGTACCTTTAAATTTATTCCATAAATTAGTTATTCATATTAATTCCCACCAAATCAATTGATAGGATAAAACAAATATATAATGTTATGTGATTCATTTAAACTCTTGGTTGTATGAAATGAATGCTATTAAAGAATTAAAATTATTTAAAGAGGAATATTTATTATAATATCAAGGTTTAACAGTGAATTAGGTTTATGGATATATTTGAATAATATGGATATGAAGTAGGACAATGAATGCATAGTTGTGTTGTGATCCCAAAGGAGTCATATGTCTGCATAGGAAGTATATGGCCATGTAGTGTAGCCCTAAACAACGCAGAAATTAAAGGGAGTATGTGGAGAATAAAAAATTACCATGTAGAATCCATAAAGAAAAATTGGTTCATTATGGTAATATAAATTTCCAACAAAATCACCACCTCAGAGTCCTGAATGATGAATCCCGACATAAAATATCATCATGGAAAACCACGTTCTTCATGGATAAATTATTTATTTTATGAACAGTAGGGTGAAATATTGATGGTCCTTCTAGGATAAATATCATGAGGGGGTGAATCAAGGTATCGTATATTAAAACAAATACCCATTTTGGGATCATTATTCATTGTTAAAGAAAAGATTCTTCTCCCTATAAAATTGCAATGAATTAATAGAAGTTAAAACACGCACAAGGAACATTACTTGGATCAACTTCACTAGGATACATCCAAATAGAATAAAAATTAAATTAAAAAATGTACCAAATCCACTATAGAACAATGATAATACAAATTACATAGTGGTATAACATCACTTCATAGTTTGAAAATACTAACAATTTAAAATCACATTTATCTATCTCTTCTAAATTAGACACACTAATCCTCTAGTAGAATATTACAATTATCATTTTCATCTATGAGTTGGTTCACACGTAAATTCGTTCATCTTTACGATTATTTTTCATAAAATATTTAAAAGTTACCTTCACATGTATCTTTTGTTCTTAGTGAACATAACCCTTAATGGCTTATACAATCACGTGACACTCAGTGCGAGACCCCGACCGACTAACTCTTGTTTTAATACATGACCCTATGTCTATTGAAGAAAACATAAGAGTACATTACCCTTGTTCACTTATGTAATCATTCAACCTACTTATATTCATGTGAAACTATTAATGTTTTTCATAATCTCCCTCACATCATGTAGACATTCTCGTCCACTTCCACTTATGAAATATCAATCATGCAACGTCCTTCACTTCATGTGAAACCACTTATTCATAATTTGTTTCATATAAAGTCATTTAAGAAAATCCTTCTTTAAATAATTATGGTTTAAAAAGGTATTTATAGTCATTAATCAAACATGTTATCTTCAAAAAGACCGCTTAACTATTCATTATACTACCTTATAAAAACCATCTTACATTATTATTATGTTCAAAATATACATTCAATATTATGTTTTGGACCTTAATCACATGTAGAAAGAATATATTCCTTAAATATATTGAATACCTTTTTGAAATTGACCTAATTTAACCTATGATCCATTAAATCATACATGGTTGTAGGATATCTTTCTCTAAACATGTGGTTGTTCTAGAAGAGGAACAACATTCACAACCGTTTGATCAAATTTAATGCATGTGATTATTTGATTTCCAAAGGTTTATATGATCTCTTAACTATTACACATTCTCATGATCAAATTAACATTTATAACTTATGTTACAAACCTTCTACTTAAACAATTTCTCCACAAAACTCTTAAAAAATTCACATATACATTAACAACAAATTACTTTCAACAACTTCCTACCATGTAAAAAAGCAAAACAGCCAAAAATCACCATTAAAATAAATTTTTGAAAAAAATATCCCCATTTGGGTTTGTTAAGAAATATTCAAAACATTGAAAACCAACTTTTTGAAAAATCACAAATATGTAAATCTATTTTCCTTTTTTAACTTCATATAGTGATAAAGGGCTTATTTAATTTGTACTTTACACCAGCAACATTAAAGATCAATATGAAAACTAGAATTATCAGGTAAATTTAATCAAATGAATCACTTTGTAATTGATCTCAAGTATGGAATATCCTTTTATAATAATAGACAATACAAGATCAACCTCAGAGTTCACATCTCAAACTACAAATGTAAACTACATAAATCATGATTCAAATGGATATGAATTCATTATATATATTTAATGACTGAATAGAATCAATATAATCATATTTATCCCCACCCCACATTTCATTGTGAACCCTCTCAATTTATATAAATTTCTTGATCAAGATTTCTCTCCCTTTTTCCAAGAACCCAATGTTTTCTCCATTATGGTCTATAAAAAGGTAAATAACACATATCATCATATAAGAAAAACACACCATATGTCAGAGAGAGGGATTCCTACATCCACATTATTGAAGTGTGGGGACATGAATGAACTCCATGACAAAGATGATAAATTATGAACACTTGTTTAGGTAAGGCCATCATCAGGATGTTTTCAACATATAGTTATATAGGTTTATTCTCCCTCATCAAAAGCCCATGCCCCACATTATCCATGATAATTTTATACCTAATTTAAATTTTATATATATTTGACTGATCAAATGGATTTTTATAAGGGTTATAAAACATAAATTATCACAGTTTATTTGGATTAGATACTTCACTAAAATCCCCACATCATCAAAATAACCCTTCATATATAGTAATTTCAAACAAGTTTTAGTAGTTAAAATTTATTCATATTATTTAGTGGTAAGAGAACTAAAATATTGATTATTTCTTATCTTAGAAATAGAAATACATGATAGAAATACTCCCCTAAACATTGAATTTTCTTCATCTATTAAACCAATATAATTTTCATCTATATAACCAAATTTTTCTCTATATCATTTTTATTATACAATAAACTAAAATATATCATGCCTTTAATATATTAATGCATCATTTTCACAAAAATTAATATCATTTCCTTATTATTAAACTAATACCATACATCCTAAAATGTGGAAAAAAATATATAGCCACATCACTATTAAGTACAATAAACTCCCAATGATATGCCCATAATCTATGAGATTCACTACTTTCCCTTCACTAACCCTTAGTAGATTCATTTTAAGAAATAACTAGTATTTTTTCACCTTGGAATTATCTATCCCAAATATTCTTAATATCTCCCTAGAATATTTGTATTGACAAATAATTTTTTCATTCCTTCCACATATTACTTATAAACTAAGGAAAAATATCATCTCACTAATCATTGACAATTGAAACTCACATTTCATGAATTTTGTTTACTTTTTTACTTTTTATTCATTTTATCCATCATAGATTCTATTGTAGACATACTCAAGAACCAGAATCCTTTGATTAATGTTGTTATTGAAATTTTTTTTGAAGTCCACTCTACCATGCTTAATGACATGTTTCTTGAAATATTGACAAAGTTCACTATACTAAACTTCCAGTGACTGATTTAAGCAATATAGAACCTTCATCATCATAAATACTTTTTTATAATCTTTATTGATATGAAAATCATCGATTTGATTAATGTAAAACTCTTCTTCTTGAATTACATTCATGAATGAACAATTTAAAAATATCTAGGTATATTTTAATTTACATTTTAATATTATGTATAACAAAAATAGAATCGTCTCAAGTTGTTAAATATTTATAGATATCTCATCTACATTGATTACCTTTACTTGAGGGTATCATTTTCACACTAGTTTTGCTTTGTTTTGAATAATCACTACATCATTATTCTGTTTTTTAAAAGACCCATTTGGTCATGATAACATTCATATCATACATTATATGAAAAAAACTCGCATCTCTAATTCATTTCAATTCTCCCAAACTCTTTATTCTTCTCTTAAACTTAAATCTCATCCCTTTCATTTTTGTAAAAAAACATTGGATCTACATATGATTGGAAGATACTTTCGTAGAAAATTAATTATCCTTGTCTACACTAGTGATTTAAAACCACTAATTATGTTCTCCCAATCAATACCATCTTATCTTTTTGGTTTATGGGAATATACAGGCCTAACTTCATCCTTCTTATCACCATTATCTTCTTTTGAATCTACCTTGGGTACATTCACTCATCCTGAGTGAATCATTTCTTCATCATTATCCTACTATGGTTGATTATTTATTTATTAAATATTTTGTTCACTTTCTGGCATAAAATATCAGTTATATATAAACAATATTCTATTCACTTATTAAATCATTTATATGATTTTATTTTTCCTAATTATTCAAGAAATATCTCATCATCTCCATGGTATTAAAACTTCATGTGTTTCTACATAATTGAGAATGACAATCTTACTTATAAAGACTCTAAAGCACTAAAATTTCAGATTATTTCTATACCATTTCTTGTATAGATTTTTATCTTACATTGGACAGAACAAAAATTTATAAAAAATTTAGAACTAGGTTAATACTAGTTCTTTCCAAAACTTTTGTGGTAGTTCTTTCTCAATAATCATTGTTCTGGCGATGTTTCTTATGATTTAGTTTATATTCTCTACCACACTTTTTTTGGGGATTCATCACTACTAAAACATATTACCTTATCTCATGATTCTCAAGGTAATATTTCACTTGGATATTTTTTAATGCATTCCCATTTTCGTTTTAGAACTTTCGAATTTTTTATCAAGCATATTTTGAATATTCTTCTGATATTGTGTCATGAAACTGAACACCTTATAATTGTTTTTCCTTACCAAAATCCAAACAATACTACTGAAACTTTAATAATACATTGTTTTATCATTGGAAATTCACTTATTATAATTATTTCATATAAACACATTAAATCACAACAAAATTAACTACTATATTCTATGTCATATTTAAACATAATATTGTCACATATATGATTTTAATTTTTAAAAATATGATATACACGGTTGTGATCAGTATGATGTTTGGAGTCCTATAAGACAAACATATTTTTTGGTGAATAGTAATTGACCATTATGAATAGTAATGGAACCCTTATGAATAGTAATACGAACCTTATGAATATTAAATATTCTAAAAGAATAGTAACATCACCAATGAATGTATAAATAATAATTTGGGATCTTATAAGTTATAATATGACCATAGTAAAAGTATTTGTATTTTTCTGTGTTATAAATTATTAATTATCATTAAATAATTAATTTAATATATAATTTATTTTCCTAAAATGTGTTTTTAAATTAAAAAATTTATGTCTTCTGGTTTTAGGATAATTATATAAGACCTTATGTAATTTTGAAAAGCATTTTAAAATCAGTTATGGTTTTAAAATCTGTATATCCGTTTAAATTATGATTTTAATTAAAAATTAAATTAATCATATTTGGAAAATTATTCTTGGAAAATGGATTTCATCTTTGGATTCTAAAAGATGAAAAATTATTTAGGTGATTTTTTGGAATTTTTCTAAAATACCTGAATTTTTTATAAACAATAAAATATGATATCTCACAATAAATGCTAAAACCTGAATTTCTGCACCATGCTTGAGTCGTGAATGATGTAAGTGCCCATTGGCTAGAAATCACATGAAGTATTTAATGTTTTTTGTCACAAGAATCAGTAATAGTTTTGTATTATAGAAAATAATAAATTAGTGATTATAATATTAAGAAAACCCTCCTCCCCTCCACTATAAAAACCATTGATACTCTCCTCCTATCTTCACTCATATAAATCCTTGTGCCTTCCATAAATTCTTCCAAAATATCAACACAATATCCCTCCCACCCACGTCAAACATCCCTTGGTATCCAAAAAATACCAAATCATCCCCCCTGAAGAGGGTCTCAAGGAAGATTAAATCAAGAGGTAAATTGCTCATTTCTATTATTTCATTTTCTTTTCATGTTCCTTTGTATTATTATCTTTCCCAACCTATCCTCATCCAAACGGCATTAAAAATATATTAAAATAAATTTAATATAATATTTTAATGCTAATGTGATAATTCATTATCATCACTTATTTCCCCTCCTTTTATATGAATGAAATGAAAACACCATTTGAGATGTATTACTTTATCACATTCAAGGGCGACCGGTTATAAATTTATATTAACATCTTCAATTCTAGTAATTAAAAAAAATTATTGTTGAACAAGAAAATTGAAATTTTAATTTACCATATGTGATTTTTTGGAATCCTTTTTCACATATATGTAAAATAATAATACAAAACAAGTTAGTTGTGATAAAACACACCAAATTAATCCAAGAGTTTATCATTAATGTTTTATATAATGATTCACCATCACTCCAAATAACCAAATGAATTTTATAATTATGTAATCTTATAGATATTCAATAATTTCATAGAACATTAATTTTGGACAACCATTTTCATCATACATGTTTATCTGAACATGAATATATGTTAACTGATCATTAATACCAAGGAAGAAAATCCTCCCAAACAATAAAATTGAACCTCTTAACTCATCAAAAAGAACATTAATTAGAATAATAAGGTTTTAATAAATCAATAAAATGTAGTGGAGGTTCTGTAATTATTAATTAATGAATGTAATTTTATTTTTAGTTCATTAAGATGAGGCGACGAGCACCATCATGCTTAAGGTATGGGGTCCTCTCTATCTCACTCTTATTCCAAAATTTCCTTTATGTTATTCAATTTTATGTGTAATTACCATGTATGGGGTATGATTCAACACCAAACTTATAATTTACTCATGATTTTTAAAAGATAATAATCCTATTTATCTCTCATTAATTTCTCCTAGGTACACCTGATACTATGCTGATATTCCATAAGGGACGCTACCCGAAACTCCTATATTCCATCAGGTAGCTCCATCATTCTTTTTACCCAAACGAATTTTTCTTTTATTTTCATTTGAAAACTATAAATACTTTGTATATTCTCAAAAATCATGTTTTCAAGATCCATAAATGATTCTGTTTTGAGGATATAAATGTTTTTAAATGATTCCCCCCTCAATAATTTTTTATAAAAACCCTGTTTTAAGGGAACTTCACATATTCATACAAAATTTCAACAGCACTCTACCATATGTTTTAAACCCCCATTTTTTTATAAAACCGGTGTTTTTATAATTAAAACCTTCTTGGATCAGTTATATTTTTGTATAAAAGATTATTTCTTTTTCTATTTTAAACCCTTGTTAGGGATTACCTTTATACAGTGCTAAAATGTTATAATGTTAGAAAATCATAAATATAGTTTTTACATGTTGTCACTTCTATTAGAAATCACTTACCTTGACATATTCCTCTTTTATGTTAGTAATGTCCTTGTATGTTCTGATGTCTTTTATTCATATACACTTTTATGATACGCTTATTTAATATGCTTTATATCATGATTATAATACATGTTTTATTCCATGGGTTCCCTTATGTTTATGATAGTTTATGTATGATTCTATATGTGGTAATAATATTCATGAACACGTTAATTTAGGTGTTCCCAAATAGAACTCAAATTCATTGGGTAAATTTTAGTCTCATGAGATGTTTTGTGCAACAGTCTTGGTAGTTATACTCGACTGTTGCTACCATGTGCAATGATCTTTGGGGATAACATTTATGTGTGCTCCTCTATGTGATGCGATCCTTGAATCATGTTAAAGTCATGATTTATACTGCTTTCAATTTACTATGAAATCATTTTTATATAATTCCATGTTTATGTGTTATGATTCCCTTTATTCCATACCTTTTATTTTCATTATTGCATTCCTTATGACCCTTGTGTTAAAGTTTTATTACTATGTTTTATCCCTTACTGGGATTTTATCTTATCCTTTCATTCATGTGATCCACAGAGTACCCATTTCATATGAAAAGGATCAAAGTAATTTAAGATGTAATTATGAAGATTAAAAAATAAAGTCTTCTTTTGTAACAGCCTAGGTAAATAAAGAATATGAAATTTTTATATTTATCCATATTTTTGAATAAAATATTAATATTACTTTAAAGGGGATGCTATGCTCAATGGCGTACCCAACACGCAACAACGTGTTTCTTGGGAATCTTACGTTGCACTCTAATAATATTATTTTAAATGGTAGTTAATGCCTAGCCGTTGAAATGGAGGGAATGAACAGAACTATCTAAAAATGATTATATAAGTTTTTCAAATATATTTACTCTTTACAATAAATTATAGAGGATAAAAAATGAGAATAAATTCAATCTTAAGCATGGAATACACTAATATTTTTAAAAGATGGTTTTACTGCCTTTTAATGGAAAACAATTTTTAAATCTATCTTTTGACAATTTTATAAGCTATTTTTGTCAAGATAAACTTATTCTTTATGATTGGGACATCAAAATTTACTTTGTGTGAATTTTTGGTATTTTTCCGATAAAGTTCATTTTTTAATCAATAGTGAAAATGTTGTATTTCAATTCAAAACCTCTTTTTAATATAATTTAATTAAATGATTAGATTATCTTTTGAATTTCCTTTAAATTGAAATTAGAATATATTTTTACCATTTAATCCAATGGTGGTCATTGGAATCAATTTCACCTTGAAATTGGACTTAAACTAGTGCAAATCTTTTGATACTTATTGTTTCATAAAAACACGCTATTTTTCATTACAGCGGGAATTAATTATTAAATTAATTATTGCATCTTATATGTTTTGAATTTTTTAAAATAGACATCATTTTTGAATTCAGAATATCAAATATATCTTAGGGTGATGTTTTGGAATTTTTCTGAAAGACTTCAATTTTTGATGAATAGTGAAACCACTAAGTGGTAGTTAAAGAAACTGATTTTTTTGTTTAAATGAAACTTTTCCACTTCTGTGATTTTATTTTCAGTAATCCAACATACATGGTTGTCATTAAGATGTAAAATGTGGTTCATTGAGATTAAAATTTTTTTTGTTGAATAGTAACTTTTAAGTTCTTAATCGCGATTAGAGGTAATTAGTGTAGTTTAAGGTAAAAATAATGTTTTAATAATATGAGATGTGATTGACATATGTCCTACCCTCATTTGATGTGTCATGGCCGACCAAGAAAATACATGGGTCAACTTGGGGACCCCATGGAGCCACTTTGGTTGGGAAATGACATAAATCACTTTTTATTTAATGTTAAAGTAAAAATGACACAAAAATGAGTTATTTTACTAAAACAATTTTTACATGGGGTTATTCAAGTAAGATTTTTGATTATAAATAGTCATTGGAAGGATAAAAGGATTTCATACATCATAGTTATTTTTTATAATTTTTAGACTTTAAATAAAGTAAATTATTTATGACATCATGATGATGCAGCGATTACCTCATTAATAATGGATTTAATTAAAATGAAATGATAATGTAAAATATATGACCTAAACATGTCCAAAACCTATTGGATGGGTGTATTTCGAACCCTTATCACCTTTCCCTATAATTATATCAATGTGGGTCCTTTTCAATCCGAAACTCATTTTAAAATAATGTAACATTTCTTTACTTTCCAAGAGTGCCCCTCCTCTCCTCTTATAAAAGGCCCCCCACCCCTACCTCATTAACCACACTTAAAAAGCCTTTGTCTCGGCCAACCCCTGCCCATTTTATCTCTCCACATCCCTATATAACTCCTAGGAGCCTCACTTTGGGCAGAAGTCTTCCCAAGGAGGCCTTTTAGCTCAAACCAAAGGGAGTTACCCGATTTTAAGGTAATGTCTTCACTTGAGTCCTTTTGTTTTATTTTGCTTCTCCGACCCCATAAACTCTTTTTATTCATTTATTTTGTAACAAATACAGTATCATCGATATACTGGGATTTTTTTATAAGAATTATTCGAGCTACACTTAGGCACACCTTCGTCTAATGGTTAAAGAACATATTGTTTCTGTGGTTGGTGATTTTCTACCTCACAAAAGGATGATTGTTCAATATTCTTTTAACACCTTTAAAGGTGGCCATTATGATGTCCCTGTATTTTATATATGATTTATATGATATTTATGATTACTATATGCTTCTTTATTTTATATTTAAAGCATAACTTTATTCTTTTAATGTTATGTAAATGCGATAATTTCATATGAGGAAGTGCGGACTACCGCCCCCTCAAGTGATGTGACTCGTTCATGAAATACATGGAATGTATAAAGAATGAAATTAATGAACATATGTGACCTATATATCATATATATTATACTGTAATTATAATATATATATATATATATATCATTTATTTTTAATTCCATTAATATGAAAATGAAAAAAATGAAAGTACCGTTTATCCGTATGTACGGCCTACCGTCTCCATGAACGGTGCTTTTCATTTTTTATGTCCAAATGATATGGAATAGTGTAAAATGAATATGTACTCGATATATATGATATATATGATATATAAATCATGATTATAAATCTGGATATAATGGATACATGAACAACTTGTAATTATAAAGAACATATTTTGACTCAAGTACCAATGATCGTTTTAAATGACCGTTATTAACTAAAATAATTACATAGTGCTCATGAAATGGTAATAATGATATAAAAGTAATAATGAACTTGAAAAAGGTTCTTATGGAAGTAGAAATTAACTCAAGTTTATTATTCAGGAGATTAATGAACGATCGAATCAAGTCGGACCCGAGGTATGGGATCCTACCTCTCTCTTTCTTTGCAAGTACTCTCTTTTATGTCATTTATTTTATACTCCATGTTCTTATGTTGGAGGATGTTATTTTATGTTCCTATTTCTGTAATTTTTATGTGATTAGAGACCCTATTTTATCTCATCAATCCATTTTTGGATGTTTTATGTGGCGCCGTTAGGCTGCCGAATTTTCATAAGGGGATTTTCATCTCACTTTTTGTTCTTGTGAGATCCATGCTACATTGGCCACTATTTCCTTTTTGTGTGGTGTAAGTACTGCCCATTATTTTACTATTAGTATAATATAATCTCATTTATGGGTAGTTACATCTTCATTTTATGACCCTTCTTTCATTGGGTGTACGTTTTGAAATCGGTAAGGGAACCTTTCACCCTCCTCTTTTTAAAAGTCATCTCTTGTTATGTCTTTTAATTTACATCTTCTTATGTTGGGATATGTTCTTTTATATCCTTATTGATGTAAATTTTATGTCCAAGTGATGAGATTCCCTTTTTATCTCTCATCAACCCATTTTCTGAATTTTGAAGTGATGCCGTTAGGCTGTCAAATTTTACCAAGGGAACTTTTTAACCCAATTTCGATTTCATTGGGTTCAACATGTAGTTATTGAATATGTCATCCTTTGAATATGTGTGAATGACCTTTTATTGTTTTACACTTAATATCCACTTATATTGGGTGTATTTATATTTTTCACACATAATTTTGAGATTGATTTATTCTTTTATTTAAGGATACTTTCTTTATAAGGGATTTCATCACATTTGACATTTTTATTGAGACTTCATTGTTGTTATGCACCAATTCACTCTTATATGGTGTATATACTGTCCTTTGGAATATTATTTCATTAATCCATTTATTCTCATGATATTATAAAGTTCTGACTGAATGTTTTTCCTCAATTATTGTATTCAAGTGTCTCTAATTTTGGTAAAACCCCTTTAACCAAAATATCACTTTAAATGTTTTAAAATTTGTTCTTATTAATATCCATGTTTTCAAAATGGGTTTAAGGGTTTATTTATATGGATATTAATGGTTTAAAATTTTAAAATCTTCAAGGTGTTATGGGACACTTTGATTCAAAAATCTCTTTATTAAATGTTTTAAATGGTTTTGGAAATGGTATCTTTTTTAATGGATTCATTATTTCAATATACTAAAATGATATATTGTGATTGAAATGTGGAAATGTTATGTTTCCTTTATGCATGTTTTATGTGATATGTTTATGTTATGGTTCTTGGGCATTGTTATGAAAATGGGTGGTTCCGTGATAAACTAAGGGCGGGTGAGCCCGATATAGCTCTCCAATGCATTGGGTAACGCGAGGAGTGAAACATTAAGGTTTCTCCAAAGATATTTAGGGAATATACTATGGTGGGTATTCCAAACGTAACCAAGAGGGTTACTCCCTATGTAATAATGTTATGAATGCCTCAAGTTACCTTTATGTCTTGTGATTTCTATGATTTATTCATGATTTGATGAGGTATGTTAACGTGCTTATGTTTTATGGGTAAAGTATGATTTCATTCTTATGTATATATGAACTTATGTTTCCTTTCCATAATTTTATAACCCATACTAAGCTGTTTATGCTCATCCCAAGTATTTTTGAAATTTTTTTCACAGGTCAAGGGAAAGGTACATGATATGATGATAGTGTCAACGAAGTGTCAAGAATGAATCCATGTTTTATTTTAAATATGTTTCCATTGATGGGAAAAATGAATACTCTCTTTATGTAACCACTTTGTTTATATGTGGAATGTAATGCAAGTTTAATGTTATACTTCTTTAAAACTCTAAACCTGAAAAGATCCTCATTGTGTAATCTTGTATTAACTCAAGATTAAGTAAGGTTTAAGGCTGGGGCCTTATAGTTGGTATCAAAGGTCGGTTTAGATAACTTTAGAGGTTAGGGTATTCTTTAAGCTTAAGTGAAATTACCAGAATGGTTAGGATTTCAGAAAGAGTTATAGTTTTTAGATAAAGTGAATGAGTAAGTATATCTTCCTCATTAGTACATGATGGTTTTGTTGATATACTAACACTGACCATTTTGGTTTTAGTAAATGGCTGGTTGTAGAAGGCACCAAAGTAACAGTGGATGTGAAGGAAACTGTGATAGTTTTTAGAGCAAGAAAATGAATGATATGGGAGCTGCAATGAGAACTCTTTTGATTATCCTCAACCAACTATCTGGAGTCATTATTGACCACCTAAACCTTGGTGATTTCTCTAAGGCATCATATATGCGAGAAACAAATACCTACGGAACTATAGGTAATAATCATAAAGGTAAGTGTGTTCAAAAACTTCTGTGTCATAAATGTGGAAAGAAACACCTAGTAAAATGTTTCCAAGGGACAGAAATATGCTATAGATGTGGAAATTGAGGTCATAAAGCAAGAACCTTCCATGGAAAAAGGAAGCATCCAGTTGACTCTAGGAAAGGGAAAGAAGTTATTTCTGAGGGATCAATTGAATGTTTTAAATGTGGTGTGCATGGTCATTATGCAAACACATGTCCTATGAAGATGTTTCGTGAATGGGATCACCAAGATCGTACAAATGTTCGTTTACCAATACCTAATGCTATTCCGATTGAGGATGAAGAAACTGAAAATGACCAATCAAAGGTATAGATTATTTCATGACTATTGTTTTCCGATTTTGGAATCTTACGATACGATTCATGATTTCGTTTGTAGGAAAGAAGTATTTCAGAATAAGTTGGAATGGAATGGTTAATGGATCATGAAGAATGTTGAATGAGTAAGATGTCAACATATAAGGGCTTCAAGAGTTATGGTGAAATTCTTAAGAGTATTAAGTCTCTTTTGATGATGGGGTTACATTAGAATACTTTTTATATTTTGTGGAACCCTGATGTTTAATATATGAAAATTTTATTCAAGGAATAGTTATCTGTTCTTTTGTGGAAACATTAATAAAGAACAATTTGGGTTTATATGATCCTTAATTTTGAGGTAATTATGGGTTACTATATGTTATGATAGAAGTGAAAGGCATGAGATAAAATTGAGGTTAAATTATGTTATGGTTATTTTTGATGATTTTATCTCTTTTTGGGGAATGATTTGAGAATTATATAGTTTTGGAAAAAGGACAACACGCAGACCGTGTGACAACCCGTCACGTCGGACAAAGCTGCGGGAATCGAACCCACAACCAAAGTGCAACTGGTATTTATCACCTACCACTGGACTACGTGAAGTCCCTGGTTAGTTTGACTGATTATTTTTAGTTAGATGATTTTATGAAGTAAGAGTAAGTTGACGTTGGGTTATCTATGTAAATTTATTAACCTATCATGGAGGATATGTGATTAGGTTAATTACTTTTCAATACGAGACTTTATGTGCAACTGATGTTGTTTGGAGATAAATGTTATGATTTAACATGGAAGACTATGTGACTAAATCCTTAAAATATTTGGGTTTCAACCTTAGTTTGGTTTACTTTGAAGAATTTTATGGACAAATTGTTTATCGAATTGTCCTCGTTGAACTTTGGGTTTTGTTGGACAAATTTTGGAGATTAAGAATAGATTTTCTTTTTATAAAGGGTTATCCTTTTCTGGATTATCTGCTCTTGTAATAACCTTTTTGGTTTTGTTTTCGGTAAAATTCTGAAGACATGGGAAGTATATAGTTCTCTTTTGTGGATTAGGTGATTTTATAGAAGTTGACTATAGGACTCTTAATGTGAACAAGTCTTCCTAAATACTCGTCTTTTGGAGAAAATATGAGTTTGTGTAAGGAATCTAATAAAATTTCAAAGTCAACATGATATGTTATTATGTTTCCTTATGAATAAATTCCTCAATAAAAATTAACTTAAAACAAAAATGTTGTCTGTTAACTTTTCCTACCGGGGAATCAAATACCGTTTAACCCATCACAATTTTGTGATTTTCTTGTCGTTAACTTTCTCTTAGACATGTTTACTATCACTCTCCATCAGAACATGACCCTTTGTTTTTTCCTCCATGTCCATATTATCATACTTGGAATCCTAGTATGGCTTAACTCGGGTGACCTTTGTACTTATCTTTCTTTATTTTAAAGTGATTGTTTTACCGACTCTTGTTCCGATGTGGGACTTTCAAGGATGTTTCCAAGCCCAATTTTAAAAATTGTGAGGAAACAATTCCAAAAAGGGGGGATGGATGTAACACCCCAGGTAAATAAAGAATATGGGATTTTATATATTTATCCATATTTGTGAATAAAATATTAATATAACTTTAAAGGGGATTCTATGCTCAATGGCGTACCCAACACGCAACAACGAGTTTCTTGGGAATCTTATGTTGCACTCTAATAATATTATTTTAAATGGTAGTTAACACCTAGTCGTTGTAATGGAGGGAATGAACAGAACTATCAAAAAAATGATTATATATGTTTTTCAAATATTTTTACTCTTTACAATAAATGTTATAGGATTAAAAATGAGAATAAATCCAATCTTAAGCATGGAATACACTAATATTTTTAAAAGATTATTTTACTATCTTTTAATGGAAAACCATTTTTAAATCTATCTTTTGACAATTTAATAATCTATGTTTGTCAAAATAAACTTATTCTTTATGATTGGTACATCAAAATTTACTTTGTGTGAATTTTTGGTATTTTTCCGATAATGTTCATTTTTTAATGAATAGTGAAAATGTTGTATTTCAATTCAAAACCACTTTTTAATCTAATTTATTTATATTATTATATTATCTTTTTAATTGGCTTTAAAGTTAAATTAGAATATATTTTTACCATTTAATCCAATGGTGGTCATTGGAATCAATTTCACATTGAAATTGGACTTAAACTAGTGTCAATCTTTTGATACTTATTGTTTCATAAAAACACGATATTTGTCATGATAGTGTGAATTAATTATTAAATTAATTAATGCATATTATATGTGTTGAATTTTTTAAAATAGAAATCATTTTTGAATTCAAAATATCAAATATAGCTTAGGGTGACGTTTTGGAATATTTGTGAAAAACATCAATTTTTGATGAATAGTGAAACCACTAAGTGGTAGTTAAAGAAACTAATTTTTCGTTTAAATGAAACTTTTCCACTTCTGTGATTTTATTTTCAAAAATCCAACATAAATGGTTGTCATTAAGAAGTAAAATGTGTTTCATTGAGATTAAAATATTTTTTCGGTGAATAGTAACTTTTAAATTCTTAATCGCGATTAGAGGTAATTAGTGTAGTTTAAGGTAAAAATAATGTTTTAATAATATGTGATGAGCTTGACACATGTCCTACCCTCATTGGATGTGTCATGGCCGACCAATAAAATCCATGGGTCAACTTGGAGACCCCATGGAGCCACTTTGGTTGTGAAATTACATAAATAACTTTTTATTTAATGTTAAAGTAAACATGACACAAACATGAGTTATTTTAATAAAACAATTTTTACATGGGATTATACAAGTCATATTTTTTATTATAAATAGTCATTGGAAATATAATAGTATATTCTACATCATAGTATTTTTTTTATAATTTTTAGACATTAAATAAATTAAATTATTTATGATATCATGATGATGCAGCGAATACCTCATTAATAAAGGATTTAAATAAAATGAAATGATAATGTAAAATCTATAACCTAAACATTTCCAAAACCTATTGGATGGGTGTATTTCGAACCCTTATCACCTTACCCTATAATTATATCAATGTGGGTCCTTTTGAATCCGAAACTCATTTTGAAATAATGTAAAATTTCTTTACATTCCAAGAGTGCCCCTCCTCTCCTCTTATAAAAGGCCCCCACCCCTACCTCCTTACCCACACTTCCAAAGCCTTTGGCTCGGCCAAAACCTTCCCATTTTGTCTCTCCACATCCCTATCTAACTCTTTAAAGCCTCATATTGGGCAGAAGTCTTTCCAAGGAAGCCTTTTAGCTCAAACCAAAGGGAGTTACCTGATTTTAAGGTAATGTCTTCACTTGAGTCCTTTTGTTTTATTTTGTTTCTCCAACCCCCAAAAACTCTTTTAATTCATTTCTTTTGTAACAACTCCAGTATCTTCAATATACTATGATGTTTTTATAATAAGTATTTGAGCTACACTTACACACACCTTCGTCTAATGTTTAATGAACATACTATTTCTGTGGTTGGCGATTTTCTGCCTCACGAAACGATTATTGTTCGATATTATTTTAACACCTTTAATGGTGGCAATTATGATGTCACTGTATTTTATATATGATATATATGGTATTTATGATTACTATATGCTTTTTTATTTTATATTTAAACCATAACATTATTCTTTTCATGTTGTGTAAATCCGATAATTTCATATGAGGAAGTGCGGACTACCGCCCCCTCAAGTGATGTGACTCGTACATGCAATAAATGTAATGTATAAAGAATGAAATTAATGAACATATTTGACCTATATTACATATATATTATACTGGAATTATTATATATATATATATATATCATTTATTTTTAATTCCATTAATATGAAAAAGAAAAAAATGAAAGTAGCGTTCATGCGTACGTACGGCCTACCGTCTCCATGAACGGTGATTTTCGTTATTTATCTCCAAATGATATGGAATAGTGTAAAGTGAATATGCAGTAGATATATATGATATATATGATATATAAATCATGATTATAACTCTGTATATAAAGGATACATGAACAACTTGTAATTATAAAGAGCATATTTTGACTGAAGTATCAATGATCGTTTAAACGACCGTTATTAACTAAAATAATTACATAGTGTTCATGACATGGAAATAAGTGATATAAAAGGAATAATGAACATGAAAAAGGTTCTTATGGAATTAGAAATTAACTCAAGTTTATTATTCAGGAGATTAAAGAACGATCGAGTGAAGTCGGACCCGAGGTAAGGGATCCTACCTCTCTCTTTCTTTGCAAGTACTCTCTTTTATGTCATTTCTTTTATACTCCATGTTCTTATGTTGGAGGATGTTCTTTTATGTTCCAATTTCTGTAATTTTTATGTAATTATAGACCCTATTTGATCTCATAAATCCATTTTTGGACGTTTTATGTGGCGTCGTTAGGCTGCCGAATTTTCATATTGGGATTTTCATCTCACTTTTTGTTCCCGTGAGATCCATGCTACATTGGCCACTATTTCATTTTTTTTGTGGTGTAAGTACTGCCCATTATTTTAATATTAGTATAATATAATCTCATTTATAGGTAGTTACATCTTCATTGTATGACCCTTCTTTCATGGGGTGTACGTTTTGAAATCGGTAAGGGAACCTTTCACCCTCCTCTTTTTAAAAGACATCTCTTGTTATGTCTTTTAATTTACATCTTTTTATGTTGGGATATGTTCTTTTATATCCTAATTGATGTAAATTTTATGTCCAAGTGATGAGATTCCCTTTTTATCTCTCATCAACTAATTTTCTGAATTTTGAAGTGATGCCGTTAGGCTGTCGAATTTTACCAAGGGAACTTTTTAACCCAATTTTGATTTCTATGGGTTCAACATGTAGTTATTGAATATGTCATCCTTTGAATATGTGTGAATGGCCTTTTATTGTTTCACACTTAATATCCACTTATATTGGGTGTATTTATATTTGTCACCCATAATATTGAGATTGATTTATCCTTAATTTAAGGATACCTTCTTTATAAGGGATTTCATCACATTTGACATTTCTATTGAGACATCATTGTTGTTATGCACCAATTCACTCTTATATGGTGTATATACTGTCCTTTGGAATATTATATCATGAATCTGTTTATTCCCATGATATTATAAAGTTCTGACTAAATGTTATTCTCAATTATTGTATTCATGTGTCTCTAATTTTGGTAAAACCCCTTTAACCAAAATATCGCTTTAAATGTTTTAAATATTTGTTCTTATTAATATCCATGTTTTCAAAATGGTTTTAAGTATTTATTTATATCGATATTAAGGGTTTAAAATTTTAAAAGCTTCAAGGTGGTATGGGACACTTTTATTCAAAAATCTTTTTATTAAATGTTTTAAATGGTTTTGGAAATGGTTTCTTTTTGGATGGATTCATTATTTCAAAATACTAAAATGTTATATTGTGATTGAAATGTGGAAATGTTATGTTTCCTTTATGCATGTTTTATGTGATACGTTTATGTTATGGTTCTTGGGCATTGTTATGAAAACAGGTGGTTCCATGATAAACTAAGGGCTGGTGAGCCCGATATAGCTCTCCAATGAATTGGGTAACGCGAAGGAGTGAAACGTTAAGGTTTCTCCGAAGAGATTTAGGGAATATACTGTGGTGGGTATTCCAAACGTAACCAAGAGGGTTACTCCATACGTAAGAATATTATGAATGCCTCAAGTTACCTTTATGTCGTGTGATTTATATGATTTATTCATGATTTGATGAGGTATGTTAACGTGCTTATGTTTTATGGGTAAAGTATGATTTAATTCTTATGTATATATGAACATATGTTTCATTTCCATATTTTTATAACCCATACTGATCTTTTTATGCTCATCCCATGTTTTTTTGAAATGTTTTTCACAGGTCAAGGGAAAGGTACATGATATGATGATTGTGTCAAGGAAGTGTCAAGAATGAATCCATGTTTTATTTTAAATATATTTCCATTGATAGAAAAAATGAATACTATCTTTATGTAACCACTTTGTTTATATGTGGAGGGTAATGTAAGTTTTATGTTATAATTATCTAAAACTATAATCCTGAAAAGATCCTCATTGTGTAATCTTGTATTAACTCAAGATTAAGTAAGGTTTAAGGATGGGGCCTTATATTTTTAGTCCCATGTTTTCAATTTCATGTACCTAGTATTCAAAAAAAACAAGACTTCAAGATCCATGGCTTGTTTTCTGATGTATAATTATGCTTAAAATCATGTAATAATTTATGTAAAATGCTAGGGTTACTATAGTTGGTATTAAAGGATGGTCTAGTTATTTTTGGAGATTATGAATATATAACTTTAGTGAGAACCTTAAGGATGAGGATACGTATAATAAAACACCCCTAAATTTTTCTAAGTATAGAGTGAGTGGTTTATCATGAAAATACATCCTTGTCTGGATACAAACTGGTAGGGGTGGCTCTCACACAAATTTATATAAGGGTAAAACCAGAAAAACCACTTCGAGCTAGAATCAAATGGGAACCAGTGCATGATGATGGTCTTTATTGTACTCGTGGTTTGACAATCTTGGGGGATATTATTTGGTAAAATCATGAGCTTGGTACAAACCATTATTAATGGAATAAAAGAATCCCATACAAATATTAGTTAGGAAATGGATTAAGGATAACCTAGATTGAAAAATAAGAAAACACAAGATAGGATATATATCTCCTTTATAAGTTTATCCTCTTATGTTCTAAGATACCTTTTTATGATCAATAGCTAAGTATTCAAGCCCCATAAGTTTCATTCTTTTTCTTAGTTAATGTAGGAAAATAGAAGAACAGTTGAAAACAATCATTTAGATAGGGAATGCGATGATTTCCCTAACGATATTCCTGATATGATAGTAAATGTTTCTCAACATATCATGATATTACTTTCTCCGCTGGCACAAGTTATGAATAATAACTTCAATCATGTCGAACATCATCCTCCTCAAAAAAAGAACATGTTTTTGTTGACTCCATTATATGTGAAATGCCTCCCATGATTGTTGGATCTTATAATACCCTCCTTGTAAAACACTATATTAACTCCATTGAAAAGATATTATCTATCCTCTCATTCTAAAAATAAGAGAAAGTCATACTGGTAGTCAATCATTTTAATGTAGAAGCTGATAAGTGGTGGAAACTACTCAAGAATACTATGCCCCATGAGAAAATTGATTCAATGGATTAGGAAGAATTCAAGAGATGGTTTGTGAATAAATAATTTCCCCATAACCCTATCCCGTGATGGAAATAAAGTTTCACTTACTCAATCATAAGGAAGATGAGTCAATCAGGGAAAATGAAAAAAACATTGCAAGGCTTGCATGGTATGCCACTAGAATTGTCCTGAACACTGAAAGCAATGTGTATCGCTTCTTTAGTAGACTGAATCCAAGAGTAAAAAAACAAATTGGAAATTTTGAGTCTTTGAAACCTATGAGGGAAATTTTCATTTGTGTCATTAATGTTAAAATAGAGATTAGAGACTCCTTGTGGTATCGTGGGGCTAACGACAAAAAGATGAAAATAGAATCTTATGTGGGTTGTTTTGAAAATAAATTCCATGAGTTAAATAATCCTGATCATACCATATATAAAAATATGGGGAAGAATTATCCTGGTAACTATCCAAAGGGAACTAGTAATTGCCTCAAATGTGGAAAGTTGGGACATCTTGCTAAAAACTACCAAATAGATAAGAAAAATAACACTAATTTGGAAAAAGAAAAGAAGGTTCAGATTAACCCTCATCCTATAGTGTAGTGTTACAACTACAAGAAGCATGGGAATTATGTGAAAATTTTACCTAAGCCAAGGGTTGTTAGAGGATATAAACAACAACCTCCTAGGAAAATAGGAAGGGATTATGCTATAACTGTTACTAAGGTGGATCTGGCCAACTATGTAGTGACATGTATGCTAGTTATTTATTCAAAAATAGAAAACGTATTATTTTATTATTCTTTTTTTCATTCATTCATATCTTTAAGGATTACATGAAATATTCAAACACCACCTCAAAATATTGAGTATATGTTATCTATGAGAATAGAAAATTAGGAAATTATTGTGTCCAGGGTTTATAACTCCTCCATAGTAAATATTTGTGGACTGAACCTCCCAGAAAATCTTATCATTATTCTTTTAGTGAAGTTAGATGTTATCTTGGTCATGAATTGGATATCTTTATATAAACTGAACATCAACTATCGTTAAAGGGAGATCACTCTTCATATATAAAAGAATAGTCCAATTCATTAGAAGTGTAAGGAGAAAGATGAATCTCCATTACAATCATTGTATCAATTGTGGATATTAATTCCTTATGAGCAATAATTTCTTGCTAAAATGTTTGAGAGAAAGGAGAAAATAATGCTCAATGATATGCCCATCGTGAGAAATTACACTGATATATTACCCTATGAGTTGCCCACTCTTCCTCATGATTGAGAGATTGAGTTCTTAATTGATCTTATTCCTGGATATCTGCCTATATCAAATGAAACTTATAGAATGGACACCATAGAGCTGGAGGAGATGAATAAGACGTTACATGAGAATCTGGAGAAGGGTCTTATATTCCCAAGTGCTTCACCGTGGGGAGCTCCAGTACTATTTTTCAAGAAGAAGTATGGTTCAATGCACCCCTACATTGATTATCCTAAGATCAATAAAATCACGATAAAGAACAAGTATCTCCTGCCACATATATATGACTTGTTCGATCACCTTTTTAGGGCCAGTTATTTCTCTAAGGTGGACCAACAGTTGTGATATCACTAATTAATAGTGAGGAAGGATAATATTTCCAAGACATTTTTTTGAACAAGGTATGGACACTATGAATTCATAGAGATGCCCATAGGACCCACTAATTCCCCATAAATATTCAGGGAATTAGTAAATAGTCTTTAGAGATTACCTCAAAACAATTGGTAGACTTTACCGATGATATTCTGATATACTCTAGGAGTAAGCTTGAACATGAGGAGTATTTTAATATTATGTTTGAGACATTGATAAGGGAGAAACAATATGAAAAGTACATGAAATTTGAGTTCAGGATGGAGGAATTATTATTTTTTGGGGAATGTTATCACCAGACATTGGATATCTATGGACCCTTCCAAGAAAAAGGAAATATAAGAGTGGACCATGCCAACAACTGTAATGGAGATCTACAACATTCTGGTTCTATCTAGGTTTTATCGACTATTTATTAATAAATTTTCATAATTGAAAAACCCAATGACCAAGATGACATTGAAAGGAGTAATGTTTTTTTGGACTTAGGAATTTGAAGACTGGTTTAAGGATTTGAAAAAGAGGCTTATCACTATGCCAATACTCACTCTCCTAACATGTGGAGAACACTTTTTGGTGTACAATGATGCTTAAAATAATTTCTTAGGTTGTGTGCTGATTAAAAATGATAAAATGATAGAATATGCCTCAAGGGAGCTGAAAATCCATGAGAAACAAATACTAGGTATGATCTAGAGTTCGTGGTTCTAATATTTATGTTAAAAATTTGGTAGCATTATCTCTATGAAAAGAAGTGTAATACATATACTAATCACAAGAGTCTCAATTATATAATCAAACAAAAAGAGATTAATATGCACCATCAAAGATGGATAGAGCTCATCAAGGATTATGAGGGCCCAATAAACTACCATCCTAGTAAGAAAAATACACTGAAAGATGCTCTGAGTAAAAAGGTTCCTGAATCATTATTAATGATGATAATTGAAAATGATATATGCTTTTTAGATTTTCATAGGATGAAAATGAGAATCATTAAGGGAGAGAAATCATCAATTATTTCTAAAATTATTATTTAACCATCCCTCATGGAAAAAATAAATGATGCTCAATGAAAAGATGTGGAAATTATGAAAATGGTGGAAGCCATTTGAAATGGTAAATCCAATGATTTTTTGATTTATGAGAAGGGATTTTTAATATTTGGTTCATGATTATGTAAAACATCCGATCTAGAGATAATGAAGGAGCTTCTGAATGACGCGCATAGATCAACATTCTCTATCTACCTAGAGAGCACAAAGATGTATCAACATCTCTAGGTTAACTTTTTGTGAGACAATATAAAGAAGGATATTGTTAAATATACATCAAAATGTCTGTTATTTCAATAAGTGATGGCTGAAAGACAAAATTATAAGGAGATGATGAAACCAATACCCATACCAACATGGATGTGGGAGAACATTAACATGGACTTTTTCACTAGAAATCCAAGGACATCTAGAAGAAAAAATTCTATGTGATTCATTGTTGATCGTCTTACAATGACAATTCACTTTACCAAAATTGAAGAGGATTTCTCATTGGATAAAATTGAAAAGATATATATCAAGGATTTGGTAAGGCTTCAGGAAGTTCTACTATCTATTATATCCAATACAGATCTGATGGTCACCTCAAAGTTCTAGAAAAGTTTCCAACATGCTTTGAGCACTGAACTAAACATCAGTATGGCATATCATCCTCAAATTTATGGCCAATATGAGTGAGCTATTCAGATTCTTGAATATATGTTGATACTATGTTCTAGGGAATTTAATGGAATATAAGACCAACATCTTCCACTGTAAGAATTCTTCTAAAACAATATTTTCCACTTCATCATTCGAATGGCAGTTTTTGAAGCCCTTTAGGGTAAACGGTTCAGAACACTAGTGTGTTGGGATAATGTCAGTGAGTGTAAGAAGATGGGAGCTAAAATGGTCAAATAAATGGTGGGGAAGTTAAAAACCATTTTTCATCACATCAAGGTATCATAAAGTCAAAAAAAAAGTGTTGTTCATATAATCATCAATAAGTCCTTCAGTTCAAAGATGGGGACCGGTTATTTCTAAACATATCTCTGTGAAAGAAGGTTATGAGGTTCGGGAAGTACGGAAAGCTATGTCCTAGGTACATCGGCCCCTTTGAGATTCTTGATCAGGTCAAGGATTTGGCTTATCGACTAGCACTTCTACCTACCATGGCCAACGTACACGATGTATTTCATGTATCCCTCTTAATGAAGTACATACCAGACCCTTCACATGTTCTCTCTTGAGAGGTGGTACAATTGGACAATGATCTTTCTTCCGAGGAGCGGCCAGTGAAGATCCGGGATAGTATAAATAAAGTTTTACAAAACAAGACTGGTCACATGCTGAATGTAATACGGGAGAACCATAAGTAGGATGGAGAAACATGATAACTAGAGGATGTAATGAAGGAAAAGTATCCACAACAATTTATGGAATAGAATGTAAAATGAAATTTTGAGGTAGAAATTTCATAAGGGAGGAGTAATGTAACGACCCAATGTTTTGTCAATAGAAATTGTCTTATTATAATTATGTCATATAATCACATGAAATAACCATATAATAAACTACTAAATTCTATGTGACCTTTATACATAATATTTCAAATTCTGTGATTTGAATTTCTAAAATCATACCTACACAGTTGTGATCTGTAAGAAGATTGGAGTCCGATAAGAAATTTTTATTTTAATTGTAACTTCCCTTTATGAATAGTATTATTACCCTTATAAATCGTAATATGAACCTTGTGAATATTAAATCATCAAAAAGAATAATCACCCCCCCCATGAATGCATAAATAAAATTTAAGCATTTTATTAGTGATAATATGATCATAGTAAAAGTATTGGTTTTTTTGAATGTCATAAATACCTAATTAACATTATTAAATTAATTTAAAAGAATATTTAATTTACAAAAATGTTTTCATAAATTAGAATATTTATTTCTTCTGGTTTTAAGATAATTTTATAATCCCTTATGTTGTTTTTCAGTGCACCATTATATCAATTATAGTTTTAAAATCTTTATTTTTCATGTAAATTATGATTTTAATTAAAAAATAAATTAATCGTATATAGAAAATTATTTTCGTAAAATGGATGTCATTTTTGGATTTTACATGTCAATAAATGTTTGTGGTGAATTTTTTGGGATTATACTAAAATACTTGAATTTTTTTATGAACAGTAACATATGTTATTTCACAATAAATTCGAAAACCAGAATTTATGCATCATGCATGAGTCATGGATGATGTAAATGGGTAGTCATTCAAACTCACATGCAGCCTTTACTATTTTTTGTCACAATAATCAGTACTAATTTTTTTTTGGAAAAATAATAATAATCGATTAAAATATTATGAAAACCCTCATCCCATCCACTATAAAAACCACACACACTCCCCACTTATATTCACTCCTCTAAAGCATTTTTCATTCCCTAAATTCTTCCCAAATCTCTACCCAAGATCCCCCCCATATCCATAATCCATTTGTCTCATTAAAACTACAAATCCTCTCCCCATAATAGGCTCTCAAGAAGGATTAAATCAAGAGGTAAATACCTTTTTTTCTTTACTTTCATTTTTTTCATGTTCTGTTGTTCTCTTTTCTTTCCTAACCTCACCTAATTCATATGGTATGAAAAATCCAGTACCCCAAATGTAATTTAATGTTGTAATTATAATTGTATATTTCTTTATCATCTCTTTTTACCCCTCATTTTATACGAAATAAATGAAAACACCATCCAAGATGTGTTAATTTATCACATTCAAGGATGACAAGTTATCAATTTCTTATACCATCTTAAATTAAGGGCATGAAACCATTTATATGGTCAAATAAAACTATTAATCAATTATTTTTTCTTATGTGATGTTCTATAATCCTTCTTCACACATAATATAAAATAATAATACCAAACAAGGTAATTGTGAGAAAACTCGCTAAATTAATCCAAGAGTTTATCATTAATGATTTATATACTGATTCACCTTCGCGTAAAATAAGAAATTGAATTTTATAATCATGTAATCTTCTATATGTTCCCAAATTTCATATAAATTAAATTCTCGAAAACCAAATTCATTCTACATTATTATCCATACATGAATATAAGTCAACTTATCATTAAAACCAAGGAAGAAAACACTCCCAAACAATGAAATTAAACTTCTTAACTCGTAAAAAAGAACATTAATGAACATAATAAAGATATAATAAATCATTAGCATTTAGTGGAGGTTATTTAATTTTTAATTAATGAACCTAATTAGATTATTTAGGTCATTAAGATCACACGAAGAACACCATCGGGCTTAAGGTAAGGGATCCTCTCTATCTCACTCGTATTCAAGAATGTATTCTATGTTATTACATTTTATGTGTAATTACAAATGATGGGGTATGATATTTTACCACCCCCATACATACCTAATTTTATGTAAAATATGAGGAACCCATTTATCTATCATTAATCCCACCTATGTACACTCGATACCGTACTGATATTTTGTAAGGGATGTTACCCAAACCTTCTATATTCCTTTGGGTTGGTCCAACCATCTTTTTACCCAAACAACGTTTTCATTTATTTTCATGTGAACCTTATAAATACTATTTTTATTCTTCAAATTCATTTTTCACGATTGATACATTATTTTTTTGGGGATATACATGTTTTTAAATTATTCCCTCCTCAATATTTTTCAATAAGCAAACATGTTTTAAGATATCTTCTCGATTTCGTACCCAATTCTATGTGCACTCTACCTTATGTTTTATGCCTCGGTGGTTTTTATAATACCAATGTTTTATAATTATAACCTTATTGGATAACTTTTTCTTATTTACAAAATATTATTCTCTTTTCTATTTTAAATGTATGTTAGTGTTTTACTTAAAACCGCACTAAAATCTTTTAATGCTAAAAATTCTAAAATACTTTTTTTCTATGTTGTCACTTCTATTTGAAATTACATACCATGATATATTACTATTTTACCTTATTAATTTCTAATAATGTTCTAATTCCTTACATACATGGAAACTTTTACGAGACGCCCATTCATTATGCATTTTGACAGGATTATGATACATGTTTTTTTCCATGGGTGACCAAAAGTTTATGATTGCTTATGTATGATTCTATATGTGGAAATAATATTCATGAACATGATAATATGGGTGCACCAAGATATCACTCCAATATATTGGGTAAATTTTAGTCTCATCAGATGTTATGTGCAACATTCTCGGTGGTTAGCCTTCACTCGTGCCCCCATGTGAAACAGCCTTGGTGGTCAACCTTGACTTGTGCTCCTCTATGTTAAAATAACATTGGCTCATTAGAAATTCAAGATATATGTTTGTTCCACATTACTATGAGTTCATTTTTATATGATTACATGTTTATGTGTTATGATTACATGTCTTCCATTCCATTTATTTTCATTTTTCCATGACATTTAACCCATGTGTTAATGTATTATAGTAGGTTTTCCCTTACTAGGATTTTATATCTTCCCATCATTCTTGTGATACCCAAGGTACCCTTGGTAGTTGTAAGGTATCAAATTAAGTTAGGATATTTTTATTAATATCAAATAATGAAGTTTTATTAGTCCCATATTTTCAATTTTATTTACCTAGTCTTCAAACACACAAGACATATAAATCCTTGTCTTGTTTTCTGATGTATAAGTATGATTAAAATCATAAAATGTTTTGTGTAAATTTTTGGGGTCTCTATAGAAATAATCCATCAATATTACATAATATCTCATCTTTTCATCATCTCTTAGCAATATGGGTCCACAAATGTCAATATTCACCATTTCAAGCACTCTTTAATACCATTAATCTTTCTTCTATAAACATTTTTATAGTGATATTACACTATTTTAATGTATTTCATTAGTTAGTATGATCAAGTGATAAGTTAGGGATATAATAAAAATCATTAAATTTTACCATATCTTCAATGGATTTTTGGTTCAAAGGGATAGTACATTTATTACATAACATATTTTTTCCTCCTTAAATTGAAATGACATATCTTTTCTTCCACCCACAAGATAGATATTCCCATTTGTATGCTTACCCTATATAACTATTGTACCTTCATTTCTTTTGATGGTACAATGCTTTTTTCCTAAATAATATTGTATGTCCTAAGTCACATAACTAAGTAATTATAATCATGTTTTGACTAACACATTCAATAACTAAAACATATCTGTGCCATATATCTTTTTTTCCAAACATGGATTTTCTTGAGCCAATAATCATATGGCCTTATTTATTTTTAAAATTGACAACACCTTTTTTGGAATACATGATCTTTATGATAATATCCTTACATATAATCCTATATAATGTTCATCCAATATCACAGATCCAAATAAAATCAGGGTTTTATTCATTTTAATAAATCTATGTAACAACATCCTACTCATCTTTTTTCTTTTTGATCAATATGATTGAAATTATGCCAAATATTTAATTATATTATTGATCTCTATTATTGTTTGATTGACTAACATTATCTTTAAATTCTACAAATTTATTTTCCATTTACATCTCATTCAATGATTCATTTATCTACTACATACAACCATATTGGGTCTACATTGACCAATTACTCAACACTGTGGATGAGAAAAATTTGTCTATGTTTATTAATCCTCCAAACCAATAATTGTGACCATAAATAAAATTATTGGAATATATAAATCTATTCGAAAACCTCCTTTACTCTTGTTCCCTTGGGTACCTCATTTTTATAAAACAATGGTTTTGGTAATGTCCCATATATATACCCAACAATAACAGCTGATACAATGTTCATTCAAGTGTGTCATTTTTTCAACAATGTTTGTCCCATTGGGTTCTCTGAATCATATGATTCAGTTTTTTCACCCAAATCAAGCATTAATTATTGGACGAGTACTTGTAGTTTTTAATTAATCATCACTAATTTATGTTTATGATCATTCCCTATACCACTTGTGTTTTTTTAATGTATCATTTTCCACTTTTGTAAATTCTTTAACTGTTCTTTTAATCCATTATACTGTAATTTCCCTTTATTCATTGCATATCTGTCCATATCTCCCAATGTCATACCAATGTATAAGAGTTTATCCTCATCATTTAAATTTCTTTTCCTAGTAAAAAGTTCTTCCACATTTTAATTGATATGTTTGACATGATCCTTTACTATGTTATTTATCTGATTAATATCCCTAGACTATTATTCAACGTTGATCATATACTCAAAATCATTCTCAATGCTTTCCTAATATTATATATAGTGTTTGGAATCATGAAATAATCTATTGAATTTATTATTTTATCTTTATAAATATATATATCCTCTAGAGACACCTTTAATTATATGTATAGAACAAATTTTACCTATACTTATCCTTCATCATTGTATATATATTACCCTATATAGTGATTTTCTAAATATACAAACATAAAATTTTATCTTTTGTATTTATAATATTTAATTTTTTTAGCCTCAGTTTTATCTAAAATATCATTTTCATAAGAGTATACATTCTTATTTCTAAATTAATTTTTTTAATGTGTTCCCTACCATTTGTGTTAGTTGAAGACTTCATTACCGGAATTTCACCATTGTCTTCATTATTGTCTTTAATCTAATTGGGACACATTGATACAAGATGCTCAACCTTCCCATATCGAAATCAATAATGCAAATGTTTCCCTTTAATATTTTTTTATCCTCTATAGATTCAATTAATTTATTTATATCAATTTATCCACATATACTTCATTTTTTTTATGACGATCTTCATCATGACTTTGAATTACACCACATTAGACATCCCCCTTTTCAAAAATTCATTGTCATCTTATGAAATCTCATGTATGACAAGAGTACTATGTAATCTATAAAATGTAATCTCCTTTGGTTCTTTGTCCTCCAATATAGTGACTTTCAAATTGAACTACGGTGGAAGTGTTCTCAATATAATTTTTATGATATTTAATAAATTGTTGATTTATCTAAGACCATGAATTTCCTTTACAAAAACATTCACCCGATCAAATAATAAATAAATATAATCATTAGGATGCATCCTTAGTTTCACATACATATTCCCAAAAACCTACAATTTTTCTTCTCAAAATTCTAAATCACACACACACACACACACACACACATATATATAATATTTATCCACATATAATGTGATAAATTAAAAAAATGACCTTTTTGTAGATTATGAGGGAATAGTCTCCCCTTAATCTTTTCATTCCTATAGAGTAAAAATACAATTATATTTGGTACGCTTATGATAAAGATCCACTTTTCAGACATCCTAAAATACCCTACATCTCATATAAAAAATTGTTCATTCATTATTATTGGATTCATTTTTGCATCATATTATTCACAGTAGATATTTTTTCCATCAAGGATTAAAATCCTTTTCTGATAAAAAATTTCCATTACTTCCAATAAGAGGGAAAATATTAGATTAATATTTCCATTTGATAATAAATGATGTCCATACCAGGTTAGATAAGTTAAGAGGGTAATGAAACATGTTAAGAAAAATTAAAATAAATTTCCCTTTATGAATCATGTTTCATTATTAGACCAAACATGCATCCCTTCTTCCCAAAGTAATAAATGAATAATATTAAATTATATATAGGAATCGAAAATTTGACTTCGTTCACAATATCTATGATAAATATAAGGAGAAAAATTAAGAAACAATCCAATATAAAATATCCACTATAGAACACTTTTATTACAAAATTCAATATGGACTCACTTCCCCACATGGTTTAACACCATTAATGATTTGAAATCTAACTTCTATCTATTAGTTGAAATGAACACACAACTCCTCTAATAAAAATCTATAGATGATATATATTATATTTAAATTGGTTCAACCTTAAATTATTATTTCTTTATTATCATTTCTTCGAATATATATAAATATACTTCATGGTTGATTTTTTTCATGGATCGTGTAACCCTTGATAGCTTGTGTGGTCTCATGACTCCTAGTATGAATCCCTAAGAACACAACTCCTATTTAATTACCTGATCACATGACTCTTGACGTGAATTTTTACATAAATAACCCTTTCATAGATATTATATCTCAAAACCTCCATCTCATCACATGAAACTTGTTTGGTTTCATATAATGTCCATCACTTCACACAAAAATTCACATGTACTTCCACTGACTCATCTTCAAACTCTCCTCCTTCAATTCCCATAAAACCCCTTCTATGGACTTTTCTTAAAATCAATATATTTTATAAAATTATTCTTTAACATATAATGGTTTAATGAGGTATTTATAGGCCTAAATCCACAACTTTACCTCTATAAAACATTCTTGATTTTTCATTCTAGTGATTTATGAAAACAAATTCCCCTTCTTCTTATGATCTCAAGATCCATTTGATATTATTCATAGGACCTTCATCATGTGTCACAAGACTCTCTTACATGGTTATTTTAACTCCATTAAATTGATTAAAATGAGTAAAACATATGATCTATTAGATAATATGTGATCACTTCATTCCAAGTTACCTTTATAAATTTCAATCTTATCGAGTGTTTCTTCATTCATGTGATCAATATCTACACTCACATGATATATTTCATTTTATGTAAATTCATGATCACCAAAGAATTAGTTGATCACCTAAAACCTCCAAATTCCTTCCATAATTTATCTATTTAGGAATTATGTTCTAAAAAGTTTCCTTATCTAATGTATCCAAAAAAATATAAACAACTTCAGGCATAATTTGACAACCATCATTATTCAAAAACTATTTTCATTTTCAAAAAACACAATAAACCAAAAAAACCATCTAGCGATATTTTTTTCCAATCATTTTTAATGGAATATTTTCCACATAAAATATAGGGTGATTAATGAAGGAATGCATTTCTTTGTGATAAATTTTTTTATGTTTATTTTATTTCATGCAAATATGGAATTCAACTTAAAATAGTTATACCTTTTGATATGTAAGTCTGTATTGGATCCACAAGTTATAAAATTGAATCTAGTGAAATGAAATATTTCAATGGCTATAGGGATCCCAAGAAAAACTATTTTATAAATCAAAAAATGTTCCTAGAATACCCTAAAAATAGTTCTCAAGGAATTCATACCATTTTCAGTTGTAATTTTGGAAATTCATGGCTAAATCCAAGTGCAATATTCTCATCAACATGTCACTAGGTTGATGAATTTTTTTGAGGAATCTATATCCCTCATTGAGTGAAAAAAATAAGTAACATCGAGACATATTTTTCTTCTTATTTTACCATGGATATTTGTTTTAACACAAACCAAAATTTTATGGTTTGACTGAATATTTTGTCATGGATTCTATATAAATGTATTTGGATTGAGTTTCACATTTTCCAAACCCCCCCCCATTAGAGTTGGATTGCATTGGAATGAAAATAATTTGATTCTAACGTAATATAGGATAATTTTCCATATTATTTGAACACCGGGTGGGGTAATATAGATGACTCACAAGTGGGAGGATTCTAAAAAAATTATGCTTCCAATTAAAGGTCTTCTATCACCATGACGATAATATCAACATAATGTGTTTATGTTTCCAAGAGA
This sequence comes from Viscum album, assembly GCA_963277665.1. Classification (NCBI taxonomy): domain Eukaryota; kingdom Viridiplantae; phylum Streptophyta; class Magnoliopsida; order Santalales; family Viscaceae; genus Viscum; species Viscum album. The sequence goes on along the minus strand of OY728140.1, from coordinate 1,719,182,445 downwards.
AATAATCTAGTCAAGTAACGTAACAAAGACTTAGAGTACCTCTAATTAAATATTTTTAAATTTCACTAAATGGATAATTTGAATTGAGGTGTTTATGTTGAAATATTGGATATTAATCTCAAATATTTTGGGAATAAAGTGGAGAATTTATACTTAAGATACTTGGGTCACTAAGTGGAATAATCATCGCAATGATTATGGGAAATAAGATAAGAATTTAGAATCAAGGTGTTTCGGTTAACAATAGGAATAACTAAGTTAAGGATTTTCACATTCGATAATAGGGTTAATAGAGGAAAACATGAACATAATTGGATTGTCCAAGAACATAGATGGTAGGGAGAGTGGAATGAGAGTAGCATTAATGGTTCTATCCAATATATGGTATCTAGAAATTATTATATATCCTATTAGAAGGTTAATAAAACCACATATAATTGTTAAAATAATTCTAACAAAGATTTACATAATTTTTTATAGAGGATATATAGTCTAATCTTAATATAGGGACATTAGGGAAAGTGCAGTTTATATGGGGAGCTCAAACTGTGGAAGAGGGAAATTTTCATTCTAGTATAGGACCCCGGATATGGAACTAATTAACATTGATTTCTTAGATGGATCCATATGTTGTGTATGAAAATTACGTTTCAAAACATAAACCCCTCAGAGAATTTTTAAGGCCATTTAAGATTGAAATAATATCTTGAATTTTTATGTCAGGTGATGAGGACTACAAACCCTTAAAACAAAATTCTGCTCTTACATTCCTAGGTAGATGCACCTAGAAATTATAACTCATTTCATCAAGGGTCAAATTTTGGTCCATAAGAGAGTTATATGTTTTAATATGTTTATCCTTACTTTTATGAAATATATTAATTGTAGGGGATAGTGGGTATGAATTTAGATTTTCATTAGGATTCCTTTTTTAGGTTTTCAAATAATAATTTTTATTTCTTTTCTTTGTTTTATTATCCATTTTTTACAACACATATTTTTTCAAATAAATGTTATATGGATGACTAATGAGTGATGTATCAAAATTTTCCTAGGTTTCCCTTTGTGGGAATTCACCCAGACTAGTGTAATAAGTATTTACTGGTGATGTTTAAGGTCCAACAAAATAGACCCATGAGTCTGGTATTTAATGGTAGATTGTTTTGACCAAGATATGGATGGTATGCATAGAAATATAAGAAAAGAAAAAAATTAATGTGAATAGAGGGACCAATTTAATTAATGTTAGATAGTATCAAGGGTTTGTTCATACTGATTAGGGTTGTAGTGATCAAAACAACAGTTGTTCATACTTATGGTGAGTCAGCATTAAATAGAAGAGTGTATGAGTTTATATAGCAAGGGAAATCAAAACCCAACGTGAATAGAGGATATAGAACTATTATAGACAATATCATGGATGGGTTAACATAGTTCAAGGTTATAGTTCATAGATTAATGTATCATTTGGTTTAGGTTCATACACTGAGAAAGAATACCCAATGATGTTTTTCTCGAAGTATAATATCAACTCAGGGTTTCGATATACCAAAAAGAGTATTTCAACTTATGGAATTTTAGTCTTCAGAGAGGATGTAAACCTATATTTGAACAAATATAATAATAGGATTCTATATTCTTTTTTTTAAATGTGGGAATGATGCAGGAATGTGTTACATTTAGGGTATTTGAATCGGAATGAATATTTAGGTTATGGAAATGATAAATCATAAAATTTGATTGTCTAAATAAAATGGAAATAAATACTTGTGGGAGAAGGTTCACTTTTGGTAATGGAATAAATCAGTGTCATACTGGTAGGATATATATTATGGGGGGTCTGGGGGACCTTTTACATAGTAAAAAATATCCTCAAGGAGTTCCTTCATGTGTTAAATGGAAATGATTTTGTTAACTATTACATGAGGTTTATTTTCAGATCAATTAGTATATATTACAAATATTTTTATAAAAGGGTGGCTCAAGAGGAATGATCGATTCAAGGTTGTGAGATTCCAAGAGAAGTATCTCAACTCAAAAAAAAATTATTTTTGATGATGCATACTTCAAAGGTTTGAAGTAGCTTAATGTAGGACATAGTATTTAAGAAGAATTAGAGCCCCTAAAGGGTATTACACAATATTTTGAGCATGTTCTTAGGTGAGGGGATATTAAATGGAATTATTGAGTATACAATCATATAAATGTGTGGTTTACTCAATGTGATGTGTTTTCATGTCAATAATGTAAATATATATATTACATAGTTCACCATCATGTGTAGGGGGGACAAAATATAGGTTTTATTTTTTTCCAAGACCAGTGGGGTCTAGTATGAATATCATGACTTTAAAATGGGCAATATAGTGTACCCAATGATATCTGTTCATTTCTCATTTGACACTTTATATTTTTTTCAAAACCATGAAAGAGAATGACATAGCAAGTGGATAAATAAATTTTTTTAAGGCCTTCCTTTATTTTTTTTCAACATAATAAGCCTTTGTTTCTCTTTTTATTTTCAGGTTAAGGTATGGTAATTTGGACTATAATGGGATAGATAATGATGTTATACTTCTTCAAGAAATGGTGGTTAATTTTTATGTTCATACATATTTGGAAAAAAGATGAGTTGTTTATATTTAAAAATAGAAGACTTCAGCCAAATGGAATGAGATCCAAGTTCTTATAGACAACCTCTAGGGAAATCACACATAGTTTAAATCCAGGTTGTCTAGACCTATGAATTTCTTATAATCTTATAGAGGGGCCTAGGATAAGAGATATAGATCAATGTATGTCTTAGGGTATAATAAATCACACCACATATAGTTATTTGAAATATATTCATCGAACAGATATAACTTATAAAAATTGAAGGGTATTTTTTACTCATGTGTGGGATTTAAACTCGGGTAATCTCAAAATTTTATACACAATTTGGTATATCAATGCTACCTTAGGAATAAATCATTTGAAAATTTCCATGATTTACAAATAGGGGATATATGTCAAGTAACTTTAAATGTATCTAACTCTCCTGTAGTGAATTGTAGTCATATTGGATGGACCACTCTATGAAATTTATGTTCATGCAAGGTGGTCCACATATCATTCAGTTTAATTTCCTAAGATAAGGACTTATATTTCATGTATTTTATTATCATATGATGTAAATATTTATATGTAGTATTATCGTAGACCATTATCATGAGAAAAATTTGAAATATTGATTGTAGTCCAAAACCCATAGAGGGATACTTGATGTGAATGAACATATCAAAGCACAAGGTTGAAGTATGGATTTTGATTGGGATTCATTGATGTGGCCAAGTAATGTCATCTGGTCATATCTATATATCCCAAATAATCATTAATCAATCAAGATATTATTCTGATATATGTGGGTCCATTTTACCATAGTATTGTTTGATAAATTCATAATGCATTCTCACAAGTATTTGACTCTCAAGCATGTTAAATAGGTCTCACAAACAATCCAACCCATATAGTTTTTACGTTTGTGTATACTTAATTTCATATCATGATGTTTAATGTCATGTGGGGAGGTAAAATGCGTTTTTAATTTCGGTTCATGTGATGAGGATCTTGGATAAACAATTTAACATCTTATAGTGGGGATAATTATGATATGGGGGGATTATATTCTTAGGGAAAACTAACAGATATAGGGAAATTTGAACTGAGAACTCTTAAGAATATCTAGTTATCGTGTCGATTGGTTAAGAATAATTTGGTAATGTGTCTAGGCCCATGATAAGATATATAGGAATCACTATATATCCAGAAATGTAGGGAATCAATCCTCATGCATTTCTCATTATAGAAAATATTAGTTATATTTTATGTGAACCATGAAAATATATTCAGATAACCTAGCCATAACTATTGAAACCCCTTGGCAATATAGGATGTCTCCAAAGTAGATTAAGATCATATATAAGGGATTTTAATTTTGATCTATATTACATGGGGTAGTCCCACTCAATAAGTTTTTGGTCATTCAAGATGGACCTGACTAAAAAGTTTAAATTCATGTGGGGTATACATATGATGTTGATCACTTATGTTATAGAGGATTTTACTAATGTGTTATGAATTTTATTCTTGGGAAACATGGATCATCCATAATAGTGTATGAAATGAATAATGGTATGAAACATGGAGATATTTCAGATCTGTTTGATCATTTAGAAAATGGATGAGGTAGATCATATCATCAGATGTCTAAATTGGAGGTGACAGAATAACGAAATATGGGAGTAGACTGGACATTACTAATGAAAAAACTAGTTTTTCATCATTAGGTAAAGGAATATGGGGGTTAACGTAGGACATTTCCACAAGACTAAAATATCATTAAGATGTTACTTCAAAGGATAAAAAGAAATTGTGGTGTTCTATATTCAATGAGTGTTCTAAATAGATCAATTAATACCTGATACCAATTTCTATGAATGTAGAAACCAAGAAGATTTTCTTAAGGTACTTGGGATTATATGTAGTGAAATTCAAATCAACACATTGGATTCATAGAGACTCATAAATAAAACATCATGAAGTATGTAGGGTGGAAAAATAGTGGAATGGGCTTGGAATACATGATGCATACACTACTACATAGTATATTGAAAATTTGGGTAGAAGGAATAGACATTGATTAAAGTGAAGGATTAATTAAACCTAATAAGGTATGTTTTTTGGACTCTAGGTGTAATGGAGGAATCATGGTAATTGATTTAGGTCACCTCAAATTAACATCTCTAGGTAGTTTAAGGTCATAGAGGATATATCATGCATCATATAGTTCTAGTTCGTTTGTTAAGGACCAAGAGTCATGCAATTTTGGGTATTATGACTATGATCTCTTACTATTAATTTTAGATCAAAGTATATAGGATTTAGGATTCATATATTATAAGTTCATATGATGATGACCACTATGTGAAGGTATTTACAGAAATCTACCTCATGAATAAGAGGAATATATATCTTCATGTTAAAACAAGGTTGTCATGGGAACCAATGTGGATGATGTGAAGCTGAAAAATAATAATAGAATAGAGTTTCATGTGGTGAATGTATACGTATATTGTGTCATGATGTTTATTTTGAGATGATCCATAGTGAATGATAATGCATAAATAATAGGACAATATTCATGAAAATAAGGGTATTTTTTAATGGAATGGGTTTCATGAAAAAGAACTACATGCTAAGGATTATTATATAGATTTAGCTCATACATAATAAAGTTTTCCTTCATGAAGTTGACAACTCTAACTATCTAAAACAATTTTTTGATGGTTTATATTTTATGCATTTTAACTTCATTTGGAAAGGACGTATATGTCTTCCTCATTAATTTCATATAATGACGACCACTTCCACAAATTTTAATGTCTTGTGGCGTTAAATTTATGATATTCTGTTAATAGTCATATTTATAGAACATAGTTTCCCAAATTTTGGATATAATGAACCATTTATACAAAAAACGTAATGAACTATAACCTATAATATTGTGTGAGTAATGATTGATGTGATAAACAAGTGGTAGTTGGATTTACACTTTTATCACATGAGATTACATAACAAGGATCAATATTAACCATATAGTTTATCATTATATGGTGAGGATAAAATGTAACATAGTATAGAGCCATAGAACACGAAATTGTAATTAGTTATGTATAGATCATATTACATGTGATGGATAGAAAACTCACCTTATTTATATGTGTAGTGGCTCGGGTTTTGTCCTTGTCATACTTTGGAATATTCCTATGAATAATTCCAGTGCTAGGTGAGAATATGGCATACGATTCTGAGGCTTGATGTGCTTGGAATTTATTTTATAAAAATATTGTGTTTTTATACAATGCACATGGTGGGGTTGTGTTTTCTCCTAAGTTGTAGCTCGGATCAGAGATCAGAGGGAACAGTTGCATCCAGAGCGTGTTGTTTACACTAGGTGATGTGTACACATTGTGGTCACGTGCCTACTGTGGAAAAACCTCTAGGGGAATTTTTGTAAATAAATGGAAAAGTTTATTTGTGAGTGTTGACTCGAATAACTCATGAATGGAGTCTCAGATCACAATTCTGAGTTTTATGTTGCATTTAGAACACTGTGTTTACCCTGGGGGTTACTTAATCTTCTCTGTGTCGGGCGTTTTGGTTAGCAGTGTTAAATGATGGTTTAATTAATTATTTAATTAATTGATTAAATCTAATAAATCCCCCACCCCCTCTATTTGATGAACCAATGATGAGAACTCCTCCTCTCCACTTGACTACTCCAATGACTAATAGGAGGCCAAATCGTCGAAACGAAGTGCCCTCGGTCTCAGATCTTGACATTGGACGCTCCTGGGTTGTGCAGCAGTAGCATTAGAGTCTGTGAATCTTCGGTTGTCCGCCAAAAGGTAGGAGTTTTGAGTTTTAAAATCGAGGATCCCATTTTTGTGATTTGTTTCTTCATATTTTCATATGTTTTGTGTAGTTTGGGTCCCAAGATTTTTGAAGCATGTTTCAGATCTGAATTTGGAGCATAGAGGTCCTCATTGTGGCTCTCGAAAGTTTTCAGGTGGAAAACCCGGTTTTCCGGTGGTGAGGGGGGTGACCATGGAAGATTCTGGCGAAATAGCGGTGGCACGACAATCTCCGGTGGCAGCGTGGTGGTTACTGGTGGCGGTGTAGTGGTCTTCGGCGTGGTAGGCGGTGGTTCGGTGAGGTTTTTTTGGGGGTTCATTAAACCCCTGTAACTCGCAAACCAGATGTCAGATTTGAGAGCCGTTTTCAGCGACGCGAAGCTTGGGTCGAGAAAGACCTTTTGGGATTCTACATAGAATTTTGAGTCAGTTTTTTGGTCCAGGAACATGAAACATTTTAAATAATAATAATATTTTATTATTTTCAATTTTCATCCGCCATAACTCATACACGAAGTGTCCAAATGATGTGTCGTTAGTGGCATTGAGGCCCTGATGGTACGGTGGACATTTAAAGATAGTTTTTAGGTGTTGGTAATGAGAACAGGGTGTGGGCCCCATGGGGTCGGGTTCCGGTGTTTAGGGAGAAATATGACTTTTCCTCTGGGTGATAATTTTAGACGATCGTGTAGTCAAACCCGTGTGTTTTTATTAGGGGATCACAATGGTTTGATCCTCTTGATGTGTTTAGAGATTGTGGTGTGGTCCCACCCAGGTTTTCTACATTGAATAGTACTTTTTCCACTGGGTGTCCGTTTTGGACGATGGAGTAGTCGATCTTGTGGGTTTTTTTCAACCGGATCGCAATGGTGTGATCCACTTGATGAGTTTCGGGATCTTGGTGGGGGTCCCACCTGGGAAGGCTGTGGTGAACAATACCATGTTAACCAGTTCTCCATTTCGGGTGAGTAAATATCCTATCTTGCTTTTTTTCCACGTAGACCGCGATGGTGGCCTCAACATCGGCCTAGGTGGTGGGTAGTGTGGGGATGTTGCGGGTCGCTTGATTTTGCGATGCTTGGACCAACAGTGGTTGTGGGCACTTTATTGGTTCGCCCCTATGAGGGTTCATGTGGCATCACAACTGTGGTATAGGTTTTTGATCCACTCAATAGTATCTCTAATCTGTTACAGTTGTGGAATACCTTAGGTGGGCCCGAGGTGAGATCATCTAGCTTCACTACCCGATATCGGGTTCGTAGTATCGCTCTGATCGCTTATCCAAGGGCAGTGATCCCCTATCGAGCAGGTCAACACTCATAGGGATTGTGGAATCTTCAAAAATATGATCTCCTACGGATTGAGCCGTGTTTAGTAGGGTTGTGGCATCGTCTAGTATATGATCCCCTACTCAACATGTGGTTTATAGTAGGGTTGCGACATCATTGGATATATGATCCCCTACTCAGCGTATTATTTTGGTAGGGTTGGGGAATCGTCGGTTTGATCCCCTACAATGCGAGTTTTACTAGATGGGGTTTTGGTATTGTCGTTGATTGGAGATGATCCCCTATCGGAGTGATGTGATTTTGTGGTCTGCCAGATCGTGGTGTGGTATCCCCCAGTGAATCCTGGAATTGATACCCTATCTGTGCGATCTTCGAATTCCAGATCGGGTTGTGGTATCTCCCAGCGGATCCTAGGAGTGATCCCCTATCTGTGATATATTTGAATACTATATTGGGTTGTGGTATCCCACAGCGGAACCTGAGATTGATCCCCTATCTTTGTGATTTTTGAATACCATTGTGGGTTCTGGCATCACCTAGAAGACCATAAAAGTGATCCCATATCTAAAGAGTTTGGTGTTTTTGCAGTTTCAGCGTGACTTTCTAAGTGATGATATCTGACGAGAGTAATCTCTCTGGTGAGCATCTAGGATGTTTGTGTGGGACCTGATGGATTCTATCTCTCAAATGACTTTCATCTGGATGACAGGGCTCGTGGACTGTGTTCTCCTAGTTCTAAACTATTTATGGTTATGAGTTCAGTACCGCTTGTGGCTTGTTGTATGTATCGAGTATATCTGGAAGTTATTTGTATACATAAGATAATATATCTGATAGGATGTTCATTGTATATGTATGGGTGTATACCTGGGCAGATGTTCGAGATATATGTTTGGGAATACACGAGAGCAGATTTTCATGGTGTATGTATGGTCATACCCCTAGATTGAAATGGCTAGTTGTGTTTTTCCGAGGATGGTCATGATATGGAGTTTCTATCTCGTCTTGGATCTCTATGACTGGGATGAGCGGACCGTTTCCTTTCAGTATCTATCTTCTATTTTTTGATTTTGGGGTTCCTACTGAGTATTGTTATACTCACCTATTCATGGGCTTTTACTGAACATGTTTGTGTCTGGTGCAGACCACATGCCTTTCAACAGAGTCCCAGGAGGACGCGAAGTAAGCGGAGCTGAGTGAGTGGGACTGAACGTGGAGTCTTACTAGAGCTGTGGTGAGGATCTTTCCCGTGGTTCTTTAGGCAGCATACTGCTTCTTCTGAGCAGGTTGGATGCCTTGGTAGTTTTATTTTGGTGGGCCCTATTTTTCCCTTTATGTACTGTTGTTGTACTATGGTTTGGGATAGTTGTATGCATGTATTTACTATTTGTTTTATATATCAATTCCCTACTGCATGGGGGTTTATGTATGTGTGTGTGTGTACAAGTACCAATGGCTAATTCCTCCCATGTGTGTGATTGCCTACTCTGCGCTAGTCTCCATCCACTGGCATATTAGAGGTGGGCTTGGAGAGTCGCGGCTCGAGTCCCGTTGGGTCGGGTCGTGACAATATGTAAGTAGAAAACCCAAAATGAATGGAAGAAGAGTCAAACAACAAGAAGTTGGGGGAATATTTTATTATTTTTTTCTAGTAGACCTAGTTTAGGAACCCTAGGAATCACTATGTATCCTATAAAAATGGGAATTGATAAACTCATAGCAGTAGTTAAATTTTTCATACATATATATTTCTCATAAGTGAAGAGAAGGAATTTTCATATATTTTTAGAGGAGAAAAACATGGAGAGGGATTTCTGGTATCGTATTTAACCGAGGAATTGGGTTGAAATTGGAATTTTTAGATTTTCTTAGCATGGGTACTTTATACATCACAATGTATCCTACATGTATTGGAGTATTGAAATATATAGTTTTTTAAGGAGGATTTAATTTTTTATTTATAGATAGATCTTGTATAGAGAATTTTAAATGGAATGTACAATCATCTTTGGAAGGGAAGGAATGAAACCTAAGGTGAGCATCTTCTCAATGCCTGTATTCGGTAAAACTTCTTCATATTAGTATATTTTTGTAAAAGGAAACACAGCATAAGCTAGTAAATCCATATTATGGAAACATTATACATCGATTTACCTCATCTATGACGGGATGTCAAATCATAGCTCTATGTAGTTTATAGTCTTGTGGGATGGATCATATACCATGTGGTTTAATGTCTTTCAGCTAGGATGGGAGTGTTATGTATTTTAATTTTTTTTTTGATAATTACCTAAACCAATCAGTTTAAATTCATGTGTTATGGACTTTGGTGGACACAATATGAATTCATGTGATCATTTATTTAAGATTAAATTCAAAAGGATTTATGGATTAGGGAAAAATAAGGATTTTAGGAGTCACAACATATCCCATGATATGGGAACCAAGACATGAATATTTCTTATTCCAAGGATCATTATTCAGATCATAGGATTGGTGAACCATGACATCAATATAGTTAAATAGAATTAGGAATCTCAATAGATTGATAGATCTCACATGGGTTATGCTCTGACATATGGGATGTTTTTAGCATGGGTTCTTGAATAATGAATTCTATATTTTAATATCTTATGTAAATATAACACATAAATATTAGGGAGAAATTTTAGTTTATCATGGGATCATGAATAGTTATACATGTGCAAGAGAATCTATTACATGGGTATGGTTATCATGTAAGATAATTATTCCATGGAAGGAATGAAAATACAAGAAATTTATGGTCTTACAATATATACTCAAGGTGATGCAATTTAATGTCTTACTAATAAGATGGTAAACAATATATTTTATATATGTGTTGATTTGACTTAATACATGTAGTTTAATATCATATAGTAAGGTTTTTTTTATATATAGTAAATTTTTTTATAGAAATAACTTTATTCCTCTAACATGGTTCGTCAGGCATGGTTCCCTCCAATTAGAGAGAGACTGATTCATATGTATTAGTCATATATAATTATATTCTCTAACTCAATATAGAATTTATATATCCACTTTTAGTGTAAATATTTTAATATGAAACATCATTTAATCTTATATCCTATTATTTGATGTTAGGTAAAATAATTAATATTATATTTCATGGATTTATACCCATGTATCATGATCTTTAAGGGTTCAAGTAGGATAGTATAAAATAAACCTATGAAATATGTGGTCATATGATCATGACTACAAGAATACACCTTATTGTGTCGTTCATTAAGAGAGGTATAGTTTCAACCCTATTATAAATTTTTTTGGGTTCTTTATAGCATTTACACATGGTTAATGATGATATTTGGGTGTCATGGGCTCCATTATACCCTTATTTATAATATAATGAATCCAATCCTTAAATGCAAGGCACATATCGATTGTAATCCCTGAAAATTGATGGTAGGGGAAGGGATTTTTGTAGTCCCTAAAATCATCCACCTTAAGATTTTTAATCATTGGGTGATAAATCAATTAATTCTCTTTATCATAGTAAAAAAACCATAGAAAAATTTTATATTAGAAAGAAATATACCTTTCATTGACTATTATTGATTTATGGAAAATAATGTTTCCTCCCATGTGTATGTTATATGAATCTATTACATTGGTAACCATATTTAATTTGGGATAAGGGAGGACGTTCCATAGCCTTTGATATCTTAGGGGAAGATGTTGGAGACATTAATGATTGGGACATCGATGGTTTCATCCTTATACTGGAGGACTATAACAAGATTAGGGACTTTATAGTGGTCAATAGTTTCAAAATATGTTTGGAATGAACATTTTGTATGGGTGTAAAATATGAAAATACCCTCAGGCCTATGGGATGGGGTACATCACTATAATGTGGAATTTTTTTATAGGATTTTTTCATTTCACCATGGGGAAAATATCATTGAAGAAACTATATCATTATTTCCTATGGATATTTATTTTCTAATTTGAGTTGAGTCTTTAGCATACATGGGATTATACTACTAATGTAGTGATAAGAAGAATATTATTCAACACCCTTTCCCTTCCCAATGATTTTATGGGATGTTTCATGATGGGCCATTTGGTGGGTCAACACCTGTCGAACTATTTGGTTGGTCAGAACCCCTTGGACCATTTGGCGGGACAGTGCTGGTTAGACCATTTAGTGGGTTGGTACAAATATAACTAAAAATATATAATGGGTTTATAATTTTTTGGGATGCCTATTTATCTTTGTCTCACTTACACCAAATATATAGGAGGTTTAGAGGCTGATAAATATATGATTTTGTACTCAAAGATGAAGAGGTAATTGGGGCGTTGATTGGTTTATTATTTCATGACGTGATTATATTGTTCACATGATCCATTGATTTAATGATTATCCATTTTTTCAGAATGTGTATATTACATGATGTGATATTTTCTTATTCTTACTATCTCTCTTGAATAATGGATAACATATATGTTACAATCACCCATGAATTTCCCATCATAATAAACCATCATCGACCAAATTTTGTAGAATATGTTTGATCATGAATCATTTTTAGATTATGTGACCCAACCTAAGCTGGTATGTTAAATAATTTAGGTGATCATTCATCCATGATTTATCGAGAGTCCTAAATTTTGGATATGTGAACATGTTATTATTCAAGTAATAGATGAAGTACCCAATATCCTGATTATTATGGAAGGAATAAATTGTATTCTTCTTACATTCATGGTTATGTATCTTCAATTGATTCATCTTGAGCATGACTATAGATACTTATTATTTTCATAGGTTTTATATCTATTATTGTGGTTTTGAATCCTCTATATCATTTTTTCATCGAATAACATCTTCTATAAATAGTATTATAGTATCAAACTCTCAAGAAACCATTGGAACACTTTATAGGTATGATAATAGTTGGTAACTTGTCCTATAGTTTCACTATAATGATCTCTATGAATTTTTCATGGCGAATGAGTATTTCCATGGATTGTGTTATAACCTTACATGTTATAAAAAATAAATCACTCTCTTATTATTTAACTACTTTCAATTTAATAGGTCAAGGATAGTGATTTTCTTCGTTTTAGTTATGAATTGGTATATAAATTGTTTAAGGATATATTCCCAACTATAATGTTATAGTACCATTAAAATATAGTACCTTCCAATGTATGTATAAAAATCTATATTTTATTGCCTTTTTTTATTGTGTTCCCATTATTATGTCTCATCTGGGATATAAATGGACAAGATGATGCTCTGGATTACATATTCCATTGATTATTGAGAAGTTTAGATTAAAAAAGTTGGTTGGTTGGGGAGTTTAATCTACCCACTTGGACATAGATTCCCCTCTGGTGGTACCAGTGCACACCAAGCTTTATGAGAATCCATTTGTTTGGTATGTGCATCCAAGGATTATAAGGATACCACTTTCTCAGTTAAACTCAAGTGGATTTTTTAAACTAGAAGTTGTTGTTACATTAGCGGTGGATACTCTTGATATCCAATCTATGTTTTACTTAAATGGGTTGATTGGAATGATCAAAAGTTATTGGGGGATTTATTATGACTCTATTTGTTGAGAAATATCCCCCAATTGAAGATGGTTATCATTATGATTCATGGTGACTTCAAACTATTTACCACACATAGTGGGTATATCTCTACTGAGAAACTCATCATTGATAAACTCAATCTCATATATTATAGACATTAACTGAGAAATCTTATTTTCTGTTGAGTCATTTTCATTATTATTGTGTAGTGAATAGGTTGGGAATGTTGACACACCATTTCCTTTATCATCAACATTATCCTACCCAGTGGTGATATCTATATATTTCACCTAGTTTTCATTTTGTCCAAGAGAATCATTGTTTATAAAATCATTAGTTCCAATAGTGATGATATTTACAATTGAAATACATGTATATTTAGACATAAATTTCTTTACCTGAGGTATATCCATTATCTAGGTAGTTGTATTACTGATAAATGATATTGGAGATGATTCATAGGGTAAAAATACATTAAACCTATGCAATGTTGTATCCCCTAGTGTTTTATAATCATCAATACTAGTTGTCAAGAAGTATGCAACCTGTTATCATTAATTATTTGGTATAGTCCCTAGGACACTTTTGGGATACATCAATGGGTGTGAAGGGTATTTGTTGTATATGGTACATATAATTAATCTACATTTTTTGTTGATGTATTACCATTATAGGGATATTCTTTCCTATTCTTGAGTCTAACTAACTTGGGTAAGAATAACTTCCTCATTATCTTCTAAAAGAATTGGGGTCACGTGTTTGTGATGATGACTTTGGTGAACATGATCTCTCATAGGTAGCACCTAGGTGGTTCCATAAACGGGTTTGTTATTCTCATACCCCTCCCTGAGATAATTAATTAATGTGTTATTATTCTCTAGGGATTTTCTTCCATGGAGGATAGATGTGGAAACTAATCAAAGTGTTTATCTATGACATTTAGTTGATAGGATAATTAATTGGGGCTCAATATCCATAAGGATATTTTTTGTTACCAATAAATTTAGAATTGTAACATTTATATGGTAGTCCCAAACAACTTATTCACCAACTAGAACTGGATTTGTTAGGTCAGTGAGAGTGTAAATCAATGCTATGAGGATTTGGAATTTATAGTAATTGAGGCTTGTGTTGGGAAAGTCATCTGGTTGTGTGTAGTTCCTTGAGGTGTCTGATGGATATTAATAGATCTTTCAATGAGCTTAAAATTCATCATTGTATTTAGTTATTCCATTTTAATTGTATGGATTATATTATTCCTAGAATGAAATAAAAACATGACACTTGTAAATGGAACATCACAAGTAATAGTGCATGTTTGATGGATAACTTTCATAGTTAAATGATTAACATTATGTTAAATGTATTATTTTTGAAAAAAATTCTAATGACCATCCACTCTGTGAAATTTCAATATAAATATGTTTAGATAATAACTTTCCAAATTCAAGAGATCACTGTGGACTTTATGTAATAGCACGAGACTCGAAATCATGGATCTTATGGAGAAAATATAAAAATTAAATTTATAGATTTCATATTGATAAATGTGACCCAATTATTCCCATCCAAAAAATACAACATAAAAAGGAAATATTGGATAACTTATATACCAATGTACCTTTTAGGATAAGATTTTAGAGACTTGTGACAATCTATAAACAATTTGGGTTCATAACCAACTACATCAAAATGATCAATAGTATCTTACAGTATACCTTACATTTCATATTCCTTGATACATCGTCAATAAATCCCATAAAATACCTCCCATAAAAAAAATTTCTAAACACAAATCATTTGGAATCATTATTCATATAAGGGGAAATGAAATCATAAAAAGGGGTGATCTCGGATTCTAAATAATGGTTATCATGGGAAATATCAATCGATTTTCATATTAAAGAACATGATAATCATAAGGTAATGATATAATGATCATAACATAAAATTTTCCCCCATAATTTGATAAAGATCATAATCATGAGTAATTGGAAACAAATTATCACTCCAAAATAAATGAATAATAGGAATGATATATCATCATAACTCAATCATAAAACATAGTTTCATGTCACAAATATGTGTGTCGAACCATTTTAAGTATAGAATCAATTTCATATATCATGGTTAACATCCAAGACCATAAAATTGGGTATTAACACTAGATTACCACATTGAATCAATCACCTTGACTTATTTCCCATAAAGGATCAAGTACTTCAACTTTTTTCCCATAATGGATCAGTTACATCAACTTGTTGCCCATAATAGATCAAGAATATTGACTAGTTTTCCAAATATAACCAAGCACTTTTACTTGAATCCCATTACTATTTAAGGATATCTAATACTTTACGCACTCCATTAGATGGATATATAGGTCCCACCCATCACATAATTAAAATTATACATATGTATTCCACAATATAAAGCATTCATCATATATGAACCTTTAAAATAAATGGGTTTTATAAACATTTAATCACAACATAAACTTATGGTAATGAAATTGGATTCTAAAATATCTTGCCATTACAAATAGAAACCATCCATACAAATAACAAAGATGGTATACATGGATAATATCCCTAGAAAAGTATAATGAACATCAAGAGATTCCATATTAGATGGAAAATGACTTTGAAATATCACATTGAATAATTTTTTATGAAAATAAATTTTCCATTTTGAAAATAAATTCTCTTCATACAAAGTTGAAAAATTATAAATGAAAAAACACAATGTTAAATTTTAATCATTTTGAGAAAACATAAATTCATTGAGGAATCTTAAAGGTAGGAAAATATACTCATGCATTATAAGTAAAAAACTAAATCCTTCCATATTTTTTCGAGAAAATCTGAAAGAACCCTGCATGAAAAATAAAAAAAATATTCCATTCAACGTATTTTTTAAATAGTAACAAAATGGGTAAAAATATTTTAAACCAATTTTGGAGAATAATGAAAAAAATTGAGTTAATTTTTGAAAACATAGTCTGGGAAGAGAAATATTCTCTAGTGGAGACCTAAACGTAGTCAATGTCAAATAGTGATGATATTTTGAAAGTAAACCCTTACCACATTAGTAACCATTAAATTATAATTCACACGAAAGACATAAATTCTTATGGATATTAATATGGAATAATTTTCATGGTATGATTCATAAAAGATACTCATGGGTATTATATAAACCACAAAAAAGATATCAGTAGTGCATAAGACATGTGTACAATAAAAATAATAGTGATATGAACATCCCTTTACTTGAGTCCAAATCAACACATAAATTCTTTATATTCCTTTATAATAAACTTGTGTAAATAATTTAATATCTTAAGATCAGTTTTCTGGTTATTATTAATTTTATGTTAATTATTTCCATGTTATAACAAACACATAATCATTTATGTTCATGTCGTATGTTTTAATGATATTTGGTATATAACTCCAAAATGGCTTTAATAGGTTAAATATGGGAAAATTGGACATTATTAAATTATAAAAAAAATATTCATGAAATAATTATAATTTTTATACATGAATTATACTTTTAAATAGTTCTGTTAAATTTTTTTTTATAAAAAATGAACTATGTAACAATTTTGAAGATGTTAGGTTTTAAGTACACAAGAGTACCGTTTCTATTTTTGTACGATCACTATATAAATAAGGTAATTATTATTTTATTTTTAAATAATTATATTTATATCATATATATCATACTAATTATTTAAATATAAATTTATATATCATACATGTGATGCGGTGATAATGAATGAATCACATCACATTGAGGAGGGGGTACTCAATAATTACGCATGAATGACTTTATCATTTATCATTGAATGGAATGATAATAAAGTAGATTATATATAATATTTTTAGAATTATAAATATTTCATTAATATACTATATAAACACAAATTGCATCATTATAACCAATCTTGATAGATGGTGATAGAAAATGAATTACATTGATTTCTTAGACAACAATCCACCATACACATGAAGGATAATTTTCTTTCCCATTTGATGATATATGAGATGGACGTAGTTTTTTCCATTAAAATGAATAGAACATGGAAAAATTTATATAATTTTCTTTTCATATTATCATGGGTTCAGAATAGTTGAAGGAGTTGGAAGAGGAAACAAAACTAAAATACACATTTGAAAATAGTACCTTTTCATCAGAAAACCTCATTTTCTTAACACCTTAAGAACTCTACGATTGGTATTATTCCACAAATAAATCCTATAGAAATAGTGAGTGACTTTATATAGTTATTTGGGTATGTATACTCAAAAGAAATGGTTTTTAGTGTGATGGAATTTGATGAAGAGGGTTCCCTTTTATAAGAGAGTGGATGGGCACTTTGGGAATTAATCAAAATATTATACTAATATAAATTAATATTAAATCCAAAATAGAAAAAAAAAATTATTTGTAATATAGGAATATTATGGGTTAAAATAATATCATCCAATAATTATGGATTAGTTTAGGTCACATTTTCACCCTTAAAATTGGTTTTATCTCCTCACCTACCCTTTTAAAACATACCATGACAATAAGTATTTTTACTCATTAAGGACCAATATTGTTACTATAAATGGAAAAGTCCCAAAAATAGACCATGGAGGATATTATAAACCATATAATAAGAAATTTTTATAATATAATATTTTAATTTGTTTTATATCATTTAAAAAAATATTAGTTATTAGAAAATTTCATAAATATCAATTTTTAAAACTATCCATTACTTTGACATTAATAATATAAAGATAACACATATAATTTGAAAAAATATATTTTAGTATATAATTAAAATATCATGGTAATATATAAGATTAGTATATCATCTTATATATCATAAATTATATTACTTTTATTATATTAATAACATTTATTTTATTCTTTCATAAAATAAATAATTACTACAATAGCGTTATACAATAATTTAATGTAATTATTTCATGACTAAAAATTTTAAATAAAATAATATGGGGAAGATAAATAATTTTTAAAATATAATTCAAATATTCTAACATGTTCTGAAAATTAAAACTATATTAAAAATATAATAACTTTTATAATAATCATTCTGACATGTTTGAATTTTCTTGAAATAAAATAATATAATATCATAATATCATCCTAATGGACATGAAATGTAATATTATAATATATTGGGTGAAGACTGAAGAAATTTAATCAACTAAATAAATTATTTCAAAGTATTTGGATAATGTTATAATACTTATGATTTTAATTTTAACATTAATTTATTGATTGAACCTTTACTGTGGTAAAAATTTACTAAGGTTACTATTAAAATTGACCTAATATAAAAAAGTCCAATTTACTAAGGTTGGAAATCCTGATTTAAAATATTTATTCCATTTTTATAATTAAAAATACATTATTAGATTAATTTAATTTTAAATTAAACCAGTAAAACATGATGAAAAAAATTTCTGAAAAATTTCCTTTTTAAAATATAAAATGATTTCGGATTAATTCAAGTATAAATTTTATTTCAAAATACAAAATTTAATTATATTACAAAAAAGAAACCAATGTAATTGTAATACTAATGCAAAAAAATTATTTCATTTTGTAAATACTTTAAAATAAAAATACAGTTCTCATTAGAAAAATATTTCATAGTATTAATTTAAAATTAAATCTTTTTAGAAAATTTCAAAATTTTCATTTTAAATAATTTGTATATGATGAATTAAAATATTATGATCAATTTTGGAAATTAATTTTTAATAAATTTGAAAAGTTAATTATAATATCCAACAAAAAAATTGAACAAAAATTATTTTTAATGAAAACATATTTTTCAAAAATAAAATGAATTTACACAAAAATTTGTGATTATATTATAAGAATTATTCAATAAATAAATAATTATTTGGGATTTAATATTTATTTGGTAAATTATTTAATCTGATTCATGCCCACAAATTTAATGTCTTGGTTATAACTAAAAAATTTGAATAAAAATATTTTGTTGTTCGTTTTAGTTTTGTGTTGCGCATCTGGTACACTATATAATTTAATTTCAATTATCAATATATTACATTCTCTACCCCCCAATAAATTTCATCCTCATAATTTTAACTTATTCACGTTAACAAGGATTTTACCTTTTTAAATGCCTTTATGGAAATATCACATCGTAAAAAGGGTTGATGATTCTTCTACTTTGAAAGAGAGAAAGAAAACTACAAAATAATCTATGATAACACATTCCAAGTTTTAAAATATGATAAAATTGATGTTAAGTAATGAAAAAGTAATTTATATAGATAATTGGTCGTAATAATTTAAATTATCTTGATAAAGTTAATGATCATAAATTCGTAAAATATAAATGAGGAAATGACCATCAATTCTTCAGAATTGAAGGTTATAGTAAAACATTTTTTCTTAAAATAGTTCTCTTATATTTTAGGAATTATTTTACCATATATAATAGTAACATAATGAAATTTACATACTTGAAAATAATTTTTCATACTTTAATCAATTTCCTCCATAATATCATCTTTTTTCCAAACTATTAGTATTTAAGATGAATTTTTCATACCTAAAGCACTAAAATAAATTTCTAATGACTCTTATAATCCAAATAGGGGTAATAATTTCCTCTGACATATGTGCATTAAAAATGGTTATCACATGAAAAGATTATTCCAGAAAGTAATAATCCTTCATATGAGGGGAAATATATTAATATCCAAAATTCAACAGTAATACCCATTATTCAACGTAGATCATTCAATAAATAATTGTTCTTAATATTCCTAAAAATATTACAAACTAAGATTGAAACCAAATAATTTAAATGATTTGATCATATAGTCTTCCAATATAAATTTATTCTTTATATCTCATAATGTACACACCCTAAACATATAATCTCTAGGGTATCTTAACTATTTCAATAAATAACCTGAATTACCATAAATCCACCATTAAATTATATCTGTTGTAATGAAACAACCCAATGGGGTCTGACCTGTGACTACCCCGAACCCCCCTATAATAGGACATGGGCTAGTGACTAGCACTGAGTAGGGATATCCCATAAATGGGAGGAATTATCCTAATGTATCTGTAGACACACAGACATCCCCAAGCCACACAATGATAAAATGTAAAAACCACTAAGTAAAAAATGCATGCATAACACTATATCACACAAACAGTGTATAATGGAAATTAATGTAATTTAAATAGGGAAAGAATATAATTCCACCAAAAAGAGTCTGTAACAAAAGTCTAAATGAAACTGTAGGAAGTCCAAATTTCTCTATGGGTGACGACTAAGTCAAGGTGTACTCTCGGTAATCACCTTGGTCTGCCTAGCTCCATATAATCTCCACCCACTCTTTTTCCTCATAGGACACTATCAAAAGTGTCTTAGTCTACAAAAGACACAACACATAAAGGAAAATCCCATGCAGTAGTGAGTATAACAATACTCAGTAGGACACACCAAAAACACTAAACATGAATTACCAAGTAATTAAGCTAAATAAAAGTTGTAAAAATATATTATAATAGATTCCAATATATAAATAGATCCCATATATACTTAGAAGAGACACCACTCAATCGGGTGGTCATAAAAAACTACCATCCATAAGATTCTATTCTAAGCAACACTCAGTTTAGGAGATCCCACTTTCCAAGCAATGCTTTCATCAGAGAAACTCAATAAAGAGTTCTAACTCATTTTGTATCCACCTATTAAGAACACTTTGGTCTAATAATACTACTATACATTTATAGGGGGTCTATCCTAGGACTGCTGGGGGACACTATAAACCCAATCTAATTCAACCTTGATACATAGATAGGGGGTCCTTCCCAGAACTACTAGGGGACACCACAAAACCAATATAGGTAATACCGATATTTATGGGATCACATGACAATGATTCCACAAACCCTACCATTTTTCACACTATATAGAGGATCAACACCCTTCTCCTGGAGGTTATGCTAATTACAAAACTCCACTAGTGATGATATTGTATTGCAATCCAGTATCATGAAGAGACACCAAAACCCTATCTGAGACTCAACATTTAGATGGGATTAAAATCTAGTGATGTGGTTGTAATGCCATAGTGTACCCTATAGAAAAGGACAAAGGGAATGAAATCCACCAATACTAGTCCAAACTCAGAAAACAAAGATCCTTAATCACTCTGGATGGTAGTACACAGTGTGTAGTATGAGAACATATCATGTCCCTTGACCCCGGGTATTGCCCATGTAAAATGGTTTCTCTCATTCTAACTTGGTTGTGTATAATAGTACATGGTATGTGAATGGGTTACACATTGTGTCCCAGTATCAAAATTTTTATCATGTACTGAATTCATGTTCCAATACAGGGTGTCATCCCCTGTATTATTGGTCATGTACCAGTACATCGGGTAGCCCATGTACCCAGTCTAGATCATGTCATGTGAGGGAGCACACACAGTGTTGGCAACCCATGTACTTCACCCTTTATTTCTATACATCCCAAGTACACATCGAGTACTCTAGGTATGGTCACATGTCGTGTGATCCTTAACTCCAACCAAACCCCAACACCACATCCTGGGGCCCCACATGTTTTCTAATCCCAGATCATACACTATGTTTTATGAGATTTTCCTGAACCTCCATTCTTCCATGGTGCATCCCTACTGGTGCTACTCCTTTGATTCTTTTGTACATTCACCATGAAATATAAGACCCAAAGTCTCCCTTGCCTTGACATCATCAAACAACATTTTCTGACTCTAGATTTTCGATGAAATAGGATCAAACCACCATTTTTCAATTCACACTAATAAATTCCAAAGAACAGAAAATCGAGAATCATCTATCATCCAATTCTCTCTCTCTCCATCATCACACCTCTATTGTTCCATGATGATACCAGACCTATGATATCAGATCATTAAACCATGAAATTAATGACGAATGATCGATTGGAAAGGGAAAGTCGAGTCAAAAGCCAAAAAAATAACGCCTATGATAAATGATGAAACGGGGGAGAGGAAAACAAATACAAACAATATTAATGAAGCTTGATCAATTTTCGTGTCAATATTGATTCCTTCCAAAAGATAAATAATATAGAGATTTAATTAGATTATCCCAAATAAACTCCACAATAAACCCATCCTTCAAGGAGATTGATCCACAAACGAAACCATTTGTCGATTTATTTTCGATCATTGTGAAATTTATGAATTGGGAATTAAATAATTTAAACACATTCTATACATTAATTTAGAT
This sequence comes from Viscum album, assembly GCA_963277665.1. NCBI lineage: Eukaryota > Viridiplantae > Streptophyta > Magnoliopsida > Santalales > Viscaceae > Viscum > Viscum album. Next base: position 1,719,159,782 of record OY728140.1, on the reverse strand, counting down.
CTATCACTGATTAATAATGAAGCTTCGTTGAATTTGTTTATGAGATCCTTCAAAATCAATGTGTATTGATAATCGATCCTTGATCTGTCATCGTTCATCAGAAAGGATTCCCATAGATCTAACTCCATGATCCTCCATAAGTTCTAGTTTTATGTGGATAACCATGTAATTCTGACAGAAGTATACATTTAATGGAAACAAGTCATTGTGTCACTATGTCAACAAAATAATTATATTATTTTATTCATTGTATGCCAGCATTGACTCTTGCACAAAAAACACACGATGACCAATATTAGGTCATGCCTAAGTTAATATTGTTAATATAGATTAACTGACGTCCTTAGATTTTTTATTTGGTCACCCATTTAAGAGTTATTTAACATTTTCAAGAAAATCGCTGTCTCTTCTATTTAAAATTTTAAAATTTTAAAATTTTCAACCATTTGTTATGAGCACACCGGAGCTTGGAATCGCATGTCATCTTAGCGTTTGGTCTCAAAAATAATCCATATAATGTATATAAAATAATACACAAAAAATATGATATGGAACATTTTCCCCACCTTGGGAATTTACATCTCTAAATAGCCTAAACAAGGGTTACTCAAATAGATGAGAGTACTGAGCATGAATCAGTGCCTCCTTCTCTCATGATATCTCTTAAATACTTCCATGCTACTACTGAAAATGCACCAATGGAACTGATCACCCAAGATGTACCATATCCTACCAATCCTCGATCTCCATTGGGTACTTCAGAAAATTCACTCCATCCTTAATGTCTATCTCATCCTAGTTGATGACATATGATGGGACATGAATATATATTCTCATTTATGAAAAGTGGAAGACATTGTGTACCCGGTATAACTATAGGGGTAGAGCTAAGTAGTATGAAATCTCAGTAAAACTATATATTATCTAAAAAGGTCCAACGATCCTCAAATATAACTTTCCACCCAAGCCAAATATTCACAATCGATATCAATTTGAAACTTGTAGGAACACATGGTCTCCTTTATTTCACTCTAAATGCCTTCTTCACATGTTAGTATAAGACTTTTGAAGGCTATGTATAGTCCTCAATCAATGCAAGATAATCTGTACCTTTTTTTAGTAGCTCTCATCCACTCCGGGCCGATGAGTGCTGACTCTCCTAGGTTAATCCAGCAAAGTGTTGGCCTACTTGTTCACTCATACAAAGTGTCAAGTGGTACAATTCCAATGTTATAATAGTAGTTTTAGTTTTTTGAAAACTCAACAATGTGTGGGTGATCTTCCCACCTACATCCAAATTCTAACATGTAAACATGAAACATGTACTCCAGAACATGAAAGGACCACTCAATCTAGTCATCTATTTGGGGGTGATTCATTGTGCTCAAGGTAAACGGCTTCCTAAACACTACATGTAATCCCTTCCCCAACTGGGATATAAAGAGAGAATCATAATCTAAATTTATAATCAATGAAAATCCATGGAATCGAACCATCTCCTAAACTTAGAGGTGTCCCAATATCTCTACTACACTCCGCTCTCAGATAGCTAGGTAGTGGGATGACTTGGTGAGTCAGTCAATGATCACCTAGACGGAATCGTTTCCATTAAACGTAAATGGTAAAACCATCACCATGTCCATCAATATATCATCCCACTTACATTCAGGCACCTAAAGGGGTTGTGATAATAATGCTAGAACCTCATTCTCAGCCTTCAATTACTGTTAAGTAAGGTATCAAGAAACAAATTCTACAACTTCTTTCATCCTTCGTGGACACCAAAACTAACATCATAGGTCCTGGTAGATCTTTTCCACAAATTGATGTACCACAAAGAGGGAAATATCAAACTCACTCATAACCTCTTCCTTCAACGCCATTGGTACTACAATGTGTCCTCTAAAATGAATGTTATTCTCCCAAAATATAGAAAATCAATTATGATCCTTCAATGCAGATATCTAAGCATGCAGGGTCTTGCAGTTGGTATCCACAAGTTGTGCCTCTCTGACTCACTGTAATAGTGGAGGTCTAACAACCATTTATGGTAGGTAAGATACTATATCACCATCCAAAAATTATAACTGAAATGATGCCAACTAATTTTATTCCCTTCTCAACAATTGAAAACTGGATCTTTTATTAAGAGAATCTTCCACTACATTCTTTTTCCCATGAGTATATACAATCTCAAAGACACATTCCTAGAGTAACTCTATCCATCACCATTGCCTCATGTTCAAATAATTCTAAGAAAACATATAATTGAGACTCTTGTAGTCAGAGTAGATGACAAACCACTCACCCATCAGGTAGTGTGGCCAAATTATCAAAGCGAAGACTACCGCTGCTTACTCAATATAACGGGTCGCAGAATTTTACTCAGACAGTCTCAACTAGAATGTACCATAGGAAATGAGTTGTCACCTCTTCATTAAGACATAACCAAGACTGGTTCCTGATTCACCATAGAATAATACATATATGACACCTTCCGATGAAATCTCAAGATTGGAGCACATGACAAAATATGGCTCCACACTTGTATGCATTGACCTGAGGTCATGCTTTGAGAACCATCATGCCCATCTCAACTGATCAATGGGGGGGGGGGGGGGGTCATTGATTCACTATAATTGATAGTTGTATTTCATGATCTCCTGGTTCAATCAGCAGTAGTCCACACTCAATGTCATGCTCCCTTCCACCTTTTTGGAAAACATAATTGGAGATACCCCATGTGAAAACCTAGGTATCAAGAATCCCTTCTTCTATAAGTCCATTCATTTTACAATTAGCTAAAAATACTTTGTGGGATCCATCAGATAAGTAGGTGTAGATATTGTTTTTGTGTCAGTTTTTATCTCAATGAAAATATTTAGCTCCCTACAGGGAGGTAAATATGAAAAATCTTCTGGAAATACATCCTCATACTCAGCCACCACTAAAGGAATCCAAAAACTCATTACATCCATTTCACCAAGGGTTAGGCTTTCCAACTGATGAGTAATCTGTTTCATCCTTCTATGCATGAGTCCTTCATGTGATTATTTGGTTTTCTTTTCCCCAAAAAAGTAAAACCTCGTTATATCACTACAGACACACCAAACTCTTCATCTAAAATAGTCAAATATGAGCATGAAATGTGGATAACCATTTCTATTTCTATAATGACATCATCAGGCCTTGATGTCGTTACCCCAATATGACATCTAAAACTATCACATCTAAGAGTCTAGTCATAATGTTGGCACTAGTGTGTGAATATAGATTATATTACAGTAAGAGTATCCAAGCATAAGGGTCATGTCAATTGTTCAACTGGAATATCAGATTCTCAAACAAGATTAATTGATAGGAAATAATTAATAACACATTTATCTATTAATATAAAATATAAGGTAGAAAAAGGTATAGATCGTACATTGAATCTTTCTGGGATCACCTGGGTTATATGCCATGAATGCATTTCGTTTCCCCCTCCCCATTCCTCCAACTCCCTAAGCATGGCGTGGACCACCGGGTGGTGGTGGTGGTAAAAAACTGAAATATCGACCACCGCCTATCGTTCTCTCAAATCATCCACCACATCCATCGACCTATGGATCTAACTGATCTTGTTGTTTTCTATACCTTGGGTTTCCATCCATAGTCTCTTTGTCTGTAGTATGATATGTCAGAAAATCTCAAGTGAGAGGTCCCCTATCATCACAGGAGTATAATCTCCTCTATCTAGGCTGATTGGACCCACTCTATGAGCCCCAAATTTTAGATCCATATGATGTGTCTTTCTCTATTGACGTATCATGTATCCATGTTTCCATTAATGATGTTGGCTTCCTACTGCCAAGGTATCTTCTCCTACATTCCAACTTTTTACTACCATTGGTTATATCTGCCCATCCATGGAACTCTCAACTGTGAAGGCCCGCTCTAGCACCCCATCATAGGTAATAACTCACAGAGGGATAAAACTAGATCAAATGTCCCTATGTAGACCTTGATAAATTGTCTAAGAACTGTAGTACTAATTTTTTATCATATCTATTGAGTACCTAGAGAGGATGGTATGCTTTGATGAATACTTAGATACCGAAAATTCATCCTACCAGATCTGTAGATGATCCTGGATACGGATTACCCTTAGCTTATATGTTGAAAACTCCACATTGAATTTGTCCAAAAAATTCGTCCATGAAGGATTTTCCTCATCATATGATTGGGAAACCAATCCCCACCATATCCCTACTGAGCCATGTAGAAGTCTATTCACTAGGAACAAAATCTAATCTACTACTGTCCTGAATTGATAAGTTACTCAACTCACCACCTCAATCTAGTCCTCATTCTCTTATTATTACAGATCTCATTGGATCATATGGGGTCTCTACCACTGAAACTCATGACGCATGCTCAGCCAGCGATCCTCATCCGCTTTTATTGTGGGTACCACGTGCTACTCTATAGGTAGCGGTATGGATGGTAAACAACCTGGAGGTGATATCTATGATAAAAATCATTGTACCAATGTATTTATCAACTAGTGAATCATCCTCATGATCACATGGTGGAATACTCATTGAATGTATACATGGATTCATACAGAAATAAAACAAGATGAACCACAATCAATTGAGTATATCTGGGGAGATAACTCAAGAAGGACATGAAAAAAATATCCATTCTAATGTGATTCATGTACCATTGTTTTCTATGAAACCACTATTCTCTTGTAATGAATTGAAAATAATGTAATTAGATTCTTGGTGTATGGATACATCAGCATCCACACTAACACTTGAGTCCCTGGCCTCAAATCCAAACTCAAAATACGTAACACAATTTCCCTAAACCAATCTCACAGACTCTCAGTCCTATAGTAGAATCACCCCATCTAATACCACTCTATCATGACCTAGAACGTCAGGGTGTGACTCTTGACTACACCAAGCCTGCCTCCAATTGGCTAGGTGCTAGTGACCAGCGCAGATTAGGTATATCCAACAAATGGGAGGGATTATCCTAATGTACCTATACACACACTCACACACAACTCTTTGCCATAGAATGTTGGAATCTAAATCCAGTTAAGTAAACAATGCAGGCATACCACTATATTCCACAACCATAGTATGAAGGAAAGTAAAGTAATGTAACTAGGTCCAGAATAAAACCCCACCACAAAGAGTTTGTAACCAAAGTCTACCTAAAATTTTAAGAATTATAACTTACTCCTAGGGTGAGGACTATGTAAAAGTACACTCCTAGTTATCACCTCATTCTTCTCAACTCTAATTATGCTCCACATTCTCTTGATACTAAATGGAATCGTCAAAAGGGACTCCATCTGCACAAGACATGACAAGGGAAGGGAAATCCTATGTAGGGCTGAGTATAACAATACTAATTAGGACACCCCAATAACACTAAACATTAAGAAACAAGTTATTCTGAAAAATAAAAGATGTAAAATTAAATGTATGAATAATTAAATGAGATAAATATAACCCATATATACTTAGGATAGACACCACACCATCCGGTGTTCATAACCAATTGTCAGCCACATGATTTTTCTCTATCATACGCTCGTATTAAGAGATCCCGCTCTATGAGCCATGCTATCACTGGAGACACTTGAAGACTAGTTCTAACTCATTTGGGCCCCACCCAATGGGAAAATGTTTCTCTAAGAAGACTATGCTACACAGATATAGGGAATGCACGGGACCACTGGGGGACACCACAGACCCGATATGTATCAAACATGATACACATATAGGGGGTCATACCCAAAACTACTAGGGGACACCGTGAACCAATACTGGATTAAATTTTTACGTAGGGGATCCCATGCTAAAGATTCAAAAAAAACCTATTGATGTGGCCCAATAGATATAGGATCAATATCTATCTTAGGGAGGTTATGTGGATTTCAAAAACTCTAGTAGGGATTATAGAGGTTCGCACTTTAGTCACACAGAGGGGTACCACATCTATATATGAGACTCGGCCTCTAGAGGGTATTACAATCTAGTGATGCGGATGTAATTTCACACTATAACCTCTTGGAAAGGACCAAGGGAATGTACTCAACCTATATGGGTCCAAATTAGTAAAAAAAGAGCCTCAATAACTATTGATAAAAGTACACAATGTGTAGTAAAGGAAGACGTTGTGCCACTTTTCGTTGGGTAATACCTATGTAAAACAGCACGTTCCATTGAATACATGTCATGTAGAAGGGTACACGACATGTGAATGGGTTACAAACCGTGTCTCGGTAATCTTGGGTTCACCTGTGTACTCCAGCTGTGTGTGAGTATATGCCATCAGACTATGTATTTGTGCACGTGTATCAATACATGGGGTAACCTGTGTGCTCGATCGAGTCTATGTATTCTGGGGGAGTACAAGCTATGTTGGAAAACCATGAAATCCACTCCATGTCTGTGTACTTACCAAGTACACACTAAGTCATTAGGGGAGGGTAACACACCTTGTTATATGGGTCTAATGTTCTTTGATCTTTAACTCTAGTCAAACCCTAGCACCACGGCCTGGGGGTCCCACACGCCACGTAATCTTGGATTACACATCTTGATCTACAAGATTTTCCAAAACATTCGTTCTTCCTCCGGAACTCTTGGATGGTGCTCCACCTTTGATTTTTTGGTCACTTCTTTACAAAATCAAAGATCCAAATTCTCACATTCCTTACTGTCATAAAAATACATGTTCTATCACGTGATATTTTTAGAAATCAAATGAAACCAATGTTCTTCATTTTGCGATGAAGAATGTGAAATCACGAATCATCTGTCAGATTATTTTCTCTATCTCCATCATCTCACCTCCTTAATTCTATGTCGATCCAAGATCTGTGATATCTGATCATTTCATGAACAAAAAGGTGTGTAATGAATGATTGATCGAGAAATGTTGAGTTTCCGGCCACACGAAGCACGCCCGTGATGAATGATGAATTAGGGGAATAATAACAAAAAATGAGAGGAATGAACCTCAATATATGTTCGTGTCGATCTCAATTTATTCCATAAGATAAAAAATGAAGATATTCAATTAGATTATCCCATATAAACCATACAATTAACCCATCCCGCAAGGTGATCGATCCACAAACCAATATGTCCGTCAATTGATTTGGGATCATTCTAGAAATTAGGAACATGAAATCAAAAAATTGAAACAAATGCCATTATTTTATTTGGTTCCATCATTGATAAAGAGAAAATCTTTTTTCCGTTCGTTGGTGAGATCCTTCTAAATCGATGTGCGTCTATCGTTGATCCTTGAACCACCATCATTCATCTGAATGGATTCCTAGATCTATCTCTCCCCAATCATTTATAAGTTATAAGGTCATATGGAAAAACCTTTAATTATAACATAAGGATAAATTTAAGGGAAACATGTTTTTACATCACTAGATCAATAAAATAATTAAATTATTTTATTTTATTTTTCCCACGATCGATTGTTTACAAATAACTCACGTCGACCAATGTTATGTTACGCCTAAGGTAAGGCTTCTATTATAGATTCAATAATGTCCTCATATTGTTTTCCTGATCACCTATTTAGGATTTATTCAAATTTTTTAGGTAAATTGTCCACGTGAGCTATTTAAAATATTAATATTTTTCAAACAATTTTTCCGGGCACACCAGACATCAATATCACTCACAGTCTCAACATCATGTCTTGAAAATAATCCATATAATATCTAAATATAATACATGTAAAATATGATGCATTATATATACATATAAAATTTAATTTTTATTCCTCAAATAAAATTCCATAATATTATTTTTAGCTAAATCATTAAGGTTTCTCATATTAGTGAATTCCTTCAAATATAACATTTATCACCTAACACCAAATCAATTTCTAATCCCATGGTTATCTATAAAATATAAGATATATTAAAAAATTTATCATAACACTTATCTATTATATAGTTTAAATAAAGAAAAAAATCATAATAAATATACATCACATATGATAGTGGTGGGTGAAGCAACGTTGTCACCCATTGGTCATAGGTTCAAGCATCCCAACCTTTCAAAATTCAATAGGTTGTCACCTAACCTATGGTTTGTATATTTTTTAAAGAAATATTAACATAATTTTCATAAAATTCCCTGAAATGAGATAAAAGTCCTAAAAATAACATTAATATATTCAAAAATAAAAAAATAATCGTCAAAATTTATCTCATACCTTTTATTTTGCATTAAAAAATGTAATAACTCATACTTACATCGAAATAAAATATTATTTAAACCCTAATGTTTATAAGAAACATTAAAAATTATGTCCAAAAAATATAGATTCATTCGTCTGAAAATAATATTTCATGTTAAACCAAAGGGTTACATATACCTATCCTAAAATATAATATGTATTCTTAAATTTACATCACATAAAAACTCAAAATGGGTATCTAAGACTCTAAAATTAAGGCCAAAGTCAAAAATATATACCAATGATGGTATCCATAAATCCATATAAATCATCTCATGAAAAAATCATAGTCATCAAAATTTTCTAAACTCTTCTCTAATACCAACTATAAAAGACTGACACCCACACTCTTAGATCCTTCCCTAAAAACATAAACCTTCTATTTCTAGATATGATACTGATAAATTTGACCTTATTTTTCCCATACATTACATAAAACATTAAAAAATAAAATTTAGATCACTTACATACCCAATTACCTTTTAGATATAGAGTTTTAGATAATTATTAGAAACTCTTAAAAACATAGTTTCATAAGAAACCTCTTCATAAAGCTCAATATCATCTACCAATATACCCAAAATTTCGTTTTCAATGTTATGTCTTAAACAACTCCCATAAAATTACTCACATATGAAACAAATCTAAAAAAAGTAAGTTAGTTTATTCTTTGTATCCAAAAAAATGGAACATAATAATTGATGATCTCAGATTCTGAGTAAGGGTAAGCACGTAAGATATAAATATATAATCAGATGAAATCATATGATAATAATAAGGTTATAATATCTTGACCATAATATAAAATGCATGAATCATAATAATGAGTAAACAACATACCTCAATCATGAAATATAAGTTTATGTCATAAATGTATGTGTGCCCCATTAATATGTATTAAAACAATTTCATAAGTCATGGTTAACTACCAATTCTATTAAATCAAGAATCCACACGTATTTACCATTATGGATAAATCACATTGACTTTTTTCCTATATATAATCAAGAACATTGACTTGTACCCGATAATGGATCAAGCACACCAACTTCTTTCCCACAACAAACTAAACACATCAACTTGTTTGGCATAACGGAACAATAAAATTGACTTGTTTCCCATAACTATCTCATGAGATATAATAATTTATCCAATTAATTGGAGTGATATATAGGACATACCCATAATATAGTAAAAATAATTCTTATGTGTGCCATAATATAAAAAATTTATCATATTAGAACCCTTGAAATGGAATGGGTTTTGTAAACATTTCATCATAAAATAATTCATGGAAAAGAAATGGGATTCATAAAAATCACGCCATTATAAAGATAAACCGTCCAAATAAAAAAAGGTATAGTACCCATGGATCATATACCCATTATAGTATAATTAACATCCATGGATGTCACCTAAGTTAAAAAATGATTTTGAAAGATCAAATGCAATAATTCTTGAGGAAAACAACTTTTTTATTTTTAAAACCACATCTCTTTTAAAAAAATCACTTATAAACGAACAAATTTTCTTTGAAAAGGTACAATTAAGCTTATATATTATACTTCTATTTATTGATTTATAATTATAGTGGAAAATTATTCTCATGAAGTATAATTTAATAAAACATTCCATCCATATTTTTGTTGGAAAATTACAATGTACCAAGTTTGGAAAATGAATAAATGATTCATTTCTAACCATTTTGTAGATAATAAAACATGGGTAACAAATATTTTAAACTATTCTATGAGAATAAAACTCCTTTTTGAAAATATTTTCTAAAAACATAGAAATATAAGATAAAAGATCCATAGTTGATACTTAAACATAAACAATCAAGAATAATGAAAAGATGGTGAAGTAAACCCATAACACTTTGGTAAAATTTGAATCATAAGTCCAATGAAATAAATAAATTTATATATATATTCATATATCATAGTTTTTTGTATGATGAATCGAAAAATACATTCATTTGTAGAATATACACCTCACAAGGGAAATAAGTAGTGTATAAGTCATGTGTCCCACAAATATAAAAGTGGGATAAAAATGGGTAAAGAAACAATAATTACTGTGTATGGAATACTACAATCCCACGAACCGATGTAATTCATTTTCCATTAATGTATCTAAAGACTAGTTTTATTTATTTAATTAAACATTATATATTATATTAATGAAATTTTTATCATTCATTTTCAGTGCATGTAATGGTAAGATGATAAAAGATATATTATATTTTTAGAATGAGAAATATTTCATTAATATAATATATAAATTTTAATTGAATAATTATAACTATTCTTTAGATACATTGAATAAAAAATTATTACATCGATTCATGAGGCAGTAGTCCATCGTATAAATAAATGATTATTTCTTTACACAGTTGATGGAAGAAGAGATAGATATAGGTGTTTTCATTAATAAAACAACACCTTAGTATATGGTAGATACTTTTTTATTATTTCATAACGGTTTCATAATATTTGAATGAGGTGGAAGAGGAAAAAAACTAAAACATATTGTTGAAAACTATTACACTTATTTGGAAAACATCCATTACATAACTCTTTAAGACCTCAATGATATGTGTTATGAAAAATATATGGCATGTATAATGTGGGTATGGATTATATAAACTTCTTTGTATTGTTTTTTTTTCAAAAAATGGGATTTGAAGTGTGAATGATAGAAAATAACAGCTTCCCTTTTAAAATAGTTGGGCGGGGCACTCTTGGAATTTCAGAAAATATTAAATTTACATAAATAAATTTTCAATTAAAAATATATCCAAAATAAATTATTTTGAATAAATTATGATCATGTATCTAAATTGTATCATAAAATAATTTTTTTGATATGTTTAGGTCATATTTTTACCCTAATAATCTGGTTTTAAACCATCATTGTCCCTTTTAAATCATACTGTGATAGCAATGATTTTTTCTCATTGAGGGTCAATATAATTACAGTAAATGGAAATATTCCCATAAATAGACAATGAGTGATATTATAAACCGCATTCTAATTACTTGTATTAATATAATATTCTATTTAACATTATATCATCTAATAATGTATTATTTATTAAAAAATATCAATAATGTCACATTTTAGATTTAATCATTACATTGACTTTTATAATATAAATATATCCTTTTTAATTAGAAATAAATATTTTATTATATCCATAATATTTAATGGTAATCTAATAAATTCGTGGATCAGATAATTTATGTTATATTATATTAATTTTTATATTTTTAAAATCATTTATATGATTTTTTTCATTAATTAAAATATTTCTGCATTTGCGTTCTAAAATTATATAAGGTAATTATTTATTCACTGAAAGTTAAAATTAAATTAATATAGTTAATATAAATATTTTAGTTTTAAAATTAATATTTACAGTAAAAAATATCTTAGGATAACCTCATATCAAAAATACTATAGTTATTAAAAACAAAAGAGTGACATGTTTGACTTTTCGTGAAATAAAATACTATAAATCTCATAATCTCTACCAAATGGCCACAAAATTACATATAATAGAATATTGGACGACATTGGAAGATATTTGACAACAAAATAAAATTAATTCAAGTGTTACAGTCCATTTTTCATCTTTGTAATTTTATTATTAACATTAATTACCTAATTTACCCTTTATCATATTAAAAATATTAATTAGGTTATTATTCATATAGACCAAAAATAAGCTGGACCTGTTTATAAAATTTAGACTTCTTGATAAAAAATATGATATCTATTTTTAAAAATTCAACTCAAAAATTTCTCATAATTTTATTTAAAATTAAACAATAAAAATATGATGAAAAAAACATTTTCCAGAAAATGCATTTTTAAAATATAAAATTTTCAATGCTAAATTAGAATAGAAAAACAATTTCAAAAGAAATAATTTAATTTTTTTAAAATATAAAGGAACTAATTTTTTTTAATAATAATCCAAAATATAATTTTTCTTTTTAAATACATTAAAATAAAAATTCATTTTTAAATAAAAAATAGTATTTTTTTATTCATTGAAAAATTAATATTTTTAGAAAATTCTGAAAAGTACATTTTCATATAATTTATAAATTTGGAATTAAAAATTGAAAATAGTTTTAAAAAATATATTTTCTTTGACTTATAGAAATTAATTATAATATTCTTTCATAAAATGGAAGAAAACTCATTTTTTTAGAAAATATTTTTTTGAAGAATAAAATGACTTTACAAAAAATTGTATCATTATTTTCTAATAAATTTTCAATGCATATATATTGACTTGACTATTTATATTTATTTTGTAATGACCTAATGTTTCATTAATAAAAATCCCTCTTGATATAATTAAATGTCTCTTTATGTTTATATAAAATGTCAACTTCTTTTGTTTTATGATTATAATTTTGACCATTGCAAATATAGTCGTTGAACAGTGAGCACATGATTAGTATAAATATAGTACTTTTACAAATCCAATTTACATAGACAAAGGATGTGATGGCCCCATCTAGTATAATTTCCCCATACAAAGCCCATTTGTCAGAGCTCGGAAAAGAGGTGGCATCCTTGGGCTTCGCTCTTGACCAAGCGCAAGATGAGCTTCATCATGTCAAGCTCGAACGGGACCATCTATGGGAGAGGTAAAAGTTGATAGAAATTACCACTGGAACGATGTTATCTGAGCCACCCCAATAGTCTGTCACCATCGCACACCTTACCCATAGGTCTTATGAGGCTGTTTTGAGGGGTTATGTAAGAAATAAATAGTACTATGTTCATGTACAGTATTTTTTGTATATAATATTGAATATACTTTCTTGTCATTATTGATAGATTCTAAATAGTATTTAAAGTACAAATAGTGTTTTTAGTTATTATTGAATTTTGAAATCTATTATATTAAATTAATGGATTTTTGAATTAAATAATATTTTAATAAAATAGTAATAATATTATTAAATTAATTTTTTTTAAATATAAATGATCTTATAATTTTATGAATGTAATTATAATTTTTATTAAGGTTTGAAATCCATTTCTGTCAAAACCCGCAAATTATCAATAAATGTCGGGTTTTCTTTTAAAAGTGAAAATTAACATATTTAGAAAATTATTTAGATAAAATAAATGTTATATCTAGAATCAGAACATCAAAATTATCCAATGATGAATTTTTCATAATTTTCTGAGACAGTCAAATTTTTGGGTAAAAATTAAATACCGTTTAAATATATAATGTGTTTTATGACATCATAATGACCCAATAGTGATGTAATAAAATAATATAATCATTATGTTAGGACAATATATGTTTTAACATTAAAATAATGTGATTTTGGGTTTGTTTAACTTACATTTCAAAGCATTAATGGACCTCTCAAGACTTATTAAACACCTTGTCTTTTTAAATTAATTTCCATGGGAGTGTGACTCACCTCCACATAAGAAACCCTAATATTTTAAGAATTTAGGACACTAGGCTTATAAAATATTGTTTTCCTCTTACCTTTTCGAAAAAACATGGGCAAAAACCATGGGATGGTATGTGGTTTGGATTAATTTAATATAAGGGGTCTCAAACATAAATAACAAATAATTCCCTCACCTTCCTATATAAACCCACCCAAGCTCCCACTTCCTCCTCACTCAAAGCCATTAGAGATCGACCAACCTCTTCCATAATATCTCTAGAATCCTCCCAAGGTGCCCCAAGCTCCCAATAATCCTCTCACAAGCCTCTCTCTAGCCTTTGGAAGCACACTTCCAAGTAAGGGTTTTTTACTTCCTTTCTAATATTTGTCCAATTTTCATTAAGTTGTTTTTCCCTTTTTGTTTCAATTATAAATGTCGGGGTATGCTTTCTCACCTCCCTCATACTGCCCTATATATGATTGAATGATGGGAGACCACTTTCTCTCTCATTAAATTCCTCTCATGTACACCCGTTACTATGCCAAAATTCTGAAAGGAACTTCTCTCTCCTTATTTACATTGAAGCAATACATTTGTATCATGAATCTTAATTCCATTAAAATTGTCGGGACATGTATCTATATGACCTAAATACTGTCCATTACATGTAAATATTATGAGGAACCCTTTTCTCTCTCATCAACTGTTTTTATGAATTATTCTATCACACTGTTACGCTGCTGAAATCACACCGATTTTCTAAGCCAATGCCATTGTGTAGTGAATACCATGACCATTTATCCATTAAGGGTATTCACCATTATGAACATTTACTTATTTATTATAATTTTTCATGTATTAATTCCACATTCCTTTATCCTGGAATAAATAAGTGTGTTTTATGAATCCATTTTTTATGATCCATGTGGCACACTTATGCGTGAAATGAAATGTTTAAGAAGGGTGCGCCCTTATAGCACTCTAATGCATTGGGTAAAGTATAGTTTCATGATATGTCATGTGCAATGAGTGTTGAGTTATGATAATTCAAGGTAAATGAGGTTTTACTTGTGCTTTATGTGGAATGAGGATATACTCGTGCTCTATGTGCAATGAGCCTTGGCTCATGATAATTCCATGTTAAGTGTTGTTGCCACATTTCCATGTTATGATTATCATGCTTTATCATACCTTTATGTTCATGTTTCTATTATGCTCTAATGAATTTCCTATTGTCTAACATGTATATTACTCCTCATGTTATTCCATGTTGATTCCCTTACAGGGCTTTATAGCTCACCCATTTCTTATGCATGTCCTCAGGTTATCCCATGAAATGCTACGTACAAGGGAATGTAGTGGTCATGTAAAGAATGTTTTCAGTAAAGATGGTGTATTTTCATGTTTTATGTTTTTATGTAATGATCCTAAACCCCAAAGACACTAAACCTCTCGATCTTCTTGTCGTATCAAGTGAAGTTTTATGTAATAAATCATTTTTATGTTTGTAATAAAATAAGGGTTGTTTTAGTTGGTATCAGAGAATAGGTTTAGTTATTTTTGGGATTAGGATTAGAAAACCTTATTAAATCCTTAGAGATAAGACTAAGTATAATAAAAACATCACTATGTTTTGGTAAGTACTGAGTATGTGGTTTATCAAACAAATACATCTATGTCTGGATAGGATCAGGTAGAGGCGGCTCTGGCACAGATATATCCTAGGGGTAAAACCTGAAAACACCGCTTTGATCTAGACTCGAATGAGAACTAGTGCACAAAAACGGGCCTTGATACACTCTTGGTTACGACAGTCTTGGGGGATATGTTTTGTTAAATTCACAATCTTAGTATGAACCAGTATTAATGGAATTAAAAAAATGACCCTAAGAATATATGTTGGAAAGTAAATCCTGAAAAGCCTAGATTGAAACCTATAGACTAATGAGTTAAGGAAATAAAAGTTTATTTAAAATTCATCAACTTTTGTCTTTGGATTACCCTTTATGTGTTACCCCTAACATTACTTTTATTCCAGCAAATGGCCGGTAATAGGAGGACTCAGACTAACTACCATTGTGAAGATCAGTGTGATGACTGTACTAGTGAGATGACCAATCCAATGAGAGTGGGAATCACAAACTTTTTCACGCCTCTCTCTCATCTAAATAAAGGTTTGAATAGAAACATGGGTCAAGAGGAATGTTCAACCCCCCCTAAGAAATAACAAGTCACTATCGAGAGATTCATGAGACAAAGGTCTCTTACTTTTAGTGGATCATCTGATCCCACGATCGCTGAACAATGGATCAAATCCATTGAAAAGATCTTCTCCATCCTTCAATGTTATGAAAAAGAGATGGTTCTCCTAGCAACTTATCGTATAGAGGGTGAAGCTGATAAATGGTGTAAGTTGATCAAAAATATGAAGCTTGAGGAGGAGATTGAGGCGTTGCAATGGAAGGATTTCCAGAAGATGTTTTTCGATAAATATTTTCCGTGTACTCTCCCGCATAAGAGGAAAAGGGACTTCATTTCCCTCAAGAAAAATGAAGAATTATTTGTTGGAGAGTATAAGGCAAACATCACAAATCTTGCACGATACACTTCTGGCTTTGTCGTTACACCTCAATGCAAAGATGACCCCTTAATTGGTGGGTTGAAGCATAGCATTCGGAATGTATTGGAAATCTGTGACTTCGACAGCTATGAGGAAATTGTCTGATATTCCCTCAAGGTTGAAATGGAGATTGTGGAGTAACATGGGTATCATGGGGACAAGAAGCATATGTTGGACTTCAATGCTGGAGGTCTGATGGTTAAATCCAATGGTTCTAAGAAGATCCATCACCCCACTTGCCAAATGTTCTGAACGAAGCACCCTGGAAATTGCCTTAAGGGGACGAGAAAACGCTTCAGGTGTGGAAGAGAAGGGCACCTAGCTGATCACTGTCGGCAAGAAAGACCTTTGGCTGCGGCAGAGGATAGGAACGCTCTGTTTGAACCTCAACGCATTGTTCAATGCTACAAATTCAAAGAACCGTTTCATTTTGCAAATTAGTGCCCTAATCCAAGGGTTTTTGGAGGCAACCAAAAACCTCCAAGGCAGGAAGGAAGAGCTTTTTCCATCACTTCTACCGAATTGAACCCTGACAACGAAGTGGTGATAAGTACGCTAGTTATTCATTCAAGAATAGAGAACGTATTATTTTTATTCAGGTTCTAAGCATTATTTTATATATTGAATGATTAGTAGAACAATCCCAGCACCACCAAAAATCATGGAAGTGAAGATGTCGGTGAGTATGACAAATGGGTCAATCATTGCTTCCCAGGAATATAAGTCCTCCCCTGTTATAATCTGTGGATTGAATTTCCCAACGAACCTCATCATACTCCCTCTAGTGGAATTGATGCAATTCATGGCATGGATTGGATTTCCTTATATAGAGCCAACATAAATTGTTGGGAGAGGGAAATCACACTCCATATGGAGAATCGACCCCGATTATTTACAAGTGTAAAGAGGAAGATTAATCTCCTTTAGATCCATCATCTCAAGAATAGATATTATTGACCTATGAGCATGTGTATCTGGCTCAGACGATTGAGTCCAAGGAAGAAACCATCCTTGAAGAAATGTCTATTGTGAGGGAATTAGCTGAAGTGTTTCCCGAGGAACTTCCAGACCTTCCTCTTAGAAGAGATGTTGAATTCTCAATTGAACTTATCCCCGGGGATTTACCAATATCCAAGACTCCATATAGAATGGATGTTTTAGAGCTTGAATAGCTGAAGAAACAACTATAGGAGAATTTTGATAAAGGGTTTATACGCCCAAGTGCGTCACCTTGGGGTGCACCAGTCCTCATTGTCAAGAAGAAGGATGGTTCAATGAAGCTTTGCATTGATTATAGTGAACTTAACAAAATCAAGATAAACAACATGTATCCTCTTCCAAGAATTGATGACTTGTTCGATCAGTTGCGTGGAGCAAAATACTTCTCCAAGGTGGACTTGCGGTTGGGATATTATCAAGTAAGGGTGAAGAAGGAAGATATCCCCAAGACTGCTTTTTGCACAAGATACAGGCACTCTGAATTCATAGTAATGCCTTTTGGACTCACTAATTCTCCAACAATATTCATGGAATTAATGAATAGTGTATTAAGAGATTACCTAGACAAATTTGTGGTAGTCTTTATAGATGATATTCTAATATACTCCAAAACCAAGGAGGATCATGAGGAGCATTTAAGAACAGTACTAGAGACTTTGCACAAGGATAAGCTCTATGAAAAGTAAAAAAAGTGTGAGTTCTGGTTAAAGGGAGTCTCATTATTTAGCCATATCATCACATGCAATGAGATATCTATGGATCCCTCCAAAATAGATGCAATTGAGGGATGGACGAGGCCAACATCGGTAACAGATATCCGTAGCTTCTTGGGGTTAGCTGGATATTATCGACGATTTGTGAGAAATTTCTCAAGATTCTCCAACCCTCTTACCAAGATAACTTGAAATGGAGTGATGTTTTCTTGGAGTGATGAATACGAGGAAAGCTTCAAGGAGTTGAAAAGGAGGCTTATCACTGCACCCATGCTCACTTTACCCACAAGTGGGGAAAGTTTTGTGGTATATAGTGATGATTTGAAGAAGGGATTAGGTTGTGTGATGATGTAGAATGATAAAGTTATATCCTATCCCTCACGGCAGTTGAAAATCCATGAGCGAAACTATCCAATGCATGATCTGGAGTTGGCGGTGGTGATCTTTGCCTTGAAAATCTGGCGGCATTATCTCTATAGAGAGAAATGTGAGATATATACGGACCACAAGAGTCTTAAATATATATTCACACAGAAAGAGATTAATATGCACCAGAGAAGATGGATAGAGCTCATCAAGGATTATGACTGTTCAATACATTACCATCCTGGGAAAACAAACAATGTGGCAGATGCCCTAAGTAGAAAGGATACAGTTATTCTATCAATGATGAGAATTGAGAAGGATCCAATCTTTTTAGAAATGATAAAGATGGACATGAGAATCATAGAGAAGGGAACATCATCAATCCTTTCACAAATGATTGCTCAACCGTCTCTTTTGGAAAGGTTAAAGGATGCTCAAAATGATGATGTGGGAATTCAAGAAAAAGTGGAAGCTATCGAAAAAGGGAAATCCTCGGAGATTAATGTTAATGAAGAATGAATTGTGCTGTTCGGGAAAAGACTATGTGTTCTATCATGTCCGGAGCTGAAGAAGGAACATTTTGATGATGCACATAGTTAAAATTTCTCTATTCACCCAGGGAGCACAACGATGTATCAAGATCTCCAGGAAAACTTTTGGTGGGATAATATGAAGAAGGATATCGCTGAATATACATCAAACTGCATGGTGTGTCAGCAAGTGAAGTCAGAGAGGCAGAAGTATAAGGGGATGAGGCAACCATTTCTCATACCAGAATGGAAATGGGAGAACATCCCCATGGACTTTTTCACCGGACTTCCAAGGAAATCCAAAGGCAACAATGCAATATGTGTTGTTGTGGATTGTCTTACAAAGACTACACACTTCATTTCTATTTGGGAGGATTTCTCATTGGATCAACCGGAACAGATATATATCAGGGAGGTGGTAAGGTTTCATGGAATACCACTATCTATTATGTCTGACCGATATCCAAGATTCACCTCTATGTTTTGGAAGAGTCTTCAACATGCTCTGAATACTGAAAAGAACTTTAGTATGACCTATCATCCTCAAACTGATGTCCAATCCGATCAGACTATCCAAAAACGTGGGGATATGTTGAGAGCATGCTCAATGGACTTTAAAAGAGGATGGGATCAACATATTTTTCTGTTAGAGTTCTCTTATAATAACAGTTTCCACTCGAGCATCCAAATGGAACCATACGAAGCCCTTTATGGGAAAAGGATCAAAACATTGGCGTGTTGGGATGAGGTCGGTGAACTTATGCTGCATGGACCGGAAATGGTTGTGAAAATGGTGGAGAATGTGAAAACCATTCAGCAGCATATCAAGGAATCCCAGATTCTATAGAAGATTTATGCAGATAATCATCGACAAGACCTTGAGTTTAAAGTTGGAGACATGGTTTTTCTACGCATATCTCTATGGAATAAGGTAATGAGGTTTGGAAAGAAAGGGATGTTATGTCCAAGGTGCATCGTCCCCTTCGAGATTATTGATCATGTCGGGGCTGTGGCATATCGACTAGAACTTCCACCTACTATGTCCAAAGTACATGATGTATTTCAAGTATCCCTCTTAAGGAAGTACATACCAGACCCTTCACATGTACTCTCTTCTGAGGTGGTACAATTGGAAGATGATCTCTCTTATGAGGAGCAACCAGTGAAGATCATAGATCATAGAGAAAATGTTCTACGAAATAAGACAATGCCCCTCTTCAAGGTGTTATGGAGAAATAACATGTTTGAAGAGATGACTTGGGAATCAGAGGAAATGATGAAGCTGAGTTACCCACATCTTTTTTAGTGTGGGAAAAGGAAAATTTCTAGGGTGAAGTTTCTTAAGGGTGGAATATGGTAATGACCCAAATTTTCATGAATGGAAATCCATCTTGATATAATTAAATGTCTCTTTATATTTATATAAAATTTCAACTTATTTGGTTTTATGATATGAATTTTGACCGTTGCTAATATAGCCATTGAACAGTGATCATATGATTAGTATAAATATAGGACTTTAACAAATCCAATTTACTCAGACAAAGGAAGCGATGGCCTCATCCAGTAGAATAACCCCATACAAAGCCCATTTGTCAAAGCTCAGATAAGAGGTGGCATCCTTGGGATTTTCTCTAGACCAAGCCTAAGCTGAGCTTCATCATGTAATGCTCGAATGGGACCATCTATGGGAGAAGTGGAAGTTGATAGAAATTACCACTCGAGCGATGTTTTCCGAGCCACCCCAAGAGTCTGTCACCATCGCACACCTTACCCTTAGGACTTCTGCGACTGTTTTAAGGGGTTATGTAACAAACAAATAGTACTATGTTCATGTACATTATTTTTTGTATATAATAATGAATATACTTTCTTGTCATTATTTATACATTGTAAATAGTTTTTAAAATACAAATGGTGTTTTTATTTATTATTTAATTAAGAAATAAATTTTATTAAAATAAGGGATTTTTGAAATATATAATATTTTAATAAAATATTATTATTATTATTAAATTAATTTTAATTAAATATAAATGATCTTATAATTTTATGAATGCAATTATAATTTTTATTAAGGTTTGAAATCCATTTCTGTCAAAACCTGCGAATTTTCGATAAATGTCGGTTTTTATTTTAAAACATAAAATTAACATATTTAGAAAATTATTTAGATAAAATAAATGTTATTTCTAGAATCAAAACATCGAAATTATCCAATGGTGAATTTTTCATAATTTTCTGAGAGAGTCAAATTTTTGGGTAAAAATTAAAAACCGTTTAAATATATAATGTATTTAAAGACATCATAATGACCCAAAAGTGATGTGATAAAATACTATAATCTTTATTTTCGGCCAATATATGTTTTAAAATTAATATAATGTGTTTTTGGGTTTGTTTAACATAATTTTCCCTCAATTCTTATTAAACACATTGCCTTTTTAAATTAATTTCCATGGGAGTGTGACTCAACTCCACATAAGCAACCCTAATACTTTAAGAAGTTAGGATTTTGGCCTTATAAATTATTGTTTTCCTATTCCATTTTCCCAAAACCACGGGAAAAACCATGGGATGGTTTGTGGGTTGGATTAATTTAATACAAGGTGTCCCAAACCTAAATAACAAAGAATTCCTTCACCTTTCCAATATAAACCCACCCAAGATCCCACTTCCTCCTCACTAAAAGCCTTTGGAGTTCATAAAACCTCTTCCATACTCTCTATATAATCCTCCCAAGGTGCCCCAGGCTCCCAAGAAGCCTCTCACAAGCCTTTCTCAAGCCTTTGGAAGCACACTTCCAAGTAAGGGTTTTTTTCTTCCATTCTCATTTTTGTCCAATTTTCTATAAGTTTGTTTTGCCCTTTTTATTTCAATTATGAAGGTTGGGGTTTGGTTTCACACATCCCTCATACTTCCCTCTATATTTTTTAATTATGGGAGACCCCTTTCTCTCTCATTAAATGCCTCCCATGTACACCCGTTACTATGCCGAAATTCCGAAAGGAACTTCTCTCTCCTCCTTTACATTCAAGCAATACATTTGTATCCTGAATCAAAAATCCATTACAATTGTTGGGACATGTATCTAATGACCTACTTACTATCCATTACATGTAAATATTTTGAGTAACCCCTTTATCTCTCATCAACCATTTTTATGAATTCTTATGTCACGTTGTTACGGTGCTGAAATCGCACCGATTTTCTATGCCAATGCCATTGTGTAGTGAATAACATGCCCATTTCGCCATCAAGGGTATTCAACTTTATGCACATTTACATATTGATTATAAAGATTCATGTATGAATTCAACATCCCTTTATCTTGAAATAAATGATTATGTTTTATGAATCAATGTTTTATGATCCATGTGGCACACTTATGCATGAAATGAAACGTTTAAGAAGGGTGCACCGTTATAGCGCTCCAATGCATTAGGTAAAGTATTGTATCATTATACGCCATGTTCAATGAGTGTTGGATCATGAGAATTCAAGTGAAATGAGGGATTACTCGTGCTTTATGTCCAATGAGGATTTACTAATGCTCTATGTGCAATGAGCCTTGGCTCATGCTAATTCCATGTTAAGTGTTGTTGCCACATTTCCATGTTATGATTATCATGATTTATCATGCCATTATGTTCATGTTTCTCTTATGCTCTATTTATATGCATGTTTAATAACATGTATTATAATCCTCATTATATTCCATGTGTATTCCCTTACTGGGCTTTATAGCTCACCATTTTCTTATGCATGTCCTCAGGTTATCCCATGAAATGATAAGTTTGAGGGAATGTAGTGGTCATGTAAAGGACGTTTTCAAAAAAGATGTTGTATTTTCATGTTTTATGTATTTATGTAATGATACTAAGCCCCAAAGACATTAAACCTCTAGATATTTTTGTTGTATCAAGTGAAGTTTTATGTAATAAATCATGTTTAAGTTTGTAATAAAATAAGGGTTGTCATATATTTCATAAAATTTTTAGTCACATTCCTAAAAACCCATTTAATGGATTTTTTTATGGTCACATTTAAATAATAATATTTAATTTTTTTATGCTCGATGTTGCATATCTTGTAGTATACAGCCTCTTCCTTTAAATATTATGATATTACATTCCCCCCCACCAACCTTAATAAATTTTTCCAAAAAATTTCAAATTGTCCTCAATAAAATGGGTATGAAGATTCAAAAATACCTTTTATTGAAATCCTACATTTTAAAAAGGGTTAATAAATCATCCTCCTAAAAAGATAGAAAAGGAATAACAAAGGCCATTTAGAATAACACATACTAGGTTTATAAATAGAATGAAAATAATGGGAAGTGAAGATAACATAATATATATAGAACATTGATCATAAGAAATTGAATTGACTTGACAAAGTTAATATTCAAAAAATCATAAACCCCAAACATGGAAAAGACCATCAATTATTCAAAATTGAATGTTATAGGTAAACATTTTTTCTTTATATATTTTTCTTATATTTGAGGCATTATTTTACATCTATAATAGTAACATGATGAAATATACTTACATGTGAAGTAAAATTTCATCGTTTAATAAATTTCCACCTGAATATCATATGTTTCTCCAAATAATGTGTCTTTAAATTGAATCAACCTTGACTGAAGCACTAAAATAATCTTCTAATGGATCTCATAATCAATAAATAAATAATAATATACTTCTCCTACCTTAAAGAATTAAAAAACACTAAAATGGCTAGCACATGATACGATGATTCCCAAAAATAAAATCCTTCAATAAGGAAAACTAAATTAATATCCAAAATTTAAAATTAATACGAAATTTTCAACATATATCACTCAATAAACAACTATCCTCAATATTTCACGAAATATTCCTAACAATGATTAATTACCAAAAATTCAATGGACTTTACCACACAATCTTCCATGATAAATTTTATATTTGTCTCCCATAATGTACACACCCTAAATATATATTCTCTAAGATACTCTAACCATTTCAATAAATAACATGAATTCCCAAAAATCCAAAATAAAATCATATATGCCTCTAAAAGTTAATTCATCCATTATTACTCAAATAAAATTCAATAATATATTTTTAACATAATCATATAGGGTTCTGAAAATATTTATGATTTTCCAAAATAACCTTAGTCAATTAACAAAAAATAATTTTTCATTCCTATGGTTATATATACGAGAAAACATGTATTACCAAAATGAACATAAATTTTATTTTTTTAGTGTCTTAATAAATAAAAATAAATTTCATACTAACTGGGACATCACGTAGGCTAGTTTTAGTATATGAACTCTTCTCTCCCTTTGGTCGTGGGATCAAACCCTATGACCTTGCTGGATGCAATGGTTTGTCACCCTACATTCAGTTTTACTTTTTCACTAAAATATAATAATATAATCTGTATAAAAGTCCCAAAAAATTCGATATAAATCGAAAAAAATAAAATTAAAATATTCAATGTAGAAGAAAAGTTTTAACATAAAAGGAAATCTCAAAGCATTAATTATCCATCCTAAAAATGTAATAACCCATACATACCTCCAAATGCAATATAATATAATCCCCAAAGTTTATAAATAAAATTAAATATAAATTACACAAAATTAAAATTCAAGCATCCAAAAATAATACTTCAGGATAATCCTAAGCCTTATATATATTTTTCACGAAATATCATCTTCCTTCTAAAATTTACATCACATAAAACCTTAAAAGGGGTATCTAAGACACTAAACTTATAGTCATCCTCAAAGTTATATACCCATGATGTTATCTATAAATCTTTAGAAAACTAATCATGAGAAAGTACATATATCAAATTTTTTATACCCTACTATGATACCAACTGTAATAACCCAAGAACCACACTCTCTAATATGGTTCAATAAACATAAACTTCAAATTTATCGATTTGATACTGGTATATGTGACATAATTATTCACATTTAAAACATACAACATCAAAAGGATATATTTGACCACTAACAGAACCAAATACCCTTTTGGTTTATAGTTTTAATTAATATGGAAAAACTATTAATAACTAGGTTTCATATACAACATGTTTTCAAAGATCAACATCATCTCCCACTATAGTTATATTTTCATATTCTATGTAATTTCATCAATATATCGTATACCATACTTCATATGTGATCTATTACTAAAAAAATAATTTATCATCATTTTATATATATTGGAAAAAATAAACATATTAAGCAGTGAGACGAGATGCTCAGTAAGGGTAAGAAAGGGAGATATCAATCGATAATATTACGAAATCATATGATACTCATAGGGTTTGAAGATCATTTCTATTACTTAAAAAGTTTGTACTTAATATGAAAAATATCATAAACATTATTAATGGAATAAAACATTATCACTTCAAAATACATGAATTTTAAAAATGATAAATCATCATAACACAATCATAAAACATATGTTCCTTTCATAAATGTGTGAGTGGCACCATCATAATTATATAAACCATTTCATATGCCATGGTTAACTACCAATATCATATTATCATGCTTCAAAACATGTTTCCAAAAGAGAATCAAGTATATCAAATTATTTCTCACAACAGGTCATGTATATCGACTTGTTTCTCATAATGGATAATGAACATAAAATTGTTTCCTATAACGGATCAATAATATTGACTTAATTCTCATAACAGACTAAACACATTAGATTTTTTCCCATAACTATCTAATGAGATACAATACTTTATCCAACGCATTAGAGGGAGATATAGGTCTCATCCGTCACATAATGAAAATCATATATATGTGTTTCATAATAAAAAACATTCATCATATCAAAATTCATGAAAAGAAACATGGTTTGTAATCATTTTTTAAAATCAAAAATCATAGGAAAGAATTTGGACTCATAACATCATACCATAATAAACACAAACAATATATACAAAGGAAAAGGATGATATCCTTTGATATTATCCATATTAATATATATGTTACATCAAAATGATGTCATCATAAATGAATAATTATATTGAAAGATCAATTGGAATAACTCTTGAGAAAAATAACTTTTCCATTTTAAAAATCATGACTCTTTTAAAAAATCAATGCACATATAAATAAAAAATATTTCATGGAAAATAAAATTGTAATATTATATAGGAAACATCAAATCCCAGAAGCATCATTATATAGATAAAATTCTCTAATTTTATATAAGTTAAAAAACATCCCTTAAATATTTTTTTACAAAATTCCCAAATTATGTATTTTGCAAAACAATTAAAATATTTCTTTCAAAAAACTAGTAAATAGTCACTCATGGGTAAAAAAGATATTATAAAATTTTAGGATAATAGTAAAACCCATTTTTGATGATATTTTTGTAAATCATGGATATGGAAGAGAAATATTCATATGTGGAAACTTAAACACATACAATCCTAAATAATGAAGAGACTATGAAATAAATCCTTACCTCTTTGGTAAATTTGGAATCATAATCCACATCAAATAATAAAATTCATATGATTATTTATATCCCATATGTTTTATGGAAATAATCATGAATTAGATTCAGGGGTATTGTATACACCAAAAAAAGAAAAAATTAGTGTATAACGCTTCCCTTTTATTGAAATAAAAGTGAGATAAAAATATCTTATATTGAATATGACTCATCATATACTTACATTATCTTCCGGAATAATAAACATATGTTAATTATTTAGTTTATTAAAGAACATTTTCATGTTTATTATACATTTTATCACACTTATTACAATTTTATAAAAATTAGTTATTCATTTATGTTTATATCGGGCGTTTTACCGATATTTAGTACATATGTCCAAAAATACATCAGTAGTTTGAGTATGGACTATTCGGGGTAATTGATGGAGGTGGAATGTTTCATCAATTAAAGTCTAGGCGCCATCAGTTGTGAAGGCGTTCATCATTTTTTCAGAGTATGATGTTGTGTTGAAGGCGACGATGACGCGATGATGTTGAGATAATTTTCACTGGTGTTTCATCCTATCCCGGTTTGTTTGTTTCTCTAGTATGGTTCTGAGGATCCCCCAATCTCTCTAAGGCAGAGTAATGGGGTGGTCGTCATGGTTCATTGAATCATGAGAGTGAGCAGCCAGTTCAGGGTATTGACGGCGGTGACTTGTTTCGACAACGAAGTCCAATCATCATTGTTGCAGCGGCCGACAGTGTTGAGGTATGGAGGATGAATTCTTCGATGATATGTTTACGTGAAGATAGTGAATGGGTATGGATGAAGACATGCTGATGGTGGGGAACTCGCGGTTTGATCCGGCTTAGTACAGCTCGATAAACTACGACGTACTCCGGTGGACTGTTGTGGAATTTGGACAACGACAATGATAGCTGAACTGGATCATATCAGTGTGAAGGATGTAATGATGATAACAAAGTTCTCTGTGAGAAAGTGGTGAAGTTGAAATTTATGGTGATGATCATTCTGGTGGGTCTTTCTGGTATGGTGAAGTTGTGCGACTCGAGGCAGGTACTTTCCTCGAGATTCACGGGAATCAAGATGATGATGATGTTTTTGAAAGCTGTAATTTGAATTGAATGCATGTTTGGAATGTATGGTTTCCCGCTTATCCTTAAAGAGGAATTTTAGAAAAAGGAAAAAATCAATTTGGAGCTACACTCGTGGAGATGGTAGGTTGTACGTACGCATGAGTAAGATTTCCATTTTCAACAATAATTATGGAATGATTTTATTTATTATTTTATACTAAAATAGTGATAATTATATAATTAATACCATATTTATTATTAAAATATATATATATATATATATCATCCATGTGATGTGGTGATGAATAACAAATCACATTTCGTTGTGGAGGTGGTAGTCTACATGTACGCGTGAAGGATGTTATAATTTTTCATTTCATGGAATGGTAAGAATGTAAATGATATTTTATCTTTATTTATAATGATAAATATTTTATTGATGTCATATCTAAATGTTAATTCCATTATTATTACTAATATTGGGGGATGGTGATCAAAAAAAATAAAATTGGTTCGCGAGGCGGTAGTCTTCCGTAACCATGAATGATAGTTTTGTTTCCCATTTGATGAAATATGATACAGATATAGGATGTTAAATTAAAATAAAACACCTAATTATATGTTAGATACTATGTAAATTATTTTATCTTGGCTTCAGAGGATTTGAAGGAAGTGTAAGTGCAAACCAAACTAAATCATACTATTGAAAACAATACATCTTCTTTGGAAAACCTCATTTTATTAACACCTTAAGACCTATAAGAGTAGTATTATGCAGAAATTAATTCCTCTATAATGAGTTAAAATATTATAGAATAGTATTTTGGTAGGTTTCATCTGAATAAAATGGGTTTTTAGTGTAAATGAAGGAGAATAATAGATTCCCTTTTATAAGAGAGCGTAGGGACACTGATGGAATTTCAAAATGTATTAAATTAATATAAATTATTATTCAATTAAAAATTGGAAGAACAATTTTTTATTAAATATATTGTTATTATGGATCTAAATCAACTCATCCAATAATTTTATGATATGTTTTGGACAAATTTTTACCCTTATCGTTTGGTTTTAACCCCTCATCAAACCTTTTAAAATGTATCAAGACAACAATGAATTTTAATATTTAAAGGTCAATATAGTTTCTATAAATAGTATAAAAGGCCCAAAAATAGACCATGGATGATATTATAAATCATATACTAATCATTTTTCTAAATATATTACTTTTAGTAATTTTAAATTATTTAATAAAATAATATTTATTAAAAAATATTTATGATGACAATTTTTGGAACTATTCATTGCTTTAATATTAATAATATCAATATAACACATATAACTAGAAAAAATGTGTTATTATTTCTCTAAAAGGACATGGTAATGTCAAAAAACTTTAATCGCATTATGTATCTCAAATTATATTAATTTTAATATGTTTAATATCATTTATTTTATTTTTCCCATTAATGAAATAATTACTACATTAGTGTTGTGAAAGCATTTAAGGTAATCATTTGTTCCATAAAATTTGTAGAAAATACCATGATCAAGATAAATAATTTAGTTTTTTTGAAAAAAAAATATCAATTATATCCTCTGTATAACACCATATTAAAAATGTTATTTTTATTAAAAACACTAGTGTGATATGTTTTAATTTTTATGAAATAAAACACTATAAATGTCATAAACTCATAAAAATGGAAAATAAATTTCCATATGATCGAATACAAGATGAATAAGGATTAAATGGTCTCATAAAATAATATTAAGTCAATTTTCATAGTAAATTTATAACCATTGTAATTTTATTTTTAACATTAATTAACTAATTTACCCTTTACCATGGTCACAAAAATTGCTAACATTAGTGTTCATATTGAAAGAAAAAATAAAATGGACCTATTTAATAATTGAAAAAAATAATAATTCAAAATATGAAATATATGTTTTAAATTTTAAAACATTTAAGTGGCATAATTTAATTTAAAATTAAACTGGAAGAATCAGATAATAATAGTTTTTTAAAAAAAATTCTCTTTTTAATATATAAAACGTGTTTGTGCTAAATTCAAGTAAAAAAAGCAGTTCAAGAACCATAACTAAATTATTATAAATCAAAATTAACTAAATAATTTTAATACTAATCCAAAATATAATTTTACATTATAAATACTTTAAAAAAATAGGTTTAAATAAAAATAATTATTATTTATTATTCACTGAGAAATAGATATTTATAGAAAATTTTAAATAATTCATTATATGAAAATTTTGACATGCAGAGTTCAAAAAAGGAATAAAAATTTTCATATACATTTCACTGAACATCTATAAATTAATTATAAAATTTACATATAAAAATGTAGAAAACTCATTTTTTATTAATTTTTTTAAAGAATGACATGACTTTACAATAAATTTGTGAAACTTTTATAAGATTTTTTCAATAAATTAATATTGACTTGTACATTTATATTTATTTCAAAAATAATTTTATCCAATTAATACCCACAAAATTTACATATAGGTTATAAAGGTCACATTTAAGAAATAATATTCAATTGTTTGTTTAAGCTTGGTGTATCATATCGTGAATTCTATAAGCATTCATTTTAAAATATATTATTGTTACATTTAACTCGTGAAACATAAAAATGAGAATTGGTTTATAGGATGGGGTTTAAGTACATATCACCATTTTGATGGGATTTATAACCTACTCAAGTACACTCTTTTAGATTTAAGATGATTTTTTAAATCCTTCCAAAATAACTACATCATATTAGTCACCCAAATTACAATGATATAATGAAAAAATGCATCAACATGAACATTTTTATTTATTAGTAGTTTTCTATCAAAATCATATTTATTATTTATGTAATGGATTAAAGTTATAAACCTAGGCACTATATTATTTATCATACATTAAGAATGTGTAATATACACTTTAGATTCATAAAGCTAGGACTACCTGATACTTCCTACCTCTAATTATGACGTGTCACAGTCATGCCATGTGATCAACTTAAAATAGTAATCCCACATGAGTCATTTTTTGTTGTGATAAACTATATGCAATAATAGATCAACTATATTTAATCAGATAATGCAATAGGGGATTGAATGGGGACTAAAAATTGGGATTCCCTTTATAGTAGAGATTGTTTTTACAAAAAATTGGAGGCTCATATAGGATTCATGTACCATGAAATGGGGGAATGCAAGATACTGTGTTGGGCATATGCATTGGGGAAACCTATATTGATTCTTAACTTGGTGATTGATTCATGTGAAAGATTGTTTTGGGGATTACACTGATGTGGATGGCTATATATTAATATCAACCTCAATTCATTTGGTAATTAGACGAATAAGACTGGAAAGGTTATAGATTACATTTAATAGAATCCCCATATGTGGTTTATACTAGAATGCGAGATTAATGAACATATTTTAGGGTATTGGGATGAGTATCTCAGCTCTATACATTTTTAAGAAACCATGAGGAGCATCTAGACTTTTGGATTTTGATGATACTGACAATAGTTTCTCAAAATAAGGTTAATATGGGAACTATGAAGAGTACCATAACTCCCTGTAACCCTTTGTCATGATGAACACCCCTACGGTGTTCATGGGACTCTTTAACTAGATCTTTCAACCCTTCTAAGACCGGTTCTTGGTAATCTTCATTAACAATATCCTTGTGTACTCATTGTCTAAGGAGGATCATGTGAGACACTTGAGGATGGTCCAAGATGTACTTTTATAGGACCATATATACAATAATCTCTCAAAGTGCTAGTTTTGGATTCAAGAGTTCTACATTATGGAACATGTTATCTAAGTAGATGGTGTAGTAATAGACCCGATAAAGGTCACATCCGTGATAGCTTGGGAGCCACCCAATAGCATGACGGAGTTGCAATGCTTCCTTAAGTGGACATTATACTATTATATATTCATACCTAGATTCTCTAGGATTTCCCCACCCTTGACATCTTTAACCCAATAGGGAAGCCTTTTGTGTGGACAACGAGATGCTAGTAGGATTTCCAAGAGTTGAGGAAGAGATTTATGAGAGTGCAATTCTTGAAATTGAAATAGGAGGGTTTCAATTACATATTGTTATGAAATGAATCAAGAACTAGGAATGGTAATTTTTTTATGTAGATGTAGCCAGTGATTGCCTATGGATCACATCATTTGAGACCACAAGAGAAAAACAACAAGATCCACATCCTTGAGTTAGTAGTTGTAGTCCTCTCACTAGAGATGTGGTGAAACTACCTGATGGGTGAATGAGTTATCATCGATTCTAACAAAACGAGTATCAAAAATAAATTAAATCAAAATTATATTTAATTGAGAGAGAGGTGATGTATAGAGTTCCTCTAGGATTATAACTTTGAGATTGTCTATACTCATGGGAAGGGGAACATAATAATAGATTCTCTCAGTATGATATCTTGTTCATAGTTTCTGAGTGAGGTTTTGGAGTAGTTGTCCTCAACGTGGTTATCCTTTAAGGATGGGGATGGAGAATCTCACCTCAAATTTAGGGTTTTTACCCCTACCTCTTTTATAGATTGTTTTGGAGGAACTGTGTAGGGATACTAACCATGAGATCCTACATACTCAAATATCCATAAGACTATATCATGATGGATTTTTGAAAGTTGTGGAGTATGTCATTGTTTTCATGGGATACAAGATAGTACCAGTGATATTGTAGGAGGAGGGTCTATGATAGTTTCATAGATCTTCTTTAGTGGTACACCCAAGTGTAAAAAATATGTTCCAACACCACTAACATTACGTTTGGTGGCCAAGGATGAAGATGGGAGTTACAGAGTTCATATTCTGATGCCTTACTTTTAAGCAATTGAAGGGTGAGCAGCAACTTCCAATAGGTTTATCTCAACCCATTGAGGTGCCATAGTGAAAGTGGGATCGGATATCTATAGACTTTGTGATGGGGTTACCATGAACTTCCATGGGACACAATTCCATCTCAGTGATCCTATATCAACTAACCAAGTCATTCCACTTCTAAAATATTTTATAGAATAGTTTATTATATAGATTATGACACCTCTACATATATAAGACAGTCTATCTCTGTGATTTCCATCAACATTAATTTATTATTGTGACGATCGCTTCAAATTTCTATTTTGGAAATAATTGTAGGAGGTTCTGGGAATAAACTACATGTGATCATGGATTTTCATCCCAAAATTTGATGTCTAGATTGATCAGAACATCCAGGTTTTGGAGGAAATGCTTTGAGAATACATGATGTACTATGGTTATAGTTGGGAGGATCATCCACCCTTGGATGGATGGGTTTTCAGAGAACAATAGATACCATTCCACCAATGTTATGTAGTCATTCGGGGCCTTGTATAGGAGGCCATGTAGGTGGCCACTTTACTGGACTAACCCAGGAGAGTCATCACTTATGGGCCCATATTTGTTGCAAGCCACTGCTAAGAAGGTACATAACATCTAGTAGCAGGTGAGGACTGTACAGAGGCATCAAAAGTCCTATATAGACTGATAATAGAGGCATTTTGAGTTTCAAGAGGGATACCATGTGCTCATATGGGTTTTACCATGACTTGGATTACAGAGGTTTCACATGGTAAGTAACATAATATGCGATTCAAGGACCCATTCTAGACAATGCCTACATTCGGTGAGGTGGAATACAACATAGCTCTATTACAACAGTTATATTGGCTACATGACATCTTCAACATGGTGTAGCTAAGGAGGAATGTGCATGAACCATCCAACATTATTGATTGGGTTGAAATGGACATTAAGGATAGAGATACCTTTTTGAGTACCTGGTGGAGATCGAGTATTGACAGTATAGGATCCTTGATGGGTGAGTGATTCTTTTAGTGACTGTCCAGTTGTAGCATTGAAATACTCTAAAGATTACCCAGGAGTGGGAGGCTTATATTCTTGCTCAGTACGAATAGATATTTCATTAACCTCTTGTATTATATTTTTTTGGACATAAATCTATAATGTGGGGAGAATATAGAGACTCTAATTTTCTATTTGTTATTTTTGGATATTGGAAGGATTATTTTTTAATACCACGCTCTGAGAAATGGTGTGATTCTGAGGCCCCATGTTCCCGACATAATTTTTCGGAATATATGAGATATATTAAATTCAAATGGACATAGTTTTCGTGAAAATGATGAAAAACATCTTAACAGAGTCTTTGACAGGAATTACGCAGTTTTGTTTAGTTTAGATCATTGGTTTTTCTATAGGTGGGACATTACCATTGTCAGTATGAGCAGTTTGTGAAAAAATCATCACAAACATAAAATTAATTAAATAAACTAATTAAATTTATTTATTTTGAAGTGATGCAGTGACAACATTATTTTTCATTAGATTCATGATTATGTATAATTTTCGTGGTTAGTTGCACAATCCTAAAAATCAAAGAGAGACTTTGGAGAGTTATTTTAGGGGATTATATCTTCAAATGACAACTAGATCATCATTTGATGATAGGTGCACAATGAGATTCTAGGACCTCACAAATGATAATGATGAAACATCATTCTTCATCATCATTTATTCCAAATTGAGGCAGGAATTTTTTTATTATGATTATTCCCATTTTATGATTCCTTAAATGAGCATAAATCAATCGACCAACGAATTGATTTGTGAATCATCTGTATTGAGGGTATGAGATAGTTTGGAATTGGGATTGTATATTTCAAGAGGATCCTTTTTACATCTCTTCATTAATCGTTCTAATAGAACTTAATTGAGTTCAACATGAACATAAACTAAGGTTAATTCATTATAGTTCTTCTTTCTGATTTTCCATTTCAGTTTCTTCGTTCATCATCGGGGTTTCATTTACTCAGTGATTCAACCCTTATACTATGGATTCCAAGGTTGCGCACCAATTTATTATCACATTCAATCAATATATCATATATAGAGTAAGTATGGCTTGGGGATCATGTGGAAATGTAAAAAGTGATTGTATTCGGACCCAATCAGGCATCCATGGGTGCGGTTCTTGGATGCACTAAAATAGAGGAGGTTATAGATTATTCTAGAACAAATGAGGTCACCAGTAATCATATATTTGTAACTTTTTGGCCTCAGTTAACCTAGATACACAATCTACAGGGGTGATTTAGGTCAGACTTGGTGGCACAATGTGAAAATGTGTGAATCATATAAGGATTATGTAACATCCCATTACACACAACATGTAATATAGAATTACATAGAATGTGGGACCCCTAGTGTGGAAGTTAGGGTTTCCATGGAGAAGATAAGTATCACACGATCTGTGACCCTATCATAGAGCATGTGACCCTTCCTAGTTTACTCAGAGTTTACCTCATTGGGTACAAAGGCATATTCAGTAGTGCACAGGCATAGAAACATTGTGTAATCTCAAATGGACATGAAAAATCATGGTGTATATGGGAAATGACATGTAATTTTACATAGGTACAAGAACATGAGAATGGGAACACCATGTAATTTGACATAAAAATGGGCATGGGTTCTTTTTACTTGAAAACCCCAATGTCAAAGGGACACATATTTTTCTTCCAGATCACACTATATACTCTTTCAAAAAAGGTTTATTTCATTTTACTACTTCATATTATACAAATTTTGTTAGGTTGAGTTTCCTATATCTATTCATCTATGGTTAGAATGAAATCATGTCCTATATATAGGATTGTGATCCCTTAATCAGGACTTCATAGATAATGTTTTTTGAATCCTTATATGACTCTTAGAGTGAGATCCTATATTTTATTTTTATCCTAATTGAGGTTCTTGGTGTCATCATCACCAACACTGCACAGTTTCTAATCGACAACATAGTGGGTTATGCCAGATTATGTTTTTGGTATACACCATGGACATAGGTGTTATCATCATCTATGTACGGTTATCTTTAGAAATAAAGTTTATACTTCTATGGTGAGACCTAACAAGCACTACCTTGTAGATGGACATCATTGGAACTTTCAAACTCATGGAGTGTGTACTCTTAGATGAATTCTATGTGGAACCATCAAGGAGGAATCCTAGTCTAGAATCGTTATTCTAAAATTGCATTGAGGTTGTGTTTCTTTGTCGAGTAAATCTATATATTATTATTATATGTGTGTAGACATATACAGGTGTAGAACTAAATTATATTGATATATTCATCTACTTAATGTTTTTTGGGTTTCCCACTGGGTTTTATTACACTCACCCACACATGGGATTTTCCCACATTTTTTGTGTCTTGTGTAGATGATCAACCATTTGATTGATTACTATAGGATCCAGGACTAGGTGGTACTTAGTGAGCTATATAGATAGAGGTGTGTTCTAGTGGTTTCTTGAAAACAGTCTCCATACTTACCTTTATGTTTGAATTATTTTGATACTCATTATGGTGAGCTTGTATTTGGATATGTTTAATATCCATTATTTTTTGTTTTACTCTATTTTTAGGATTTAGATGTATGTACGCATGGTATATCTATTGTTTTACATTTCATCATTTTAGGGGATTAGAGATGTGTGTGTATATAGATAAATAGGATGAGGCACCCATATGTTTGTGATATTCCAACTCCGCACTACTCCCCATTCTCTGGCCTATTAGAGTCTGGCTTGTGGAGTCATGACACATGCCCAATTGGGAAAAGTCATAAAAAATTAAAAACATAATTAAAAAACAATTCATTGAGTATTAGATAACAATATGAAAACCCTATAAAAGGATTATCATTACAAAATAATTTCTATTGTGAAATTTTTCACTTTTAATCCAAGGTGGAAAGTGATTTAGTAACCAAAACCATGGTTTATAAGATCAAACCATGAACATCACTGACTTAACACATCAGAAGGAAAAAATATTCACCAAGGTATTCTTCAAAACAGATTTAGTGAAATAAAGTTCTATCTCTAAGATCCTATTTGGATATAATGATCATATTCCAGTCATATTCCCATAATTTATCAAACTCCACATTCAAAAGATATAATTGAATTTACATAGAATCTATTAAAAGATAAAAATATGAAAAAGAATAATATGAAGAAGAATAGGAAGAATAGTATCCACAGCTCCTCATTGAACATTGAGATCAAGAGAAAAAATTATTAAAAATTAAAACAAAAAACATTTCAATGGTAACTCTCATGATGGATGCTCTTGTGAAGACACGTTGAAACCAAAATTCAATTAGATATAATTTATAAAATGAGATGATGTGGGATTAAAGATTTTTTTCATCTATTCATTAACACATTTGTATTTTTTAATGCGTATCATTCCTAGAATCCTCGTCTAAACTTATTGAAAATATTTTAATTACCATTAATTGTAATATTCAAAGATCTTAGGGTTATATTGTAATAATACCATAATCACACTCCATATTTGGATGAGATATATTCGTTGTGCCATTTCAATTCTCCTTAGCATTCTAAAACATTCAAAAAATTGATAGGTTCAATTTAATTTATTTAAATTTAATAAATTGTAATTCAAAACTACCCAACATTAAATTAACACATAAAAAAATTAAAATAACTTAAATTCTCAATGAACATTATTTTCCAAACCAAAGAAATAGAATAATTTATTTAGTAAATGATTCAACAATCACCACCCATTTTAAAATCATAAGTCACATAGAAAAAATATAAAAAAAATTTATAAAAGGAAAGATATAAGTACTCCCTAAAAAGCCCCTATAAAATTATATAAGAATATTCTCTCATTTTAAATCTCATTTATTACTTGTTCTAAAATCTCCTTAAAAAATCTTCCATTTGCATAATACTCATTTCTCTTGGTTCCTAAGATCCCAAAACTTATACCCATTTATGATTTTTAAAAATATAAGGATAATTCTAAATAACTAAGACAAAAAATTAGTATTAAGTGATATGGATGAGGATATGTAATGTAAAAAAGAAATGACCAAGTGAAACATGATAGATTTGAAAAATCCATATAATTCAGTATTATTTATAATAGTAACTCTCATCCTTCAAATATGCGTAGATATCTTTGGTTCTATGTAAATAAATTCATATCCCAAAAAAACTTGATAATATTCATTTTTTGAATAAATTATCTCTCTTACTACCATGAATCATATATTTTGGAAAACTTATCCTTAATTTTATAAAGGTTGTGTATATAAAATTATCCACTTAGATGTACAAAAACTATAACCTTAGTCCAAACAAAAATATTGGTAGAATATACCATCTACCCAAAAAGTATGTTAGTGATGAGAATAATTTGTAATAAATAAATAGGTACAAGGTATAAATAAATACATTAATATTGAATAAAAGGATTGATAATAGAATTAAAAGCCGAAGTAGTTACAATAATGATGATATAAAAAATTAATTTATGGAAACACATAAGTTATTTCAAATTTAGTCTTTCTTGTGAGATTTTATTGTCATTGATTCTAGAATACTCAATATCTTACCATTATTGTATAACTTTTACTTCTTCTTTTATATTTCACTTTATTACTCTACTATTTCATTTTTTATTCTGCTGTTTATTTTTTAGATTCTACTAGAATCTGGTTTTAAAAATATAAAATGATGTAGGATTTATCCAACTCATTCTTCATAATATCATTATGGTTTACCAAAATATTGATGTCAACATCCAAAAATTATATATACATCTCCATGATATATCTATTATAGAAGTCTATTTAAAAATATTTCTTGAAGTTGATCACATCTTCACTTATCTATAATAGATAGATAATCATATGATTCATCCATTCTTAATCCTAAAAGTTAATAACCTATCCTTGTAGCACAATTATCATTAAATTGAATTCTGTTATGATGGAAGTCGTGTTGGTAAATCTTAGTAGTTATCGTGTATTTAAATAAATTATTTTCTCTATACTTTATCATCTATTACTAAAAATTGATTCATATGATTTATTTGCCTCAATTTTAACAATGTTTACATATTTTATTTTTCCCATATGATGTACCATATTTTATTCATTGGTGATATATAAAATATCAAGGTGATTAACTGATTAGATATAATCTTTATCCATATCTAATATATTTTATTTATCAACTTTTATTTGATTCATTTCAACTTCAATAAAATTGGATTATGCCTATACATAGCATATGACAAGATAGCTGATTTTGGTGGGTTAGATATTTTAGTAAATACATTATTTGAAGAGGTATATTTCTATTTATTATATAAACAAGCTTTATTCTAGGTATATTTCTTAGTATATCTTCTTATGGTACATCTATTTAACACTCCTCAAGGTTTATAGGCATGAAATATTTGGATGTATCCTAAATAATGTATTTAATTACATCATATTTTACTTTGGAATATTTCACTTCAAGAAATATTAGCTTCGTAAATATATTCTAAACTCTCTCGGAGGACTCGCTGATAAAACTAAAAGGAAGTACACGTTGAGACTTCTTAAATTTCAAAGACAACTATATCTTCTTATGATTAAACATTTAATATTCTTATTATTATTCATGATTTTTGATTTTAGATTTTGGTAGTTTGAAATATATAATAATATCATTGTCATCTTTTAATTTATGAATAATTTCATAATATTTACAATCCAAAATTTCATTGTACATAACAAAAATCAAGTTGTATTTTCAATAATTATTTCTATTGTATTAGTATTATTATGTGGGAACAGATTATCCATTATAAGTTTCGTAAATTATAGTTTCTTTTATAAAATTCTAATTTCTCTTTTTTTTCTTATTGTCAGAAGGATTCTCTACATCTTATTACTTAAACTCCTTCACAACTTCTTTCTTCTTCTCCTTCCACTCAGCCTCCATAATTTTTGCCTCCATGTATTTCTCATCAAATTTTTTCAATACCAAATGCACGATAATTCTAAATTTTTAAATTGTATCATCATTTAGTGAAACATATTTTACTCTCTTTATGGAACAGAGGTCATTAACACCTTTATTTAGTAATGTTTTCACTAAAATCTTGTTCAGTTCACTTAAGTTTGAATGTAGATTTAGCATCACCATACCACTACACACTGAATCAATTTATTAATTGATAAATTTTACTATATTAGAATTTTCTGTTTTGTTAATAATTTCCAATACATAAATGTCTTGAATCATTTAGGTATCTTTGTAACCCTTCATTGGTAACAAAAACCCTTTCACCCATTAGAATTACTAAAACTAATAGATGGTTATGGAGGATTATGTGATATTAATAGGCACTCACCCTATAGAGGAAATGCAATATTGTGTATAATTATCATCACTATAAATCCAAAATATTTCCCAAGTAATGTAATACTTGTTTTTTTCTCACCATCAGTATAATCAAACATAAGTGTTTCCAATAATTGTCAGATGATGAAAACATAAAATAATCTTTTTTCCTTCCTAGGTAGTAAAATCTAGTATCAACAAATAAATTAAGAGACATTAGTGAATAAATAATAAAATATGATACTCCATGGATGATCATTCAGTATTTCACAAATCATATCTCTTGAATTAATCTCATATAATGTAGAAATTTCTCTTTTATAAATTTCATGCATCAAAAATAAAAAGTTAAAACCTAATAGGTACAATGATTCACTCTAAATTACAAAAAACTGAAATGGGATGTCCACAATCCTTTATATGGTTTTTCCACTTTTTTTTCCCATTAAATCTGATGGCCCATGTTTTTTCATTAAATAATTTGATGATTTAAAATATTATTAAAAGGGAGACAATCATTCACTCTAAATTCATCTTATGGTGGTCCACATTTTCTCTTCTAATCTATATGACATTCTAATTGATTTTTGAATGATTGTACGGTGAACAAAATGACATGCATTGTTCATCTTGATTGCTCCATGATCCATCATTCTTGAATAAGTTCTTCATATTATTGAGAGGAAGAGAGGAAGAATTCTAGAGATAGTGAGATATATATATATATATATATATATATATGTTGTGTGCAACAATTATATATCATCACTATTATATTAACACTATCTAATAGATGTTAGAAAATATTTATAGATTTAGAGATTAGGTTGAAATATTAATTACTTATATACACACACATAAATAATATTCTAATATTTAATAAATCTAATTTCATATAATAATAATAGTATTATTATTATTTTATGGAATGAAATAACGCATACAATGATAAATGTTATTTTACAATCATATAAATTAATATTTATCACTAGATGCAATCTTGTTCCCCTTGAACTATTCCGTATTTATTCAATACCCAAATAAATATTTTACTTACATAAATAAATATTTTATTCATAAAATAATGAATAAATATTTAGTAAGTATTAAATAAATAAAAAATTATTTTATACGCAATCTAATGAATAATTATTTATTAAATATTCATGTAATTTAATAAATTATCTACTAAATGAATATATAATTTTTTATCACCTTTTGGATATTAGTGATCAATAAAACATGAATAAAATATTTCCTCATTCATGAGAAATATATGCATTTCGATAATTAGGGTAAAATAAAATTTAATCCAAATAATTGAATATACTTTGTGTGTGACCCTTTAGGACTACTTCTCATCAGCATTGGGTATGTACACAAAATGTCATAGATTAATATCTTCCAATGGGTCATGGAATCCAAGATAATGAAGTTAATGTCGCAATTTCTACAACCAAAGACGAGAACTTGTTGTGTAATATAATCACTTTGACTAAATATCTCATCAAATAGGTTACATATCTATGTCATCAACCTATATACATGATATGTCTTTGGTTTGATTATATGAAATAAACATCATTATATCATGTCCATGTATTTTCATGTGACTATTATATTTCAAAAAAAAGTGAAAAGATATCAATGTCCATAAATAAAGAAGGGATAATATATCCTTGACTTATCCATTAATAACATGTCATTCATGATTCACACAATATACCCTATTTCCCATAAACATATTCTAAGATAGTTTTTATTATTAAATCTAGGTCAATGATTCATGGGGGAAATTAAATATAATATTAGATTCTAAGGATTATAATACATGATGTTATATATGAATATTCAATGGGAACAAAACATTGAGGCTTCCTACTAGCGGTTTAATTCTAATTATCTTCAATCATGAAGTTTTCCTAGTATGTACTTTATGAGAACAATCATCATCTTCTTTTGAGTACTCATTCCAAATAGTCAATGTAATATATTCCCTTGTATATTATGTTATCCCACAATATATATATATAGTTTGTTTAATATCGTGATAGAATTTCAAGGTTCTCATCATAGCAGGGAACTATTATTCCCTTTTTAATGACACATGTACTCTGGGAAATTTTAAAATTAATTTTATAGAGAAAATAATAAATATGTGATGATATATATTTCAATTAAAATTAAAAACGTTGAATTTACATGTAATCTTAAGTAAAAAATTATTTCGTTCTAGGATACCAACTATAAAAATTCTAACATCACTACTTATTATCTATAGAGATATCTAAATTTATTAAACCTTTTTTAAATAAATGTTAGCCAAATATAGTACAAATAACTCTAGAAATGTGTT
Organism: Viscum album; assembly: GCA_963277665.1. Taxonomy (NCBI): domain Eukaryota; kingdom Viridiplantae; phylum Streptophyta; class Magnoliopsida; order Santalales; family Viscaceae; genus Viscum; species Viscum album. The sequence continues at coordinate 1,719,117,580 of OY728140.1, read as the reverse complement.
TTAAATGTTAATGAAACATAATAAAGGTAAAAAACATATTTAAAAGTAATAAAAATCAAATGTAAATGTATATTATTTAATATAAATGACTAGTCATTAACAGATATTGTATGTTCTAGTTTATCTCTTGGTACATAGTGAAACACTTTTATCCAAAATTAAGTACTTGGCATCCAGACCTACTTCAGTCTAGAAATATTGTCCATTATAACTTTTTAGTACCCACATTTTTTAAATTAATTTATATTCAATGGTTACATGTTCTATTAAAATGAATTTTTGTTGAGTTTTTAAGGATTGTACATTTTTTAATGAACAATTTTTCATTTAATGTACACACCTTTGAAATCTATTGAAAAACATTTTACTACATGGAAAAAACTGTTTGAATGATAAATTGATGTTTATAAGGATTTACATCCTTGGTATAATTTTGTCTTATTTGGTTTTAAATATCTACATAGGTTATCAAAAATAGTCTTTCCAGTTGAAATGTTTGAATGTAACTTCATTAGAAAGAAATTAAATTTTTATTATTTTTAAAACACTTTTGAGGGGAAAGTGAGAAACTAAAAGTGAAAAAACCATTACATATCATAGTTTCCATACACATCACCACATCCTCCATAAGGTTCTTCCTCCACAGTGGCAAAATCCCATTTAGAAGCCAGGTTATAATTCCACCAGAGCTTAGCATGTTGATTGTTAAGCTTTGGCTGTTCCAATGAACTCACTTACGGACATATCTGGTTGACCACATTATATTTCCCAAAATCAAGGACATCCCCTCTTCACCTATTATAAATGGACCTTGTTTTCATTGGTATTGGTAGGTAAGAATAATCCTTCATCATCTTTCTCTGGTCTGGACTGACATAACTTCATCACACTCGGGTATCCTATGTTTTCCAACTTGCACATTATCACTATAGGAAAGTCTGGCCATGCCGCTCAAATTCTCCTTGCCAATGTCCCCCCCATTTCCAATGTTATTCCCAACTCCATTACCATTGCATATATCCTTTTAAAGCAGTAGGGGATGACGGTTATAGTCGATCCGGGTAAGGCATTGAACCACGTTTTCATGGATGTCAAAAGATTCCTTCCCCATTGGACCACCCTCATCCACTGCCTTATGAGAACTGGACACCTTTTGTCTGATAACAACACTGTGGTCTTGATTTTTACCTGACTGAGGTCCCACATGTTTTGGTATCTACATGTAATCCTTATGTACCCATGTTTTCTTCTTCCTGATCATACCTTCTTCAAGAACCTTAGATAATACTGAATCCTCCTCCTACCCCACATATTCTGAATTATTTCCATCACGATCATAGGAATCCTCATGAGGGAGCACCTCAATATCCATACACTCAAAATAATTATGGTTTTGGACACTCCCTTTAACCAAACATGGATCAACTTCTTGTTGTTAGACCCCCGAAGAAGAAGCGGGTAAGGGGTCTCTCACCATGCCACTCGTCGAAACCAAAACCTCCTTTCTAGATAACCTCCCACCTCTAGATTGAGGCATCATCCGGGAATTCCCATCAACTCGAACTTCCACTGTTTTACCTCTGACATGACACCTCAATTCCTCTTTGCGCCAATCCATAACACCAGATATAAGAGGTTCATCACCCAGTTATTTCATTGTGCACTGCATCATATGGCTCACTCGGTGAGTTTGATTTCCATCCGCAACTTCCCTCTCCAGGTATGTCATCTTCCCTTTGTTTTCTCCCTGCCTGAAAACAACACTCAAATATCCCAGTTGCCAGAAGGGAGAAAAATACACCACCAAAAGCTCAAAGACCATTTGATGCTTAAACCTGACCTATTAGCCAGCTTCATTCCACAAAAACTCAACCATAGATTTTGAAACATCCACCTCCACACATATGCGTGGTTTGACTGGATGGAAATCCGCATCAGTACGAGAATCAATGCAAATGAATCTTCTAAACAAATTCCCTCACATACGAAGAATTATAGGGTTCTGGAATGGAATAGGTAGCTGAGCAAGTCTTACATAGAGAGGAATCTGAGAAGAAATGTGATTCAGATATATGTCGAAGCTCCACTGAGACTAGTGAAATCCACAACCAACACACCTCCATGGAGCAAAGGCACGAGCGAGAAAAATATCTCTTGAGGATGAACATCACACCATCATATGATTTTTATCCAACAGAACAACAACTGCCCTATCATGCATCCCCCAAGAATCTAAAATGAACCTGTCGAATTCATCCACCGAAGGTCACCTATTTCTGAAACATGCAACCAACTAGACATTCAAAAGGCACTCCACTTCTGTAAACTCCAAAGTATAAAGTGTGACCATGGACATGCCATCACGAAGTATAGGATCTTTTGGAGTGAGATTATTCAATGGAAATGATGGTAACAAATTAGGGTTGGTGAAAGGTGAAAAAAAAAACAAAAACGGATCATAGTATTTCTTCATCTAATTACATTCCTTCTCTAAACTAGTGAAAAATCTAGAAATCTCTTCAAATGATGTAGTTACATCATCATCATCATAATATGTTGAATTTTGAAAAGAACGATCTAATGATAATGTCAAAAAATCTTTAAGGATCATTATACACATAGAACACAATTAATTATATGAATCCTTTTCATAAAATATGATGATTTTTTGTTTTTCATGTCCTTACGATATATTGAAATCATTAGATGATGAGTTTTTACAAGAAATACATGTATATTTAATATCATTAAATTCTTTTCATCATTTTCACTAGAATAATCTACTATATCTTTTATTATTTCTTCTCTATATTCAAACAATATGGTCTAATGGAACCCATTATCACTCATAACATACAATGTATGATGAAGAATTATTCTTATATTCCTATTTTTTTCTTTTATATGTAATTTTTCTAATTCCTTTTATCCCATAAATCTATAAATTCTCATAAAATATTGATCCATCTCGCATTCAATAAATTATATGAAACTATAGTTAGAATAATGTTTAAAACTCCACTAAGATGTAATAGGCATTGAATTGTTGATTCCAATATTTATACCTACAAAATTTCATGCTAAATAAATACCATTATTCTACCTTTTTTAGTATCACTTTTTAGTCTACAATCATATTTATTGTGGGCTCTAATTAAATAATAAATTCGTGACTTCATAAGATGTTCCATATCATCAATAATTATATATATAGATTACAATCATTTCATAATTATTTCAAGGATCTTTTAAATAAGTTGATCACAGTAATTTACTTCCCTCAAAGTGACTATAATAAATATACAATGGCCATGAATCTCTAGTTCATTTGAGTAACTAACTCACTCGGTATAAAATCTAACACTTGATAGTCTACTTTGAGAATCACTCTATTAAACTACAAAAACATTGAAGTTATAAAATGAGTCACTAAATGAGTTTTACATATGACATGGGTTATCTTATGATATGGGACATGTATATATATATTTTATTGGATTGAATGTAAAAACATATTCCTAACTCTGAAGTTCAATTGAAACTCAAACTTCTCATCATTTGTAAATGTAAAAACATCATTTTTCAAAATCATGTAGTATGAATTCAATATTAAATAAATCTGCACTCAAGTAATGGTTATATATTTTTCCATATGATCATGTAAATATTCATATTTTATTAATTAAATATAGTTGGGTTATTTAGATTCATATTTTCAATGGTTATGACTATAAATGTACTTTCCATAGTTTAAAAAAAGATATACTATCCACCACTTGTTTGTGTAAGGAAAGTAATACATGTTCATAAAAAATTGAAATATATAAATTAGATATGAATTATTCATGGTGTATCAAATAGAAAATTATTTAGGAATCTACGATAATAAATTTTTTCCCACTGAGTTATCATATTTTTTCTTCAATAGGATGTGAATTGAATCCAAAAGACATCTTGCAATTTTTCACCCACTCTATTTGTAAGTTGACAAGAATATATAACATCTGATTAAGGAATGTATCAATGTATATAAATGATGTGAAAAATAATTATATTATAATTTATATAATTAATTTAAGATCAACATAAAAACCATCTAATAATAGAGACAACAATGTACAAAAAATTGTGAACTATCAGATAAAAATATGAAAACCATTACGATGATATTCATTTCCAATAAATTATAATTACCGAATTATTTTCGTTTATCCCAATATAGATGGTGGTTTGGTATCTAGAATTAATTTGCATAAGATACACCTACAAACATCATCAACTAACCCCATAAAACAGTATGGGTTTCACACCAGGAGTTTATTCAACTATACATCTATAGTAGGAAACTATATCCCCTAGATTCTCTTTGAACAACATGATTAAATGAATGTCCTTTCCTTTGATAATATAAAACTCCATATTCAGAAGATGTAGTTTCATATTTTATAAAAATATTCACATTTAGTATTCGAATGAAGTAGACTCTTAGTTCAAAAGTCTCATTACTCATGAATATCAAAGTATGTTACATACTAAAGGGAAACAAAGATCATTAAAATAATTCCTTTTGTAATGGAAAACCTATAAAAAAATTTGATATAAAAATACAATTAGAAACTATATAAACAATGAGATAATGATGGATTCAACATGATTAACAACTATTCTTTCCTACATTAATATTTTATAACATATACCATTCCCTAAAGCCTCAGTTTAATTTCAAAACATTATTCTAATGACCTTCATTGGTCATATTTTTTGGACATTTAGTCAGATTACATCAATATTGGAAGAACACTCCAACTTCTGATGATATAAATTTAACATGTCATAACAATACTCTTCAATATTCCTTAAAATTTAAGAAATTGATATATTCTGTTTAGAACACTATAGTTTAATATTTTTAAATTTAATTATTTATATTACAAAATTAACGTAAAAAACATTTTTGTGAACTCAAATTTGAATGAAGTGAATTGTGATTTTTAAAATCAAGGATATGAAATAATTTATATAGGAAATGAATCAAAAGATTTATAATTAATTCCATTGAAGGACTAACTGAATCATTATATACTTATCGTAATCCTTTTAATTCACTACTTTGAAATCATAAATACTTGGTTACATAAGAAGGGGTTTCTCTAACACTAAAAAATATCTGAACTTAAGATCTTTTCTTAAGTAACCATTCTTATCAGTTACATATATTAAGCTTCAACATCTTAATGATTGATCTAAATGTCAATTTTAATCATGATGGTGTTATTATATAAAACTAATTCATTATCAGATGAATATCATGTATTGATACCATTTAATAAGGAATTTTTTAATTGCTATCAAAGTAAAATGATAACCCCTTTTAAAATCCATCATACACATTTGTGAGGCAACATCCATATTTTACTAAGCACTGAGTCTTTCATCATGTTCAACTCAGTACGTCATTATTTATGTTGGGAATCATCCCAATCATATTATATATAATTATCGGATAGTTTATTAGTTAAGACTTTTCTCAACATATCATATGGATAAACCCAACTCTATTCCTTTAGCAACCTAACCATTGCAGTCTCTTAGAAATGTGTAACCCAATGATAATTCCATGAAAAAGGCACCTAACAATTCGGGTCAACATATTTCATACGTTCCTTACAATGGAAAATTGATGGGCACCCAACTATGGCACGAAAGTACTCAATTAGATTATCATGTTCTTGAAATGTGCCTCTTTAAAAGAAATATAATGAATTGTTTTTAGAAAGGGTTTTAATCTCACCATATTATCTAATTATATTCTTTTTATATATTCTTGCTTCCAATTATTTATTTTTGGAATCATATTCCTTCCACTAAATCAATATATTCAAATCATATTGATCTGTAACTCTTTACACAACCCACATTTTGTGTTGTTCACCCAAAGATAGAACCTAAATATACTTACACACATCCAAATACATCTGATGCATAAGGTATATGAAATATTCATGTAAATGATAATAATTATATGAAATTGATAGTCTCCTAATTAATAATCTAGCACCATAGATAATCAACCCCATACATTCAAGAACCAGGCATATGCCTATGTATTAGTGGGAACTCCACCCCGAAGTCCACTACCCATAGATATTTTATTCAAGAGAAATTTGAATTCATCATAACTCTAACATTAAATATTTATTAACAAAATTAAATAAATAAATTCAAAATAATAAGATTAATTATAATAATAAATCATTATTGAAGAAAACTAAATACATTATCATACCTAGTATGTGACTCCATAGATGTACGTATAATAAATAAGAAGATCTTTAATAGCTATAATCAAAATCAGACACATATTCACAATATGAGTAATTTATATTCATGAATAATAAATAAAGAAATAAATTTTATATAAATAAAAAATTCACATATTTAACGTGAGATAACAATATATGAACAATTCATAAATAAAATCTAATAATAAACTCTATAAAATTTCCATTTATTATGGACATTACTTAATCATAAGAATAAAAAATCTGTATTCATTTCATAATATAATATTCTTTATATTATTCATTTAATGGAATTTTCATTTATATATATGATATTTTATGAAATATAAATATTACATATTTAAATTAATATTATATGTGTTATTTACATAATCTATATTTCATTTATTTAACTTTATTTAAACCATGATAAAATAAAAATCAAAAATCATTTTGTTGTTGTTTAAATATTATCTCAAATAAGGCCATTATGTTGATAACTCAAATTAATTATTATGAATAATTAATAATCTAAAAACAAAAAACATATTATACTGTAGAAATATTTTGAAATTTGTGAACACTTTATAAATTACCCTTATAATTTATATATAAATACTTTATTTCCCAGTCATAAGGTATGCCATATAATTTGAAAAAATCTATATTAATTTTAATTGTTAATATTATTGAATATTTATTAATATATGTTACAAAACCATTTAATTAATTAGTTATAAAAACATTTTAATTAATTTTTTTTATAATATATTATAAATTAATAAAAATCCTGAAAATAAATTTTATATAAAATTTATAAATTAAATAATTACATTTTAATAAACATAATCATTTCTAAATGAATCATATTTAACGATTCAGGACTTATCATAGAATATGATAAACGTTTTATATAACGAATTAGGGGAAGTCATAAGTTATGATAGATAGGAAATTAGTGATCACTATCAACCCTATTTTATGACGCATAACCGTGTTATCTACAATGATATCTCTATCATATTTAATTATACCCATTAATACCAGAAATCTGATATGGTTATAAAATACAATGTTCTATACGGTCAATAAAATCTTAGGGGATTATAAATTTTCCATTATAAAGGTATTCAAATTCTAAAATGGTATTTGAAATTGTTCATTGAAGGTTTGAACCCCATAGATGGGTCATTTGACATGGTGAATGAATCTTAGAAGGATTATAGGATTGGCGGATAGGAATTGGGGGAGAGTTGGGCTAGTCGGGCTATAATTTGTTTCCACTAGCTAGTTGATGGGGTAGTAGATATCGTTATACCACTAAAGGGACCATTGGTCAGCTAGAAGTCCATTATCAGCTAGATTGTGGGATTAAAAGTGGGAAAAGTCATTCTTTACCCTTGAACTAAATAGGGGGAATCCACTCATCCTCTATTCTTCCTCACATAGACAAGACATGGTCCACCCCACCTTCCCTCTCTCCTTCTCCCTCGATAAAGGGGTGTTTTCTCATCATTGTTTATTAATTTTTGGCGTTTCTTCAACTTTAGGGATCTTCTTAGATCTCATCCAATAACTTTATATATTTTTTGAGTCCCTAGTTTAATTATTTAGTGCTTATTACACTAATGACTTTTGGAATTTGATGAATTTCATTTGGATTTATTGCAGCTTATAAAGAGGGGATCCCATGACGAAATCCTCCCACCATCAGACATCATTTTGAGTTAGGTAATCAATCATTTTGATATTTTTAAGACATTCAGTTTAAATTAAATTTATTTGAAATTCGAATATTCATCACACATTGATGGTTTTTTCAACCTAGTAAGTAGATGTCCTAAGATGGCAGCTTCCTATCACCACTCATCGATTCAGTGTAGGTACATCACATCATGTATTCTTCTTCAGTTTTTATTTAAAATTAAAATTGTGTAATTTTATAAATGGTATTATATGTTATTTATTTACCTCAGTATTTGTTAGGTGGTGTTTCAGTGGTTTTATTCACCACATCTGTGGAGGTTTTTCCAATTTTTAGTTGATGATTTTTTTTCAGGATTTAGGATCTTTTTAAATTGAATTTATTATTTATGTGTTAATGTTATAAATGATTTTTCTACAAAATTTATATTAAGGTTGGATATTGATTCATTTATAAAATATCATTTGGAATTAGATAAGGATGAATATGCATGGAAAATAGATACCATCCATTAAAAATAAATATAGGACCTTCAAGATGAGGTTTGGGGTCTCTCATTCTAGCCATAAGGTTTTATTATTTTTTATGTGGAATTAGGTTTTCCTGATCACCATGGGAAGAGATACCACACTAGTTAATTCAATTAATAATATTTAATTAAATGGGTAATTTAAGTTATAATGTGAAATTTTTTGATCTCAATGTGTGAACTAAATTAAATATCGGGGTCTATGTGGTATTTTATGCACTATATCGATGCACTGGTTGCCAATGGTCGAGGCCTTGACATTGATGATGAAATATTACTTGTAAACCCCATGAGGGGAGTGAAAGGACCTTATGAGACATAGTGTCTCTATAGTAGGTACCATGTTCACACTGTGAAAAGAGTGTATTGTAAAAAGATATGATGGGCCCAAGAGGGCTACATGGGAGCCTAAATCCACCTTCATAAGGGAGTTTAGATTTGAATTTGAAACTTTGGCCTTACTCAGTGACCCAGAGTGTTGGATGTGAGTGATCACACCTTTACCCAAGTGACCCATATTGTTGGTTGGGAGTGATCACACTTTTTCCCATAGTAGTAACTTATCCTGGGTGGAAAACCTTAGGCTAGTTTGTGATTTGGTTGGGTGAGAGGTACAACTATGTAGGGCCCTTGAACTATGATAGACCATGAGCCATCTCCCTAGAGTAATTATTATTTAATTGAACCCTTTAATCTAATACTCCATTATATGTGATGACATTTTTATGAAGCATGACTTTTCTATGTGTTGGTCATTGGCCTAGGAGACTAGTTTGAGATCGAGGAACCTAAGTGAAGTGACTCCACTTTTATTGTCCAAGGTGACCCCAGTCAGTGCTCAGTGATAGGCCAACCTGGAGTATGTGCATGTTAGATTAGAAGTGTTTATTTTATTTGTTTTGTGGGACCCATGTTACATTTTAATCTCAATTTTTCTACTCAAAAATGCGGTTATGTGTAGAGAATACTTTGGGTGTCACCTTAGAACCCCTTTACATTATTATATGCAAAGGATATGGTGGCTAAACAAGGTCATGAATTTGACTGAACCCTTATTTCTTTTTAATTTATCATGTTTTACACCATGGTATGATGTATTTCAGAAGCTCATTTTTTCTTCTGTAGGCCATTTTTCTAGTCTAGAGTATGTGTATATTAACCCAGTACCCAATTGTGTCATGGGGATCATTATATTACCCCAAATTGGATGAATTGAATGCTCTGAGGATCTTTATATTACTTCCCCCCAGCAGTAGGCATGTTCTCTCTTGATGATTCAGTTATAGGTATATTTTCACAATATGTAATTTTGCCTGAGGTGGGGGACATATCCTATAGGGATAGGTAATTTACCCTTGGCTGGAAGAGCCCACATTCTATTAGGAAGTGCATATTACCATTAATATTACTTTGTTCTTTGTATCACATGGGATTACCTAGGGATAAACTAGAAGGGCTTATTGTTAGGAAATTTCAAACAGGATTGCTTCGAGACACCCTAGAACTGGAAAAAATAGGAAAGGTCAACAGATTTCTCAAGCAAAGGATCAACATTTGTTAATATGTTTTTATTTTCTTCACTATGTGCTAAAAGGAATTCATGTATCACACATTTAGTTTCAGGTTGGAATTCATTACAAAATTTTCAATGGGGGTTAATATACCTTATAAAAAAATTTAAGCGATATATATATTATCTAGATTAATTAAGATGTTTAAATAACATGGTAAATTTTTAATAGAAAATTAAAAGAGACATGGTGGTTTTTTTAGTGTTTTAGTCCAAATTGGATATATCCAACAATTATACATATCTACTCAGTGAGAGATATGTTTTGAACAACACATATTCTTTAAGAGTAATCATAAACCTATTACAACCCACTTATCTGGTGTAAGAATAAAAACTACACCTTAATATTGTATAGGAAATCACAACCCAAAAACAACTCCAACATTATAAAATGGGATTTATAACACCAAATGGAATGACTTTAGAATCCAAGTGTCATAAAAAAATGAAATAAAATAAATTTGAATATAAATTAATAAATAGAATGTGACATAAACTGTTAGATATAAGAAGTAGTGTTACATACATAGGAGTCTAGGATAAAATAGTTCAATGGACAAAATAAGAACAAGTATTGGTTCTTTAGAATAGGATTAGTTCATCTAATCATGTTAGTATAAGATAAATCAGCTTAGGTATAGTACTTGAGAGATCATCAATAGTGATATTCACAATTTACAAGATCACGTGATGTTTCATCGAGTATGATCGCTTTCAGTAATATGATATCATATGTACTCATAATATCATAATTTTTTATTTTACTTCCAAGAGTTCTTTGAGTCCCATATATAGATTCTCAAAATCTACAATAGCTAAAAATATTACATTCAAATGGTTATAAATATTTAAATAATAATAATGATAGTGTCAAAAAAATTTTATTAAAGACAAAATAGATTAAAAATATAAAATAAATTCAAACTAAATTAACTTTTACGTTTGAATAATTTGATTGATTTAATAAAATTTAAATAGTCCATTAAAAAAAATTCATGTAATTATAAAAATTTTAACAACATAAAAACTCTCTAAATATCATGCATCAAATATAAAAATATAATAAATAAATGCATTGAACCTGATTATAAATAATTTTTATTGATTCCAAAACTATTAACATAAATGAAGTAGGAAACATGAATTATATTAATTAATATAAACAGATGATTATAAAAAATATACTAAATAATATAACAAAATTTATAGAATAAAAATAATATATACTTCAAAAATTAATAACTAGTAGAAGGAATTTTTTTTAATTAATGGTTGAAAATAATTTGATGTAACGATGGAATGAAATTTAAACAGGAGGTAGAAAAATTATTAAATAATGGAAGCATATAATATTTACTGTTGGTAGATTGTATATTGAGCTAATGGTAGTAAAGATATTGAAATAGTGGTACAAATATTCTTTAACTAACAGTAGCATGATTTCTGAACTAATGATATCATGATTTTTAAACAAATGTTAACAGATTTTTAAAATAAGGGTAGGAAGGTTTTTAAAAATTATGAAATAAATTTATAATTAATAGTAGGCAAAAATTATAACTCATAGATGGAAATTTTTATAACTAACTTTATGAATTTTTTAAACTAATACTACAAAAAAATATAAATTACTATAGTGAAAATTTATAACTAATAGTATAAAAATAAACATATTAATTTTTAACAAAATAAAACATGGTAAATATATGTGATATAACTCAATAAAATTTAATAATTTTTTACACGTATGGTTTTAAAGAATTAAAATCATGTGAGGATTAAAAACAAAAAAACAAAATATATAATATTTAATGAACATATACACAACAATCTACCCATGAAATAAAAAATATAAAAAAAATTCTCCCCGTTTTTTATTACAAAAACAAAAATATAAAACCAAATACATTTTATTTTATTCCCCTTTTTGTTTGTGAACACAAAATATAATACAACCCCCCACATATATACAGATATAAAATAATTAAGCTTCCAACATACCATGCTAAAATATTACCATTTAAAACAATTAAAAGTCTAAAGTCTCATTAAATATCTTTATAAGATGACATTATGTTGGGATAAATTATAAAATAACATCACCCTTTTTTATATAATATCTAATAAAATAAATTTTAACATTGATATTATTTGTTCTGAAATTTTGTAAATGATTATTATAATTATAAATTGAAAATGTATTATCATAATAAATAGGAAATTTATAAAGATGAAAACCAAAATCACATAAATATTTCTTAATCCATAAACATTGTGAGTATGAACTAGCTGTATATGTATAATTAGATTTCATAATAAGTAATAAAATAGTTAATATTTTCTAATAATACCATAAAATTAAATTTATTCTAAGAAGATGAAACATACCTAATGCAATTTTTCTATCACTTATACAGCCTCTAAAATCATATTTAGAATAAAAAATTAAATCAATTATATTATGTTTAGAATAATACAGACCAAAGTAAATGTATCATATAGCATATCTAATAATTATTATTACTTGTTTAATATTAATCTCATTAGGATCAACTTGAAACATTTCACATAATCAAACACTAAAAATTATATTTAGTCTATATTTAGATAAATAAATCACACCACCAAAAATTCCACTATAAAAATTTATAACATTGGATTAACTAGAATCATAAATATCATACTTACAACAAATACTCATGGTATTTTCCATAGACTTACATGGATCATGAATAAATGATTTAATCAACACTTTATTACACATTACATTGTTTAAGAAATATCTCACCTTTCCTTTTATAAATATGAGTTTCAAGAAATAAATTTTACTCTCCCTTTAATCTCATGTCAGAATATGATAAAATCAGTGTAAAAAAATCCTTAAAAAATAATTTATTACATGATCCAAATCAACATCATCAAAATAAATTACCATAATTAATATATCATTAAAAACTAATTTAATAAATATTATAGGGTTAATATTACTATTATTTAATCTAGTATTCAATAAAAATAATGAAAGCCTCCCATAAAAAGCACAAAGTACTTTTTCAGACTAGTCAAATCTTTAATTAACTATTAAAAAATATTAAAAAAATTTTAATTTTTAAAACACGGAGGTTAACTAACATAAATTTTTCATAAATAAATGAATTTTAGAAATTAACATTAAAATCCATTTAAAATAACTCAAAACCATGAAAATAATAAAAAACATACAAGATTTTTTTGGTCTATAACATTGAAATATGTGAAAATGAATCTTCAAAGTTCATACAATCTTCTTCAAAATATCTTTGGGAAACATGTCTGAGTTTATTTTTTGTAACATTTCTAGATTCATCAAATCTGTTTCTAAAAATACATTTGGTTTTAGTTACCTACTTATATTTAGAGAACTCAAATAAAAACCAAAACATATTTTTAATAAATTGATTAAGATTTAATTTCATATCCATAATCCAATTATGATATTTTAATGCATTAGGTAAATATGGGTACAAAATTTGAAACATAATCATAGTTAGCAAAGATGTTTAAACATACCTTATGGTTTTCATACTATAACCAGAATTACCATTCACATTATCAATAGAATTATCTTTATGAATCTTCTATGATCTAGGATCATATTTATAATAATATTGATCCCCCCAAATTAATAAATTATCTAGTGGTTTTTATTCACTGAAATTGAAATCCCTGAAATCATCTTCAATATTTTCCAAAACATATTTCCGAACATCACAAGATTAAAAATAAATATTTGAATATTAATTAATAATCATATAATTCTTATTATAAATTTTTTAAGATATAATATTATAATAATGCCCAATAAATATTCCTTAAGCGCTTTTAGAATAAAAATTATCTAAATAATACTTTATATTCATGATAAATAATTTATAACCAAAAACATTAAAATTTCCAACCATCTATTTTCTATCACTAAACAAATCATATTGTATTTTTTTTCAACAACGTCGTAACATAAACTCTACTCAAGTCATATAAATATGTATTATGATTTATTCCAAAAAAGTACTTTTGGAAACCATATTAATTTAGCATAGTTCGATACAATTATTAAATTGTTCTATTCTTTATTTCTACAACATTAATTTTTACTGGGGCTCTAGAAGTAGGAAAATTATGAACCAAACCATAATCATCACAAAACATTTCAAAAAAAGAATTTAAAAAATCAACACCATTATCACTTATAAAGGGTATAATTAAACAACCTTTTATATTTTGATCTAGAATATAAAAATTAATAGGTCTAGAAAATGTTTCATGCTTTTTAATAAAAAATTAAAAAAATTACCATATGAAATTTCAGATTTTATGGGGCCAAATAATTAAATATGAAATAATTGAGGGGGTATATAAGTAGAAACATGATTGATAGATTTGAAATATTATTTCTATTACATACCGTAAAAATAAGAATCACAAAAATAATCTATTCTTACAATTAACATGGGTAAATCTTGAACATGGGAATGCTTTTGTAATTTTTTTCATTGATAAATGATAATGTCTAACCCTTATGTCCTAAATAACATCATATGTATTTATATCATTTCGACACTTATCATTTTTGTTCTATAGATTATATAAATTAATAGAATAAATATTCTCCTTCCTATTAGCATTAAATAAAAAAATTCAATATTATAAACTAAAAAAAGTATCTTCAAATTTAATATATATACCATCACCACATAATTATAAAATACTAATTAAGTTTGGTTTCAAACCAATGACATAAATAAATTTCGAAATTAACACAATATTATAAATACCCACTTAACTAAAACTATTAAACATTACTTAAGAGTTATCTTCAAAAGTGATTGAGACTCCATCACATTCTCTATAAGAGATGAAATTTGATATGTCTCTAGACAAGTGATGAGAACATCCACTATCCATGCTATTTTGGGTTCAACAGGGTTAACAATATAATTTTTTCATACCCAAATAGAAATAAATTTTTCTTTGTAAGGTACTCTAGAAGATATATTATTTAATATAAAATCTCTAGTACAACAAGTAGATTGAGTAAATCTAAGAGATCATTAATCAGCATATTTCCCATAAAACCTACACATAAAGCATGTAACAAAAAAACATTTCCAAAAAAACATTTAATTAAGGTTGTCTTGTATAATTTTGAATTTTTGGATTATAAAAAATACAAATTTTATCTTTACATGGTTTTATCATAACAACTACATTCTCATAATTTTCCTTTACTTGAGAAATATTAGGTAATACTTCTTTTAAGCTAACAATTTCCTTTCTAATATTATCATTTTCATTCAGAACAGACTCAAAATCCTCATAAATCATACCTTAAGAACATGTAGCATAAATTCATATTTCTTCCTTAATATCATTACTCGAGTTGTTGAATTTATTACATTCCATGATATGCCTCTTATTGTATTCTTTAATTTATTTATACAACCCAATAACTCTTAAAACATATTTTTGAATCATTTTATTTTATTTATACATACCAAAAATGATATAATCATTTCAATTAATATAATAAATTGAATCAAAATCATTAGATACCTCATTGGTATTTACTTCCATCAATCATAGGTTGGCTTCCTCTTTCTTACTTTTGGATTCGTCACATGAATTAGATTATTTAGTGATATTACATCCAACGTGGTAAGAATTTTTCAATTCCTTCCTTAATTTTTTTTTTCTCTCCATTTTTTATTTGACATTAGAATGCTTAGATTGATAATTCACTTATTTATTGATTAATAATAGGTTTCATATTTTTCATATATAGTATTCTTCATTTATTATTGATCATTATTTTGATAATTACTTGGTCCTTTATTAATCCTTTTGTTTTTATTTTCCAAATTATTAACACCTTTGCTTATATTGACAATTTATCCCTTTACACTTTCTTATTACTCAGATTCAGAAGAGATTAAAGTAACATTTATTTGTGATTCCAATGAAATAACATTATTCTTTGAATTTTATTCCATTATAATATTCATTACATCATGGTCATATTGAATGAATAATCTGATGAGTTCATCCAATGTGTATTCTTATAGTTTCTTATTTACATCATTTGTAACCTTATTTTGATGACTTTTCAAGGGTGGATATGTTTGGAATCATTTAACAATTACAGAGTTATACAATGTTATCCCATGTAATCATTCTATTAAAAATGATTTTAAATCACTGGAAAATTTGAGTTAATATTTGATCTTTACCCTTCTTGAACTATATGTACTCCACTCAATGCATTCCATGTTTGGTTCTAATCAACATGGAGGACATAAGATGTGTTACTTAGAAAATATAACAAATATCATGAGTTATATTATGATAATATATATGATTAAAAATAGTTATTTTAATATTATAGTATAAAATATTTAACACTTTTTAATTAAAAACATATTTATACACATCACTTCTAATAAGAGTATATGGGTTATCTTTTGGTAGTTTCTTGGTTTTATCATAATTGGAAATTGTTATATTCTTAATTATTTGAGGTATTCTTCTATTCTAGGTTTCCAGTAACAATTATCATTACCATTAGAATTAGGAGGTTACTATGTAATACACCCATCATTTGTGTTCATTCATGTCTTATTAAAGAATTTTTATCCATTGAATATTAGTTCTAGGAATATGTTAGTACAAATAATGACAATCCTAAAAAATAAACACAATACAAGAATCTATAAAGATTTTCTAAATTAAAAAAGATAAAACTGCTTATATTAATTGTTAGGTATGAATGGATAAAAAATGGTCTAGAGGGGGTGAATAGAACATTTAAAAATTTAAATAGATGGATAGATTATCTAGATTACATACCAATTTTAACTAACATAATTAGTTTTAAATGGAATATAAAAGAAATAAAACATGGATTTTCATATCGGTTTGTCCCTAATTGGACATAGTCTACTCTTATACCTCTCTATTCAGTGAAAGATGCATTCTGAACTATACTGATTTTTTAAGGGGAATAATATCTCAATTTGAACCAACTTTTTTTAGTTTAAGTATATCCAAGACACTTACAATTTTTATGGGGTTTCATGACCAAAATACAATACTTCCAATAGAGTTAGGAGTAATAACCTGAATAATTATTAATATAGAATATGGGAGTCAAAACAGAAATAAAAAATCAATTTTTATATAAACTCATAAAATTATTTGAATGAATGTGTGAGAGAGGGGATATAGTTTTATAGACCAAAGACATCAAGACAAAAGAGATAGCTGAAAAAATAGGTATAGGTATTGGTCTGATAGTATCAGATCAACTCAACTCATCAAGGAAGTATATGCTAAATAAGTATATGTTCAATCCTTAAAAGATCATTATCAGTGGTAAACACAGTGTACATGATCACTTAATGGTCCATAAAGTATGATTTCATTGAGTTGTATATAATGGTATGTAAATTTAATTTCATAATTTTATATATCATATCCCATATTCCTTTGAGTCTCATATATATATATTAAAAAAATCTATAACATCTAATGATTATCTGTGAAAATTGTTAAATTTTTTTATAAAAAATAACAAAGTTAACACGTCTTATTGGAGATAAAATATCGTATCGAAAATATCCAACGAATTCAATGGAATTTAAATAAAACATTTTAGTATTTTGGATGACTTAAACCAATTAAAATATTATACAGAAAAAAAATTAGTCTAATAATTTAGGAAATATAACAAGCAAATTTACCTTCTAAATATTATTCATCAAATATAAAAATAGAATAAATATAATATTTGAACATGTTTATAAATAATTAATATCAGAAACAGAATCTGGTAGCCATTAAAAATGGAAACTGACATGGTCTGTGGAAAGACCTGAAGATCTTTCCCTATTCCCATGGGTTGGAATAGGTGCCCGGGTATCAGAAATTTTGGTTTGGGAATGATTGACCCAAATTAGGATATATAAGACAACCAAAAACAATCAATAAAAAAAATCAGAAAATTCATGCCAAAAATCATTAATAAAAATACATAACTAAATACATGTTTTCTAACATAACAAAAGGGGTCCCAAACTACAAAATTATCAAAAACTACGACCCAAATACCATCATATGACAATGGGTCATCACCCACGAGTCATCTCCACAACACTGCACAATAGAAGCAACCAGAAACATGAACTGTTGTCTAAAGAAGCCTTTCCCTTACCTAAGTAGAACATATAATATTCTATCTACATCGAAAGGTGTAAGTACAGTGTGATAAAAATCCTGATAGGATACCACCAAAATATTTCATATTACAATCATTATAAGAAAAAAATCATGCAAGTGTTATAAACAAATAATTATAGTAATAATTTCTAAATGTGAATATTTTATATGAAAATAGTTTACAAAGAGGGTAACTCTAAAGAATAAGTAAATTTAAATAAAACAAGTAATCAACTAAATTTTCCATAAAAACCCATAAACCAATGATAAATGTAAAATAGTCAATGAGCGCTCAACATGAGAAAACCCCTATGCACTAGTTAGTTGCATGCCCCGTGTACCTCACATCTCGGTGTGAAAGTAACCATAACAATAACTATCATCACTCACAAGCCACTAGTTGGGGAATAACCCATGACCTAGTTGTCTAAAACATCATCATAATCATAGTTTAGTTAGTTTTTTCAATGTCAAAACTTGCTATGTAAAATATGTAAAAACCACTCTCGATCACTAACATGCTAGTATACGTCTACCAACCTAGAAACTCAGGTTTCCCTCTTTGTGCTCAGACAAGTTCCACATGATAAAAAATTCCATTTACACATAAACAATATTATTTCTAGTCATACACACTCATAAAGTACATAAAAATTCTTTTTACCATTTGTATAACTCAAACAAATGCATAGAATTTTCATAAAACAATTATACTAGTTGTAACAAAACTTTCCACATAAAATCCATTTAAAATATCTATATTAACACAAAATGCATAATAATATTACAAAGAATCTTAATTTTCAGTACTAATACTTTTTCATAAATACATTCCATGAATTATAGAACAACACCAACTGGTACAACATTGAATGATCAAGTAAAAACACTCAATTTTAGACAACATCAGCACTTAAAAATCAACCGCTTAACAAATGCTACCAAATTTTTTTTCACACTAAAAATAATGAGATGGGAAAATAAAATAATTATAAATCCCTAAATATAACTCATTCTACAATGAATATACATGGAATCACCAACCATATATTTTAAAACCCTCAAATCCTTATGTGGAACTTCATCTGCACCACCGTCGCACCATAAGGGAGTGGAAACTAACATAAAACCACAATATTAGACAATGAAACCCAAGATAAAAACCTATTTTCTATGACCTACATTCTTTACATTAGAAGAATAAATAAAAATGGATTAAATTCTAGGGAAATGGGAGAATCATTAAGAAAATGGGAGGTACATGAGAGGAAACTCAGTTAATTGAGAAACATTGATGAAATATCCCAAAATACACTAATAGATAAATCTCCAAATGGGAAAAAATTAAAGTGAGGTTTGAAAAAGTCTAATTAGGTCATGTTGGAACTGAAATGGTTGTAAAGAGTGAATAATGAAAGATTTTTGAAGGAAAACAATTCCCTAATAAAATCTCAATGATTTGATAAATCTTGAGAAGTTATTACCTAATCTACAAGGAAAATGATATCTAAAGATGGATAAGAGAAAATGGAGGTGATTATAGGTTTTGGGGTCTTGTGTTGGAGGTGTAATCATTGAAAAAGTTTAAAAATTAATAATATATTAAAATACTTAAAAATTTAAAATACGATATGGGCTTACGGGATGGCCCAATGCTTAAATATATCACCCACATCCAAATTGATACTGAGTTCCATAGGGGTCCAAATGGTATGTTGGTTTGAATAGGTCATATCAGGCCATGTATGAATTATATTGGATCAAAAATGTTGAAAAATTAAGGATTTATAAAAGATTAATTTTTTTTTGTAAATCTGGAATTGGGCTCATTGTTGGGCCCAAATCGTGAAAAACCACAATTTCCTCCTAAAACACATGGGAAACCCCTAAAAAGTAATAATATAAATTACATGAAAATAACTTTAAAATAAGTCATTTATGTGGAAATTATCTCCCCTATAAAAACATTCTTCCCTTGGAAGTTCATCTTCAAGCCTAATCAGATAAGAGAAATGGAAACTGCTCTTCAAACCAAGACTTCTGATCCTTTGTCTCATGCTCATCAGTCACATGTTTCCAAAGGACATGAACTATAGGAATAGTCTCCCTTAAAATCACTTGTTCTTAGGAGTCCAAAATAATCACTGGTAACTCAACCACATAAAAATGAGGCTCTGTCTCTGGTTCTTCACAATTCTACACATGGGACGGATCCAGGTTGTACTTTTTCAACATGGAGATGTTGAAGGAATCATGAATGGAATTCAACTGAGAAGGAACAAACAATCCTTATGCCACCCTACCAATACAATCAGTGATCTCAAATGAACCGACATAATGTGTCATCATCTTCCCTTCCGTTCCAAATTGACGATGTACTAGATGAGGGTCCACATTCAAGAATACCTTTTCACCCACAGAAAACTCTAGGTCTCGATGCCTATAGTCACCATAAGATTTACGATGACTCTGAGATATCAACAAAAACTGTATGATCAACTTGACATTATCAAACATCTCTTACAAAAGGCTCGGCCCCAATAGTGATGTCTCACCTACTTCAGCCCAACACAGGGGGATAACAAGGCCAACCATAGAGTGCCTCAGAAGGATCCATTCAAATCGACTATTAGTATCTAATATTATAGTAAAATTCAACAAATCTCAAATGGCTATCTCATGAGCATACAAAGTCCAAAACACATGCACAGATCATATCCACCAAGATCTAATTCTCCCTCTCTTTTGAACCATCCGTTTAAGGATGGTATGATGTGGTCATCATAAACATTGATCCCAAGGCCTTGTGAATGTTTTCACAAAACTGAGAAGTGAAATAGGGATATCTATATGAGACAACTGCTGACGAAACACCATGAAGCCTTACCACTTCCAGGAGATAAAACAAACTAACTCATCCACTTTAGTTGTATCTTTGATCAGAATAAATTGGGATGATTTAGATATATGATCAATAACCACAAAAAATGTCATTCTTACCTAGAGGTGTATGAGGTGAGACAACAATGAAGTCCATGGAATCTTTTCCCCACTTTTAGGTAGGAATGGGTAATGGCTAGAGCAAACGAGATGGCCTTTGGTTCTCCTCTTTCCCCTACTGACATGTGTAGCATCTCGACAAAAATTCATCTACATTCTGTCTCATTATTGCCCACCAAAACTATCATCACACATCATAATGCATCTTGGTTGTACCTGGATGGATAGACCACTAATACTAGTGGCTATCATGCATCTCCACATTCCACGGAGATGAAGACACTACTAAACGGACCATGAAGCACAATATGACATTGGGAGACAATGAAAAATCATAAGGCGTCTCCCCACTATGAAGAAATATCATCAACCGATGACAAAGCTCATCACTGGGCTATTATCACTAAATAAACCCCATTAGGGAAGGATTCAGGTAAATGCTAACTAAAAACACATGTCAATTGTGATCCTTGTTCTCAACATGCATCTAAGAAAAGAGCCCCATTAGAGTCCACTCATTATTGGACTTCCTTAAGGCATGCACTGATATTTTTCTACTCAATGCATTTGCCACCACATTTCCCATTCTCGAGGTACATACAATTTCAAAGTCTATGTCGTGAAAGTACTTGATCCAACTACACTAATTTATATTTACATTTTTTCTGAGAGGAGATGTAGTCCAAGATTTTTTTATTAAAATAGGTCATTAACTTCTCCCCAAAGAGGTAGTTATGTCATGTTTTCATAGAATGCATCATAGCTGCTAGCTCCAAATCATGGTTCCATTAATTCATTTTGTTTGATTAGAGTTGGTGGCAGTCATACGCCACCAAATGACTGAAATATCAACATTGGGGCGGTAGTCAACCACCAATTTAGATCCTCAAAGGATTATTTCCATTTTAGACCTCAAACAAACATCAACCCTATCCGGGTGAGTGTTTTCATGATAGAAATCCCAACCAAACCGCTTCTAGTAACCAGCCAGGCTGAGGAAACTCTTGATCTCGAACACATTCTTCGGACTCTCCCATAAAATAATCCCAATGATATTCATATGTTCCATTGAAATTCCCTACTCCGAGATCACATTCCCTGGAAACATCACCTCCTGGTCCATAAGATGCACTTGGATAGATTTTCATAATGGCAGTGATAATGCAAAGTGCCCAACATTATCTAGAAATGATGCTCATGCTGATCCTCATATCCAGAGTAAATCAAGATGTCATCTTGAAATTCCACAATTAAAGAGTTGAGATATTGTTGGAGAGCATTTTTCATGAGGGTAATAAATTCCTATAGAGCATTGTTCCATAAAAAGGCCATGACCAAGCACTGAAAGAGGCCATACTTACTTCAGAAAGTTGTCTTAAGGACATATGGCTCTTTCACCCTGAGTTGATGGTAACTGGAACATAAATCTATTTTCAAAAACTACTTTTCCTACCATCAATTAATCAAACAGATCATATGTTCGAGACAAATGATATTTTTTCTTGATGGTTACCATGTTCTTCTTTAGGTAATCAATACACAACCAGAGGGACCCATCGAACTTCTTCGCAAAGAGAACAAGAGAGGCCCAAGGAGTGACGCTCAGGTAAATGAATCCTTTGGATTCTAAATCGTCCAGTGGAATATTTAATTCCCTCAATTCTTTGGGGGTTATATGATATGAGGGAAGATATATCAACTATGATCCCAGCACCAAATAGATAGAGAACTCCACTTCCCGCTATGGGGGTAAGCCTACAAAATCATCTAGAAATACCTCCGGGAACTAACCCACTGCATGAGGTATCCCACCCTTAAGAGCACAAATGTTGTCCTCTATCATGAGAGATGATAACTGGAAGATAATATTCCCCATCTCAGGGAGTGGAGGTCCAACACAACCCGACTGAGGATCCCATTCCCCGATAAAAACATGCAGACTACCAGCATATGCCGTGAAACTCACCCACCGCCTATAGCAATCAATGTGCGCCTGAAAGTATACCAGCCAATCCATTCCACGTATCATGTCAAATAGATTGATATCTCATACTATGTTTTCCCACTCCACGTCAACCCCTGACACAGAAAAGCGCACACGACAGGCCCCTGAGACCCTACTCCTTCTTCTTTCCTAGTGGCATCACCAACTCCATTACAGACGATAAGATCTCAGTTATAAAATTCATAATCCTTACAGTACAGGAAGAGATGAATGAAACAAAACCACCAGTATAAAAATTTTAGTATCTATTGAAGAGGAAATTATAGTGGTACCTAGAATAGTCAATAGTCCCACCTCTAATCCCAATGGTGTCTGATCCACCACATGAAGATGTCTAGTCTCTACCTGAGAATGGTTGACCACCTATGGACCTACCCAAAATATGATCTGGCCCTACCACCAAAACCACCAAACCAAGGTCCCCCTATCCTCGACGACTCTGACTGGGTTGGAACTCCCTTGGAATCCACTGAGCTCGCACAACTTTGAAGTGGACGTGTCATCCTGCAAAAGTGATGGAAGTGTCCCCTACCACCATACTAATAGAAAGGCTTCGGAGGATAAGTGCATGCTGGTCGGATGTGCCTTGTCCTCCCAAACTGGTGGCACATGATGGACCTCTCATCAGAATACATTGAAGAAAATTTCCTGGAAGGTTGTCTTGATCCATCACCCCCCCTTTTTTGATACACCTCATGCTTCCTTTTCTCCTCAAAAGAGCTTCCACTGCCCAAACCTGATATCATCCCTGTAAAACCATACCTCCCCTTGTGGTAAATCTCCACTATACACACTTGGTTAACCACTTGTGTATAGGTTTTCATCTTGAATAGGAATACCTAAGAATAGATCTATGGCTACCATCACCTCACGAAATTTTGGGCCTTCATCGACTCATTGGAGACCATTTGTAGAGAATATCAGAACAAATAAGAAAAATAGTTGGCATACCTCATCAGAGAAATATCACATCAAAAAATCCCCATAAACTCTAGGTATCAATCATATTACAAAACTTCAGTGCACTACTGGTCATTGAAGATAACCTTGAAGTCATTCCAGCTCATTTGATCGAGCTTCTCATCATGAAGCCCTGATTCCCAATAACATCAGCTAGGAACCTCTAACTGGTAAGATGCACATTTCACTCTAACCTCATCAACTGCATCCACGAACTCAAATATGGGCTTGATCATTTCTAGAAACTCCTCCACTTCATGGGCGTTTGTGGTAATTTAAAAAGTAAGAGGATTATTTTTTTCAAAAAAACATTAGTCTTTGTACTTCCTTGTAATAGTGTCATATTCCCTAACTAGATCTAGAATAAGAGATGATATCTATCCCTGAGCACGGACAGCCCAAACCATAGCCTCTACTATCCTATAATCATGAGATGAGGGAGAACTCTCATCGACTTTCTCCCATGGGTGCATCAGTGCTTTCTGGGGAGGCCTTTTGCTACAAAAGATAACAGTCACAAGAAAAAAATTCAGTATAACAATTCCGATACATTCATCAATAACATAAAATATAAATAATACAAACACAGTACAAAAACTAAATAAACAACTAATACACCCCTGCTTGATGTCCACATGCATTCTTCAACCCACACGTCTCACATGGAAGTGAAGCCAAACTATCAATTACAACATACCATGGTGACTCAGGTTTGTCACGACAGGTGCAGGACAGGAACCCTACTCAAGATAAAAACTCAGATCCCCAACATTACTATCTCATGTCTAGCCCAACACATCCCAGAATAATAACATAACCCAAAAACATTAACCTACTTTGATACCATTTTGTCACGAACCAGATCTCGTTACCATTAAAATATTCACTTGACTAGATATATGGAATGTAAATAAAGGATTTACCTATCCACATGGGCAAAAAAAATTCTTTGGTACCATAAATAATGTTTTGGGAAAGATTTACCAAAATTAGGATACATAAGACCACCTAAAATAATCAATAAAATGAATCTGAATATTCATCCCAAACAAGCCTTAATTATGAATTCCGAATTGAATAAAATGTTTTTAACATTACACAAGTGATAAAAATCCACAAAATGAGTATAAAAGACAACCCAAATTCCACCACACAACATGGGGTCATCACCCATGAGACATCTCCAAAACACCACACATCGAAAGCAACTAACAACCTGAATCACCATCTCAAAAAGCCTTGCACTTACCTGTGTCAAACATAAACAAGTCTACTTAATCCCAAAGGTGTAATAAGGGTGTGAGCCTAATACCAATAAGATACCACCCAAATATTCCATATTATAATCATAATAAGTTAATAATCTTGCAAGTGTTATAAGAAAAAATGGTAATAATAATTTCTAAAGGTGAATCTTTTAAATGAAAATAGTTTTCAAAGAGGGTAAATTTAAAGAATATGTATATTTAAATAAAACATGTAAAATATTTAATTTTCCATCCAAAAACACCTTTATCCAAATATAAATCCCAAATAGTCAATGAGAACTGAACACCAGAACAACCCTAGGCACTAGTTAGTTGTGATCCTCATGTTCCTCACATCGTAGTGTGAAAGTAACCATATTAATATCTATTCTCATGAACGATACACTAGTAGGGGAATCACCCATAACATTGTGGTCCCCAAAATCAACATTATCATAGATTTATTTCTATTTTCAATTTCAAACTTTCTATGAGAAATAGGGGAAAACCCACTCTGGATCACTAACATGGTAGTTCACATCTGCCCACCAAGATACCCAGGTTTCCCTCATTGTCCTCAAACAAGTTCCACATGCTACCAAATTACATTCACACATAAAAAATACCATTTCTAGTCATACACATTCAAAAAAGTGTCTAATAATTCTTTTCTCCATTTTTATATCTCAAAAAATGCTTATATTTTCCATAAATCAATTATACAGGTTATAACAAAACATTGCACATAAAATCCTTTTAAAATCCCTCTTTTAACAAAAAATGCATACTAGTATTAAACCAAACCAAAATTTTGAGAACTAAAACATTTTTATAAACCTATTTCAGGAATTATAAAACAACACCAATTAGTACAACAAGGATTTTTCAAGTAAAAACACCCATTTTCACACAAAATTGGCACTTAAAAATCAACTGCTTAACAAATGCTACAAAAAATAGTTTTGGTGCTAAAAATAATGAGAGATGAACATAAAATAAATATAAATCCATCAATATAACTCATTCTAAAATTATTACCCAAGGAATCACCTACTATATATTTCAAAACCATCAAATCATTGTGCAGAAATTCAACTACACCACTATCACACCACAAGGGAATAAAAATGAACCTAAACCCACAATATTAGTCCATGAAACCCAAGACCAAAACCTAGGTTTGAATCCGCACTTTCTAAACATTATTAACTTTAATAAAAATATATTAAACCCTATGTAAATGTGAGAGACCCTAATAAAATGGAAGGAACATGAGAGGAAACTCACATAATTGGGAAAATTGGAAAAAATATCCTAAAATACACTAGTAGCTGAATCTCTAAATATCCAAAAATGACAATATGGATTGAATAAGGTTGAGGAAGTCATGTAGAAACAAAAATGAGAAAAAAGTCTGAAAAAATGAATTATTTATGAAGGATCCAAATTAACTCTTCATATCTAGATGATTCAATAAATCTTGAGGAGTTTTATCGTAATCTATAATGAATATGATCTCTAAAAAGGGATTATCAAACATGGAGGTGCACCTAGGTTCAGTGGTCTCAGGTGAGAGGTGGAATCACCAAAAACGTTTACCAATGAATAATATATTAAGGAATTCAAAAATAATAACACAAGAAATGGGTTTACAGGTTGGCCCAATGTCTAAATAAATCACCCAAATACAACATGATAATTAGTTTCTTAAGGGGTCTAAATGTATAGGAATATTTTCATAGTTTAGGGTAGGCCATGTAAGAATTGTAATGGATGGAAAATGATGAAAAAATGCGCTATAGACAAAACAATATTTGTTTTTATTTCTCGAAATGTGATCATGACTGGGGCCAAATCATGAAAACACACCATTTCCTCCAAACATGCAAGGTAAACACATAATACAAAGAAATAATATAAATGAAATGATAAATACCTTTAAAATAGGTCATGTATGTAAAAATTAATATTAATTATGGTATAATTAAAATAAATAAACCTTGCAATGTGAACTTAATTAAATACTGGAAAGAAATGATGATAAAAATAATACAAAAACCCAAGTATAAAAATATTTTAGAATAAAAATGACTTGCACTTAACCTATTTATAACTGATGGAATAAAAAAATATTATGAACTAATAGTGTAATATAATTTAAACTAATAGTAATATAAAAATTTAACTAATGGTAGAAAGAATTTGACCTAATGGTAACATATAATTTTAATTGGTGGAGTAATGGACATTCAACTGGTAGTTGCAAGGATATTGAACTAGTAGTACGATGTATTTTTAACTGAACATAGGTTGATTTTTTAACTAATGGTTGTATGATTCTCGATCTAATGGAATCATGTTTTTTTATCTAATGATTAGATGATTTTTTACTAACAATATAAAATATGTACAGCTACTAGTATAAAATGTTTATAATAAATAATATAAAAAATATAACTAACATTTGAATAAAAATTCAACAAACAATAGAAAAAAATAATAAAACAAACAATATCAAAAAAGTTTAACTAACAGTTTAAAGAAAATAAATATCATTTTCAAAACAAATTAATAAGTTATTTTTCAAAAAAAAATACATCATAAATATATCTAATATAACATGCTAATATTCTATAAATTCTCACATATGAGTATTTAAAATACTCAGATAATGTGAGGAATCATTATAAAAAAATAAAACGTAGAATATTTGAAGAACACATTTATAATAATATCCTCATGTAATCAAAAAAAATAATACATAAACAAACATGAATCAAATAGTTATTATTATTTTTTTCTAAACTTCTATGATTTTTTATTCCAGAGGGCATATCAGTGGCACATATCACTACATTTTTTGTTATTATGGGACCCTTTTGGCGGTTTCCTGCTGATTTTTGTACTCATTGTCTACTCAGGTCTCCATTTCACATGGTTACCTAAGGATAGTTCACATGATGCTAGTACTTGTTGGAAAAAATGGATGTTGATTAGATACTAGATTTTCAGTTGGATAGCTTGGACAACATTGTAATAATGGGATGTGATGTGGCCTAGAGAAATAATTATCCAACTCTTTTTCTTCCATTTATTGTGGTTATTATATCTGGTTGGACTTATGGGTAGTATGCTTTTTATAACATATGTTTATATTTTATTTTTATAGAATGTTATGTTCATTTATAGTTTCTACATTGTTTAATAATATGTATGTTTATGAGATTTGTTTATTTTATTGCAACTATTATTGTCCACTCTAATATGGGTGTATATCTTCTCCATGGTTCTATCTTAGACATCTTCTATTAGTTGGAATCCTCTGGTGTACAAATAGGTGCACCTAAGGACACATGGAATACTGGATCAAGGCATTGATCATGTAGCCTTCAGACTAAGATGTTACAACAATGATTAATTTTTTAAGAACATAATACATGTTATTATTCAATATTATATTTACGAGTCATATTCTATAAATAATACAAATCTATATGATTTATACTAATTAACTACTTATGATATCCCATATAATAATTCTTCATTTAACTAGGCAGTACAGAACTCTAAGTCATACATTATAATATGTAACACAATATTATAAAAAGCTTTTAAAACATTATTCACATTTTGATTTCATGAATATAGAGTCAGTACATGGATCTGAAGCCACTATTGGGTTTGATGTTCCCAAAGGTGTTTAGTAGAATTTATTTTCAATTAAGATTATTGATATATTGACAATGCAATAATGAAAATGAGATGTTTTGGGTGATGGATTGAGTATGCACCTAAAGGAATTGAAAGCATTTCTTCCATTGTATTACCGTGAAAAATGATGAGAACAAACATTTTTATAATAGCTTTTTGGACAGATTCCTTAGACCAATATATTTTATTATTTAAATAATAGATTAAATATATGTGATAAGTGATACAAGCGAAGAGAAAAACTGTATTCAATATTATATTTTGATGTTGAATAATTGAGAGACTCTAGTTGGTTCACATATACATGAATTCTTGGATAGTTTATCATAAAAATTATAAATATGGTAATGTTTTTTTGATGAAGGGATATCTTGAGTTTTATAATCCATACATTGAGTACCTTTCATTTTGGTTACTTAAATAATTTACAAACACTTCTTGATGATGTCAGATTTGAAATTAGATGACTTAATATTTATTTGAGTAACAATGGGATTGATATGGATGAAGAGTTCCATAAAATACTCTCACTTTAGTGTGTTATATGATAAAACACCTTTGATATGTGATTCTAAGATTTTCATATTATCTTAATAATTACTATAATTATTTGAAGATGTTATGAGATGATTTTAAGAGGTTTGATAATGCTTGATAATTATTTAAGTGTCCCTGAACATTTTTAAAAAATGGAATTCCTATGCTGGAGAGTAATGAATTGTAAAATAAATTATCCTATGAGATGATAGAATTCACCTAAACATAGGTGATTTAATGTCACATAGGAGAACTATAAAAGCACATAAGAAACTTTCGATTGGAAGATATCCAATATAGATGAGAAGAAAAATTGAAATTTAAATTATCCCATGTGAAGGAGAGTTGGCCACTGTATATGTGATTTGGGACCAATGTTTGAGATATCTTATACATGAAATGGAATTCATATATTCAAATTAAATTTGAAAAGGTCCCATTATTTATGTTTAAAATATATATACTACTAATAAGATAATTATGCTATGTGGATGTGAATTTCATCCCACATAATTAAATTTAACTAATTAGAAGAGTATTGTCATGTGCATAAGTAAATTTATCAACAGAAAAGTGGTGTGTTTAGTAAGTAATAGAAATCATATTCTAGATAATGTTGGAGAAATGTTAAATAAAAATCATCTACATGTAATATATTTCATACATTATAAGGGATATGAATTAGAAGGATTTTGAATGTTAATTAACTGAAAACTGAGTTTCCAAAATTATGATATTTTAATGAATAGAAATTGGATGACAATTGAATATATCATTAATGACAAAACCACCAAAAAATAAATGTAGTAAATGTAAATCGATCTTGAGAAACTTAACATGAAGCAATAATATAATAAGATAAAAGAGTAGAATAAAGAATGTTACATCAGAAGTGGTGAAATGTTTTTATCATATTTTCATTAATATTGTATATGAAAGTACACTGAATCTCATGATTTATATAATTACTTAAATTATGATTTGATAAAAATAAAATGGGGTTTTGATGATTTTATCTTTGGTTTTATCATTTAAACCATGTTTTGTGTTGGTTTCATGAGAATTTTCCATACTATATGATATTTTTCCAAAACATGGATTGGTATTGTTTTCTTAAAATTTTGAATATAGATTTTATTTATACATGTAATTTTATTTAATCAATTTATTACAAATAATATTTCTATTGAATTATTTGTTTTCAATAGTAAAATTTTCCATCCTAGCACACACTTTTCACAAAAAATTAAATATGTCGATTTTTAAAAATATTTCTTTCATTTAAAGGATTATACCTTCTCAGACTATAATGGACATGTATGTAATAGAATAATAACATTAGGAAAATTAGAAATGAATGTAGAAACCCAAAATTAAATTTCCAAAATTAAATACCATTACTAGGATAAATCCCTCATCATTATATTTCTCGTAACATAAATTTTACCACCTCATACTATCAATGAGGGGATATGAAAATAAAAATGATACCTCAATGGAAGAAGCATCACCTGGTTTATGATTCAGTCTCTAGGTCTTCATGTAGTGTTTTTGGTCCATATAAATATGATTTTAAAGGTGAATCATTATTTTGTAGCATCAGTACTCTGTTAAGAATCTCACTTAAAAATAATTTTTAAATAACTTCTATTACCAAGAATTTATGACTTTTCTAGGGGACATGAATCTATAATTATATTACAATTCATTTATTGTATACTTTGTCATAACAAAAACCAATTACAAACCTCTTATTATTCATTAAATATTTTTTAATGTTTTTAACTCATTTATACACATCGTTACATCTTTACACTTCATCAAATTTAGAAATTTATATTGAACCTAATTAAAATTGTTATATATATTTCAGTAGTGGTAATTGTGCAATTAATTCAATAAGGAAAAGGGACATATAATATTTAAGATCGTTGATGTTAGTCGTGATGTAATTATAACTAAAATTAGCTAATATATATTGATATGTGAATGAAATGAAAAAATATAAACACGTATAGTAGAAAGGGATGGTGAATTCGTTTATTATTTATCTTAATTCATGAATTAAATCAATTTCACTATCCATGAGAATAATTGTGGTATCTAGTTTTTCTTCTCAGGATCGACTCTCAATGTTTCATTTATGAAATTTAGGTTCATGAGGTTTAATCTATTAAATAGAAGGTAGAGTAATAGTTTATTATTACTCCCCCACCTAGCCCAATTATGATGGGTTCATTCCTCTGGGATGTTCACTCTCACATGATTCTAATAGAATGATATTAATATTTAAATAAAAATGTAATACTAAATTGTTTTATGAATCCCATAATTTAATACAAAATTTAATTAGGTGTGCATCCCCTTCAACAAAATTTCCCACTCCCAATGATCATAGATACATATACCTTCTCTCATGAACATGATTTATTTAGAATCTAGTGAAGGGGGTAGAATACTAAGATATTAAAAAATCTGATAAAATGGAAACATATTTTTGACACTTTTGTAACCAATATAGGAATTCAAAGTTGAAAAGTGAAAATAAAAAAATAAATTCCTAACCATAGATAATAATTGTTGTAGATGAACCTTATTCTACACTCTCTATTTAGATATGAGATAGTCCTCCTCTATTATTCATATTATATTATTATCCTAAACTAGTAGTAGTCCTCTCCTAGATCAATGAATGTTAATGGTCTCGGTCTTAAGGTCTGTTCTTACAACAGGTAGTCTTCTCTATTCATAGGCATCCCTCTAGTGAATTGTCATTCTCCTACTTTTTTTAAACTTTATTTCCCATCTTATGTTTTTCTTCACTTTTCCGGATTAATGACACTTCTCATAACCAAATCACATTTTTTTAATATCTAATTATCAATGAGAGAGGTGGTGATGGTCGAGTTTTCAACTATACTTTCATAAATTATTTTTAAATATTTTTCACACTCTTGAACTCTCATCCTATTTTTTGGAAACATTTTATAGTGACCCATCCTTTTCATACATATATATCTTATATATAAATATATATATATATATATATTCATTATATAAATTTACAATCCATTCCTGAATCATACATGTTTATTGTATTTAGAAATATGAATGCATATACAAAATTTTCATTTGAGATCTAAATCATCCCCCACTATGTTCTTCGTAACTAGAGTCATTGTTAGACATATCAAAAATAAAACCTTTCTTTATAACTTGGGGTAATGAATGATAAGAATTGGTGAGATCAGATGCTCGGTAAGGGTAAAAAATGGAGAAATAAATGATCACATAAACATAACCTGATCATAAATGCATGGAAACATGATCTTTACAATTGTAAATTCATACCCATCGTATCATAGATAATAATCTTGAATTATGGAATAATGTTTGGCAGTTCGTTAGATATGGATCATAAAGGAATCAAAGAACATGATCCATAATAGCATAATATTGGAAAAATATATAAGTTTGTGGTATAAAAATAAACATAAAAAATTATTTCCTTCGTTATCAATGACCACATACAAGACTGGTATATTTGATTGGTTTAACTCCTAAGATCATCATATCATTAGTCAAGGGTCAATCTGAAGACTATCATAGTGGACTGAGTCCCTTTCTGAACTAGTTTCACTCCTCATTCTAGTCCTTAATATCTTATGAGATATCCACATTTCCAAATGAATCATAGTGATTTTTAATTCTATTTCCACCCATCATATAATCACAGTTCATTCATACGTGTTCCATAAAATCATAAATTATTCATTGTATAACATAAACTGTGATAAGGAAATAAGTTTCATAAAAATTTTAACAATTCATTATATCATAACCCATAGAAAATAAATAGGTTTTATAAGTATTGAATATTTATAATAATAAACCATCCATAGAAATCATAATAATGGTATCATTGGATCAAATACCTAGTATCGAATATGTAACATGAAATGATGAAATATTATATGAAAATTCCTTTAATAATCAATTGGTATATTTCATGAGGAAAATACCCTTTTGATTCTGAAACCACATATTTAAAATATAAAAAATTACAAAATCTTACCGATGATATTTACATTTAGAAGAAATATGGAAACATGTGTATGAATCATCAAAAAATTGAGTGGTCAAGATGGCAATAAAATATTATCATGTTGTGTATATTAAGAAAATATTCCTTTTACATATTTGGTAAAAATTTAAAAAACCTTATTTGGAATCCAACTATAAGATATATTATAAACCATTTGTATAAAAATAAAACATGGTTAAAATTATGTTAAAAATCATAGGTGAATTTTAAAAAATTCTTTATACATTTTTAGAAAACACACTCACACACACACATATATATATATATATATAAGGAAAATGTTTTTTTTCCGTTGAGAGAAATAAATTTGAATTCTAAAAATAACACATTTGATCTCTTAAGTGGAGAAATAGATGGAAATGAAATGAAAACATGTAATATCTATAAATAAATAGACTTTAATAAAATTCATCAGTATTATTGAGAGGTATATCAGGAAATTTCATCATCATTAAATTAATCATAAACAATCCGGATAAACAATGTGATTATAACATAAAACCATTAACTTTTGTTCAAAATGATTTAAAAGCAAATTAACCTCCTATATACTATATATAATGTAAAGTTATAAAAAACCATCCTTAACATACATTGAAATTAAATAATTTTTTAGAAATTATTAAAAAATTACACAAACAGATACCCAAAATCAATATTTTTAGTGCCTTTGGAAACATTGAAATGTTAACTCCAGTACATGAGTGAGATAAATTATATCCCTATAGGTTATCCAAAAATATAACCCATATTAAAAAATAATAAATAAAATATATCTTCATAACTTGTAGAAGGAAACGTTAAATGGTTGAGTTCAGATGGTCAGTACGGGTAAACTAGGGAGATATGTAAGCAAAATCATTACAATAAGGGCAATAGAATGTAAACATAACTTTATAAGATCATACCATTCATATAAAATATCATAAACTTGAATCATGGAATAATGGTTATCATTTCATAAGGCATCAATCATTAGGAAATGAAGACCATAACCCATGGAATCATAACATAGGAGTAAGACATGGAATTATGGAATACACATAAACATGTAATATAAGTCACCATAAGTCAAGACATATTGTTAAAACTTATCATGAAACATCATGGGGACTACACCTACAAGGTGGTAAACACCACCAACCCCAGTTGTAATCCTTTCCTTAGAAGGGATCGAGATTCCCCATCTTCCCATATTGTGTCATGTTTCTCCATATTCTCATAGTGGATCGTATTTTACCATCTTCCCATAGTAAATTAGGTTTCCATATATACCCAGAGGGAATCAGGATTCCCCCTATTCTTATAGTGTATTAGGTTACCCCATCTTCCTATTGTGGATCGAGTTATGCCGTCTTCCACAGAGGATCAAGACCGCTGACTTGAATTTAATTATTATCTTAGGATTATAAATCATTATCCAATGCATTAAAGGGATATATAGGTCCCACCCATCTCATAATTTAATCATACATATATGTTTTAAAAGATAATAACATTCATATCATAACCCATGACATGAAATGGGTGTAATAAACATTTAATAATATATTAAATTTTAGAAAAGAGATAGGTTTCATAATCATTTCATCAAAATAATAACCCATGAAAATAAGAAAGTATTATAATCATATAACCTATGAAAAAATTGAGGGTTTTCATAAACATCATTATTGAAAAACATAAACCATTTACAGATAAAATATGAATGGAAACATGGGATCACTTCCCAGAAATTCATGAGTAACACCAATGAATGTTATTTTATATGGAAATGAATTTTAAAATATCTTTTAGAAACATTTCATGAGGAAAATAGACAACATTATTTGAAAAATAATTTTTAAAACATAAAACATTTTGAATAAATTTTTATTTGAAAGCACTTTTCAAACATATATATAAATCTTGAATTGTTTTTAAAATAATTTCATTGAAAACACTTGGAAAACATATAAATAAATCTTGAAAATGTTTTGAAAAACATTTATTTTAAAACAAATTAATAACATATAATGAAAGATTGAAAACGTTTTTAAATCTTTTTTTCTTGGAAAATAATTTTAGAACTCATAAAATAATCTTTTAAATCCTTTAAATGATATTCGTTGAAAACAACCATTTTAAATAATATAAAAGGTTCTTTGAAAAAAAATTATAACACTTTTTAAACATAAAACCATTTTTCAAAATAATTTTTCTTTGAAAAACATTTTACATTATAAAAATTAATAACATTAGGGGAAAATATTTCATTAAAAAATAACCGCATTCACTTACAAAGGATGTATTAAGGAAATTATGGTCATGGAAGAGGGTATGTTTGTATGTGCTGAACATTACTTTTGAACTTTAAATGGTTAAAAAAGTTCCGTGATCAGAAAAGGTCAAGAAGTTTATTTTTAAAACCATTTTTTAAAAAGGTAATAATTTGGATAAAATTTCCTTTACACGTAATATGATAATAGTAAAGAATTATTGAAAACCTTTTAAGAAAACATGGTTTTCAATGAACACAGATTTTCGATCAAAGAGGGAAATAATGCCGAATTTTCGTAAAAAAATTTTCTTAATTATATTAAGTTATAATGAGTGATACATTAGTACCATTACATTGAAATAACGTGAATAACCATGAGGTAAAAAAATTATAATATTTCAGGATATATTTGGGTCATAATATTTCATCAATGGAATCATAATCATTAAAAAAATTGATAAACGATTAGATTGTAGTTATAAAACATTACCACTTTGATAATTTTAAATCATAATACAATGGGAATAATAACATTAAATTAATCATTAAATATCATAAAAATATTTATATTCATGATATAACATGTCAATGTAATTACATACTCCTCATATAACAATATAGGTACATAACATGGAGTGTGTCTTAAAGAATGAAAATTGAGAAAAAATTACATTACTGATTTGGAAACAATCAAAACATAAAACTCTTAAATGAATGATCATAAAATAAAAATGTAAATACTTGTAAATTTAAATATAATAATCATAGAATACCTCCATGGTAATGAACCACACAACATATAAGAAATTTGTAGTGAACATGTATTATGTCTCATGAAAAATAAAAATGAGATGAGATAACCCTTACTACATAAGTAACTTTATAATTGTGTTCCTCAAGAGATAATAAAATCAGTTGATAATTTAAATATCATTAAATAATAGTAATTAATTATATAACATGTCATATGGAATTATATACATCCCACAAAATAAGTGAGTGGTGAATATGGAATCTATATCATAGAAATAAAAGTTAGCTGAAATCCCCTTACCTTATGTTTTCTCTCTCATCATACTTGTTAAAACCTCCTATATAATAAATATATATTTATTATACATCTAAAAATTACAATAATATTATAAATAATACAATATATGGATTTATATCAACTTATTATTACCACTTCCATGTCAATGTTATGTTTCAGGTAATATCTGCTTTGTTTTTCACATATTCCTTAATTTGTTGCATTTATAATAATTATAATTATATCATGATATCTAGAATGTAAACCATGATATAAATTTAATTTATATATAGTGTATTCATATTATTATAATCAATATGTTATATAATTATTAAATTTAATACACTGTTCATGGAGATAGTAGGTCATACGTACACATGAACGTTGTTTCTGTTTTATGATTGTATTGAAAGAATGCAAGTAAATGAAATATAGATATGTATAATATTATTATTTTATAATAATTATTTAATATATACCATATAAATTCACTAAAATAATCTTTAATACATTCCATATGATTTTTTA
Source organism: Viscum album (assembly GCA_963277665.1). Taxonomy (NCBI): domain Eukaryota; kingdom Viridiplantae; phylum Streptophyta; class Magnoliopsida; order Santalales; family Viscaceae; genus Viscum; species Viscum album. Next base: position 1,719,079,859 of record OY728140.1, on the reverse strand, counting down.
ATGAATCACATCACTTTGAGGAGGCGGTAGTTCACACTTCCACAATCGAATTTATCATATTTACACAAAATGGAAAGCATGAAGGTATGTTTTATATAATAATTAAATAATAATAAATACATAATATATATTATAAATATTATATAAAAACATATTTTACATCATAATTCCCATCCATAAGAGGTGTTAATGTAAAAATAAATAACATCATTTTGTGAGATGATAGTTCAGCATACACGAAAATTGTATGTTTGTGACTATTATTTAAAAGTCTGTTTAAGTGAAGTTCAAAACCTTATAATAACAAAATAACATAATTTTTAGGATAATTAGGATATTATATAGTCATTTATGAAGAATAATTGATGTATTCAATGAATAAAATAAAATAAAGTATCTTGAGGACAGATGTTACCACTTTTCTGGGTAACTCCTTTTTCATTGAACAAAAGGGATTCCTTGGTTAGTTTTATTCCAAAAAAGTGGATTAAAATAGTAATTGATGGATTTGGAGAGCTTATTTAAGCATAAATATTGTGATCAAATGTTTTTTAGTGGTTTTAATAAGTGAGATAGGTGCGTACAGTTTTATAGTGGAGGCGGAGTGGTATTCTTGTAAATTTTTGAAAAGATAATTCCACCCATGTTTATACTGTGAACATTGGATCCAATAATATTCCTAATTCTATAAATGTGGGTATAGGGTCGAAATATGGCTATGAAATATCTTTTTTATTGGATTCTAGGTCATTTTCGTCCTTATATATATGGTTAAGTTTCTTGTTATAATAAAATTTCTCTTAACCATTTTAATTAATATTATTTACTTTTACTCATTTTTATTATCAAAAAATAATTTAACCTAATTATAAATTTAAATTATATTGATTAAAAATATGTAATACATTTTTCAAAATTCAAATAATATAATAACTGGAAATTAATTTATGTTTAATCCCGTGGACAGGGTGACAAAGCGGGGTTTTAATGTAACAATGTTAATAAAATTAGCTATGTTTTTATATCAAAATTCAAAGTTAATTTGATTAAAATGAAATAAATTGGATAACTAGATGAACAAATGTTTTAATTAATCATTAAAAACAATATAAAATATAATTCTTTTATAAATAGACAAGATAAATAGGCAATTTTGAATTAAAATTCAGTATTTTTCACTATTCATCAAAAAATTAAATATCCAAGAAAAATATAAAAAGTAAACCGTATGAAAATTATTATGATCTTATTTCAAAAATAAATTTAATTTATTCAAATAAAAATTATAAAATTTTCAAAAATATGATTTAAATTGGGTTCTCCATTAAAAGGCAGTAAAATTAATGTTTAGAAGAATAGCTCTTTTCAATCATAAAATTAGATTTATTATTATATTATAGATATCAACCCTATTGGATAATTATAAAATAAATTATTGAAAATATAATCAGTATATATATTATTGTAAACATTAATAGAAAATGGGTTTTTTATTTATTGAGATCAATAGTGTTGGTAGATAGAAAAATACTTTACATAGAAAAGAAATTTCTTTATTTTCATATAGTTCTTAATTTATCTTCTACTAATTCATTACCAGAAGATTCTTTTTATATACCTACATAAATCATATTTTCAAAATTTAGTTAATCTTATTCATAACTTCCATTCCAATTGAAATGTGGTATCTATAATAATATTTTAATAATCTTATTAATATTATATTATAGTTCAGTAAAAACATAGCAATGCATGTAGCGCATTCTATCAAATGGACTATTAATTTTGTGTAATACAAGACAAACATAGTTTTGGGTGTAACACAATATAATATAGTTGTTTCATGTACTACACAAAATAAACACATAGTACTTTAATATATAAAAAAACTATATTCAGTATTATGTGAAATGAAAAATATAAATAAGATTAAATTAATTTGAAAAAAAATATTTTACAAAATCTTGGGGGTTTTCAATATAACCCCCTTAAAATGATGATTTCCCTCGAAATGCATCTATTTAATCAAAGGTATAATAATTTAATGTTCTTTTTTTAGAAACCAAAATCATAAAAATTAATACTAAAACATCCATTAAAAAGAGAAAGTTGGAAAGATAATTGTTAACCAAAGTAACACATAAATAGGTTTCTAGATAGGGAAACACATATGGGAAGTAAAAAAATGGACATGAAAGAAAAATATAACTATAAATTTAATATGGAGAGTAATAGATAACATGGTTAGGAGAATGTTAACAATCAAAAATCCATAAATCTGTAATGATCTATAAGTCCATTTGATTCATCAGAAAAAGGTACTGGGATAATATTTTTGGATTTAAAATACTTTCTCTAAAAGTTGATGAATTTCCATGATAAAATTCAATTACTTTATTCAGTAAAATATCACCATTTTTATGCCTTGATCAATTCCCATTTGACCACTTTCTCAAAAAATGAAGGTGATTTTTTAACTTCTAGAGCACTAACAGATCATGAGATCCATGATAATTCATACCATATATCATTATTTATTGTAAACACAATGTTTTTGAACTAATTATCTAATCTATATAAATCCTCATGTGGTGAGATAATAAATTAATATCGAAAAAATCATCCATCGTTTATATTAAACATTCTATAATTGGTTAACCATATAACTCTTCTGAAAGATTTAAATATGAAGCCTAATAAAGAATTCCATGAAATAAAAATCACATTTATCCTCCTTGAATCTTATTTTAGCTCTAGTTGTTACATTCAAAACATGTTAATACCATAATCATTTATTGCCTTGAAACATGATAATTACCTAAATTACCACAATTCCAAAATAAAAACATTCATGTTTCCTTATTCAAAAGTATAATGGATATATTATTTAACTAAAATAATTTTTTAAACTTCATCAACGATATCATAACAATTTGTCAACAAGTCTTTAATTAGTTATAAGTTATTCAGTATCATCCATTTTACCTATTCACATCCAATATATATTTATCCAAACAACATTATCTTAACATAATAAATATATTATCGGTAATATTCCTGTAGTAATAATTTCACATTTCCATTAAATAACTTTTCTAGTTTTTTGGAAACAATCATCATTATCATGTAAGTCCTTAAAAATATTAATTGAACAATCCTTGTATATTTCACCATTTATATAACATAATTATTGAATCCAAATACATAAAAACACTGACTATTCCACTTCATCTATAATAAATAAAAATGATACCTCATATTATTACATAATACCTCTTTCCATTCACATTTCATATAGTCTCATCATCAACAGAAATATAACCATTACTCATACCACCTTGCTGATTCTCTTCGGGATATTTCCACTTAGGACATCAATTTGAATAATGACCATTAATTCAATACTTAAATAATTTAAACATTGATGATGTATTAAGGAGGAAATATTCCCATCCATTTCCTTAAATTAACCCTTCATTTTTATTTTGAATATATATTTTTGTGTCCTTCATTTCCATAGTCAAAACATCTTTTTGTTCCTCAATGACATTCACATAAGTGATTCGTTCCAAATTTATGACACAAATGAAAAAAAATATTATTTCATCCATGGTATCCATTACCCAATCTCTTAGTGAAATCCTTATTTCTCTTCTTTTGTGAGTTATAATGTTGGTTAAGGTGCTTGTTTTTAATCGTGTTATGTGAAAATATATTGGCATGATCAAAACATCCATCACTCCAGTGATCATGCCATTTGACTACTCATTATAAAATTTCCCATCAAATTCAATTATAATATAGTTCCTTATAGTCACCTACGGATGTTATTAATATTTTTATTACTTATTATATACTCTCTTTACTAATTTTATATGAAATGTGCATAATTTTTGTGAACTATTAATGTATAAATATTAAATATAATTTTAGAGAACAATTTTAATTCAACCAGATTCAAGTATATTTAATAATTTAATTACAACTATAAAATTACTAATCCAAATTATGTGGTTATTTTTTTTATGATTACTTATTCAATTTCCCTTATACCATTAGAAGAATAAATTTTCCAAATATTCCATTGGAATGGTCATTTGAACCACACACGAAGGCCCACAAAATCTGTGAAGAAACTGGACCTTCCATGAAGATTGAACTAATGGCCTTAATACCAAATTGAAAATTCATTCATTCTCCTCAAACATTTGGATAAGAATTAAATGATTTACTTATAAAAAAATTAAGGTCCCAAATCTAAAAATAGGGGTACCAAATAAAGATTTGAATTCATTCCCACCATTCTGTTTGGGAATTAAAATCAGGACAATATTCTTGAATTTTATCATGATTTAATCATAAAATATGTTAAATAATTTTTCATTGTGAGATATAATATATGGGTGGAAAACATTTTGAAATAAATTATTTTTATTTGATAGCCTATTTCTATTCAAAAATCCATTCAAATTTCAGCCATAGAAAACGCATGTATATAATTGTACAGTTTATCATTGTTTTATAAAACTGCCATAACATTGGATAAATAAGTACAATGGCCCCCAAAATTTTAGGGATGATAGTAAAAATCAATATTTACAACATGGAATAATAGGGAATCTCTAGATTCCGCTTTCTAGATGGGAAAATTGGAAATTCAAAAGGTGGGGCAGATTTGGAATGCAAATTGTCCACCTCCATGAGCAATAAATACAACCCACTCCTCTCCATGCAAGGGGTATAAATTTCAGAAGAGAAAAGAATATATTTGAACGACTAAATCATTTCCAAAGGCTTGGGAAGACCTGGAATTCTCATGTTTTCACTTGATAGGCCTTTCCTCCTCTATATGTTTTCATTTACTTTTGAGTTCATCATTGTTGTAATCGTATAAGACTTTTTTTTGTAATTATGATCTAATGAATGTTTGTTATTCAATATATATTACTCTCATCCACCTTCTATAGTATATTATAAATGTTCTTAAAAATTTTATATCATGTTAAAACCCCTTCTTTTATTTTTCAACCTCATTCAATTGAATGTCTTTTTTAAACTCTTTTAAATGATTGTGTGTGTGTTCGACACACTACTCTATTCTTTTCCCATTATTTTCACATAATTTATTATTAATAACCTTAAAAATACTTAAAAATATTAATAATCATTTCAATGGCTGGGTAAATCTACCATTGGTATGAATTATAATTTTTGGATATTTAGTGATTGAGATCTTTTGCTCAATGAGTATTCGTTGAGTTAATATTTTGTTTGTTAAACATTATATATCATTGATTAATGACATGTTTAGTTTAATATGTGGATTACATGGATTTTTTGATCCAAAAATACAATACCATAAACAATTAATGGTAATCATTAGAGCACATAGTTATGATACAGCTTCGATTAACGTTTTAACACTTGGGAATTTCGATCAAAGTCATCTTGTGAAGTCGGTATTAATTTAATGAAATATAAAGAAAAGCTCATGGAAATCACAATAATAAATCCCCAATAGTAAACTCACCCCAATATTTATAAATTTGATAAATAAAACATCATACATAAATTATTTCATAATCTCTACAAACAAACCCCCTATCAAAATACAATCAACTAAAAAACTGACCATTAAAAAGTATCATCGGTGCAGATACGACCCGAGTGCTGTTATACACATTAGTAGAGCATCAGAACCTTGAAAGGGTGAGAAGATATAATCGACCATGATTTCAAATGGCTTCATTGCTGAGTGTGGAGTGATTTAATATTCATTACTTTCAGGTTATTGTAAAAATAACAAAACAAAATTATTTTAATTAAACAATTGAAAAAAAACAAAGAAAACCCCATATTTCTCTTTCTTCTGAAATCTATCTTAATTCTGCATAGCCTCCTATAAAAACACTATGATTTGTTTGACACTAAAATTGAGCTAACACTTCTCCAAATTAAGAGGAACATTATGTATAATCAAATAATTCAAGAACCAGTCCTTTTCCAACTAATTAAATTTGATATGGCCAATCCAAGGGTACAATCTCTTAAAGAAATAACTGCCCCTAATATGAATTACTAACAACTTCGTATTCAATATCCAAGAATAGAGTCTGAATTTAAACTCAATTCGGGTTTGATTCATATTTTACCTCAATTTCATGGGCTAGCCGGTGAGGATCCACATCTTCATCTTAATGAGTTTCAAGTGATGTGCACTACCATGAAGCCTCAAGGGGTTTATGAGGAAAAAATCAAACATCGAACAATATATTTTTCCCTTAGCTGAATCTAAAATGATATGGCTTTACTACCTCCATCCATGTTCTATAACCACAAGGAATGACACGGAGTGACTCTTCATAGAGAAATTGTATCATGCTTCGCGTACCGCTTCTTTCCGAAAGGAAATTGGTGATATTCATCAATTTTCAAATGAATCACTCCATGAATACTAGGAGAGGTTCAAAAAGATTATTGAAGCCTAACCACACCACCAAATACTTGACCAACATGTTATCCAATACTTATATGAGGGGTTATTAGTTATGAGAGAACCCTCATTGATGCTACAAGTGGCGGGGCTCTTGTAGATAAAACTCGTGTAGCTATAAGAGATATCATAAGAAACATGGATGCAAACACACAACTATTCCATACTCGAGCACCTACCCAAGTAAAAAAATTCCATGAAAATCAATCCATAGAATTTAACGAGATAACTGAGTTGATGATCGAACTTACAAGACTTGTGCGACAACTAGTTTTGGATTCCGCATCCCCAACCTCATCTTCTCCATAATCTTTGTTCCCTAGACTTATCAAAAACTGTGGAATTTGTATATACTCATCTCATCCAACTGACACATGTCCACAACTTCATGAGGATCAATATGAGTTATCAAGATCAATGGAGCTCAATGTAGCATACGCTCATCGAAACCCCAACCCTCAACAGTTAGGTCAGATTGATAGAAACATCAACCAACCCCATTCTAATCCATTCTCTTCTACATATAACCCTAACATGAGATATGGGAATCCCATTTCTCACTCCCCTCAATTACCCTCATAAAAACCCAAACCAATATTAATATGGTCTAGGTGGTGGTATCTTCTATCAACCTCATCCTTTTATTCCTCATCCTCAAAGGACCAATCCTCCTCCAATATTCCACTATCCTAGTGAGCCTTCACAACTCCGAAACCAATAAAATCACTTTCCCAAGAACCATAATCAAGGTAATCCCAATATGGGACAAGCCTCTTCTTCCAAGATACTGTGGGAATGTGTAGTAGAAGTTATTTCCCCCTTTCACCTATTGTAGCCTCAATAACATTGAAACCCAAATTTTTCAACTTGCTTCCCACCGAAGCCATCGAAAACAATCAAATTCATCCCAACTCCCAGCTCAACCATTACCCAACCAGAGGGTAATGAAATGGAAATTGCACTTAGATCGGGAAATAAAATTATATTCCTCATGTTGATTCCTCTAACCCCCATTGAATATTAACCTTGAGAATGTAAATAATAAGAAACATGAAAAAGAATGTGAATCAATTCCCTCGTCTCCTTACATTCCTCATAGGAACCCAATTCCTTTTCATTAATCTATTTCTAAGACAATGAAGTCCTTTGAACCCAATCCTGAAATTCTCTACAAGTGTAGATGTCTTCTAATCAACATTCCCCTCTTAGATGCCAAAAATAAAATCCCAAAATATTCCATGTTTCTTAAGTAATTATACACCCATTAGAGGAAACATAGGAACATAGAAAATGTTTCCACTCAGCATTCTATTCCCATAAAGTGAAAAGATCCAGGGACCTTTACGGTTCCATTCCAAATTTCATGTTCCAACTTCGATGATTCACTTATAGGCCTAGGAGGCTAATTTAATGTAATTCCAAAATCAATATTCTCCATCATTGGTCTAGGTCCCATACATCCAACAAGTGTTTTCATTCAATTGGCTCATCGAAGCACTGCTAGTATAGAGGGAATAATTGAGAATGTCTTTATCTATGTCAATGATCTTATCTTCCAAGTTGACTTCTATGTCCTTAACATGGAATGTGAGACAAATTCTTTCCAATATCCTCTGATTCTAGGAAGAAGATTACATATGAAATATAAAACATAAATTTATGTCCATGATGGCATCTTATCCATGGAATTTGGTGACCAGCTGGTCAGTTTAACATTTTACAATACATAAGAGTCCCATCAAAGAATAAATCAGTATTCTCTATCCATGCTTCTGAAAGTCTCTCTGAATGTTTTTTAAATCCCAATATATCATATTCATCATGATCTATAGATAGAGGAGTATTTGAATACTGAATCCTCATTAAACAATTCATAAATTGAGAAGTTGATTTTGACATTACAAATGAAAACTCCATTGATCTAAAGGAGCTTGAAATCTATTTAGAATCCCAACTCACCTTTGTCCTCCACTGATCCAATTTGGATGGTAATGGGGAAAACCAACAAGCATGTTCATTTTTTGATTCAAATCTGATTATCCAATAGTCGCCATTTCCTATCCATGATTATGGAAATTATATTATATTTGCGGTGAACCCTGAACCAATGTGATTATATTTTCTCAATGGTAGTGATGTTTGTGAAATTTGTTCCTTAATTAATAAATTGAAACCTGGTTATATTGAAATTTACCATTCTTTTGTAAACAACATTTATATAAAGGGTGTTGGAAAATGTATTCAATAATATGACTCTATGGATCCACATTAATCTACATTCATAAGTGATGAAATAAATGAGTCGAAAACAATTGGGATCTCATACTCCGGTTTCATGTTATATAAACCTTACATAAATGAACTAATTTAACTGAGATATCTTTTTGAATTTCCTACCATAAAAAACCATCATATTTTATATAAAATCATTCCACGCATTGAAGACCAAAAAAAAGGATAGTCATATTTTCTTTCCATCCACATTGAATTTCAAGAAAACAATCAACGAAGGGGATAAATTATCCAATGAACATTCAGGCATCCCAAAGGAGATGATTTTCTATCAGCACAGTGGAGTTGAAAAAATATGCTGGCCACCATCAGACTATGGATAGTCCACTACAATTGACTAGCTGTAGACAAAATAAATGCATCTCTTCATGGGAAGAAAACCATGTTTTCTTTTACATTTATTAAATTTTAATCTCATTTTAGTGTTTAATTATATGAATAATGATTTTTCTCTTTGAGGAAACATCCCACATGAGGACACACAATCAATGAACTATTTTGACTTCCATCAGATCACCAACTTCTTCAGTTGACCCACCACTAAATAGAGATGGTGACTCACCAAATCCAAACCATAGGGCACCTCTTTCCCTTTATCTCTCTCTCTATCTATTCCTCTCTCTCCATCATTCTTCTTTTTCCTCCCTCTTTCATTTTTACTACTTTTTTCACCAAACCCTTTATTTTTGTCATTCTATTTATGGTGGGTGTGTATTTTAAAATCACAAAATAAAACTAAAAAATAAATAAAGGTAAATAAACCAAACGAGTCATATTTACTAACAATCTGGTTTTGAAATTTTTTTAAAACATTTTGGGGAGTCAAGCGGCATGGTTTCATTAAAAAATAATGTGTTTTAATCATATATTTGGATAAAGAATATTGTTTCAGGAAGACAAATTTTTGAATTCTCAATTATTGGTATGGAAAATTATTTTTACCAATTGTGAGAACCAAAATTAGCTTTCATGACAAGGCCACCTATGTCTATATTTTCAAAATGTGTTTATTTACCCACGTTGGTGAGTCTTGAGTTTTTGGACCTTTGAGCTAATTTTCATACTTTGTTTTGCATTAATATGATAGAGGAATTTTATGAACCCCATGAGAATCACGATAGACAAATAACCTCCCATTACCTTACATTAATCTTCCTTTTTAATGCTCCTTCGAGCCTATGAAAACCAATTATTTGATAGCCACATTACAAGCCCAAGACCTTATCCCACCCGACATATAAATGTATTTTCATTGCATAATTTTTTGAAATTTAATTATGTGGGGAATGTATATCATTTTTTTGCACAATATTAATGATTTCAACGTGTTATCATATTCTTAAGCACAAGGATCCATTTTCTTGTGGGGGGGAGGTTTCCATTTAGTGAGTTTTGGTAATGTATATATGATTATTACATATTGTACAAATTTTATTAACAAGTGTTCAAAAAATTAAAAAAAAGAACAAAAAAAGTATGGGTTTTGACTTGGGTGGGCCAACAATCAATCTTCATAAACCTTTGATATTGTTATTAATAATACAATTAGTGTTTTGAGGTGATCAATCATGGGTTGGGATATGAGTGACAGATATTTTTCATGTTCATCTTTTAAAAAGTGAAAACAAAAAAGTAAAAAATGAACATTTATGTATTGGAAGAAGTTACATTGTTAGTAAATAATTCATCTTCTCATACAGTAAAAGTTTTTCTCCTCTTTTGTGTGTTATTTCACATTTTCATTCCCTAATAAATATGGGCTTATATTTCCTTTCATGTCTTGTTAAAAAAATGTGCATTTCTTTTTACAAGTTTGTGTTTTACCCTATTTTTATTATCTTCTAGATATAATTTTCTACAGTCCCATACCCACGAAAAACCCACTATAAAGACAACTTGAATTTTTAGCACTTTAGGATAGAGAGTGGAAGTTGAGAGCTCTTACAAACTCTTAGATTTACATATTTGGTGGGTTAATGAGTGAATCTCCATAAATTAACATTATCATCATGAGAGGAATATGTTTTGTGTTCCACCATTTTCCATTTCGAAATTTGAGCTTGAAAAAATAAATTGATTTTAAAACATTGTTTTTTTATCAAATTTTGGAAGATTTCAATATGTATGAGTGTTATTTTCTGAACCTCCATTTATTGGGGAATTTTTTTTAATATTTGTTAGTGAGTGAAAATTATTTTTTCATTGTTTTATATTTATTGCACATGAAGACATGAAAAAGCCTAAGTGTGGGGGATTTGATTTTATAAATATTTTAATTACTTATTATATACTCTCTTTATTGATTTTATATGAAATGTGAATAATTTATGTGAATTATTAATGTTTGAAGATTAAATATAATTTTAAGGAACTATTTTAATTCATCTAGACTCAAGTATTATTAATTTTTTAATAATAACTATCATACTACAGATCCAAATTGTGTGGTTCGTATGTTTTAAGATTCCTTATTAAATTTCCAACATATCATTAGAAGTAATCATTTGCCAATTTTTCCATTTGAAGGGTTTTATGAACTACACAAGAAGGACTACAGAATATCCAATGAAACTGGACCATCCATGAAGATTAGATTACTGGGCTCAATCCAGAAGTTAATGTTCATTCAGTCTACTCTAACATTATGATAAAAACTGAAGGAGTCGTGTATAATAATTACAATGCCCAAATCCAAAATCAAGGGGCCCAAATGAAGCTTTGAAGTCAAGCCCAACGGTCTGGCCGAGAATTAAAATCAAGACACAATTCCTGCATTTTCTCTGAATTTAATAATCAACTGAAGGGTATATTTATATAGTGTGAACCCAATGATATGGGTTGAAAACTTTTTTGAATAATTTTTTTTTATTTTAAGTCATATTACTATTCAGAAATCCATTTACCTTTCCGCCATCGAAAAAGCATGGATAGAAATGGACAATTTGAAATTGTTTATTTAAACCACCATAACTTTGGATACATAAGACCAATGGAAGACAAATTATGAGGGATGATATTACACATCAATATATACAACAAGGAAGAAGAGATAAACTCGATATTCTGCTTTCTGTATGGCCAAATTGGATATGGAAGTGGAGGGACATATTTGGAATGCAAATTCCCCACCTCCTTAGGCTAAAAATACATCCCCCTCCTATACTTGCAATGGGTAGGAATTTCAGAAGAGAGGATCATTTATTGTCATGATTGAACCCTTTCCAAAGGCTTTTGGGGCCCTTCCATAATCAATTATATACTTGAGAGACATTTCTACCTCTCTTTGTTTTCATTTACTTTTGAGTTCCTCATTGTTATAATCTTGTAAGTCTTTTTTGTAATTTTTTTTAATGCATGTTTCATCTTCAATATATCTTATTCTCATCCAACATCTCATGTTTAATTTTAATGTTTTTAATTTTGTTTAAATCATATTAAAAACCCTTCCCTTATTTTTCTTCCTCATTCAATCAAAAGTATTTTTTTAACACTCTTCAACGATCATGTGTGTGTTTGACACACTACTATTTTCATATCTAGTTATTCTCAACTTATTTATAATTCATCACATTAAAATAATTTAAATAGATTAATACTTATTTCAATGGATTATTAAATCTACCATTTGGGTGAGTTATAATTTGGGTATATTATGTGATTGTGATCTTTTGTCGATGAGTATTCATTGAGGTAATATTGTGTATGTTGAAACATATATGTCATGTATTAAGGAAATGTTTGGTTTATGATGTGGATTCCATGGATTATTGGAACCACAAATACACTACCATAAACACGGAATGGTAATTATTAGAAACCTGAGTTCTGTTATGGCTTGGAATAAATCTTTAACACTTTGGAATTTCGATCGAAGACATATTTTGAAGGGGATTTTAATTTAATGTAATATAATAAAAAGCTTAAGGATATCATAAGCTCAAATCCCCAATAATAAACTCAACCCAATCATTATAATTTTGTTAAATAAAACATCATCCATAAAGTATTTCATATGCTCTGCAAAGAAACCCCCCCAATCAAAATAAAATCAACTAAAAAAAACATACTATTAAAAATTATCATCATTGAGGATTTGACCTAAGGGCTGTTATACACATTAGAAGACCTCCAGAACCTTGAATTTTCTATAGGTGACAATCAACCATGCTTTCACCTACATTTACTAAAAAAGAAATAATATTTTTTCCATCACTTATCATTGTGGAAAACCACATAATCATGAAATAATTACTTATAGGATGTCTAAATATTGACACCTAATTCATTAATCTTTTCCACCTATGGTTTAAACTATGTTATTCATATTCATCATCTATTTATATCCTTAATTAAGGTTTATGAATATTTTTTGAATTCCCAAAGAAAATCCCCAAGGAGTTTTATACTAGGTGTGCGAAGAGACCAATTATATTTTACTAGGTTAGACTCGAGTTCGGCTCAATAAACCTTATTAATGTTATTACCCTTAAGTACATTTGTTCCAGATCCACGTCCACTTATAGTATATAGACAGGGATGTAATTCTTGGAAACCACCCACTCTATCCTTTACCAGAATTATAGGACATTTTCTTATACTTTTCCTCATCCTTAAACTTATCCCAAGATATATCCCTATACATATCCTTAGAAATACTCTTATGTATCTCACAAAATGTTTCTCTACATAGTTTCTAAATATTGTCTAATACTTCACTCTGAATCAAATAATAACTACCCATTATTAACATACATATACATTTCATCATTTTTTCAAAATAATTAAAACATTAAAAAAAAATATGACCGAAAAATGTATTATTTTAGTGATTTTGGAAACATGGAAATGTAAACACCTATACATGAGTGATCTATATTATATCCGACTAGGTTTTCCAAGAATATCACCCCTCTTAGACATATCATACATAAAATATATCTTCATATCCTTGGGTAGGAATTATAGAAATGGGTGAGATCAGATACTCAGTATGGGTAATCAAGGGATATATATAATCATAAACTTGAGCATAAATATATGATAATGTAATCAAACCATTATAAGATCATACCATACATATATAAGATCAGAAAAATGAATCATGTTATAATGTTTAGTACATCATAAGGCATGAAGCGTAAGGAAATCAAGATCATAATCCATGAATTAATAACATAGGAGTAAGACATTGAATTTTGGGATAAACATAAACATGTAATATCATTCCCTACACGTCAATACACATTACTAGAACTTAGTAGGGAACATCATGAATAATACACCTATAGTGAAGGACACATTGATTCCCTAGTCATAGTAATATACTTGTAAGGGATCAGGATTCCCCATCTTTCATTAGTGGATTGGGTTTCCCCATCTTCACTTAGTGGATTGGGGTCCCCATCTTCCCATAGTGGTTCAGATTACCCCATCTTCACATAGTGGATATTTTTTCCCCAAATTCCAATAAGGGATTGAGTTTCCCCCTTCTTCCTATAGTGGATTAGGATTCCCCATAATCCAGAGTGAATCAAGCCCGTCGACTTGAATACCATCATTATCTCATGGGATATAAGTCTTTATACAATGAATTAGAATGAGATATAGGTCACAAACATATCATCATGAAAACATACATACATATTTTACAAGATCAAAATATTCACATCATAACCAATAAAATTAAATTTGTTTCATAAACATGAAATTATTTCTTAACCTATGTAAAATAGATAGGTTTCATAATCATTTCATTAAAATAATAACCCCTGAAAAGAAGCCGAATTAATAATCATATAAATCATGGAAAAAATATGGGTTTCATAAAAATAATCCCATAAAAACATAATCCATTTATAGAAATAATATGAATGGAACCTTTGGATAATTTCCTCAAAAATACATGAGTAACACGTTTGAATGTCGTATTGGGAGGAAAATAATTTCGAAATATATTTTAGAAACAAATCTCCAAGAAAATATAAATTATTATTTGAAAAAATATCATATAAAAAACCTCTTGAAACCCATTTATATTGAAATTAGTTAGAACAAATATAAGTAAATATTGAAAAAAATTCAAACCTATTTATTTGAAATCACATAGAAAATATATAAATAATGTTTGAAAACAGTTTGAAAACCAATTATTTTAAAAGATAATGAAAATTTATGAATAAATATTGAGAAAATTTTGAAAATCATTTTCTATGAAAATACTTTTAAAACTCATTTAATAATATTTAAAATCATTAAAATCAATTTATTTGGAAATAACCATTTGAAAAAATATAATGGAATCTTTTAATGTCATTTAAAACAAATTTTAATCAAAACCCATTTTTAAAGGCCATTTTTCATGGAAAATAATTTTAAAATAAAAAATTCTATAATATTTTAAAAAATATATTTTAAATTTTTTTTTAAAATTACAACATAAGAATCAAGGGAATGACGGTCAGGATAAATGTAATGTTCATTCGTGACTAATATTTCTTTTGCACCTTATATTTTTAGAAAATTTCCTTCATCAAGAAATGAGAAGAATGTTAATTTTAAACCCATTTTTGTAAAAATATAATAAGTGGAAAAATATATTCTTTAATTATAATTGGATAAAAATTAAACATTTTTGAAAACATTTTTATAAAACATAGTTTTGAATGATGGATAATTTATGACTGAAGGGAAAAATAAAGTCAGATTTTCATAGAAAAATTTTCTTAATTATATTACGTATCAAAGTGAGTAAAATTTTTACCATTAATTTGGTATAATATTAATAAAAATGTTTTAATAAAATTATTGATATTTCATGAGATATGGATCATAATATTTCATTAATGAAAGCATAATCATAAAGAATCTCAATAAACGATGCGATTATATCTATAAACTGTTTCCACTTTAATAAATTTGAATCATAAAAAATGGAATGAATAAAATTAAATGAATCATTACATTTAATGAAAATAATTAGATTCATGATATAAAATTTAAAATGCATTACATAAACCTCATAAAATATAGTTGCATATCATGGAATCTGTCTTAAAGAAGAATCTTTAAAACAAATTTTCAATACCGATTTGGTAACTTATGAAAAAAATACCCCATAAAATAAATATCATAAAATAGATATTAAAATACCAATAAATTTAAGTATAATAATCATAGAATACATTTATGGGAATTAAACACTCCAAATATAAGAATTAGTGGGAAAACATTACTTGTCCCTCACAAAAAATAAAAGTGACACAAGAAAACAATTACTAATTATGTAACATTAGAATCGGGATCCTAATGAGAAAATACAATCATTTTAATCTTAAAATATAATTAAATAACATAAATTAATAATATAAAATTTCATAAGGAATTATATATAACCCACAAATGAATCGAGTGTTGAATAAGGCATGTATCTCGTGGAAATAAAAAGTGAAATGAAATCATCTTACCATATGTATTGAATCTCATTGTACTCGTTAAAACCTACTTTATATAATAAATATATGTGTATTATACATATAAAACATAATAATATTCTTACATCTAATACCATATATATCTTTTTATCACCCGCTTATTACCACTTCCATGATAAGGTTATGTTTTTGGTAATATACTCTTTATTTTTTCCATATACCTTAATTTGTTACATTTTTTGTCTTTATATATATCATTATTTCAAGAATTTAAAAATTGATATAAACATCATTTATATTTAGTATATGTTTTTATTGTAATATACATAATATATATGTATGAAATGTTATACATGGTTCATAGATTCGATAGGTCGTACAAACACATGAACACTATTTCCGTTTTATTATCATATGGAATGAAATAAAGTAAATAAAATATATGGATATATATATAATTTAATTATAGTATAATTATTATTTCATATATATATTATAAATCCATTAAAATCATCCTTAATACATTCTATGTAATCTGTAAATTAATGATATCACGTTGAGGAGGCGGTAGTCCACACTTCCACAAATGAAGTTAATGTATTTTAAAAAATGGAAATCATGAAGGTATGTTTTATATAATAATTATAGAAAAATTAATACATAATAAATATCAAATATATAATATAAAAAAATATTTTGCATAATAATACCCACCCATGGAAGTGTCTGTAGGTGAAGGTAGAATCCTTAGAACTACAAATTGAAAGTATATTTAAAATACTGAGGATATTATATAATCATTTAATATTAATAATTTAGGAGGTGTAGAAGTAAAATAAAATAAAGGAGCTTGAGGAAGGATGTTTCCTCTTATTTGGGTAACTCTGTTTTCATGGCACAAAAGGGCATACTTGGTTAGCTTTGATAAAAAAAAGAGGGGCATAATGGATAAATTTAGGGATTTTTTTATTATTTTAGTATATTTTTGGAGATTCTAATGAATAGAGATGTTTGAATAAGTGGGAGAGATGAGTCACTTTTTATATTTGAGGAGGAGTTTTATTCTAGTAGATTTTTGAAAAGAGAATTTCACCGATGTTTTCCCTATGAAATGTCAATCCAATAATAGTAAAAATTAAATAAATTCGATTTTATAGTGTAAATATATTCATCCAATGGATAATGGAAAAATACTTTAGGTTATTTTGGGACTTATGTTTAAGGTTTAGTACCTTGTCATGTTAATTTTCCTCTTCATCGTCGTATTTAATTTTAATTATTTTTACAAATATTTTTTGACCAAAACTAATTTTTTCATATTAGAAATTGAAAAATATTTTATTCAAAATATTGAATTAATTTGTCTTAATTAAAATAAAATAATTGAAAGAAATTAATATAAATTGAATCCCATACACGGGACGATAATGATTGTTTTTCAAGTAAAAATGTTCAAAAGTTTGATATGTTTTTAAATCCAAATTCAAATATAAAATGATTCCAATAAAATAAATTATATTAATTTATTTAAAAATGATATAATAAAATAACTTTAAAAATATAATTTAACCTTATAAATAGATTAGATGGAAAAGCACTTTTGAATTAAAATTCAGTCTTTTTCACTGTTAATCATAAAGAAAAAGTTCATAAAAATTCCCAAAATTTACACTTAGATACTTTTTATGTTATTAATTCAAAAATTATGTTTAATTTTTAAAATAAAAAATATAAAATTTTTAAAATACTATTTAAAATGTGTTCTCTATTAAAAGGCGGTAAAATTACATTTTAAATGAATAAATATTTTAGTCAAAAAAATATGATTTATTCTTATCTTATACATATCAACTATAACATATGAATATATAAAATAGTGATTGAATATATTATATATTAATTTTATTAAAAAATCAATCAAATATGTATTTCTTAATTTATTGAAAAAATTATGTTTGTACATAGAAAAATATTTTACTTCAAAAAATAATATATTTATTTTCAAATAGTTCTTACATTCACTACTACAAATTGATAAAAAAATTATTTCGTTTTATATAAATTTTTAAATAATATTTTCAAAATTTATTATATCTTATTTTTCACTTCCATTGTAATGACAAGGTGGTGGATATAATAATATTTTAATAATCCCATTAATTGTATATTGTAGTTTAGTAAAAATGTGGTATTGTGTGGAATGCAATCTATCGAAGGGACTAATTACTGTGTGTAATAAAATAAAGTGTTTTGTGTAACTAAATATAACTTATTTGTTTCATGTAGTTTAAGATATCCAAACATATTACTTTGATATATATATAATATATATTCAGTGTTGCGTGAAATAAAAAATATCAATACGATTAAATTAATTCGAAAAATAATATTTAAAAAAATCTCATGTTGTTACAATGTACATCTACAAAATAATAATTTTCATACTTATAATATTTCATATTACCCAATTATAATATTTTAACACCCTTTAATTAATAAATACTTATTAAAATCATCATTTTCAGGTGTTAACTGTATCCCTTTTCATGAGAATTATGGTTTGGTAGTTTTGATCTATGTACATTGATCATGGTTAAATTATCTCCAAAATTTTAATCATTATTTAAATATCATATATATTCAATATATATTTTTATATTTACCATTAAAATTTATAGAGAAAAAAATGTATTATATCACTCATAGAGATGGTAGGACATACGTACACATTAATGATGTTTTCACTTTCAAAAGATGGAACAAAAGAATGGTAAATAATAACTCACCATTACCAGATCATTTTTATGTCATATATATATATGTATGTATGTATGTATGTATATATATATATATTATTTATTAAATATATCCTTATTAAAATACAAGTAAAATATAAATTAAAAATGAATCAGATCACTTCTTGGACGTGGTGGTCCACACGTACGAAGGATAAACATTATCATTTTCAAACAGATGGGTAAGAGGTCGATAGTGGTTTTCATATAATCCTAAGAACATTTCAGTGTATTTAAGATACGGAATTAATTAATTTATAGTATATAAAATATATTTAGAGTATGAATAAGAATAAATACAGATGAAAATTCTAAATTAAGTGTTATAGATTTTCATTGAGAAACCTCTTTATGATTACAACTTATTTCTTGAAAGGATGGTATTTTTTCATGAAAAGAAGTTATAAATTGTTTTTAAGGAATATAATATGTTTTTATGTAAGGTATATTATAATATCTATTTCTTTTGAAGTGCGTAAAAGAGATGAGAGGTGGTATCCTTTTATATGGGAGGGAAAGTACAGACATTAAATTACTTAAAATATAAAATTATATATATATATCATAATCATTTAAAGTGGTACCAATGCACCCCAAATTAAATTATAAGATGTTATAGGGTTTAATTAAAATAAATAAATCACTTTTGTTCATGTTTTGGATACATATTATTCCATTTATTTCATTTAAACTACTTTAAACACATTTTAACCTTAACTGTAATAACTTAAATGTTTACCATGATTACATAATTATATGAAAAAAATAAAAGGGGAATTCTTAAAAAATTAACATGTTTATTTTAAATATGGAATCAATTTTTATAACATTTTTTTTATATTTGGGGTTGAAATTACTTTTAATATTACAATACAAAAAATGTGGAAAATGATTTTTAAGAAATTACCAAATTTTAGAGTAAAAATTATTTAAACATAAAATGAAGTAATAAATTGATTTCAATTAAATTTTTTTGGTAAAATAATAAAATATTATTCTTTTTAGACTTTTAGGGAAATACAAAATTTACTGGAATTTTCAAACCATTCCATTAAATGAAAAGACCCAAAAATATTTGTTTTAATATGAATAAAATATAACTTATCTTCATGAAAGTCAATCTTGGGTTCCCAAATTCAAAATAATGACTTAAATTATATTATTTAACTTTCCTCGGATATCCCTTGTTTAAAATTACTCATACAATTGGATAAAGTTTAGTGTTATGGTTATTTAAATGTTTTACCTCATGGTTTAAACAAAATTTTACTTCTTTTACTAAGGTGAAATGTATTTACTATGGTCAATATTTTTAATGAAAAAAATCAAATTTTCACTATTATGTTATATAATTTATTCTGATTTAAATTATTTAATCCATTTTTACATATTCAACTCATATAAGTTCTATAATTTAATTTAAAATTAAACATTCAATACACGAGGAAAGGAGGTTTTCCAAGGAAAATATTTTCTTAAGTATAAATGTTTTTATATAAAAATGTGACATAAAAGGGATCTTATTTCATTGAATTGGATTATTCATAATATAATTGAATTAATTATACATTAAAACCCATTTTTTTTAAAAAAATGTAACATTTAAATTTTTTTAAATGAAATGAAAATTTTCAATAAAATTTTGTATTTTTCACAATTTATCAACAAATTGATGTTTCCATAAAATTATCCAAAATTCACTGTAAGATATTTTTTACATTATTATTTAAAAAAATAATATAATTTCTCAAAATAAATTTTCAAAAAGTGGTAGAAAATAATTATTTAATATCTTTACAAAAATAATAATAAATCATTTCAGAAAAAATACATTTTTGAAGCATATGAAGAATTAACTAAAAATTCAGTACATATTTATAAAAAAAATCATTATCTATAATTTATATATATATTTTTTATGATTTTTTATTATTAATAATATCATATATTAAAATTTTTAGGTTATAAGGGCCACGTTTAAATAAAAAAAATTAAAGTGTATTGTGGTTATTTAAAACTCAATGTTTCATGTAATGAAAGATATCAAAAAAAAAATAAATATTATTTATAGTGAAATGTATTCATAAATACAAGGGTATTAAATTATACCCCTTAAAATGTGTCTTTCCATTAAATTCCATCTCATCAATGCAAAAAAAAAATGAGGATATCTTTATATGATCACATCTTCATGTTCCGAAGTTGCTACATCAGATTTATGATTCCCCAATATAACATTAACCAGTTGATTAGTCTAGATTTGTAAGACTTTATTTCTATGATTCAAGATTTCTATGGGTTTTTATTCATATGAAATATCATTCTATAATGGTACGAAATCTGAATTCATTTCATGTGAAGTATTGGTTATGTGTTTCCTTATGATAGATATGTGAAACACATCGTGAACTTGTGAGAGGTTTTTTGGGGTGTCAAGAAAGAATCTACTTTCACTGCTCAATTAATAATTTCAAAGGATCCAATATACCTCGGGCTCATATTTCATTTCCTTCCAAATATGATAACATTTACCATGTATAAATTCACAGAATATCTTCTCTCAAATTATGAATTCCAGATCTCATTGATGAGTGTTATCATAACTTTTCTATCATCTTTGAGATTACTTAATTTATTTATAAATGTATCAGACATTATATTTCATTTCATAAAAATATCTCAGGTCACAATACATTTTTTTCTCCAACTTTATCCCAGCATATTGGTGTTTTAAACTTTTATCAGTAGATGTCTTGATAAGGATCCATCTAAATTCTTCAGTGAAAGCAACTATTGTAAGTAAATTTGACCAAAGTAAGGATCTGAACCCAAACACCTTATATATTCATAGAATAATACATTATAATATCATCTACGGTTTAAATGATTCTTTAATACTAAGAATATATTTGAGGATGATGAGAAGTACTAAAAATCAACTCTGAAACCAAATCATATTAAATTAGTTTCCAAAACATCTAGTTAAACCCTAGATCTTGATCAGATATAGTTGAATGTGGTTCTCCATTAAATCTTACAACTTCCCTAATTTATATAATGTAAATCTAGTCAATAAATAATTTTTCTACAATATTAATGATGTTTTCTAACTTTATTTGGTGGTCCACTAAAACCTAAATATAATTATGGCCCTTATAGGTTTTAGTAAGTCCTCTATCATAATCCATGGTGGTGTTTTCCCATTTACATTCTAGTATTGGAATGGATGTATCTTCAACTTATAGTTCTATCTCTCATACATTACTTTATTGCATACTGATAATTAAGATATATATTCTATAGTATATCCCTTCATTTTGTACCACTAGAAATACCCTTTATGATCTCGATAAATATTTGTATATTCAGGAAGAATATAGGAAGATGGACTATTAGAATCATCTGATAAATCCTTCAAATATTTTATGTATGGGACATATATATGATTTAGAAACATTATCATTCAATAAAAATCAAGGATTAACTCAAGAAAATTTCCCACATTATTTTTTTACTCCACATCTTCCTTTTGAACCTCTATAATCTTCACATACATATATGGTTGAACATTCATTTGAAAAAACTAAGATCCCACCCCTTATTTTGATATTTCCAAATATATCCTTAGAAAATAAAATATTATTAGATATTTTGTTATACTCATCATATATAATATAGCATGATCATTTTGACTTAAATGATTGGCCACCATGTGCACTTTTGGTAGGGTGGTAATGAATTGAGAAGTCATAATCATTAATCAACTCCATTCATCTTCTCTAGTGCATAATAAACTATTTGTAATTTCATATATAATTTAAATTATTATGATCAGTATATATGTTACACCTTTCACCATAAAGCTAATTCATCATTGTATTCAATGAAAAAATTACCGTAGTTGAATCCAAATATTGAGTTAGATAATTCATCTCATGGACCGTTATTTTTTATTGGCACGGGCAATTAAAAAGTCATTATTCATAAGGAAAAATCCTAGTAACTCATTCAACGTATCATTAAATATCACAACCTATTATCCATTATAGATTACTGCATGCAAAATTTAATTGAAAAACATTCTCATAAATTCCTTGAAATTTTATTGAAAACCATATGTCCAATTGATCTTGGATCCCATCCAAGTTATCATAGTAGGAGGATTAGATACTCATGGTAAATAATCCAAAAATCATCAATAATATCTCATAAACCCAAAAAAAACTAATAATCCCATTTACAGTGGTTAGTCTGGGAAAATGTTCAATGACATTCATCTTTGATGGATCTTCACCTATACCATTGATTGAAATTATATGACCCAAAATGAAAATTTTTGTATCCAAACTTTACACTTACTAAATTTTTCATAAATCCTCTCAATTACATAGGATATCTATAAAATCCTCAAGTGATTTTAATGCTCTTAATTATTCGTTGAATATATAATAATATCATATATAAATACTTCCACAAGATGATCATGGTAATCTTTAAATACTATATTCAATAAATATATGAAGATAACATGGGAATTAATAAGACCAAAACATATCTATAAATTTATAGTGCTCATTCCTTGTATAGAATGTTTTATTGGATATATCCTCCATCTTAACCCTCAGTTGATGATATCTAGAATGATTTCAAATCATGGAAATGAATTGATCTTCATATAGTTGATCCAAAAAATCATCAATATAGGGTACATGATACTTGTTCATGATGATGATCTTGTTAAGTTTCTAATAATCAATGTCGAGGGGAATTGATCTATTATTATTATTAATAAAAATAATGGGTTCACCAAAGGGTGATAGACTTGGATTATTTAATCCCTTCTCAAGATTCTACAAGATTTTATTCTTTAATTCAGGCAACCCAATTGAGGCCATTCTCGAATGACTATTTATAATTTGTGTAGAGCCATGTGGAGACCTGGTTTTTCCCTAGTAAAGATTTGAAATATTTCTATGTATATATCTAGATCTAGGCACTGAAAAGACATGTGATTTCAAGGTTTGGTGTGCCAATAATAAATTTTATAAAAATATGAAATATATCTTACATTACATATACCCATATTCGTAAAGAACATGGGGTAAATCTTAAATGGATGATCATATTGGAAATATGAAACCACAATGGGGTCTAGAACACAATGAGTACCCAAAGCTCAAAATAAAATGAGTTGGGATGGGATGTTCATACCCCTCTTTCATTGGCGGTACATTTCAGTGGATAAATTAATTAATTAATAGATTTTACATAATCATGTGTTTATAAATATATCATTATGGATAATTTTCTAGTTTTGGATCACAATTCACAAATCACTGGTGAAGCCCTATTTCCTCATTCCTATAAAAAATCATCTCTAATGATGATAATCTATAGGATTGAGAAAATCAGTATGCCGCAAATGCAACAGATCCAACAAAATCATTGGCAAACATGTCCTTCATCAATGAATGATCCAATACCAAGATTGAGCTTGTCATTTTGTTTTTTAATGACCTTTAATTAAATGACTGACCATTTCCACTTTCATTCTTGGATTTGTGCCACCTATAGCCTTTTCATGAGCCTATGTTCTAGATTTATGTTGTTTGATCAATATTTTCTAACATCGGTATGCATGCTCTTGATCATTTGGAAAGAAAACATGGCCAAAAACATTTAAGAAATAATTTTTGGTGATTTTCTCCATTTTTTCTTTTCATTCTTCCCCATTTAGATCCCCGCGGTCCATGCTCGAATTTGTTGGGTGGTATCGAGCCTGATCGAACACCATGATTCAAGGAGAATCAAAAAAATGATAAGGGTTTTACAAACCGATCATAGATCACTGATTGTTGTGAGGTGAGGATGAATGATTCGATGTTTGATCTTTAATATTTTGATGAATGGAGGCATAATAGTGGGAAAAAGGAATGGTGAAACCCCCATGTCCTTCGATGGAGAATTTCTAGTGAATAATTACTGGAAAGCACAATCCATGGATAGATTTTAATATTTCAGGATGATTCTAGGAAATATCCATGTAGGATCAAGTTGATCCAATTGTAGAATATCATATCAAGTTTTTGCAAAAATCCTGACTACACATCGGTATCCCCCTTAGTAGAAGTGGTAGGGTTTTAGAAAAATTGATGGTAACATGGCGTGTAACACTCCATCACATGACATGTACCCTATCCCATTTGAATAATATTTGGTTAGGACCACATGAATGGGATTCCATGTAGATGTACATGGAATTAGGGTCTGGTACATTGAAATGGAGTGCAATATCTGGACTTGGTCCCTGTTAGCTAGGACATGTTGTGTAGTACACTTACACGGCGTGTACTACTATACAGACAAGAAACCATATGTTGGCTAGAGACATAGTTGGGCTATGATGTGGGGCCCCACACAGTGTACCAACTTGGTTCCTTTTAGAAAGCATCAAAAATTCATATCTCCATTTTTTGAACTCTGATTTGGGCATGTGGGTATCATATCTTTAGGGTTTTTCTACATATAATGTGACAGTGCCCTTAGTAGTGTCTCTCTATGTATGATATGATATTTTTTAGGCACAACACTATTTGAAGTGACCCCAATGATAGTAGTGATAAATAAGGATCTCTATATTATTATTCCTGAGTGGAACCCTCCAGTCAGGTTGGGCATGGGTCCTTGATGGATTGAAGATTGGAACACTCTAGCCGTGTTGGTAATGGGTCCTCTATAGTCTATTGAGTGGAACCCTCCAGCTGGTATGGGCATAGATCCTCAACCTTCTAGCAAATCCCTCATGCAGTATCATAGTATTTTTACACATTTACTTAGTGTATAACCCCCCAGCTGGGCTGGGCATCGGTCCTCGACCATTGGAATGGAACCCTTTTATAGGGAAGTTCATGGGTCCTCCATCGACTATCAGAGTGGAACTGTTCTTATGTACCAGGGCATGGATCCTCTACATAGACCGTGTGGCCCCTCAACTATATGACATAGTGATGATATGTTATTTGATGTAGCATTAGACTCACAATGTATAGGGACACATTCCCCATCGAGATGCATTTTTGTGATTCAGACATGAATTTGGGAAACCAAAAGAATATAGTATCATAGTGTGGTGAATGAGTACCTTATACATGTGTGTTAATGTAAGATACATGGTATTTTAGGCATCAATGATAGAATTTTAAAACTGTTAGATACTCTTCTTCTTGGGCATAACTACGAGATGTAGATACCCTAACCCTCTTGTTAGTGATTATTTACTATGAAATATATATATATATATCCTTATTTTGTACCAACTACTTGGGTGTGGTTACTATTATTCCAGGAGAGGTGATGATGTGCATGGTATCCCACATGCCTGTCATGTCTATCTTCTCATGGTCAATTGAGAATACACTCCTACTATAGTGGTGACGGTTTTATTGGTACTTCATCTACTCACCATTTTTATCCTCTTATTCTTGGATGAGATTAATTTCACTCTTTTTGGGTTGAGCTATACTCTTTCAATGTAACTTAGGAGGATGTTATCTTTCTTTTCTATTATATCTCTTACTACATCCCCCTCATCATTCATGGCATCCTACTTGGAATGATTATACTCACCCCGGAATGGGCTTTTCCCTCACGTGTTTTGTCTTATTCTGAGGATATACATGTTGACCAAGAAATAGAGGTTAATTGGTATACTAGGTTCTTGGACCACATATAATGGCCATAGCTTGGGATTCAGGAGCTAGTCTCTCATGTCTATTTACTTTTTCTATTTTTCTGTCAGGTAGGGACACATTTCTTGTTGGGTGTGTTTTTTTTCTGTTTAATTTTAATTTTACATAACCATACATTTGTACTATATAAGGGTTTATTCATGCTTGGTTTATTTTATACCAGTGTTTAATATTTTTTTATTTCTCTAAGAACTTTTTCACTGAGTTGGTTGTGTGTGTGTATACTAATACTTAGAAAAAGGCATCCCTGAATTATTTATTCCATCGATTCCTTTCACCACCCCCTGGCCAGTGGTGGTGGTATTGGGGTAGTTGGGACTCGAGCCCCAATATGGGTTGGGTCCTAATAGATTGTTAACATATAATGTTCATTTTTTTGGATGTTGTTCAAATTTAACCCCTTAAATATGATTTTTTGGTTTTAGAGAAATGTGTCAATGTATCTTGAGTGTAGAACTTAGGCCATGAAATCCAGTGATGGTGCGGCGACCAATATCACTATTCTCCCAAAACATGACTACCTAATTCTTGAATCAGCATGTGAAGAAAATTTTGGTCGGGTTAATGGTATATGCATGGTATGGGACTGTGTCTTAATCGATCCATCTTCATTTATCTTCTCATTTGTGTGTGTGTCTTCATATGATTGCGGTACTCCATGATAACATTCAGAATGCCTCTATGATGACAGACACCCATGATAATAGCTCTATTTTGTGGTGAAAATTTAATGAGTGGTGAGGCCTTAGATTAGGGTCCATGCATCAATCCCCTTCCTCCAAGTGGCCAGTTAGTATCACCTACACCTATGGAGTTGAAGATCATCCAAATAGTGTAGGATTAGGATTCATGCAAGAATAGTGCACTTCGTGAGTTCCAATGTCAGAGACCACGGGGTTATGTAGCGATGAAAATTTTCTAGTAGTATAGGATTGGATAGATTCAATGATCTATATCTTCATACTTTTTTAGAACATGATTGATCGGGTGGTGTAGCTAGAGTCTATACTTTTCTATGGAGAATTTGGTTGTTGTTATGGCCTTGTTACATAGATGTATGATGAGTCGGACCACTCATAGGACATCGTCCAATAGTTGTTTCGTGAAGAGTAATACTCATATTGATTGCGCTCAGTCTGGATCCAAGAGCTTTTAGAGATGAAGCAGGGAGGGATGAAGTTGATTGAGTTCATTGCGAGGTTAACATACCTTAAAAGTCACTCCATTAACCCAATCATCAATGGATACTTCTGAGCATGGATTTTTGAGAAGGTAATCCATGGAGATATATGAGAAAATGTAGTTCCCTTGTGAATCCCCACATATGATGGGTTGCTGGAGATTTTACTAGTGATAGAGTGATTTCTTTCAGAGGGACACTAAACAAATGGAGCTGCTAGTGGGCATCGCAGAGTAGGTTTATCTTCATTAGCTAGAAAATTTCAGGCACCATGATTTCAACGTTGGACGTCCATCCATGATTAGACTAGGCATGTGGTTAGAGGTATCTGGGTATATCTGGGCTTCCCAGAGATGGGTGTGGTTTTACTTGGGATGAGTGAGGTCATGTGTCATGTTACTACATGACCAAACATGTAGAGTAGCCCGAAAAGATAGTTGATCAACCGCCATGGTAGAGGTATCATTATGATCAGGGATATACCTGGAATGAAAATGGTAGTCCATAGGGAGGTGGAGTTGGTAGAGTAGAAGGATGATGTATACATGGAGGATAACGCTATGAGGTAATTCCATCACCACCAGTTTATAGCCCATGTAAGGCTCAAGAAGCTGGTGGTCGGGGTCAGGGATAGCTACAAGATTTGGATGTATATAACCATATAGCACACAATATGATCATAGGTATGATATATGAATGTTCTATTATTGCTTCAGTACTAGTATATACTAGTTCCAATCATTCTGTTATATCTATACTTATTTTGTGGGAGATGGAGCTCCCAGTTGGGGCACTAGCACAATAGCATCATCTTAAGGGACATACAGGGAATGATTCTTTTCGTCTTCTGATAATTCATGATATTTCTTGGATGAAAGAGGATCACATGGGACCCTTTGGTCATCAAAATGGAATGCTATTATGTAATCATGGGTATAGATTGGATTTCCATGGTCCAATCCCATATTGACATTCACCGTAGATAAGTTATATTTATATGCATTTATGAGATAAGATTCAACTTTTCTAGTGACATAAATTTCATGGAAGGGAATGTAGGATGTGTAACATAGAGGTTACAACCTATCATCCCTCAGTTAGTGAGTGTATCCCTTGGTGTTGTAATATTTTCATGAATCTGGGTTCCTTTAGTTGTGGAATATTATATGGTCTTCATCCCTGAAGAGGTTCTGGGGCTACCTCTGAGGAAGGATATTGAGTTTTTCATTGAATTGAATCCTAGGAAATCCGTATTATTTTTTTCAGAATATCGGATGGAACCTACTGAGCTCCAAGAGCTACAGTTGTGGTTAGAGGACCTTCTTGAGAGAGGTTTCATCGGACCCAATGTTTCCACCTGGCCAGCACAACTCCTATTTGTGAAAAATGAGAATGGGGGCTTACATCTATGCTTGAATTATTATTGCCTAAACCATGCCATAGTAAAGAAAAATTACCCCTTACCAAGTATTGATGACCTCTTTTACTAGTTTCAAAGCACAAGATGGTTGTCAATGATTGATCTTAGTTTTGGGCACCACTATTTGAGGGTTCATGCTGCCGATATTTCATAGTGGGTATTCTAATATTGATATAGACTATATGAGGTCCTAGTGATTCACTTTTGTGTGAAAAATTCCCCCATCGTGTTAATGTATTTGATTAACTAGGTCTTACAACACTAACTGGACCTTTTATTTCTTCATTTATGTCATACTCATCTACTATGCATGATAGGAAGATTGTGCAGAGCACTTGAGGGTGGATCTTTATTTTCATCGAGATCACCAGCTTTACAGAAAGATATCGAAGTGTTAGTTCTATATTAATGAGGTTCTCCTTCTAGGTCATGCAATTTTTGAACAACATTTTTCCATGGATCCCACGAAGATCAAAGAAATGCCTGTTTGTGAGCCACCCAGTTGGTGAGGTGTCCTTAAGTGAATCCATGAGACATAGGTTCGAAACTAGGAAGAGGCATATTTTCGATACTGTAGAAGTATGGTAGCATGCACTATAGTAGTACTATAACTGGACTATAGAAGTATTATTCAATTTTCGAGTACTATAGTGGGTACTATAGCAGTTACTATAGTAGGTACTATTTGGTACTGTATCAGTAGGAACTATTCACCTTGGGCCACCTGTTTGGGCTTAGAGTCCTTAAGGCCTTTGGACCACCCAGGCCTTCGGGTCAGTAGTGATATCGGGCCACCTTTATGGCCTTTAGGCCAAATCAAGGACTTTAGGACACATGTAGTTTCCCTAGAAAAAATCTATAAAGAAGAAGCAGTCCTAGAGGAGGATTTAGAGTAGGAACACTCATAATAGCATAACTAATGGATGTTGAAGAATGAGAGGGTTTGTCTATGCCATCGGGACAAGAATGTGCTTGCACGAAAACCTTATCCAGACATCCATGTGATTGTGGAGAGCTACCATCAGGATGCAGATGCTGGGGAGGGGAAGTTCCTTGTAGTTATAGTCTGGATGAATTCCCTAAGACTTGTGGGTCATATTATGTCTCTTAAGCCTATGGTCCATGTAATCACTACGCTTATGGTCCTTGTAAGGGATCTCCCTTATCCCTTGAATGGGGGGTTATAAAAAAATCAATAAAAATGAAGGCCTTAGAACCATTTCGGGGGTGTCATAGGTTTGTAGATTTCTTGTCTTGGTGGGGTATTACAGAAGATTTTTGAAATAATTCATTAAAATAATATCACATTTGGCCTCCCTGAAACGAAAAGCGAATTTGGTTACCTATTCATAGTAGTTATATAGGGACTTTTAGGAGTTGAGGTAGAGGCTGAAGAGTTATCCAATGTTGGGACTACCAGATAAGGGTGTGGAGTTCGTAGTGTAATGTGATGCCTCTGGGGATGGGATAGGATGCATGTGGATGCATCAGCATGTAGTTATTACAAAAAAATTGAGGTAGTTGAGACCACATGAGCATAACTATGTGAATCATTACTTATATATCTTAGAGGTAGTCCTTTCCCTATGTGTTTGGAGACGCTACATTTAGGGGGGGTGATTTGTTGTTTACCCAGACCATCAGAGTCTCATGTATGTATTCACTTAGACAGACATGAACTAGAGACAATGACAGTAGTTAGAGTTCATACAGGACTATGAATTTGATATTTTCTATAATCTAGGAAATGAAATGTGATATAATATGATCTTATTAGGATTTATTAAGCTCACCTATTGTAGGATGCTTTGGAGCAGTTTGAATCCCTTCAACTGACTCAAGTGGAGTTGGAGCGTACACCATTTCTTCAGTATATGGTACCAGCTCCATCTCTTCTCGATCATTGAGAGAGTATAATCTGGGAGACACCGACTATGAGGTATTGCATGATCTGATATCCACAGGAAACTCACCAAACATATATTTTAAAAGAAGTAATCATTTCATCTTGTTCAAAGGGAGAATAGTGGTTTCAATCATATTACATGAATATGACATGCGAGAGATCCACATATCCCCCTAGTTGTACATATATGTGTGGGGAAGATGTACGAAGACTTTCAACAGTATTTTTGGTGGTCATGCATGCGATGAATCATAACTGAGTTGATCTCTTGGTGCCTCACCGATCAATAGGTATTGGTTGGGAACTAGGTTCGGAAAAATATGTTGCAGCCTCTTGAGATATTAGAGTATAAGTGGGAGGGAATATACAAGAACATTTTCCCATGTATTCCACTCAATGTGAAGAGCCGGGATGGCATCTGGGTGATATTTGACTGGCTTACAAAGTCGGCACATTTTCTTACTTTTGGGGACCAATTTTCGATAGATAGTGTAACACCCCGATATTTTATGAAAAAAATATATTCTTTTTAATTTCATTAATGTCTTGTGTTGTATGATACACCAAAAGGAGCTTGCACGACACAAATCCTTGACTTTCCTTACATTACACGAAATTGTGACCTTCCTCGACAGCGTGTGTAGTACGCAATACCAAGTTTCACTAAACGAGATATTATTATAATATTATTATGAACTAGCCGTTATGAATAGTAATACCCAATTTATGAAATTTTGTAAATTTTATTTTTCAAAATGGACTTCATTTTTGGATTCGGAATATCGAAATTAACTTAGGATAAAATTTTTGTACTTTTTGGATAACTTTCATATTCTGATGAATAGTGAAAATTACTAAATTTTAATTAAAAACAACTTTTTTAAGCGAAATAATTAATAGTGATAAATTATTAATTTGAGTGGTTTTAAAGTATATTTAGAATATATTTTTACAATTTAATACAATGTTGTTCATTGGATGTAATTTCACATTTAAACCAGACATAAACAAGTGTCAAACTTTTGATAGTTATTATCTTTTAAAAACACGCTATTTGTTTTGACGATGGGAATTAATTTTTGAAATTAGTTAATGTAACTGATATGTTTTGAATTTGGAAAAATACACATCATTTTTGAATTTATAATATCAAATATAGCTTAGGAATAATTTTTGGTGTTTTTCTGGAAACTTTCAATTTTTTGATGAATAGTGAAACCACTAAGTTATAGTTAAAAAACTGAATTTTTCATAAAACTTAATTTTACCGCTTATGTGAGTGGAATTTTGAAAATCCGAGAGACACATTTAATATCAATGTCTAAAATGGGGTTCAATGAGATGAAAATAATTTTTGGTGAATAGTAACTCTTTACTTTTTTTACCAGGGTTAAAAGTAAATAGGGTAATTAAGGGTAAAAATGATATTATTATTACCCTAACACATGTCCTAATTATATTGGATAAGTTTAATTCGACAAAAAAAAACCTTAGGAATAAAATATGACCATTTAGGTCCACTTGGATTAGATTATGACATTTAATATTAATTTATTTAAAGAACGGTTAAAATAGTTAAAATCAATGTTTAATAAGTAAATCATTTTTAATATATGGTTATACATAAGATAAATACGACTATAAATATTAATTATAAATCTAAAAATATTTCCTACATAATGATATTTTATTTATAATTTTTAGACATTAAATAATTTAATTTATTTATGACACAAAGATGATGCAGTAATTATCTTATTAATGAAATATTGACATAATTAATGATATAAATACCCAAACAAATGTAATTTGAGACTTTTTATGAATTCCACTAATTTTCCAGGTTAATATGACATGTTAGTAATGATTTAATTTTCTTGGATCGAACTAATAATTCTGTTATGATTTTCACAAAAATCAATTACTAAATAGGGTCAAAAGTGACATAAAATAGTTTTTAAAACGAATATTATATTAATAATTGTTATTTTATTCTAAAAAATCTAAGGTTCGGCAAAATGACATAGATAAGGTTATATATATTACTAATAAACAGCTTGGGGTTCGTGTGGCCTATTATAGTATGTTTATTAGCCTTATAGTGTAAGAACACAAGAAGACACAATAAAAGTAAAATTATTTAACTTAATGTTAAATCTAAATGATAAGGTTACAATAAGAACCTAAAATTTTCTAAATTATATGTGATGAGAGGATGCGACCCATCCCCACCTTAGCTTAGATATAAATCATTTTGGAGCTATTCGAAACCGAAATTGGCTTTATAATAAAATAAAATTTTTTTGTTTTCCCAAATGTACCCCTCTCCTCCCTTATAAAAGGGCACCTCCTCCCTCTCTTCCTCACACCACTTTGATCCTTCAAGCTCGGCCCACCCCTACCAAATTCTCTTCTCCACTTCCCTATAAACATCCTAGAGGTCCTGTTCTTCTTCAAAGACCAATTTTAGTGCCCTAAAAGAAGGTCTCAAAGAGGTGCTTCAAAGAAGAGGTAATGTCCGTTACCGATTCTTTCAACATTATTTCTTCTAACACTTCTTCTTCATAGGTTGTTTCATTATGAAGTAATAACATCAGTATCACTCATATACTGATATGTTATTATAATTATGAAACAACCCTATTTCACCATTTATCCATCCTATAGAAAATGAAATCACCGCGCGTGCGTAAGTACGGAATACTGTCTCCACGCTGTGGTGTAATCTATTTTCCACCACCACCTTACATGGATGGGTATAATGGTGTAAATAATAACTATATATGATTATTGTAAAGTGATATTGATTCTGAAATAGTATACATACACTCCAATACAATTCCACGATCATGAGAATGATATCATCGCTCGTGCGTACGTACGGACTACCGTCTCCACGACGCAATGGAATTCATTCTCCACGTTAACAATTCATGAATGATTATAAAGTATATATAATAAGTAATAATAAAATATATGACATAATAATTATACTGGATTTATGTATATATATGTGTGTGTCATCTACTTAATTCCATTCAACTCAATAAGGAAACGAAAACAGCGTTCATGCGTACGTACGGCCTACCGTCTCCATTAACGGTGTATTTCTTTCCATTTACTGATCTATTATATATATTTATATTCAGAATATATATTATATATAATTCCTGTTTTATATTATGGAATTAAGTAATCATGATATAAGTAATCATATGAATAATTACAAGTCAAAACACGGACGATAAATGAAACGATTTTACCAAAAACGCTCTTTAACATGGAATTTAAAAAAGAACGGGTAATATAAAGTCATAAGTGAACCATATATTATATCATAACAATGAGTGTGATTCTGGAATAAGTAAATGACACTATTTAAATCATTATACAGGAGGTTCGGACACTTACGAAGCAAATCGGACCTATGGTAAGGGAAAATATCAGAATCTCATTTTTATCCGAGATTGTTTATACTTTGGTATTTACTGGGGTGTATTTTTATCATCCACATCCATGTTTACTAAATATGTAATATTATTTCCATCCACCTAAAATTTTTTAAATCCAATTTTACCCTTCAGTGATTTTTTAGTAAAAGATATGAAAGGAATATTTTGTCATTTTTCGTACGAGGTACATTTTGACTTTTCTGACAAAAGTACGAGAAGAATGTTTTTTTAACTTATACGGCATGAATGTATTTTTAAAACATTATTTCTAAGAAGCTTCCTTTACCAATTTTTAATTTTATTTTTAATCAACTTCTTTTAGTTTAAAATTGTATGACATGTTAAGAAAGGAAAAGTGTTTTTGAAATAGAAAGGATATTTTCCTCAAGAATGGAGTTCAAGTGTTTTATCAAAATTATTTTCCATCTATGATAATATAGGGTTCTGTTTATATACCTATTGTTACATTGATTTGATTATTTTGTGATGGAATTATTTTTAAGAATTCCTTTATCTTATATGAATTGTTTTTTGATATCATGATTTTTAAGAATCCCATTATTATTACATGGGTTATGCAATGATGTATGATTTTTTTTATTTAGTGGCACACATAAGAATGGTATCATTATTAGATGGGTGGGACCTATATCTCCCACCAATGCATTGGGTAATGATTTTATATCTCATGAGATAGACATGGATGGAACGGAAGGTTAAACCGGTTCAGTGAAACAGGACTGAAACGAGGAGTGAACTCGGTTCAGAAATGGACTTTGTCCACTAAGATAGTCTTGGCAATGAGTCTTGACTTATAAGAAATGATTCTCTATTATTATGTGTGTATGCCACAAAGTTTCATGTTTTTTGTTATGATTATTGGGATTACATTTCACTACTATGATTTATCACATGTTATGAAATTATGATCCCTTTTAAAGGTTATGATTTTCAAAAGTTATGTTCTTATGTATATGATGTGATTGATATTTTTTTTGTTTTCCCTTACTTTTCATTTGAGCTCACCCATTATATGTTTTCTTTTCCCTAGGATTTAAAGAAATGTTTTAGGTAAGAAAACAAAAAGGGGAAGATCTTATGGGAGATGTTGAAGATCTTTCACCACGATTAGAAGATTACGTTCCAAGTTTCCAAAGAATCTAAACTATTATGGTCCTTGTGTGTCTGTTTTTGTTACGTACTAAGTATTCCGCAAAAGTAATGTAATGTCCATGTACGTCAAGCTACGAGTCTCTACAGTTGGTATCAGAGGCAAAGGAGGTAGGAATGTATCAAATCCTTGGGAACTCTCACATGTGAGCGTTGGACGAAGCATGGCTCTCCGCCCAAGGGAATCCGGAGGAAATGGATGCCACTGGGGATGGTGGTGTGTCCCGCCCAGGGGGTGTAGCCACCCATGGAGTGACATGATAGGTATCAATTATAGTCCACTGGAAGTAATTCTAGACCACTACAGTTGGTATCAGAGTAAAGGTTTAGTCAACCATTGGAAACTAGGATGCGAAAACGTTAGTGAGATCCCTAGAGATATTTCTAAGGTATGTATAGGGATGTACCTAAGGATAAGTATACCTATTGGATATAATCCTAGAACTACGGTAACGACCATATAATTTATCCAAAGATTTTAGATATTGAGGGAACTCCCCCTTTAATATGTTGTTTTACCTAGAATGATTTTTGCCTCTCACACTATTCTTTTTGGGTTTTAGAAAATGGCTGGAAACATGAAGATTCACGATAACGGATGATATATCAGACAATGGAATGATATTCTTCATGAGAAACCAAATGAAACGAGATTTGAAAGTCCAAACATCATTATTATGCCTAATCATCAATCAAATAATATGATCAATAATCTCTACATTGGTAAGTTTCTTGACTCAGATAATAAGAGAAAGATGGAGTTTCATGATGATAATAGAGGAAAGAAAGTTCAATTTCCATCATGTAAATCATGTGGGAAGAGGCATCAGGGAGATTGTTTCAAAGGAACTGGAAGATGCTTTGGGTGTGTAAATGAAGGACACAAAGCTAGTAAGTGCAAAGGAAAAGGTTCAGTTAACACCATGGATGAGGATAATGGTGTTGCTACGACATAAAAAATGGTGAAATGTTTTAAATATGGAATGTACGGGCATTATGAAAACCAATTCCCTAAGGGAAAGTCTCATGAAGAGAATTAGTACGGTCATATGGGTAGTATTTATGTTGATGAAGAAGAAGATACTAAAATGATATGTGAGTTGAAAGAATTGTTGAAGCTCGATTAATGGTTTAATAAGGTAGTGGAATGATTACATGTTTATCATGTGTAATGTTGTATAAGTAAACTCATGGTACTATGGAATAAAGAGATCTAATGATTGTTACACTATTGTCTTTCCTATGTTTTGAATGTGTATGATTAATGGTACTAGTAACCATGAATGGTTATTCAAATATTTTTGGAAAGTATATGATTTGCGCATAACGAAGGGATAAGGAGAAAATTAATTGTTTGATAGTATTCATGAGCTCATGACTGATATATGGAGAAGTTTATATCATGGTTTGAGTATATAGATTATTTGGATTTTGGTATGTGGAAAGAGTTAACTTTTGACAGCATTCATGTTTTCACTAAGATTCAATGGGTATTCATTTTTCAAGAGAATACATGATTAAGGCGTTAGAATGTTTGCAATGTGACCAACAAGACATATCTTATGATATATGGGGATTAATGATGGTATTAACATGCTTGTTATATGAAATATCTGGAAATCGTTTTCACTATAATATGAGAGTGGACTGCAGTATTATGGATAAGCCTAAAGATTGGAATGGATTATGTTGGAAATAAGTTATTATTGTTTAAGGATAGAATTTTTTTTTGATATTATTTATGGGATGTTATAGTAATGTAGTTTTAGAAAAAGGAAAACCTATAGGACGGGCGACAACCCATTGCGTCGGACAAGGCTATGGGAATCAAACCCACAACTGAAGTATGACTGGCCTTTATCGCCTAGAACTGGCCTACAGGAAGTCCCTATTTAGTAGAAATTAGTTTTATTATATTAATAAGTATGATATATGAAGTATAAGTCTATTTTAGGAACCATATATGATTAATCTCACTATAGATGGACTTATGTTTTTTTTGATAACTTTTCTAACCTTTTGTTTGAGATAGATGGAATGACCTATCATTCTATCACATGATCTGCTAACACATCACGAATGACAAATTCAACATCATTTCATTAAGATATGAATTGTAAATTGTCCATAGAATGACCAACCGTGAGACAAAAATCACAAGAGTATTTCTTCTAATTCCAATTTCATCAACTTTAGGGAAATGATCTTGAAAACCAAAATTGTTGTCCTAGTGCTCTTATATCTGATGAATCAGATGGTACTATAGATCATCACAAATTTAGGGCTTTGTGGTTTCTAGCTTTTCCATAGCAATGTTCTCTACCACTCTCCATCATAACATGGTGGTTAGATTTCTCTTCCATATCCATATTTTCACCTATGTGGAAACCCAGTGATTAGTTTATTTGGGTAACTGTTACGTTTCATACTTTTGTTTTTAATGATTGGTTTTTGTATTCCTTTTTACGATGAGGGTTTCTATTAATGAAACATTCGATTAGTAAACCATTTATAACCCCGACGAATTTCGAGGGCGAAATTCATTTTAAGGGGGGTAGAATGTAACACCCTGAGATTTTATGAAAAAAATATATTCTTTTTAATTTCATTAATGTCTTGTGTTGTACGCTACACCAAAAGGAGCTTTCACGACACACATCTCTGACTTTTCTTACATTACATGCAATCACGACCTTCCTCGATAGTGTGTGTAGTACGCAATACCGAGTTTCACTAAATGAGATATTATTATAATATTATTATAATATTATTATCAACTAGTCGTTATGAATTGTAATACCCTCTTGTTGAAATTTTTTAAATTTTATTTTTCAAAATGGACTTCATTTTTGGATTCGGAATATCGAAATTAGCTAAGGATGATATTTTAGTACTTTTAGGATAACTTTCACATTCTGATGAATAGTGAAAATTACTAAATTTTAATTAAAAACAAATTTTTTAATCAAAATAATTAATAGTGATAAATTATTAATTTGAGTGGTTTTAAAGTATATTTAGAATATATTTTTACAATTTAATACAATTTTGTTCATTGGATGTAATTTCATATTTAAACCAGACATAAACAAGTGTAAAACTTTTGATAGTTATTATATTTTGAAAACACGCTATTTGTTTTGACGACGGGAATTGATTTTTGAAATTAGTTAATGTAACTGGTATGTTTTGAATTTGGTAAAATAGAAATCATTTTTGAATTCATAATATCAAATATATCTTAGGCATAATTTTTGGTATTTTTCTTGAAACTTTCATTTTTTTGATGAATAGTGAAACCACTAAGTGATAGTTAAAAAACTGAATTTTTCATAAAACATAATTTTACCGCTTATGTGAGTGGAATTTCTAAAAT
Organism: Viscum album; assembly: GCA_963277665.1. NCBI lineage: Eukaryota > Viridiplantae > Streptophyta > Magnoliopsida > Santalales > Viscaceae > Viscum > Viscum album. The sequence continues at coordinate 1,719,040,597 of OY728140.1, read as the reverse complement.
CCGAGAAACACGGTTAATATCAAGGACTAAAATGTGGTTCAATGAGATGAAAATAATTTTTGGTGAATGATAACTTTTTACTTTTTTTACCACGGTTAAATGTAAATAGGGTAATTAAGGGTAAAAATGATATTATTATTACCCTAACACATGTCCTAATTCTATTGGATAATTTTTAATCGACCAAAAACAACCTTAGGAATAAAATATGACCATTTAGGTCCACTTGGATTAGATTAGGACATTTAATATAAATTTATTTAGAGAATGGTTAAACTAGTTAAAATCAAAGTTTAATAAGTAAATTATTTTTAATATTTGGTTATACATAAGATAAATTCGACTATAAATATTAATTAGAAAGATAAAAATATTTCATACATAATGATATTTTATTTATAATTTTTAGACATTAAATAATATAATTTATTTTGGACACAAAGATGATGTAGTAATTATCATATTATGGAAATATTGACATAATTAATGTTATAAATACCCAAATAAATGTGATTTGAGACTTTTTATGAATTCCACTAATTTTCCAGGTTAATATGACATGTTATTATTGATTTAATTAACTTTTTTCGAACTAATAATTTATTTATGATTTTCAAAAAAATCAATTACTAAATAGTGTCAAAATTTACATAAAATAGTTTTTAAAATAAATATTATAATATTAATTGTTATTTTATTCCTAAAAATAAAAGTTTAAGCCAAATGACTTAGATAAGGTTATATATATTAATAATAAACAACTTTTTGTTCGTTTGTCTTGTTATTGTATGTTTATTAACCTTATAGTGTAAGAACACAAGAAGACACGGTAAAAGTAAAATTATTTAACTTAATATTAAATCTAAATGATAAGGTTAAAATAGAAACCTAAACATGTCTAAATTCTATTGGATGAGAGGATTGCGACCCATCCCCACCTTATCTTCGAAATAAATCAGTTTGGAGCTATTTAAAACCTAATTTGTCTTTATAATAAAATAATATTTTATAGTTTTTTCAAAGGTGCCCCTCTCCTCCGTTATAAAAGGGAACCTCCTCTCTCTCTTCCTCACACCACTTTGAGCCTTCAATCTCGGCCAAAACCTTCCAAATTCTATTCTCAACTTCTCTAGAAACATCCTAGAGGTCTTGTTCATCTTCAAAGGCCAGTTTTAGTCCCCTAAAAGTAGGTCTCAAAGAGGTGCTTCAAAGAAGAGGTAATGTCCGTTACGGATTCTTTCAACTTTATTTCTTCTGCCACTTCTTATTCTTAGGTTATTACATTATGAAGTAATAACATAAGCATAATTAATATACTGATATGTTATTATAAGTATGAAACAACCCTATTTCACCATCTATTCATCCTACGGAAAACGAAATCACCGCGCGTGCGTATGTACGGAATACTGTCTCCACGCCGTGGTGTAATCTATTTTCCACCACCACCTCACTCGGATGGGTATAATGGTGTAAATAATAACTATATATGGTTATTGTAAAATAATATTGATTCTGTAATAGTATACACACACTAAAATACAATTCCACGATCATGAAAACGATATCATCGCTCGTGCGTACGTACGGACTACCGTCTCCACGACGCGATGAGATTCATTCTCCACGTTAACCATTCATGAATGATAATAAAGTATATATAATATGTAATCATGAAAAATATTACATAATAATGATAATTTTTTTATGTGTGTATATATATGTATGTCATCTACTTAATTCCATTCAACTCAATAAGGAAACGAAAACAGCATTAATGCGTACGTACGACCTACCGTCTCCATGAACGGTGTATTTCATTCCATTTACTGATCTATTATATACATATTTAAATTCAGAATTTATATTATATATAAATAATTTTTTATATTCTGCAATTAATTAATCATGACTTATGTAATCATATGAATAATTACAAGTCAAAACATGGACGATAAATGAAACGATTTTACCCAAAATGCTTTTTAGCACGGAATTTACAAAAGAACGGGTAATATAAAGTCATAAGTGAACCATATATAATATCATAACAATGATTATGATTCTGGAATATGTCAATGACATTATTTAAATCATTATACAGGAGGATCGGACACTTAGGAAGCAAATCAGACCTAAGGTAAGGGAAAATATCACAATCTCATTTTTCTCCGAGATTGTTTATACTTTGGTATTTACTGGGGTGTATTTTTATCATCCACATCCATGTTTCCTCAATATTTAATATTATTTCCATCCACATACAATTTTTTAAATCCAATTTTACCCTTCGGTGATTTTTTAGTAAAGATATGAAAGGAATCTTTTGTCGTTTTTCGTACGAGCTACTTTTTGACTTTTCCGAAAAAAGTACGAGAAGAATGTTTTTTTAACATATACGACATGAATGGATTTTTAAAACATTATTTCCAAGAAGCTTCCTTTACAAGTTTTCAATTTTATTTTTAATCAAATTCTTTTAGTTTAAAATTGTATGACATGTTAAGAAAGGAAATGTGTTTTTGAAGTAGAAAGGATATTTTCCTCAAGAATGGAGTTCAAGTGTTTTATCAAAATTATATTCCATCTGTGATAATATAAGGTTCTGTTTCTATCCCTATTGTTACATTGATTTGATTATGTTGTGATGAAATTATTTTTATGAATTAATTTATCTTATATGAATTGTTTTATGATATCACGATGTTTAAGAATCCAATTTTTATTGCATGGGTTATGCAATGATGTATGATTTTTTTTTTGTGGCACACATAAGAATGGTATCATTATGAGATGGGTGGGACCTATATCTCCCTCCAATGCATTGGGTAAAGATTTTATATCTCATGAGATAGACATGGCTATAATGGTGGGTTAAACCGGTTCAGTGAAACAAGACTGAAACGAGGAGTGAACTCGGTTCAGAAATGGACTTTGTCCACTAAGATAGTCTTGAAAATGACTCTTAACTAATAAGAAATGATTCTTTATAATTATGTGTGTATGACACAAAGTTTCATGTTTTATGTTATCATTATTGGGATTAAATTTCACTACTATGATTTATCCCATGTTATGAAATAATGATCTCTTTTGTAGGTTAATATTTCCAAAAGTTATGTTCTTATGTATATGATGTGATTGAAATTTCTTTTGATTACCCTTACTGAGAATTTGAGCTCACCCTTTATATGTTTTCTTTTCCCCAAGATTTAAATAAAGGTTTTAGGTAAGAAAACAAAAAGGGGAAGATATTATGGGAGATGTTAGAGATCTTTCCCCACGATTAGAAGATTACATTCCATGTTTCCAAAGACAATAAAATATTACGGTCCTTGTGTGTCTGTTTTTGTTATGTACTAAGTATTCTGCAAAAGTAAAGTAATTTCCATGTACGTCAAGATACAGGTATTTACAGAGAGTTTGGGGAAGTTGTATATGAGGGAGATCATTTTCCTTCATAGGGTTCTCGTGATGATTTTCATTGATCGTGATGGGTGGTTTACATCATGATTGTGGAGAGGAATGAATGAGGAATTTCGGGACCCAATTGTGAGCATGTACAACCTTTCACCCCAAGACTGATGGTTATACTGAGAACGCGATCCAGGTTGTAAAGGATATGTTTAGGGCTTGTATGTTGGACTTCATCCAGATATGGTAGTATAACCTTCCCTTGGTAGAGGTTTCATACAATAATACCTACCACTATACCCTTAGCAATTCACCTTCTGATTTCTAGTATGAGAGACCCTGCATGTCACCCTTATTCTAGATAGAGATCAGTGACTCATCTATGTTTGGACCGTTGATGGTGAAGGTGACAAAGGTGAAAATCCAGGGCATCTGTGAGTTGATGATGATGGACCAGAGTAGATATAAATCTTATAAAGATCATTGTCTTAGGCACATGGAGTTTTAGTAGAGAGAGCACATTTTCATGTGAGTCTCCCCACAATGAGGAATGCGAATGTTTTGATGATGTGGTAAGTTGTTTTGAAGGATCGTTAGTTCATTTGATATCATATGGAGGTTGGTAGTGATTTCTTATTGTCATTCCTTACCACCAAAAATAGATCAGGGGCAAGACATCTTTCATGTGTTGTAGATGAGGAGATATGTGTCTGACCCTACACATGTATCTCCTTAGTTGTGACATGTGGAAGATTTCATCCATATATCTCCTCATAGTAAAGATGAAGGAGAGATTCACTGGTGATTTTGTATCAAATATAGTGGCATCATAGAAACATATAAGAGAGTTCCTGGGAGTAGGAGAGCCATGTGCAGGGTCAGTAAATTGAGTTTATTTCCTAGTTTTTTCTTTTTGGAGAAAAAATATTGAAGTAGAGAATGATTTAGAGACCCATTTTTTTCTTTTTAAGACATTGAAAAATTTATTTATATATTTCCATATCTATAAAATGAGATGGCGTGTAATTATGAGGTCTAGAGTGCACAAAATTAATTTTATAAAAATTTTAAATATATCTTATATTGCGTGAATGATTCATCTTAAAAACATGATAAATCTTCAATTGTTGATTGGATTAGAAATATAAGACCACATCTGGGTTTGTAATGAAGTTTTTATCCTAAGCACGACATAAAATGTTTCAGTGCGGGATGTTAATACCCCTCAGTCATTTGAGGTATATTTAAGTGGATTAATTAATTAACAAATTCATTTGAACTAATGATTTGTGTATAAATCTGTCGTTCTATATAATTTTCTAGAGTTGGATCATAATTCATAAATTTTTGATAAATATATCTTTCCTCTATCCTCTAGAATATTATCTCTGATGATGATGAACTCCAGAATCAAGTGGCTCAGAAAAGATATGTAATGAATCATCCAAAATCATTGGTGAATTAATTATTCATCAGCGGTCAATTGAAAACTGAGGTAAGACTCTTAATTTGGTGTTTTTATGCCCTTTTATTAAATTATTGAGAGGATTAATTTTTGATCTGGTATCTTCAATACCTACATCCTTTTTATGAGCCTATGTACTAGATTTATGTTTTTTGATGAATATTTTCTAACCTCGGTATGCCCGTTCTTGATTGTTTCCATGAACAATTGGACAACAATGATTAAACATTAGATTTTTGTGCATTAATCCCACAATTATTCTCATTATTCACTATTAGGACCCCCTATCCCAAATAAACCTTTTTGGGTGGTACAAAGTCCAATAGGATCCCCAAATTCACAGAAAATCATTGAAATGAAAATAGTTTCACTAACTGAGAATAGAGATGTGATTATTGGGAGGTGGGGATGACCGATTTGGTTTTTAGATGTCATGATCACGACTAATGGAGCACAGTTGCAGGCAGAACCAATAGTGAATCCCTTTTGGCCTTGAGTGGTCGATTTCCAATGAAAGATGGCTGGAAAGCACAACCCATTGCTAGATCTAAAGATTTAGGGATGATTCTAGGTAATATCTACAGCTAATTGAGTAGATCTAGTTTTATATATTCACATCTTCATTCAAAAAAATCTTGACTAAACTCCATGTTGAATGAAGAACATAGGGCATGTAACCCCCTTAGCCACAGTTCAGGGGTTTCAAAAAAAATTGGGTCATACATCATGTAACACTCCCTCAGACGTCATGTACCCTATCCCGGTTGAATAAACAATGTGGTGGACCACACAGGAAAAAGGTTGTGTAGACGTACAAGGACATGGGGTCTGGTATGCAGACACAGCAAGAAACACATGGCCTTGGTCTCAGTTATCCAGGACATGTCATGTATGCCACCTACACAGAAGGTATTAATACACTGAGAAGAACCCATGTCTTGTCTAGGGACATGTCCAGGCTGCGAAATGGTGATACATGCCGTGTGGGTACCCTCACATGTTGTGTACCCCCTTTGTTCCATTGAGGAAACTTCCAAGCTTCAAATCTCCTTTGTTTGAACATGGATATTTCTCAGTAAGTAGTTTATCTTGAGAGGTTCGTTTTGCATAAAACATCATGGTGAACCTCATTGTGGATTTCAAGATACGATTTGAAATATCTTGGTCATGAAACCTTCTAATGAAACCCCGGTGATGGTCGTGATATGGAAATACCATAATATAATTATTTCCAAGGGGAACCCTCCATCTAGGATCGGCACGAGTCCATAATGTATTCTAGAGAATAAAATACCAGGCGGGCTTGGAATGGGTCCTCAACAAATTCCCCAGTGGAGACCTCAAACTGGTCTAGGCATGGGTCCTCAATGATTATTAGAGTGAAACCCTCATGTGATATCAGGCCATGGGTCTTCAATAGAATAGAGTGGTATCCTCCATCTGGGATTGTCATGGGTCCTCGGCCATCAGAGTAGAACCCTCATGTTGGAAGGCCATGGTTCCTCCATCGACTATCAGAGTGGAACCCTTATATTGTACCAGGGCTTGGGTCATTTACCTATAGATTTTGGACACTCGACTTTGAGGTACTGTGATGAGATGTTGTTTGACATAGCATTAGGCTCATGAGGAAGAGGGATACTTTCACCATCAAGGAGAATTTTTGTGAAATGACCTAAAACTGTGTGGTCAAGTTAGTGTCTCCTTATGTTGATACTATCATGGTGTGGTGAATTTGTTACATAGACATGTGTTTTCAAGGTATTCACATGGGATGTTGGGCATCGTTGATGGAAATTTAGAACGATTGGATACTCTTATTCTTCGGTTGAGTTGTGAGAGGAGGATCCCCGTACTCTATCATTTTCTCTGTTTAAATGTCCATAATATATATATCCTTCTTTTTTACCCTCTACTTTGGTTTGGTTACTCTTTTAATAGGAGAGGAAAAGATGTATGTAGTATGCCACATGCTTTTCGAGCCTAGATTATCATGGTTGGATGAGTGTAATATCCAATAATAGATAGCAATGGATTGAAGGGAATTTCATCTACTCACCACGTTTATCCCCTTTTTGAATGTATAAGATCACTTTAACTCTTAATAGGTTGATATTTTCTCTTTCATTCTACCTTGTGCATCTCTTATCTTTCTCTTATATAATATCTTTTAACTCTCCCCCACCCCTCATCCTTCGGGGTGTTCCACTGGGTACGCTTATAATTATCCATGGATGGGATTTACTTTCTCATGTCATGTCTTATGCGTCCAATGGATTGATTTACCATAACTACAGAGGAGCACAGGGGTATAGGGTTCTTGGACTGTGTATGGTGGTCGTATCATGGGATTTTGGAGGTCGTCTCTCTCAGCAGTTTACTTTTTATAGTTTTCTATCATATTGGGACCCATTTATGGTAGGTTGTGTATTATTTCCCTTTACTTTTATGGTGACACCATCGTACCTTTGAACTTTCAAGAGGTTGATGCAATTTTTGGTTTATTTTATAGAAGTTTTGTATATTTTATTCCATCCCTATGCCCTTTTTCATTGATTTGGATATGTGTGTGCCTACATGTACTTATCCAAAGGCCTCCCCCTTGTTTTTATAACTTTGGTGCTTTTTCCCTCCCCCTAGACCACATAGGTAGGCTTGGGGTAGTTACAGATAGAGACCTGGCATGGGTTGGGTCATGACATATGAGGTATGAGTTCTATTAAAAACTCAACATCATGATTTCATGAAACACTAGGAAAATCATCCAAATTGACATTAAAAAACACTCATATAATATTTTCAACATCAATGTTGTGTTTTTACTCAACCATTTGATAAAAAATCCTATTTTGAATAGGAATCAATACCTAATTAATGGATTTGATACCCATCATAAGTTCAAAGTTAGCTTTCCCCTCGTAGGTGATCAAAGGTTGGTTTGAAATATAAAATATGACTTTCCTTCCATAGAAATTTTTATAGAATCTATGTATATAAATCTTATCCATGCCTAAGATAACATCAAATTCAACTAGAGGGAGAATAACAAGATTTTCAAGAAGAAAATTCCCACAAACATCAATCAGACAAGATTAAATTACTTGATATGCAATCATCATAACATTATAAGTTTCCACTACTAATTGAACATATAATAACAGAGTATCTGGATATAAATTCCAAGAGACTTTTTCGTATATACACGAACTCATATAACCATGCTCAAATGGGGTACTTCAATATTTGATCATACCTTTTATAACCTTAACGTTATAATTATATCTTCATTCCCATGTTAAAACAAAATAGTTTTAATGATAGTATGATATTGTTAATCAAAGAGATCAATCATATAAGCCTGAAAATTTAATTATAGTATGTCTAAATCATAACACCTTACAATCAATCTATGATATCATAGGCTCACCCAAGGTTACTCATTATCATCATGATTTTTAATCCTTCAAAATGGTTCATAATGAAAATGTGAGTTAACCCAAGCATATCTTCAAGGAGTGTTAAACTAGGTTCATAAAAATTGAACACAATCAATTAACTATAATGATATTAAATATATACTCAACCATATATTTTAAAAGTTATAATCCCTAAATAAATTTGTTCTAAACTCATATCTACTTATAGTATCAAGATGGTGAGGTTTTTCTAGGAAACCAGCACTCCTTTCATTTCTATAACATAATAAGTTCTCCATTACAAAGGATTATCCTAAGGGTTCTTACTAATTATTTTTCATCCTTGTTTCCAATGGTGACTAAAACCTGTTATGAAACTAACTATAGTGACCCATACATTTTATACATATAAATCATATCTTTATCGATGAATGTTCATTATATAACATTATAATCCATGCATAATCATATAGGTTTAGTGTATTTGGAATCATGGATACATAAAAAACATGTTAACAAGAGATATATATCATCTCTCACTAATTTATTTTTAAATAAAACCCTTCTTATACATATCATACATAAATCCATTCTTCCTAACCATGGAAAGGAGGCATAAGAAAGGGTGATATCGGTAATCTGTAAGGTCGAACAAGGTATATATCAAATATCACTTGATCATAATGTGAGCATAATTTTATGAAAACATGATCATAATAATTTAAAATCCATAACAATCATATCATATATCATAATATTGAATCATGTTATAAATCATGGTAGTTCGTAAGACATGGATCATAAAAAAATCCAATAACAAGATCCATGACAGGATAACATTATAAAAAGACGTACATTTATTAAATACACATAAAAATATAAAATCATTTACATAGTTGTCAAGGATCACTTCCGTGAATGTAATAGTGGATTTGGTTCACTCCCAAAACCATTTCATCCTTATTCATTTTCCACTCCTAAGATTATCATAGATGAAAGAGTCCTTTACTACACATGGATAACTCCCTATTCATGTCCTTATTATCTCATGAGATATCTATATTCACCCAATTAATTTGTGGGAAAAATAATTATAGGACCACACATAAAATAATCATAATCCATTTATATTTTTTCCATAATATAATAAATCATTCATCATATATCATAACCAGTGAAGAAGAAATTAGTTTCATAAACAGTTCAACAATTTATCATTTCATAACCCTTGGAAAATAAAAGGGATTCATAAATGTCTCATCTTCATAACCATAAACCATACACAAAAATAATTATAATGTTATTATGGGTTCATGTCCATAGTAAATCATAAGTACCATAAAATTATTTCATCTTAGATGAAATTTCCATAAAATTTCACATAGAATATTTCTTGAGGATAATTCCCTTTTCATTTTGAAATATATTCTTTAATAGAAAAAAAATCCAAAATATTCTCTAAAACATTTTATTTGAAAAAACATGGAAAAATATTTATAAATATTCAAAACAATGAATAGTCATTATGCTAGGAAATTCTATTCATGTCATGTGTGTTAAAACCAAGATTTCATTCACATTTCTGGTAAAAATTCAAAACTACCTTATTCCGAAATTCAAAATAACATTAATATTAAACCATGTTATAAAAATTAAAACATTATAAATAATAAATTTAAACAAAAATTTCTTAATGTTAAAAAAATACATGAATAGAATTTTAGAAAACATGGACATTGAAGAAAATCGATTTTCGACCAAAGAGATAAATAAATACATATTTAATTAAAAATATAAACTTGGTCACTTAACTAATTAAAGAGATGAAAATTAAATACAATCATATTACATATACAAATATAATTTGTGTAATAAAGATCATTATAATTATATAGAGGTAGATCATGAAATTTCTCATTGAAAACTTAATCATAGAGAATCCCAATAAACAATGTGATTAAAACATAAACCATTACCACAAGTCAGACATTCATTTAAAGAAAATTAGCATCTTTTATAATAATTTTAAATTCATTTTAATTATATAATAGAATCATTTAAATAGTTATAATATCATATAGGATCCACTTATAAAAATTTTAACAACCATTTATTAATAATTTCTTATTAAAATCATTATTTCCATGTGTTAATTATTTCGTCTTTCATTAGAATTTTAGTTGGGTAGTTGAGATATGTATACATTTGACATGGTTAGATAATATAAAAATAGATAATACTATTATAAATATCATATATATTAAATGTATATTTTTTTAGATTCATCCATAAAAGGTAGATATAGAAAAACAAATTACACTATTCGTAGAGATGGTAGGTTGTACGTACCCATTAATGTTGTTTTAACATTTTAATGGATGGAAAGAAAGAATGATAAATAAGAATTCACCTTTATGGTATCATTTATGTTTAATATATATATTATATATTCATTAAATTTATCCTTATTATCATGCATGTAATATTTAAATGAAAAAATAATCGCATTACTTCGTGGAGGTTGTTGTCCACACGTACGCACAAGTGACATTATCATTTTCAAAAGGATCAAAATAATATGAATAATGGTTGTTAAATCATCATAAAAAAATTATATTTAATATAGTTAATTAATTATTTTAAATTGTTTACCACATATATATTTTATTTATATGATAAAATAAATTTTAAAATGATCAGTTAAGAGTTACACCTCCTCGTCGAGAAACCTCATTTGGCTTACACCTTAAGCCTTAAAAGGATGGTATTTTGGAAAGACCAAAATATCTTTAATGTGGGTAAGTAATCTAGTAAGGTATTATTATTATTATTATTTGATTTATATGTCTTATGATGTGATTATGAGAGTGTATATGTGGTATCCTTTTATAGGGAGGGAATGAACACAGTTGGAATAACTTAAAATATTAAATAATATATATATATATATATCATAATCTTGAAATTTGGAACCAAGGAACCCCATATTTGAATATAAGATATTTTAGGGTTTAAATAAGATCAAACAATCATATTTTTTCAAGTTTTGAATACATTTTATTCATCTTATTTTAGTTAAAATAGTTTAAACCCATTTTAATTTTAATTGTAATAACATAACATTTACCATGATAAAGTAATAATATGAATGAATATAAAAGGATTCTTATTATAAAATTTTAAAATGAGGATTATAAATTTAAAATCTATTTTATCAAATTTTATTTATATTCGCGTCAGAAATTATATTTAAAATAAGAACACAAAATGCATAGATAGTGGTTTTTAGGAAAATAACTTCTTTACGAGTAAAAAACAATATCTTGAGATAAGGTGTTAAAATGGTATCCATCGATTTTTTTGGTTAAATATAATAAAATTAATGTTTTTAGAATTTTATGGAATTCCAAAACTAAATTTTATCTTCCAGACATTCCATTAAATACCAAGGTCCCAAAATAATTTTTTAAAATTTGAATAAAATTTAACCAATCATCACAAAGGAAAATTTAGGGTTATAAATTTAAAATAATGTTTTAAAATAAACTATTTTACTCATAATTTACACCTTTGTTTAAAAAAATCACACAATTGGATAAATACATGTTTTTTGTTTATTTTAATGTTGGACCACATGGTATTAACTTGATTTTTCATTTTTCCGATGTGCTAAATACTTACTATGGTCAATATTCATAATGATATAAAAATTAAGTTATAGATATTATATAATATTAATCATATTAATTAAAATTATGGATTCCATTTTACCAAATTCATTTCATTAAAATAGAATAATTTAATTTAAAATTAAATCCACAAAATGTGAAAAATTCAGTTTTTCAAAAAGAATGTTTTCATATGTATAAAATTTTATATATAAAATATTAAAAAAATTGATTAATAAAATGGATTATCAACAATATTATTGAACTAATGTTACTTTAAAAACTTTTTGTAAACAATATTTAACTAAGTAAATTCTTTAAATGGAATGGTAGTTTTCAATAAAAAAATTATTATTCATCCAAAAAACATACTTCTCAAAATATTATAACATTTTACCTCTTTGGTAATTTTTTCTGGATGATTTAAAAAATGATGTTCATTTTATCAAATAAAATTTATAAAAGTGGAAGAAACTAATTATTTTATTTGATCACAAAAAAAATGATTTTTGAGGATAATGTATTTTTTAATAATATAAAGACTATTAAAAATTGATTACTTAATTATCAATCTATTTTTTTACTAAATATTTAATAAATATTTTTTATAACGTGTTAATTCCTATTTATATAGTAAATTTAAATTGTAGGTTATAATGATCAGGTTTCAATAATAATATTTTAATAGTATATTATGGTACGTTAAATCCCAGTGTTGTATATAACCCAAGATATAAAATAAATACAATTTATTTAATGATAAATATATTATAAAATATTATAAAATTATTGTTTTGAACTTCTAAATGGAATGGGAGAACCCCATGTGTGTTTTGTTCAAGATTTTCCTTGAATGTTGTCTAAAGGTTGTGGATACCCTGATGGTTTGTAGTATTTTAAATTATAGAAGCACCAAACCCTATGTTGTGGAATGAAATATTATAGCACAAACTATATCCCACCATCTATGGATTGGAAATAAAATATTTACCCCTATTGTATCCTTCACCTCCATAATTTTTTCTGCTCTACCTTTACTAACACCTCCACATCATAGTCGTAACACTATGTCACAGTGTCTTCCTCGCCAAAATGCACTCCCACTCAACAATGTAGCATGATATCATGGCCCACAACCTCTTATCACAATTCTTCGAGAAACAAGACTGTATAATTTAGTGTAAGTCTATCTCTCCCATGATTAAGGGTATATATCTCATACATAAGGTATTCCATTATTGTGTAAGGGTCATGAAAAATTGCATAAGGGTATCCTACACTTCTGTAAGGGTAACCTCTAGACCTTTCAAAACTGTAGTCAGTTTTACCAATATGCAAATCATAGGTGTCATGTATGTGTATATTTATTTACCCTTGCACAACCTTCATTAATCGTTCATGGGATAAAAGGGTCCATGTGCTATATATGATACATGGTGTATCCCCTTTCCATCAGTTTGAGACTCCTTGATAACTATGATGCATTTCCATGGCTATGGAGTAGGGAGGATCAAATATCCAGTGGCATAGAGGGTCGCCTATATTTTCCATGGTATTTATATAGAGTATTGGTAGAGTTGGTGGCATGGAATGTTTGGTGAAGGAAGAAGTATCGTGAATTTTCCAACGATGACATCATTCTATTTAGTGAACAGTACCCATGTAAAACTCATAACACTCATAAAAGATCTTGTGAGGTTTGAAGTATTAGATAATATATTTTGTGGATGTGTCGATTGGATAATTTTAATTTTGGTCGTAGGAACCCTTACACCATTTTTCATTACCTCGTGTCGATGAGGCCTTCCTCCCCCCACTGCACTAATTCAATCCTCATGTGATGTTGTACCCGTATTCCCATTCATGTTCTATACCAAACTTATACTTCATATCTACCACCTCTCAAGAGTCTCCCCATAAAGGGGAGATTGTCCATTAGACCCTCAATGGTTATCCATATGGGTTTCTCTACATTTGTTTAGGTATAGATAAGATTACACATATTTTTTGAATAAGTCCTCCAACCCCTAATGTTTCCTTTTACAAAATCCGGCCTACAAAACAGACATAAAATATTAAACAAATACACAATAATACACTTTCAATCTTATTCGTTTTATTTTTATAAAATGTATTTTCAAATGTAAGGAATTTTTTTAAAGAATTCAATAAAAAAGATTACCATTAATTAATTAAATTCACCCTTTAATTAAATAAATCTCAAGTAATGTATGATTAATGTGAACTCATCAATCACACTTATCACCTCAAATTAAATATATATATTTTGAATAAGTATTCATTTTTTATAGTAGTTTATTTATAATAACTTTGATATGTATGGACATATTTTTTTTATATGAACATATCTCTTAAATTAAGTTAAAAATGTTGAAAACATATTTATATAAAGGTCAATTTCCTTTCTGTTGATATTTCTAAAGGGATGTTTGTGTTATTCCTTATTCTATGTGTGTGTTGTATTGAGTATGTTTTTGTTAAAAACTATTACATAGTAGAAACTTAATTAGTTTACTATATATATAATCTAGTTTTTAAAAACCTTAACTATTTCCATGTTTTCTTTGTAACTTGTGAACTTTAGAACAATATATATACCATTGTTCATGTCTGATACACATTGTTTTATTTTATATTATAATTATCTTATGGAGTAGTTTTTAGTTATTCCAAACATATAAAAAGAATTTATTTATAATGCATGTGTTGGTCGATATAATTTATAATTAGATAATTCTATTATAATCCCTATGTTTCTATATTTCATTACTAAAATTATAAATAGTCAAAAATTTATTTTTCTTACAATGTGATTGGTTATGAATCAGCACAAATATTTCATATAATATTTTTCATAAGGGAGTTTTATTAATGTGGTGTGACATTGTTTAAAATGTTTTAGTTTTAGATGATTCATTTTTTAAAAAAATTAGTTTTATTTTTCTATAATGTTATGTGAGTTTTCATGGTTTTCAAAATCATTATTTTTAAAATCCTCAATTCATGCACTTTTGTTGTTTGTAATTAAATTTCTCTTTTGATGTATTGTTTTATTTTTATAATTGGGTTTTAAATCATTAATTTAATTCTTATTTCAGGATATGATTCATAATTTAGGGTGTTTTATGTTCATAATAATATTTATTTACACTTTATAAATCAACATTACTAAAAATTATTCATTTGATGTATTAATTCAATTTAAAATTTGTTCAAATAAAATTAAATTTTATTTTTCATATAACATCATTGAAACAACATTATGTGAATGTTTTTGTGAAAATTGATATTATATGATATTAAATTCTCATTATTTGATAAAAATATAAATTTTTTAAAAGAAAGTGTGAATGGAATAGATACTCTATTTTAGTGGGATTTTTAAGTCAATATACTATGCTATTGTTTTTGTATATATGACTTAGACCATGTTAGTTTAATATGGAATTCCACATTACATTTTTAAGAATACAATTGGACTATAATTTAAATTCAAAATTGTTGTTGGTATTGGATCGTGCCTATACCAACACTAATGACCCCCTTTCCCTTCTAAAAATCAAAGTCCACCACTCTCAGGTTTTTGAATAATTGTTAAATATAGCTTCCTCTCCATTGTCATGAATTTTTTAGTTATAGTCTACTATATGGATATTAATATAAACATGATTTTCGAAATATTATGGATATATGTTTTAGGTATGATATTCATATGATCTCAACCACGTTTCAAAAAAAAATTGGATTGTTTTAGGATTTTACATTCAGCAATGCTTCAGATAAAGGTATTATACACTGCTCTTATAATAATTTTGCTACAAAGACTTATTTAAATCATGAAAAATTTATCCACAATATAAAAAAATTAGGTGTTTAAGAAAACTATTATGTCTGGTATCATAATGGATAGAACATAAAATTTTTTATTTTCCATTATCAAAATGAAAAGGCGAAATAAAAAATTTGATAATTAATTGGTTTCCATTTATTATTCATCAAGACAAACAAAGTATGTCACTGTAATAAGTTAATTATATAAATATAGATGATGTAAATAATGAAAATTATAATGTTGATAGGGTGGAAAAAATGTTGGATTATGCACAGACTCCTATATATAAGTAATGTGTTGAGATGAAAAGGATGGAATTTATAATATTATTGTATCATGGTAAAACTATTTATGGAAATTCTAATAATTAAATCCATTATATTCTCACATTTTTTGAGAACTTAATTCATAATTATATTAATATTCCAACAAATAATTATATAGAATTGAAGTTACTTAGTCAATATTTATTTTCTATAAATAAAAGTCCTGATTTCCAAAAATATTTTTTCTTACTCTAGGAGACAACTATGGGTCTAAACGATTGTAAAGAATGTGGTACATATTGATGGGTGGAAAATATAAATGTAACACCATCCTGTGTGTCAAAAAAAGTAATATGTTACTTTCCACTTATTCCTAGGCTCTAAATTCATTTAATGTTTGATGAGATGGGATGCTGTTAAGAAAATTATGGATAATAATGGGTTCGTTCATTTAGAAAATGGAATAACACAACAAAATTTTTATGCATGGTTTAATAAAGTAGTAGAGGGAAATATATAGAAACAACTATATGTGTTCTCAGTTCATTTAGATTATCTCGACGTGAGTCTTTCAGGTCCATTCTATTCAAATTGCTTTATTTTGGTTTTATTTTGTAAATTGGGAATGGATTTCAATAAATAGTATACATTTAAAATATAAAATCTACTTACATATAATTTCACATTGTCCATTCAAATCAAACCAACCTAAAGTGTTTGTTTCATTTGATTTAATCCAAAGTAACTTAACCCAAAATTGAGCATAATGAATTAACCTAAAATGAACTGAATATCGCAACCCAAAATGAACCAAATAACAAAAACCAAAATAAATAATATTACCTAACCAAAAATTAACTAATTAACCTTACCAAAAAAGGAAATATTGATCAAGTGGCCTGATCCTAAATGAAAACATGACCAAATGACCGAAATGAATCCAATGAATTTACCCAAAAAACCATAACACAAAATGAATGAAAGGGTCTGACACAAAATGAAAAAATTGACATATCCCAGAACAAACCAAATTCCCTAATCCTAATTGAACCAATTGTTCTATCAACAAAATGAAAAAATTACCAATTGACCAAAACAAAAATGTAATGACCAAAAAATTAACCAAATTACATATTATGAAATATTACAAATAACATAACTCAAAAATGGAATGACCAAAAAATGAACCAAATGACCTATCCCTAAATGTATTAACCCAAAATGACTTAAACAATAATGAACTAAATAAAAATGAACAAAAATACCTAACCCATAATTAACCAAATAATGTAACTCAAAATTGACATAACCCAAAAATGACCTACAACAAAACGAACCAAATAACCTAACCCAAAATAGACCAGATTATGTAACTCAAAAATGAAATATCAAAAAAATCACCTAAACCAAAATTAACCATCTAACTCACCCAGATTGAACACAATAAAGTAACTAAAAAATAAATTAACCTAAAAATAAAGTATGTTCCCTTACCTAAATCAACCAAAATGACCTAACCCAATATAATAAAATGACATAACCCAAAATGAACCAATTGACTAAAAAATAAACGGAAAATGCATCTAATAAATAACTGAAAATGATAAAAATTTTAAATTCCTGAAATAAAATAAAATACCTAACCCAAAAGTAGACAAATCCAAAAGGAACAAAATAAATTAACCCAAAATAAACCAAATAACCCTACCCTAAGTGAACCAATTGACCCAACCAAAAAATAATAAAAAATAACTGAATGACCTATCAAAAAATGGTATAACCCAATAATGAACCAAATGACATAACCCAAATTTATCTAAATAACCCAACTCAAAAATGACACAACCCAAAAATGAACCAAATGATTTTACCCAGATTGAATTATAAAAAATTCAACCAATGTACCTAAACCAGAATGAACAAAAATAGGTTGGTCAAAAGTGACATAACATAAAAAAGGATTAAACAGACAGACCCAAATCAAACAAAATAACCTTACTCAAAATGAACCAAATGATCTAACCAAAGGACCAAATCACAAAATATGCCAAAATACAAATCCCAAAAATAAAACAAATGACTTAACTAAGTAATGAATAAAATGTCATCACCCAAAATAAATCCAATAAACTAAGAAAAAATGAATCATATTACTTTATTGATTAACCAAATTAATAAATTACCCAACCAAAAAATAAACCAAATGATGAAAATGAACAAACTACCAAATAATGAAACATATATAGAATTGGACTGAATAGAATGTATAATAATAAAACCATATCATACCCATGTTTATAATTATAATTAGTATACGTTGATTATTCTATGACATTTGTATTAAATTTATAATTTAATAAATATTTATCTTTTAATGCATGAATTTTTAAATATTGAAGATGCATGAAGAGAGATAATATCTTAAAATAAAAATTGCATGTGAGAGATGGGAATTACTCCTCTCATTTCCCTTATGAGTATACTATTTAATATATATATATTTGTTAGAAAACCATGTAATTTCTTGTAATTAACCATTTTTAAATTTCAATCAGGTGCTACTATCAAGGATACAACTATTATTTATTCAGATAAATAACAAATGTGAATAACCTACCAATTTAGGAGGCTAGGTATAATAGTTACTCAGAACACTTGTCATACAAAATCAAACCCTAATTATTCTCCACATAATCTATATAATTCATATACTTATCCTACAATTTCCACATAGGAATCAAGGATTTTCGAGTCACATATATTCTCATAACTATTTTCAATATTATATTCTTTCTCATATTTTATTTCATTATTTTTTTATAGCTCTAGCTACATATATGTAGTAACATTTTCCAAAGACTTATTACTTACTTATCCATACACTTTGGGATTTTATTTCTATGCTCCTTTGACTTCTACTATAGTTCCTTAATATTATCCCAATATTACATTGGACCCCAATTCACTCTACATGTTTATAATCCTTCAAAGACTAGAGACCCATTATATCACATTGATCATCTTATTGCAGCTATATGTATACAACCATAGAAAATTTATAACGATAATTTTCATAATAACATGTAATAATTTAATATTTATCCTTTATTCATTGATGGTTATATATTATTTGGTGAAATGGGTATACTTGTATGAATGATTTCTCAATCCATTATAAAAATGTGATGGTCGAGTATAATGAAGACCATAAAATGATTGGAAAGGCTGGGAGATAATGTAAGTGTTTTATAGAAACACTTAACAAATA
Source organism: Viscum album (assembly GCA_963277665.1). NCBI lineage: Eukaryota > Viridiplantae > Streptophyta > Magnoliopsida > Santalales > Viscaceae > Viscum > Viscum album. Next base: position 1,719,021,247 of record OY728140.1, on the reverse strand, counting down.
CTGTGTTATCATTCTCTTGAAACCAGTTTCCTAGAGACATTGAGAAGGAAATAAAGGATGCTTCATGTGCTCAGATATGGTATGAAATTTCATTGGAAAAAAATTTATATTATTACTTTAATTATATTAATTAATATTTTTTAGTAGATTCACTATAATTTTTTATATGGTGATGTTGTGTGGGATGCATGACTGATAGAATTAGGTGAGATATTAAGAACATATAATCATGAACTAGTTAATAGCCAGGTTGGTACAATTTTCTCGAATTAATCTTCCATAGAAACCATTGATGAGTTTCAATTAACACGGTACCAAGAAACAATTTTTTTTGATGAATGATGAGTTAACGATACTATTCAAAATTACCTTTTTTTATTGAAATTCATTATGATTTGAATTAATATTTCATTTCATATTATTGACTTTTATTCTATTTGTACCATAAAATAGATATAAAAAAGATTCTACAATGAATGTCCACACTATGGGATGAAATTTTATTTTAGAATATAACATACAACATGTATTTTTTGTATATAACAATATTTAATTAGGTACCAACAAAATGAACCAAAAAAAATCAAACCTACCCCACATATAACAATCCATACCTAATAAAAAGAAATATATTAGAACTAATATGAATTAAATGAATATAAAATAACCTAAACATACCTAAACTAAACAAAACAAAATAAAGACCAAATAATCCCTAAAATGGTTAATGTTTATGTGTAAACTGTAAACATCTAATAGTTTGGAAATTTTTTATTGTTTTACCAATAAATTAATTATGAATTAGACTATTTATAAATATAAATATACAAAAAATTATAATTTCCAATCATCAAGACACAAAATAAATTATATTTTAATTATTTACCACCCAAAACATCAATATCAATTAGAATTCCAATCAAAACGAGAAAACTCCAAAGTGAAATCTCAATTTTCATACAGAGACTACCATATAATATCCCAATTAATTCAGAATTAAATATGCATGTTTATATCATAAATTAGCATAATTCATCCAAATTACCTTCATACTAGTCATCCATTAAATAAAATACTTCCCCTTTCTATTTATTTCCCAATCAAACACAAAAATGGATAAAATAAAAACTAACATCCGAAACCAAAACAGTCTTACCTATTTCCATTAATTAAAAATGTATATAATATTTTCATCCTAAATAAACCATTTCGACTTCATATCACACATGATGCCAAAATCAACAATATAATTCCACTTTATCATTAAATTACCAAATATCTTTTTCAAACCATTCATGACCTAATAATCCAATCACTCATCAAATCATGAAAACCCCATAAAATAAGAAGTAAAAGAAACCAAATAATAAAGAAATCAATTAATTCAAAACACACAAATAGATAACCATATAAACCATAATTACAAATATAGATACATCAAAATCATACGTAGTTCATATTAATTGAACTAAATAAGTCATATCCAACAAGATGGAATATATTTTAAAATATAAATCATGTCATCTTTATTTTAAATCGAAATTTTGGTTTTAATGTCACACAATCATTGAAAATTTAAAAATAAAAAAAATTATCAATTTTTTATATTGAAAATCTAATTTATTAAAGATTCAATTGAAAAAAAATTCAATAATTTTTTCATCTCCAATTACCCAAAAAGATTAAACATTTTTCAAGTACCATTCACAGGTATATTTATTCATCAATAAAATATTGTTAAATAATATTTTATTAAATTTTATGAAATATTTAGTAGTTAGTATTGACCATTAAAGGGAATGTTCTTTAAAAATAATTCGATCGACCAGAGAGATGAAATATGAAAGTGTTATAAATGAGAAGGCATATAAAAATATTGTAAGTTTTATTATAATGCTTCAAAATATTAAAATATATTTTATACTAAATATCTCAATTAAATTATCAACAACATTCTTTGGCGGCCCTTGGTGAGAAAGTGGATAATAACATCAATCCAAATAATCATTTGTGATATATAGGTGATGAGATTCAGGGAAGAGTATGTTGTCAACCCAATAAGACTATCGCCCTAAATAAATATTATAAAAATTCAAGCATTAAAAATAAATCTTGTAGCACCATGTTTCAACAGTTCTATGCATAGGTATAAAATACTCACATAGAGGGAAAAGGCTTAAAAATAGGCATCCAGTATATGAAAATTAAAAAATAGACCAAACATCAATTTTGTAAAGTTATTGTAGCTTTATATCCATCACTGACACTGAATAACATTTTTATTTAAGTTACATTCATGTCAACAATGCACTCCATATATGATGCACCCAGTGATTTAGATGATGGTCCTAATGGTGGGAGGGCCGATGTATTTTATGGTGAGGATGGTGATAAATATGTTGGAGGCAATGACACTACTAACTATGTTCGTGATAATATTGATGTGAATAATAGTAGTGATGTTCCTAAGGGAGATAATGATCCCCTACATTTCAGACTACATATATATATATATATATATAACTGTGTGTATAGTGTTTGATGACAGAAATTGATTTTATATGGGTTTTTATTTGAATTTTAAATTACCATTTTATTAAATGATTAATTTCAATGTTTGAAGACATAAATGTGTTTTTTCCATAATTTAATATCTAAATATAGATTCGGGTGTCCAAATGGGATTTTTTCCATGATTTTAGACTATATCTTATATACCAATGGTTTAATTAAGTCATTAATCTTCTTAAAATCATCACCCTCAGTACCAACAATTCTCAAAGAACTATTTGTATAGGGGTATACACATATCTTACAAACTAATGGTTTCATGAACCCATGGTATAACCTATACTAGTGGTTCTCAGGGATATTCCAATAGTTTTAAATAATTAGAATATGGTCATCATCAAGTTGTGTTTTATAGTTTTCTTGTCCACTTCATGTGAAGAATTTTGTTGAAGAACTCGTGGGTAAATGTATAAATAACCCATGGGAGTGGACTAGTTCACTTGTGTAATATAGTAAAGAACTCATGAGTAATATTATATGAACTTGGTTATTGTATAATCCCTAGAAGCCCATTTTAACTTTTAATTTAATTATATTTTATAATCCATGACCCACTGGGATTTGACATTGAAAGGACTACATTTTCCACATCAGTGTTGAACTTCGTAAAAATATTGTATATTGATCAAATGTTAACATATCTTAATTACATGTGGTTATGTCTTGGTGGGTAATTTCTAATATATTCTACTATATTCTAATAGATATTAGGGGTTCAAATACCAATGGAAATAAGTTAAATAAAACATTTTGAATTTGGTAAATAGTTTACCACACTTGATCTCCCATCCTCTCAAGTGTCTACAAAGTCAACCATAAACTATAATTCTTCTCATAGTACAATTTCCTTCCGATTGGAAATAATATATATCAGAAGAAAAGGGTAACTCTGACTGGACTTACAATTTATATCCTAAATGATTTACTTTATATGGATAATTTATGGTTTTAAGATTTAATGAGAGCATCAGAAAGAAGAATATTATTCCGACCTTATCAAACATTATATAGATGAATCTATAATGACCATGATAAACATGAATAATAAATAGAGAAGAAACTAGAGAAAATATTCAGTGAAATAAGAAGATACATGATAACTGAAGGTTTTCACAATGGAGAGTATTTTTTAGTCAATTTTATTTAAGATTTTTCCTCGAGTAAATGTTTCTCAATCTATAAGAAAGGCGAGTTTAATGATTCACTCAGTTACTTTTATTCTAAAACTATGGATTACCTAAAAAGGATCATTTATTATATTGTTAAATATATTTTATCATATATCAACAAACTTATTGATGATAAATCATATCTAAAAAGAGAGATGTATACAATAGAAGAAGTATAAATCAAAAATCTGGGTAGCAACAACACTATCACAAATCATATGAAAGTCAATGAAGAAATTGTTTCACTCATAAATGAAATATTCCACCAATATGATCATTTATTGTGATGCGATTTATGTTAGAATGAACTATTAATGAATGTTTTTAATGAATTCTACCATTAATTTCAGTTTTCACATCATGTTTCCAGATATTTAAGGATAGCGATTAAAAGAAAGTGAGTAAAATATATAGATACCTCTCTACTTGAGATAATAAAAATTCAAGAAGATAAAGTTTAGAAGTTGAATACTTCTTAAGAAGAAAGTATAAGGTCACTGTATAATGAGAAATATCACTAAACATGAAGTTACATGGGTTGAAATTCACGTTGAGAAATCTAGAAACTATAGAAATTGAAAGTTCCCAATCATAAGAAAACAAGAAATATGACATCACAAAAATATCAGACAAGGTTATTACATATAAAAATAATTTAACTGATCGAATATACATCAAGAGGTCATGTAGAGATGCATCCACCTCTATCTCTCTTGAATAGGTAACCCACTACCTAGTGAATTCCATTAATACTAATTCTATCTCAATTTTCTATGCAAACATAAAATAAAAAATTGGACAAATGTAAAGGATAAAAAATTATAAAAAAACTAAAAAAATGTCATATATATAGGCCATCGAGCTCCAAATAATGTCTCCCATTATGGATAAAAAAAAGAGTGGTGTTGCATCCAAAATTTTGAAAGGAAGAAGATCTGGATAGATTGGGCATAATGTTAAAATAATCTAATTTATTGTTAGCTATTAGAGCTATTAGATTTAATGAATTGAAATATTTCAAACATTAATAATATATCAATAGGTAAAAATCATAGAATACAAGATGAAAGGGATAGTAATTCTAGAACTGAGAAGGATCCTCCTGGTCAGAATTCAAAGAAAAAAATATTTCAATGAGTAATAGTTTCGAGAATTTGAAGAACTCTTAGGAGTTGTTAAACATTTTTGGTGACCAATTTCATGAATTATGGTAAAACCCTATCTGGTATCATCTCTTAACTGGAGAAAATAAATATCCACCAAAAACAGAGAAGCAAGTGAGGAAAAAAAGAAAGTCTTCCTTTGGAGATAAATCTACGAAGAAGGTAGTTGTAAAAACAACTCCAAAGAATCCAATAAGGAAAAGTGATTATGATTTTAATCCAATAGAGAATAAGTTCATCTATTGTTGTAAGAGTGGAAACACCATGTTCTGCTATGACATATCAATGAATATCAATTTGAAAGGGGGAGAGCTAAAAACAAAAAACAGAATCCATCTGAGAGATATAGAGCTGGATTGGATCATTGGTTGTCTATCGTTATGAAGAAGCTAAAGAGATTCCCATGAAGGGAAAGCTTAATGATAGTAGTACCATATGTGGAAGTTGAAATAAATTTGGCCACATTCCTATCAAATGTATGGCATGGATTCCTTAAAAAAAAGAGTTGATTAAATATAATGGTAAATCACTTGTGATATCAATTTTCAAAACAAATATTTTAAAAAATAAATTCACACTCAAGAAGTAGGATGAGAATGGGCCTAATGACATTGAATTATATGACCTGAATTATTGGAAGAGGATATAAGATTAGAGAATGTTTAAATGAATCAAACTAATCAATATTATTATGTAAAAAATCCCATTGTAACTAAAAATAATGTAATAAGAGAGAATAATTTCATACTTCCAAGTGAAATTCAGATCTGTAAAGTCATGTAAAATTCATATAGACACATTAAACCTTCATGAAAAGTATTCACATGGTTGAGAAATCAGTCATATCCCTTCTTATCAAACTAAAAAGCTAAAGGTGATCCACCCAATTCCCAAATTAGTTTTATTATAATATAATATTTTTAATTGAAGATGATGAATGATGAATTGAATCGTTTTAGGGGGGAAATTGACTGAAAGTAAATTTTTTATTCAAAATCACTTATGTGGAAAAAGTGGAAAACCAATAAAATCCAAAGCTGAAGGTCAGCCAACACAAAAGGAAATAAAAAAATCATTTAATATAAGGATAATATTTTTAGAATTTCACTCCTAGTATAGTCCATATTGTGGTGTTTCAATATTCATGCATGAGAATTACTTAATTATGCCTTCAAATCAGGTGGCTTGTTTGTCTCACGTCTGGATATACACCTCTATATTGATCTCCCATTCACTGAAACCCCAAACGAAAATCAAATCTTGTTAGTTGATATAGTCTCTTTATTCCTTACTGAAATCAATTAGAACCTCTCTTTCTAATATTCATTACACATCCTCCCTTAGGGAATTTATATTGATATCCTTTCAAGAATTTATTCCTTAGAATGAATAATTAGACAAGAAATTTTTCTCTCTCCTTTTACCTTCTCCACCGTACCACCCTATGCTTGATCTTTAATGTATCCACACTTCTGTTTAATAATTTCACTTCTCATATTGGAAACCAACATGCATTCAAGGTCTCGAGGCCTTGGTTTACATTTTATTCCACTATCCCTACTATATGATTTTATTTGCATCGGCTATGGAAACTGGGAGTAGTCTTTCTTCCCTTATGTTCCTTTTTCTTTAGTCACATTGAACCCCGCATACCGATACCCCTTCTATCCCTTATTCCATCTTCTGCTATGAAGTCCATTAATTCTTGATCACTCCTCACCACTAATAGATAAATGGCTAGAAAACTCAACATTATAATCATATCATATAGAAAATGTTTACACGAGGGATACTACTCCGTTAATGGTTTATGCAAGACCAAAACTGGAGTATCCCTCTGGTCTAGAGCCAGACAGGAAGCCGCCATACCTCCACTGAATGACCGGCCTGCTTCCTACTCCTAGACCAGACCGTCTTCAACCAAAACTGCAAATTGAATAACAAGATTGATGGACGTCGTATCATTTTTAGACATGGAAATCGCCAATGCATTAACTCCATTCCATGTAACATGTATCTTCTACATACATACATTACGCATGAGGCACATATATGTGATTTGGTATTTGAACATGGTGTACTAGAACATCTCGTTGTCCAATTGACCCTCTCTCTAGATTTTTTGTTGCATTCTGATCTAGTGCCACATGAACTGATGAAGCGGGATTAAGATATTTGGGATTGGGTTCTATGGTAATAGCACCCACCCCCTTGGTTTCCACTGATCCTAAAGTCTCTTTCAAATTAAACTTGGGTTTAACAAGGTTATTCCTCAACCAATTGAAAACATCGACCATCTTCATATTATCATCCCTAGTACATGGTTCTTTCAGAAAATAATTTACTCGTGTTGGACCTCCATTACCCAACTACTCCTCTAAATGAGCAGTGAACATCTCTGTACCATAGTTTTTCACCTCGTTCCAGCAGACAATAGTGGCATTACATAGTATATTGCAGGATGAACAGATATCAACCAATAATTCGATGTGTACATGTTGCCTCCATCAATGTTCTTCATTAATCCCCAAGAAAATTAATTCAATCAAGGATTTGGAGACATCAATGTCCACAAAAATCCATGGAGAAACTGGATGAGAGAGCACACGGGTGCGATGATCCAAACATACAAAGATACCCACCATGTTCCCAATTGACTTTAGAATCCCTATATTTTTATATTGAAGAGGCGATCCCGAAATTGTAATCCTAATCTATGCCAATGGTAGATCCCTTTTTAGGTGTAACTCAAATAACCCAAAAAGAGCAAAACGAATGCTGAAGATACCACGAGAGGTGATATACCACGCTGAAATCATATATTCTTCATTCATAAAATTGGTCAGAAAGTGATACTGGTTTAAGATCCATATAATTTCCCACATGTGTAGACCCCATGAATCGAAGATGTACCTATAGAAGATGTCCACCGAGGGATGCCCCTTGCTAAAATGAGCTACCAACGATAGACAAAGCAGAGAGGATGCATTAGTAAACTCCAACGAGAATATCAGTTGTCAGGGAACACCATCTATATGTAGCGAGTCTTTAGGGAATGTTCTAATCTTGGGAAATCTCTATAGATGGTAGGGTTTAGTGAAGAGGACAATGGGTTGGGGTTTGTAAGATTTAGGGGTAGGGAAGGAACCCTCCCCTCCCTAAGAGGGAAGGGAGAGTGGCGGTGCGACAATACCTCCTATACCATCGATGATGGATCCCACCAGACTTGTTGAGCTTCCTCTACCGCTATTGTATCCCATATGAACTATCCTTATGGGCAGGGGGAATTTAAAACTATTGAAACTACCAAGAGTTATTTTAATTTTTTACCAAACTATAGATTTGGACATCAACATAAAAATATAAAGGATTTATTTTTATTTCCATTCTCACATCACTATAAAAACTCATATTTATCATTTTTTTAAATGGGGAGTGATTATACAACAAAATGGGGAAAAAGTTTCTTACAGTTGAAATGATTTGATGTGTATATTTGAGTGATTATAGGTTCTTAAAAACTCATAAAATTTTGTTTGAGAAACACTTACCAGAAAATTATTTAATTTGTATTACACTGAAGTGAAAAAATATATTGTTTTTTTCTAGATGTTTCACTCTCATTTTATATATAGGGTTAGTCCATGTAGACTTAGTGTTAGATTATATTATGGATCATTTCAATTTCACATATGTTATCACCCTTCTCCCATGATATTAATAGTATATAAGGAATATGGATGAGAAAATATTTTGAAGATGAATATACTAAAATTTGAAAACATTTTTTGTGTTTCATCCTTCCCTTGGAAGTTATGAGATCTTTTAGAGTGATGAAGAAAATGAAAATTCTATCTATTATTTGATGATGTGATTTTCTGAAAATCACATGCTTTTTGTGAGTAGTAATTCTTAAATATTTTTCTCTCTTATGGAATGAAATAAGAAACTATTTTTTGATATAATGATTATAAGAAGACCCTTTATATAATATCAAATAATGGAGAATAAAAAGCCTTTATTCTTCCCTATTGTTATAAGGACCCTCATCATTACAAGTTGTGAATTTCTAAAGAAATTCTAATTTTTTGTTCGGTGAGAGGTTCCTTTTGAGAATCGAGACTCGTAATGGAATTCCAAGAATTTGTACACCCTTAAAAAGTGTTTTTCTATGGGTTTTATGGATCATGTGTTGTCCCATGGGTTATGGAGGATTTCAAAGGAGTGGATGAGTGGTAGGGTTATTTGATGTTCAGGATGTTGGTTATTAATGGAGTGACAGTTGTGGTTCACGTCGTGAATGATGTTTATTTGAGTTTTTAGGACCCTTAAATGGGTGGATAGGGTCCCTTACATAGAACTAATTGTGTGAAAAATTGTTCAATACATGAAACCATTAGGACAGGGGGTTGTTTGTATCCTTAAGAGACTTAACAGCATGAACATAAGTTTTGATCCCCTTCACATCATGAAATATATAAACAATCATTTTTTATGGAATTTTGGTAATTTCATCACCTGTTTTATTTTTGGAAACCTCTCATTGTATGTACAATTTTGGTCATCCTATAGAGGGGTAGATCCCACTTGGATCTTCGTTCACTATCCCTTTGGTGCGCTTCGAACTCCATGATTCAGAGGTGATTTGTTGCATGGATTCAATAAGGGTCCCTACCTTTCTCCACCTTTCATTCATATTTGATTTTGTATCATTGTCTACAATTTTGAAGGAATGGTTTCTCTAGATCATGAATAAATCACCATACTCATTGGGTATATCTTGTGCAACTCATAAAGGAAGTCATGAGTGGAGGAAATAAACATTTCATTCATTTTTTGGTAAGAGGTATATTACAATGCTAATTAATTTAGTGTTTTTAGTGAATCTAGGTGAAATTGGTCATTGATATAGATTTGTAATTTGGTTATTTTGTGTAGATTGTGTCCATGAGTGTGTCAGGAGTGGATCACACCACTGTTGTTCATTGTTTTCTCACTATAGTGTAACCCAATGAGTTTGGTGTTAGTTATGTCTAGTTGTGTTTTCAGTTTTATATGTTTCAATAATTATATTGATTGTTTTTGTGGATGAGGTTGGTTCTTTTCTTCATTATGGAGGTTAACATGATATTGAGGATGATTTATTTTCATTGGTTGAGGTAGGGTCCTTGAAATTATTTTAGTCACTTGGTTATTTTTTATTTTTTATTCATGTTCCTCATTGTTATTATTTTCAGGAATATTACCTTTATTAGGTGATTTCCCCCATAAGGTTGGTACCGGCTAGCATTGGCCTAATACTCAACATATATTACATAGCTAGAAAATTGTTTTAATGATAACACCTTGAAAAAACAAGTGTTTGTGGAACTATTTATGTAATTTTTAGATATGTGTGTTGGGTTTTGGAAAGTAAAAATGTTTTCCTTTTTGAAATATGTTTTGTAAAAAGGTGTTTGTCTCAAGTTTAATTTTGAGGGGAAATGGATGACATTAGAAATTTGTTTGGAAATGGTATTTAAAAATGGGAAAAGGGTTTTATAAAATATTTTTAGTGGGATTTAATGCAAGGTCATAGTGTGAATATAAGAGCACATGATGCCTTTTTAAAACAGTTTGAAAAATATTCTTTAACATAGTTTTTAAATAAAAACCTTTGGGGATCATTTTGATATTGGTGTAGTCTATTTTACCTTGTGTGGGTGAATCCCATTTCCCAATGTATGTGTGATTCTTGACTGTGATTTCTTTGTGTTCAAATTTATACATGATGATTTTTGTTGTGTGTGTAGCCCTGTGAGAACTTTTCTGTGATATCAATGTGATGGATTAGTCTAGGTGGATGAAATATAAACCCTAGAGGGATGATATAGGTTTTGGATTGTGTTTGAGATTTGGGACATGGTATGGAGGGATTAGATTCTAGGTGATGAGAAAGTAATATGTGTGATGGGATACGGGCCCTACATATATTTCACATATTTCTTCATGTGAAATTCCTAGTGGAGGAGAGATATACTATAGTTGAACCATTCCAAGTGTGATAAGGCTTGGATTAATGACCGCCTATGTGAGGGATGTGTTGTGTGTTGCATGTGTTGTGCTAAGAGAATGATTTGAAGGGGGAGATATATCTGGATTTTTGACCATTCCATGAGTAAGATGGTTAGTTATAGTGTTGGTACCTGACCTTGAATATGCATTGGTCAAGATAGTGGACATTTTCAGGGGTGATCGTGCTTTGGTTTAGTAACACCTCGGAGAGGGTCAACTCATGATGTGATGTAAGATAGAGATAATTGACCTCCCTTGAGTGGTAAAGGATAGTTTGAGGATTATGGTTTTATGAATGTTCTCTATTACTTTGGGTATAGGTATGGATGATACCTAACCTTAACTATTAATGTTTTAGTTAGGACATTATATACTCTTGATGTATGGCCTCCCATAAGTGATCAGGGATGTGTCGATGTTTTAGCATAGAAGCCTACCCAGAATCATCAGATATGGGTTAAGGACTTAGTTAGTTACCCTACCATGAATCTTAAATTATGAGTTAGGTTATGGTAAGTGGAGACTCCATTATTATAGAAATTGAACTGAAGCAAGTTGGGTTTGGTGTTATGGTGGTATGGTTAACACATGGTGACCTTGATTGTTGGATTATTTGTGCATTGTGTGTTATGTTTTCTATATAGGTGTATAGAAGGGAAATAACTAAAAATATTTATATATATTTCATGTGCATTTACATGATCACATAATGAATCAGAATTGTTGACACATTGGGAATTTCTATTGGGTCATTGGATTCACCACTACCTCCGTACACAACATGGGTTTTGACATATGATGGTAGACCTTCAGCTTTTTCTATCATGACACTCATGTCTCTTTGATTTTGACTCAAGGTTCATTCAGTATATCATAGAGGTCATGGATATAGAATAATGATCATTTGAGTTGGTCCAGACGATAGTGTATTTATTTTTAGTTATGGTTCAGCAAGTGCTAGATGGAGTGACATTAATTTGTATATAATATCTATTATGTCATACTTATATTTTTTTAATTTGTTTTTTAATGATATGTTATATATTTTATGTTATTAATTTATATTATAGACTATATGTGACCATTTGGATACATGTTTATTTGTCCATAAGTAATTAGATTTCTACTATATGAATGGATCATGCTGAATGTTTTATAGATTATAGAATGACATTTGGACCTTATTTTAGAGGGAATATACTCCCCATCAATATATTAAGACCACTTAACTAGTTGGTAACATCATTAATATTGTGATTCATGCATTATATTATGTAGAATACCCCGTTCAAGTGTCATTTTGGCAATCTGAACCAAGGTATTATATTTATTTTTATAGAAGTAAGAATTTTTCCTTCCCAATTATGTTCATAGGGGACTATAGTTTTTCATACATTTTCCTTTATCATCAATAATGGGGTTAAAACATACATTGACACATAGAGTTTATGTGAAATATAAAACAAACACAAAATATGAGTTCGAAGTTCCCAAAGGTGGTAGGTTATAGTTATTGTAAACTAGGCTTATTTTATTTTGTAAATGTAATAAAAAAATAGGATGTGTCTTGGGTGATGGATTATGTATCCACCAAAAGGAAATGAAAGAGTAGTTTAAATTGTGTTTCAAAGGAAAAGGAGAATAAGAAAGGTCTCTGGAATAGCTGTTTGGATATATTCCTTCAACCAATATATCTAATGATTAAGGAGATGGTTTTAATTACTAAAATAAGTTCTATAGTGGTAGTAAAGATTTATCTTCAATGTACACATCATAAATTTAATATCTTACATAGGCTAGTTGTTGCACCTATAGAGAATATTTTATACAGTTGTACCAAAAAGTAAAAAATTGGTTCAATATTATCTATGAAGATATATCTAGTGTTTTAGAATAAATCCGTCAAGTACAATTCATTTTGGTTGTTGAAATTTGTGAAAAAAAATTGGGATAAAGGCTGATGTTAATTTAAATGGATTTGGATTGATTATAATAATTATGTACTTCAGATAGTTGAAGTTTTTATTGAAATAATCTAATTTGAGTGTCTTATATGCTCTAACTCCATGGAAATGTTCTTGAAGGAGATTAGAATTATTTTAACAATACCTATAATTAATTAATGGTGTTATAGGTCTTGATTAATGGAGGATTCTATTGATTGCTTCTTTAATCCCTGGGATGTCTTCATCCCTCCGGCGAAGGCTTCTAAAGAAAGAGTGATTATATCTATTCCTATTGAGGCGGAAAAAGGGGAAGAAGAAAACACTAAGGCGAAGATTGGTCACAAAAAGTACATTTCTTCTCATTCTAGGATTTTCTCAAATCTTCATCAAGCCTCGAAGTCCCTTCAGAATCGAATAACCGGAAATGGGTCTATAGATTTTGTGGAAGCAAATCCTAAAATTCTTGAAGACCATATCGAGGAGTGTCAGTTTTACCATCTTGCTCTGATTTCGGGCTTGTGAAGGGATTCTCATTTGACGCTTGCTGATATCAAATATTGGTTGCTTCAGTGTTGGGGATACAGTGATTGGTGATTGATTTTGCTTGGGAAAGGTATGTATCATATTGTGTTTCCCTGTAAATAACATTTATGTTTTTTTTGGGGCTCTGGTCCAATTCCCTTGAATCCTGGGATCATTTTTCTTTAGCAAAGGGACCCTTTTCCAGACCCCTTTGCAATTAAGAGTTATTCAACTCAAACATGGATTAGAATTAGGTGCCTTAGTTGGTTCTTCTAGCATACAAAAATTCTATGGGATGTCTCTTCTACCATAGGGTATCCTATTAAGTTTGACAATGAAACTGAACTCTCTAGGTTTGGTCAGTTTTCTCGTGTGCTTGTTGATGTTGATCTAGATCATAAGCTAATTGATATTGTATTTCTTGTGGCTGGTGATTTTATGCCAAAAATCTCAATCTAGTATGAATGGGTACCTAATTTTTGTGAATCCTGTCTTTTAATTGGTCACCCTGGTGATCAATGTAGAAGAAATATTAGTTTTGTTCTGTGTAAATCTCCTTGGCATTTTACTAATCAGTCTAAGAGGGATCAAACAGGTACTGGACACACTTGGAATAAGGTATTCAAGAATAAGGATACTTCTTCCTTTGTTGATGTACTCACGCAAGGATTAAATGAGGCCCCTATTGGTGGGGATTCTGTGTGCCCACCCCAACACGTTAATATTGTGGCTAGTTGTGAAGATGATTCTAAGAACATTTCTGATGATTATGATAGAGGGACAACTGATACAAGAAAATCCTGGGCTAAATTGGCTAATAATGATTCTGACTGAGAGGCATTCATTCAATAAAAGGTTGATATTGAGATGGGTCAAATAGCGGTGGCTTCTTCTAACAGTAAAGGCATGTTGAAATAGGTTTATACTGATGGATTTGAGTTGGTGATGTCCAGAAAAATGGCGAACTCCCTCTGTTGATTGGTCTGACGGGGTACTAGTGGCCAAGGATGTTGGGTCTTCACTTGTGAGCATTAGGACCAATACATGATTTTCTGAGCTTGCTATTCCAGATTATTTGAAAACATGTTCGCAGAAAGCTCCCTCTGAACCTACTACTCAGGATGGTGCTATTCCTTTCCACGCTGAGGTGCTGAATGCCATCCAGGTTAATGCATAACCTGACTTGCAAGCTGGTGTACATACTTATACAGCCTCCTAACTGCATAAATTTGATGGGGATTCCAAGGATAGCTCACTGGACACCTCAGAAAAACTTCCACCGGGGCCAGAGAATGATGGTTTTAATTTTTTTTCTATGTTAGACTCTATTAACACACCTGAATTTGAATTGATCAATCTTGAGGGTCTTTAGAGTGCAGGTTGTAGTAATCGAAAACATGGAAATTTGCTGCATTCAACTATTTGAAAGGTTCCAATAAATAAATTAACCCTTGATAAAGTTATAGATAATATTTCCAATGAAGATGTACCCACCATAAAAGAGGCTCTGTAGGATGAAATTTAGGATGCAGTGGAGCAACAGATGGAGGTTGTCCCATAACCGGGTACTGATAAGGAAGTTGTCTTGCTTTAGGAGTAGGTGGTGGTCCAGGATGACCAGGTTGTTCAGGATGACCAAAGGCAGACTTAAAATGCTATGGCTTCTCAAGTAGAAGAGTCAGCATAAGAGGCATCATATTTTCATCCAATTCAATGAAAAAGTGGGCGTCACTCAGTGACTCGGGGTGGAAATCAGGGTCAGGGATGGCCAAGGAAGATGTGAGAATTACTTTATATGCTAATCATTTTGAACTACTTTTGTTTTGGTGTTGTCTCCTCTTGACCATTTCTTCCTTGTATCTTTACATTTTCTTTAATATATTTCAGCGTCATGGATCCCAATCCACGGAGGAGCCTCTTTGGTAATGGTCTAATAAGAATTCTTGAAGAGGTTTGAGAAGGCCTAATAGTTATTAAATTCACTCTAAACATATTTTAAGAAAACCAGAATTCATGGTCTAGAGAATGAAAATTTTCAAAATAAATTATCCTATGGTGTAAGATATTTCACCTACGATAATGTGATTTTAGGTCATATAGGATAATTTTCCTAGTATTTATGATATTTGATTTTGAAATATATCTAGTTTAGTGGAGATGAAAAATGGAAATGTAATTTATACAACACAAAGAAGAGTTAGTCACTTAGTAATAATTTTTTTACCATATAAGATAATTTACATACATGCAATAGAATTTATCTATACATATGAAAATTAAAAAATTCAATTTAGAATCAGGAAAACTATATGTGTTTCACATAAGATAATTAGGGTACGCATATTTGAATTTCTTCCAATATATGTAAATTCATCTATGTAGAAGGGAAGTGTCCCATGTGAAAGTAATTTCATCTATGTAGAAGTGAAGATTCTAGTTCATAATATATTTCATCTTCCTATAAATGGAAAATCATATATATGTATGACATTTCATACATCATATGATATTTGACATAAATAAATTATGATTTCTTACTGAATGAAAACTGAGTTTCAAGAATCATGATATTATAAATAATTGAGATGGGATAATTTTTGAGATGATCTTATAAGAAAAAACAACATAAAATAAATATGATCCAATCAAAATGATTATGAGAAACTTTTCCTCAAGCTGGAAAAGTATAAAAATCATATAATGTAAAAAAATTCAATATCAATAGTGATTAAATGATTGTATCTAATTATATAAATTAATGTAGATGAAAATACAAAGAATATTGAATTATATATCAGTGCATATGTTATAATTGAATACTAAGAAGATGAGTTTATGTTGATTTTTTATTTGTTTGTACATGCTCAAACTAAGTGACACACTTGTTTCATGACAAGTTCACATGCTGCAAGAGAGTTTTCTACACAGTAAATATATGTCTTGTAAATTTTTATGCAGTTGTAAAGATTGAAGTGTGGATTGGGATAGTACATTATTAAAATTTGGATAACAATATACACAAAATCATTTATAATAATAAATGAAAAATAATATCAGATAAAGGGATTCATTAAATAGGTGAATTTTTGGAATATCCTTTATACTAAAAATGTGGTAAGAGTAAAATCATGGGTATCAATAAATTAATATTTGATTATACTTATTTCAAAATATTTGATTATTTATCCCCTCTGTATTATATATATAGGTAATGAGAATGAGAAAAAAAATTAATATATGTCACCAAATCATGTCCGAATATGATAAGATTAAGGAGGAAGAAATCAAAAAGGAAGAATGAGATGATGCTTGTTGCAGTAGTAGAAAACTAAGATATTGTGAGAATATATAGTGATATTAATGAATTTAGTGAGCATCAATGAGATCCTATTAACTATATATGTATAAAAAAGGAGGTATATGTGGAGAATCTACTACAATATAAAGATAGAAAGAACAAGATTCTGTTGATCTTGTGGAACATGTTGGGTATCTGAGATAGTAGAAGAATATTGAGAAGCATAACCCGAGGTTGTGAGCATATATTTATTTATCTGATTGGGCTCATAGTATTGATAAGAAAATGTTTATATTACATGTTGTGTATGTTTTAATTTTTTTTATCCTTCAAGTAATTGAGATGTGAGTTGAATAGAGGTCGTGTTTCTTGTGTTTGACTTGCATACTTTAATGCAGTCAAAGTGAAACTGTTGTGAGGAATATAATAATTATTCTATGGGTGAATATTATTCCTAGAATAGGATACTAGTCTACTTCAGGAGGAGTAGGTTATTAAATAACTCATGGGATGTGAGCATAAAGAAATAATAGGAGAAGACCAATTCCCTTCTGTAATATAGGCAACCATGCATGTGTAGTATTTTGTAAACTTTGTTATAGGATGATCCATGAACAGCCATTGTAATTTTTGTTTCCATTATAGCGGAGATTCCATGACTCAATAGTATTTTACATGAAAAGGAATAGGTTTCCCACATTAAGCTCAAACCTAATAAAAATACCATACGTTGATATATTATTTATAGTTATTCATTTCATGGCGTTATATCCTATTAATTAAAACATAAAATATCTTTTTATAAGAAAATATATATTTGTAGTTCAAATATTAAATGGGATAATTTAAACACAATATTAATTTTTTTTGAAAGATTTAACCACACCTAATTAACCCCCCCCCCCCATAGGTGTTTTTTTATGTTGTAATGGTTGCCACGTGTTTCAATGGATCTAACAACACTTGTCAAATACTGTATATTAAATATAGAAATTAAATTTAAGGTTGAAAATGATAGATTAAATAAATCATACATAAACTATAAAATAAGATACATTTAAATGTATTCCTTACACTAGTTTTATATTATACAGATTCATAAATTTTTGTTTATGAATATCACATGAGATTTTTTTTAGACATTTTCCTCTAGAATCTACCCATATTTTGGTACGGTAGCGACAATTGAGATTATGGTGACTGCTTTTCTGACTCTATGTTCTTGTACTACATACTTGAAGAAATATATCTCATTTATACAAGATCACATGAGAGGTAGCTAAATGACATCCCACTTTTGGAGGTACCCACATGTAAATCCTAATCCATCATAATATGAGTGTTATCATTATTTCAACTATGTTATTCTAGTACCACCCAAGGTTAAATATAAAGGATGAAGAGAGTATTGGGTATGAGAGAGCTTCTTCCAAGAATTAATTAGTGATCTTACATCCATCGCGTTGTTTTGGGATTATTTGTAAATCCCTCAAGGTTAATCCTTAGGTACTCACACATTTACACATGGGTTATTACACAAGAGTAAAAGATTTTACCACGTCATGAAACCCATGTATGAATTTATCCAACTACCATTTTTTTTATTCCTATAAAACAACTATTAATGATATCCAACATCTAAGGTATCCATGAATGTTAATATTTATCATCCGGCCACCCAAAAAATCATAGATAGGGCCATGTAAACCACCCCTAAAAATATATAAAGTCATAAATTATGAATTTAATGTGATATTATTCTTTACAACATAGCCAGTCATATGATATGACTCAATGGAATATGGAATACTTTGCAATATTCCTTAGAATTATAATATGACTTATCAAAATTTAACATATAAATAATAGAATTATGGAATATCACCTTAAAGCCATATATTTTCATATCTTTATCTATCACGATGTAATCTAAGATACTTGTAATGGTCTAGTAGGATATGAAATGACTAAGAAACCCCTTAAAGGGTTCCCATATCCCAGTTTCATATCACTTTGGTCAATTGCATGATCATCAGTTACCATAGTTCTAAACAAAAATTAAGGGGAAATAATATGGATTCATTACTTGTAAATTTATTCAATATATTAAAGGAAAACTTATGTGGATTCATTATGTATCTTTGACACATGCCCAAGGTATCACACTTATCTTAGCGCTTATGGAACATGTATAAACCATTAAGAATGGTTTTCAAATACCTACCACATAACAACAATAAAAATCTTAAGTAATTTATTTAGATGAACCAATATCATATAGAAAAAAAATTCAATGAATAAACAATAAATTAGGGGAAAACTGGTCAAAAACTGCGAGACATTAAGAGAAATTAAGAT
Organism: Viscum album; assembly: GCA_963277665.1. Taxonomy (NCBI): domain Eukaryota; kingdom Viridiplantae; phylum Streptophyta; class Magnoliopsida; order Santalales; family Viscaceae; genus Viscum; species Viscum album. Next base: position 1,719,002,166 of record OY728140.1, on the reverse strand, counting down.
CAAATGGATGAAGACAAGTAGAATTTCCTTTAGAAATATGATTGGAATAATACTTATTAAAAGTGAGAAAAAATGATAGATAATTAACACGGAATAAAGGAATATTAACGATTAATATATGGGTGGTTTTTTTAACTTGGGGAGAAATGAGAAGCACTCATTTATTATGTTTTTATAATTTCACTCATTTAGTTGTGTTTTAAAAACACTAAATATGAGTGACATTGTAGAATAACTACATGTATTAAAGTTAAATTCCCCTTCTCATGGTCATATTGTAGTATTATCCTTTAGGTCATCATATAATTCAACACTCCAAGTAGGAACCAAGAAACCCAAACACATAGGCATAGGGCCATATTGTGATGTGACCACCCCCATCATATTGCAATTACCAGGTCAATAAAAATACTGAAAAACAATGGTTTATGAATTTCACTATGATCATGGTATTCTTAGAGCAACATTCCCCATTGTAGTTTAATTTCCCATGATACCAAAATTCTAATCTTTTGCGGCCCACTCCACAGTGCAACCCACTATGTTGTCATGTGATGTGCGACCTGTAGTAGAATTATATCTTGAACCAAGGATGAAACCTCATATGCTAACCCTCAACCCACACCATTTCCTCTTATATCTCAAAACCAAAAAATAAACATTTTTTGTAAAAATTTAAGAAACCATATACCTAAACATATGTAAGGCCATAAAAACTCCCCACCGCATAAAATCTCTTCCACATGTTGCATCAATATGAATCATTATTAAAGTATCACATGATAGATGGGGAATGCGAAATTTTTTTGTTATATCATTTTACAAACTACAAACCATGTGTGTGGGTAACACGATAAGAATCTTCCAGTGTGAGATAAATGGTGCACCATAGGATTTTCATCACATGTTCATTAATTACGAACACTATAAATTCCTTCCAACCCTCTATTATACACCTAAAAATTCAATAAATAAAAAAATTAAATCAAAATAAATTAACAAATACACATTTCACATTTTTCTATAGTGAACTAAGGCAAACTAAAATAAGGGTTGGTTATACACCCACCCACATCCTACCCATTGAGTCTTCATAATACAATCTCCTATCAACTATGACCATTATAAATAAAATAAATCAAAATCGATCTCTAATACCACATTCTTATGATTCAACTATAGCTACCCCTGACATAGTACATAATCCATCCAGTGATTGGTCTCAAAGGGCATTTCTGGTCACTACGTACTGGAAACTAGTGCATTGGAATCATGGATACACTTTTGGGAATCACTATATGAAATATTACCTATACCAACTCATGTGTACCAACGGTTCGTAAAAACAGTTTTTACAAACTATTGGTATAGGTACCCATTCCCAACGGTTTTTCCAAACCTTTGGAAAAGGCCCACTTTGAGTCCACATTTCCCAATGGTTTGGAATAACCGTATGGAAAGGGTATGGATTTCCCAATGGTTTTTCCAAATCGTCCAAAAAACCCACTTTGAGACCACTTTTCCCAATGATTTGGAAAACCCATTGGAAAAGGGTATGTATTTCCCATTGGTTTTCCAAACCATTACACAAAGAACACTTTTAGATTACTTTTCTCAATGTTTCGAAAAAATCGCTGTGGAATCCATATCCTTTCCAAACGGTTTTGCCAAACTATTTGGAAAATCCCACTTTGACACAAATTTTCCCAATAGTTTGGAAAAATCATTGGGAAAGGGTATGTATTTCCCAAATTTTTTTCCATAATGATGGGAGATGACCATTTTGAGACCACTTTTCCCAAAGGTTTAGAAATCCCGATGGGAAAGGGTGGGTACCAATCCCAAGGGTTTTCAGAATCACTGGGAAAGGTACAGTTATTTTTTATGAATTTTTTTGTCAAATATCATCAAATAAATCAATATATAAATTACATATATATATATATATATATCTAAATATATTTACAATGGTAATTATAGGATTGTGGTAATGTCTTTGATATATAAGCCACAATTTGTGGGTTCAAACCTCATCTATAATTTTTTTTAATTTAGCAATACCAATAGTTTGGGGACCTATATCAACAGTTCCAAACCATTGGTATAGGTAATTTTTCTATTAGTGAATGATTATTTCTAAAATAAAAATCTATCATCATGACAATCCCAACTAAGAACCTGAAATAACCTTGTTATATATTAGATATTCATAAAATCAAATAAGAAAATCTACAAAAAATAACTCCTCAACATGTAATAATATAAATGAAATTTCAAAATAAACCATTAAAAAAGAACATTATTTAAACAAAATTCATATCTTTAAATAAAAAAACTCTGTATAAATATACAATTCAATCCATAATAAGATAAAGTGTAATTTTATGGTAATCTATTATGTTTTTAAAAAAGGATTTGCCTAAAATAAGAATGAAAACCAAATTATACCAAAAAAACATTTACCCATAACCTTGTGGAATGTTGTCTAACTACTAGCATGTCACCTCTACCAAACCTGAACACAACTAAAATGAATATATCCCACCTCCATGTTATTCCATTATTTTTACCGTATCTGTTAAAATAAGTTATAAATACACCTAATGTGTGTAATAATAACTAGACCAATACGATCCCACCATGTGTGATCCTAAATGTAACCATAGAACCCTAAAAGTGTTCCATGAGAAACCATTTTATATAATTCAATAATTCTATTTTTAAATTAATCATATGAATATACTATTTTATTTTTCATTAAAAAGTGTCAAGAAATAATAAATTTAATAATGAAATTCATGTTCCATGTAAACATGTATCCCAAACTATGAATAACGTGATATAACCTAGGGATAGTTTAGTACAGGAACAAAAAGATCCTCATAGTAATATATATCAAAAAAATTCAATTTGTGTGCAAGTCACAAGATGGATTGACATTATAACTAGATAGAATATTATAAATAGTCTGGGATCATTACCTAGTATATACTAATCCTAAGATCCTTACAGAGTCACCAAAGGCTTCTATGCGGTATATAAATTATAAAATAATTTTATTCTATTTTCAAAAAAAATATAAAAATATTTTCTTATTAAAAATAAAAAATTTATTAAACACATGATAGGAATCATAAAAATAAATTTTTAGAACATTAATTACTGATAAATTTAATTACTAATGTTAAAATTAAAATACTATGAAAAACTATAACATATAGGGTAGTCCTAAAATATGGAATAAAATTCTCTAAAACAACTTAATTTTTTTTTTGAAAATCAAGAACATATAATTCTTCAAATAAAGGAAGTGTATAGAACTATCTAACTTAAAAAAATAAAAAATCTAACTCATGGTGGTAATCCACTATATAAGATAATAGAATTCCCAAACATCAAGAACCATTACCATTAGGTTTGGGTGTCTTGAACCCAAGGTCACCATGACCATAGGCAAAGAAAACCCCTGGAAGGACAAGTGAATAGAATAATATTGGAGACCAAACCCCCTTCCTTGAGTATAATTTAATGAATCATTATGAAAAATAAACTAGAATAATATAGGATTGATGTAGAATAAATAAATTCATTGATGAAGACCTATATGGTTTTAATGGGAGTGAGTAAAGAAAAATAAGGGTTAAATTGGGTAGGGTTAGAAGAGTAATGTAATGTTTTTAATATTCTAATGAAGATGCATGGTTTAGGAAATCATCTAGGTTTTGTGTGGTCAACACTACGATGTAACCCCACATGCATAAAGATAATTTCATAATTTAGATGCATGTTTTAGGAGGTCATGCATCAACCATGTGGTAGTTGTTTAGAAGGAAATGAGGATATGTAATATTTTAATCATGGTTTCCCATTGATTTGTAATATAATATTACCATAACTATGAACTAACCATATGGTTTTAATTTATACACACGGTAATTCTGCACAGTTTCTATTGGATGCCTATTATATTCCAAATAGTTTCCCCTTAACCATGAAATGATTACATGCCTTACTTATTATGTATCATCCCACACATACATAAGGTTTGTCTACATAGTTGTATCACATTATTTAGGATACCATTAGCCAACCATTCCTAGTCTACTGGAATGTTACCTTCCCATTCACGTGGTCTTGGTGCATGGTTCTCACTAAATGTGTGCTAATCATAGAGCCAATTATACTACCCCATTACTTTAATAATATAAAATTAATAAACCCAAAATGAATAGATAATAATAAAAATAATAATCAATAAATATTAATATATTTCAGGAAAATTATATTATAGTTGTGACAATTCTTCCCTTCATATCACTTTATACCACTAGAATGTTATCTCGAATATAAAAGACCAATGAAAGGACAAGTCCATTTCTCCCTAATATATCATGAGAATCACCCTCATACTTTTATAATACCAAAATCAATGCAATATATTTCTCACAAAACACTTTATTCTAGGATTCATCCATTCTGATTGGTTTCTCTATCGCAAAGACATCAAACTATGGCTCTAACTCAGCGCAATTCAATTGATGAGAGGGATCATCTTGATATATATTTAACTAAGATATATTCAATAAAATACTTATTTACATCATCTAAAGATGAAATTATAATTTTTATGCATCTTTTTTATGCCCTCAATGATATTAATGGATCAGACATACCTCTGTGTGAGTTATCATTTCTTACCAAGTCGTCAGATACCTAAACGAGGTGATACCTTTGAGAACATTAGTCACCAACTAAAATCACCAATGGATAAATATAAATATTGATATATGATTTATGGAGGATTTTACCCATCAATAATAATTATTAAATAATAATAATCTTATTATATGTCTTTGGAATGATGCCCGGTCTTACTAGAGAAGACACTCCCACCTTATTCAAAAAGAGTGTAGAGTGTAATGGATGACCAAATAAGGCTATCAATGTAACCACTATAATATAATAAAAATAGGTATTATTATAATTGATCTTAAAGAGTTCTATATGGGTATCATACAATCCTCAAAATTTTATTAACCAACCACAAAGTATGTCCTCTATAATCTATATTTCACTCTCTATCTTCCCATCCATCCATGGATAATATGTCATGCACCACTTCACATGGGATACCATCACCTTTTTGAGGAATTTCCAAAATTGGGATATGAATTAGGGCTATGTATATGAAATTATAGAATAATAAACATTATTAAATTTTATGATCTCCTACGCATAAACCCTCTCAAGATCCTCTAATTTAGTGTTTTCTTTAATCTGAATGAAATGATCTAAATTATTCAGTTGTTCAGTCAAATCCTAGGTAAAATTATTTCCCTAAAGAGTAATAGGTAACTTAGTAATAGAATATAGGAATATCACATCCCATTTACATGAGGAGATAAGAATAGGTTTATGAAATACATAGGTATTATTGTGATCTATTTTAAAGTATTAATAGGTTTATCATTATGACATGAAATCATCTATGTTTCATCTCATCCTACGAAATTAATATTAGTGTATCATGTTATAATAAATTTTGTAGGATTTGGTGTGGACCACCCAATTAGATCGATAACAATAATTCAGTATGTTTTCTCTCATGGATAAAGGAACCACATAATGGCTCTTGAAATTGATAATTTCATTAGATGATAGAGACCACTCACTAGTGTTCACCCAACCATATATAGTACTTATGATATTATGAAGCTCTTGACCCTCTCATTAATTTTAATGAATAAGTCTAAGGGTAAAATGTTATAATTGGATGTTATTAAGAAACATGATCTCCTTATCTTCCTTCACTTCTAAGAGAATATTTGTAAAAAAAATATAAATATGCTACATTAATCGCTATATTCTTCCATGGATTGTGATGAAAACATCCTACTACCAGAATTACTGACCACATATCTATTTTCTAATGTGTAAAATAGGAACAAATCTGAATTCTGAAGGTATTCTACCCATATCCTTCACTTTAGATTCAATTTCTATTTAGATAAAATATAAGTCAAGATCCAATGATTAATATACATTGTAAATTTGTCACTAATATGATATTACTACAACCATATGAGAGAATGTAAATCTACTAGGACCTTAGGTTCACGGGTTGTGTAATTCTTTTCATGTGGTCAAAGCTGACAAGAACCATACACCACCACATTATCACCCTATATAATCAAAAAACATTGTCCCATATATAATACATTATAGTAAAATAAATATTCATTTTTAGACAAAGATATATCTAAAATATGATTGATATCAGACATTGGTTTAACTCGTTAAAAGATGTGTGGCATTATGGGCTCTAAAGAAACATCACCCCTTTGTGATTGAGGGTATAGAAACGAACTTCAATCCAGAATAATATCTTAACAAATATTTTGTAGTATCCTACTAGACCCAAAAAAACATATGTATATCCACAAAACTATTCATTTATTCTAAATAAATAACAGCCTTAACCTTCTTAATATCAATTAAAATGCCTCATTTTAACACCACTTGTCCAAAGAAATTTACTTCTAAGATCCTAAAAAACACACTTCAATAATGTTTCATAATGGAAATGATCATAGAGACTTTCCAATTAAATCCACAAGTGATACACATTCTCTAGGTTGTATTTAGAATAATCCAAAATATCACTCATGAATACCTTTAAGGAGTTGATGTATCAATGAAATATCTAGTTTATAAGTACAATAAATACAATAGGATAATTGATAAAACCAAATGGAATCATTAGGTATTCAAAATTAAAAAACCATTTTAAAAATTCATTAGAATATCATACTCCTTCACAATGAGCTGGTGTTATCCTGATGGGAGATAAATATTTGAGAACTACCGCACCCATTTCAATTGTTGAAAGAGGTATTAAGTGAATGAAAATTGGTATTTATTCTTGATAGTAACATGGTTTAAATTCTTGAAACTGTTGTATAATAAAATATTTCTATCGGTTTCCTTATAAAATATTACTAGAGCAGCCCAAGGAGATACATTGGGATGAATAAACCCTTGGATTATAAATTACCTAGTTGAATATGAAACTCATTTAATTTAACTGGTTACATATGATATCAAGGCAATGAAATTGTGAATTCTTTGGGAACTCAAAAATATAAAACATGGCTTCCTTCTCAAGAGTTAACCCAATGAATCTTTCTAGAAATAGTATATTAGAATCACTGGACAGAGGAGGAAAATTTCTATTAAATCAATATTCATTATCCCCTACTAGAAGAGATGATATCTAACATAACAACCAACTGACTTTGGGAATAGAATCTTTAACAAGATTAGACCACGGGTCATATTCTCCTTGTAATAAATGATAACACCGATTTAAATAATTAAAGTTCACTCTTCAATGATAAAAATAAAAATTGGATTTAAAATTGGAAATCCAATCCATACCAAAAATAATATAAGTATCATATATCAAAAAATGAAGTTTTGATGATTCATCCACCTAGGATATAGAGACAATGCACACTAGATATTGGAATCCTTGCTTTCTCTCCTTCCCAAGAGTTGTAAGTATTTCTATAAAATGTGACATAAATTCAAAATGATTATTTAATAAATACATGACATGAGAAGATATAAATGATTTATATGAATCTATATCAAATAAATACATTTCCATATATGATGTAATAATAATTGTACCCCACAGAGTTATTAGTAATGCATAAAATTTAAAAGACACTTTCTCCATTATACGTAATAATCTTTCTTCAGAATATGCCTGGATCCTACTACCAAACTATTTATTAGAACTCAATTGAATCTTCATATAGGATAATTTGCTTCTACATCCATGCTCATATGATTTGGATCTCATTTATTTGGAATCATCCAATTTACTTGAGATCCCGTTGGAGATGAGGAACCCTCCCCAATTCTTGATAATTGATTAGTTATAAAAACAATTTTAAGATGGACCACATGCCCACATGTGTGGCTAGTCTTGGGGGCCTCTAGGAAATATGGTTTTATATTCCCAAGCCTACCTTATTTATGGATGATAATTGATTTTCTCCCAATTATGGTGGATGATATCGAATGTGAACCATGCCTTAATCCACACCTACCTCCATTTTCTGTTTTTCATGATTCCTCTTACGATTAACAAAAATATCTTAACCTCCAATGAGAATGAATGGAGCATCAATCAGCCATGATATCTCACATTGGTCTATTTATACCATCTAATCTTGTTCCACCACTTCTTCATATATGGGGATATTTAATAAGTGGATTTAGGATCAGTTGGAAAGCTATAGGCCCATTTTAATCAATCAGGATTTCAAATTATTATTCGAAACAATCTTGAGGGTGAAATGGGTGATCTTGAAAAAATATTTTCACACTCCATGAATATTTGTTTACCTAATTTAAGAACACAAACTCTCAAAATTTTTATAAATCCATATTATCTAGATAGAACTATTAAGTTAATATAAATTTTTCGCCTTTCTACTTAAGATTCCCATGTAGCTTAGCTTATAAAATATACTCACAACATTTACATCTATTAAATTCAAGTAAAAATACTACACCCATCACATTGAAGGGTTATAGGGTCTCTAATAATTCAAAAATCCTTTCAATATCTTATAAATAATTATATAACTCGTGAGGATTGTTACTTCCTAGAATATATGGAGGCAGGTGGAAAATAAACTCCTAAGCCCAATTGTTATCTTGGATTAGACATAGACTATCTTTATAGACAAATAAATGTAAAATACCACAACCTAGACCATGGATCGAATGATTCTCACAACGATCTCAATCAAATTTTAATACAACAAAGGAGTTTCTAAGGGACAGTTATTCATAGAACACTTTATAGGGTTTACAAGAGATCTTCAGGGGTGGGGTTATAATACTACATGAAATCAAATAAGAAAAAAATACCATAAAATAGGTAAATATCATCAATTAAAACCATAAAAATTGTCGAAAAACTATAAGAGTAACATATAAAATAGAAAAGTTACAAAAATTATCAAAATTCCCATTGTGAATGGTTATTCCATATGGTTTATAATAACATGATTTGACTATTTGTCTCTTAGTAGGAGAATAGAGCCAGTAGCCTAGTTTGTTCATACATTTTTTTAAAAGATTCACCAATTTTTCATAGAACACAATGGGTCTCCTATAATATGGTTAGCATGGTTTATTGAGTGTTCTACCACCCGTGTGCCTTTATTGTGTGCCCTATAAATTCCCCCCCAATCCCCAATTATTCAACACATAATTATTTAAAATATAAATACAAATAAAAATACCATACAAATTACTCATTTCTCAACATTCCATGGAGAATTTAGGCTCTCTAAAATAAGTGTTTGTATGGAATCCACTCATAACAAACCCCTCAAGTCCTGAAAATCCTATCTCATATCTACATTGACTTTTCCAAATAACATAAATCAAAACTAGTCTCCAATACTAATTTTTCATGATTTATCCAAGGTTACACCTTAAAAAGTACATAATTTTTTCTATAGAGAGATCAAAGATAATTACTGATCGGAATAGTATGAAAATAATTATTTTGAATCAAGGATGAACCTTTGGGAATGGTTTTCCCCAAAATAATGAACTAAAATCAAGAGGGTCCCAACCAAGACCCGCCATGTCCTCTCCATATATTGGTGATTCATGCTCTCAAAAAATAAGAGACTATAATAATTAACTCATCAACATAACTCAATATAAATTAAATATTAAAATAAACCAAGAGAAGATGAACATTATATAAAAAATTCCCACTAATGTTATTAAAATAAGAACTAAGTGTAAATATACAATTTAATACAATAAAATTAAAATTGGAGTGCAATGGAAATCTATTAAATAATTATAAAATGATAATTGTACAATAAGAACCAAAATTATAATATATCAAAATAATTTCGTCCCATATCTGTTTGAAAGAATGGATGACTCAAACGATGTCAACTACACTGTACCCAAACACATGAAAAATCATTATACTTACCTCTATGAAGTTATTTTCCTTTTCTAGGATCCTAGTGTTTTTTACTGAAACATCTCAAAAAAATTAGGATACTAGCTAGAGTGTTATACTAAACAATTGTAATATCTACTATATAGACTAGAATCTCAACATGGGATTATTTGATAGGTAGAGTTTCATTATTACCTAGTGATTACTTTTCCTAGGTCCCCTACCTAAGAACATTGGGTTCCCATGAGTCACAATCATTATTAATGAATTACAATTTATCTATAAAACCATCTTATGTGTTCATATTATTAAAAATAAGTCTTTTCCCAGCAAATGGTAGGAATCATCAAAACCCATTTATGAAACATAAATTTATGATCACATTGATTACTAATATTAGAAGTAAAATACAAGAAGCAATTATAAAATATATAGTTGTCTTCATTGATGGTATAAAATTCTTTAAAACAATTTAAAACAAAAATTTTGAAAATATATAACATATGATTCTTAAAAAAATGGAATTTCACTAAACCACCTACCTTAAATTGATAAAACATTTTTCTAATAGTTAGAATACACTATGAATGATGGAGAAATGAAATAAAATCAAGAACCTATTCCATTAGGTTCTGCTGGCTTGAACTCAGTTCCACTAGAAATATAAGAAAATAAGAAGTCTAAAAAGAAAAATAGAATATAACTACTAAGGATAATTAAAACAAATTACATGACGATTCTCTAACGAAAATTGGGAAAAATTCACTAAAACTAAGTAGAAGGGGAACGAAATCAAACAGTTCAACGCCTATGACATGAATGGTTTGAATAAGGGATATGAAAGTGAAATAAGGGTAAAATCTAGTAGCGGTAGAAAATTAATTCCATATTTTTATTTTTCTAAGAATAACACATGGTTTCGTCACATAATTTAGGAAAAAATGTGTCGACCATACAATAAGAACTGTAAAATATACCCAAAATTTAAGGATATATGCAGAGTTTGGATGCACGATTCAGATTACTCTGAAGTAACTGTGTGGTTTCTATTTTGACATAAGTACCCATAAATAATTTTTCCATGTTTTCTCTTTCTTACCAATGTTATTAAAAATAGTTTACCCTTACCTTACATCAATATTCATGCTCACTTCAGTCATAAGAGTAGGTTGTATGGTCATTATTGGAAATGTATGATTTTCCACATGGATTCCTATTAATAATTAAATTTCCTTAATCATTACTTACAATATATTAGCTCACCCATGATTAAGGGTAGTCTATATTGTTTTGTTACATAGTTTATGAAACTCCTAGACAATCATGAAATCAATAATGGATATCTTCCCTTCCCTTTGAATAGTCTAGTTACACAATTAGTACTAAATTTTTGTTAACCATGCTACCAATTATTTTTACCTATTACTTATAATAATTCAATATAATAGTCTTAGAAATAAGAAAAAAAATATAACAACCAATAAATAATAAATCTTGTACATGAAAATGAAATTTTGGGTGTATCAATCTTTATAAAGAAGCTCATCAACTTCCACTGACTACTAGCCTCACAAAAACATAAGTATATTCATTTTTAAATAGTGTATAATTAATTATGTTACCTTTTCTATGGGTATATGTCGTCTCAAATTGAAAATGAAAAAGATACTTGACCATAATTATTTATTAAAGGTTCAGGTCACATTGTGGAAATGTATACTTCAATATCCAATTGTCTATAGACACCACAATAATCTCATCAATAGTGTATTGAAACTAACATATTAGTTTTTCACTACTACTTCTAATTTAAAATAATGAGTTATATACTTACGCTCATGCATCATTAGATATCTAGATCTATAAAAAACTACTCACCCATCCATTATTAACATGGCTCTAAGTATATCCTTGGATACATCAAAATAATATGGATAATATTTAACTGACTCAGGTAAGGATATGATCATCACAGAAGTCAACCGCACATTAACTTTGGGAAGGATATCTCATAAGGGGCCACTTGATCTTCACACCATTCCTGGTTATAGTTCTATTTGATACTACAAATTATGATAAATCTTGAATTAATCACCTATAATAATCTATAAATATTAGGATTTAATGAATCTCAAATCTGTTCATGGCTCACACCAATGAAAGAATGAAATCAACATTCTTATGCCTCACTAATGTTCAAACCATTGATACCACATTCCATAAAAAGTTAAACTCAATGATGTAATTCTAAAACATTCAAATCATATAATAGTTTTCTTAGTAAAATATATAAATTTTAACCATGATCCTCCCATGACTTAGAGTATACAAAAGTATCATCAATAAATATGACCATAAATGAATCCATATTTGGATGGAAAATCATACTCATTAGGGAAATAAAACTGATGGTTCATTAATTATTTCTAACAATAGGAAAATATACTTACATAGGACACACCCACTCTTAAAAGTATTATAAGGAATATCAGAAGTCCTCTCCCAAAACTAATGATAATCTAACCTCATTTAAATCTTGAAAAACAACATCGATTCCCTCAAATTGTTAAATAGGTCAACTATATAAGGGAGAGGATACCAATTTTTTACCATCACCGAGTTCAACCTTTGATAATCCAAACAAAAGAATAATGAACTATATATCTTCTTATAAAATAACGTAGGATCACCATAATGGTAGTTGCATGGGTGAAAAAATCTCTTCACCTAATGATTATATATCTAATAATTTATCTACCGAATAATTACAAGATTCTTATTTTATGGAAGAATAATCATGGTATATGTACCAATTATATTTTTTGGGTGAAGAATACCACTTTTTTAGGTGAAAATCCAATTAAGAACTTAGGAAATATAACATAGAACTAGTTATTTTTTTTGGAGATAATGATGAGCAGGAATTCTCACCACCCAAAACAATACATGAAAATTATGAAGAGATAGTTTACATCAATCAATGGTCAAGTATCGAATGTCCTTATTATAAATATCACTTCCCAACCAAGGTATAATAGTCATCCTTAGAAAATGTAAATGATACCCATAGATCATAGAAGTCGATGTGTTATCATTACTAGGTCACCAATTACATCATAGTTATCACATAGAATCTATGAATCTCTAAAACAAAGAAATATCAATGAATACAATATTAATTAATCATAAGGGTGATCATAGAACATTGTTAAATAACCAATGATCTCACCCCTGGGGGAATATCAATAGACATCATCCAATATAAATACTATATATTCAATCCGAAACCATTAGGAAATTGGGTAGACTTAAGTGATTGTGAAGTGGCTATATCAAAAAAACAAAACAAAATTAAGGGTGTGTAGTATCCATGAATCGGTTTTTCCACAATGAAGTGGGGGTTTAATTTGTGATACTATATCTTTATAATTTCTTCTCTTTGAAATAAAACTCTATTACTTACTATAGTCTAATCTTGAAGATAATTTTTTTACTAGGTTCACCCCAAAGATGGGAAACAATGTCATTTCTGTGGTCAGGATAAACAGAGCCACATATTCTGCACTAAAAATAAATTACCAATTATAAATGGTTTAGTTAGGTATCACCCTAAAACTATGGAAGGTAGGAATCAACTATTTCCTAATTCAATGTCTCCAAACAAAAATGATTATACTAGTTCACACTAATTTAAAAAGAAAATAAAAAACCGCTGAGAAAGATTTCATGTCGCTCTTACAACAAAATTTTTATCTTTATATTTTAGCCTCATTAATAAGATGATACTACACTTTATCATAGATTCTAGAGTCCCTATAGCTGAATATCAATGTACTATGTCACAAAACTATCTAGTACAAATAATTCATACTAATACTTCTTTTGGATATACTCTTTAACAACTCAATCCCATGAAATACTCAAATTATTTGAAGAAGGATAATTTTGTTTATTATTCCTGAATTTAAGTTTGAAAACGAACCTTATGTGTATCTTGTAACATCTTGTGCAATTAAAATTATTTACAAGTTTTCTCTTCATATATTTTCTCACATTCATCATACTATTTCACCTATATGTATCAAAAATCTCAAACATTGTTCCAATAAGTCGTCTCCATGTATAATCAACACACGCTCTTCTCAGTACATGTCAATACACTGTCCTTCACTCCACATGAAAATATTATATGTTGTGAAAAAAATTTATTCATGAAAGGATCTCCACACAACAATTTCATCATGAAAATAATTGTATGAGACATATAAAACAAGCTACACATAAACCAGGTTTGGATGATCACATGAGTTCTCCATCCGATTTGCACAATCTAGGGAAGTTTTTATGTCAAGAAAACCCAAATAGATTTTAATAACACTATTTATTGCAAAGAATCATTAAGAGTCTTTAACACCTATTGAAGGACCATGGGATCTTCTCTTCTCCTTTTCCAAAAAAAACCAGGATGAGAGATTCAAATTTTATTTTACTATTTTATTATGATTCTCTATTTCCCTAAAAAGATATCATATCATAGTATATCAATAAAAACATCTCAGAAATTCTGAATTTTATATTAATAGGTGATGTGTACTTCCTTAGTTCATGTGCACTACCTCACATTAGTGACATTGAGAAACAAATTAATCGTATAAATTTTTTTAATACATTGTTTATCTTCGATTTGATATTGTTTTCATCATATAAATGATGTTCCATGTGAATTGGAGAATATTCGGGTTATCAGAACACAAAAAATTTTCTCCAAAGCTTCAACTAGATCAATTGGTTAACGCTATATGGAGATCTAGTTGAGCAGCATATATCTGATGAGGTTAAATGAAGGAGACTACATGGTTGGGCTGATCAGATGGTCTAAATTTATCTGATTAGAATATTCATATTCTATACATGCTTTTAATATATGTTGAACAATATCCACACAATTTTAATCCCTCATCGAAATGGAATTCAAACACATGTTCCTTTTTAATACAAGTCACATCATAAACTGGATATAATTGGTTACCGGTCTTCTCCCATGATACGTTGGCACCTCCCTATAATAGAATCTTCATCTGTTTTTTGTCTCTCCCCATACGGTGGATAACCACTACTCTCTTATTCTCTTATAAACATTCTTTACAGACCTCCTGCATCCTTGTTGTCATGGACGAGGTAGAACCTTCCCACCTTCATAGTGGTTGTGGGTCCCATAGCTGGCTACTGTGTGGTTGGATATTTTTCGATATACATCAATTAAAAAATAGTATCCAAATTCCCAATGAATATAAAAGACAAATCCTTTTAAAAAATTATATTCAGATCCGTCTAAAACATTCACATGTAAATTATTTCTTGTTGGGACCAATGTTTTATTCCCAATAATAACTTACACATGTCTTTTAGAACTTTATACTATCTATACCATCATCACATTAATGGGTGATAACAAATACAAAATCAACAAAAATTAATAGGTTCTTATATATCCCCATTTGGATTTTTTATCAACATCAAAAATTCACTTCAAAAATACATCGAATCATAGAAATATAATCTAGAACAGAATTTCATCTCTCAATGGTGACTTAGATGAACTACCCTTAAAATTTTACACCTAGTACCCCTTTTCAAAATTACCATAGATCTAGATTCACAAAATATAAGAAGATAATTATTTATTAATCTCCCCCTTGATATCATAATCCAAATCATAGTGGGTATACCCCCAACACTCTCTAATTCATAGGTTATTGATGAACATGGAGTTTCAATCTCAGTTCCCCAAATCATTATCTTATTGAATATATAAACATTTTGAAACATTCTGTAAAAATGTATTATAACATAACATCTAAATTCTATACTTTTTCCTTGATGAAATTATATTTATTATCTATTTGTTTTGATTTGGAACGTTTCACTGGGTTTTTTGAGAGATTAATTGTAATTTGATTGTGACATGAAATTTTCAATTGTCTTTCAACATTCACATTTATATTATCAGGTTGATATTTCATCCATAACATTTGAGTATAATAGTTAGTAGAAATAATATACTTGGAGTAAGGTGTACATTGAGTCATTGAATATTGTTTCATACTATGCCAGCAGAAAAAATTTCTACGATAAAGAAAGTACCTTTTGATGTTGATTTGTGATCATTAATGTTTCTAGACCAATCAACATCAGTTGTCACGACCCGCCCTCGGGGTCCGTGTCGTGACTACCCCAAGCCCACCTTCCATAGGCCAGGGGCTGACGACTAGCACCAAGGCGTAAATCCCAGTAAAAAGGGAAGGCATTTCCTTTGAAAAGTAAACAAACACCACAGAGTAAGCAAGAGGATAAGTAAACACTGAGTAAAACATAGTACAACTGAAGTGCGGAAAAGTAAATGGGCCAGTATACAAACCCAAACTGAAAGTAAAGTACAAATCGAAAGGGAAAACAGCAACTATAAAGTAAAATCCGCTACACCGAGCTGTCCACTGGTAATCCCACCTGAAGGGTGGGTACAGATAGCTCCACTGCTCCTCGGGTCCCGTCGTCCGCTCCGAGCACGTCTCGCCCAGTGGTCCACCTCCAGGTACCATCCTGCTCTGCAATCCTCAACCACGATCAACACTGTCCGTCGTCTGAAACCAACACAACGTAGTATGGGCATAGCCCGTGCAGGGGTGAGTATAACGATACTCATTAGGGACCCTGAGACCCTCAAGGTCTCACTAAAACCAACAATGATAACCACAAGAAGATCTCAACAGATAACCTCTACTTAGGTATATGCCCATACATATACCTAAGTTATCAAGTAACCCATCTCAATCATGAGGAAACACAAGGATTGTGAAAACAACGGATAACCACTACCCAGGTATATACCCATACATATACCTAAGTTATCAAGTGACCCATCTCAATCATGAGGTAAACACAATGGTCAAAAGTCTCAGCTCAAATCAGGATTTTCATTAACGAAACCGTAACTACTGAAGAGCTCCATCTCTGGAGTGTACAGTGGTCCTGTCACGACTCCGAGGTACTGCTCACTAACCTAAGACTCCTGAGGTGCTCCTCCTGACGAGTATCGTGGGCCAGCTGCTACAACCAAGCCCTCCCATGTGCCGCTACAACCAAGCGCACCTCTGTCGTGGGTCTGCCGCTACAACCAAGCGCTCACATGTGCCGCTACAACCAAGCGCACCTCTATCGTGGGTCTGCCGCTACAACCAACCGCTCACATGTGCCGCTACAACCAAGCGCACCTATGTCGTGGGTATGCCGCTACAACCAATCGCACCCCTGTGCCGCTACAACCAAGTGCACCTCTGTAACACACTGGGTCGTCCGATCAGCAGTCGTCGGGTCTCAGTCAGCTACACGGTCTCCGTACTCTGCACGCTCGTCACCTGGAGGGTCTGCTCCACGAGCTACAGGTCGATACTCCAAGTATCTCAAAGTCCCACGAAGAAGAATCTCAAAGGACCGTCTCATCATAGGGGTCTCAACGCAACAGACGACACGTCAATCGGACGCCCGGTCTGTGAGTTACTCGCCTTTTCGCCCCAGGGGCCCGGTTGGTTTCGTGTGCGAACCAATCTGGCCGTAACTCAACTATACCCCCGAACACTCATAGGGTATACTCATAGGGACCGTTTCTCAACGAGATCACCAACACCGCTGACGGTTCGTCAAACGGACGTTCTGTCAGAAAGGTATCAGCTTTTCCGTTCCAGGGGCCCGGTTGGATTTCGGTGCGATCCAACTCGGCCACTATCCAAATGTATCCAAAACATGGGCAGAGGATGCCAAAAGTTTCGTCTCATCAAGTGGAATGCAACGGGATAGACGGCGCATCAATCGGACGCCCGGTCTGTGAGTTATCGGCTTTTTCACCCAGGGGCCCAGTTGGTTTTTAAGGAAAAACCAACCCGACTGTACTCCACCTGCGTCCAAACCTCGGGCGGAGTATGCCAAAAGATCTGTCTCACTAAGAGGAACTCAACAAATCTGACGACACGTCAATCGGACGTCCGTAGCTCAAGATATGAGCGTTTCCGCTCCGAGGGCCCGGTTGGTTTCGTGTACGAACCAACACGGCCGAACTCAAAGTATTCTGAAACTTTGAGTGCAATATACCGAATCAACCGTCTCGATCCAAGGATCGCATCACCGCTGACGGTTCTTCAATCGGAGGTCCGTAGCTCATGTTATGGGCAAAAGACCGAAGTCGATTCGAAAACGGGAGGTCCGGGTCCGGGCCGACCCGGCCCGACCCCCCCTGGGTCGGCCCAAATCGGGTCAACCTGAACCGGGTCGACCCGACCCGGGTCCGACCCGGCCCGGCACGGCGGCGCGGCCGGGGCGCCGCTCGGGTTCCACGTGCGGGGTGCAAGGTCCCCGCTTTCCTCTGCTGGCGGCGTGGCTGGATGCCGCGCCTCGGATCAAATGCCCCCCCCTCACGTGGGGGGCCTGCCTTTGAAAAAAAACGGGGGGCGCTGCCCCCCCCCCCCTTTGAGAAACCGGCCCCCTTCATTATGGGGGGCCCATTTGGTTGGCCGGGGGAATTTAATTCCCCCGGTTTTGCACCGTCCCGGCCGGCCCGACCTGGCCAGCCGGCTCTTCTCAACGGGGCCGGCATGGGCCAGTCCGCTTCCATCTTCCGGCACCGGCGGCCCGGTTGGCCGCCATTCATCACGTCCCGCCACGGCCGGGAACCGGCCGCGCCCTTCATCGTCCGGCGTGGTGCGACGGCACCGCAGCCGTCCGCCGCGGCCCCGCTCCGGCCGTGGCGCCTTCAATTACCTTCGACGCGGCGCGACGGCATCACATTCATGATAATCTTTCCACGGCGCGGCACGACGGCGCTGCGCAATATTTTCCATGTGATTCCCGCGTGGTGAGACGGCACCACGCCATCTCGTTTCATCCGCAAGAAAAATAATATTCAAAAACAAAGGAGGGGGGATTCGGCCGTGTTTGTGCGGTCCGCCCCGCCTCTCATTAGACGATAACACTTAAACATTTATCCTCAAGTTTGTCACGCTAGAACCAAGAACGAGAATAAATAAATAATCAACAACAAACCCCTACCTCGGTTTCAACAATGATGTTTGTCAACGTCCCGCGGAAGACGAGCATCGCAGAAAAAGGACATCGATGTCGTGAAGCGAGGATTCGAAGCTCTTTGATGGCGATTTTGTCACGGGAAACCATCGCGGAAGAGATGACGCAGAAGGAGACGTCGTCGGTGTCGCGGGTATGGCGTCGCGGAAGACGGTTCCTGAGAACGTGGCGTTCTTCGTCGAAGTCCGAATGTTCTTCACGTTCTTCACCAATGTTTGAAGAAGAAGGAGAGATTTCTTCAAAACCTCTCAAGATGGCTAAGGAGACCAACCAAAATAAAATAAGCTAAGGCTTATTTTATTCACACAATTATCAATTTGAATTTCAAAGGTTTGAAATTCAAACAATTCAACTCCATTAATTAACCATGTTGTCATGTTCATTAAAAGAGGAGGTTAAGGGAGTTTTAAAAAAAGGTGAAGAGTTAGGGTTCGTGTGGGCCCCACCACACTTAATCCTCTCAAGGGAGGTTAAGTGGATGTGGGTCCCACCCCTAACTCCCTTTGAGAGGAGTTAACTAACAAGTTAAAAATAAAAAGTGTTTCCACATTTTTATTTAACTTCTTATAATTTCTCCCAAAACTAACTTTCATTCTGCATAAAACGCAACCTCAGAAAAGGTCTCCTTAAGCGAATATTGGCACTGCGAGTTCATCAGTGTCCTCAGATTTCAATTCCGAGCACCGGATTAAAAGTTAGAAATTCCCGCTCGTTCGTTCACTGAATGTACCCGAGCAAAACATCAGAAATTTATTCCGGGCACTCCAGGCCTTGGAATCAGGTGCCGTCAGAAACTGCGTTCTTGTAAAATTCCAAAGAAAATTAAGAAAAGAATTTCCTTGAATTTTACGGGTCTTTACATTACTCCCACCTCAGGGCTTTACGTCCCCGTAAAGATACATCAAAACTAGGGAAACAAATGAGGGTACTATGCACGCATCTGAGCCTCCCGCTCCCATGTGCTCTCCTGGAGGTTCTCGTGCTGCCATTTGATGCGCACAAGAGGAATCGATCGCCCACGTAGGACCCGCTCCTGTCGATCCTCTATCTCCATCGGGACCTCCGTAAAAGTCACCCCATCGTCAACGTCAAGCTCCCCATGGTCATTGATGTGTGTCGGGTCGTGCACGTATCTCCTCAGCTGAGATACGTGGAAGACGCCGTGCACCCGGTGCAACTGAGGTGGTAGAGCCAGGCGATAAGCCACCTCGCCAATCCTGTTGAGGACCTGGAAAGGCCCGATGAAACATGGAGACAACTTGTCGCCTCAGCCTAATCTCCGCAAACCACGTTGAGGTGAGACACGCAAAAGACGTGGTCGCCATCCTAGAACTCTAGTGGCCTCCGCCTCCTGTTAGAATAGGAATTTTTTCGGCTCTGAGCTGTATTCATCCGCTCCTGGATGACCTGGACCTTCTCTATCGTGGCCTAGACCACCTCTGGTCCCACAAGAGATGCTATGATTTCTTCCTTGCCGATAAGAGAAATCTGGTCTCATTCCCTGGATGAACCACGTTCTTCGCCTAATACTATCAATACCGACATGGATGATACTAACCCATACCAAGGATGACGTCGTAAGGCCTCGACGCTACTACAAAGAGATCCAACCGTTACTCTCACCTCCAAGGGTTGAGTCACACTGTTGGCATCAGTGTGTGGTAACTGGGTCTCCTCCAGTAGGTACTTCTCAAGTGAGGGTCAAGTCAACGGTATAAACCAGAACCTCTTAGTAACAACACAAGAGAGTATAGGGAAGTAAATGCCACACGAAAAGGTGTCTTTTATTACTACAGCTCAAGTACAAAGACACAAAGAATCTACAAACATACATCAACAAATCTAGAAGCAACATGAACAAAAGTCTCCATGTCTGGAGCTAGTCCCGCTCCTGTCCATCTGCTCTCGGAGCCCCATGATCATAGGACTCAACTGCCTGATGCTGAGCTCTCCCATGTCCCCCTGTCCCCTGCGGTCGGGGTGGACCTCCTGGTGGTGGTGGTGGCAACACCCCGAAGCGTCGTCCACCTCCAGCTGCACGGCCAGCTCCCCTGCCATGGCCGCCTGCTCCTTGCGGCCCGCCCTAATCGAACCTCTGCCTCTTCCATGGGGGTCCTTCGTTCGTCTACTGGTCATCCGTATGGCGGGTCGGACAGTCTCGAGCCATGTGACCAACCCCGCCGCAGGAGTAACACTGCCCTCTCATGGCAAGTTGTTGCCCACCCCGAGTGCCTCGCGCAAACGATCCAGAGTCATGTTGCCGACCACCTGTAGGTCCAGTACTCTTGGAACCCTGCGTCATCCGTCTACTGCCCGCTGTAGAAGACTCCGCCTCATGCCGGTAAGTGGTGGGTCCTGCTGCTGGAGACTGTTCAGCAAGGAACCTCTCCACTAAGAGGGCTCCCTCCAACACCCCTGCCTGAGTCGGAATGTTGAGGGAGATCATCGAAGCCCTGATCTCATGCCTCAGTCCCTGCTCGAAGTTCTGGGCCTGGAAGAATGGGTCTTGTACCATGTCGGTCGAGTAGCGCGAAAGATCAGTAAATCTCGCCGAGTACTGAGCGACCGTCATGCTGGCCTGCCGCAGCTGAAGAAGCTGCTGGATACGCACCGCACGAAGGGTGGCTGGGACGAACTCCGAGCGGAAGAGGCTCTCAAAGTCCGTCCGAAGTAGAGATGCCTCATCGTGCACCTGGAGAATCATGCTCCACCATCGTCCGCCTGCTGCGTGTAGTAGGCTCGTAGCGAGGATCACCATGAGGTCTGCAGGTGTCCTCACTAGCCTAACAACTCGTACCACTGCCTCCAGCCAGTCTTCTGCTGCATGGGGGTCCGTCTCCCCACAGAACCTAGGCGGTCGTTGGCGCTAGAACTCGTTCAGAGCTCCACAGTGACGTGCATCGTCAGTGGATGGTGCTGGAAGCATCGGTGGCTCGGCGGGTAGAGCTACCGCCGGTGCCACTACTGAAAATGGGCCCTACATCGAGGCCTCGTCGCTCGGTGGGCTGTCGTCACGCTCGACTCTCAGAACCCTAGCTGGTTGCCATCGTGGGGCCATCCTGAATAGGAAACAGGTGCGCCACGGTCAGAACATTATACCTGGTGAGCTGATATATGAATTAATCACAAAGAAAACTTTGAAACAAACACGCAATCAATGTTTTCGTGCATTAAGTCGGAAATCAGAAATCAGGGTCCTGGTGTACAGATACGTCGGCCACCGCACCAACATTGGACTCCCTGGACTGATAACCACACTCAATATGCTAAGCATTATTGCTTCACATAGTAAAGATCAGAGTTCGCGGTATAATCGAACTCCTCTGATACCAATTTTCACGACCTGCCCTCGGGGTCCATGCCGTGACTACCCCAAGCCCGCCTTCCATAGGCCAGGGGCTGGCGACTAGCACCAAGGCGTAAATCCCGGTAAAAGGGAAGGAATTGCCTTTGAAAAGTAAACAAACAGCACAGAGTAAGCAAGCAGAAAAGTAAAAACTGAGTAAAACAGAGTACAACTGAAGTGCGGAAAAGTAAATGGGCCAGTATACAAACCCAAACTGAAAGTAAAGTACAACTCGAAAGGGAAAACAACAACTGTAAAGTAAAACCCGCTACACCGAGCTGTCCACTGGTAATCCCACATGAAGGGTGGGTACAGATAGCTCCACTGCCCCTCGGGTCCCGCCGTCCGATCTGAGCACATCTCGCCCAGTGGTCCACCTCCAGGTACCGTCCTGCTCTGCAAGCCTCAACCACGATCAACGCTGTCCGTCGTCTGGAACCAACACAACGTAGTGCAGGCATAGCCCGTGTAGGGGTGAGTATAACGATACTCATTAGGGACCCCGAGACCCTCAAGGTCTCACTAAAACCAACAAGGATAACCACAAGAAGATCTCAACAGATAACCTCTACTTAGGTATATGCCCATACATATACCTAAGTTATCAAGTAACCCATCTCAATCATTAGGAAACATAAGGATTGTGAAAACAACGGATAACCACTACCCAGGTATATGCCCATACATATACCTATGTTATCAAATGACCCATCTCAATCATGAGGAAAACACAAAGGTCAAAAGTCTCATCTCAAACCCGGATTTTCATTATCGAAACTGTAACTGCTGAAGAGATCTCTCTCTGGAGTGTACAATGGTCCTGTCACAACTCCGAGGTACTTCTCACTAACCTAAGACTGCTGAGGTGCTCCTCCTGACGAGTACCGCGGGCCAGCTGCTACAAAAAAGCGCTCCCATGTGCCGATACAACCAAGCGTACCTCTGTCGTGGGTCTGCTGCTACAACCAAGAGCTCCCATGTGCAGCTACAACCAAGCGCACCTCTGTCGTGGGTCTGCCGCTACAACCAAGCGCTCCCATGTGCCGCTACAACCAAGCACACCTCTGTCGTGGGTCTGCCTCTACAACCGAGTGCACCCCTGTGCCGCTACAACCAAGCGCACCTCTGTAACACACCGGGTCGTCCGATCAGCAGTCGTCGGGTCTCAGTCAGCTACACGGTCTCCGTACTCCGCACGCTCGTCACAGGGAGGGCTCTCTCCACGAGCTACTGGTCTATACACCAAGTATCTCAAAGTCCCGCGAAGAAGAATCTCAAAGGACCGTCTCATCATAGGGGTCTCAACGCAACAGACGGCACGTCAATCAGATTCCCGGTCTGTGAGTTACTAGCCTTTTCGTCCCAGGGGCCCGGTTGGTTTCGTGTGCGAACCAATCCGGCCGTAACTCAACTATAACCCGAACACTCATAGGTTATACTCATAGGGACCGTTTCTCAACGAGATCACCAATGCTGCTGACGGTTTGTCAAACGGATGTTCTGTCAGAAAGGTATCAGCTTTTTCGTTCCAGGGGCCCGGTTGGATTTCGGTGCGATCCAACCCGGCCACTATCCAACTGTATCCAAAACTCGGGCGGAGGATGCCAAAAGTTCCGTCTCATCAAGAGGAAAGCAACGAGACAGACGGCGCGTCAATCGGATGCCTGGTCTGTGAGTTATTGGCTTTTTCGTCCCAGGGACCCGGTTGGTTTTTAAGGCAAAACCAACCCGACCGTCTCCACCTACGTCCAAACCTCGGGCAGAGTATGCCAAAAGATCCGTCTCACTAAGAGGAACTCAACAAAGATGACGGCACGTCAATCGGACGTCCGTAGCTCAAGATATGAGTGTTTCCGCTCCGAGGGCCCAGTTGGTTTCGTGTACGAACCAACCTGGCCGAACGCAAAGTATTCCGAAACATTGAGTGTGATATACCAAATCGACCATCTCGATCCAAGGATCGCATCGCCACTGACAGTTCGTCAGTCGGAGGTCCGTAGCTCAAGTTATGGGCAAAGGACCAAAGTCGATTCGAAAACGGGGGGTCCGGGTCCGGGCCGACCCGGCCCGACCCCCCCTGGGTCGGCCCGCAGCGGGTCGACCCGACCTGGCACGGCGGCGCGGCCCGGCGCGGCGGCGCGGCCGGGGCACCGCTCGGGTGCCACGTGCGGTGGGCAAGGCCCCCGCTTTCCTCTACTGGCGGTGCGGCTGGATGCCGCGCCTCGGTTCAAACGGCCCCCCCTCACGTGGGGGCCTGCCTTTGAAAAAAACGGGGGGCGCTGCCCCCCACCCCCTTTGAGAAACCGGCCCCCCTCATTATGGGGGGCCAATTTTGTTGGCCGGGGGAATTTAATTCCCCCGTTTTTGCACCGTCCCGGCCGGCCCGACCTGGCCAGCCGGCTCTTCTCAACAGGACCGGCATGGGCCGGTCCTCTTACATCTTCCAGCACCGGCGGCCCGGCTGGCTGCTGGTCATCACGTCCCGCCGCGGCCCGGAACCGGCCGCGACCTTCGTCGTCCGGCGGGGTGCGACGGCACCGCGCCCCTCCGCCGCGGCCCCGCTCCAGCCGCGGCGCCTTCGGTTTCCTTCGACGCGGCACGACGGCGTCGCGTTCATGATAATATTTCCACGGCGTGGCGCGACGGCGCCGCGCAATATTTTCCTTGTGATTCCCGCATGGTGCGACGGCACCACGCCATCTCGTTTCATCCGCAAGAAAAATAATATTCAAAAACAAAGGAGGGGGGATTCGGCCGTGTTTGTGCGTCTGGCCCCCCTCTCATTAGACGATAACACTTAAACATTTATCCTCAAGTTTTTCATTCTAGAACCATGAACAAGAATAAATAAATAATCAACAATAAACCCCTACCTCGGTTTCAAGAACGATGTTTGTCAACGTCCCGCGGAAGACGAGCGTCGCGGTGGTCGGCGTCGCGGAAAAAGGACGTCGATGTCGTGAAGCGAGGATTCAAAGCTCTTTGATGGCGATTTCGTCGCGGGAAACCATCGCGAAGAGATGACGCGGAAGGAGACATCGTCGGTGTCGCGGGTATGGCGTAGCGGAATACGGTTCCCGAGAACGTGGCGTTCTTCGTCGAAGTCTGAATGTTCTTTGCGTTCTTCGCCAAAGTTTGAAGAAGAAGGAGAGATTTCTTCAAAACCTCTCAAGATGGCTAAGGAGACCAACCAAAATAAAATAAGCTAAGGCTTATTTATTCACACAATTATCAATTTGAATTTCAAAGGTTTGAAATTCAAACAATTCAACTCCCTTAATTAACCAAGTTGTCATTTTCATTAAAAGAGGAGTTTAAGGGAGTTTTTTCAAAAAAAAAGAAGGTGAAGAGTTAGGGTTCGTGTGGGCCCCACCACACTTAATCCTCTCAAGGGAGGTTAAGTGGATGTGGGTCCCACCCCTAACTCCCTTTGAGAGGAGTTATATAACAAGTTAAAAATAAAAAGTGTTTCCACATTTTTATTTAATTTCTTATAATTTCTCCCAAAACTACCTTTCATTCCGCATAAAACGCAACCTCGGAAAAAGTCTCCTTAAGCAAATATCGGCGCTGCGAGTTCATTGGTGTCCTCGGATTTCAATTCCGAGCACCGGATCAAAAGCTAGAAATTCCCACTCATTCGTTCACTGAACGTACCCGAGCCAAACTTCGGAAATTTATTCTGGGTACTCCGGGCCTCGGAATCAGGTGCCGTCATAAACCGCGTTCTTGTAAAATTCCAAAGAAAATTAAGAAAAAATTTCCCTTGAATTTTACAGGTCTTCACATCAGTGAATCCAAGTAAGTTAAAACATCCACATATTTAATACAATAGAAAATAATTTGATATTCATTTAATATATATGATAATTATCCTAGAATCCATCATATGTGATACTTTAAGATCACATTGATATCTCACACACATTGTTACTATATACAAAATATTTGGTCTGGATTCCATAATATATAGCAAGCTACCAATTAATTCCTGATGGATTTATTATAAACACTCTGTCTTGGATCATCTTTACTGATCTTCAAGCCAAGTGTGATAGGTGTGGATACATCTTTTCAATCATCAATGCCAAATTTCTTCACAATTCCTTAACATTGTTTTTAAATGAATTATATATCGTTTATTTTGAAGAACTTGTATTCTAAAAAAAATCATCTTTCTGAGCATTGAAATTTTTAATTTTTTCTTCATTTGACTCACAAATTCATCACATTCATATACCTTGAAAACAATAAAAATTATTTCATCAATATAAACAATTATAATAAGATTATATATTTCCAAATACTTTTCTTATAAGTAGTTATGGAATTTTCATATAGAAAAGTTCTATTATTTCAGGTAACTATCTAGTTTAAAATATAAAAATTGATGAGCATATTTCTTCATATACTAGACTTTCTTCATCTTACACACTTTGGTTGCATCAATATCAAGAATAGATCCTTCAGGTTTATCAATAAAAACTTTTTCTTAATGATCTCTATTCAAGAAAGAAGACTTTGCATCCATCTGAATAATTTTATAGTGTCTATGATCTACAACAATAAGAAACATTATGATACCCTCCATCTATGACATGTATTCAAATGATTCCTCAAAATCTACACGTTCCACTTAAAAATAACCCTTATATACTAATCTGACATTATTTCATAGTATTTCTCTTTTCATATTAAGTTTATTTCTAAACACCCATTTGGTTATTATTAAATTCATTAAGTCGTGTCTAGGAATAATATCCCATGTTTTATTTTTTTCAATTTGATTTATCCATTCATTCATATAACTTATCCTCTCTTGGTGTTCAATAGCTTCTCTAACTGACTTTGGATCAATTTGAGAAATGAAAGCTCTTTGATTTTCAAATCTCCATCTTTTGGTGGTATGCACTATAACCTCATAATTTTCGATAAGATTTTCTGATTCGACATGAATTCTATGTCTCTGATACATTTTTTTTAACACAATAAATTTCATACTCATAGTTTTTTTTTTGAGTCAACATAAACAATCCATGGTTCATGTATAGTTTTTTCTTCATTCTCTCCTCCAAAAATATTTTATTTTTACATCATTGTTTTAAAAATATGCTACATTATTTGAGTAAAATTTGGATTTATTTTCAACAATATTATCATTAAAATATTCTATCAACTTGTGAAGTTTCCTTTTCTAGCATCTATATCCTCTATCATTTGAAATATAGCCCTTGAATATCTCTTATTCAGATTTAACCTAGAGATTCCCCAAATTTACAATCAGGATTTTTATGAAACATGGACTACTAAACACTTTAATATAATTCACTATTGGATAAATTTTGTACCATATCTCATATGGAGTCATGTTGGAGTCTAGTCTTAGTAAATATATGATATTTATATGCAGAGTTGTACATGTTTCTTCTATAAAATAAAAGATTGAAATTTTTTGTTCATATAACATTGTTCTTCCCATTTCAACTAGACTTATGTTCTTTCTCTCTACTGCCCCATTTTTCTATGGATTATAAAGAGAATTATATTAATTATCGATTCCAGGCATTACGAGATATGATTATAAAGCATTACTAGTGAACTCCCCTCCATTATTTGTTCTCGGTTTCTTGATATAAACTCCCAAATATCTCACCACTTGCTTTTTAAAAAACATGAACATTTCAATAGATTCTGTTTTGTTCTTAATAATAATTAAATTCCTCATTTAGATGAAGTCATCAATTAATACTCCAAAATATAGGTCACCAATGATATAATTATGTATCATAGGCCCCTAAATATCAAAATGTATAAGCTCATGTGTTATAATAGACAAAATTTCTACTCTTTTATAATTAGTATGCACATGCTTCCCCTTTTGATAGGTTTCAAAAATATTTTCCCTTTACGTACTATAATGAAGATGATCTCATACCACATTATTTGTTGAGTTTTTTGTCAAATTTTTTTGACCATGATGGAAAAGACTTCTATTATATTGGTTTTATTCAACGTTCACACTCAAATTATGTCACGAACAATCCCAGAAGGGCCCATGTTGTGACTAACACAAGTCTACCTCCGATAGGATAGGGGATGATGATTAGCACCGACTAGGAATATCCCACAAATGATATTAATTATTATATGTACCTATACACATGAACACATATACAATACTAAAATGATGAAATATGAAAACACTAAGTAAACAATGCTTTCTTATGCTAAGATAACAACCATAATGTATGACAGTAGGAAACTAGGAAAGTAAATTGGTCCAGAATACAAGCCCACCAAAATAAAGAGTCTATCAAGTTAATACGAAAGTTCTTGAAACTTGTCTATAGAAAACCCTACCAGAAGGGTAGATGTAGGAAAGTTGACTGAAGCTATAGGAGCACCACATGAACATCTAATCACTCATAGGACAACCCGGTCCTAGTCCACCTAGGACACCATCAAAGTATCAAATGTTTGCACAAGACACGACATGTGCATGCGAATCTTGTGCAGGGTTGAGAAAAACAATACTTAGTCAGACATCCTGAAACCACAATTGAAAATAAAACTACAATATAGAAGAACTATACCACAAATAAAACACACAATGTACACCACAAATAAAACACATGAAGTATACCACAAAATAAATACCCAAATTACTGTTAGATCACATCTGTATAAGTCTAAATCAAGAAGAGATGTATTTTTAGTTGTAGTCCAAAAATACCCAAATTTCAATGACATATAAAGCATCAATGGCACATAGATCATTCATGGTGCATGATGTGTCGATAGTGAAGATATCATCGATGGTGTTTTTACTGTTGATGGCACCTGGAGCATCTATGATGCCCAGAGCATTGATAACACCCATAACATCGATGGTACATGGATCATCGATGAAACATGGAGCAGTAATGGTGAGTAGATCGTTGATGGAGCAGAAAGCATCTATGGGTCATGAAGCCCCCAAGTCATGTAGTCACCATGTCATAGTCATCAGCCGGATTCCACTCTTAGTGAGCATGTATCGAGAGAACATACTCCTCAATCCAACAAGTCATATTAAAACATTCAAAAAGTCTAAATTATAGTATATAAAAAGTATCATATAATCTCACGGGTTCCAACACCAAAAACAGATTTTCAAACGGACAAATGGTTTTAATGTTACACCTTTTTATCTAATAATGTCCAACTTACATCTGATTCGACCCGCAAGACCCAAATTGACCTGGTTCATCCCGACTCGAATCTGATCGGTCAACTGGGATCAGTCCATTGGGCATGGACCACTGGGCCTGATGGGCCCGACCAGCTGGGAATGCTGGACTCAGCCTGCTGAATTGCTAGAGCATCCCATCTCAAATGGTCGAAACCAAAACAAGCATATCAGTTTGTGGGTGAAATACATGGCCCACCCGGGACACATCCCTCAGGTCAACTCAGAGTTGTTCCATATTTCACACAGCCAACCGTCCTCCTCCACTAGGTTTTTTAGACTCACTTCCACTCACAGGCTCCCTCCGAATTGGATTTGAGCCATATCCCAGGTCACCACTACGACCTCTTGTCGTGGCCCCTATCGCCGGTCCTGGCCCCCACCGCCACAGGCTCCCTCTGACACAATCCCTCAAAGACTGAATTCTGCTACTACCATCGACCACTCTTTCTTGGGTCACATCCTATCACTCTCCAACTGGCCAAGCCCCCACTGGATGGCTTCTACCTCCCCCATTAGCTACCCTTTCAATGGCCTCTCACCACGTCGCGCTCCCCTTGGACCGACACAACTGGTCGTGCCCAACTCTCACTATCGGCTACCCCACTATTAGTCTACCTTGCTCCATCGTAATCTTCCGCCATGCCCAAAATGTACCCCCTCTCTTGTCACGCCTCCTCTATGACATTGTAGTGTTAATCCTTTGATCTCATACCATTATTCCATGGATTGGGATTGCAACAGTCGATAATTCGTGTTGGGGGTTCAAGGGATAAGAATCTATAAAAAACACAATAGATTTAGGGGAAAGAGATAAATAACATTAACTACCAGTGAACGGATCTTGGCCTTTTTCATGCTGGCCTTGATCCATTCATGTTAAATGGTTTAATGAAGAACAAATTGACACTCTCATCTAAATCCCCATTCAAAAATCCCACAAGCGGTTATCCATCCTGCATGAAAGGATAAACTACACATCAACCTATTTGTTGGATGGTCCACGTTCATCATTTTAATCTAATAGGTAAAGGAAATCACAATGTGATCAAACCCCCTACCTTGGGGATGGACCAGTAGTTGATGAAGAATAGAGATCTATGCCGTCATCGATCCTCGATCTGTCTGCATGCTTCATTGAGAGTGTTTCCTACCACAACTTAGTGGAATTCTTGTGTTTGGTGATAACCCTGTATTCCTCGAAAATGTTTCATTAAAAACAAAAACTCCATTGTGTCTAATAAAATATTTTTATTAAAATATTTTTAATGGCAGTTACATCCAAATTCAATCTTTTACAGCCTACTTGCATTGGTTGATGTTAGGCCTCCTCTAAGGTAATTTTTATACACTAAACATAACGGTACCCTCAGATTTCTGAATCAAGCACCTGTTTAGATGGTATTTCAATTTTAAAGAAAAATCACCCATTTGCTTTATTAGAAACTCAAAAAATTTCATCATATTTTTTTAGGCACATTGGGTCTCAGAATCTCACGCTGTCTCAGCGCCTAGTCTAATATTTTCCCTATTAATTTATAAAAATAAAACCACAAAATGTGAGTTATTATATTCTCCCCAACATAGGGATTAATGTCCCCAATATCAAAGACAAGGGCCATTCAAAAAAAATAAGGGTATAGAGCACGATTCTGAGGCTCGCACTCCTAAGTGCTCTCTTAGAGATTCATGTGCTACCACATGAAGCGCACTAATGGAATCGAACACACACAAGGGATCCTCTCTTTATTATCCTCGATCTCTCCTGGGTACTATATAAAATATATCCCATCATCAATGTACATCTCTCCCCAGTCGATGATGTGAGATAGATCATGCACGTACCCCCACAGCTGTGACACGTGGAAGACATTATATAACTGTTTTAACTTTTAGAAAAAATCTCGGTGCTATGCCTCCTCGAAAACTCTACATAGAATCTGAAAAGAGATGAAATATCTTATATATAACCTACCAAACCATCCCAATATCCTAAATCCCCATCGAGGTGTGAAACAAATGAAAACAAGTCCTCCCAACTAGAAATTCATAGGTCTCAATATACTCTTAGAATACAATTTCTTCCATCTCTGTGTAGTACTCATATGCTCCTGGATGATCTGCACCTTCTTAGTTGTAGCCCACACTAACCCTAGACCCATGAGTGCTAACTGTTTTAGGTTCGTCCAGTATACTGGTGACCTGTTTTTTCGCCTATACAAGGCCTCGAATAGTTCCATATAGATGGTGGAGTGATAGATGTTGTTTTATACAAAATCCTCCAGTGGTAGGTGATCCTCCCAACTGCTTCCAAAGTCTAGGATGCAAGAACATTTCATGTCCTCACGAACTTGGATAATTCTCTATGTCTAGCAATCCTTTTGGTGATGAAATGTTATACTAAAGAGAAAGTGAGTCCCAAATTCCTAATGTAATCACTTCTAAAACTAGGATGTGAAACGATCATCACAACCAGAAACAATCATCGATGGCACTCTGTGAAGCTGAACTCTATCCAGCACGTCAAGGATTCCCATGCTATATATTGAACTCTGATCAAAGATCGATAGGAAGTTGTATGACCTGGTGGGTGATTCGATGATCATCCATTTGGTATCATGTCCCATGGATGTGTATGGCAAACCCATCACAAAGTCCATCGATATCCCATCCCACATCCACTATGGCACCTAAATCAGATGGGTCATGCTCGCTGGAACCTGGGGCTTGACCTTCACTTGTTGAAAAGTGTATCATCTAGAAACAAAAAATGTTTCCTCTTTCTTAATCCTCAACCACCAGAACTGATGTCAGATATCATGGTACATCTTTACAACACCTTGATGTTATACCAAAGGGGATGTGTGGAACTCCCTCAGAACCTCCTCCTACAATGTCACTGGTAACACTATATTCCCTCTAAAAAGAATTAAGTGCTCCCCACCTATCAAATATTCATCAGGGGAATAACCCAAGGACAATTAATCATGTTGGGTCTGGTAGTTGATAGCCCTAATTTGTGCTTCCCTGACTCATCCTAAGAGTATCGGGAGGAAAACCATCTACTGGAGGTATGCTTCTCCATATCCATCCACAAAGGATATCTGTTATGCAGCCAACTGATCAAATTCCTTACTTAGTAACTACAAGCTGGATCTCCTACTAAGAGCATCATCCACTATGTTCCCTTCATAGGATTATATAGAATATCAATGTCATAGTCCTGGAGGAACTCCGTCCATCATCTCTATATCATGTTCAGATCCTTCTTAGAGAAGATATAATTGAGACTCATATGGTCAGAGTAGATGGAAAATCGCTCACCCGTCAGGTAGTGTCGCCACATATTCAGTGAGAAGACTACCACTGTAAGCATTAGATCATGGGTTGCGTAGTTCTGATCATGCTGACTCAACTGAAAAAAACCATAGGCAATAAGTGCTTTCCCCTACATCAAGACACATCTAAGCCTAGTCTTTTATGCATCACATAACACTACATACACAATGACCTCCTCTAGTAGTGTCAATATCGGATCATTCTTCAACTTCTACCTCGGCTCTTGAAAGCACTGTTGGCACTTCACTTTACACACAAAAGGATCCCCCATCCATGTCAAGGTCGACAAGGGTGATACTACTCTGAAAATGTTGGGTAAAAACATCCATTAGTGTCTAGAAAAACCCATGAAACTCCTCACCTTGTTAACCCTCTTGGATGTCTCCCTAGCATGCACCACATCAATCTTAATCAAATCCACTGCAATTCCATCTTCTGAAATAGCGTGTCTTATAAAGTTGACCTCCTAAATCCAAAATTGAAACTTTAATGGATTCCCATAAATATGGTTCTCTAGGAGTGTGTCCAGGACCATCCTCAAGTGTATTGTGTTCTCCTACTTAGACACTAAGTACTCTGGGATGTCATCAATGAAGACCACGATGAACCGGTCTATGCAAGGCTTTAAGATTATGTTCATCAGTCCCATGAAAACTATTGGGCCATTTTTCATGAAAAACAACCTCACTAAGTACTCATAGTTTCTATAATGACATCTTAAGGTTGTCTTCGATACATCATCATCTCGTACATGAAGATAGTGATAGCCATATCTGAGTTCCATCTTCCAGAACCAGCTCGCTCCATTCAGATGATCGAAGAGGTCTTTGATCCTCAGTAGTGGATACTTGTTCTTTACCATCACCTAATTTAGGTTCCATAAGTTCACACATAACCTCGAGCTCCTGTATGCCTTCTTAGAAAACAAGACTATCGGCGCCCAGGGAGAAACACTAGGTTTCACAAAGCCCTTCCTCTACAAGTCCTACAACTTTACCATCAACTCACGAAGCTCCATGGGAGACATCCAATATGAAGGTGTAGATATCATATTAATCCTGGGGTTTATGTCAATTTTTATTTCTACCTCCCTATGGAATGGTATTCTAAGGACATCCTTAAGAAAGACATCCCCATAGTCTTCCACCACTATAGGAAACTACAGACTCCTATCGTCCAATACACCAAGGTTAAACTAGAAAATTATGTGTGATCAGCCATACCCTCCAATGTGTCAGACTATACTACGCCTCATGTGATTCCATTTGCATGAAAAAATGGAAACCTGGTCTCATCACTATGGACACACCACACTTTTGCACCTATAACAGTTAATCTCATCATGAACTGTGGATAACTAGTCCATACCAAGAATAATGTTGTAAGGCCTCAACGTAACCACAATGATATCTAAACCAGAACTCTGTCCCCATAGAGTAAGGTAACACTATTTTAACTAGTTTTTGATCATAAAATCTCCCCAATATATGTCTCTAAGCATAGGAATCGAGTCAACCGTTCCATTTGAATCTCAGAGTCTGGAAAAAGGGTAATGGTGAGAAAAGAGTGACTATAACATGTGTCTATAAAAAGTCCATCTAGGGTGGAGAAGACACATATCATACCTATAATCGTATATAGATAACAGGGTTGTAAGCCTCCATCACCTGAATCAGGCCTCATCCCTGTCCACCAACTCCTTGAAGCCGTGGTGGACCACTTTGGGGTGGTGGTGGTAGTACGTCAAACCTCCACCCACTGCATGATACTCTATATACTCCTCTTTCATGGCTTCTTCCCTATGGAACCCCTTGATCCTCCTCGTCCTCTACCTCGGTGGTCCCTCAACCCTCTTATGATCATTTGTATGGCAATTTAGGAAATCTAGATCCAGATGTCTCTGACCGCCGGATGAGTAATACACCATGTCCTTCATCTAACCTACACTACCCTGAGAGACATGCACCATTGATTCCATATCTTGGGGTCGTCCCCTAGATTTTTTGAGCTACTTTGGTTCCTACATCTACTGTCGACTACTTACCACCGAAGAC
Organism: Viscum album; assembly: GCA_963277665.1. NCBI lineage: Eukaryota > Viridiplantae > Streptophyta > Magnoliopsida > Santalales > Viscaceae > Viscum > Viscum album. Next base: position 1,718,967,058 of record OY728140.1, on the reverse strand, counting down.
TCAGTTTCCTAGTGCCTAGTGGTAGCTCCCACTACTGGCCTCTACTCTATCAAAATGTTCTCTACTAGTAGGTCTCACTCCAACAACCCAACATGTGTAGGGATTCTAAGGGATATAATGGATTACATGATCCCATAACATATCCCCAATTAGAAGGTCCAGACTCTAAAGAATAAGTCTCATACCATATATATGGAGTAGCGAGAAAGATATGTAAATATCATTGAGTACTCTACTATTGTCTGACTGAAATTGTGTAGATGAAGTAGATCATGTATTCACATTGAGTGTAATATAATCTGAAAGAACTCCTCCATGAAGAGGTACTCAATGTCTTCCTAAGAGACAGTTATATTATCAAGCATCTGGATCACTATGCTCCACTATCTCCCCAATAATCCGTAATTATGGATCATGGATTGAACTCCAATTGGGTCAGAAGGTGTCCTAACAAGGTGAAATACACGTGTAACTACTTCCATCCAATACAAAGCTACCTGTGGGCCAGTCTCACCCCAAAACATGGATGTTCTCTGCCTTTGGAACTCATGAAATGAACTCACTCAGCGTGAATCCTCTTCTAGTGTCACCGGTAGTAATTGTTGTCATCCGGGTTGTGGTATCACTTGTACACCACCCATAGGTTCTCTCTCTGTTACCGATCCCTATATTTACGCCTCATCATTAGACGGATCATCCACGTGATCATGCATAAAACTCCTGATTGGCTGTCTACGTGAAGGCATTCTAAAACAGATCAAGATGTACCACAACTAGCTGAGTATACCTATTGAACTGACTCATGAAGGACATGAGAACACACTGAAAATCATATATGATTCATGTACCATTTATTTTCACTAAAAATAGTGTTTTAATGCACCATGTTAAAAATTAGAATTCAAAGTCCAGGTGTATGGATAGATCGGCCTCCACACTAACACTGAAGTCCCTGGTCTCAAAGATGAACTCGAAACACTTAACACTATTCCCCCAAACCAATATCACAAACTCTTGGTTCATTAGCTAGAACTGACCACCATTGATACTAATCTATCATGACCCATCGCAGGGAGGCCTATGCTGTGACTACCCCACATCTGCCACCGATAGGCCAGGGGGCCGTGAGTAGCACCGAGTATGCATATCCACCAATTGAGAGAAATTTTTATATGTACACAAAAAAACACACATCTTCATGCCAAAAAAGATATAATGTAAAAAAACTATGTAAATAATTCATACATACACAGAGATACCAACCACATTGTATGACAGTAGGAAAACTGGATAGTAAACAAGGCTAGAATACAAGCCCACCAAAAGAAAGAGTCTGTCATGTTAATACACAAGTTCTTGAAACTCATCCGTAGAAAACACTACCTGAAGGGTTCGTTGAAGGAAAAAAATCTGAAGCCATAGTAGAACCACATGCTTGTCTGGTCATTATATGAACCACTTGATCTTGGTCCTCCTAGGACATTGTCAAAGCATCAATATTTTTCATATTACATGACACGTCCATGCAAATCCCATACAAGGGTGAGTAAAAAATTACATGTAGGACATCCAGAAACCACAAGGGAAAATACCACTCAGAAATACATAAATGTTTTCACAAATGAAACCCATGAAGTAAACTACAATGGAAACACATTAAGTACATCATAAAATAAATACACGATGTATAATCAGCTCACACAGGTATAAGTCTAAAGAATTAAGAGATGTATTTTTAGTTGTAGTCCACGGATATCCCAGTTTCCATGCCACATAGAGTGACGATGATTCATAGAGTGTTTATGCCGCACAATGTGCCGATGGTTCATGGAGTGTCAATGGAGCACAAAGTGTCGATGGCGCACAGAGCATCAATGACACATACAGAACCAATGGCGTATAGAGTGATGATGGTGCCTGGAGCGTCGATGGTGCCCAGAACGTCGATGGAACCCAGTGCGTTGATGGAACCTAGAGCCTCGATGGATCCTAGAATGTCGATAACACACAGAGCATCGATGGTTCATGGATCGTAAATGGTTCACACATCCCCCAGGTCACGTAGTCACCAAGTCACAACCATCCATAGTATTACACTCGTATCATGCTTATACTGGGAAAAAATACTCCTCAAGCCAATAGGTCATATTTAAACATTCAAAATGAATCACATAGAGTATATAAAAACGATATACTCATCTCAAGGTTCCCAACATTATAAACGGCTCAAAATACAGACATAGTGTTTGAATGTTACGCCTGTTTTTATGAGAAGGTCCAAACTGGGTCCGGTCCAGGTCTAATCCAACCCATTGGACCTGACTAGGCCTGACTATCCCAACCTAACCCAGTTCAGTCAACCCGACCTGGTCTGGCAAGGTTTGGCTCAGCCCGAATCAGATCATTCGGCTAGGTCACTAGAGAAACCTGGCTAATCTGGTCCGGTCCTCCATTTGTGGGCTAGTTTTTGGGCATCAGACATAGCCCACCCAGGCCATGTCCCTTAGGTCAATGAAATCCATTCTATGTTTCACAAACCTAACCCGCCTCCCTCACCTGGTCCCACAGCCTCACCAACACTGTGTACCCCCTATTACATTGCTTTGATCCGTGTCCTAGTTCACCATAGTGGCCCCCTAATCAGCACTCATGACCCCCTCCACCGTGGGCTACCTCATACGCGGTCCTACCTAGACCGCGTCCTGCTTCCAATGTCATCCATCCTACAGGAAGAAAATTTTATCTATGACATGTTCTACCACAATCATATTGGCTCAGCTCCTGTCGGGCCATTGCTGCCTCCATCGATGACCGCCCTACCTGTGGCATGTCGCCTCCTCCAGCACCCCTGGATCGAACCCACCAGCCACGACCTACCCTTCCTGCCAGCCACCGCAGAAGTGGTCTGCCTTGAGCCATCGTAATCCACAACCTCTCTTGAACCGTACCGTGATCTCATCACACCAATTATTTTCCATCGCAAGGTCAAACCTTTGATCTCGGTCCATTGCACCAAGGATAGGGGTGCAACGGTCGATTGTTTGCATAAGGATATGAAGGGGAGATAGCATTCAAAGAACAGAATAGATTTAGGGGGGAGATATAATGCACATGAACATCTACTGAATGGATCTTGTCCTTATTCATGTCAGTATTGATCCATTCATGTAAGAAGGTTTAATGAAGAACAAATCGACACACAGATCAAAATCCACATTCATAAAATCCCTCAAGTAGTTATTCATCTGGTAATAATGGAAAATCCACGGATTAACCTATTCATGGGTTGGTCCACATTTGTCATTTGATTCTAATATGGAAAGGAATTAACAAAGAATCAAACACCTTGACTTGTGATTGGATCTGTAATTGATGAAGAATGGATGTTTGTGTCGTTGTCGATCCTCGATCCATCAACATTCATTGTCGAGAGAGTTTCCTTCCACACCATAGGGAAACTACAGGGTTATGTTGATAACCCTGAATTATTGACAAAGGTTTCATTAAAAATAATAAATCAACTGCGTACAATATAATATTTTTAATGATAATTATTTCCAAATTATAACATTTATAGTCAACCCGTGTTGGTCGATGTTAGGCTCTGCCTAAGGTAAAGTCACTACTCTGAATGCAATAGTGCCCTCATATTTTTTATTTTGGCACCGTTTAGAATTTATTCCCATTTTAATGTAAAATCTATTTTGTACTTTATTAGAAACATAAAATTTTTCATTGTACGGTTTTGGGCACACCGGGTCTCAGAATATCACGTTGTCTTAGCACCTGGTCTCATAATTTTCCCTATTAATTTATAAAAATAAAAATAGTGAATGTCCAAGTAAATAAAAATAATAATAATTTATAGAATCACCATTTTGGAATACCTTAATACTCATTCTTTCACCTTAGATTACAAGTCTAACATCTTTTGAATATTTATAATGTATGAATTATTTTTCAAAATAACTTCATTTACATCATCAAAAAGCTGGCTCACAGTTAACAAATCATCTTTTTTACCTTATAAAAAGAAAAAAATTGGATTATAGTTTTCTGGATTCATTCTCAATATCCCCAATACATTTTATTTTCAAATAAAATTCATTCCAAAAAGTTACCACTCCTCCATTTTGTTCATAAATGTTCTTCACATTTTTTTATCTGTTATCATGTGAAATGAATAACTACTTTAAAGGTTCAATGGTTGTATCTTTTTATATCCTACAAAGAAAATTCAATAATATGATATTTTTTCCATCTTGGATTTCTTAATTCCATTACCCATTTAGTAATTAGAATGTTTTCTTGGTCCAATATCCATACATGATGAATAATGACACTATTGACCACATATTCCACAAAATTATTCCAAATAGTAAAATATATTTTGAATGGAATGATTTGATGTGTTTTCTTCATTTATTTTTCATTGACTACTTTTCTCTTTATCTTTTCATAATTTCTCCCATATACTCCTACCTGCATCAAGGAAGTGACATGTAGTACCAACCAGAATAGGATTTTTGATATAAATTCCCAAATCACCAATAGAACCCATTAAATCTATGTCTTTCATACTGTTGAAAATTTTATTCAAGAAACATTTTCTGTTATAAATCCATATCTTTTATTTATTTTATATTGAGGAGATAACATTATCAGATGTTTCCATGAATTTTTTTATTTTACAAAAAAAAATTCATTATTCATAGCATCCTAGATTTTTCAACTTTTGGATATATAACCTAAATTATTAGAAATAACTTATTTACATTATGTTCTTCTAGAAAAAGATATAACCACTTTCTACGAGAAAAGTTTCATTGATTCCAGAGATGTTTTGGATTTATATTCAACAACATTCTTTAAAACCTTATTGATCTTATTCAAAGAATTTTCATCTTGAAGATACTTTGAAAAAGTCTTACTCAATTATTTATTCTCTAAATATAGTTTCTCATCAAGATCATTCATCATTTTCTATTTCTCTGTAACTTTTAGTTTTATATTTTTTATCTATAATGTGTAATAATATTCTCTTTTAATATCATTCATTATTATTCTAATTTCATTCTATAGTTTTTTATTTTTCTCAAGGAAGGATTAATGTTCAGATTTTAACATATATTCCATGTAAGAAACATCACCATATTCTTCCCCACTACCTGATGCTTCATCAGACATCCTAATTTAAGTCATGAAGTTCATAAATTTTGTTGGATTCTATTCTTCAGATTGACTTACCGAGGAAGAGTATTCTTCCTACTCTATTATCAGAAAACATATTCTTTTTATTTAATGAAACTTTTTCTTGTTCTATGCTATTTTTGTAATCACTTTTATATATTTTACCCATTTAATTTTTTAATATATTTCATCTTGATTATCACCCTCATATTCATCTCTTTTCTTCTTTGAAAAAATAACTGTAAAATGTCCAATTCCACCACAATTGAAACACATTATAGGAAGCTTTAATTGGTAGAAAAATATTATATTTTGATAAATCTAGAGGTAATTGTCATGATTTTATTATACTCATCATCCATTACTTATTCATATTCATATTCACTAGAGTCTTCATTTTTTATTCTTTGAGATTTAGTCTACTCATTGCACTGAATTCCACCTTTTCTATTTCATTTTTCTTAAATACCAGTGCCTTCTTCATCTCACACATGAGTAAAGTATTATGACACTCACCAAGATATATGTATTTCTTTTCATATATGGATGAATCTTTTTTGGAAAAATTTTTCTAAAATGTTTCTCATTAATGTTTTGACAATCGTAGAATTTTCTATATTTTCTCAAAAACCTCTAATATGAAAAAAAATCATTAAAACTGGTAATATAATCATCCACAGTCTCATATTATTTCATTTTTATATCTTCAAATTTATATCTCAAAATTTTGAATTTGGATTCATTTATCTTGACATTCCCTTCATACATGCTTTTATTTTTGTCCCACAAATCCATGGCTATTTTATGTCCAATCTCTTTAGTGAAAAATTTATCGAACGAGCATGAAAAAAATTATATTTCTATATTTTCCTTTAACATCCATATTTCTTTTTTTTCTCCTAAATTCATGGGAAAATATTTTTCAAGAAGAGGAAATCCAACAGTAACTACATCACAAACCTCCAATCCTTGTGATACCAAGAAAAGAATCTTTCAATTCTTCCATAAATGAATGTTCTTACTATAAAAAAAAGAAACACCCCTATTGTTGAATGAATTAAAATTCTCCATTACAACATCAAAAATGATCCTTAAGGGTAATATAGCTATGGAACCAATTATAGTGTCTGGTAATGGGTTCTACCACTGAGAGGGGTGCGGGGAGGATGAATAATTTGTACTATATTTTTATATTTTTCTCTTTGAAATAAACCTTTATGAAAAACTAAATTTGGATCGAAAAGTCAAAAAAAATTTACAAGGTTTATCACCAATATGGGTGATTACATCATTATTGTAGTCGGGATGATATGAGCATTAGATTCTCAACTAAAATCAATTATCAAATATAAGTGGTTTTTCCAGGTATCACCCTGAAACAATGGAGGCTAGATATCAACCATTTCCCAGTTTAATGTATCTCTGTAAAAATTATTATACTAGTTCAAACTAGTTTAAAAACAAAATACAAACCTAGTAAAAAATATTCTAGGATGATCTATTAACAAAAAATTGATCTTTATTGTAGATCCTTTAAAATTAGATGATACTACACTCGCTCACTGATTCCAGATTCCATATAGTTAATTGTCAATGTAATGCAACACACAATGATCTAGTGAAACTATTTCATTCTATATCTTTTTTTTGGATACACTCTTTGGAAACTCTAACTCATGAAATTCTCAGATTCATCGAGAAAACAAAATGGTATTTATTCTTATTGAGTTTATTTATTCAAAAATATCTTGTGTGTTTGTTATAACTTCATTTCAAATTCAAAGTATTCACAATTTTTATCTTCATGTGTTTTCTCACTGTTTTATTACTATTTCCCCATTATGTATCCTCAATCTCAATAATAGTTCCACTAAATATTATACATGTATAATCAATTCATTTTATTCTTGGTTAATGTCCATACACTGTCCTACACACCATCTGCACACATTGTATGTTGTTCGCATAAATCATTTACATAAGGATCTTCATGAAACAATTTCTTAACAAAAAAATGTGTACAATCTACATGCAACAAGCATCACGCAAACCAGGTCTGGATGATCATGTGGGTTTTTTTTATCTTCTCCAAACAAGCTAAGGAAACAGGACAAGTTGTGTAAACCCAAATAGCCCAACAGAACAGGGTTCTTCAAAAAAAAAACTTCAAGTCCGTGAAACACATATTGATAGCCCATAAGATATTTTTTTTCCTTAGAGAAAGAAAATCATGATGAGATATTATTATTTGAGTTACTTTTGTTTTCCAGTGTCCTATTTTTATAAAAATGAGAGCCTCTCACAGTATATCGATAATAACATCTTCGACTTGCTGCAGCTGATATTTATAGGCAATGAGCACTGCCTCACATTATGAACATTATCTCACCTTTGCAAATCCTAGAATCAATGTATTCATAAAATAATATTTTCTACACTCTATTTAGCCTTGGTTTGTGTAATAACCCAGACTTTTGTAACTGATATTTATTTGCAACGATTGTATTTTTTTTATTACACAAAAAAACTATATCCATTTAATAATTATGTAAGTATACTAGAAATGTGACCTTTGGGATTCGATCATTAAATGATCGTTCGTCAATTATGACTGCTGGATAATATTAACATTTAAAAAAATACTCTTAATAATAATTATAATGTTATAATTGTTATTATAAATAGAAATTATAATGGTTAATTAATTCACAAAGTTGATTCGATGACATCATCCATTCGAATCATTCCGTACAAAGCCCATTTTTTCGAGCATGGGAAGGAGATAGCATCATTGGGATTCATTCTTGACCAAGACCCATCTAAGATTTAACATTTTATGCTTGAACTGAATCACTCACTAGAGAACTTCATATTAGTAGAGATTACCACTCGGGCGATGTTATCCAAGCCACCGTAAAAGTTTATCACCATTGAACACCTTACCCGTAGATAGTATGCAGGTGTTATAAGAGGTTAAGTGTCAAGGACATAGATACTTAAATTGTAATCCATTAGTTTTAATAAATTTATTATTCCATCATTTCCATTTTAAGAATAGTTTTTCTTAAAAATATAAATGAAATTTCATTAACTGGTTTTTCAAAAAATTATTGTACTTTTATAAGAAATATTATTTACTATATTAAAATAAGGTTTTGTTAATAATGTTTATTATAAATAAATAGTTTTAGAAAAACAATTTATTTATTTAAAAATGATAAAATAATTTTATTTTTTGATGAGTCAAAAATTATAAAATGCATTTTACTTTATTTGATATTATTTTTAATAAATAACTATTTTTTTAGATAAAAGATAAATTTATCATATTTATAGATTTATTTGGATAAAATAAATTTTATTTTTGAATTCATAATATGGATATTAGGTTAGGGTGAATTTTTGATCATTTTATATAATACTTTAGTTTTTCATAAAAAATAAATATAATGTATGAGTTTTTTGGTTTCTTTAATGACATAATTAATGAAGTAATAATTTTTTAATAATTATGATCAAAAAATTTGGAGTAAAATATGATAATAGGTGTCCCAAGTGGCCAATACCATTTGAAAGACCAAGGTTTTTCAAATACCACTACTGAGGTGTCCTTAGAAATTAATTAAAAAACTCCCTCTCTTTTGCTATAAATACCCACCCATTACTTTGCTTACATTCATTAAAAAATAATACTCAACTAATATATAGTAGTATTACCTCCCAAGGAGTCCTCCAAAGGTGTCATCTAGTCCCCAAGTTCCTAATCATTGAGTTTTAGGAGTCACTATTCTTGTTATTGGAAATCTCCACTTCTCATTTCCTTTTATGCTCTCTTTTTTGGGGTATGTATTTCAAATTTTCATAATATGTTCTTATATACATTTTATTCTAACCCTTTATACAATTAATAATATTTTATGATTGGTATACCCCTTTCCCATGTATTATTAATTTTTTTCTAAAACCATGTTTTATAGCCGTTATGCTTCTAGATTTTCATCTCAAAATTTCTTTCATTTTGTTAAGAAATTATTTTACTATATTTTGGGAATACACAAACATATTTATTCTCCAGGTTTATTCAAATAGATTACAAAATTATCTATTTTATTCTATGATTAACATACATTAAACCCACATTTCTTTTCCATGGGATTTAATTGATAAAAGTATCTCATTTTTATGCACTTTCTAAAACACCATTATTTTGAAATGAAACTCGTTTCATTTAATATCCACAGGTTATTTATGATTTTTTTAATTTTTTAATTTATGTATTATAATAATTATTAAATATAAAGGGTGTTCCCTGATATAACTCCAATTAATTGGGTAAATAACTTAATGTCTATAGATAATATGTTTTACGTTACCTTGGTGAATAACGATGGTAATTTTTATGACACCTCAATAATAAATCATAGTGATATGCTTATGAATGACTCAATTAAATTTTTTATCCAATTCTAAAAATTATCATTGAAGTTATTTTAATTATGATCTTGTTAATATTCTCTTTTTATTAAATATTTATATTCTTCATTTTCTTATCAATATTTCTATAGATCACAAGAAAATTGTTTCACTTGTTTTCCCTTTCTGGGTCTTCTGCTCACCCTTTCCCTTGATGTATGTACCCAGGTTATGTGATATAATAAATTTACATAGGATGAACCATGATGATTACCATCAAGTTTAACAGAATAATTGTTTATGTTTTCATGTATTATGCACCATTTTTCCAGGATATTAATCTTTAACATATCATATATTTGTAATTTTTATTTAATGATAAGTAGTAAAAAAGAGGGATTCCATAGTCGGTATCAAATCGTGGTTTAGTTATTTATAGAAATTATTAATTTGAAACAATATGAATAACCTTAGGGAAAACTTTAAATATATTGAAATTTCATCGTATTTAGGTGATATATTATGAAAGTGGTTTCTGAACAAATAAATCAATGTCTGGATACAAACAAGTGGATGTATCTCTAGAACAGATGTATCTAGGGGTAAAACTTGAAAAAACCACCTTGATCTAGACATTAATGATATCTAGTTCACAAAAATGGGCTTCAGTACACTCTTGGTTTGACACTCTTAGGGGATATTCTCAGTTAATCACAATATTTTTATGAATCATTATGAAGGATTTATGATAGTTGTTATTGTTTTTAATGAATAACATGTTTACGCATGATGTTATATGCCATGAAAGATACCATGGAATTATAAGATTATTAAATGAAACACATTTCTCACTAATTATTTCATCGTTTTGAAAATGGTTGGAAATAGTAGGAACCGTTTAAATGGTGAGCGCAATAGACCATGCAATAGAAGCACCCCGATGGAAGAAGGAATGGAAGCCATTATGGGAATAATGAATTAGCTAACTCGATTTATAGTTAATAACTTGAATAAAGATGAGAGACCTGTTTACACACGAAGGGAACAACTTTTCATTTATTCATTTATTAATCAATTTCACCAATGTACAATGGATCTACCGAACCATTGATTTCAGAATAATTGATAAGGTCTATAGAATAGATATTTTCTATACTTCATTGTTTAGAACAATAGAAAGTCACTTTATCTATGTACTATTTAGAGGGATAAGATAATTAGTGGTCAGAACTGATTAAAAACATGAGGCCAAGAGGGGATATTTAAGCTATGGAGTGGGAAGATTTTAGGGTAATATTCTTTAATAATTATTTCCCTCATTCTTTGAGAACAAAAATAGAGAAGTAATTCCATGAACTAAATTAGAAGGATAAAGAATCTATTGGAATTTATGAGATGAACTTCATAAGAATTTAAAAATATATCTATATATTTATCATGGATCATAATGATAAGGTTGATATATTATTTAGTGGAATATGTCCTCATCTATAAAATAATTTTTCCAACTAAGACTATGATAGCTATGAGGAAATCATATGATGTGAAATGATGGTTGGACTGGACTTCAGTGAGATGCAATTATCTCACAAATTGAATGATAAGAATAGATATATAGAGCTAAACCTATGGATGATCATTGCTCAAGGAAGTGGATGAAAGAAAGAAAAACATTCCACATGATGTATATGTGGGAAAAAGTATTTGTGGAACTGCCTACATCAGAGTGAGATGTGTTATAAATGTTTAAGAGATGACCATATCGCTCTGAAATGCTATAGTGAAGTGAAGCCTCAACTTCATAACACAAACATCATAGGTACAATGGTATATTACCTACTTTAAGTTCAATGATTCATGTGCGGACATCTCAAGAACTTTTCCAGTCATTGTACAAATTTGAAGGTATTGGGGAGAAATCACCATCAAATTCAGTATAGGCCAAGGGATAATGTTCATGATTTTTCTATCATGACGTCCAAATTTGAAGCTCTAAATAATGTGGTGGAAGGTACTCTCATTGTTCTCTAAAATCTAGAAAGTACATTGTTGGATTCTAGTTATACGTATACATTTATTTCCTCCAAGTTCGCAGAGAATATATAATCAATAAATGAACTTATTTAAGTAGATTTTTCAATCAATACTCTTAATGATATTATCCAAGAATCAATAGTGTTTAGAAGCTCTATTATTCACATTAAATAAAATATTCTCAGAAAAAATCTAGGAGTCATTCCAATGTTAGAATATGACATTATAGTAGGGATGGATTGGATCTCAATGTATAATTCAAAGATCAAATTCCGAAGAAAGGAAATTTCAATAGTCTTGAATGGACAACCTACAATTGTTTTTCAACGGAATGATATCTCGACCTGAGTTTTTTCTAGAAGCACTACCTGTATCCTTATTTATATAGATGATTTATGAAGATGAAGAAGGGAATTAAAGTGTAAGAATAGAAAATTTTCTTGTAGTTCAGGAATACATTAATGTTTTTTCTAAGGAGTTTTTTGGTCCTTTAATAGAAAGAGAGGTAGAGTTATCCGTAGAACTCATTCCTTGTTCCAAGATGATATCAAAATCCCTATAAGGAATGGAAAATGTAGAGCTGGAGGAATTAATGAAGTGACTCACAAGGTCACTAAGACTGTGGAACCATACCAAGGTTTCGACATGTACTCCATATAGTCACGGACCACGAGAGTTCCCTCACTCACATAACCTAACACCGCATCACAAACCAATGGCCATAACCCTACCAAGTGTTCCTTAGATACACCACCTAATCCATATCATAACCGACAAAGCCTTAAACTCTATGCCCAAAGACTAAGCTATGTCCCTCTCACTGCCCCAACCCATGAATATAATGATCAAACTGACAACAATAAGGATACCCACCTTTGAACCAAAACATTGTGATTCCAAACTTGTTATTCACTTGACACTTTGATGAATGACCAATAGGATTTAACCACATATGGAGAAAAAGAAGTTTCATGCTACAAACCCTAGACAAACCATTATTTATACTTTATCCCAACAGTCAACACAACACTTTGAACACTACCCCATACCATACCTACAACGGTCATGGTCAACATGGGGCAACCAATTAATCTAATCATATTTATTTCATCCACACCTATTCATACTAATTCTTATTTTACAGCACGATCAATTCCTGTTAGGAACATTTCCCATTTCACAAATTATTAAAATCATCATTTGAACTCATTTACACCTTTCATAAGAAAAAATTATTAAAAATCTTACTGTCATTAAGAAACCTTTTTTTCTTTTAGACACCAAAACAACCATTAAAATATATTATAACCCAAAATATTAGCACGGTTGTAAAATGTACTCATTTTCATCCTTTTTCATTCACCCACTTGATTACAATTTTTACGAATAATTTTATTTACATTTATCAAGGGAGTAAAGTGAACTCTACTCTCTATGCCCCACACACCCATCCCATGTGTGTTCTTATACTGATGAATGCCACCTATATCCTTAGGTGCCTAAAATGATGCATGAATTCATATCCCCATTCCATTCTGGAAATGATCTAAATATCATAAATCTATCAAATCACACAAAATGTGCATCACACAATGGTGAAATATCATCCAACTGTATCAACACATATCAATAAAAATGATTCCCACCCATGGTGACTTGAATATTTCCTTATACATGGGTTAGATAATCCCAAGAACGAGCTCATAACCAAGCCCCGACACATCCAAATATCTTTTTACCAACCCCAAATAGTAAGAAGAGAAAAGATCTCCTCCGATAACACCTTTTAACATCACTGACCCAAAATCCTCTAAAATGGTGTTCCATGTCAGGTCGTCACATGACCTCAAGCATGCCTCCTTGTATTCCAGAGGTTGCCAACTCACAGCATGGGTTTAATAAGCCACATGAGGATACTATACCCTCTTTACCAGAGTAAGTCATAGCATATCACAATAAAAAAACGAAACAATATGTTACAACCGATAAACATGCATAACCAAATGTTTCCAACTGGGTAAAAACACCAATCAAAAACAACAATGTCATTCCATACTAGTAGTGAAAGTGAAAAGAACACCAAATAAAAAAATGTTCAAAACTCCAAAAAGATCCCGAATCCAAGTCCAGGTCCTTCTCCAAGTACATTCCATGCCCAACTCAATACCATAGAGTATGAACTTCACCCTTATCTTGACCTGAAAAAAACTAATATCACCGGGTACCCAACAACGGCCCATGCAGGGTGTGAGTACAATACTCAGTAGGCCACCACCAAAGGTTTCAACAAAATATCCAATCTGATAGACAGTTTATGCAAGTACAATATTAATGGTTAGAAAACATAGAACATTTTGGGTTCCATTAGTTAACAAGGTTCCTTTAATTAATGACTAACATTCATCCCAATTCCATTTCTTATACCATCTTCATTACATAACCCATTTAATCATAGGTTCCATGGGTTAGGCATAAATATCATAAAAACCATGGTCTATGGAAATAAATAACAATGCATATGGAAAAAAATCAAGTCCCTACCTCACTAGGGATACTCATGTCACATCAACCCATTGCCCTCACCTTGATGTCTCTGTCCGGGTTGAATGAAATCAATACAATAAACTCACCTAAAAGCCTCGGTCTGGGAGGAATGAAACCATTAGGGGAACATATCCTCGTTACTCTTCCATAAACTCTGCATTAGGGGTGGATTTTAGAGCCTCAGTCCTACTCGAACTAGGGGCGTAGAACCTCATGTCGATACCCTACTCTACCAGGCCATGTGCACAGGCTATAGATATGAATATCCACTAACCATTCACACAATAATATCGATTTCCCCTGTAAACTATAAATCATAACCATAAAATGAGATTTAATACCATGCCTTGACCCATAAACATATTTTCCACATTTCACATCATTTATCTTTTTATCCCCATTCCTTTTTATTACGATTATCTCACTAATCATTCATTCATTGTTTCTATCTCACTAGTCTTCGTTCATCATGCCTAACTCACTAGCATCATTACCAAGATCACAATCCATTCCATTATGATCTTTAATAATATCAAAATATTAACCATTTACCCATTAATCATTTCACAAGAATTTACCCACATATGCATTCCATGTAGAATTCTAATATCACATAACACAATCCTTTCAATAAATTCAATCATTTAGGTGTACCTCCTAAATTTTGTTTATTAACCCATTCCAAAAATTCATCCCCAATTCTCATTCCCCATGCTTATCTCACTATGCATAATCATGTATAAAGATAATCCCATAGAATTTCACCTTTTCTCACTTAACCCCTTTTTAAGCCAACAAAAAACCCACATAGGTCATCGCCCAATAAAGGTGTGTTACTAGGACTCCCATTCACATCCAACATGCTTAATATCATATTCACCCTGGGATCTATGTTCAAAAACATGACCCTACATTTACAAAGATAAAATCTATGTCCGGGAATGTGAGAACACCCCATGAGTGGAACTAAAATAGGTCACATAATCCACAATACATCCTGTAGGGATCACGAGGGTTCCATTAGGTTGATTAGACACCCTAAGCATCACATCACAATAATGGAATGATGAAATCTTTACAAGAGGGTATAAATCAAAACACTACATGAACAATTCTCTATAAAAATCAAGGGATATAACACGTAGACCACCTCCCTCAGATCTATCGGTGAAAATCCACCCAATCAAGGCCTTAGATCCCAATCCAACAGAACATTTAACCCTCAACCTTGGTCTCACCGAAAAAGAAAGGGTTGAGAGATTTGGATGGAGATCACCCATGTCACGACCCGCCCTCGGGGTCCGTGCCGTGACTACCCCAAACCCGCCTTCCATAGGCCAGGGGCTGGCGACTAGCACCAAGGCGTAAATCCCGGTAAAAAGGGAAGGCATTGCCTTTGAAAAGTAAACACACACCACAGAGTAAACAAGCGGAAAGTAAACACTAAACAAATAGAGTACGACTGAAAGTGCGGAAAGGTAAATGGGCCAGAATACAAACCCAAACTGAAAGTAAAGTACAACTCAAAAAGGGAAAAACAGCAACTGAAAAGTAAAAGCCGCTACTCCGAGGTGTCCACAGGAAATCCCACCTGAAGGGTGGGTACAGATAGCTCCTCTGCTCCACGGGTTCCGCCGTCCGCTCCGAGCACGTCCCGCCCAGTGGTCCACCTCCGGGTACCGTCCAGCTGTGCAAGCCTCAGCTAAGGTCAACGCTGTCCGTCATCTGCAACCAACACAACGTAGTGCGGGCAAAGCCCATGCAGGGGTGAGTATAAGCTACTCAGTAGGGACCCCGAGACCCCTGAAGGTCTCTCAAATCCACAAAGGATAATCCACGAAGAAAAGTACAATCACGAAGTAACAACCGACACTGCTTAGGTATATTCCCATTCATATACCTATGTCATCAATTCAAATACGCTCCAACCTCCGAGCCCAAGTACAACTCAGTCCATGCAGGAAAGTATACGTATTCCACATAGGAAAGCAAAACACAATCCACTCAGGAAAGCAAAAGGATTCAGCTCACACAGGTATACTTCTTTAAGGACGATAAAGATGATCACTGATCCATCTAAGTCGTCGGACCCACGAAGGATCGATAGGTAACTAACCCCCGCAAAGACCCACACAGGATCGGGCCCACACAGGACCTGTAGGCGCTGGCTCACACAGAACCGCTGAGCGCAAGGACCCACACAGGATCGGGCCCACACAGGACCTGTAGCACTGATCCACGTAGGATCGCTGAGTGCTGTAGTCGTCGTCGTCGAATCCACACAGGATCTCTGTACTGTCGTCGTCGAATCCACACAGGATCTCTGTACTGTCGTCGTCGCAGTCACAGTAGCAGTCATAGCAGTAGTAGCATTTGTAGCAGTCGCAGCCAGCACTAGGGTTCCCGCACACAGCAAACTCGTTCGGAGGGTCCGCTCCACGAGCCGAGAGGCTGATACATCAACTGTCACAAAGACCAGAGTTGATGTATCCAAAAGTTCCGTATCGTCAATAGGAACTCAACGCAACAAACGACGCGTCGATCGGACGCCCGGTCTGAGAGTTATTGGCATTTTCGTCTCCGGGGCCCGGTTGGTTTTTAAGGCTATACCAACCCGACCGTACTCCACCTGCGTCCAAACCTCGGGCGGAGTATGCCAAAAGATCCGTCTCACTAAGAGGAACACAACGCGACTGACGGCGCGTCAATCGGACGTTCGTAGCTCAAGATATGAGCGTTTCTGCTCCGAATGCCCGGTTGGTTTCGTGAACAAACCAACCCGGCCGAACTCAAAGTAAACCGAAACCTTGAGTGCGATATACAGAAACGACCGTCTCGATCCAAGGATCGCGTTTCCGCAGACGGTTCGTCATTCGGATGTCCGAGGCTCAAGATTTGGCCCAAAAACCGATTCTGGTTCGAAACGGGGGGGTCCGGGTCCGGGCCGACCCGGCCCGACCCCCCCCCCCCCCCCCCCCCGGGGCGGCGCGGCAGCGCGGCGGGCCGCGGCGGCCTGGCGCCGCGAGGGGCCGCACGCGGGGGCTAAGCCCCCGCTGATTGAAGCGGCGCGGCCTTTGTGCCGCGCCTTTGCAACAAACGGCCCCCACGTGGGGGCCGGTTTAATAAAGAGAACTGGGGGGCTGCTGCCCCCCCCCCCCCCTTTCATGGAACCGCCCCCCTCTTAAAGAGGGGGGTTTTTACATGCTGGCCGGGGGATTAATTCCCCCGGATTAATGCCTTCCGGCCGGCCAGCTGGCCGGCCGGTTTTCTCTAACGGGACCGGAAATTCCGGTCCCCCCATCGGCTTCCGACGCCGGCGGCCCGGCCGCCGGTCTTCTCTTCCGCCGCGGCCCGGAACCGGCCGCGGTCTCCTCATCCCGCCGCGGCCCGGAACCGGCCGCGGTGTTCGTCGTCCGGCGCGGTGCGACGGCACCGCGCCCCTTTCGCCGTGCCTTTATTCCTTTCAACGCGGCGCGACGGCGTCGCGTTCTTGAAGATTCTACCTCAGCGTAGCGCGACGACACCGCGTAAAATAATAGCACGATTATCCGCGTGGTGCGACGGCACCCCGCCACTTGCTTCCACCCACAAGAATAAACAAGAACGATGGAGGGGGGTTCGGCCGTGTTCGTGCGGTCCGGCCCCCTCACGTTAAAATAATAACGCAACTTAAATAATTCAAGCCACACGTTAGACTTGTTATTCACGATCAAGAATAAAATAAGGAAAACAAAAAGAAATCAACAACCCCTACCTCGGGTATAAGGTTCGAAGATTGTGAACGTTCCGCGGAAGACGACTTCGCGGTGGTCGGGCGTCGCGGTAGCCGTTCGTCAAATCCGATGACGAAGGGATGCGTTCGAAGAGACACGTCGTTGGCGAAACTTGTACGCCGACGAAGGTTGTCCGAGAAAGAAGTGGCGTCCCCTTCGTTGACACGGTAAACGAAGAATGGAGGTGCGGTGTTCTTCGTCGGAGCTTGAGCGTTCTTCGTCAAGATGAACGTTCTTCGAGTTCTTCGTCAGAGTTGAAGAAGAAGAAGAGCTCTCCACCTCTCAAGAAGACAAACAAATAACCCAAAATAAAATAAGACAACAACTTATTTTATTATTACATAACACAATAGAATTTCAAAAGTTTGAAATTCAAAAGGATTAACTCCCATAATTAAATAAGTAACTCAAGTCAATAAATGAGGCGTTAAGGGAGTTGGGAGAATTTGAAAGGATTAGGGGTTCGTGTGGGCCCCACCACACTTAATCCTCCCAAGGGAGGTTAAGTGGGTGTGGGTCCCACTTCCAACCCCCTTTGGTAGGTTTTATCAAGTTATAATAAAATTTGTTCTACACAAATTTTATTTAACTCAAACTAAAAACCCCAAAATTAACTTTCAACCCGCAACAAACGCAACTCCCGAAAAGGTCTCTTTAAGCGAATATCGGCGCTGCGAGTTCATCGGTGCCCTCGGATTTCAATTCCGAGCACCGGATCAAAAGTTAGGAATTCCCGCTCGTTCGTTCACTGAACGTACCCGAGCCAAACTTCGGAAATTAATGTCGGGCACTCCGGGCCTCGGAATCAGGTGTCGTCTGAAACCGCGCTCTTGTAAAATTCTAAAGAAAATTAAGAAAAACTTTCCCTTGAATTTTACGGGTCTTTACATTACTCCCACCTCAGGGCTTTACGTCCCCGTAAAGATACATCAAAAACTAGGAAAACAAATGAGGGTACTGAGCACACATCTGAGCCTCCCGCTCCCAGGTGCTCTCCTGGAGATTCCCGTGCTGCCATCTGATGCGCACAAGAGGAATCAATCGCCCACGCAGGACCCGCTCCTGTCGATCCTCTATCTCCACCGGGACCTCCGTAAAAGTCGCCCCATCGTCAACGTCAAGCTCCCCATGGTCAATGATGTGCGTCGGGTCGTGCACGTATCTCCTCAGCTGAGATACGTGGAAGACGTCGTGCACCCGGTGCAACTGAGGTGGTAGAGCCATGCGATAAGCCACCTCACCAATCCTGCTGAGAATCTGGAAAGGTCCGATGAAGCGCGGAGATAACTTGCCGCCTCGGCCAAATCTCCGAATACCACGTCGAGGTGAGACCTGCAAGAAGACGTGGTCGCCATCCTCGAACTCCAGTGGCCTCCGCCTCCTGTCAGCATATGACTTCTGCCGGCTCTGAGCTGTCCTCATCCGCTCCTGGATGACCTGGACCTTCTCTGTCGTGGCCTGTACCATCTCCGGTCCCACCAGTGCTGACTCCCCAGGGTCTGTCCAGCACAAAGGAGATCTACATGGTCAGTCGTACAACGCCTCGTACGGTGCCATCCCGATGGTGGAGTGGTAGCTGTTGTTGTACGCGAACTCCACCAAGGGTAGGTGGTCCTCCCAGCTACGACCAAAGTCGAGGACACAGGCACGGAGCATGTCCTCGAGTGTCTGAATGGTCCTCTCCGTCTGACCATCCATCTGAGGGTGAAAGGCTGTGCTAAGACGTAGCTGCGTCCCGAACGCCTCCTGTAACCCCTTCCAAAGCCGGGAAGTAAAGCGGGAATCTCGATCGGAAACGATAGATGATGGCACGCCGTGGAGCCGCACAATCTCCTGAACGTAGAGACGTCCCAAGCTCTCCACTGAGCCCTGCTCTCTGATTGGTAAGAAGTGTGCCGACTTGGTGAGTCGGTCAACAATCACCCAGATGGAGTCGTGACCTCTGGAAGTGCGTGGAAGTCCAGTCACAAA
This sequence comes from Viscum album, assembly GCA_963277665.1. Classification (NCBI taxonomy): domain Eukaryota; kingdom Viridiplantae; phylum Streptophyta; class Magnoliopsida; order Santalales; family Viscaceae; genus Viscum; species Viscum album. Next base: position 1,718,947,133 of record OY728140.1, on the reverse strand, counting down.
GTCCATAGATATGCCGTCCCACTTCCACTCCAGAACCTCCAAGGGCTGTACCAAGCCTGCTGGTACCTGATGCTCTGCCTTCACCTGCTGACAGGTGAGGCATCGAGAAACGAACTCTGCTACATCCTTCATCATACCCGGCCACCAATGCTGTCATCTGAGGTCCTGGTACATCTTCGCCACTCCAGGATGTACCGCTAAAGGAGAAGTGTGAAACTCTCTCAGTACTTCCTCTCGCAATGCGACTGGTACCATGGTACGTCCTCTGAAAAGGATGTCGTGATCTGCTCCAAGGGAGAAACCATCAGGTGCATGTCCCGAGGATATCTGTGCACGCCGTGTCTCACAGTCAGCGTCCCCGCGCTGTGCCTCCCTGACTCGCTGCAGTAGTGGAGGAGTGACTGTGAGAGACTGAAGAAAGGCTGCTCCATCTCTATCCACGAAGGATATCTGCAAAGAGGCTAGCTGCTCCGTCGCCTCCTCAAGTAGCTGAATGCCCGTCCTCCTGCTGAGGGCATCGGCTACTACGTTCCCCTTCCCAGAAGTATAGACTATCTCAAAGTCATAGTCCTGGAGGAACTCGACCCATCGTCGCTGTCTCAGGTTCAGGTCCTTCTGCGAGAAGATATACCTGAGACTCTGATGATCGGAAAAGACTGTAAAGCGCTCGCCCATCAGATAGTGTCGCCATGTCTTCAGAGCGAAGACCACTGCTGCTAACTCCAGGTCATGGGTAGCGTAGTTCTGCTCATGCGGCCTCAACTGATGTGATCCATAGTAGATCACGGCCCGCTCCTGCATCAGAACACATCAGAGTCCGGTCCCTGATGCATCGCAGTAGACTACGTACCCTACTCCCTCCTCAGGAAACCTCAAGATAGGTGCGCTAGTCAATCTTTGTCTCAGCTCCTGGAAGCTCTGCTGAAATCTGTCTGACCACACGAAGGGTTTCCCCTTCTTCGTCAAAGCTGTGAGTGATGTCGCAACTCTAGAGAAGTCTGGCACGAATCTCCGATAGTATCCAGCTAGTCCCGAGAAACTCCGAACCTCAGTCACGCTCCTGGGTGGCTCCCAAGCTAACACAGCCTCAATCTTCACGGGATCCACTGCAACTCCCACCTCAGAGATAACGTGTCCCAAAAAGTGGACCTCACGTATCCAGAACTGGCACTTCGAGAGCTTACCATAAATCTGGTGCTCTCGGAGTGTGTCAAGAACAACTCGCAAGTGATAGGCGTGCTCCTCCTCTGTCGTAGAGTAAATCAGAATGTCGTCGATGAAGACCACGACAAACCGATCGAGGTATGGCTGAAAGATCCTGTTCATGAGAGCCATGAACACTGCTGGAGCATTGGTTACACCGAAAGGCATAACCAAGAACTCATAGTGGCCATACCGACATCTGAAGGCCGTCTTCTGCACATCCTCGTCTCTGACTCTGAGCTGATGATAGCCTGACCTGAGGTCTATCTTCGAGAACCACCGTGCTCCCTTGAGCTGATCAAAGAGGTCATCAATCCTCGGTAGCGGATACATGTTCCTCACTGTCACCTGGTTCAGGCGACGATAGTCAACACAAAGTCGCAAGCTCCCGTCCGCCTTCTTGGCGAACAATATCGGGGAAGCCCAGGGTGAAACACTGGGTCGGATGAATCCCTTGCCCTGCAAGTCCTCCAACTGTACCCGTATCTCTCGAAGCTCGGCGGGGGCCATCCGATATGCTGGAGTGGATATCGGGGCTGTCCCGGGGTACAAGTCAATATAAAAGTCTACCTCTCTGCAAGGAGGTAGCCCTGGAACGTCGTCGGGAAAAACGTCCGCAAACTGATCCACCACTACAGGAAAACCAGGACTCTGCACGTCAACTGCTCCAAGGATAAGGCTAGCAAACTGATGAGTGATGGGTTGTCCTCTCCTTCGCGGAAGTCCATCCTGTGCTGCTAAGGCTCCCTTCTCGCCGGTGAAGGTGAACCTGCTCCCGTCGGTGCGTACACAACGCACCTTGCGCCTAAAATAGTCAATCTGTGCATGGACCGTAGATAGCCAATCCATGCCCAAGATGACGTCGTAAGGCCTCGACGCTGCTACGAGAAGATCCCAGCCGAAGCTCTCGCCTCCTAGAGTAAGCTCACACTGCCGGCACCAGTGCGTAATCGTCGAGTCTGCTCCCGTAGGAGTCTCTAGCCGTAAGGATCGAGTCAACGGCTCTGTCGGAATCTCCGAGCTCCGAACAAGGGCAGCGGCTATGAAATAATGACTCGCTCCTGTGTCTATAAGAACTGCAGCAAGGGTGGAATAGACACAGATAGTACCTCGAATCATCTCGGGTGCGCCGTGGTCGTAGGCCTCTGCTGCCTGGAGCTGTGCTTGTCGCTGCCCGCCAGCTCCCTGTGGTCGGGGTGGACCTCCTGGTGGTGGTGGTGGTAGAGCCTCAAAGCGTCGGCCACCACCAGCTGCTCGTCCAGCTCCTCTGCCTCGTCCGCCTCCTCCCTGCGGACCGCCACGGTCGATCCTCTGCCTCTGCCTCGGTGGTCCATCAACTGACTGCAGCTCCTTGGCACGGCGGGTCGGGCAGTCACGAGCCATGTGGCCCTGCCCGCCGCACGAGTAGCACTGTCTGCCTCTCGGAAGACTGGCCCCGCGTTGTGTGCCCCGCACTGCTGAGCCAGTGCCCTGAGATCGTCTGCCCGAAGGTCTGGTCTGTCTGGACCCCTGAGTCATCCGTCGACTGCCTGCTGCAGATGACTCTGCTACGTGCCGCCCTGCGGTGGGTCGCTGTGCTGGTGTAGACTCAGCAAGGAAGCTCTCGATCAGAAGGGCCCGCTCCAGTACTCCTGTCTGAGTCGGTATGCTAAGGGAGATCAGCGATGCCCTGATCTCGTGTCTCAAACCCTGCTCGAAGGTCCGGGCCCGGAAGAATGGGTCCCGTACCATGTCGGTCGAGTAGCGCGAGAGATCGGTAAATCTCGCCGAGTACTGAGCGACCGTCATGCTGCCCTGCCGCAGCTGTAGAAGCTCCTGGATACGCACCGCAGGAAGGGTGGCTGGGACGAACTCCGAGCGGAAAAGGCTCTCAAAGTCCGTCCAAAGTAGAGATGCCTCATCGTGCACCTGGAGCATCAAGCTCCACCATCATCCTGCTGCTGCGTGTAGTCGGCTCGCAGCGAGGATCACCATGAGGTCTGCTGGTGTCCTCACTAGCCTAAACACTCGAACCACTGCCTCCAGCCAGTCCTCTGCTGCCTGGGGATCCGTCTCCCCGCGAAACCTGGGCGGTCGCTGGCGCTGAAACTCATGCAGTGCGCTGAGGCGACGTGCATCGTCAGCGGCTGCTGCTGGAAGCATCGGGGGATCGGCGGGTAAAGCTACCGCCGGTGCCACTACTGGAAAAGGGCCCTGCACCGAGGCCTCGTCGCTCGGTGGGCTGTCGTCACGCTCGACTCTCAGAACCCTAGCTGGCTGCCGTCGTGGGGCCATCCTGAAAAGGAAACAGGTGCGCCATGGTCAGAACAGTATACCTGGTGAGCTGATATAAGTAATCACAAAGAAAACTTTGAAACACACACGCAATCAATGTTTTCGTGCATTAAGTCGGAAATCAGAAGTCAGGGTCCTGGTGTACGGATACGTCGGCCGCCGCACCAACACTGGACTCCCTGGACTGATAACCACACTCAATACGCTAAACATTATTGCTTCACATAGAAAAGATCAGAGTTCACGGTAGAACCGAACTCCTCTGATACCAATTTGTCACGACCCGCCCTCGGGGTCCGTGCCGTGACTACCCCAAGCCCGCCTTCCATAGGCCAGGGGCTGGCGACTAGCACCAAGGCGTAAATCCCGGTAAAAAGGGAAGGCATTGCCTTTGAAAAGTAAACACACACCACAAAGTAAACAAGCGGAAAGTAAACACTAAACAAACAGAGTACGACTGAAAGTGCGGAAAGGTAAATGGGCCAGAATACAAACCCAAACTGAAAGTAAAGTACAACTCAAAAAGGGAAAAACAGCAACTGAAAAGTAAAAGACCCTACTCCGAGCTGTCCACAGGAAATCCCACCTGAAGGGTGGGTACAGATAGTTCCTCTGCTCCACGGGTTCCGCCGTCCGCTCCGAGCACGTCCCGCCTAGTGGTCCACCTCCGGGTACCGTCCAGCTGTGCAAGCCTCAGCTATGGTCAACGCTGTCCGTCGTCTGCAACCAACACAACGTAGTGCGGGCAGAGCCCATGCAGGGGTGAGTATAAGCTACTCAGTAGGGACCCCGAGACCCCTGAAGGTCTCTCAAATCCACAAAGGATAATCCATGAAGAAAAGTACAATCACGAAGTAACAACCGACACTGCTTAGGTATATGCCCATACATATACCTATGTCATCAATTCAAATACGCTCCAACCTCCGAGCCCAAGTACAACTCAGTCCACGCCGGAAAGTATACGTATTCCACATAGGAAAGCAAAACACAATCCACTCAGGAAAGCAAAAGGATTCAGCTCACACATGTATACTTATTTAAGGACGATAAAGATGATCACTGATCTATCTAAGTCGTCGGACCCACGAAGGATCGATAGGTAACTAACCCCCGCAAAGACCCACACAGGATCGGGCCCACACAGGACCTGTAGGCGCTGGCTCACACAGAACCGCTGAGCGCAAGGACCCACACAGGATCGGGCCCACACAGGACCTGTAGCACTGATCCACGTAGGATCGCTGAGTGCTGTAGTCGTCGTCGTCGAATCCACACAGGATCTCTGTACTGTCGTCGTCGAATCCACACAGGATCTCTGTACTGTCGTCGTCGCAGTCACAGTAGCAGTCGTAGCAGTAGTAGCAGTTGTAGCAGTCGCAGCCAGCACTAGTGTTCCCGCACACAGCAAGCTCGTTCGGAGGGTCCGCTCCACGAGCCGAGAGGCTGATACATCAACTGTCACAAAGACCAGAGTTGATGTATCCAAAAGTTCCGTATCGTCAATAGGAACTCAACGCAACAAACGGCGCGTCGATCAGACGCCCGGTCTGAGAGTTATTGGCATTTTCGTCTCCGGGGCCCGGTTGGTTTTTAAGGCTAAACCAACCCAACCGTACTCCACCTGCGTCCAAACCTCGGGCAGAGTATGCCAAAAGATCCGTCTCACTAAGAGGAACACAACGCGACTGACGGCGCGTCAATCGGACGTTCGTAGCTCAAGATATGAGCGTTTCCGCTCCGAAGGCCCGGTTAGTTTCGTGAACAAACCAACCTGGCCGAACTCAAAGTAAACCGAAACCTTGAGTGCGATATACCGAAACGACCGTCTCGATCCAAGGATCGCGTTGCCGCAGACGGTTCGTCATTCGGAGGTCCGAGGCTCAAGATATGGCCCAAAAACCGATTCTGGTTCGAAACGGGGGGGTCCGGGTCCGGGCCGACCCGGCCCGACCCCCCCCTGGGGCGGCGCGGCGGGCCGCGGCGGCCTGGAGCCGCGAGGGGCCGCACGCGGGGGCTAAGCCCCCGCTTATTGAAGCGGCGCGGCCTTTGTGCCGCGCCATTGCAACAAACGGCCCCCACGTGGGGGCCGGTTTAATAAAGAGAACCGGGGGGCTGCTGCCCCCCCCCCCCTTTCATGGAACCGCCCCCCTCTTAAAGAGGGGGGTTTTTACATGCTGGAAGGGGGATTAATTCCCCCGGTTTAATGCCTTCCGGCCGGCCAGCTGGCCGGCCGGTTTTCTCCAACGGGACCGGAAATTCCGGTCCCCCCTTCGGCTTCCGACGCCGGCGGCCCGACCGCCGGTCTTCTCTTCCGCCGCGGCCCGGAATTGGCCGCGGTCTCCTCGTCCCGCCGCGGCCCGGAACCGGCCGCGGTGTTCGTCGTCCGGCGCGGTGCGACGGCACCGCGCCCCTTTCGCCGTGCCTTGATTCCTTTCAACGCGGCGCGAAGGCGTCGCGTTCTTGAAGATTCTACCTCGGCGTAGCGCGACGGCGCCGCGTAAAATAATAGCACGATTATCCGCGTGGTGCGACGGCACCACGCCACTTGCTTCCACCCGCAAGAATAAACAAGAACGTTGGAGGGGGGTTCGGCCGTGTTCGTGCGGTCCGGCCCCCTCACGTTAAAATAATAACGCAACTTAAATAATTCAAGCCACACGTTAGACTTGCTATTCACGATCAAGAATAAAATAAGGAAACCAAAAAGAAATCAACAACCCCTACCTCGGGTATAAGGTTCGAAGATTGTGAACGATCCGCGGAAGACGACTTCGCGGAGGTCGGGCGTCGCGGTAGCCGTTCGCCAAATCCGATGACGAAGGGATGCGTTCGAAGAGACACGTCGTTGGCGAAACTTGTACGCCGACGAAGGTTGTCCGATGAAGAAGTGGCGTCCCCTTCGTTGACACGGTAAACGAAGAATGGAGGTGCGGCGTTCTTCGTCGGAGCTTGAGCGTTCTTCGTCAAGATGAACGTTCTTCGAGTTCTTCGTCAGAGTTGAAGAAGAAGAAGAGCTCTCCACCTCTCAAGAAGACAAACAAATAACCCAAAATAAAATAAGACAAAAACTTATTTTATTATTACATAACACAATAGAATTTCAAAAGTTTGAAATTCAAAAGGATTAACTCCCATAATTAAATAAGTAACTCAAGTCAATAAATGAGGCGTTAAGGGAGTTGGGAGAATTTTAAAGGATTAGGGGTTCGTGTGGGCCCCACCACACTTAATCCTCCCAAGGGAGGTTAAGTGGGTGTGGGTCCCACTTCCAACCCCCTTTGGTAGGTTTTATCAAGTTATAATAAAATTTGTTCTACACAAATTTTATTTAACTCAAACTAAAAACCCCAAAATTAACTTTCAACCCGCAAAAAACGCAACTCCCGAAAATTTCTCTTTAAGAGAATATCGGCGCTGCGAGTTCATTGGTGCCCTCGGATTTCAATTCCGAGCACCGGATCAAAAGTTAGGAATTCCCGCTCGTTCGTTCACTGAACGTACCCGAGCCAACCTTCGGAAATTAATTCCGGGCACTCCGGGCCTCGGAATCAGGTGCCGTCTGAAACCGCGCTCTTGTAAAATTCTAAAGAAAATTAAGAAAAAATTTCCCTTGAATTTTACGGGTCTTTACATTACTCCCACCTCAGGGCTTTACGTCCCCGTAAAGATACATCAAAAACTAGGAAAACAAATGAGGGTACTGAGCACGCATCTGAGCCTCCCGCTCCCAGGTGCTCTCCTGGAGATTCCCGTGCTGCCATCTGATGCGCACAAGAGGAATCGATCGCCCACGCAGGACCCGCTCCTGTCGATCCTCTATCTCCACCGGGACCTCCGTAAAAGTCGCCCCATCGTCAACGTCAAGCTCCCCATGGTCAATGATATGCGTCGGGTCGTGCACGTATCTCCTCAGCTGAGATACGTGGAAGACGTCGTGCACCCGGTGCAACTGAGGTGGTAGAGCCATGCGATAAGCCACCTCACCAATCCTGCTGAGAATCTGGAAAGGTCCGATGAAGCGCGGAGATAACTTGCTGCCTCGGCCAAATCTCCGAATACCACGTCGAGGTGAGACCCGCAAGAAGACGTGGTCGCCATCCTCGAACTCCAGTGGCCTCCGCCTCCTGTCAGCATATGACTTCTGCCGGCTCTGAGCTGTCTTCATCCGCTCCTGGATGACCTGGACCTTCTCTGTCGTGGCCTGGACCATCTCCGGTCCCACCAGTGCTGACTCCCCAGGGTCTGTCCAGCACAAAGGAGATCTACATGGTCGGCCGTACAACGCCTCGTACGGTTCCATCCCGATGGTGGAGTGGTAGCTGTTGTTGTACGCTAACTCCACCAAGGGTAGGTGGTCCTCCCAGCTACGACCAAAGTCGAGGACACAGGCACAGAGCATGTCCTCGAGTGTCTGAATGGTCCTCTCCATCTGACCATCCGTCTGAGGGTGAAAGGCTGTGCTAAGATGTAGCTGCGTCCCGAACGCCTCCTGTAACCCCTTCCAAACCCGGGAAGTAAAGCGGGCATCTCGATCGGAAACGATAGATGATGGCACGCCGTGGAGCCGCACAATCTCTTGAACGTAGAGACGTCCCAAGCTCTCCACTGAGCCCTGCTCTCTGATGGGTAAGAAGTGTGCTGACTTGGTGAGTCAGTCAACAATCACCCAGATGGAGTCGTGACCTCTGGAAGTGCGTGGAAGTCCAGTCACAAAGTCCATAGATATTTCGTCCCACTTCCACTCCGGAACCTCCAAGGGCTGTACCAAGCCTGCTGGTACCTGATTCTCTGCCTTCACCTGCAGACAGGTGAGGCATCGAGAAATGAACTCTGCTACATCCTTCTTCATACCCGGCCACCAATGCTGTCGTCTGAGGTCCTGGTACATCTTCGCCACTCCAGGATGTACCGCTAAAGGAGAAGTGTGAAACTCTCTCAGTACTTCCTCTCGCAATGCGACTGGTACCATGGTACGTCCTCTGAAAAGGATGTTGTGCTCTGCTCCAAGGGAGAAACCATCAGGTGCCTGTCCCGAGGATATCTGTGCACGCCGTGTCTCACAGTCAGCATCCCCGCGCTGTGCCTCCCGGACTCGCTGCAGTAGTGGAGGAGTGACTGTGAGAGACTGAAGAAAGGCTGCTCCATCTCTATCTACGAAGGATATCTGCAAAGAGGCTAGCTACTCCGTCGCCTCCTCAAGTAGCTGAATGCCCGTCCTCCTGCTGAGGGCATCGGCTACTACGTTCCCCTTCCCAGGAGTATAGACTATCTCAAAGTCATAGTCCTGGAGGAACTCGAGCCATCGTCGCTGTCTCAGGTTCAGGTCCTTCTGCGAGAAGATATACCTGAGACTCTGATGATCGGAAAAGACTGTAAAGCGCTCGCCCATCAGATAGTGTCGCCATGTATTCAGAGCGAAGACCACTGCTGCTAACTCCAGGTCATGGGTAGCGTAGTTCTGATCATGCGGCCTCAACTGACGTGATCCATAGGCGATCAAGGCCCGCTCCTGCATCAGAACACATCCGAGTCCGGTCCCTGATGCATCGCAGTAGACTACGTACCCTACTCCCTCCTCAGGCAACCTCAAGATAGGTGCGCTAGTCAATCTCTGTCTCAGCTCCTGGAAGCTCTGCTGACATCTGTCTGACCACACGAAGGGTTTCCCCTTCTTCGTCAAAGTTATGAGTGATGTCGCAACGCTAGAGAAGTCTGGCACGAATCTCCGATAGTATCCAGCTAGTCCCAAGAAACTCCGAACCTCAGTCACGCTCCTGGGTGGCTCCCAAGCTAACACAGCCTCAATCTTTGCGGGATCCACTGCAACTCCCGCCTCAGAGATAACGTGTCCCAAAAAGTGGACCTCACGTATCCAGAACTGGCACTTCGAGAGCTTACCATAAAGCTGGTGCTCTTGGAGTGTGTCAAGAACAACTCGCAAGTGATAGGCGTGCTCCTCCTCTGTCGTAGAGTAAATCAGAATGTTGTCGATGAAGACCACGACAAACCGATCGAGGTATGGCTGAAAGATCCTGTTCATGAGAGCCATGAACACTGCTGGAGCATTGGTTACACCGAAAGGCATAACCAAGAACTCATAGTGGCCATACCGACATCTGAAGGCCGTCTTCTCCACATCCTCGTCTCTGACTCTGAGCTGATGATAGCCTGACCTGAGGTCTATCTTCGAGAACCACCGTGCTCCCTTGAGCTGATCAAAGAGGTCATCAATCCTCGGTAGCAGATACTTGTTCCTCACTGTCACCTGGTTCAGGCGACGATAGTCAACACAAAGTCGCAAGCTCCCGTCCTCCTTCTTGGCGAACAATATCGGGGAAGCCCAGGGTGAAACACTGGGTCAGATGAATCCCTTGCCCTGCAAGTCCTCCAACTGTACCCGTAGCTCTCGAAGCTCGGTGGGGGCCATCCGAAATGCTGGAGTGGATATCGGGGCTGTCCCGGGGTACAAGTCAATATAAAAGTCTACCTCTCTGCGAGGAGGTAGCCCTGGAACGTCGTCGGGAAAAACGTCCGCAAACTGATCCACCACTGCAGGAAAACCAGGACTCCGCACGTCAACTGCTCCAAGGATAAGGCTAGCCAACTGATGAGTGATGGGCTGTCCTCTCCTCCGCGGAAGTCCATCCTGTGCTGCTAAGGCTCCCTTCTCGCCGGTGAAGGTGAACCTGCTCCCGTCGGTGCGTACACAACGCACCTTGCGCCTAAAACAGTCAATCTGTGCATGGACCGTAGATAGCCAATCCATGCCCAAGATGACGTCGTAAGGCCTCGACGCTGCTACAACAAGATCGCAGCCGAAGCTCTCGCCTCCTAGAGTAAGCTCACACTGCCGGCACCAGTGCGTAATCGTCGAGTCTGCTCCCGTAGGAGTCTCTAGCCGTAAGGATCGAGCCAACGGCTCTGTCGGAATCTCCGAGCTCCGAACAAGGGCAGCGGCTATGAAAGAATGACTCGCTCCTGTGTCTATAAGAACTACAGCAAGGGTGGAATAGACACAGATAGTACCTCGAATCATCTCGGGTGCGCCGTGGTCGTAGGCCTCTGCTGCCTGGAGCTGTGCCTGTCGCTGCCCGCCAGCTCCCTGTGGTCGGGGTGGACCTCCTGGTGGTGGTGGTGGTAGAGCCTCAAAGCGTCGGCCTCCACCAGCTGCTCGTCCAGCTCCTCTGCCTCGTCCGCCTCCTCCCTGCGGACCGCCACGGTCGATCCTCTGCCTCTGCCTCGGTGGTCCATCAACTGACTGCTGCTCCTCGGCACGACGGGTCGGGCAGTCACGAGCCATGTGGCCCTGCCCGCCGCACGAGTAGCACTGTCTGCCTCTCGGAAGACTGGCCCCGCGCTGTGTGCCCCGCACTGCTGAGCCAGTGCCCTGAGATCGTCTGCCCGAAGTTCTGGTCTGTCTGGACCCCTGAGTCATCCGTCGACTGCCTGCTGCAGATGACTCTGCCACGTGCCGTCCTGCGGTGGGTCGCTGTGCTGGTGTAGACTCAGCAAGGAAGCTCTCGATCAGAAGGGCCCGCTCCAGTACTCCTGTCTGAGTCGGTATGCTGAGGGAGATCAGTGATGCCCTGATCTCGTGTCTCAAACCCTGCACGAAGGTCCGGGCCCGGAAGAATGGGTCCCGTACCATGTCGGTCGAGTAGCGCGAGAGATCGGTAAATCTCGCCGAGTACAGAGCGACCGTCATGCTGCCCTGCCGCAGCTGTAGAAGCTCCTGGATACGCACCGCACGAAGGGTGGCTGGGACGAACTCCGAGCGGAAAAGGCTCTCAAAGTCCGTCCAAAGTAGAGATGCCTCATCGTGCACCTGGAGCATCAAGCTCCACCATCATCCTGCTGCTGCGTGTAGTAGGCTCGCAGCGAGGATCACCATGAGGTCTGCTGGTGTCCTCACTAGCCTAAACACTCGAACCACTGCCTCCAGCCAGTCCTCTGCTGCATGGGGATCCGTCTCCCCGCGAAACCTGGGCGGTCGCTGGCGCTGAAACTCATGCAGTGCGCTGAGGCGACGTGCATCGTCAGCGGCTGCTGCTGGAAGCATCGGGGGATCGGCAGGTAAAGCTACCGCCGGTGCCACTACTGGAAAAGGGCCCTGCACTGAGGCCTCGTCGCTCGGTGGGCTGTCGTCACGCTCGACTCTCGGAACCCTAGCTAGCTGCCGTCGTGGGGCCATCCTGAAAAGGAAACAGGTGCGCCACGGTCAGAACAGTATACCTGGTGAGCTGATATAAGTAATCATAAAGAAAACTTTGAAACACACACGCAATCAATGTTTTCGTGCATTAAGTCGGAAATCAGAAGTCAGGGTCCGGGTGTACGGATACGTCGGCCGCTGCACCAACACTGGACTCCCTGGACTGATAACCACACTCAATACGCTAAACATTATTGCTTCACATAGAAAAGATCAGAGTTCACGGTAGAACCGAACTCCTCTGATACCAATTTGTCACGACCCGCCCTCGGGGTCCGTGCCGTGACTACCCCAAGCCCGCCTTCCATAGGCCAGGGGCTGGCGACTAGCACCAAGGCGTAAATCCCGGTAAAAAGGGAAGGCATTGCCTTTGAAAAGTAAACACACACCACAGAGTAAACAAGCGGAAAGTAAACACTAAACAAACAGAGTACGACTGAAAGTGCGGAAAGGTAAATGGTCCAGAATACAAACCCAAACTGAAAGTAAAGTACAACTCAAAATGGGAAAAACAGCAACTGAAAAGTAAAAGCCGCTACTCCGAGCTGTCCACAGGAAATCCCACCTGAAGGGTGGGTATAGATAGCTCCTCTGCTCCACGGGTTCCGCCGTCCGCTCCGAGCACGTCCCGCCCAGTGGTCCACCTCCGGGTACCGTCCCGCTGTGCAAGCCTCAGCTAAGGTCAACGCTGTCCGTCGTCTGCAACCAACACAACGTAGTGCGGGCAAAGCCCGTGCAGGGGTGAGTATAAGCTACTCAGTAGGGACCCCGAGGCCCCTGAAGGTCTCTCAAATCCACAAAGGATAATCCACGAAGAAAAGTACAATCACGAAGTAACAACCGACACTGCTTAGGTATATGCCCATACATATACCTATGTCATCAATTCAAATACGCTCCATCCTCCGAGCCCAAGTACAACTCAGTCCACGCAGGAAAGTATACGTATTCCACATAGGAAAGAAAAACACAATCCACTCAGGAAAGCAAAAGGATTCAGCTCACACAGGTATACTTTTTTAAGGACGATAAAGATGATCACTGATCCATCTATGTCGTCGGACCCACGAAGGATCGATAGGTAACTAACCCCCGCAAAGACCCACACAGGATCGGGCCCACACAGGACCGGTAGGCACTGGCTCACACAGAACCGCTGAGCGCAAGGACCCACAGAGGATCGGGCCCACACAGGACCTGTAGCACTGATCCACGTAGGATCGCTGAGTGCTGTAGTCGTCGTCGTCGAATCCACACAGGATCTCTGTACTGTCGTCGTCGAATCCACACAGGATCTCTGTACTGTCGTCGTCGTAGTCACAGTAGCAGTCGTAGCAGTAGTAGCAGTTGTAGCAGTCGCAGCCAACACTAGGGTTCCCGCACACAGCAAGCTCGTTCGGAGGGTCCACTCCACGAGCCGAGAGGCTGATACATCAACTGTCACAAAGACTAGAGTTGATGTATCCAAAAGTTCCGTATCGTCAATAGGAACTCAACGCAACAAACGGCGCGTCGATCGGACGCCCGGTCTGAGAGTTATTGGCATTTTCGTCTCCGGGGCCCGGTTGGTTTTTAAGGCTAAACCAACCCGACCGTACTCCACCTGCGTCCAAACCTCAGGCGTAGTATGCCAAAAGATCCGTCTCACTAAGAGGAACACAACGCGACTGACGGCGCGTCAATCGGACGTTCGTAGCTCAAGATATGAGCGTTTCCGCTCCGAAGGCCCGGTTGGTTTCGTGAATGAACCAACCCGGCCGAACTCAAAGTAAACCAAAACCTTGAGTGCGATATACCGAAACGACCGCCTCGATCCAAGGATCGCGTTGCCGCAGACGGTTCGTCATTCGGAGGTCCGAGGCTCAAGATATGGTCCAAAAACCGATTCTGGTTCGAAACGGGGGGGGGGTCCGGGTCCGGGCCGACCCGGCACAACCCCCCTTGGGGCGGCGCGGCGGCCGGCGGCGGCACCGCGAGGGGCCGCACGCGGGGGCTAAGCCCCCGCTGATTGAAGCGGCGCGGCCTTTGTGCCGCGCCTTTGCAACAAACGGCCCCCACGTGGGGGACGGTTTAATAAAGAGAACCGGGGGGCTGCTGCCCCCCCCCCCCCCCTTTCATGGAACCGCCCCCCTCTTAAAGAGGGGGGTTTTTACATGCTGGACGGGGGATTAATTCCCCCGGTTTAATGCCTTCCGGCTGGCCAGCTGGCCGGCCGGTTTTCTCCAACGGGACCGGAAATTCCGGTCCCCCCTTCGGCTTCCGACGCCGGCGGCCCGGCCGCCGGTCTTCTCTTCCGCCGCGGCCCAGAACCGGCCGCGGTCTCCTTGTCCCGCCGCGGCCCGGAACCGGCCGCGGTGTTCGTCGTCCGGCGCGGTGCGACGGCACCGCGCCCCTTTCGCCGTGCCTTGATTCCTTTCAACGCGGCGCGAAGACGTCGCGTTCTTGAAGATTCTACCTTGGCGTAGCGCGACGACGCCACGTAAAATAATAGCACGATTATCCGCGTGGTGCGACGGCACCACGCCACTTGCTTCCACCCGCATGAATAAACAGGAACGATGGAGGGGGGTTCGGCCGTGTTCGTGCGGTCCGGCCCCCTCACGTTAAAATAATAACGCAACTTAAATAATTCAAGCCACACGTTAGACTTTCTATTCACGATCAAGAATAAAATAAGGAAACCAAAAAGAAATCAACAACCCCGACCTCGGGTATAAGGTTCGAAGATTGTGAACGTTCCGCGGAAGACGACTTCGCGGAGGTTGGGCGTCGCGGTAGCCGTTCGTCAAATCCGATGACGAATGGATGCGTTCGAAGAGACACGTCGTTGGCGAAACTTGTACGCCGACGAAGGTTGTCCAAGGAAGAAGTGGCGTCCCCTTCGTTGACACGGTAAACGAAGAATGGAGGTGCGGCGTTCTTCGTCGGAGCTTGAGCGTTCTTCGTCAAGATGAACGTTCTTCGAGTTCTTCGTCAGAGTTGAAGAAGAAGAAGAGCTCTCCACCTCTCAAGAAGACAAACAAATAACCCAAAATAAAATAAGACAACAACTTATTTTATTATTACATAACACAATAGAATTTCAAAAGGTTGAAATTCAAAAGGATTAACTCCCATAATTAAATAAGTAACTCAAGTCAATAAATGAGGCGTTAAGGGAGTTGGGAGAATTTGAAAGGATTAGGGTTTCGTGTGGGCCCCACCACACTTAATCCTCACAAGGGAGGTTAAGTGGGTGTGGGTCCCACTTCCAACCCCCTTTGGTAGGTTTTATCAAGTTATAATAAAATTTGTTCTACACAAATTTTATTTAACTCAAACTAAAAACCCCAAAATTAACTTTCATCCCGCAACAAACGCAACTCCCGAAAAGGTCTCTTTAAGCGAATATCGGCGCTGCGAGTTCATCGGTGCCCTCGGATTTCAATTCCGAGCACTGGATCAAAAGTTAGGAATTCCGCTCATTCGTTCACTGAACATACCCGAGCCAAACGACTCTCCCAATAGTCATGAATTGAATTTTATGGGTCTTTACAACCCAAAAGACAATACCTAAACCGAAAAAGAATGAGGAGGAGAATATTAGACTCACTTGGATATTTGTTTCGCATCCGACGACTCTCCCAATAGTCATGAATTGAAGGAGATTGATTCTTGAAATATCTTGGACCCCTTAGTTCATTCCTAGTGTTGCAAAGGAGGATGAGGAGGAAAAACTAGAGTAGATTCTTAAAATCACAGGGTGTCATGTTTTGAAAATTTTCTGAATTTTATGGGCTACATGGTTTACCCACACAGTTTTCCAAACCATGCGGAATTCACGCGACAACTATTTTCCATGAGTGGCCACCCCACACGATTTCCTGGGGATCATATACAGTTTTCCCCAACAATAGGTAGATCATGATAATGCTACTATCTGAGGATGGTTGGTCTGCACGGTTTTCCCACACGGTTTCCCCTAACCATGCGCATACTGTTCGCATTGAACTGTTTGGCCTGATTTCTCTTCTCATTGTTCTCGAAGCCCCCAAGCACCCCTGATCACCCAACTGAACTTGCGAAACACTTATCTAGCCGCAATAAAGATATCCAAGCCAATAATTAACCTTAAAATTTCTTTAAAAAGATTCAGTATCTTACAAATGTTCCTTGGTTTAGAAAGATATTATCGGTGGTCTTTGAAAAATAATTCATTAATTTTTAAGCCATTAATCAAGTTAACTCAAAAATGGCTTAAGTTAATTTGATAAATGGAGTGTGTGGAATGTTTCCAAGAGTTGAAAAAGGTATTGGTTATTTCACATGTGTTACACTACCCTCAATCAAATAAGGATTCA
The DNA here is from genome assembly GCA_963277665.1 of Viscum album. Lineage (NCBI taxonomy): Eukaryota > Viridiplantae > Streptophyta > Magnoliopsida > Santalales > Viscaceae > Viscum > Viscum album. The sequence continues at coordinate 1,718,931,101 of OY728140.1, read as the reverse complement.
TTATTTTTAGTGATGCATCCGTAAAGAGATTGGGAGAGTACTTAGGGAAAATGAAAAGGTGATTAATTATGAATCTCAACAGTAAAAGGCTAACGAGCTGGATTATCCTACACATTATTTACAGATAGTTGTGGTTGTTTTTATTTGAATATATAGAGGCATTACATTTATGGGTAGAAATGTGATATATAAAGAGAACATAAAATATTGAAGTATATCATCAAGAAAAAGGAATTGAACATGATACAAAAGAGATGTTTAGAACATCATAATGAATATTATTTTTCAATTCATTATCATTCCAAAAGAGAAAACAAAGTTGCCGATTAATTAAGTATGATAGGCCCTGTTGTGATGGAAATGATGAGGATCCAAGGATATACATTGATCAAATACCTAGTAAAATTCGAAATCGGAATTATAAGGTAATGAACATCATCAAACCTATCCCAAATGATTTCTCAATCATAAGATCAAGAAATTTCAAAGAGATGATCCTTTTATATATAAGATGTTTGAGGCTGTAAAGAATGGTATGTTTTTGGAGATCATTGTTGATCAAAATGGTGTACTAAATTTTTTTGTAAGACTATATATCCCATATATTACATAAATAAATAACCGAGAGATAATGATCATAGATCTACATTATATACCTATTCTGGAATCACTAAAATAAAGAGGGACCTTCATGATAATTTTTGGTGGAATTACATGAAAAAGAAGATAGATGGCTATACTATAGGGTGCATGGTGTGTCAATTAGTGAAGGTAAAGTAATTAATTCCTAAAAAGGTATTATAAACACTACCCATAACATAATGTATGTGGGACAATATCACTATGGATTTTTTCACTATTATTCTGAAAACATCGAATGTAAATAATGCGATATGGGTTATAATGGACCATCTGACCAAGACATCCCATTTTACCTCTATCAGGGATGATTTATCTCTTGAATAACTCACCAAGATATATGTGAATGAAGTGGTAAGGGTTCATGCAGTTCTATATTCTATCATATCTAATTGTGATCAAATGATCACATCAAAACACTAGTGACGTATTCAACATGATATGGGAACATAATTGAATTTTAGTAAGACCTATCACCCTCAAATTAATGGAAAATATGAATGGACTATTCAAACACTCGAGGAAATGTTGAGAACATGCTATATGGAATTTAAATGTAAATGGGATCAATAACTATCCATAGTTGATTTCTCATACAACAATAAATTTCATTAAATTATTCAAATAGATCCCTATAAATTTCAATATGGGAAGTGATATATAACACATAATTGTTGGGATGAAGTTTGTGAGAGAAATATTCTTTGGCCTCATCTTATGCAACAGATGATTGAAAATTTTCATGCCATCCAACAACACATAAATGCTACTCAGAGTGAGCATAAGAGTTATGTTGACTACCGTCAAAGATACATCGAGTTTGATTTTGGTGATAATTTCATCCTTCAAATTTTACCTTGGATGACATTCATGTGATTATAGAAGAAAGGGAAGCTTTTCCCCAGGTACATTGGATAGTAAGAAATCATTGATCGCATAATATTAGTGTCCTATCATCTAGAACATCCACCAAATCTATCTTAGGTTCATGATGTTTTCCAAGTATCTCTCTCAAGGAAGTACATTCTTGACCCTTCACTTGTACTGGATCTGAAGGTGGTACAACTGGAACACGATCTCTCTTATGAGGAGTAGTTGATGGAGATCTTAGACTATATGGAATAGGTTATATGAAATAAGACTACCCACATAATAAAGATTTTATGGAAGAACCACATGTATTAAGAAGCGACATGAGAACAAGAGGAAATAATGAGGTAGAAGTAACCTCACCTTTTCTCAACTAAGAGAACAATTTGAAATTCCTGGGACAAAACATATTAAATGTGGAAGAATGTAACAACCTCAACTTTTAAAATGATATTTGTTTCCTAAATATTTGTTTTATATTATTACCCAACAAAACTGTATCCATTAAATAATGAAGTGAGTATAATTGAAATGTGAGCATAGGGTTTTGATCAATATATGACCAATTGTCAATTATCACCATTGGTCAATATGACCAATGGAAAAATTACTCTTAATATTAATTTTAACATTATAATTGGTATTATAAATAGAAATGATAATAGATAATTAATGATTACTGAAGAGTCGATGGCCTCATTCAGTATAAATGTGCCATACGAATCCCATTTTTCAGAGATTGGGAAAGAGGTAGCATCATCAGGCTTTACTCTTGACCAATCCTAACCTGATATTCAACATGTTAAGCTTGAATATAATCACATTCGGGAAAATATCATGTTAGTAGAGATTACCACTTGGGTGATGTTGTTCGAGCCACCCTAAGAGTCTATCACCATCAGACACCTTACACATAGGTCGTATGTGGGTTTTATATGGGGTTATGTTTCATGGCCTTAGTCACTTGAATTTTAATCCCTTTGTTTTAATAAAGTTTTTATTTCTTCATTTCTAATTTAAGAATAGTTTTACATAAAAATTTAAATGAAATTTGTTAAATTAGGTTTTCAGATAAAAAATTGTACTATTATAAGAGATATAAATTACTATATTAAAATAATGTTTTATTGAGAATTTTTATTATAATGAAATTGTATTATTAAAACATTTTAATTTACTTACAAATGATAAAATATTTTTTTTATTGTGGATAATTTTACTATGCATTTTATGTCTGCTATTATTTGAAATAAATATGTATTTTTATTGTTAAAAGTTATATTTATCATATTGAGATATTTATTATGATAATATTATTATAATTTTTAATTCATAAGAGCGATATTAGTTTTGGGTGAAATTATGAAAATTTTATAAAATAATTTAGTTTTTCATGAATAGTATAAATATAGTTGAAGTTTTTTGGTATGTTTAATGACATCATTCATACTTGTGCCAGAAGACAATAAAACTTTAATCATATCATTAACTAATAAAGGAAATAGGTTTTATAAACACAAAATCATAACCCATAAATTTCAATGAGTTTCATTAATATTTCATCACATCAAAACCTATGGAAAGGTGATAGGGTTCATGACCATTTAATCAAAGTATAACCCATGAAAAGTATCTGGATTCATAAACATGTGACCCATGAAAGGGAAACAAGCTTTATAAAGTCTGTGAAATTAATCATAACCCATTATTAGAAAGGTTGTGAATGGAAAATTTAGATAATTTTCAATAGTGGAATGATTAACATCAACAGATGTCATATTAGAAGGAACTTAATTTAGAAATATAATTCAAAAACATTTATTGAGGAAAATTTCCTTTCTTATTTGAATTTTTTTTAATGTTAAACCATTTAATTTTATTTATCTGAAAACAGATTTTAAAAAATATAAATAAAAAAAATTAAAATCATTTTTCCTTCTAAATTATATTTACTGATCTTTTGAAAAAATTTTGAATTTTTTTTCGAAAACATGGGTTTTGAATACAATATATTTCTGACTATAGAGATAGATAATCATATTTCACAAAAAAATATTATCTTAATTACTAAAGAGTGGAAAGTGGTACTAAAAATAAGGGATATCATTAATAAAAATTGGATAATAAAAATCATCAATAATATTGAGATATTTAAAATAATATTTCATCAAGTGAATAATAAACATAAAGGATCTCATAATGTGATGAGATTGTCTCAATAAACTCTTATAACTCAGTAACTTGGGATAATAATCTCTATTTAAGGAATGGAAATTAAATTAATATAAATATGTAATGAATATAAATTAATTCATGATATAACATGTAAAATGTATGTATATACACCTCGAAAAATAGTTTAGGAGAACAACAAAACATAAATCTCAAATAAGGTAAATTGAGACAAAACTGTTTTACTAATTTGATATCAGTTGAATAAAAAACTCCATGAATGAAGGATAATCAAAGGGGAATGTTAATACCCATAAATTTTATTAAAATATAAATAAAATAAATTTATAGTCAGTTCTTACATTATACAAAAGAAAAAAGTGGGAAACATATCTTGTATCATATAGAAATTAAAATTCAGATGAAATCCCATTACCTTATGTATAGAATCTCATTGTACTCATTAAAACCACCTGTAAAATAAATAAAAATTTAATATAATTATTTTTAAGAACAATATTATTATATATAATACCATATATGGTTTTATTATGGCCTTATATTACCTTCTTGTTAATGATCCTATATAAAGGTTTCACATTGGGTAATATTTTCCTTGCTCTTCACATGTGTCTTAATTTGTTATATCATTGGTTCTTACAATTATATCATGATTAAAGAATTTAAATAATTATATAAATAAAATTTTTATTTAATATTGCTATATTATAATAATATTTAGAATACGTAAGTGTGAAATGGAATGCACTGTTAATGGAGACAGTAAGCTGTACATAAGCTTGACCAATGTTACCGTTTTTATTATCATGTAGAATGAAAGTATGTAAATGAATTATATATATATATATATTTCTAGTAGAATTAGTATATAATATATATCATATACATTCACTATTACGTTCCTCAATACATTGTGTGTGGTGTGTGAATGAATCACATCGCTTTAAGGGGCGGTAGTTGTAACATCCCAGGAAAATAAAGAATATTTCATCTTCATATTTATTAATATTTTTGAATTAAATATTAATTTAAATTTAAATGGGATTTTATATTCAAGGGAGTACTTGACATGAAACAATGGGTTTCTCTGAAGTCTTATGTTGCATACAATGCTGAGTCATACGGAAAAATAATAATATATTGTCATTTTGAACGGTAATTAACGTCAATCCATTTCATTGGAGAGAATGAATAGGGAAAACTAAAATATGGTTATACATATTTGTTAATTTTTTGTACATATATACATTAAAATTTAGAGGCTTATAATGTGAATGAATAAAATTTTAAGCGTAATTTACTTTAAAATGATGATTTTCCACCTTTTGATGGAGAACCCTCATTAAATCTAGTTTTGATCACTTTAATGTGTCATATTTGAGAAAATAAAATAATTCTTTTGCATCGGGACATCCAAATTTACATTAGGTAAATTTCTGGTATTTTTTTTGATAAAATTCATTTTTTTTATGAATAATGTTAATACTGTATTATAATTCAAAACTATCATTTAATCTAACTTATTTATATGGTTAGATTATATTTTTAAAAACTTTAAAATTGTAATTAGATATTAATATTTCCATTTAATGAAATTTTGTCCATTTGATCAAATTTCACTTTGAAATTGGGAATAAACAAGTGTTAGTCTTTTAATAGATATTGTTTCTTAAAAACACACTATTTTTTTTGACAATGATAATTAATTTTAAATTAATTAGTTCAACTTCTATGATTCTAAATTTTTAAAATAGAAATAATTTTCGAATTCAGAATATCAAATATAGCTTAGGCTGAATTTTTGGTAATTTTTTGAAAGACATAAATTTTTGACGAATAGTGAAACCAATATGTAGTAGTTAAAAAAACTGATTTTTTGTTTTAAATTAAATATATAACTTATGTGAATTAAATTTATAAAATAAAAAAAACATGGTTGTTATTATTATGTAAAATTAGGTTCAATAGTATGAAAATAAATTTTTGGTGAATAGTAAATTTTGACTTTTATTTACTGCGGTTAAAGGCAAATAGGGTAATTCAAGGTAAAATGCATTTTATAATAATACAAAATTACCATAACACTTGTCCAAACCTTATTGGATAACTCATGGCAGACCATTAGCATCCTCGTGTCAATTTTGGGACCCCATGGAGCCTCATTGGAGTGATAATGAAATTTTAGATTAATTAATTTAAAGTAAAGATGAAAATGACCCAAACAAATAGCTTTTACAAAATTAATTTTTACATATATTTATATAAGATATATTTTCAACTATAAATATTAATTGGAAAGATAAAAATATTTCCTAAATCATGTAATTTTTATTATTATTTTTAGACATTAAATAAATAAAATTATTTATGACACACAAATGATGTAGAATTTACCTCATTAATAAATGGTTTAAGAAAATAAAATTATAAATATTAAAATAACATCCAAAACTTGTTCAATTATTATTGGATGAATTTATTTCGACCATGAGTCATCTTATATTTTCAATTAATGAGTTTTGGACCTTTAGAAACCGAAAATAATTATATAATAAAATTATATTTTCACACTTCCTTAAAGAACACCTCCTCGCCCTTATAAAAAGTTATCACATATAACCCAGTCCTCAAACCTCTCAAGACCCTTGATCATCCAAACCTGACCAAATAATCTCTCAATATCCCTATATTCTTCCTATAATCCTCTCTTTATGAATATGGCACTTCAAAATGTCCTTTTGGTTCGAACTAATGGGAGTAACCCGAATAAAAGGTAACAGTTTCTCTAAAATTATATTCTTTTATTTTACTTCTCCAACCCCTAAACTATATTTTCCAATTATTTTATAACAAAACATGTATCCTAAATATACTTGTATGTTTTTATGAGAATTATTAGATATACACTTACACACAACTATATTTAATGGGTAATGAACATACTGTTTCTGTGGAAGGAGAACTACTGCCTCACGAAATGATGATTGTTCAAATATCCCTAACTGACTCTCATGGCAGCCATTATGATGGCACCATATTTATATATGATTTATATTATATTTATATTGTTTCTATTCTTCTATATTTTTCATTTATATATAACCTTTTTTGTTTACACAGTGGGTAAATACGATTATCTCATTTGAGGAAGTACATACTACCGCCCCCTCAAAGGGATATGGATCATTAATTACTTACATGGATATTATAAATGGTAGAGTTAATTAAATTATATATGATATTATACTGGAACTATAATATACTTATGTATGATTATTTTTCAATTTTATTACAATACGAAATAGATAAGGAAGTAGCGTTTATGCGTACGTACGGCTTACCGTCTCCATGACAGGTGCATTTCATTTCTTAATGTTATATACTATTATAAATACATGTATATACTGGATATATATGATATATTTGATGTATAAATCATGAATATAATTCTTTATATAATGATCTTTTGACCACATGAACAACTTGTAATTATAAGAAGTCTATTTTTGACTCAAGTACCAAATATCGGCAATATGACAATTTTTAACATAAATGATTACATAATGTTTATAACATGGTAATAAATAATTTAAAAGGAATTATGAACATGAAAAACTTTCTTATGAAATTAGAAATTACGTTTAGTTTATTATTCAATAGATTAATGAACGAACGTATCATGTAGGACACGAGGTAAAGGATTTCATATCTCACATTTAATTCTGTGAGTTTTCCATTGTCAACAACTTATTTATTGCATGTGGTGTATTGTGTACTGAAATTTGATATATATTATCATGATTATATTTATATTCTTTTTATTTTGTGATTCAATTTATTTATATTAACTTTGGTTCATATGAATCTTTTGATTACAATGTGGTAAGGTGTTTTCATCTCACTTCATATTCCCGTGAGATTCGTGCTATATTGCCACTATATACTTTTGTGTGGTGTATGTAATGCCCATGATTGTTTTAATAGTGTAATATAAATTAATTTATGTCTAATTAAATCTTAATTTTATGATCTTTCTTTCATATTTTTAATGTTTCATAAGTTACCTAATCATTAAGGGATCTTTCACCCTCCTCTATTTTTAAGTCTTCTTCTTGTTATGTATTTTAATTTACATCTTATAATGTTGGGACATGTTCTTATATATCCTTAATGATGTAAATTTTATGTCCAAGAGACAATATACCCTTTTCTCTCTCATAAAATTATTTCTTTGAATTTTATTGTGATGTTGTTCGGCTGTCAAATTTCAGTAAGGGAACTTCTTAACCCAATATCAATTATTTGGGTGAAACTGATACATAATGATTATGTAGTGTTATAAATATGTGTGAATGACCTATGACTCTTTCACACTTAATATCCACATATATTGAGTTTATTTTTGTTTTTCACACATAATTATGTAGTTGGTTTATCCTTAATCTAATGATACCATCTTTATAAGGGACTTCATATCAATTTTCATTCCGTTGAGACCTCCTTGTTGTTATATGACAATTCACATTTATATGGTGTACATTCATCAGTTTTGAATATTATATCATTAATATCCTTATTCTCATGATATTATATGTTTTGTTTTATTCTATTATTCATTTATGTTTAGTCAAGTGTTTCTCAAGTGTTATGAGACTCTTTAACAAAATCATCATTTTAAAATCATTAAACAATTATTTTTCTAAATATTTCTCTTTAATGTCCATGTTTTCTGAATGGGTTTTAATATTTATTTATATAGACATTAATGTTTTCAATCTTTAGTTATTTAAAATATTCAAAGTGGTATGGGACACTTTTATTCAAAAATATCTTTATTAAATATTTTAAATGGTTTTGAAAATGGTTTGATTATACATTCATTATATAAATATCATGAAATAATATATTGTATTTCAAATGTAGAAATGATTTTAGTGAAATGTTTAAATTTATAGTATTTTATGTGTTATTATTTAATAGTGGTACTTGGACATTTGACGGGTGGTTATGTGATAAATTAAATGAAGGGTGGTGTCGTGATAAACCATGATGGGTGGTTACGTTATAACCTCCAATGTAATGGGTATGGAAATTGGCTGTATGTCTCTTCCATTTAGTGATATTTTTTGAAGTTGACTGTATGGTTATTCCATTTATGTATGTTTATGTCCCAAGTTATCGAAATATGTTATCTGTGCTTTCTATGGGTTTTATGGTAATATTTTTGTTACAAAATTGTAAGCAACGATCTTTTATTCAATGAAGCGAATTTACTACTTCATAATGTTAAAAAGTATTACTTATGATAAATTATTCATGTCTTACTTGTTTCTTTGAAAAAAAAAAGTTTTCATTCTTTATATAGACCTTACTAATTTTTTTTATCCCAAGTTTTGTAAATGTTTTTCACAGGACATGAAGTGGAATAAGTACAAGGATGTGATGATGGAAATGTCATGATGTCTTAAACATGGAACTGGACATGTTTCTTTTTAAGAGTGTACATTTATTTAAAATAATAGGTACTGAGTAGTAGTGTCTACATTTAATATTCACGATCATTTGTAAATGTTATGTCCTAATTCTCAAAAAATATAACCCTGAAAAGATCGTCAATGTGAATTCTTGATTTAACACAAGATTATGAAATGTTGAAGGCATAGTCCTTATAATTGGTATCTGAGGTCGGTTTAGATAACTTTAGATGTTAGGGTGTAATTTAAGAATTAGTGAGATATCTCTAATGGTTATCATATTAGAAAGAGTCATATTTATTTTAGAGGTGGTAAATAGTTATTACATTTTAGGGTGAAAAATGAAAGGTATTAGATAACATTTTAGGATAAATTAAGTTATAGTTATTTTTACGGAATTTGTCTCTTTTTTTTGAATGTTATGAAATTGAATAGTTTTGGAAAAAGGATTACCTGCAGACTATGTGACAACCCAACACGTCCGACAAAGTTGTGGGAATCAAACCCACAACCAAAGTGTGATTGGGATTTATCACCTACCACTTGACTTCATGAAGTACCTAATTACTACAACTATTTTTTTTAGTTAAATGATTAAATGGATCAAGAATCAATTTATTTTGGATTATATTTTTTATCAATTGGACATACTTAGTATAAGAAAATTACTTGGTGATTATCTGATAAAGGATATTTTGGAAGATAGTCTCTGTTTTGGTAACACTATATGCTTAAGAAAAATATAATACCTTGGGATTTAATTTGTGGAGTAATGGTTGAAATATTATTTTAGAATAATCTATGTTTTTATTTTGGACATAAGGTTATTTGATTTATTTATGTAAATGATTAACCTATCATAGAGAACATGTGATTTGGTTAATTACACTTTAGTATGAGACTTTAAGAGTAGTCTACGTTTTTGGAGATAAATATTAAGATTTACTGTGCAAGACTATGTAATTTAAATCCTTCTGATTTTTTGGTTTGAATATTAGTATTGAGAATTTTTATGAATATTCAGGACAATTTTATATTGAATGGTATTTCTTAAACTTTGGGTACTTTTTTTGGATTTTGGAGATTAAGAGTAGTATTTATTTTTTATAAAAGATTATCCTTTGAGGTATTATCTAATATCGTACTGACCGATTTTGGTTTTGTTTAATATATAATGATGGGGGAAATGTATGATTCATATTTTTTGGATCATGTTATTCTCTAAAAAATTTTTTTTCCACTTTTTATGTGTCCATGTCAACTAGAATACTCATCGTTTAGAGAAAAGTACACTTTGTGGTAGAAATTTTGTAAAGGATGAAAGTATTCCTGACAAGTAAGTATGTGTCCTTATGTTCTTAGTAAGGCTCATAAATAAATTCCTCATCTTTATGAAAAGGAACATAAATCAAAAACTTTGTCCATTTACTTTCCCTATTGGGAAACCAATGACTGCTTAACCCATCACAAATTTGTGGTTTTCTTGTTGTTAACTTTCTCCAAATCATGTTTTAGGTCCCTCTTAATCAGAACATTACACTTAGTTTCTCTTTTATATCCTTGTTTTCATGGAATCCTATTATGGGTTATCTCAGGTGACCTTTGTACATATCTTTAATTCCTTTAAAGTGATATTTTTATTTACTCTTTTTCTGATGTGGGACTTTCAATGTAGTTTCCATGACCAATTTTAAAATTGAGAGGATGCAATCTCCAAAAGAGGGGAAGGATGTAACATTCGAAGAAATTAAGGAATATGAAATTTTCATATTTTTAATATTTTGGAATTAAATATTAATTTTATTTTAAAGGGGATTTTATATTCAGGGGTGTACTTCACATGCAACAATGGGTTTATCCGAAGTCTTATGTTGCAAACAATGATGAGTCATACTGAAAAATAACAATATATTATTATTTTAAATTGTAAATAACAGCTATCAATTTTATTTCTGGGAATGAATAGAACTAACTACAATATTATTATACATATTTCTTAAATGTTTTTACAGTTATCCAGTAAAATCTGGAGGCTTATAATCCAAATGAATCTAATTTTAATCATAATTTACAATAAAAGGATGTGTTACCACCTTTTGATGGAGAAAAATCTTTAAAAATTGTTTTGGTCACTTTTATATGTTCTATTTGACAAAATAAAATTCTTCTTTAGAATCAGGACATCAAAATTTACATTGGGTATATTTTTTGTATTTTTTTGATAAAATTTATTTATTAATGAATAGTGAAAAATATATTTTAATTCAAAACTGCCATTTAATCTAACTTATATATGTGGTTATATTATCTTTTTAAATGGTTTTAAAGAGTAATTAGATAATATTATTACCATTTAATCCAATGCTGGTCATTTGAAGAAATTTTAGTTTGAAATTGGGCATAAACAAGTGTTTGTCTTTTGATAGATATTTCCTCTTAAAAGAACGCTATTTGTTTTGACAACGGAAATCAAATTTAAATTAATTAATGAAACTTCTATTTTTTAAATTTTGTAAAATAAAAATCATTTTTTGAATTCATAATATCAAATATAGCTTAGGCTGAATTATGGGTATTTTTCTTAAAAACATCAATTTTTGATGAATAGCGAAACCACTAAGTTGTAGTTAAAAATCAACTTTTTTTTAAAATAATATTTACCAGTTTTGTGAATTAAATTTCAATAATCTGACATAAATGGTTGTTATTAGTATGGAAAATTTGGCTCAATAAGACAGAATTTTTTTGGTGAATAGTAACTTTTGACTTTTATTTACCGTGGTTAAAGATAAATAGGTTAATTCGAGGTAAAAATAATATTATAATAATAAAAACTTAACTTAACACTAGTCATAACGTTATTGGATGAGTAATGGCCGGGAATGGGCATCCTTGGGTCGATTTGGGGACCCCATGGTGCCACTTGGGAGTGATAATGACACTTCAGATTAACTAATTTAATGTAAAGACAAAAATGACTCAAACAAATAACGTTTAGTAAATTAATTTTAATATGGGGTTGTATATATTACCATTTGAACTATAAATATTAATTAGAATTCTAAAAATTGTTCCTACCACACGTTATTTTTTACATAATTTTTAGAATCAAATTAATACAATTAATTATGACACAAAAATGATTCAGTATTTACTTTATTAATATATGATTAAAATAAAAAATATTTTAAATATTAAAATAAAATATATAAAATATCTAATTATTATTGGATGAATTCATTACTACCATGAGTAATCCTATCTTCTACTTTAATTAGTTTTGGACCTATAGAAACTGAAAATCATTATATAATATAATAATATTTTCACACTTTCATAAAGAACCCCTCCCCCATTATAAAAATCCAACACTAATAACCCATTCGTCACACCTCTAAATCCCCGTGATTCATCCAACCCCTACCAAAATAAGCTCTCATGATTTCACTCTTCCTCTTAGAAGCCTTACCTTAGGCAGACAGAACATCATTAAGTCCTTCTGGTTCAAACCAAATGGAGTTAACTGATTTAAAGGCTACAATTATTCTTCAATTATTTTATTTTTATTGTACTTTTCCAACCCTTAACTATTATTATTCCATTATTTTAGAACAACCCCAGTATTTTCAATATAATAGAACTTTGTTATGAGAAGGATTTTAATTACACTTATAAAAACCTCTGTCTAATTGGTAAAGAACATATTCTTTCTGTGGATGGTGAACTACTGCCTCACGAAATGATGATTGTTCAAATATCTACAACCTCCTCTCATAGTGGAAATTATTATGGAACTATAATTATATATGATATATATTATATTTATAGTTTTTATATGCTTATGTATTTTTCATTTATAGAATACTTTTATGGTTTCCATTGTAATGACCCATAAATTTCAAGTGAAATTTCTTCTTAATTTTCATTGGGATTTTTACAAGAACGCAGCTTTTGACAGCGCCTGATTCCAAGGACCAGTGTGCCCGGAATCAATTTCCAATGTTTATCTCGGGTACGTTCAGGGAAAGTACGAGCGGGTTTTTCTAACATTTGAACCGGTGCTTGGAATTGAAATCTGAGGGCTCCAATAAACTCGCAGCACCGGTAATTGCTTAGAAACACCTTTTCCAGAGTTGCATTTTCTCGGGTGTGGTTTTTAATTTTTTTTGGGTTTAAGGAAGAAATAAATAAAATTGTGAACAATTTTATTTTTGTTAACCAAGGGAGTAAAATTCTACCATGGGATGTTCTTGGTGGGACCCACAACCACCCAACTTCCCATGTGTGGATATGTGGGAGGTGGGTCCCACACGAGACCCTAACCCCCCTTGATCTTCCCATAACCCCCTTGAACTCCCTTGACTTTTCCCCTCTTAAATTTTGTATCTCTCAAAAAGAAACTCTCCTTTTTAAATAAACTCAACTCCTTAATTGTGTAGGTTTTTCAAGTAATTAATTCATGGATTCATTTGAATTTTAAATTAATTCCTTTGGCTTGTATGTTAATTAAATAAGACTAAGTCTTATTTCGTGGGAGAATAGTTGATGGTGCGAATGGATTTGAAGAGAAAGCTCTAAGCTTTGAAAAAATTATTCCATCTTGAAGAATACGAAGAACGCAACTCTCCAACGAAGAACGCCGACACCAAAGAGAGGCGATGTATCCCCCTTTCTTCCTCCTCTGTGACAAGAGGGGATATGTCACATCTTGAGTACACTTGGGCGACGTCGGGCCTTCCAAGACCTTCGACGAAGAACGCTTCCTGGTCTCCATCAAAGGAGTCAGTTCTACCGGAGAACTTATAACTCTGATATTTTTTTTCTTTCTGTAAGGCAATAGTGTTAAAGGTACCGAGTGTGGTCTTCAGTTCAGGGAGTCCAGTGTTGGTGCGGTTGGCTGACGTATCCATACACTAGGACCCTGACAACTGATTTCCAACTTTGTGCACGAAAACACTGATTGCGTGTGTGTTTCCATAAGTTTTTAGAAGTCATATCAAACCAAGTCAGCTCAAAACAGGTCAGCTCAACAGGTATAAACTTTTCATTGTGTCACGTTGTTCCTTTCCGGATGCCTTTTCACATACGACCAGCTAGAGCCCAGAGGGATGTGCGTACTGATAGCCTGTCGAGTGACGAGGATTTGGTACAGGTCCCTCTTTCAGTTGAGGCTCCAGCAGAGGCACCAGTGGTACTACCATATGTTGGGCCACCGATGCCACCAGCCCCAGCAGTAGGCGATTCACGCCACTTGAGTGCGCTGCACGAGTTCCAGCACCAGAGGCGACCTAGGTTACGGGGAGTGACGGACCCGCAGGCGGCTGAGGATTGGCTGGAGGCTATGATGAGAGTCTTCAGGCTAGTGGGGACGTCAGCATACTTCATGGTGATCTTTGATGCCATCCTTCTTCAAGAAGCATCCGGCAGGTGGTGGAGCCACATGTTCCTGTTTTTTAATGAGATGACCTTCACATGGGATGACTTAGAGACCTTTTCAGGGTAGAGTGTTTGCTAGTAGCTCTACACCCCGAGCGTGTATAGGAGCTTCTGCCTTTTCCGCAGGATTTTTGATCAGTAGACGAGTCATCTGTGGGCAGTAGACAGATGATGCAGAGGTCCAAGAGGACCAGAGCCAGCCGTACGAGGAGCAGGAAGTGTTATGAATGTGGAAGTAATGGTCACCTGGCACGTGACTGTCCGAACCCCCGCACAGTTGATCTGCAGGCTTTAGAGGAGCCACCGAGGCAGAAGCAGCGGTGGGTGCATGAGCAACAGCCGAGCAGCGGACAATGCAGTAGAGCTCTGGGAGCAGGTGGAAAGGAGTGGAACTAGTGGATACGTCCCTTTTACTTCTATTTCAATATTTCTACTGTATTTGTGTCTTTTCACTATGAGCTGCAATAAAAAAAATACACTTATCTTCGTGATGTTTTCTTTCCTATCCTTTTGTTTGGTTGATACTGAGTAGTCCTGGTTAAAACTTTTTAATTGACCCTCACATTCGATATTTCTACTGGAGGAGACCCAGTAACCTCACACTGATGCCGACAGTGTGACTCGACCCTTGGAGGAGAGAGTGATAGTTGGAACTCTTGGTAGTAACGCCAAGGACTTACGACGTCATCCATGGCATGCATACATCATTCATGTCAGGATTGACTGTATTAGGCAATGGACGTGGTTCATCCAAGGGATGAGACCGAGTTTCTCTTTTCGGCAAAGGAGAAATTTTAGCAGCTCTTTCAGATCGTAGGAAAAGAAGGTGCAGATCATCCAGGAGGGGATGAAGACTGCACAGTGCAGTAAGAAACAGGAAACTGGCTCCGGTCATAGAGACATGGGCGTGTTAAATTTTTCAAGAAGAGGAAGCTTTAAGTAGAGATGAATCTGCGAAGCAGCAGATGTAGAAACAGATATAAGAGAGCATCCTGAGGTGGTGTAAATTTTAACATGCTAAAACCACCCGCCTTAGTTGTCCCCACCAGGCTCAGGGAGTTGGAGGGTGGAGGAAGAGTGCGGCTGCATGTAGTCAAAGAGAGTGACCCAATGGCACTAGGAATGATTCAAGGGACAGTCTGTGTCCACAACTAGCTGTCATAGTAACAGATGTTAATATGAATCATTCCTTCCTTACACAAATCTTGTCCCAGACATAGAGTTTCCGGTAAGCCGTGGACTTGACCCTCACGTCTGGAGATACCTTGGGAGAAGACTCGATAATCACACTTACGCCGACGGTGTGGTCAGACCCTCGAGGTGAGAGTTTTAGTTGGAATATCTTGGTGGCAGCATCAAGGCCTTACGACATTGGTTTGAGTATGGAATGGGCAATCATAGTTCATACACAGGTTGACGGTATTAGGCAAAAATGTTGTGGTTTAACTAAGACACTGGGATGGGTTTTCCTTGGTCGGCGAAAAGGAAACCCCGGGAATCAAAGGTTAAACGCATGCAGAAGAGGGTGCGACTGATCACTCTTGAGTCGGTCAACCATACCCTCATGGCAGTAGTCGTTTTGAGTTTCTGTTCTAATAGTAATTGGAGACCTCTAGAGTTCGAGGATGACGATCACGTCCTTATACGGGCCTCACCTCGACGAGTTTTACGATGATGTGTCCGAGGAGACAAGTTATCTCCGATGTTCAACGGGCCTTCTTAGGTCCTCAGCTAGGTAGGCGAGGTGGTTTACCGCTTGACCCATCCACCTCAATTTCACCAGGTGCACGATGACTTCCATGTATCTCAACTGAGGAGATACGAGAACGACCCTTCACATATCATCGACCATGAGGAGCTGGACGTTGGCGATGAGGTGACTCTTGCGGAGGTTCCAATGGGGATCGAGGATCGACAGGAGCAGATCCTACAAGGATGGTCGATTCCTCGGGTGCGCTTTCACTGGCAGTATGAGAACCTCCAGGTGAGAACATGAGAGCAGGAGGCTCAGATGCATGCTCAGTACCACTTTTGTATCCCTAGTTTGTCTTAATGTTTTACGAGGACGTAAAGCCATGAGGTAGGAGTAATGTAAAGACCCGTATAATTCGAGGTAAATTTTTTCATAATTTTATTTGAGATTTTACAAGAACGCAGTTTCTGACAGCGCCTGATTCCGAGGCCCGGTGTGCCAGGAATCAATTTCCAATGTTTAGCTTGGGTACGTTCAGTGAACGTACGAGCGAGTTTTTCAAACTTTTGAACCGGTGCTCGGAATTGAAATCTGAGGGCACCGATGAACTCGCAGTTCCGGTAATTGCTTAGAAACACCCTTTCCAGAGTTGTGTTTGCTCGGGTGTGGTTTTTAATTTTTTTTGGATTTAAGGAAGAAATAAATAAAATTGTGAACAATTTTATTTTTGATAACCAAGGGAGTTAAATTCTTTCATGGGAAGTTTTTGGTGGGACCCACAACCACCCAACTTCCCATGTGTGGATATGTGGGAGGTGGGGCCCACATGAGACCCTAACCCTCACTTGGATTCGTTTGAATTTTAAATGAATTCCTTTGGATTGTGTGTTAATTAAATAAGACTAAGTCTTATTTCGTGGGAGAATAGTTGATGGTGCGAAAGGATTTGAAGAGAAAGCTCTAAGCTTTGAAAAACTTCTTCCATCTTGAAGAACGCAAAGAACGCAACTCTCCGACGAAGAACACCGACACCAAAGAGCGGCGACATACCCCCCTTTCTTCCTTCTCTATGACCAGAAGGGATACATCACATCTTGAGTACACTTGGACGATGTCGGGCCTTCCAAGACCTTCGACAAAGAATGCTTCCCGATCTCCATCAAAGGAGGAGACACCGCCATGGGAAAAATCACAAACGACGACGTCACCTTCCGACATCAATGAACGACCCTACCTCTCCATAGATCCATCGAGGGATCACATCACGGGGTAGGGGTGTTATGCGTTTCTATTTTGTGATTACATCCATAGTTTTCTTCATTTCAAATTGAATCGCCTGTTATCGTGTTAACGGGAGGTGGTCAGACTGCACGAACATGGCCGACACTCCTCCCCTTTATTGGATGTTGATATTGATCCGGCACGAGCAAGGCAATGCGGTGCCGAAGCTCCGCGTGGAAATTGTTAAAGGGAGGGCAGAGAATCACGGTGCAGTCGCACCGCGCCTTTGGAAACAAACTAATCTGCGGCGCCGTCGCGCCACGCCGTAGAAGACGAACAAAAGACGCGGCATCGTCGCGCCACGCCGGAGGACTACTAAAGCACCGCGGCCAGAGCGGGGCAGCGGTGGATGGGCGTGGCACCGTTGCGCTGCGCTGGACAAACCAAGGCCGTGGCCGGTTCTGGGCCGCGGCGGAGTAGGGGAACCGGCGGCCGGTACCAGGCCGCCGACGTCAGAGCAGAGGGGACCGACCTTGCCGGTCCCATGGCGGAAACAACCGGCCGGCCGGACAAGGGAAAATCTGGGGGTTACAAAACCCAGGCCGACCAGCTGAGCGGCCCCATAAAGGGGTCGCGGTTTCTCCATGCGGGGGAAGCACCCCCCCCCCCCCCTGCCCGCTTCGCTCAGTCGTAACGGCCGAGCCGGCCGCCTGGCCCCTCAGCCAGCGCCAGCGCGCCGGGCCGAGCCGCCGGGCCGGGCCGCACCGCGCCAAAGCCTGACAGACCCAGACCCAGTTCGGGTCGACCCAGTTCGGGCCGACCCTTGGGGTATCGGGCCGGGTTGGACCGGGCCCGAACCCCTTAATAACGAACCACTTTCGGTCCGTTGCCCATAACATGAGCTGCAGACCTCCGATCGACGCACTGTCAGTTGCTTAGTGATCCTTGGATCCAGATGGTCGTTTCAATATATTACACTCAAGGTCTCAAAGTACATTGGGTTCAGATGGGTTGGTTTGTACACGAAACCAACTGAGCCCTCGGAGTGAAAACGCGTATAACTTGAGTTTCGGACGTCCGATTGACGTACCGTCGACTTTGCTGAATTCCTCTTGATGAGATAGAACTTTCGGGTTACTCCGCTCGAGGATTGGACGTCGTCGGAGTGCGGTCGGGTTGGTTCGCTCACGAATCGAACTGGGCCCTTGGAACGAAAAAGCCAATAACTCACAGAACGGACGTTCGATTGACAGGTCGTATGTCTCGTTGAATTCCTCTTGATGAGACGGAACATTTGGAATACTTCGGCTGAGGTTTGGATGCAGTGGGATAGTGGCCGGGTTGGATTACACACGAAACCAACCGGGCCCCTGGAACGAAAAGTGCTAGTAACTTTCAGATTGGACATCTGTTTGACGTACCGTCAGTGGAATTGGTGATCTTGTTGAGAAATGATCCCTATGAGAATACCCTATCAGAGTTCAGGGTACAGTTGATATACGGCCGGGTTGGTTCGCACACGAAACCGACCAGGCCCTTGGGACGAAAATGGTAATAACTCAGAGACCGGGCATCTGATTGACGCTCCGTCTGTTGCGTTGAGACCCCTATGACGAGGTAGTCCTTTGAGATACTTATTCATGGGACATTAATATACTTGGAGTATAGACCTGTAGCTCATGGAGAAGACACTCTCGAAGACGATCGTATGGAGTACGGAGACCGTGTAGTTGGCTGAGACCTGATGACTGCTTGACCGACTCGAATTGGAGTGAGTCGACTAGCCCAGTGGACGGAGCTCTACTTTGTTTGGGTGCAGACCCCTGGAGGACGGAGCACTACTGTGTGGAAGTGCAGACCCACGGTACTCGTCCGGAGAGTACCTCTACAGGCTACTAGGGGGTGTGCACTACTATGTTTGGGTGGAATACCCCAGCGGGAAGCACTGCTGTGTTTGGGTGGCTGACCTACGGTACTCGACAGGAAGAGTACTTCAGCAGTCTTAGGTTAGTGAGCAGTACCTCGGAGTCATGACAGGACCATTGTACCCTCCAGAGACGGGGCTCTTCAGCTGTTACGGTTTCGATAATGAAAATCCTGGTTTGAGCTGAGTCTATGACCTTTGTTTTTACCTCATGATTGAGATTGGTCACTTGATAACTTAGGTATATGTATGGGCATATACCTGGGTAGTGGTTATCCATTGATTTCATAATCTTTGTGTTTCCTCATGATTGAGATGGGTTACTTGATAAATTAGGTATATGTTTTGGCATATTCCTAAGTAGAGGATATCTATTGAGATCTTCTTTGTGGTTATCCTTGTTGGTCTTAGTGAGACATTGAGGGCCTCAGGGTCCCTAATTAGTATCTAAAATTCAATGGAAATTTCTTCTTAATTTTCTTTGGGATTTTAGATAGAACGCAGTTTCTGACGACACCTGATTCTGAGGCCCGGTGTGCTCGGAATCAATTTCCAAAGTTTAGCTCGGGTACGTTCAGTGAACGTACAAGCGGGTTTTTCTAAATTTTGAACCGATGCTCAGAATTTAAATCTGAGGGCACTGATGAACTCGCAGTGCCAGTAATTTCTTAGAAAAATCCTTTCCGGAGTTACGTTTGCTCAGGTGTGGTTTTTAATTTTTTTTGGGTTTTTGAAAGAAATAAATAAAATTGTAAACAATTTTTTTTTGTTAACCAAGAGAGTTAAATTCTACCATGGGAAGTTGTTGGTGGGACCCAAAACCACCCAACTTCCCATGTGTGGATATGTGGGAGGTAGGGCCCACATGAGACCCTAACCCCCCTTGATCTTCCCATAACCCCCTTGACCTCCCATAACTTTTCCCCTTTTAAATTTTGTAACTCTCAAAAACAAACCCGCCTTTTTAAATAAAGCCAACTCCTTAATTGTGTAGGTTTTTCAAGTAATTAATTCTTGGATTCGTTTAAGTTTTAAATTAATTCCTTTGGCTTTTGTGTTAATTAAATAATACTAAGTCTTATTTCGTGGGAGAATAGTTGATGGTGCGAAAGGATTTGAAGAGAAATCTCTAAGAATTGAAAAACTTCTTCCATCTTGAAGAACGCGAAGAGCACAACTCTCTGACGAAGAACGCCGACACCAAAGAGCGGCGACATACCCCTCTTTCTTCCTTCCCTGCGACAAGAGGGGATACATCACATCTTGAGTACACTTGGGAGACGTCGGGCGTTCCAAGACCTTTGACGAAGAATGCTTCTCGGTCTCCGTCAAAGGAGGTGACACCGCAGTGGGAAAAACCGCAAACGACGACGTCACCTTCCGATGTCAACGAACGACGCTACCTCTCCATAGATCCATCGAGGGATCACATCCCGAGGTAGGGGATTTATGCGTTTCTATTTCTTGATTACTTCAGTCATTTTCTTCCTTTCAAATTGATCCGCCTGTTATCGTGATAATGGGAGGAGGCCGGACCGCACGAACACGGCCGACACTCCTCCCTTTTTTTGGTTGTTGATATTGATGTGGCACGATCAAGGAAATGCGGTGCCGAAGCACCATGCAGAAATTGTTAAAGGGAGGGCGGAGAAGCGCGGCGCCGTCGCACCGCGCCGTTAGAAATAAACTAATCTGCGGCGCCATCGTGCTTTTCCGTAGATGGTGAACAAAAGACGTGGAGTCGTCACGCCACGCCGGAGGACTACTAAAGCACCGTGGCCAGAGCGGGGTCGCGGCACCATCGCGCCGCGCCTGACGAACCAAGGCCGCGGCCGGTTCTGGGCCACAGCGGAGCAAGGGAACCGGCGGCCGGTACCGGGCCGCCGACATCGGAGCAGGGGGGACCGGCCTTGCCAGTCCCGTGGCGGCAAGAGCCTGCCGGCCGGGGCGGGCCGGCCGGACAAGGGAAAAGCCGGGGGTTACAAACCCCCAGCCGGCCAGCTGAGCGGCCCTATAAAGGGGCCACAGTTTCTCCATGTGGGGGCAGCGCCCCCCCCCCCCCCCCCGCCTGCTTCGCTCGGCCGTAACGGCCGAGCCGGCCCCCTTGCGACCCGTCCAGCGCCAGCGTGCCGTGCCACGTTGCACCGAACGTGATGGGCTGGGCCGCGCCCAAGTGGGCCGAACCCGGACCCAGTTCGGGACAACCCGTTTTGGACCGACCCTGGGGGTATCGGGCCGGGTCGGACCGGGCCCAAACCCCTTAATACCGAACCTCTTTCGGTCAGTTTCCCATAACTTGAGCTTCAGACCTCCGATCGATGCACTGTCAGTTGCGTAGCGATCCTTGGATCCTGACGGTCGTTTAGGTATATTATACTCAAGTTTTCGGAGTACCTTGGGTTTGACCGGGTTGGTTCGTACACGAAACCAACCAGGCCCTCGGAGCGAAAACGCTTTTAACTTGAGTTTTGGACGTCCGATTGACGTGTCGTCGACTTTTTTGAATTCCTCGTGATGAGACACAAATTTTGGCTTACTCCACTTGAGGATTGGATTCCGTCGGCGTGTGGTTGGGTTGGTTCGCTCACGAAACCAATCGGGGCCCTAGAACGAAAAAGCCAATAACTCATAGACCGGGCGTCCGATTGACATGCCGTCTATCTCGTTGAATTCCTCCTGATGAGACGAAACTTTTGGAATACTTTGGATGACGGTTGGATGCATTTGGATAGTGGCCGGGTTGGATTGACACGAAACCAACCGGGCCCCTGGAACGAAAAGGGCTAGTAACTTTCAGACTGGAAGTCCGTTTGATGAACCGTTAGCAGAGTTGGTGATCTTGTTGAGAAACGGTCCCTATGAGCATACCCTATGAGAGTTCGGGGTACAGTTGAGATACAGCCGGGTTGGTTCGCACACAAAACCAACTAGGCCCATGGGACGAAAAGGCTAATAACTCATAGACCAGGCGTCCGATTGATGTGCCATCTGTTGCGTTGAGACCCCTATGACGAGGTGGTCATTTGAGATACTTTTTCATGTGACATTGACATACTTGGAGTGTCGACCTATAGCTCGTGGAGAAGACCCTCCAAGAAATGAGCGTATGGAGTACGGAGACCGGGTAGCCGGTTGAGACCTAACGGCTACTTGACCGACTCGACTTGGAGTGTGTCGACTAGCCCAATGGACGAAGCACTAATTTGATTGGGTTCAGACCCATGGCGGACGGATCAGTACTGTGTGATAGTGCAAACCTGTGATACTCATCCGGAGAGTACCTATGCAGGATACTAGGGGGTGTGCACTACTGTGTTTTGGTGGCATACCCCAGCGGGAAGCACTACTGTGTTTGGGTGGCTGTCCCACGGTACTCGATAGGAGGAGTACCTCAGCAGTCTTAGGTTAGTGATCAGTACCTTGGAGTCATGACAGGACCACTGTACACTCCAGAGACGGGCCTTTTCAGTAGTTACGGTTTCGATAATGAAAATCCTGGTTTGTGATGAGTCTATGACCTTTGTGTTTACCTCATTATTGAGATTGGTCACTTGATAAATTAGCTATATGTATGGGAATATACCTGGGTAGTGGTTATCCGTTGATTTCATAATCTTTGTGTGTCTTCATGATTGAGATGGGTTACTTGATAACTTAGGTATATGTTTGGGCATATACCAATGTAGAGGTTATCTATTGAGATCTTCTTTGTGGTTATCCTTGGTGGTTTTAGTGAGATCTTGAGGGTCTCAAGGTCCCTACTAAGTATCGTTATACTCACCCTTGCACGGGCTATGACCTCACCTTGTTGTGTTGGTTGTAGACGACGGGCAGTGCTGACGGAGGCCGAGTGTTCGAGGATCGGACGGTACCCGGAGGTGGACCGCACGATGTGACAGTACCCAGAGGTGGACCACATGACGAGACAGTACCCGGAGGTGGACCAAATGTTGAGACAATATCCGGAGGTGGACTTCACGACGAGATGATACTTGGAGGAGGTTGATGGGCGAGAGCGTTGTGGAGGCTATCTGCACCAACCCTTCAGGTAGGAACCGAGGAGGACGACCCAGGAGCCGCTTCTGTTCTTCCAGCTATTGTCTTTTTCTGTTGTACTTTTTTCCATTTGTAGCTATATTTTCTGTTGGGTTTGTATTCTGGCCCATTTAATTTTCAGCACTTTCTTTTGTACTTAGTGTTTTACTTCGGCTTGTACTCTGTGGTGTTTTGTTTACTTTTATAAAGGCAATGCCTTTCCAATTATTGGGATTTATGCCTTTCGTGCTAGTCTCTAGCCCCTGGTCTATGGAAGGCCGTCTAAGGGTAGTCACGGCATGGGCCCAAAGGACGGGTCGTGACATCCATAGTGGGTAAACACAATAATCTTATTTGAGGAAGTGTGGACTACCACCCCCTCAAAGTGATATGACTTTTTAAAGCCTTATGTGGAATGTATAAAGGGTAGAGTTAATGAAATTATATATGATATTATAATGGAATTATAATATATTTATGTATCATTATGTTTCAATTCAATTACAATACTAAATAGAAATGGAAGTAGTTTTCATTCGTACGTACGACTTACAGTCCCAATGAACGGTGCATTTCATTTCTTAATGTTATGTACAATTATAAATACATGTATATACTGGATATATATGATATATTTGATATCTAAATCATGAATATAATTTTTTATACAATGAACATTTTACCACAGTAACAACTTGTATTTATAAGAAGTCCATTTTTGACTCAGGTACCAAATATCGACAAAATGACCATTATTAACTCAAATGATTACATAATGTTTATAACATGGTAATAAGTGATTTAAAATGAATTTTAAACATTAAAAAGTTTCTTAAGAAACTGTAAATTTTGTTTAGTTTATTATTTAGGATATTAAAGAAAGAATGTGTCATGTCGGACACGAGGTAAGGGATTTATTTTCTCACTTTTAATTCAGTGAGATTTCCATTGTTCGCCACTAATTTATTGCATGTGGTGTATTGTGTAGTTCCATTTGATATATATTATCATAATTTTCTTTATATTCATCGTATTATGTGATTCAATTGGTGTTTATTAACTTTTGTTTGGACGACTTGTTTGATTACAATATGGTAAGGGGTTTTCATCATTTCTTATTCCCGTGAGATTTGTGCTATATTGCCACTATATCTTTTTGTGTGGTGTATGTACTACCCATTATTGTATTAATTTTGTAATATAAATTAATTTATGGGTAATTAAATCTTCATATTATGATCCTTATTTCATAAGGTTAATGTTTAATTAGTTACCAAATCGTTATGGGAACCTTTAACCCTTCTCTTTTTTAAAGACTTATTTTTGTTATGTCTTTTAATTTACATATTATAAGCTCTTATGTAATGTTCCTAAGCCCCAAAGAAACTATTCCTATCAAACTTATAGGTTGTATCAAGTGGGTATTTTATGTAATAAATCATGTTTAGGTGTGTAATAAAAAGCAGGGTTGTTATAGTCTTCACCTGTTAGACCATGAAATTTTTGTATCACAAGAATCATATTAATGCGTATATCCAAATAATATTCTATGTTAGGGATAGTGAGATGATTATTTTGATTTAAAAATTGAGGTTTGAAAAGATCATGCAGAGTTTGGTTGGGATTATTATCCATTACTATAGGTTCAGAGTGATCAATGAAAGTATCACTTGAATCCGTGAGGATTATTTCATTAAAGTCTATTTGAAAATTTTGTTTTCTTAATTGGGTTGTTATATGATCAATTTCAGGATAAAATTCAATTAAGGGATTATTTGTACTATAAGTCATTCAAGAATGTTTTTTAGATTTTCTGCTTCGAGGAACATCATCCCCAACAATAATTCCATGTTTTGACATGAGCCTGTAATGAGATGTGGAAAGAAATATTCATTTACTAAGTCAAAATATAGTATAATTGTTAACCTACGTTGTCTCCCGATGAAATGTGAACAGAAAATAGTTAGTCAATTTTTAATTAGAGAAAAAGATAAATGTTTTTGAAATTGTTTGGTTTTGAAATCAAAGAGAGATATAGAACAAAATAGGAAATTAAGGAAGATATTGATGACAAATATAGAATGAAAGTGATTTAAAAACTACTTTATGAGATGGGTGATCAAGCCTAGGTCGGGTTAATAATTGTAAAATTATCCATATTCCATTTGATTCAATCCACTTCTGATATGTTGATTTAAGTGAGATTCCATAATTACTTCAACTCACTTATTTGGTAAAATGGTTTTACGAAATTCTTGTTTTGTATACACTTCTTCTGTTGTGTGATTTAGTTGCAGTGAATACATGGAATTACCTTAGGCAATTCCCAATCGAGTATTGTTTATCCAAAATAATCATGAATATTCAACACCCCTCCCACACGTGCAAGTGATCGCCAAATACTTCACCACTAAGCACTGATATTATTCTATAGAATATAGACCAGAACCTAATAGAGAGAGAAAAATTATCATTTATCAAATAAATAATAACAAAAATATATAAAATCGAATACGATCAGATAAGTTAATAAATATTGTTTTTAGGATTTGAAAACAACTTTGCAGAGGGGATATATTTTTTATTCGATAAAATGTAAGAACTCAAAGCATTAAAAATATAAAAACTTCACTCAAAAATAATCTCATATATTTACCCCAACATGGTAAGGGTAATTGAGAGGAATGGGGAAGATGATGGAATTATAAAAATATGATGAAAAGATTTATAATAAAGAACAAAATTTTCTCCTCCAGATTCTGTCTTCCAAAAGCTCAGCTTCAGTT
This sequence comes from Viscum album, assembly GCA_963277665.1. Lineage (NCBI taxonomy): Eukaryota > Viridiplantae > Streptophyta > Magnoliopsida > Santalales > Viscaceae > Viscum > Viscum album. Next base: position 1,718,904,830 of record OY728140.1, on the reverse strand, counting down.
CTACCACCATATCAACAAATAAGGCTGAGGTACCTTTTTATAGGAGGATAGGAATGAAGTTGGACATCTACCCACGATGTTTCAAGGCATTTTGAACCGTGTGGAATGAGTTATGGCCGAATTTGTATACCTAAATTTTTCTAGCCACCAATCACTATTCCACCGACCATACATTGAATGGTTAATGGGTGGCTTATATAAAATCATTTCTGCTTGAAATATAATGTGAATCTTCCCCTTCTAGTATTATTTTGGACCTAGCTATTCAAATCCCATTTGGTGTTCAGTAGCCTATGATATGGATCATTTAATGAAGTAATTTCCATTCTATCGGCCAGAATAAGTGTTCACATTGACCGATTTGTTTTGCCTTGTTGGATTTCAAATTGTCTTTGGGTCCTGAAAACTTATATGTAGAACATTAACCAAGTCATACTAAAAAATATAATAATGTGAATTAGATTAATATTGTGGGAGTTATGTACAATATATAAGGGAAACATAAAACTATTAAATATCCAGAATTAACCAATTTTTACCCTTAAGCTCGAAAGTCTACAAAATTTATAAAATGATGAAAATAAGATCAAATTGATTAATGGGAAAGGAATAAATCATTTAAAAACATATTTAGTAATATGAAAATATATGCTCTTTCCGACCTCCCATACCATCATTTTCAAAATTGATGTAATGAACTGTAGAGACATCGTGCTTATCGGAACTCTTTTACCATCATTCTCAACATTGATGTAAAGGATCGTAGAGTCACCATGCTCAAAAAACCTCTTTTATAATCATTTAATATACTGATATAAAGGAACATAGAGTCTCTATTCTCATCAGAACTCCCTTACCATCATTCTCAGCATTGATGTAAAGGAGCATAGAGTCTCCATGCTCATTTTACCTTACTCACAATCATTCTCAATAAATGTGTAAGGATACATGGTTCTCCATGATCATCAGACCTCCCTTACTATCTATTTTAATACCTATGTAATGGATCATAGTGTCTCTATGATCATTGAACCTCCTTTACCCTCATTATCAGCCTATATAATGGAATATCATATGTATAACCGGCATGGGTCATTACCTGCCATCCATTATTATTTATGTAGACAATTTACAATTCATATGTATGTTAAAATTCATTGAAACCATTACATTTAAATGGAAATAATTCCATTAGATGAGCCATCCTTAACAGGGTCATCCCACTCAATTTTCTTAATCATGGAAAACTAGTTAACATGAAACAAGTTCCAAGGAAGGTGACATGGTCATATTATTTTAAGGACGCCACAATCTCATTTAAGTCATCCTAATAAATGAAATTCACCATAACCGAATCAAGAACTAAATTAAAACATGGAAACTCCACTTATAAATCCCAATGGTAAAGATCAGGGAAAATTCATGGAAATAACTCAAATTACTACTTGGAAATTTCTGAGTCCAAAGGGACTATACACCAAAGGGTGCCATGGGTTCATTGAAACACACATGACAGAAGTGACACTTCATTTAAAGGAGAAACCAATCTATTCACTTATAATGTGTATTAGTTACATGAACAATTTTAATGAAAAGGTTAAACTCTTTTCATAACCTCAATGAAGGACAGGTATCGACATGATATATACCAACATAACATCATGGTATAAACAATTAACCAAGGAAATAATGTAGAAAAGAATAAAAGTCTACTTCCCACATTTTATCTAGAAGACAGTGGACCTTAGTTGGATGGTTTTATTACAAAAAAATGTCTCTCTTATAAAAAATTATTTTATCACATTTAAGAATTTAATTAACTTTATCAAGAAATAATTTAATATAAAACCCATATATTATTAATTAAAAACTAAGAAATTCATGATAATTAATTAATTAAATATGTACTAAATTTAAAAGTGAAAAAGAAAGGCATCCTACCAATAGTAGTAGACTAAGCTGACATTCGACACATATCGGATTTGGAAGCCTCCCCTCATACCCTCTCTACAATCGCAAAACATACCCTTATATACATATATGTATTTCCTTTAATCCAAATCACATATTCCACTCTCTATGAGATAATATGAACAAGGAATCTAGACACACACACACACATACCTATGTATGTGTTTGTGAACTATCAAAGATGCTCATAAGTCCTTACAGTATATTCTAGAGGCTCAAATCACCTTATGAATCTATATTAATGGGTAAAAAACAACGTAGTGGAAGAAACCCTCACCTCAAAGCGACGATAGTGAGTAAAAATTAACTGATCTACTTTTCCTTCGGCATTATATGACAGAATACGTATAAATCAAAACCAATGATCTCGTTGCATAGAATAATATCAAAAGAAGAAATCAAAATCCGGGTTAATCCTAACCTATGGTTTTTGCAGAATTGTGAGGGGAAATAGGGAGACCTAATATCATCTATAAATGAAAGGTGATAAGGGAGAGGTCCATTCCTTGGTTATTTGTGTAATAAACCTTGAGAAATATATATGGATTCAAGATCTAAGGGGAGGCCATGGAGGAGCCCTGTGTGCGACCAAGGATACCCAATGGAGGGGGGTGTCACGCGACCAGTAGCGGAGATGAGGTTTAAGTGGATTTTTTGTTTTATATTTTTTTTTATTTAATCCAATTTTTAATATAGTATCGCATGCATGGTTTAGGATGTATGGTTTAGAAAAATGTGCACAAACTGCATGCCCCTTTTCTAGGAACATGGGGAACCCTACACGGGCTGGCCACATAGTTTACATACTATGCATCAATTGTGTGGTGAATAGTGTTTAGCTATTATAGTGATCCAGCCTTAATATACATGGGTATTACAACATTGGAGATGAATATTAAATAAATTACAAAAATACATGCCCTAGGACCATAATAGATTACTGTCTTTGGAAACATTAAAACTAAATCTTCTATCCTGTTGAATTATCTTCAAAATCTCCCATAAATATATCCACCTTTAGTACTTTTACCTAAAACCTTTCTTCATGCCTTGGGGAAAGGAAACATAATAATGGGGTGATGTCCGATGCGCAGTAATTGTAAATACACGAAATGTTCAAGAATAACATAAAAAAGGTATGGAATTTGAGCATAACATTTCATGATCATGCCCTGGATATTAGAGAACAGAATAAATAATGCTAGATAATAAGACATGAATCATAATGAAATAAAAAGAAAATACTTGGAAGCATAACATATAATGGACATGGAATTTGTGGAGTGCATGTTGGTTTATAATGTTGTGAACATGTATAAGTAGAAAAATGTTCATTCATTATGTTATGGACATGAAATCGGGCCACAACATCAACTTTTGGACATACAACCAGGTCCATGCATAACATTGCGAATTTTTAAATAAGTTCATGCTTAACCTTATGGACATGAATCCAAGTCCATGCATAACATTGTGAACATGTAGTCATGTTCATTCATTACCTTATTGACGTGAAACCAATTCCATGAATAACATTGTGAACAAGTAATTAGGTTCACATATAACATTGTGAACATGTAATCAGGCTCATAGATAAACTTATGGACATGAAACCTGGTCCATGCATAACATTTTGAACATGTAATTAGGTTCAATAATAACATTGTGTACATGTAATCAAATTCAGACATGAACATATTAACGTGGAACCAGGTCAATGCATAACATTGTGAAAATATCATAAGGCTCACTCATAAGATTATGAACATGTAATCATGTTCACACATAAAATTATGGACAGGAAACTAGGTCTATGCGTAACATTGTGAACACATAATAAGGTTCACTCATAACATTGTGAACATGTAACCAAGTTCACACATATACTGATGGACATGGAACTAGGTCTATGGAAAAAATTGTGAACTTGAAATCGGGTTCACACATAACATTTATACTCATGAGTAATCCATAATTACTCAATGCATTGGGGTGAGATATAGGTCCCACCCATCTCATAATAGAATCTTGCCTACATGTCCCACAAGATAATAAAACATTAATCATATCATCATCGATAAAAAGAAATGGGATTTTTAAAAATATAATCATAACCCATGAAATGAAATTGGTATCATTAAAATTTAATCACATTAAAATTTATGAAAAAATAGGCAGGTTTCCAAATCATTTCATCAAATTATAACCCAAGAAAAGAAACATATTTCATAAACATGTATCCCATGAAAGCTCAACAGGATTCATAAAGACCCTGGAATTAACAATAACACATTAATAGAAATGATATGAAGGGAAACAGTAGAAAATTTCCTAAAATGTAATTATGAACATCAATTAATATCATCTTAGATTAAAAAAATTTGAAATATCATTCAAAAACATTTATTGAAGAAAAAATATTTTCTTCTTTGAAAATTGCTTTTTTATAATGTAAAAACTTTTGAAAAAATTTTTCCTTGAAAATATATTTGAAATAATATAAATAATTTTTTTTTCAAAGAAATCATTGAGAATCGTCTTCATGTATATTTTAAAATCAATTTGAAAACATTTTAAAAAAATGGTTTTTGAATACAATAGATTTCAGACTGAATAGAGAGATGGTCATGTTTTACATAAAAAAAGAATATATTACATACTATATAGTGGAATAGATGGTACTAATAATAGAGGATATCATGAATTAATATAGGATATGGTAACTCATGAATATTCATGAGATATGGATCATAATATTTCATCAATGTAATCATAAACATAAACAATCTAAAAAAGTGATGAGATTGTCTCAATAAACACTTATAATTCGGTAACATGTGATCATAGTCTAAATTTAAGAACAAAATATTACAAGAATCTTAATATATCATGAAGATAAGTAAATTCATTATATAACATGTAAAATGGAAGTATATACACCTTTAAAAAGTGATTCGGTGCATAAAAAACATGAATCTCAAAGAAGGAAAAGTAAGACAAAACAATTTTATGGATTTGGTATCTTTTAAATGATAAACCCCATGAAATAAGGATCATAAAATGGGAATGTGAATATAAATTAATTTATGGAAAAGATACATATAATAGAATAATTCTTAGTACACACACCACACAAAAGGACTTTTTGGTGAACATAACTTGTATCTCACTGAAATTAAATTTGAAATGAAATCCCCTTACCTTATGTCTTGACTCTTGTCGTACTCATTCAAACAATATGTATAATAATTATAAAATTATTATAAATATTATTAAGAACCATATTATTTTGTATAATACCACATATGGTTTTATAACAACCTTATATTACCCACTTGTTAACGATACTATGTAAAAGTTTCACCTTGTAGAATATTTTCTTTTCTCTTCACATGTGTCTTAATTTGTTCTGTCATTGGTTCATATAATTATATAATAATTCAAGAATTTAAATAATGATATAAATATCATAAATATAAAATATATTTATATTATATTAATATATAGAATAAATAAGTATGAAATTTAATACCATGTTCCTCGAGATCATAAGTCGTAAATACACATGAATGGAGTTTACATTTTTTTTTGTCATATTGAATGAATGTATGTAAATGAAATATTTGTATATATATATATCATTATTATAGTAGAACTAATATATCATATATATCATATATTTTCACTATACCCATCATTAATACATTCCATGTGGTGTGTGAACGAATCACATCGCTTTGAGGGGGCAGTAGTCCTGACTTCCTCAAACAATATTATAACATTAAAACAAAATGTAATGTAAAGATATGTGTTTTTTAAAAAGAAAAAATTAATTAAATAAATAATAAATATAATATTGGAAATATATAAATATAGTTTCCATAATAATGTCTACCATGATTTTTGGTAATGTAGAAATGAATAATCATTGTTTCGTGAGGCAGTAGTTTGTCATACACAGAAATAGTATGTTCGATATCAATTAGATAGTGGTGTGTGTAAGATTAAGTATAAATATATACATAAAAATATCCTAGTATATTTTTCATACTTTTTTTGTCACACAATAATGTAATAATTAGAGTGGAGTGAGATAACTGGGAAAATAAAGAAATGATCTTGTGAAAAGATGTTACCTCTAAATCTGGATACTCAATTTGGTTTGTTCCAAAAGGATTCCTTGAGAGGATTTCATCCCAAAGGGAGGATTCAAGATAGAAGGTATTATTGTTCGAATGTGTATTGGTCAGGTATTGGCCTATCTTAATAGGTTTGAGATGTTTGAGGAATGGGTAGAGGTGGTGGCCTTTTATAAGGAAGGAAAAACACTCTCATGGAATGTTTAGATACAAGTTAGGTCAGTACATGTTATTACAAAAACAATGTAGGAAAAAACCAAACAAACTCAATAATTAATGTTTTATAGTAGAACTTTGGATATTCGATGGGTTTTAGACAGCTTCTAGTTAATTTGGGCCCTTAATTATATGGTTTAGTACCTATTTAATCTTAATTTGACCTTAACTACTATGATTAATTTTAATTACTTTTTTTAATGATTTTAGTAAAAAAAACTTGGTCTTATGAGACTATAAATATTTGACTAAATAAAATGGTGTAGGTTTTATTTTCATAATTCAATTCACAGAAGTGTATAATTTAATATTTATGCTAGTCCCACAGACAAGGCGAAATAAAGAGGTTTTAAAGTAGGAAGAAGTTTAAATGTTTATTAGGATTTTATATTCAATTTCATAGTGAAATTGATTATAATTAGTTATATTGTATTATTATATGTAATATTTATCTAATGTGACATTAAAACAAAGTTATAATATCATTTATAATTAATAATTTTAAAAAAATGCATTTTTAACTAAAATTAGTACTTTTTACTATTAAAAAAATGATGTTTCTCAGAAAAATCTCAAAAAATAACCATAGGATAATTTCTATGTTCTGAATTACTAAATGAAGTATATTTTATCAAATTAAATTTATAAATGTGTAGAAAAATTATTTTATTATTAATAGTGTTTCATTCAAGAAAGTAGTATTTTTAACATAAAAGAACTTTACCAACATTACGATTTTTCATTATCAATTTGTTTTATTTATGTAAATAGATTATTAAAAATATTTTAAAAGAACATATTACTATTACTATAACTATGTTTAATGGATAAGATATGATTGTCATATTTAAAAAAAATATGTTTCATAGAAACATAGTGTTGCGTACATTTTTTTGTCAAACCAATATTGTGTGTAATGTATGCCCATTCGAATTCGAAGACGGTGTTTCATGTAACATACAATGATTCAATGTTGTGTGTGATGTATTCCAATTTGGCGTTGTAGGTAGCACACGAGAAGTCTGCATTGCATGTAGCGTAATCCTTGTTAGTATTGCGAGTGAAAGGAATTTTTTACTCAGTGTTTATATATATATATATAACTATTTCTAGTTTCATGTGAAAATTAAATTATTAAAAAGATAAATTAATTTCAAAAAATATATTTCACAAAATATTGGGATGTTATATTCTACCCCCCTTAAAATGAATTTCACCCTCAAAATCCATCTTGGTTATCAAAGGTTTAATATTTGAAAGTTTCATTCAAAAAAAATCCACATTGTAAAAATGGATACTAAAAAATTCCTTAAAAAGGGAAAGTTGGAACCATAATGGTAACCCAAAGTAACTTATAATGAGATTCTAATATAGGATAACATATATGGGAAGCAGAAACATGGACATAGAAGATAAATCTTACCATAAATTTATGATGGAGTGTGATGGAGGATAAAGTCTGGAGAATGTTGAAAATCACAAAGTCATAAATCCGTGTTGACCCAAGGGACCTTATGATTCATCAGATACATAGCTATAAGTCATCAATTTTTTGTTTCAAGATATTTTTTCTTATCCTTTATGAATTTTCAAAAATCCTTGCATGATTTCAAAACAAGTTCATCATTTGTTCTTCATTGACCACTTCACCTGTTTCCTTAAAAAGAAAGGTGTCTTTTCCATTCTTTAAGTACTAATAGTTCATGAGACCCATGATATGACATCCCATTTGTCACCAATTATCAACACAACATTTTTTATCTAATGTGAATAAGTCCTCATGTTGAGTTATGATAATTTATTCTCAAAATATTATCCAAATTTTAACATAATCATTCTATAAATGGTTATCATTATAATACTTCCAAAAGATGAAAATCCAAAACATTAGAAAGAGATTCATGATATCATTTTAAAATTTATTCCCATTCATATAACAATATATCATGTGGTAGTCACATTCCAATCATGTGAATACCCTCATCGTATAGTCCATTGAAATATGGTAACAACATTAATTACCATAGATGCTTTTGGAAAACATGAATGCTTCTTTATTCTAATTTTTACAGTAGATTTCATAAATCCTAGAAGTTGTAAAATTCATCCATGATGATAGATACCACCTTTAAAACAAATTAGTAATATAATCCATAGTAATTAGTGATATCCAATTTACTCTATCCAATTCAATAATCTCTTTACCCAATCGAAATAAAAATTTCCCAATATATTGATCACATTAAGGGTTTCCTTCCTTTAATAAAAATATCCCTTTTATAAGTCTTCATCACCATTAAACATATCCTTTTCAGTCCTTAATGAAAGCTCATATTGAAAATACTTATGCACTTCATCATTCAAGTAACATAATCTTTGAATAAGTACTTTATTCATCAAAATTTAGTCTTAAACCATTACTCATTATTCATCAAATTATTCATTTATACATATTTCCCATAATATGAAATATGAATCATATATTATGGTTTCTTCAACCTCAATCAAATCATTCTCCTTCATTAATGTAAATAATACTCGAAGTACATCACATACCTTTCACATGTCGTTTTCTGTATCTTTGTCTTTATAAGTATAAACAATACTCATACCACCTTCCTAATTATCATTATGACATTTCTACTTGGGAAATAATTTTTCATAATTCCCATACATTCCATTTTATAAAAATTCAATCATAACCATGTCCCTTCTAGTTATACCAATTACTAAAATAATAAATCACATAGTGACAAACACGTATCATATAAGAAATACACAATAATCATGAAAAATTACTAATAATATGACTAAATCATGATTCCTTCCTTAATATATGACACCCAAGGTAATCATACGTTTTTCGTGGAAAAATTATATTTAAATATTTCATCATGGTTAATGAAGAGTTTGTGAATACCAATACAATATCCATTAGTTGTGTCAAACTAGGAATGCATCAAGACCTGTTGTCGTGTAACAGTTTTTTTTGAGTCAGGCTTGGAAAATCTTGTCGGATTTGTTACCCCCAGGAACATCTCTGCCAATTCCACATCAACATGTAGTATCCAAACATGAATGTATTTTTAAGAAACCATTTACTATATTGTTTTCCAAATTACTAGGAAATTATCCTAAATGTTGACTCCTCCTTATACTTATCCTTAGAGACATCCCTAAACATATCCTTAGAAATATATCTAGGTATATCACTATAGTTTTATCATCATTGTTTCCAGAGGTTTATTAAACCTTTCCTTCGATACTAATTATAGTGAAACAGGATTAACATACATGGATGGTACATCATTTGAGATGAATATTTTGTACATTACAAAAATCCATGCCCAAGGACCATAATAGTTTAGTGTATTTAGAACCATTAATACAAAATCATCTATCCTAGTGAATGATATTCAACATATCCCATAAAGATATCCTCCTTTAGTACTTCTACCTAAAACCTTTATTCAAACCCTAGGGAATGGAAACATAAGAATGTGGTGAGCTCAGATGCTCAATAAGTGAAAATAAAGGAAATGCATAAGCATAATGTAAACAAAAGGGTACAGATATTGAGAATAAAATTTGAAGATCTATCATGAATATTAGAGAACATAAAAAATGGTAGTTCATAAGACTTGAAATAAAGAACATAGGTCCAAGGACCATAACATAAGAAAATACATGTAATTTGGGGTGCGCATGTAATTTAATAACATTGTGAACATGCATAAGTAGAAACAGGTTCACTCATTAAGTTAAGGACATCATATCAGGCCCCAACATCATCTTTTGTACATGAAACCATTCCCTTTCATAAAATTGTGAACATGTAATCATGTTAACTCATAACCTTAGGGACATGAAATAAAGTCCATTCATAACATTGTGAACATGAAATCATGTTCAATCATTATCTAATGGATTTGAAACTAAGACCATGAATAACATTATGAACATATAATCCGGTTCACACATAACATTGTGAAGATGTAATTAGGTTCACAAATAAATTTATATACATGAAATCAGGTCTATGCATAACATTTTGAACACACAATAAGGTTCATTCATAATATTGTGAACCTGAAATCAGATTCAGGCATAATATTTTGGACGTGCATTCAGGTCCATGATTAATATTGCGAACACACAATAAGTTTCACTCATTGCATTTTGAACATGTAATTAGGATCACATATACAATTATTTACATGAAACCAGGTCCATTCATAACATTTGAACACATTAAAATGTTCAATCGTCACATTGTGAATATGTAATCAGGTTCAAAGATACACTTATAGAAAAGAAATCAGTTCCATACATAACATCACGAACTTGTAATCAGGTTTACGCATAACATTTATACTCAGGATTCATCCATCGTTACCCAATTCAATATATATATATAGGTCCCACCCATCTAATAGTAAAATCATTCATACTTGTGCCACATGATAATAAAACATTCATCATATCATGACCCATTAAAGGACATAGGTTTTACAAACATCGAAACATTAAGCATGATATTAAATGGGTATCATTAGGATTACATCGAATCATGACCTATGGAAAAGTGATATGTTTCATAACCATTTCATCAAAGCATAACCCATGAAAAGAATCTGGTTTCATAAAAATGTGACCCATGTAAGGGAAACAAACTTCATAAAGACCATGGAATTAATCATACCCCATTCATAGAATGTATATGAATAGAACATTTAGATAATTTTCCATAAGAAAATGAGTATCGTCATGACATTCTATATTTTAAGGAAAATAATTTTGAAATATAATTCAATAACATATCTTGAAATTTTTTTTATCTTATTTGAAAATAGTTTTTTTATAATGTTAAACCTTTTGAATTTTTTATTTTGAAATAGATGTTAAAACAGATAAAAAAATTAATTCAATTTTTCTTCTAAATTATATTTAAGGATCTTTTGAAATAATTTTGAAATCAATTTCGAAAACATTGGTTTTGAATACAATAGCTTTCCGACTGAAGAGAGAGACAATCATATTTTACATAAAAAATATTATCTTAAGTACTAAAGAATGGAAAAATTTTACTAAAAGGAGAGGATATAATGAATAAACATTGAATAAGGAATATCATCAATATTATTGAGATATTTATAAAAATATTTCATCATGGGAATCATAAAAATAACAAATATCAGAACGAGATTAGATTGTCTCAATAAACTCTTATAACTCCATAACATGGGATCATACTCTACATGTAAGAAAAAGGAAATTAAATTAATTTTAATATATAATGAATATAAATACATTCATGATATACCATTTAAAATGGAAGTATATACACCTAAAAAAAGTGTTTAGGTGCATAACAAAATATACATCACAAATAAGGTAAATTGAGACAAAACTGTGTTACCGATTTGGTAAATTTTAAACGATAATCTACATTAAGGAAGGATAATAAAATGGGAATGTTAATACCCATAAATTTGATTAAAATATACATATAAAACAATTATAGTCAGTACATATACCAGACAGAAGGAAACAGTGGGGAACATAGCATGTATCTCAATGAAAGTAAATGTGAGATGAAATCCCATTACCTTATTTATTGACTCTCTTCATACTCATTCAAACCACCTATAAAATGAATATAAATTTATTATAAATATTTTTATGATAAATATTATAATATATAATACTATATATGGTTTTATTATGGTCTTATATTACCTTCTGGATAATGATCCTATATAAAGGTTTCACTTTGGTTAATATTTTATTTATTCTTCACATGTGTCTTAATTGGTTATATCATTTGTTCTTAAAATTATATCATGATTCAAGATTGTAAATCCAGATATAAATAAAATTAATATTTAATATATGTATATTATAAAAATCTATAGAATAAATTAGTATGAAATGGAAGGCACTATTCATGGAGACAGTAAGTCATACATACGCATGAACATTGTTTCTGTTTTTATAGTTGTATTGAATGAATGTATGTAAATGACATATTTATATAACTATATATATTATTCTACTAGAATTAATATATAATATATATCATATACTTTCACTATAACCATCCTTAATACATTCCATGTGGTGTGTGAATGAATCACATTGCTTTGAGTGGGCGGTAGTCGTAACATCCCAGGATAATAAAGAATATGACATTTTCATATTTATTGATATTTTTGAATTAAATAATAATTTTATTTTAAATCAGATGTTATATTAAAGGGCATTTTTGACATGAAACAATGTTTTTCTCTGAATTCTTATGTTGCAAACTATACCGAGTCATACTGAAAAATAATAATATATTATTATTTTAATTGTTAATTAACGCCTAGAAATTTTATTAGTGGGAATGAATATAAATTACTACAATATAAATATACATATTTGTTAAAGGTTTTTATATTTATCCAATAAAATATAATGGCTTATAAGGTAAATGAATTTAATTTTAAGCATAATTTACTGTAAAAGGATGATTTGCTGCATTTTGATGGTGAAACCTCTTTAAATATAATCTTGGTCTCTTTTATATGTTTTATTAGACAAATTAAAATTTTTATTTATAATTGGGACATAAATATTTACTTTGGATATATTTTTGGAATTTTTTGGATAAAATATATATTTTAATGAATAGTGAAAAATATTGTATTTTAATTCAAAACTGACATTTAATCTAAATTATTCATATGGATAGATTATCTTTTTAAATGATTTTAATATGTAATTATATTTCATTTTTACCATATAATCCAATGCTGGTCATTGGAAGAAATTTCACTTTGAAATTGGGCATAAACAAGTGTGAGTCTTTTAATAGATATTGTTTCTTAAAAATATATTATTTATTTTGTCAACAGGAATTAATTTTTAATTATTCAATGTGAATTATATGTTTTGAATTTTGTAAAATAGACATCATTTTTTATTTCATAATATCAAATATATCTTAGGCTGAATATTTTGTATTTTTCTAAAAAACTTCAATTTTTGATGAATAGTGAAAACACTATGTAGTAGATAAAAAACTGACTTTTTATATTAAATAAAAATTTTCCACTTTTGTGAATTGAATTTAGAAAATATGATATACTTGGTTGTTATTAGTAATTAAAATGTTTTTCAATAGGATTAAAATAATTTTTTTTGGTGAATAGTAACTTTTGACTTTTATTTACCGCGGTTAAAGGAAAATAGGGTAATTCAATGTAAAAAAGAATATTATAATAATAAAAAATTACCATAACACCTGTCCTAACATTACTGGATGATAAATGGCCGACCATGGGCATCCTTGTGTCTATTTGGAGACCCCATGGAGGAACTTGGGAGTGATAATAACACTTTATATTAATTAATTTAAAGTAATGATGAAAACGACACAAACAAATATCTTTTAGTAAATTAATTTTTACATTTGTTTATATATGTTATATTTTAGATTATAAATATTCATTGGATTTATAATATGATTTCCTAAATCATGGTAATTTTTAAAAAAAAATTAGACATCGTATAAAAATATTTAATTATAACACACAAATGATGCAGTATTACCTCATTAATAAATGATTTAAATAAATAAGATTATAAATATTAAAATAACATCCAAAATCTGTCATATTAATATTAGATGAATTTATTTCTACCATGAGTCGTCTTATATTCTCCCTTAATGCGTTTTGGACCTTTAAAAACCGAAAATCATTATATAATGAAATAATATTTTCAGACATTTCTATAGATCCCCTACCCCCCTTATAAAAATCCCTCAATTCGAACCCATTCCTCACAACACTCAAGCACATTATATTGTCCAACCCCGGCCTAAATATGCTCTCATGATCCCTCTCTTCCTCTAAGAAACCTTAACTTAGGAAGAAGGCACTTCAAGAAGTCCTTTTTGTTCAAACCAAAGGGAGTTACCCGAATTAAAGGTAACAATTTCTCTTAAATTCGATTATATTATTTTAGTTCTCCAACCCCTAAAATATTTTTATTCATTTATTTTGTAAAAACACCATTATCCTCAATATAATAGGATGTTTTTTTTGAGATGGATTCGAATTATACTTACACACAACTCCATCTCATGGGTAAAGAACATACTGTTTTTGTGGATGGTGAACTACGGCCTCACGAAACGATGTTTTTTCAAATATCTACAACCACCTTTAAATGCATACATTATAATGAAAATGTATTTATATATGATATATATTATATTTATATTGATTCTAGGATTATGAATGTTTCATTTATATAATACCTTTATGGTTTCCATTGTGGGTGAATATGATAATCTCATTTGAGGATGTGCGGAATACCTCCCCCTCAAAGTGATATGACGAGTTCATGACTTACATGGAACGTATAAAGGGTAGAGATAATGAAATTATATATGATACTATACTGGAATTATAATATAAATATTTATAATTATGTTTCAATTCCATTACAAAACGAAATAGAATTGGAAGTAGCGTTCATGCGTACGTACGACTTACAATCTCCATGAAAGGTGCATTTCATTTCATAATTTTATGAACTATTATAAACACATGTATATACTGGATATATGTGATATATATGATATCTAAATCATGATTATCATTTTTATATAATTAAATTTTTACCACATTATTAATTTTTAATTATAAGAAGTTCCTTTTTTTACTCTAGTACCAAATATCAACAAAACGACCATTGATAACATAAATTATTACATAATGTTTATAACCTTGTAATAAGGGATTTAAAATAAATTATAAACATGAAAAATGTTCTTATGAAAGTAGAAAATAGGTTTAGTTAATTATTTAGGAGATTAAAGCACAAACTGGTCAACTCGGACATGAGGTTAGCGATTTCTTATCTCACTTTTATTTCTGTGAGATTTCCATTGTTCGCCACTTATTTATTGCATGAGGTGTATTATTTACTGCCATTTGATATATATTATCATGATTCTTTTTTTATTCATTTTTTAGTGTGATTAAATTGGTGTTTATTAAATTTTTTCCATATGACTAGTTAGATTACTATGTGGTATGGGGTTCTCATCTCACTTCTTATTGTTGTGAGATTAGTGCTATATTGCCACTATATACTTTTGTGTGGGGTATGTACTGCACATGATTGTATTAATCGTGTAATATGAATTAATTTATGATTACTTAAATCTTCATTTTATAATCCTTCTTTCAAATGGATAATGTTTCATAAATTACCAAATCATTCCGGGAACCTTTCACCCTCCTCTTTTTTAAAAACTTATTTTTTGTTATGTCTTTTAATTTACATATTTTAATGTTGGGATATGTTCTTCTATATCCTTAAGGATGTAAATTTTATTTATAAGGGACAATATAACCTTTTCCATCTCATCAAATTATTTTTCAACATTTTAATGTGACGTTGTTAGGCTTTCGAATTTCTGTAAGGGAACTTCTTAACCCAATTTCAAATATTTGCACTAAACTTATAATTCATGATTATGCATTGTTATAAATATAATTATATGACCTCTTACTATTTTAGACTAATTTTCTTTTTTTATTGAGTGTATTCTTATTTTTCACACATAATTATATAATTGATTTGCATTTAATCTAAGGATACCATCTTTAGAAGGGATTTCTTCAGAATTTACATTCCCTTGAGACTTCATTGTAGTTATATGCAAAATCACTCTTATATGGATTATATAATTAAATTTGGAAAATTATATCAGGAATATCTTTATTCATAGGATATTATATGTTTGGTTATATTCTATTCAGCAATTTTGTTTTTTCAAGTGTTTCTCAAGTGTTACGAGACTCTTTAACTAGAACATCGTTTTAAAATCTATAATGAATTATTCTTCTAAATATTTGCCTTTAATGTATGCGTTTTCACTATAGTTTGTTATTTATTAATATGTAATTTAATGTATTAAAACTTTAATTCATTTAAATTCATCAATGTGGTATGGGAAACATGGTTTCAAAATTCTCTTTATTAAATGTTTAAAATGATTTTGAAAATATTTTGATTAAGCATTGATTATTTCAATATCTTGAAATGATATATTTTCATTGAAATGGAGAAATGTTACTAGTGAAACGTTTATATTTACAATCTTTTATATGTTATGATTTTATAATGGTACATGGACATTTGATGGGTGGTTACGTGATAAACCAAATGACGGGTGGTGCCATGATAATCCAGGATGGGTGGTAACATTATAACATCTAATGAATTGGGTATGAATGTCATCTGTATGGCTATTATATTTAGAAATATGTGCGGAAGTAGACCTAATGGTTATTCCGTTTAAGTATGTTTATGTCATAAGTAATATATATATGTTTAGTGTGATTTCTATGGGTTTTATGGTAATATTTTGGTTACTAAAGGGTAGGGAATGATCTTTTATTTAGAGAAGAGTATTTACTACGTCATAATGGTAAAAAGTATTACATATTATAAAGTATTCATGGATTAATTTTTTTTGGAAAACTAATAGTTTTCCTTCTTTGTGTATCGTTTTCTATGCTTTTTCTCATACCAATTTTACGAAATGTTTTTCACTGGACATGAAGAGGAATATGGACAAGGATGTGATCAATTAAATTTCATAATGTATAAAACAAGGAAATGGACATGTTTCTTTTTCCGACATTATATTTTATGATAAAAATGGATACTGATTAGTAGTGTCTACTTGTAATATTCAAGCTGAAATGTAACATTTATGGCATAATTCTCAAAAACTATATACCTGACATGATCCTCAATGTGACATATTGATTTAACTCATGATTATAAAATGTTTAAGGCTGAGTCCTTATAGTTGGTATCAGAGGTCAGTTTAGATAACTATAGAGGTTAGTTCTTAATTTAATTATATGTGTCATAACTATAATGGTTAACATATTAGAAATAGTCATAGTTAATTTAGAGGTGATAAATGGTTAATACCTTTTGGGGTGCAAAATGAAAGGTATTAGATAACCATTGAGGATAAATTATGTTATGGTTATTTTAGAGGAATTTTCCTATTTTTTAAAAATCATATGGAATTATATAGTTTTTGAAAACGGACAACATGTAGATTGTGTGACAACCCGTCATGTCAGACAAAGCTGCGGGAATCGAACCCACATCCAAATTGCGATTGATATTTATCACCTACCACTGCACTACGTGAAGTCCCTGGTTATAATGACTAATTATTTTTAGTTAAATGATTTTATTTGATCAAGAATATGTTTATTTGGGATTAATTTTTTTTTTCAAATGGACATCATTAGTATAGGAAAAAAATTTGGTGATTAAGTCATAAAGGTTGTTTTGGAAGACATGCTCTATTTTGGGAACACTATATGCTGAAGGAAAATAAGATACCTGGGGATTTAATATGCAGAGTAATTGGTGAACTATTATTTTGGAAGAATACATATTTTTATTGTTGATATAAGGTGTAATGGGTTATTAATGAAAATGATTAACCTATCATAGAGATTATTTTATTTGGTTAATTACACTTTATTATGATACTTTAAGAGTAGTCGATGTTTTTGGAGATAAAAATTAAGATTTACTCTGGAGGACTATTTGATTTAAATCATTTTTAGTTTTCATTTTCAATATTAGTTTTTATTATTTTGAATAATATTAAGAAAAATTGTATATTTAATGGTTTTTCTTGAACTTCATGTACTTTTGTTGGATTTTGGAGATTAAGAGTAGTATTTATTTTTATAATGGATTATCCTTTACGGTATTATTTGATCTCATTCTGAAAATTTTTGGTTTTGGATAATATATAAAGATAGGTTAAAATATGTTTCATATTTTTTGGATCATGTTATTCACTATAATATTATTTTTTGCACTTTTGTGGTGTCGAAGTCAACTTGAATACACATTGTTTTGAGAAAATAAGAGTTTGTGGTTAAAATTTAGTAAAGGATGATAGTCTACATGACAAGTAAGTATGTGTACATATGTTCTTAGTCAGGCTCATAAATAAATTCCCCAACTTTATGAAAATAAACATAAATAAAAAATGTTGTACGTTTACTTTTCCATATGAGAAACCAATGACTCTTTAACCCATCACCAATTTGTGGTTTTCTTGTTGTTAAATTTCTCATAATCATGCTTTTTATCCCTATACATCAGAACATGACACTTTTTTACTCTTCCAAATCCATGTTTTCATGGAATCCTAGTATGGGTTATCTAGGTTGACCTTTTTACATATCTTTCTTTTTTAAGTGATAACTTTATTTACTCTTTTTCCATTGTGGGACTGTCAATGTAGTTTCTATCCTCAATTTTAAAATTGTGAGGATGCAATTTATAAAAGGTGGAAGGATGTAACATCCCTAGAAAATAATGAATATGACATTTTCATATTTATTAATATTTTTTAAATAAACATTAATTTCGTTTTAAAGGGGATGTTATATTCAAGGTCGTACTTTATACGCAACATTGGGATTTTCGAATTATTATGTTGCAAAAAATACTGAGTCATACTGAAAAATATTAATATATTATTATTTTAAATGGTAATTAACGCCTAGCTGATTTATTGGCGGAATTTAATAGAAATAACTACAATATTATTATAAATGTTTTTTAAATGTTTTTACATTTATATAATAATATTTAGAGTCTTATATGTGAATAAATCTAATTTTATGCATAATTTACATTAAATGGAAGATTTACCACCTTTTGATGGAGAATCCTCTTTTAATATAGTTTTTTTCACTTTTATATGTTATATTTAAAAAAATAAAATTCTTCATTAGAATTGGTACTTCAAAATTTTCTTTCGGTAAATTGTTGGAATTTTTTTGACACAATTCATTTTTTATTGAATATTGAAAAAATGTTTTTTAATTCAAAACATTCATTTAATATAACATATTTCTATGATAATATTTTCTTTTTAAAAGGTTTTAATGTGTAATTAGAATATATTTCTACCAATTAATCCAATTCGGGTCATTGGATAAAATTTCACTTGGAAATTGGGCATAAACAAGTGTGAGTCTTTTTATAGATATTGTTTCTTAAAAACATGGTATTTGTTTTGACAACGTGAATTATTTTTAAATTAATTAATTAAAATTATATGGTTTGAATTTTTTAAAATAGACATCATTTTTTAATTCAGAATATAAAATATATGTTACGATGATTTATTGGTATTTTTTTGAAAAAGATAGATTTTTTATGAATACTGAATCCACTAAGTAGTAGTAAAAATACCGACTTTTTATTTTGAATGAAAATTTTCCACATTATGTAATTAAATATTTAACTCCGAAATACATGGTTTTTTTATTAAGTAAAATTTGGTTCAATAAGATGAAAATAATTTTTTGGTGAATAGTAGCTTTTAACTTTTATTTACCATGGTTAAAGGTAAATAGGGTAATTAAAGGTAAAAAGAATATTAAAATAATAAAAAATTACCTTAACACATGTCCTAACATTATTGGAACGAAAATTGCCAACCATGGCCAACCTTGGGCTGATTTTTGGACCCCATGGAGCCACTAGGGAGTGATAATTCCACTTTAGATTAATTAATTTAAAGTAAAGACCAAAATGACACAAACAAATAACTTTTAGTAAAATAATTTTAACATAGGTTTATATAAGTTATATATTCGACTATAAATTTTCATTGAAAATATAAAAATATTTTCTACACTATGGTATTTGTTTTATAATTTTTATACATTAACTAAGTAAAATTATTTATGACACAAAAATGACGCAGTATTTGCCTCATTAATAAATGATTTAAATAAATAAGATTATAAATATTAAAATAACAACCAAAACCTTTCATATTATTATTGTATGTATGTATATCAACCATGATTCATCTTATATTCTACCTTAATGAGTATTGGACCTTTAGAAACCGAAAATAAATATATAATAAATTAATATTTTCACACTTTTCTAAAGAACCTCTCTCCCCCTTATAAAATACCTCACTTCTAACCGATTCCTCATACCTCTCAAGACCCATGGCTCATCCAACCCCACCACAAATAATCTCTCAAGATCCCTCTATTCCTTTTATATGCCTTTCCTTAAGAATAAAGCATTTCAAGAAGTGATTTTGGTTCAAACCCAAGGGAGTTACCTGAATTAAATGCAATAGTTTCTCTTAAATTATTTTTTTTTTCCTTTTCCAAACCCTAAAATATTTTTATTCCTTTATTTTATAGAAAAAAATATCCTCAGTATAATAGGATGATGTTATGAAATTTATTTGAACTACACTTACAAACACTTCCATTTAATTGGTAAAGAACATTCTATTTCTGTGGACGGCGAACTACTGTCTCAGTAAATGATGATTGTTCAAATATCTCAAACCACCCCTAATGGTGTCCATTATGATGGAACTGTATTTATATATGATGTATATTAAATTTATATTTTTTATATTCTTTTGTATTTTTCATTTATAGAATTCTTTTATGGTTTCCATAGTGGGTAAATACTATAATCTAATTTCAGGAAGTGTGGACTACCGCCCCCTCAAAATGATATGACTCATTCATGCCTTATGTTTAATGTATAAAGGGTATAGTTAATGAAATTATATATGATATTATAATGGAATTATAATATAATTATGTATCATTTAATTTCAATTCCATTACAATACGAAATAGAATTGGAAGTAGCATTAATGTGTATGTACGATTTAACATCTCTATGACCGGTGCTTTTCATTTCATAATTTTATGTACTATTATAAATAAATTTATATACTGGATATATATGATATATATGATATATAAATCATGAATATAATTATGGCTATAATGAACTTTTTACCACATAAATAACTTGTAATTTTAAGAAGCCCATTTTTGACTCAAGTACCAAATATCGACAAAACAACCATTATTAACATAAATAATTACATAATGTCTATAACATGGAAATATTTTATCTAAAATTAATGATAAAGTTTAAAAAGGTTCTTAAGAAAGTATAAATTATGTTTAGTTTATTATTCAGAAGATTAAATAATGAATGGGTCAAATCGACACAAGGTTAGGGATTTCTTATCTATCTTTTAATTCCAGGAGATTTCCATTGTTCACCACTTATTTATTACATTTGGGGTACTGTGTGATTACATTTCATATATATTATCATGATTATATTTATATTCCTTGTCTTATGTGATTAAATTGGTTTTTATTAACTTTTTTTCATACGACTCGTTTGATTACAATGTGGTAAAGGGTTTTCATCTCACTTCTTATTCCTGTGATATTCATGACATATTGCCACTATATCATTTTTTCTGACGTTTTAACTTCCAATTGTTGTATTAATTGTTTAATATAAATTAATTTATAGGTTATTAAATCTTATTTTTATGATATTTTTTCATATGGTTAATGTTTCATAATTTACCAAATCATCAAGGGAACCCTTCACCCTCCTCTTTTTTAAAGACTTATTTTTGTAATTTCATTTAATTTACATCTTATAATGTTGGGATATGTTATTATATACCATAAATGATGTACATTTTATTTCTAATCAATTAGATTCCCATTTCTCTTTCATAAAACAATTTTTTTTTTAATTTTAAAGTGATGCAATTAGGCTGTCAAATTTCTGCAAGTGAACTTCATAACCCAATTACAATTATTTGGGTCAAACTTATACTTCAGGAATATTCCATGTTATATATATATATATGTGAATGAACTATGTCTATTTCACACATAATATCGACTTATATTAAGTTTATTTTTATTTTTCACACATAATTGTGTAATTGATTTGTCCTTAATCTAAGGATACCTTTTTTATAAGGGATTTCGTCACAATTTACATTCCCTTGAGACATCATTGTTGTTATGTGAGAATTCAATATTATATAGTGTATATACATCCCTTTGGAATATTATATCATGAATATCATTATTCTTCAGATATTATATTTTTTTTTGTTATATTCTTCATTAATGTTTAGTCAAGTGTTTCTCAAGTGTTACGAGACTCTTTAACTAAAACATTGTTTTAAAAGATTTAAAGAATTATTCTTCTAAATATTTCTCATTATTTTCCATGTTTTCAAAATGATTTTTCATATTTATTTATATGGACATTAATGATTTAAAAAATTAATTACTTTAAATGTTTAAAAGTGGTATGGGACACTGTAATTCAAAAATATCTTTATTAAATGTTTTAAATGGTTTTGAAACCTTTTTGATTAAGCATTGATTATATTAATATCTTGAAATGATATACTGGATTTTCAATGTGGAAATGTTATTGGTGAAATGTTTATATTTGCAATATTTTATGCATTCTGATTTTATAATGGTACTTGGACATTTGACGGGTGGTTATGTGATAAACCAAACAACGGGTGGTGCTGTGATAAACCAGGACGGGTGGTTACGTTATAACCTCCAATTCATTGGGTATGGAAGTTTTTCATATGGCTAATTCATTTAGTGATATGTGTGGAAGTGGAATGTATGGTTATTCCATTTAGTTATGTTTAGGTCTTAAGTTATCAATATATGTTATGTGTTCTTTATATGGGTTTTATGGTAATATTTTGGTTAAAAAAGGGTAATCAATGATCAATTATTTAGATAAGAGTATTTACTTCTTCATAAAGGTAAAAAGTATTAATTATGATATAGTATGCATCACATAATTTTTTTTGAAAAAATAACAGCCTTCTTTGTGTATCCCTTACCGAGATTTTTTCTCATTCCATGTTTTTGAAATTTTTTCACCGGACATGAAGTAGAATAGGGACAAGGATGTGATCAAGGAAATGTCATGATGTCAAAAACATAGAACTAGTCAGGTTAATTTTTAAGAGTTTATATTCTATGAATGAAATGGATAATGAGTGGTAGTGTCTAATTCTAATATTCAAGATTATATGTAATACTTATAGTATAATTCTCTAAAAATCTAAACCTGGAAAGATTCTTAATGCGATTTCCTGATTTAACTAAAGATTATAAAATGTTTAAGGCCGAGTCCTTATAGTAGTCCACAATTCCTCAAATGAGATTATCGTATTAACACAAAATGGGAAGAACATATATGTTATGTAAAAGGAATAAAGAAGATTAAATACATAATAAATATAATATATGACTTATATAAATTTATTTTCCATTATAATTTCCATCATTATTGGTGTTAAAGTATAAATTAATAATCATTGTTTCGTGATGTAGTAGTTTTTCATACACAGAATAAATATTTTGATATCCATTATACGGAGGTTTGTGAATGTGTAGGTTAAAATATTTTGATAAAACATACTATTATATGTATTATACTATTTTTATCACACACTAATGGAATAAAGAGAGTGGAGGGTGTGATGAGGAAAAATGAAGGAAAATATCTTGGGAGAAGACGTTTCCTCTAAATCAGGTAATTACTTTTGGAATGTGCCAAATTGAATCTTTTAGAGGAATTATTACAAAATTGAGGCTTAAAGGTAGAAAAGTGGATTTTTGGTAAGTTTATTGGGTTTGTATTTTTTTAACTTAAGAGGTTTGAGAGGTGTTATGAATGTGTAGAGGTGGTGACCTTTCATAAGGAAGGAAAATGACTCACTTGGAAATATTAGATACAAGATAGGCGTGCACATGTTCATACATAATTAATTAATACCAAACAAACCAAACTCAATAATAAAAGATTTATGAAGGAAATATATACATTAAATGGGTTTTGGAAAAGAAACTAGGTCAATTGGGCCCTTATTTTTATGATTTTGTCCCTATTTAATCTTCATTTGGACTTCACGGATGTGATTAATTGTAATCACTTTTACTAATCATTTAGGTAAAAAACATATTCTTATTAGACACTAAATGTTATACTGAATACATTGGTGTATGTCATTTTTTTCTAAATTTAATTCACAAAAGAGAAAAAATTTCTATTAGTGATAATCCCAGAGACGGGATGATATAACAAGGGTTTAATGTAGGAAATCAATCAAATGTTGGTTAAGATTTTATATTCAGTTTCATAGTGAAATTGATTCAAATGAATTAAATTGTATTAATAGACATAATTTTATGTAATTTTACTGTAAAAAAATTTATAAGATCATTTATAATTAATAATTAATTTGACCAAAAATGATGTATTTAGTTAAAGGAGTATTTTTCAGTATTCAAATAAATGATGTTTCTCATAAAAATCCCCAAAATTCATCCTAGTATAATTTTGAAGCTATTAATTTAAAAATGGAGTTTATTGTACCAAATTAAATTTTTAAATGTGTCAAAAAATATTTTTATTATTAAAATTGTTTTATTAAAGAAAACAATATTTTTAACATAAAATGACTTTACCAAAAATATTATCTTTCATTATCAATATGTGTTATTTATATAAATCAATCATAAATAATATTTGAAAAGTATTTATGACTATTACTATAACTAATTTTAATGGCTAGTTTATAATTATCTAATTTAAGAAAAAACAAGTGGTTCATAAAAACATAGTTTTTCTTGAATTATACAACGAGTGGATGTTGCGTGTAATGTAAACCAAGTAGTATGTTTTTCATTTGTAGTCTATAATATGAGACAAGTTGTTTTTTCTTGTAACGTAAGCCATGTAGGTGTTGCGGGTAATGCAAGCCAAGTCGGTATTGCGTGTAGCACAAGCCGAGTTGGTATTGCATGTGAAAGGAATATTTGACTTAGTGTTTCAAAATATATATATATATATATAAAGAACTATTTCTAGTGTCACAAGAAATGAAATATATTGAAAAGGTAAATTAATTTGAAAAGAAATATTTCACAAAATCTCGGGGTGTTACAGCTACTACCTATGCCACTAACAGTGCGCAACCCATGCGATAGCCTCTGTCCACCTGCAATAAGCTACATGGTTTCCTAATATGGGCCATAAGGTTATATAAAAATGGACCACCTAGTTAATGTCCTTCAAAACCTGATGTTTTGTGTCCAGTACTCCTAAAACTCGTTGATCCACCCATGAAACTTTTTTGGACTTCACCTAACTCCAAAAAGAACACATAGAAGTATTCCAATCTTTGAAATCTCATTCCAAAGATAGATTTTCAAAACGAAACATTCAGTAAAATTTTAAAAAAATTATATTTTTCTAGTTCAAAAAATGGATCATTATAGATATGTTTTATTATTATTAATATAAAAGGATAAACATTATGCACTTTAAAATAATTTTTTAAAAAATCTGATTTTTATCCTAAGAATAAACATTTACTAAAATACAGTTTAAATATGATTTAAATATAATTAATTGAAATAAATTTTAATTATATAATTTTTATGTAACATTTAAATCAAATTAAATTAATAATGGGACTTTGAAATTAGTTAATTTGTTAAAAGGAAATGATAGTTTTATAAAACACAGTATTTTTCACTATTCACTAAAAATTCAATATTTTATGAAAACTCCCAAAATTTATCCCAAATAAAATTTTGATATGATGATTTGAAAAATTAATTTAATTTTATAAAATAATATTTCAAAATTTTTAAAAAAAAATTTATAGTATTTTCTCACAATAAACAATACAAATAATTTTTTAAGAATAATATTTTTTTATCAAGAAAATATATTTATTAAAAGTTAAGAGATTGTTAATCAATAATTTACCAATAAATATATATTTTTATGAACATTATATATATTTAGTAAATTATTTAAGACTAATAATACCTGCCAATTTAATGTCTACGGTATGAGGGTAATATATTTTACCAGTATGACAAGCTTGGCGTTGTGTGTCATATATGTTATTGAATATTATGTTCTTATTTTAAAATCTCGGGGTATTATAATTTACCCCCTAAAAATATTTAATCCTCATAATTTAAACTATTTATCATTAATTAAATGTTTGGCATTCAAGAATCCTTTGTGGATAACCCACATCATAAAAATGATTAATAAAAATTCTCTTCAAAATAGGGTAAGGGAAATACAAAGGATGGTTGAAATTACACAAAACTATGTATCCAAATACGGATAACATTTACAGAAAGTGAAAAAATTTATTTGAGAAGAATATCCATTTCAGAGATAAATTAATATCCTTTTCTAAGAGATAAGATACCATTGAATTATAAAAAATGAATAAAATTATTATTTCAATGTGTTTTTTACTGTTCTAGGATCCTTTTACCACCATGATTTATAATATATAGGAATATATTTACTTGAAAATTATATTTTTATCCTTTAATCAATTTCCACCAGAGTCTGATCTATTTCTCCAAATCATGAGTATTCAAGATTATTTTTTTATGCATGAAGTAGAAAAATAATCTTCTAATGGATCACATGATTACATAAAATGGTATCAATATATCCCTCTTGAATTTATACATTATCCAAAACCATACATTTTTTGACAAGGTAATATAATTCCAAAAATTAATAAACCTTCATATTAATCTCCACATCCTAAGATAAACTTAAAACATTTCATAACTAAATAACCATACATCGCAAATATCCTAAACATTCAAGGATTTAATTGTATTCCTCCTAAATAATTTTTCATGTTATTTAGAATGTTATACATAAGGGTTTTATATACATCAAACCAGTGAAACATTTCCCAATATATAATTATTCACCAAAAAAATCATAAAAATTAAAAAATATTTGATCTTAAATGTGTTTTTCCAAAAATTGAATTAATATATTTATGTAAAATCAATTCTGTAAAAATAATTTCATATTAACTAATAATTCACAAAGTCCAGTGGTTGGAACTGCACCCTTATTTCCATTCAGTTTGGGGTTTATGTCTCGTGGCCTTGTCAGATGTGAATGGATAATTTCATTCTTGTTGTTGTCCTTTTTCTAGAAATACAGAAATAATTTAATAATCATATTCACAGTATAACTTGATCCTATAACATTCTCAAGAATATTATAAAAATCTTAAAAAATAGATATCAAATTACATTTTATCTTCTAAGGTTATCTTTCCAACCCATTCTTTTCCACCAAATGAAATAATTTTAATTGAATATAACTACCCCAACATTAAGCACATCTAAAATATTATATTTTTGAAAATAATGTGTTCTTCTATAAAAAATAACCTTAATATTAAATCATATTTCATGTTCATTAGTAAAACTCAATAAATTCTATTAAATACATTAAGAAAACTATTTCAGAACAATCCTTATAAGTTTCATGGTATATATAATCATAATAACATTATTAAGAACAATTCAATAACCTGATTCTCGATTCCCAAAACCTTAAAAATTAATTTATTACACATTATTGATTTTCATAAAATAGGCCTTTAATAATTAATCCTTGGATTATGGAATTAACTCGGATAATAAATAAGTTCCCCACATCTATGATATTGAACTATTAGTGGAGACATAGGACAAATTTTATTTTCCCACATATTGTTAACCAGACATTTCATTTTTCTACAACAATTATCTACGTTTTTATTTGTTTTACCAAACCTAACACATATTATAATTTCTTTAAGGATTTTTTGATGGTGCTTCTTCCTATATTTTTCACATGTAGAAAATTAAATATTTTTTCATTATCTTATTTAATATTTTAACTTCCATGATATCTCATCCATCAATTATTTAATTTGTTTGGACACTCATATAAGTTTTAATTGTTTATAATAATTTGAGATAGGTCATTTTGTGTGATCACAATATGTTAAACCATAGTTACCAATAATTTAAGAATCATGTTATAGAGATCATAACATTTACCATCACATTGGTTATTGGAATTATCTCTTAAATTTCTTAACAATAACTTAAAAAATAAAATATACAAGATGATAATCTGTTAACATAAAAAATGGGAAACTAATAAACCTAGAATCAGTAACATATAATTGATAAGTATATCCTGACATATGTGTCTCAAGATTTCAATATCGGTTATCCATGGTATCTTTTCTTATTGCGTTTTCTAATGTAACAATTTTTTCATGTCATACATAATTGGTCGTAAATAGTTTTTGAATTTATAAACATATACCATATGAGTGAAAAACTAAGTGTGCATCAAGGCTCGTTATTCTGCACTAAGTGACATTTGTTTCAAATACCAATGCACCGTTTTCAGAGTTATTACCCCTAGGTATGACTATTCTAGAGCCACATCGAACTGTAGCAACATTACAAGTATGTAAATTCATAGAATCCAATCTCTCTAAACTTCAACAAAATTCTAGGATTTTTTGTATATACATAGTATTTTCCTTATACTTGTCTGTATTGTTATCACTGAAGTATTCAACTCCTAATGTCCAAAAATAACATGACATTTATATGATACCAACTATAGTGGACCAAGCCTTTTACACATATTATCATGTACATGTAAACATATATATATATATATTAAATAAAACCCAAAGATATTGAGTCTTAGTGTCATTAGTAGAGTAGGTTATTACCACATCAATTTGTGAAAAAAATATTTATTTTCTCATATTGATCTCTTAAAAAATTTCAACCTCCAGAAACAACATTAAATAACCTAGAAAAATACATAAATAATGGGGTGACCTAAAAAACCCAGCATGGTAATAAACATGATAAGGAATCATAACAGGTGAGTTAAGGATAAAACATGATATAATAAATGATAAGTCTTAAGGGAAATCACATAGGATCATAACATTAAGAAAATTGTATCATAAGACCACGACATCATAGAAAATATGGAAGCCACATATAACATGACCTAAACATGAGTCGAGGCTAACTGCTTAGACAATATCACATGGTGGAAAGTCCTATAGTGGATTATGTTTACTTCCTAATACCATATATAACACCTCATTAGACTAATGTGTTACCCAATTCATTGGAGTGCTATAGGGCACAACCACAATAAAATTTTCATGACTCTGTGTGCCATAAAACAAAAATCTATCATAAGTCATTAACATAAGTTTTAACCATGAAAATAAAATGGGTTGTATAATCCTTTCACATGTCATAATCAAAGAAAATTACATAATGAAGGTGTTTTATAAATCATCATAATCTATGTATTACACCATAAAAGTAATGTAGAATAATATATGTGTATTTTTGAGAGACTTATATACATAATTTAGAATAAATCCATAACATCCCAGGTTTTCATCATTAATGATATTTTTTAAAATGTAAAATCCAATATTTCTAAAGAAAAATACTATTTTCAATTTGAAATAACTACTTAAAAATCAAAAAAATACAAAAATAATATGGATATAGTTTTAATTAAAAATAACCATAGAAACTTATAAATTAAGAATCAATGAATTGATTTGTATAGATGGTGAGTAAGTCAATACATGTTTTATAATTAAAAAACATTACACAATTAGAAAATTCTCCCATTTACATGGTTTGGAACCCTGGACGTAGTCCCAAAAACAATTTCAATAGGTTATAGTCATGGTTTCTTTGATTATAGATTTTTTAGCTAATACAATAGGTGTTTTCAAATTCCATGGTTTAAACCATGTAAATAGGGCATGTATAAACAAGATTTTAACTAGGGTAGTATCCATGTATAGTTATGGTTTAACATTGGAGATTATTATCTATAGCCATAGTTTAAACAATATAAATAGGTAGATATATCCATGATTTCTCCATGAGAATTGGATCCCATTTTCGAGGTTTAAATAATAGCAATTAGAAGCTTCAAAAAAGGTTTATACCATAGCTATAAGCTTATAATTATATTATTTAAACAATGTAAATTAGATACTATATACATGGATTAAACCATGGATATATCATCCACATGACTGAAAAATATATAATACCCTAAAGCATGTGGAATTCTTACCCAACTACTAGTTAAATTTATCCCACTTTTAGTTAAAAAATATTCCCACTATGTGGATTATAACTACGCTCATTCCCTATAAAAACTCAAAAATAACACAATAAATAGTTGAATCCAAAGATAAAACCAAGTGTAAATATACCCTATATCTCAACTATGTAAATGAAATGGAAATATAAAATAAATGTTGATTTAACACTCAATGAAGCATAGTAAATATAGAACACACAATCAGAAATTTATATTAATTTATCACATATGATTTAACAAGATAATAAATGAAAAAATTAATATTGGTTTTGTTACATAGTGGTAAATAGAAAGATATAACATTTATTATTTTCCTAGTGTCATCGTTGGCCCTATGTCATTATTCGATATCTTAAATGTTGGTTACTTCATTATCACTATTGAGAATGTTGAAGAAAATTATAATAATGGTGAAGGAAAAAAGAATAATTAGAGTTTGAAGAATCAATGTTTTCATTATAAGAAATATCGCCATGGTCTGTGAGCTCAAATTTAGATTGGGTATGATTTTGGACGATCAATATCTCTACATAACACCAACATCTGATCATGATGCATCCAGGTCATACTTTCTTAAACTGAAAGCCTAGAATAATTAAAACCATTTTTATTTAATTATTTATAATATTCCTTAACATATAATCTATATAAATATATCCGAAATATTACTATATAATATTATTATAATATATTAACATATAAATATAAATAATGAATATTTAAATCATAAATTTTTTAAGTTAATACAAGAAACATTTAAACAGTGTTTATATATTTATTTAGATAATTATTTGTTTAATAAAATAATCATATAAACTGTATGGACTTTACGGTCCAATTTTTTTAAAAAAATATTACTTTATAAGGTAAAAATATTCAATAAATTTAATATATAAACTCATATTAATATGAAAAATATTTAAAACAAAATATCTGAAACATCAATAACTAAATCAAATACAATGTAAAAGACATCTATTTGAATGAGTAATTGATATAGACGTAAATAATATACGAAATAAATTATTACATACCATTAGGTATAATGATGAAATTTATATATTACTTGAGTTAGATTTTTAAAATATTCCACCATAAGAAGAACTTTATCATAAAATAAAAAAGTAATGTTAGGTTGATCGACTACTCATATTCTAGACATAAGTGGTTGGAAGCAGTTAATAATCATTACTCATTGAAGAAGATCCATATTATAATTCTTCTGAATAGAGTCAATTAATCCTCAATATTATACAGAAATCAGGAAAAATGCATATAAAATAAAATAGTAGGTCTAATTTATATAAAATAACACTAAAGAATTAAGAAACCATTAAAATACATATGAAATACTCTAATACTAAAAAAATAATCCCCATATTGGTAAGTAATACATAAAAATATATAATCAATGCTACAAAAAGTGATAATAGAATGAGTTTTAGACCACACACTCTTTAATAATTTGTAATATAGCAGACTCAACTTAAAACTATCACAAGAAATTAAAACATAGCTACAAAGTCCAATTTCCATTACCTGAAACGTAATTCATTTAATTGGGATGCACAAAAGGTGTTATGTGGAGTGAGTGAGAACCTAATCCTCAGTAAAAATCATAACAACCTATGTTGACTCATGGAGTTAATTTGTGATTACATAAATAATAATGTAATATGTAAAATGGTCAATTAACTACAGGGCCGATTATTCTATACCATGTAATTTCATAACATATCCCACCACAAGCCACTTATAAGTGACTATTACCGTATCTCAAACATAACACAACATTTTTAGTTATAAAAATCTCATATAACACTAAATAAACAATATATTATATCATTTATTTCCCAAAACAACCTGAGTTGTCATTTTATTCCCCCTACGTAGCATGTGAGGTTAACATAGAAATAAAATACCATTCTAAATGTTAAAGATCATAATTTATAGAACCCAATACATGAAAATTACCTCTAACAAGGTATCAAAATAATTTATTTCATGTAAATGTTAATTACCCGACCATTACTCAATTATTCTTCCTATTTAACCATTTAAAGATTCATTTAAAACTTCATTACATATAAATTCAGCATGTAACTCTCACCTTAACAAACCCATCTAAGGAGCACTATCACACATTTTGTTTTAAAATAAATTGGACATACTTACCCCCTTAAAGTCAATATCACATTCCTTTTAAATAATTTTCCTCATATTTATAAGAAACATTAAAGAATACCAATATTACACTTTGGTAAGATCAAGAAATCTCCAACACCCCAAGAACTCTATGTGATTTCAATAAGTTTATTCACTAGTTTATACTCTTAAATTACTATTCCAATATTTGTATTATCCACCAAATATGGCCTATGAATGCCTATAAATCATTCGATATTGAAGTTAAATAGAAACTAAAGGTTTGACATGATTATCCCCCATAATAACTAATTCCCACATGCATAAATGACCATTTCAATAGGAACTATACCCTTCAAACCACAAATCTATATTAATATTTTCATTAGGACTAAATGAAACTTATAATTCCACCATAACAAATTGATAGGTCATATAACTAAAAAATCATAAGGAATTATCTTATGGTATAAACCCATATATTTTATAAGAGCGTAAGGATCCACTAATATGTTGAAATACATGAAATGAAAATAGAATTATAAATATATAATGGTAAAGGAACACATAATTTAAAATCATTTTGGAAAAACACATTAAAAATAAATCTACTAAAGTGATAATTTTAATATTTGTGTCAACTAGAGATCAATTCATGGAGTTTAGATTCTAGAAAAAGGTCTTGTAACCTAATTACTAAAGTAATAATTTTAAAATATGTTGTAAAAACATAAGAAAAAGAACTATATAATTAATTTTCGAATTATATGTCAATATAGATTTCATTATTAAATAATTTCATCTTAAATTTTATCTGTATAATTAAGAAACTATAAAATATAGAAGGAAAATTAATTTACATTAGAACATACAAACAACATATCTCATTATAACGAATATTTAGAATTTAAAATGATAAAAAAATTTAATGGAAACAAAATTAACAGAAACATAGTGGCCTAGGCACACATATTTTTTTTAGGATCCTATCATAATAGTAGGAATATTTACTATCATGTCCAATAGAAAATTCATTCTTAAGTTCATAAAAAATTATATAAAATATATTTTCAATGAATAAATATTTACAAGAAAAAAAAATATGAATTTTAACCATCACTTTAGAAAATAGTAACCATATTATAGTATGTGTTTTTAAATAGAGTATGATATAATTAACTATAATTAAGATGTATCCCATATTTAAATAAATCTGAGCAAAGTGAATTTTTTTAATGAAATTAAAATTACATATGATATCAAAAATACTATCTTGAATATATAAATAACATAAAATAGTAGTTTAGAAAAAAATATTATTTATCATGAATAATTACCTTCCTAAATTCGAATTTGGTATCAAATATAACTGATATTATTGCACTTTTTATATTAACTTAATTGAATCTACCATTTATATTTTATATAAATAGGATCCAATATTTATGAAAAATTGATGAATACAATGTGAGAATATAAAAATATAAAAAATTACATTATTAACATTTTTTTTATGAATATATGATTCATACTGAAAAAATAGATAAGATTAATATATATATGGAAGGAATTTTTTGTTGAGAAATGGAAATTTAAATGGAAGAACTATAGATAACAAAAAAACATGTTTACATTTTTAGAGAAAATTAATATGAAATCTTTATCTAATCACATAAATTTTTTATTCCTCTAATATCCAACGTATTTTTGGATCTATAACCTTGAAACCCAAACAAAATAAGACAAAATATTGAATTTATTCATGTATATATCATGACCTAAAAAAATAAAGCATTAATTCATTTTTTTTATATGTTTGGGTACATGTTAATTTTCTAAAATTATTCTTGGAAAAAGTGAATTATCTTCATAATACATGTATGGAAATATGTTTTTGACTTTAATATATAAACACGTTAATATAGTATATTTGAAAAGTAATAACAAAAAATATTACACATCAAAATTAAAAATCTAGGATTTATATATTATAATTAATGGATGATCTATGATATCTAATAAATATAGAGAGCTTTTGGGATCATATATAATTAAAAAAATTAAACATATTATAAATGTAATAAAATTTTTAATCTATTTTGGGAAAAACAAATGAGCACAAAATATTGTAAATAAACTAAATTTAAGGTGATAAGTAACATAGAGAATAGTATACTGGGTGCACCTGTCACTAAATTTTTTTAATATTCTTATAGTGTGTTAGTGTAGGGTCTTGTATTTTGTATAATAAAATAACATAAAATAAAATTTAACTTTAGTTATATGAATGTAAAAAACAAAAAATATTATTTTTAAAAACTAAGTTCATGTTTTAAGTGAATTAATGATTCAAACAATTTTATAATTACATTTGATGAAAATCATTTAAGGTAAAAAAACATATCGCTAAATCAAAATTGTGTATGGACAATTGGATAAACATTTATATAAAAAGTTATATTAATTAATGAACAATGCATGATCATAGACCTATTAACCAAAAAATATGGTCAATATGAATATTTAGTAAATATAGACATCTTAAAATTTATAGTAATTAATTCATAAGATAATTTAAATAAAATTTTAAAAATTACCATTTTTATTATTAAAATAAATAATACATATAGAGAGTCTACAAGTTTTTTCATAATTTCATAAAATAAAAATTTAGCACCATAATATATAATGATGTTGACAGGATACCAAATATCTATTTATATGTAAATGAAAAATATGAAATCCATGTTTTTTATTAATGGATGTTCATATTTGAAAACAAAAAACCATAATAAACATAGTTGGAAGATAATGAGAAACAATGATCCTTAAAAATTGTAGGAAAAAAATAGTAGATGCTTTTCATATGGGTTTGATTTGATAAATTCATTTATTTATTAAAAATGTAATAAATAAAATTAATAATGAAAAAAAGGTATATTTAAGAAAAAAAATATAAAGCTTATGTTGTTTAAATGAGTGACACTAAACAATGTTTTGGTTAAAAATGATCTGCACTGTTTATCACATTAGAGTGGCCTCCACATTAATTTTATCAATTAGTTCATAATAATTAAGTATGAAAACAATATCTCTCCAAAATATGATGTTAGTTAATGAATATTAAATTAAAGAAGGTTCAATATTTAATAATTGAAAATTCATTAAATATAAATTGATCAAAAACATCTAATTCACCATTTATTTAATTTATTCATCCTACATTACATTGATAACACACCCTAATATGATATTTCTAATTTCAGTATTACACCTATAACCAATTTTAATACCATAAAAAATAAATTTTATAAAAATGGGAAAGAATGAAATTAATGAAGAATATAAAAATAAATATTTTATAATTATAAATTAAATTACCTATATCCTCGTGATTAATTATATATCTATTCAATAACTTTTTCCAAATCTACACATATATCTGGTACTGGCAATTTTTTTAAGAATTATGCTTCTAAGAACACATTTTTTCACTGAAATATAGACATTAAAATGTTATTATACAAAGAAAATATATAGTTAGAAAATATTATTTACTTAAAGAAAGATGAATAAAAAAACTAAAAACTATGAACCTCTAATATATTTCATTGATTCATAGATAAATAATCTTGAAGTGAAATTGGTGTATAACATAATAATGATCATATGTTAGTCATTAAAAAGTTATATATATAGAGTAAATCATAACATGTTTTGCATTTTAGGTTTGAAATAAAAAATGAGTCCGAATAATTGGATTGATAATGGATTTTAGAAATATAATAGTAATTATTAATAGGAAAATCCACTTGAAGTGGAATTTAATTATTATCAAATATAAATTACATTTTAAACTATATACCACACATAAAGAAGGTATCTTATTTAAATTTAATAGTGAAATAAATGTTGATTGAATGCATATGGAATTCATATTTAAGAGAAGTAATTAATTTTAAACTATATATAATCGATAAGTAGGAATATTATATACAATTTGAAACTAAAAGTAAATTATAAAACGGGTGAATTATATAGAAAAGTAGTTGTGAAGAAGAAAATGATTTTATGGATCAACAATAAAGTGTAATATATAAGTATTAAAATCAAGGAAAATAATAAATAATGTTTTTAAAAATAAAATAAAATAAAGTGTAATATAAAAATATTGATTTCATTATATATGTATAAATAATTCTAGTATAATGAATACTTTATAGATACTCTACATACATAATAAGATTACTAAATGTTGGTCAAAATATCCACATAGTAAGAGTGATGCAGTACATGATATATACTAATTTTGAAATACATATTATGTAGTATTTATATAAATCATTAGCATACTGAATCATTGGAATGGATTATTTATGACAGTTAAAACACAATTAGATTGAAGGAAACATCATTTTTTTAGATTTAGTGATTTGTATGGAAATTATGAACACTTCCATTTAGAAGTGATGGAGGAATTTATATATAACTAAAAAATTATTTGAACCATTGATATTTAGAGTGTATAATATGAATAATATTTTGAGTAATAGAACTATTAAATTATGGTTTCAAGAAATAATATTGGGAGAGAACCTGATTGGGAGAGTACATATCACAAAGATGTAACCCTAAAGAGGTTTTTTGGGATAATAGTACGAGTCTAGGTCCTCAGAATTGTAGATATGAGAATGAAACTATAGAAATTAGGGTAACATAGCTAGAAATTTTGAAATGTATATGGAGTCAGGGTTCTAAGAAATATGAAATCATATGGGAGAGTAGTTAGAGGAGTATGAGTGTATCTTAGTTGTGCCTTATATTATAGAGTGATATTGACAAGGTTGACTATTGTTGAATGTTATGTGGGTGGTGGGGAGGCTGATTGAGCTACATCGGTAGGGAGGTGGGGAGTCTCTATCAGAGCCACGTCATTGGGGAGGTGGGCTAGCTACATCAGAGCCACATTAGAGGGGGAGGATATATGGGATACAATATGCATATTTTGAGAATCAATCGCAAATAAGGGAATTATGTGAATAGGAGATGAGGGATCAATCCTATAGAGGGGTATTTCCAAGGTTTTAAAAATCCATGCCAGCAGATTACGAATTTCCTCAATTTTAATAAACCATTTTAATAAATGGGTGGAAATAGGGTATTATTGTATTTGTCATCATTTCACATAGTTATTAAATGGTTAAAAAGTACGTTAATTATAAAATTAAAATATGATTACTTTTAAAACATTTAATAAAAAATAAAAAATTTGTAAAAATGGATTTATAAAATCATTTGGAGAATTTAGAAAATATCCATACAATTATTTTTAGAAAATATAGAACTTATGATGAAATTCATTTTGACTGAAGAGAAAAATTTAGTCATATTGACTGAAAAAAAATTTATCAATAATTTTATGTTTTGAAGAGAGGTTTATTATAATATTATTTGAAAATTTCATGAATAACTAGAGTATAATAAAGTTAAATAGTTTTATTACAAAATTATCAAATAATTTCATTCAATAGGAATTCAAGAATAATAAATCCT
This sequence comes from Viscum album, assembly GCA_963277665.1. Classification (NCBI taxonomy): domain Eukaryota; kingdom Viridiplantae; phylum Streptophyta; class Magnoliopsida; order Santalales; family Viscaceae; genus Viscum; species Viscum album. Next base: position 1,718,866,818 of record OY728140.1, on the reverse strand, counting down.
GATTAAAATGTGATTAAAACATAAACCTTTACCGCTTTGGTAATTTTTATATCATTACACTTATGAATGAAGTAAATGAATTGTAACATAAAATATAATTAATTATAATATATTCATGATATAAGATATAAATTTGGAGTTTATACACGATTTGAATTTAACTGTGTGCATAAAAGAACATGTGTCTCAAAGAAGGATATTTTGATACAAAACCCTTACTTTGAGTCTAAAATTATCATGTCTGTCCATTATAACATATAAACATGTATAAAACTTTTAAATAAACTTTTCTTGGTTTAATACCTTATACTTAATTGTTCTACTTAATTTATTTCAGTGACATATTTAATTACGTATTCAGTTTTGTTTACGTCTGGTGTTTTGAGGACGGTTAGTTCATAATTTCAAAACACCATCATTGCGTAGACCATGGTCAAAGTATTCATTATTACATCATATCTTGAATAATAATAATGACATTATTATAATTTTTATACATTAATTATAGTTTTCAATTCAATCAAGAAATTTAATTAAGAAAAATGAAGTACGTTAATATATTAGAGATGGTAGACCGTAATATGCATGAGTAACGTATCTAATTTTCAATTATAATTATGAAAATAAGGTAAGTATTATTATATATTTATATAATTATATATATCATAAATACCATATTTTATCTTTAAATATACTTATATATGCAATCAATTTTATGTGGTAATAAAAAAAGTATATCGCTTCGTAAGACGATAATTTTCCATTCACATGAATGATGTTATCATTATTCAATAGGTGGTATGGTTAGAAGGTATATGATATGTTAATTCTAAATAATTTTTAATTTTTCATTAATTTTATATATAAATATTAAATCCATCATCATGAAGATATATGAGAGGCGATGATGGGAAATAAATTACACTAGTTTGTGTGGTGGTAGTCGGTCATACACACAAATGATGATTTTGTTTACCAATTAATGGGAAAGGTGATTGAATAATATTATAACATTGATTTGATAATGTATCATTATATAATATATAATAGAATTTTTATATTGTAATTTTAAATTTATAATTAAAGTTAGAATATTTATGTAAAAAAGAAAGTGCTTGGTAAAGATGATTACCTTCACTTAGAAGAACAACCTCTGGATATCTTATTAAGGACCGTAATATTATCATTTTGGGAAGATAATAATATTTATAATATGTTTAGGTATTTTTAGGATATATTTTTAAAGGATTTATTTGAGAAAAATTTATTTAATGGTGTGAATAAATGAGGGGAGGGTGACCTATTATAATTATGGAGTGGGTTATTTAAAAATACATAAAACTATTCTATAATTGGATTCACTCTCAATAAAAGTTCCTAAAAAATTTATAAATATTTTATTTTTAGGGTAATAAGGAAAATTAACACTTCCACCACTAAAAAGGAAAATGTTTTTAACATGTTAATATCCTTACCTTTAAGGTTACCCACTTTTACCATTTTTATTCATTTACCATGGTAACATACTTTTTCAAAGTGTTTAATATAAATTATTAAATAAATTATGTTCAACTTATTATATAATATAAATTTTTCTGATTAAAGGTTTTTTTATCCATTTTATCAAATTAATATCACATAAGTGACATAATTTATATTTTTATAAAACCCATGAGCACGACGAAATATAAGTTTCCCAATAAAATGAAATGCTCCTCAAAAATTGATGTTACATTAAATCTATTACTAGTAATATTCATTATATGAATTTAAATTAATAAATTTATATTTATAATATATAAATTTTATTTAAAATTTTCTTTATCAGGATTTATTGTAATTAATTAAAATGGTGAAATAATATGCACATTAAAAACATTTTAGGAAAAAAATTTTATCATTTTTTTTAATAAACTTATAGCAGAATCCAATTGAAAGATTATTTAAATGTATTTAATTGGGTGAAATATTAAATAAATAATTCTTTTTTTAGTTTTAAATAAAACTTAATGGATTATGGGACTTTAAAATAACATAATTTATTAAAAAGAAATGTCATATTTAAAAAAATTGGTATTTTTTACTATTCACTAAAAACCAGAATTTTATGAAAAATTCAAATATTTTTCCCTAAGTAAATTTTCATATAAAGAATTAAAAAATAGTTTTCATTATTTAAAATATTTTTTAAAAAATTTCATAAAAACCTTTATAATATTATCTTACATAAATAAATAAAACTTATTTTTAACGAAATTATATTAGTATAATAATATATATTTTTTATAATTGGGTTCTTCTTTATTAATAATTTCTTACTAAATTTAAATTCATTTGAACCGTTATATATATTTAATAGGGTATTTAATATTATTCTAACCCCACAATTTAATGGTTATTTTATAATAGTAATATATTTTTTGTGTTGTTTATGTTAGGTTTTGTCTATCATATACTTTATTAAACTCTATATTCTTTTTTTAAAATACTAGGGGTTATAGTACATAAATAACATAGTAGACCATTACTAGATACCATTCACATAGTATTTCTAGCTTCTATAATTTAAAATACATATCATATCATCCATTTTATTAAATGTTTTACCACTATGAATAGGTCATGGATGCACAACCTTAAAAGGAACTTCAATTGGTCATAAACACATAACCTTGAAAAGAACTTCATTTGGCCTAGGTTTCATGACCTTCAAATGCACTAAAATGGGCCACATCAAACATTTATAAATGTTATTACTTAATCTATTATGTTTCATTAAACTATTTTCATTATGATTCCCTTCATTGGGATATGTAGGAAGCCCCTCTCATCATCAATATCCCATCCCCAAAACACCTTCGGCCTCTTTTCACATTAACATAATGAATACATAGATGTAAATAAACTCCCAATTTCCTAGCTATATGACATTAAGCTAGATACTAACGAGATAATTTGATTAAATTTGAGATAGTATAATTCTCATGGGCAATATATATTTTAAATTATTACTAATAGTAAATAAATTTTACAAAAGGTTAACTGATTTCAATATTGTGAAGGAATCATAAACATATCTTAAATCTATAAGATAGTCCCAAATTACAAAATAATACCTAATAATGGATGATATGAACTCATATCACCTAATCTGATAAAAGGTTCTATAATCCCCATCCCATGTAATCAAGAGTTCTCCTACATTTAGAAAGAGGGAGAGCTATATGAGACCCAAAATAGCCAAAGCTGGCCCACAGGGAGCAGAAAATCATCAAAAACTAACTCACATTCCAACTCAATTATGGATGTCCCAAATAATAGATATTATCTAATTATAGTTTGTATTACATGTGGAATGGTCTCTTAAAGGAACTTATCCATAGTCAGTTTTGCTGTAACAGGGGCTTTCAGCTCAACTCCTAGTGGGACATGCTTTTCCCCAACCTCCAAGCACTCCACTAAAGATCATTATGGGGTAATGTAACTACAATGAAAAATCATTATTAGTTTTTAATTTTAATCAAAATTCGTAATATCACATATTAGGATAATCAGTGAATAACATGGTGTCCAACTATGTTATACACATAACTTATAATATAAGGATCTCAACTAATAGAGAACTCATTATAGAAATTTATACCAAATATAAGGTTCTACAAATAATATATGATCCATATAATAATTATTCAAATAATAATAATATAATAATAATCATGAGTTCACTCAAGAAGAATGTTTTCATCAAGTTATATATGAAAATGATGATGTCTAACTATAAGCAAGCACATGAATTTCATGTGAATCCTCTATGATGATATGATGCATCAATACAATATCTCTTTCAAAACATACCTAAGAGTAAAAAAATAAACCGAAAATCACACATTGTATTCTTGAAAATTGGGATATTATAATTATCTAAAACTAAGAATAACAATCTCATATAAACACAACATGATGATGAAATAACTTATACCACTAAACAAGTGACAATAGTGACCAATTCTTTCCATAAATAGATATCACATCATGTCACATGCTAAAAGAAAACCACTAGAACACAACATGATATCCTATAGGTAAAAGAATAAAATGGATACTATAGGTAAAAGAAAACCACTAGAACACAACATGTCACATGCTATACCAAAAAGATCATTTAATAACACTTGATTCGTATACATATAAACATGATATCCTATTGGTTGTTCATATACAACATGATATAAAAATTAACAAAATTTGGGAGAAACCACAAAAACTAGTCATGTTTCATGGCTTGATGTTTTCTCCCAATATTGATTAAGACTCAGTATTCAACAATAATAAAAATACACTTCATCATACAAATTACTTCACAATTCAAATTCCATTATTTCATAAAAATAATAAAACCAAAAACATGATGATGAAATAACTTATACCACTAAACAAGTGACAATAGTGACCAATTCTTTCCATAAATAGATATCACATCATAATAGATTAATATTCATTACCTAACATAATAATCTATGCTATAATCATATTGGTCAAATATCATTGGAAACATGGATACATAAACAACAAGTACATAAGTGAACTACATAATATCCCACGATGTTATTCATAATCAGAACCCTTTTTAGACATACCATATATAGTACATTTATTCATAAGCATTGGAAAGAAAACTTAAGAATGTGTGAGATTAGATGCTGAGAAAGGGTAAACAAGGGAGATATAAATATAACATGAGCATAAGGATATGAGAACATGATAAAACCATTTAAAAAACATAACATACATTTCATAGGACATAAAATTTATCTATGGAATAAATATTGATATTTCATAATAGATGAATCTAAATGAATCAAATTACATAAGACATGGAGGAATAAAATTGGAAAAAGAAATAGATTTGTGGCATACGCCTAAGAATAGAAAATATTATATAAATCTAACCCACCAAGACTTTAATTTGATGTTATGCTTAGGATAACCTCCTATGTACCTAATTTGAGCTTCATATAACCACATGTGTACCCTCTTTTGGGCTCGGAATGACCTCCCATGTAGCCTATTTATTTTTTCTTGGGATGACCTCATGTTTACCCTTTTTTGATATTGGGATAACCTCCTATGTACCATATTTGAAATCATAGAAAATTAATCATTACCCAATGCATTGGGAGGATATATAGTTTTAGGACAACCCATCACAATATAAAAATCATATATATTAATGCAACAAAATTATTCATCATATCATTATCAATAAAAAATAAATGAGTTTCATAAAACTTTTATCATAGCATAACACATAGAAAATAAATAAGTTTCAAAAAAAAAATTCAAAAATAATCACAAACAATCCATATAAAGAATGTGGATGGTATAAATATTTCACATCCATATAAAATCATTAGCAAAATTTGAGTCTTTTTTTCATTAATGAATTAAAATACCATTAATCTATTATTGATGAAATTATCCTTTCCATTTTTGAATCACTTCATTAAATTTTAAAAATTTCCAAAATAATTAATGAAAAATATATTATTTGAAAATAAAATTAGAAATTGGTAAATTATTATTCAAATCATTGATAATTTTTTAATTTAAAAAATTTTATTTGTGAGGTATAAGATAATAGAAAACATTCATTTCACTTTTTTGTAAATTGGTCAAAAAGTACCTCATTTAGGAAAAGATAAGAAGAAATATTTAAAAATATTTTTTAAAATGCCAAATATGTGTAATAATTAATTTAAAAAATCATTCTAGAATATTATAAAAAATGATGAAAAGAATTTTTAAGACATTGATATATAAGAGAAACTAATTTTGATTGAATAGATAAATAAATTTGATTTTCCTTAAAAACAATATTTTTAGTCTTTGGATTTCGTAAGGGGAAAAAAATGAATTTAATACATGAATCATAAATAAATAACAATAGAAAAATAAAATTATACTATTTCATGAGATGATGGTAAAAATATTTCATCATTATAAGTATAATAAAAAATGATCCAGATAAATAATGTGATTTTAACAGAAAACCCTTAGCACTTTGGTATCTTTTGAATTGTAAGCCTCATGAAAGAATGAAGCATAGATGGATTAGTATATAACAAACATTTTATTACAAGAATTATAAAATACATTCTTGTGATGTATATACACCCCATAAAATAAATAATTGGTGAATATGACATGTGTCTTGTATAAATAGAAGTGAGATGAAATTCTATTACCTCATGTTTCAGCTTTATTATTATATATTAAAGCCAATGTATAATAAATTTAGTTTTATTATAAATATATTAACAATCATACTCATATATATCATATAATATATTATTTATTTCTAACCTTTTATTACCCATTTATAATCAATTATTTGTTTAAATCTTTGTTTCAGGTAATAACTTATTTATTTTTCATATATGTTTTGGTTTGTTAGTTTTAGTAATTGTACATCTATCATGGTTAGATAATATATTAAATTTTTTCATGATATAAATATCAAATATATTCATTATATAAGTATTTATAATACTACATAGAAGTTATATATAGAAAACTGAGTTACAATGTCCATTGAGATAGTCGGTCGTACGTACACATGAACGTTGTTTCCATTTTTTTTGATTGAAGGAATGAAAAAAAGGTATATAATAATTTATTTTTAAAGAATAACTATTATATCATATATATCATATATATTCATTAAATAATTAATTATTACCATGTATTTCAAAATAAAATGAGAAATGAATGACATTGCACCGTGGAGGCGGTAGTCCACAAATACGCACAAGCGATGATATTGTTTTTCAATGGATTGGAATTTCAAAATTTTGATGTGATATTATAATTATAGAAGTAAAATAATTTCATTAATATTATATATATATATATATACATTAAATAATTCATTATATCTTTCTATGAGAGGTGGTAATGGAAAATAAATTACATCGGTTCGTGAGGAGGTAGTCCGCCATACACACGATCGATAGTTTCAGTGGCCAATCCAAATGGATTCTTAAGCACGAATTGAAGAGGATATGGGTTCTGTTTTATAATTGAGGTGAGTGTCACACTTGTAATATTTCAATTTATTAGAAATATTACAAGTAAATTTATCAGAAACCAGGCTCCCAAATGCATCATTATCAAACTTTGCAATATATAATTTGAAAATAGTTCTCTAAAATACTAATTATAAAGGTATTATTTTCATTTTAAATCTTATATATTTAGTCTAACCTTCCTGTAAACTCGTTCCAACCTTAACCACAATAATTAATTTTTACTATTTTTATTATTAATTATGAAAAAATTTGTTGAAATTATTAAATAATAATTATTATTATAATTAAAAATATTTAATCCATTTACTAGATTCAATTTATATAATTGGTTGAATTTATTTTAAAATTAATCTTGTAGAAGTGAAAACATAATGTTTTCTAAAGAAAAAGATTTCATAAGTATAAAAGGTTTTAACATAAAAATTTAACATGAAAATGATTAAAAATACATAAATCATATTAATAATACTAAAATTAATGTAAATTTATTTTTAAAACATTTAAAAAAAACATATGAAATTTTCAATTCATTAAATGAAAAGGAATTTTTAATATAAATATATATTTTTCACAATTCATAAAAAGCATTACCTTTCCATAAAATTATAAATAATTAACTCTAAGATAATTTTAAAATGTTGATTTAAAAAATTAATTTCATTTTTCAAAAACATTTTCTAAAATTGAAAATTTTAATTTTATATTGTGTGCGCAAAATGGGAAAAATCATTTCAAAAAAGATGAATTTTTTAAGTATAAAATTGTATCTATTATTATAAAATTCCTAGAAAACAATATTAGATGAATGGTAAAACAATTTTTTGAATATATAAAATTTAAATTTCCTTAAAATAATTCACTAATAGTGATTCATTTAAGATAAATAAGACATTCAACATTAAAATAATGTTTTTTAGAAAATCAATACTTTTAATGTCAAATAGTTTTTATTTTCATTTCTAATAAATTGATAACCAATGAATTTATTCCATACATGTGTGAACCATATAATTTTAATAATTTATTTATTTTAATTCATAACTACCAATTTAATGTCTAGGGTATAACTGTCACATTAAATAATAATATTTTAATTATATATCATGGTTCAATTATACTCAGTGTTGTGTGTAATATAGCATATTGAGGAAATTAAGTTAATTTTTTAAAAAATCATAAAATATTAGGGAGTTACATTCTATCCCATTAAAATCTATTGTACTATTTAAATTTCATCACACTCATACAAGAAACAGAGGGAACTTCAACCCCATCAGATCCTGATGTTCCCATGTAGCTTCCTCAAATTTGTGGTCTCAACGCAAAACATTGACCAAGTGAGTGGTTTTGTATCATATATTATTCTATATATGATCCTGGAACTCCATCAGTTTTTACACATAATAAATATCATTCTATAGATCTATGACCCATGAGTTTCTTACTAGTGAAGGGTTAGATAGGTACTTCCTTAGTAGAGATACATGAATCACATCATGAACACGATAAAGGTTTAATAAAAGAATTATGTGGTAAGAAACTATCCCTACTCAATCATAAATATTAAAAGGTAAAATATTAATAAGACTTTAATTTAATTTATTATTTAATCTTGTAACAATATTTAATGTATATATTCATAGAAAAATATTATCACCAAAATTGAACTCTATATCTCACCGAAAATTTTTAGTATAACATTTTTATTGACTTTGTACTTCCCTTATGGGTTATGGAATGGATTTAATCTTCTCTTCAATTTCATTAGCTAGATAATTTATTAATATATTTATTTCTCTCACTTAATCTCAACATTTTTTATTTTTAAATTCGTTCCATAAAGGTATTTGTAAAGAGACATATTAATTATTGAGTGAAATATATTATTTTAAAAAACATGACTAGAGGAAGGTGTTGATCCAAAAAAATATAAATCTATAGAAAAAGATAATATAATAACTTATAATGTTTGAATTATTATCTAAAAATGAAAATATTTCTTATATGGTATGTTGTGTTGAAACTTATCTTTGTTTCCAAAAACTATTAAATACTTCTCTGGAACATTGAGGTAAATATTGAATCCCAATCAGATATAATAGAATGTGGCAACCCATGAAACCTTATCACTTCCTTAATGTATTTCTTCGAAATATTATACAATGAAAAGTCTTATCCGATGGCTATGACATGTTCTAAATTAGTTAAAAAATTTGGCAATAACGCAAATAACATTATGTACATTAGATGTTTTTAAGAGTTTGACAACAAAAACCATGGTGACATTTTCCCATTTTCATCATAGTATGGGAAATGGTTGTAGCATCCCTTTGTACTTTTATATCTCTACCTAAACATGTTATCATACCAAGAACATAGATACAGACTCTACAATATCTCTATCCAATCCATCACACGAGAAATACTCCTTTATATCTCTATACATTTTCATACATCTAGAATGTATAGATATTAAATAACTCTGAGTCTCATCCAATTGATCCTTCTTTAAATCTAATATAGAAGTAACACATACACAGTTCATGAACCATAAAATTCTATATTAATCAAGGATAAAATAATAAACCCTTATAATATTCTTTTACAACTATACATATTTCTTTTGGGACACTTTAATCTTCACATAAATATATAGTTGAACACTCATTTGAGTAAGATATGATTTTCCACTATCTTTCTGAATTTAGAGATCTATAATTTGAAAAATAAAAAAATATTGGATATTTTTTGTCCTCATCATGAATAAGCTGGCATGATCCTTTCCAATCCAATAAACAACAACCACTTTCTCTTCCACTAGGTGGTAATGTATTTAGCGGTCATAATCTTTAATTATTTTCATCCATCATCTCTGAAACATATTCAACTCCTTCTATTTGAATATATACTGTATACTTTTACGAAAATTATATATGTCACACCTTTATATGTATAGATATTCCTCCATATAGTTAATGAAAAAATTATCATAACTAACTCTAAATCATGAGTTGGAATTTTTTTTCATGAACCATCATTTTTATTGAAGGTATAAGCAATAAAAAAATCATTCTACATGATAATGTGTCACTATAAATTACAAACCGATAACCAATTCTATGTAATGTAAGAACATTTTTTATAAATATCATTCTCTTCAATTCTTTTAAAATTTATTCACATTAATTTTTCTAAAATAATATGGCTACCTTTTGAGTTAACTTTGTGGGGATATTGGACATCCAAGGGAAATTTTCCATAGTGTCAACATTATACATCCAAACTCGGAAAAAATTGGTCCCCAATCATAGTGGTTGTTTTGGTCCAACATTTAATAATATTTTTCCTTTATAGATCCATGGATATACCCACTCTTGACATTATATTACTAATATATGAAAACTTGTGTTGCCATAATTTACACTTGGTAGATTTCCATACAAATACCCCTTCTTCAAGGCATTTACTACAATTCTCATGTGATATTCATGATCTTCCATTGTATTTGAATTTATTATAATGTCATCTATAAAGACTACCACAAACCTATCAAGGTAATATTGAAACACTAAAGTCATTAAATCCATGAATATAGTTGCATAATTTGTAAGTCAAAATGGCATAACAAGGTATTCATAGTGTCGATACCTTCTAATAAATGTCCACTTGGGTATATCCTCTTTTTTGGAACTCAATTGATGATATTTGAAAAGAAGTTAAATCATGGAAAAGTATTTACATCCATGAAATTGATAAAAAAAATTCACCAATAAGGGGTAGAAGATACATTTTTTTATTTTGACATTGTTTAGTTCTAAATAATCAATTACAAGTATCATCGATCCATCTTTATTATTAAAAAAATAATAAGTTCACCCTAATGTGGAAAACATGGATCAATAAATCCATTATGAATATTCTCTTGGAGTTTCTTCTTCACTTCCTACAACTCAATCATGGATATTTTACAAGGATTTATTGAAATAGTTGAAGCAATAGGTGTGTGTTCAATTGAGAACAAGACTTCACAATTTGGTGGAATACTATGAAAATATTGTTGGAGAGACATCAAAAAACTCTTATATTGTAGGTATATCATTTATTTTTAGTTTCTCACAAACCATATAATTTAAACACCCCTTTTAAATAAGAATAATGACCCATAAAATATATATTATTTCCATTGAAAGGTCATATTTATCATCACATTGATATATGATCATAGGTTGGTTCATAATATCAAACATTATTTACCTTACACAAAAAATGATGTAGGATTTATACAAAACAAATTAATTTGTTCATAATATAACATCAAATTCTACCAAATGGAGGTTAATAATATTTTCTAGAAGAAAATTCCCACAATCTTGGACTAGAAAAGAATCATATACTTGATATTTGATCATAGTTACATTAGATTTTTTCACTACTAATTCAATATATAATAATAGAGTTGGTATTTTGATACTCATACAGTATTATTCAGATATAAAAGAGTGGGTATATGTAGAGTTAAATAAGACATTTGTATTTCAAGGGTGGATGGTGACTGTAACTTTCAACACCTAGTTATAATACCCATCATCGGAAATATTGACCACATAAAATTTCACATTGTCTCTCATCTTAATAGGTTACAAACATTGATCATCATCATTAACCTTCATATTTGAACACCTGTTAGAATAATTCACATACTCCTGTAATTTGAAACATTGTAGTTTAGGTGGTATATTCATTAGAGATTTATATAAATTCCCATTATTAGCCAAATTCTTACAGTTACTTCTTCATTCAACCACTTGATGACATTACATTCCACACATGAAACATTTATTAGTCTAATTAAGTTAATTTAGGCCATGTTTCCATACGCACTTCAAGATTGAAGGAAATCCCATCTTCTTCTGTCTGTGGTTTTTAATGTTTCCTTTGAATTCCATACTTTTTTTATGAAAACCATGATATTTTTTCATAACTCCAATATCCATTTTCTCCATTATAGAAAATCCAATTATTTCTTCAATGATACTAATATACCAAAAGGATAATTCCCATCAGAGACATGGATTTAATACTCTTAATAATCAATCAACCTTACTTTTAGGTTGAATGATAATTCCAGATGCATACATCACAATTCATATAAAATTTTCCTTGGATGTACGAATTGATTCATCTTCAATCTACTTAATCTCAAGTAATTACTTCTCCATTTATATTATAAGAATGAAAGGAATGCACCTAAAAAATATAATCACTTAAACTCATCGAAATCAATGGATTCAAATTCTTATTGTTACCACACATTCTTGATAAGTGTCCACCATTGATTTTCTTATCCTTACTAATTATAGACATCCAAAAATATTTTTTTTCATATTTAAACGGTATGGGATATAAAATATATTATTAATGATACCAATCCATTAATAGGTATCTATTTGATCTGTGGAATCTCTAAAATATGTTTGGAAATTCCACATGAAAGAATCAATAGAACGTTGTTCCCTTATTTTCTTATTTGTATGTTCTGCATTATTCATAGATTAAGGAAGTTGGTTGATAATAGAAATGATATTTTTTCATTAAATATCTCATAAAACCTTATTATTCATTAAGAAAAACTTTTCATTGCTTATAGTATTAAATATTAACATGATTACATTATGTTCTTTCCATTAAATAAAAATGAAAGACATATTGTGAGAATAATAATCATATTGGGGAACTACTTAGTCATGAAAAACAATTTATTATATTTATAAATCATGAAACATACTTTTCAATCTATGACACATTAGGTTTAATAATGGGTATTCAGGGTCATTATATATTCAAATATTTCATGATGGTTTATAAGGGTTTAATAAATTTCCAAAATAGACCCCATGAGAGTTTCAAACTAGGTGTGAAACAATGATCATGGTCATGAACTAGGTGATGATGAATTAAAAAAAATGCACCCTTTTTGGATTTATTAAACCTAGGTATAATATTTCAAGATCGACATCCACATTTAGTATCGATATAGGTATGTAATTTCTTAGAAACCACATGCTCTATCCTTCCAAAAAATTCCATGACATTTTGTTATAGTTTGAATTACCCCTGGGGTTATCACTAAATTTTTCTCATCTTATTTTCCAAAGGTTAACTAAAACATGCTATGATACGAACTACAGTAACCCACACTTTATATACAATGATATCACATCTTAATTGACTAATATACAATACCTAACATAATGATCCATGAAAAAATTATATAGGTTTGATATCTTTGGAAACTTGGATACATCAACAACTAGTTCATAGGTAAACTACATAATCTCCCACTAATTGCTTGATAACTATAACCCTTATTATAAATATTATACATAGTACCTTTCTACATAACCTGGGGAATAAAAACATAAGAAAGTGTGATATCAAATTCTCAGTAAGTGTAAACGAGGGATATATCAACATAATAGGAGCATTAGGGTATGAGAACACGAGAATAGATTTTCAAAAAAATGTAATACATATCATAGGTTATGAACATGATTCGTGCAATAAATCATGGATGTTCATAATATAGTGATCATAAATTAATTTAAGAACACAAGTCATTGGAGAATAACATTGGTATACAAAAAATCATAGTAAATATTATGGAAAGGAAACCCACTAAGAAATTCAATACGTGTTATATTTGGTAAACCCACATTGTACATACATCAGGATTGGGATATGCTCTCATTTACCCTCTTTGGGTTTTGGAATAAACATATACATACCCTCTTGTTGTTTCCTGAGATAACCCCTCAAATACATTAATTTTTTTTGGTTTGGGATAACCTCTCATGAACCCACTTTGAGCTCATAAAATAATATTAATTTCATAATTCATTGGATGGATATAAAATTTTGAGCTCACCCATTTCAATATAAAAATAATATATTTTTTGTCACTAAAATAATTCATCATATTATAACTCATGAAAAGGAAATGGGTTTTACAAGTATTTCATTATATCTTAACTCATGGTTAAAAAATAAGTTTCATAGACATTTTTCAACATAAACATTAACCATCTAGATGAAGGATAATGATGGTATTAATAGATCAAATACCTATTAAATCATAATAAATATTTGAGGTCATTTTCATTAGTGAATATAAATACCATAAAAATATCATTAAAAAATTCTTGAGGAACGTATCCATTCCATTTTAAAATCACTTTTTAAAATTTAAAATTTTTTAAAATTTTTAAAGAAGACATTTTATTTTGTTTTTTTGTAAATTTTTCAATTAAGATTAAAATAATTTATCAATCATGATGGAAGAAAATTACATAACTTCCATATGAGTTAATAGAAAATATTACTTTCATGATTTTGTAAAAAGGGTCAAAAAGTATCTCATTGGAAAAATGACTTGAATATATATTTTAAACCAATTTTTCAAAAAACAATAATTGGTAAAAAATAATGAAAACAATATTTTAAGAATTGAAAAAACAATATTGAAATCATTTATAGAAAACATTAATATATATGAGAATGTATTTTCAACTGATTATAGAAATAATGTCAGTTTTCCTTAAAAACATTTTTTATCTTTTATTTACATATTGGGAGAAAAATGAAAATAAAACATGAATACTCATGAAATTACCATGTGATGAAATAAATCATGATCTTATTTATAGATATATCCCATGATTTCATTATTTGAACCATAATCATAAATTATCATGATAAACAATGATATTGTAACGTAAAACCCTTTCCACTGTGATAACTTTTTAATAATAATACACATGAAATAAATAAACATAGATGGATATGTACATCCCATAATTTTATGATAATAATGATAAAATACATTCATGGGAAGTATATATGCTATATAAAAGAAATATGTGGTGAATAGGGCATGTGTCTCGTGTAAATAATGTGAGAGGTAAATCCAACACCCATGTCTCAACATCCATGGTACGTGATGAGACATATTATATATTTAATATAGTTTTATTATAAAAATATTTTAAAATTATAATCATATATATCATACTATATATTATTTACTTACTTACTTTTATCAAATATTTATTGATTATTTTGTAAAAATCATTATTTGGGATAATAAATACATTGTTTTTCATGTGTGTTTTGGTTTTGTAGTTTCGAAAATTATACATTGATAATGTTTAAATAATATATATAACATTTCATATGGTATAAATATCTCATTATTCATTATATAAGTATTTATAATATTCAATAAAATTTAGATATTGAAAAATGAGTTACATCATTCATGGAGACCATAGGTCTTACGTACGCATGAACTCTATTTCCAATTTTCTATGGATGGAGTGAAAAAAGGTAAATAATAATTTAATTTTCCCTAATAACTATCATCTCATAGGTATCATATATATTCATTAAATATATCCTAATTTACATCCATGAAAAAATTGAAAGACATATCACATAACTTCGTAGAGGCGTTAGTCCTCACGTACATACAAGTGACATTATTATTTTTAAAAGTATTTAAAGGAAAGAAAATAGATGTGATATTATAATTAAATTATTATAATTATGTAATTAATATCATCTATATAATTAAATTAAATGTTATATTTATCCGTGAGAGGTGTTGATGGAAAATGAATTATATCGGTATGTGAGGCGGTAGTTCGTCGTATACATGATCAACAGTTTTTTCCCATTTAGTGGAGTAGAAGATGGATAAAGGTTTTTTAAGTAACATAATTAAATATAATTATATGTAATATATGAATTTTATCACATCATTATATTTTGAGTATATTTTAGTGAGGTGGAAGATTAAATAAAATGAAAACGCATGGTTAAGAACTGTACGTTTTATTTGGAGAACCTCTTTAGATTAATACCTAAAGCCTTATTAGAGTTTTTTATGATAAAAACAGGGAATCTAAGGTATTTTTAGGTATTTAATAAAGTTATTTTGTTATTTATTATATGAATTAATATTATTTTGAAGTGTAAACAATAGGGGATATGGGGTTCCCGATTATAATTAATGTGAGTGCCACGCCAATAATATTAAAAAAGGTTACAACAATTCCATTCCACATTCATGGAAAAAAGGATATAAAATGAGAAATTATAAAACATTTAATGATATCAGGTAAAAATATGGAAATATTATATGAATTAGACTTGTTTTTAGGTTATTCTAGGCCTTATCGTTTTACTTTATCACCCCTAGTAAAGTTGTTTTAACCATAAGAGTGGTAATTACTTTTTTCAATTTTTACATTTAATTTTGAAAAAAATTAACAATTAATTATTAAATAATTTTAATTACTATGATTCAAAATTTTTAATCCATTTTACAAAAATCAATTCACATAATTTGTAGAATCTAATTTAAAATCAAACCCACAAACACGACGAAAAAGTGATTTTCAATGAAAATGTTTTCATGAGTATAAAAACAAATATATAAAAAGTCAACATGAAATTTATTTCAATGAAAAAATTGGATTAATAATAATATAATTGAACTATTTTTAAAATATTTTAAAATAAGATGGATCTTTTTTAATTCTTTAAATGAAAACAAAGATTTTATAAAAATTTGTATTTTTCACTATTCGTAGAAGAGTTAATACATTTATATTTTTTTAACTAATTTACTCTAAGATAAATTTGAGATATGGATTCAAAAAATAATTTAATATTTAAAAAATATATTATAATAGTATAAAATTTTAAATTTTAAAATAAGGTCATAGAACATGAGAAATCTGTTTATAAAAAATATAGTTTTTACGCATAAAACATGATTTATTATAATATAATTCCTAGATTAAAAAATTAGATTAATAATAAAACATTTGGTTAAATATTTAATACATTAATTTTATTAAAAGAATTTATCAATAGTGATTATTTTAAGATAATGATACAATTTTTACATAAAAATAGGTTTTTAGAAAACCATATCTTTTAAGATAAAATGTTTTTTTATTTTCATACATATTTATTTGATAAAATTTTAATTTATTTCATTCATTTTAATCCATATAATTTTCCTAATTTTGTATGTTCTATTCATATGATCATATATAATGGCAAAGTTATGAGTATTGTCTTAAATAATAATATTCTAATTATATGTTATTGTTCGTTTAAACTCAGTGTTGTGTGTAATACAAGATTTCGAAAAAATTAAATTTATTTGAATAAATTACTAATATGATAGGGTGGTACAACATCAATATAGGTAAACATGATATTATTGAACCCCATAGGATTATTCTATTAAAATATTAACAAGTTTATGAGATATATTTCTATTATGGAAAAAATAATAAGCAAATGAATAATCATAGAATAGAAACTAAGATATGGATATGAATGATTATAGACATTATAATGAATATTATTTGTAATGGGAAATATTATTATTAGAAAGGGGGGGGGGGACTGTTAGAATCTAACCATTGGGAATTATATTTTTAGAATAGTAACTACACTATATAATCAATTTAATAGTAATGTAACATTATACATATTAGAATATAATAAATTATATATAATCATTTGATAATAATTTAATTTGAAATTATTTACAATATATATTCATTAATAAATAAAAAAGTTAATATATACATTTTCTTTAGTAAGGAGTTTTTTTATCATTAAATTCATGATTTTAAAAGACCCAAGTGTTTATATTTAAACATTAAATTTCTCATATATGTAAAATTAATTTCTTAAAGAGGACTTAAAATTTGATATTATTATATCTAAATTATCCAATGTGAAATTTTTCATAATTTTTAGAGAGAATCAAATTTTTGGGTAAAAAGTAAAATAGTGTATAAATATATAGTGAGTATTATGACATCATAGTGACTAAAAAATTATTTCATAAATAATAAAATGGTTAATTTTACGAAAATATGTTTATTTATTAAAATAAAATAATTTAGAATAATAAAAAAATTTATAACTATAAATAAGTTTACAAATACTAAAGTATACATTAGGATTATGAAAATAATTATTTATGAACAAAATTATTTTTCAATTCCAAGATAATATTGTTTAAAAAATTTTGGTTCTGAAAATATTAAAAGTTATAAAAATTACCTAAATTTAAAATAGTAATGTTTAAAACCATGGTAAGGCCAATGGTTTTAAATTTTTTAACGAACTTAATTCCAATTCTAGTGTTTGGAAAATAATAAATAATTTCTCCTAATTTTATAAAAATAATCACCAATTATCCCATTCTTATCCACTCTAAAAACATTTTTCATGGTTTTTATTTCATTTTCCCAATCATGAATCATTGGGATGATACTTAGGTATAGAAGAGTTTAAAACACTATCTTCATTTAACTATCAAAAATTATCCTATGTAATTTTCTCAAGATACTTAGTCAGGTAAGGGTTCTCAAACCCTTATCAACATTTATATTTAGAAATCCTTAAATATAAGGATATAAGGAGTTACATATAAATATTTTTAATGGTATGTAGTGAGGTATAGTTTTACATACCCTTTTCATCATTTCTCTTTAAAATAATGTCAAATTTCTATACATTTTATTACGTAATGATGTACTGTTTCAAGATTAAAAATCTATTTTTGTAACCATAAATTATATTTACCCCTCATTATACAACCCCAATAAGACATTATAATATTATAACATTAAATTGGGAATTTTTCTCTCATTTTTTTGGTCTCTAACTGTTTCATTCTCTTGAATAGTTCCTAATAATACCTATATATGGTAAAAGTATCCCAGTTTTTAAAATTATCATCAAGGATACTTCCAATTACATTATGAATATATTATAATTTCTAATAGAGTTTTGGATATTCAACAAGTTATCCATGTGATTCAATTTATTCAGGAAACATTAATAATACCTATGACCGTTAATTTTATAGACAAGTATCGATTATTATAGTGTGCTTATGCGAATGATTCCATCTAGAACATTGTGATAAGTATTGTAAACAAAAAAAATTATATGATGGATATATTATACTTATTATCTGATGTTTTCCCACTTAATTATATATCCTTGATTTATCTATGGGTCTCCTGAGACAAACAAGATTAATAATTTGGTTTATACCATTCCCTTTAATATATGACATCTTGGAAAAAGGCCATGGAATTTGGTTTATAATGTCATTAATTATCGATTCCATCAAAATAAAATCATTTATTTATGTCCGTGTGATTATTAATTTTTACTGTTATGTTATCCATTGATATAGTTCAAGCTCGACTTTTCAATTATATGTCATCAATTAATTATTATTTATTCCTACAATACTATGTAAGAATTTTTTATTCCATGATAGATTTTGTTGTGCTCTACCCCTTACCAGGAATCTAATCTCACCCTTTTATTTTCTTTCCCTTTTCCCCATGAACCAATAAGAGTATTATGAATGATCCAAGGAAATTATATAAGTAATAATTATTTTTTCATTTAATTTTTATGATTTATTATTATATATTCAAATGTAATATAAGGGTTGTATATTTATCGAGTTTTCTAATACAACTATGATGTTGGATCTTGTATAATGTGATATCATATATTTTCACCAATGTAGTAAATACCTTTGTCTCAAGCATACCTACATCATCTGGTGATGGTGTTGAGTCAATACGTCTCACATAACATGGTAAACGGTCAATATAATGTTATATCATAATATAATCTCACAAGGAATAAGAATAAAAAATGGAAATACACTCATTTGAGGGATCAAGAATGTAATGGTTGGTAGTGCACCAGAATTATACAACTAAAACATACATAGTCAATGGTACACCCAAATTGTATCTTATAAATCCCTATAGTTAACAATAATCCCAACCCTCAGAAAATTAATAATGATGTTTTCATTACACCCATCCATCTTCCTAATATCACATTGGATACGTTTTAATTAAACCCAAATTCATTCCAAATATAACCCCAATCTCCACATGACACCTAATCAGTCAAAAAAATATTTAGTTTGTATATGGTTGGAATTACACCAAACTGTATTCAAAATATGACCCCAATATCCACATGAAAGCCAAATACTCATAAAAATATGTAGTTTTTTCAAGGAAAGAATTACACCCATCAAGTTTCCAATCAATACTCTCAATTAAACATTACACCCAACTATATGTAGAACTTGTTCTTGAATGGTAATTCCACCTAATATCACCCAAAACATATCCCCCATGATTAAATTTAACACAAAATATTCTAAAAATATGTACATTCATCCGAATTACACCCATCCCACTACTAAGAGATCATATAATTTGAATTACACACAAACACATTCACTTTTCAATACTATATTGAAAAAAAACACAAACAAACACATAGTATACTCTAATTATCATAATATAATTGAAATAATAAAAGAAACATGGTAATGAAAAGATATACATCATAGGTGTCAAGAGGGGTTGGTAACTCACTCAACACTATCATATACTTTAGGATATGTTAGTCACTCACACATTTCCTTCTCTCCTAATTTCCATTATCATTGAAGTCTAAATCCATGTTAGACTTATATACTCATATATTCTAATATTAAGAAGTAACATTTGTAAATTATCATATTAAAAATGATTATAAAATAGATATGTATTCCCTTGTGGGTTCCCTTATCCCATTTCCAGGTCACTTGTGTCAAAGGAATATTCATCAGTGACCATGGTGACAAACAAGACTCAAGAAAAAAATATTAGAGCCTTACTTCTTGTTAATTCATCTAATAGATTCAATGAAACACCATGTTATTCTATTTTGGATCATTCACATATTCATGGTTGATTACACATATCACAACACCCATTCTACATGTACAATCCACCAATAAATTCTAGCCATATCCTACCATGTAGTCGTAAGAGGCTTCTTGAGTGATTTCATCAAATGAATCGACCTATCATGGAATAAATCAAAGAACATAGAATAAACACCAAACTAGGGAACAGATTTTGGAAAATAAAAATATAATAAGAAAAAACAATTAGGTGGAGAAAGAACAATAAAAACACATTTAATGATCTATCAAGACTAACAGTTCAGGAATATAAGCATAAAATAGGGAGATATTTCCTGTTTGGGAGGAAACACAAAGAAGAATGGAGGAAAAATTTGCGTGGCCAAAGAAAAAATGAGGAAACATTTTTTAATAAGTTTTAATAATTTAATTCATTTAATTTAATTTATAAAAACTACCCATGTGGTTCATTGTGAAATAGCAACAAGAAACATAGTGAAATACTCCTATATAGGGTCATATTATGATATTTAACATTAGTGTATGTGATAATTCACTACATTATGATAGAACCAAAAAACCATAACCACTGAGGCCCTGGGTCACATTTTCATATGAATTCCCCCTTCATAATGTAATTCCAAAATCTGGAACCTCACTAGAAATCTATGATTGATTGATTTTTTCAGGATCAATGGATTTACTAGGCATCATACCCTATTTCAGTGTGATTCATCCTGACCCTAAATTTTAATCTTACACATCCAATGCCATAGTTAAATCCCCCTTGTCTTATGACATGATGTGAAAAAATTATTATAATTTAAGCTTAAACGTAGGAAAAATCCTAAAATATAAACCCATAGTATCCTCTAACTCTTTAAATAACTAACCCCCCCCCCCCAAATTAACATGGTTTTGAAAATATTTAAACAAATAAATACATCAAAATAACTAATGTTTTTTAAAAAATTATTCAATATGATGCAGGACTAGAAGTGTCACATGTTATCTTGTTTTATAATTACCAGATTTTTTTGGACGTAAAAGGTTTGTTAGTATGTCATAATAAATCTTTTTGTAATTTTTCATCATTGTGGAAATATAGGGGGAATGAAAGTGAGTTTTGTTAACTCATAGTGTCCTTTACCAACTATTTCACAAATTGGAGGTTTTATAGAGAGTTATGGTATCTCGGGGATGGTTTCATACCATTATGAAATTCATGATATGATCAATGTATATTTCTAGTACATGTTAAATTAGATAGGATTGAGCATCATGTTATCTTATTTTGAACATGATAGCTCAACTTGTGTGTTTCATGTAGAGTGTTATCATTTTTAATGACATTATGCATACCCAAATATATATGCATCTCAGTATCCTCTATGTTCAATATAAGTTGTGTTATATTATTTTTTTCATGCACACCCAACATGTGTGATCAAGTGTATATGAAACCCTTATGTTTTAGATAATAGTCTGGGAAATGGATTGGTGATTAGGTTAAATCTGTAGTATCATGGAGGGGATGGGAATTAGTTCTGAGGTAAGATCTAGGATTGAGTTAGTCACAAGGTTTATGGTTTTATTTTATATATTTTCATTTTTCCCATAATTTGTTTGATTGGTCTATTGGGGGATACCATTTATTGTATATTTAGATCATGTTGAGAATGGGTTCTATTTTGATAACATGTGAGTGTATTAATGTTATGGTTATATCTTTATTAAAATTTTATATTATGTCATGATGGAAGAATTTGTATTTATATTATTTATTATAATTGTATGGTTATGATACATAGGGTATAGTCCCCTAATATATTGATTAGACCCCCTCCACAAGATGAAAAAAAATTAAATACAGAAAGGTGTGCCTGATGTTACTTTTCACAATCTTCTTGATCACTATTTAGTTGAACTAGGTTGGGTAATTATAAATTTTTGGAACCAATGTGATTAGAGCTAAAAAAATTATTGTGCTTTTTTATCAATGCATTTTTTGGTTTTAGCAAAGAGTGTGGTATTAATATAGAAGTATAGAAGTCAGTTGGAGGAAAATTAATATTGAATTTGATACAATGGAAGGAATATTTTCCTTTTCAATGTGGCTTCATTCTAGTTAGGGTATGTAAACCTAGGTACCTTCACATTTCTCATGGAGGTTAGCATTGATCTATGCTCATGCTAATCAGGATATTCACACTAGAATAACATTGATCTAGTCAGAAATAATGTTATTTGTTGTTCCATATTGTTCTTGTTTAACTCTTGTTAGGAACCATATGTGTTTAGTTCTTTGAATAAAGAACCATAATAATTATAATCATAAAGGGATAAATTAATGGGTGGGGTTTTCCAATTAATATCTCCTGATCCATTCATTGTAATTTATAATGAAAATTTGATGATGGATTAACACTTAGTCATTATACAAGTCATAAAAGTGATGACACTTGATTAAATTATTCGTGGAGAAGAAATTTAGTCAAAGGCTATTTTGAAAACCATATTTTAGTGAATATATGTATTTAGAGGAAGTTGTGTGATCGATTTTTTATGAAACATATCTAATGAACATAACCAAGTAAGGATAGTCTGCAATCTAGATCTTAGAAAATATAGCTATGTTGATATAGTGTCACAACCCGTCCCCCGAGGAATGTGTCGTGACTACCCCATGCTCGCCTTCCATAGTCCAGGGGCTGGAAACTAGCACCGAAAGGTGTAATTCAAAAAACTGGGAAGGCATTTACTTTATAAACTATAAGCACATGCAACTAAGAACACTACAAGATACGAACTGAAGTAAACTGGATAGTAAACTGAGTGAGTACAGTAAGAAAAAGGGGTCAGAATACAAGCCCAACTGAAAAGTACAAGGAAAATTGGAAAGTACAAGATTGCTTATTGGTGAAAAGGACCTCCTAGATCATCCACCTCGATTCCTACCTAATGGGTAGGTACATATCTTCTACTCATCACTCCACATCTAGCCATATCCTCTTCGAACCTAAATTCCATATAGTCCACCTCCGAGCACCGTCTAGTCCTGGTACACTCGTCCTCAGTCAGCGATGTCCGTCGGCTACATCCATCACAACATGTTTCGGGCATAGACCGTGCAGAGGTGAGTATAATGATACTCTATAGGGACCCCGAGACCCTCATGGTCTCACAAAATTCACCAAGGATTAACCAAAAAGTATGAAATCAATAGGTAACCCTACATAAGTATATGCCCATACATATACCTGAGTTTTAATGTAATCCGTCTCAATTATGACAAAATCATAGAGGTACTAACTCAAATCACACTAGGTATATCTATAGGTACGGTAGTGGAGATGATTATTTATAAATACATAGTCATCTTATTCTGTTAAGAGGATCTCATGCTAACCTATACAGAATCACTAGGTGTTGAACCACATAGGATCGCTTGAAGATGACCCACACAAGATCACTACGAGATAGCCCACACAGGATCACTAATAGCTAATCCACACAGGATCGCTAAGAGTTGACCCACATAGGATCTCTAGCAGCTTATCCACAATGAATCTCTAGGAGCTGTCCCACACAAT
Organism: Viscum album; assembly: GCA_963277665.1. Lineage (NCBI taxonomy): Eukaryota > Viridiplantae > Streptophyta > Magnoliopsida > Santalales > Viscaceae > Viscum > Viscum album. The sequence goes on along the minus strand of OY728140.1, from coordinate 1,718,842,309 downwards.
ATTGATAGGAGCTTACCCACATAGTATCTCTAGAACTAAACCACACCAGATCTCTAGGAGATGACCCACACAGGATCGGTACGAGATGACCCAAAATAGAATTTCTAGGAGCTCACCCACACATGGTCACTAAAAGTTAACACATAGAGGATATCCAGGAGCAGACCTACACAAGATCGCTAGGATCTGACTCACAGAGGATCCCTAGGAGATGACCTGCATAGGATCGCTTGGAGCTGACTTGCACAGGATCACTAGGAGAACTTTTCTTGTCACTGCCAGTTATTGGTTTTATACACTAAGATTTCTCTTCTCTTGGAGAGTTTGTTCCCCCAATCCAATGATAGATTATACAACTACCGTGATGTCCCACGAAAAATAATCTAAATCTTTCTCCATGTCATAGGGGTCTCAACGCAACAGACGGTGCGTCAATCAGACGCCTGGTCTACAAGTTATTAGTGTTTAATTCCTGGTGGCCCGATTGAATTCGTGCTTGATCAAACTTGACTACCCCCCATCATAATCTAAACCTGAAGTGGTGTATATTCAAAGGTACTATCTCTCTCCAAGGATTTCAGTGCCTCTTACGGCTCGTAAAACAGATATATGGTGCCAAAGTTATGGCCAAAAGAGCGTAAATGGGTCGTAGTGGTTCGGGGCCCGGTCCGACCCGTTCGGACCGACCCAGCCTGACCCAGCCCAGGCTGACCCAGTCTGGGTTGTCCTGGCCCACCGGGCGGTAGGACATGCTGTGTTAGGCCTGGTAGGCCGTTAGGGAAGTGAGGCCGTGGGGATGTCGTGAGGTCGCGGGGCAGCTCGGGCGCAAGGGTGCCACGAGGGGACAATGTTGTGGGGTGGCTCGGTCGGAGCGGCGCGACCGCGGGGTGCCGATATGGGGCGGCGCAGGGCAGCTCGGCTGGAGTGTCTTGGCCACAGAGAGCTGGTAGGGCACGATGTGGGGCGACTCAGCTGAAGCGGCTCAGCCACGCGGTGTCGTGAGGGCGTGGTGTGGGGTGGCTTGGCTGGAGAGGCTCGGTCGTGGGGTGCCGTGAGGGCGCGGTGCGGGGAGCCTCGGCCCGAAGGGCTTAACCGTGGGGAGCCATTAGGGTGCGGCGCGGGGAGGCTTGGACAGAAGAGCGGAGACTGCAGGTGGTGGTGGTCGTGGATTATGTGGGCCCTAGGTGGTGGTGGCCACGGAGCGGCACCATTGCGTCGTTCCCTTCGTTGCGGCCGGTGGTGATGCCAACCACCATTCTCATGCCCCTTCGTGGTTGGTCGCCAACCTCCTCCATCATGAAGAACACCACAAATCATTACAAGAATTACGGAGAGGACATTACATATTTGTTTGGCCCACACACTCTTCTTTTGAGTAGTATCAAGTTGCTATAAACTCTCTCTAAATTACAATGAGTCATCAAGAATGAATAATGGAAGAATTTCAAACAACCACTCTACTTCATTTTGTGAATTCATTTGAAGTTTTTCCATGGGGAAAGAGTCGATGCCTTTGGGAATAGACAGATTTCAGTGATTTCGGTGTCTCCTCATTCGAACGTGGATATGCTCCCTGTTGGAAATCCTTTGACTGAGATTGGAGAAGAATTCGTCGAAGGATAAGCATTTTTCATTGGCGTTATTCATTGGAGGATATGTTCTTCCATGTTCTCCCATTCTCCCACCTTTGCCAACAATTATTTTCCACCAACCCACCAAAATAAAAAGGGTATCCAATATAATAAAATATGTTGCCATAATTTAAAAATGACTTAAATAATTACATTGAGTTGGTATAATTAATGTTGGAGGAGTTGAAGAGGCTCCCCAAAATTTAATAAGAAGTTTGATGGTTTCTCCCATTATATGGGAGTTCAAGGGGGTTTATACTCGATTGGGCCCCACCTATAAAATATCCACATGATTATTTCCGAAAAAAATAAAATAAAAATTCCCACTGCTCATTTTTATTTTATTATTTCATGATTATGTGAAAAGATATCTTCTTCACTCTACATAATGTGGTAGAGGTGAAGGTCTCTTTATGTGAATACCAGCACTGAATGTTCATCAGTGTCCTCATATTTCAATTCTGAGCACCGGTTCAAATGATAGAAAATTCTACTCACACGTTTATTGAACGTACTTGAAAAATGTTCAGTAATTCATTACGGGCACACCGGGCCTCAGAATCATGCGCCGTCAGTTTTCACGGGCTCGTAAAATTCATATATATTAAAAAAATTACATGGAGATTCTGGGTCTTTACATTCTTCCCAAATCAGGGCTCTACGTCCCTATAACCCATAACTCAAACTAGGTAAACAAGTGGGGGAACTAAGCATGCATCTGAGCCTCCCGCTCCGATGTGCTCCCATAGAGGTTCTCATACTGTCAGTGAATGGACACCAGAGGTATCGACCATCCACGAAAGAACTCACTCCTGTTGATCCTCAATCTCTACCTGAACCTCCGTAAAAGTCTCCCCATCGTGAGCATCCAGATCTCTGTGGTCAATGATGTAAGAAGGGTCATGCACAAATCTTCTCATCTGGGATACGTGGAAGATGTCATGCACTCTTTTCAACTAATATGGAAGAGCTATGTGGAAATCCACCTTGTCAACTCAGTTGTGGATTGGAAAATGTCCGATGAACTTGAGAGATAACTTGTTGTCTCGGCCAAATCACCACAAATCTCATCGAGGTGAGACCCGTAGAAAGACGTTGTAACTATCCTTGAACTCTAGAAGTCTTTGTCTCCTATAATCATATGACCTTTCCATAATCTGTGAAATCTTCATCCACTCCTGGATGATATGAACTTTCTCTATGGTAATATGTTCCATCTTTGGTCCCACCAGTGATGACTCTTCTGGGTCAGTTCAGAAAAAATGTGATCTGCATGGTTTCTCATACAATGCCTCAAAAGGTGTCAAACCAATGGTGGAGTGATAGTTGTTGTTGTTGTATGAAAAATCCACCAAAGTCAAGGGATCATCACAACTACGATTGAAGTCGAGGATGCAAGAACTTAGCATGTCCTCGAGGGTCTGAACTGTCTACTCAGTCTGGAAATCTGTCTGAAGATGGAAGGTGGTGCTCAAATGAAGATGCGTCCTGAAGGCCTCCTTCAACCCCTTCCATATACAGGAAGTAAAAAAATTTATCATGATCAGAGACAATCATCATGGGTACTCCATTTAGTCTCACAATATCTTGCACATAGAGTCATCCTAAGATCTCTACTGAACCCTGCCCTCTGATTGGTAGGATTTGGGCCGACATGGTGAGTTGGTCGACTCTCACCCTGATTGAGTCATGTCCTCTAGATGTATGTAGAAGTCATGTTAGGAAGACCTTAAATATCACATACCACTTCCACTCTGGTACCTCTAAAGGCTGAACCAAGCCTGGTGGTACATGATCGTTTACCTTCACTTGCTGACAAATGAGGCACCCAGAGACAAACTCAGAAACTGCGTTCTTTATTCCCGGCCACCACTGTTGTTTTCAGAGATCTTAGTTCATCTTCGCCACTCCTGGATTTACCTCAAGAGGGGATGTGTGGAACACCATCAAAACTTCCTCCTGAAGTGACACTAGTACCATTGGACATCCTCTGAAGAGGATCATGTGCTCCCCACATTGATAAAATCCATCAGGTGCCTGTCCTGTGGATATCTGTGCATGTCACATCTCACAGTCAGCGTCCAAACGGTGTTCCTCCCTGACTCGTTGATGATGTGGGGGAGTGAATGTAAGAGACTGAAGGAAATCTTCTCCATCATTATCCACAAAGGATATCTACAATGCGGCCAGCTGCTCCGTCGCCTCACCAAGTAGATGTATTGTAGTAATCCTGCTAAGTGCATCTGCTAAAACGTTTCACTTCCCATGAGTATAGAATATCTTGACGTCAAAGTCATATAGGAACACAAGACAACGTCATTGTCTTAGTTTTAGGTTCTTCTGATAGAAGATATACCATAGACTCTTGTGATCAGAGTACACTGTAAAATGATCTCCCATTAGGTAATGTCACTACATCTTCATTGTGAAAACCACTACTGCTAACTCCAGGTCATGGGTAGTGTAGTTATTCACATGCTGTCTCAGCTATTATGAACCATATGCGATAATTTCTCTCTCATTCATCAAGACACATCCATGTAGAGCCCCTAATGCATCATAGTAGACTACGTACCCTACTTCTTCCTCTGGTAGCCTCGGGATGGGTGCAGTAGTCATCCTTTGCCTCAGCTCCTGAAAATCTATTGGCATCTCTCTAACAACATGAAGGGTTTCCCCTTCTTCTTCAATGCTAATAGAGGTTCTGAACCTATGTAGAAATATGGTACAAATCTCCGTTAATAAACAACCAAAACTAGGAAACTCAGTACCACTGTCACACTCCTGGTTGGCACCCAACCAAGTACCTCCTAAATCTTCATTGGATCCTCTACAACTCCTACCTCCAATATGACATGTCCAAGATAGAGAACCACTCGGATCCAAAACTGGCAGTTTGAGAGCTTACCATAAAGATGTTTCTCTCGGATTATGTCTAATACTACCTACAAATGATAGGAAAGATCTTCATTATTAACTGAGAAGAAAAGAATGTCGGTGATGAATACTACAACAAAGAGATCAAGGTATGGCTGAAATATCATGTTAATGAGTCCCATGAACACTGATGGAGTGTTGGATAAACCTAATGGCATAATCAAGAACCCATAATGGTCGTACCAACATTAGAAAGTTGTCTTCTTCACATCCTCGTCTCGTACCCTAAGCTGGTGATAGCTTGATCTGAGGTCTATCTTCGAGAACCATCGTGCTCCCTTCAGATGATCAAAGAGGTCGTCAATCCTCGTGAATGGGTAATTGTTCTCCACAATCCCATGGTTTTGGAACCTATAGTAGACATAAAGTCTCAAGCATTAATATTCCTTCATGGCGAACAAAATTGGGGCTTCCCAAGGGGAGAAACTGATCCAGACAAATCCCTTCCCCAACAAGACCTCTAGCTGTACCCACACCTCACGAAGCTCCACGGGAGACATCCAATACACTGGTGTAGAGATTGGCGTCATCACAGTGTACAAGCCAATGTAAAATTCCACCTCTCTATGAAGATATAGACCCAGAACATCATAAGGGATGTCATCATCGTACATTTCCACCACTACCGGATTGCTCAGACTCTCTACATCAACCACTCCAAGGGTAAGGCTGGCCAACTAATGAGTAATATAATATACCCTCTTCTGGGTAAGGCCATCATTTGCTGAAAAGGCTCATTTCAAGTCAGTGAAGGAAAAAATGGTCCCATCTGGGCGGACAAACCACAAATTGCGCCTAATATAGTCAATCTGATCATGGACTGTAGATAACCATTACATACCCATGATGACATCATAAGGCCTCGACGCCGCTACTAGGAGATCCGAGCAAAATATCTCGCTCCGAGAGTAATCTCACACTACTAACACCAGTGCGTAATCATCAAATATGCTCCCGTAGGATTCTCTAGCAATACAGATCATGCCAAAGGCTCCGTCAGAATCTCCGAGATCCGAATGAGGTTAGCGGCAATAATAGAATGATTGGCACATGTGTCTATAAGTACTGCAGCTAAGGTGGAGTAGACACAGATCGTACCTCATATCATCTTCATAGTGACAAGATCGTACACCTCAGCTGCCTGGAGCTGAGCTCTCTTCTATCCACCTGCTCCCTATGGTTTGGGTAGACCTCATGGTGGTGGTGGTAGAAACATCTCGAATTGTCACCCACTGCCAGATGCACGACCAGCTCCAATGTTACGTCTTCCTGATACCTGTGGACCTCCTGGGTTGAATCTCTGTCTATGCTAGGGTGATCCTTCAACTGTCATCTGATCATCCATATGGTGGGTTAGAGAGTCACTAGCCATGTGACCTTGCCCCCTGAATGCGTAACACTAGCCGCTCCTGGCATGAACATCTCTAATTCAGGTGCCTCATACAACCGACCCTGAATCCTGAGGTCGTCCACCTGTAGGTCTAGTCCTTTTTTACCTCTACATCATATGTCTACTACAATCTGCATAATATTTTTCTATGTGACAACTGGTGGTGGGTCTCTCTTCTGGTGAATGCTTAGCAAGAAAACTCTCCACTAAGAGGGATCTCTCTAACAACCCTGCCTACGTCAGGATGCTGAGTGAGATCATCCGAGCCATAATCTCCCACTTCAGTCCTAGATCTAATGTTTGGGCCCTGTATAGTGGGTTCCACAACATATCTGTGGAGTTTCATGATATGCCAGTGAACATCGATGAGTACTGTTCAACAGTCATGCTACCCTGCTACAGATGAAGTAACTCCATTATGCACATTTTTTGAAGTGCCACTAGAACAAACTCTACCCTAAACAAGCTCTCTAAGACTGCCTAGTGAAGTGTCACCTCATCGTGAACCTAAAGCATCAAGGTCCACTATCTTCCTACTGCTACCTGTAGATGTCTGGTGGCATGGATCACCATGTGATCAGTTGGTGTCCCTACCAGTTGGAATACTCTCACCACACCACCAACCAATAATCAATTGCATGTGGGTCCATATCTCCTATAAACATTAATGGAGACTAGTGCTAGAACTGAAGAAATGTGCTCAATCGATGTGCACCCACTACTGTCGGGGATGGTGGCCTGGATGGCCCAATGGTAATGGTACCGATGGTGCCTCCGCTGGTGCCTCTACAGGAAAGGAGCCCTGCTACGAGGAATCGTCGCTCGGTGGGCTATTAGTGAGTTAAAATCTAGGAACCCTTGTTGGCTATCTTCGCAGAGGAATCCTAAAAAGAAATAGGTGCACCTCGTTCAATAATTTATACCTGGTGATATGACTCAAAAGATCACAAATAAAACTTTTTAAAATACACACGCAATCAATGTTTTCATGCACTATGTCGGAAATCAGAATTCAATGTCCTGGTGTATGGATACGCCGGCCGCCGCACCAACACTAGATTCCCAAAAATGATAACCACGCACATCACACTTAATGATATTTCAGTTAAATGAATGATTAGAGCCATATGTTCTATGGTAGAATTGGCTCCTCTAATACCAATTTGTCATGACCCGTCCCCCGGGGCCTGTGCCATGACTACCCCAAGCTCACCTTTCAAAGGATAAAGGATGGTGACTAGCACTGAAAGGTGTAATCTATACAACTTTGAAAACATTCACATTATAACCTATAAGAACATGCAACTATGAAAACATCAAGATACAAACTCAAGTAAACTGAATAGTAAACAGAGTGAGTACAATAAGAAAAAGGGGTGAGAATACAAGTTAAACAGGAATGTACAAGGAAAACTGGAAAGTACAAGATGGTTGATAGGTGAAAATATGCTCTAGGATCATCCACCTCGATTCCTACCTTAAGGGTAGGTACAAATTGCCTCCTCAGCACTACATGTCCACCCGTCTCCTCTGCGAACCGACATGCCGTATGGTCAACCTCCAAGAATCGTCCTGTCCAGGAACCCTCGTCATCCGTCAGCGATGTCAATCTCCTGCATCCAACACAATAAGGTTAGGGCATATCCCATGAACGGGTGAGTATAACGGTACTCAGTAGAGACCCGAGACCCTCAGGGTCTCCCAAAATCCAACAAGGATTAGCCACAAAGTATGAAATCAACAGATAACCCTACATATGTATATTCCCATACATATACCTGATTTTTCAAGTAATCTATCACAATCATGAAGAAAAAAAATTGGTACTTACTCAACTCACACCAAGTATATATTTAGTTACCGTAGTGGAGGTTATTATTTATAAATTATGAATCATCTTATTCCTGTATGTGGCTCTACTAATGACCTATACAAAATCCCTAGGTGCTAACCCACACAGGATCGCTGGGAGCTGACCCACACATGATCTCTAGGAGCTGACCCACACTGGATATCTAGGAGATAACCCACATCGTATCACTAGGAGAATTCCCACATAGGATCTCTAGCAGCTGACCCACACTTGATCTTTGGTGCTAACCCACATAGGATCGCTAGGAGCTGACCAACACATGATCACATGGATTTGACCCACACCGGATCACTAGGAGTTGACCCATAGAGGATCGCTAGGTGGTGACCCATATAGGATCTCTAGGAGCTGACACACATAGTATCTATATGATCTTACCCACACAAGATCTCTAGGAGCTGACCCGTATTGGATCCCTATGATCTGACCCACACAGGATCACATGGAGCACACTTCTAGTCACAGCCTGCTACTGGGTTTCCACACTAGGCTTGCTCGTCTCTGGGACAGTCTGTTCCCCATGCCACTGGTCGATTATCAAAGTATCATGATGTCCCATGAAGAATTATCTCAATGGGTTTTCATGTCATAGGGGTCTCAACGCAAGAGACAGTGCATCAATCGGATGCTCGGTCTGTGAGTTATTTGCCTTTCAGTCCCGGGGGCCCTATTGGATTCTTGCTTGATCTAACCTGACTACACCTCATCATGATCCAAAACTCTGGTGGGGTATACTCAGGGGGACCGTATTGTTATGATGTTTCCAGTGCCACTAACGGTACTTCAAACAGACGTTCATATCCAAAGTTATGACCAAAAGAGTGTAAATGGGTTGTAGTGGGTGTGGGAATGGTCCGACCAGGTCGGCCGACCCAGCCCGACCCGGCCTGCGTCGACCCGGTCAAGGTCAAATTAACCTGAACTACTAGGTCTGGCAAGGCCCATTGGGTTTAGCCCAGCAGGGAACGCCGCGAGGCCCAGGGGCGGCCGCAAGGGTGCGAGGAAGCTCGACTGCAAGGGTGTCGCGAGGCCACGAGCCCGCGGGGCGTCTTGGGCAGAGAGGCTTGGACGCGGTGTGCTATGAGGGTGTGGAATGGGGTATCTCGACTGTGGGGATCCATGAGGGCATGTCTTGGGGTGTCTTGGCCAAATCATATCGGTCGCGAGGTGCCGCGAGGGCACGGTGTGGGGTGGATTGGTCGTGGTGTGCTGCGAGGGCGCGACACAGGGTGACTCGACCGGATGGGAGGAGGCCACGGGCGGTGGGGGCCGTGAATAGCAGGGGCCGCGGTCTACAGTGGCCACCGAGCGGCGGGTTCCATAGGCATAGTTGGCCGCTAAGTGGTTCCATTGTGTCATCGCCTTCGTCATAGCCGGCGGTGATGCCTTTCACCATTCTTGTGTCCCTTCTTGGTTCATCGCTGACCTCCTCCATCGCAAGGAACACCAAAAATCATTACATGAATTACAAAGACTATGGGACATGTTTCATTGGCCCCCCTCTTTGCATTAGAGTGGTAGAAAGAGGCTATAAACTCTCTTTGAATTATGAAGAGTCATCAATAACAAATAAGGGAATAATTTAAAACAACCACCCTACATCATTTGTTTGATTCATTGATTTTTTTCCACAAGGATAGAGTCGATGCCATTGTGAATATAAGGATGTTGGTGATGTCGGATTCTCCTCATTTGTCATTGGAGATGTTCCTCATTGGCGATCCTTCGATGATGTATGGAGTAGAATTATTCAAATGAGAAGTGTTCTTCATTGGAATTCTTTGTTGGAGGATGTGTTCCTCCATGTTCTCCCATGATCTAACATTTTCCAACGATTATTTTCCCATAACTCACCAAAAATAAACGGGTAGACAATATAATAAAATATGTAGGAATAATTTTAAAATGACTTAATTAATTACATTGACTTGGTATAATAGATGTTGGAGGAGTAGAAGAGGCTCCCCAACATTTAGTAGGATGTTTCTGGGTTTCTACCATTAAAGGGCACATCACAAGGGTTTATACTCGGGAGGTCACCACCACTATAACCTCTCATGGGAGGTTAGGCTCGATAGTCTCCAACTCCATAACCACTCAAGGTATATTTTAGTTCAGGGGTCCCCCACCTGTGAAATATCCACATGGGGAAGGTCTCCTTAAGCAAATACCAGTGCAGTGAGTTCAACAGTGTTCTCAGATTTCAATTCTGAGCTCCGGTTCAAAATCTAGAAATCTCGCTCACAAGTTTACTGAAATTACCCAAATTTTTTTTCATAAATTCAATTCGAGCACATCGGTCCTCTGAATCATACGCCTTCAATTATCACGGACTCAAAAAATTCTCATATATTAAAATAAAAATACATGGAAATTCAGGGTCTTTACATGTAGTTTTATAAAAAATGATTTGTAATGGAGAATTTTGGAAGATAATTATATGAGTGTTATTTTGGGGAACCATACCCATGAAAATATAGATATTTGAGAAAACAAGAAACGATAGAACTGTACATTAGTTAAGGTTCATGTGTAAGGACAATGGGGGAGTTGCATGAAAGAAAATTTTTGTGAAAAGACTAATAGTAGATATTATAGTGATTGAAAATTTCACCTCAGAATAAAATATGTCATTAATAAGGAAAAACACCATACACATACATTTTTATATGAAAGTTACTTTAATATTTATACACTATGGTGACATATTTTTGAATTAATATTAGATGGAGGAGTAAATGAATGTTTTCTAAGTGTGGCATACATTATTCCCTAAACCAAATTATAAAGGTAGCGAGCTGATCATAAAGTGGTTCTGTTAATAAAAATTATCCACTAAACTAGTAAATATTACTTTGATCTTTTACATGGGCACATTTTTTTGTGTATACTCCGTGGACTATACCTTAGTGGTCAACCATGTAAAATTTTTATATCTTGTTTTTAGTTATTGTGTTTGTATTTCTGATAGGAATGTGATTAAATATGAAAGGTTCAATAGTTTATTACCATTATAGTAATTACATTCAAAACAAATATACCCTGATTCACACCATCCCCCCATAGGGTGTATTGGGATACTATCGGTGGTATCAAAGCTGTGGTTGCATGAATTATATTTTTCATCTAATGATTTTTAGTATGAAAGAGATATTAAATTATGAAGGATTACTTATATTTTATGGTTATATTACCATATATAGAATAATATTAAGATATATCATTTAAAATATATTAGGAAAGACATTTTATCAGCTTCCATTCATAAGATATATATATGTGATTCATGACAACTATAAAAAATTAAATTTTAAAGGATGTTGCACAAAGGTGATGCCAAGACTCAATATGCATTATATAAAGAACTAAAAAATAGAATTTATTTAAATTTTAATATCTTTTTTAGTTCCAATTCTATGTGGGATAAATTGACCAACATTTATCAGGGTTATAGTAAGGTGTATGAGGTTAACTAAGAAGAACATCATGATGTGGTTGATGATTTAAAAATGTTCCCAAATGAGAATTTTAATTGATTATTCAATAGAGTCATCAACATATTTTGATAAATTCATGGACTTTTTAAATAGATAAAACATGTTTACATTTTAAAGGATATACTATTAAGGTTACTACCCTTGTAAAATCAAAAGGTATCAACTCTTGAAGAGAGCATCCTATTAAACTATAATGAGATGATCTGAAAAGTATTCTGGATTCTTATAAAATGAATATAAATATGTATGGAATGTAAACTTATTTGAATTAGGACATTTAATATAATCTGATGTGAAAAACATCAATTTATAGAGTTTTATTTGATGAATAGGATGTAAGTGATGAATTGTTTGTCACATTTTTTATGAAATTCAATATTGGGAAGCGTTGGCTTAAAATAAAGTTACCCTTATCATGATTTCAATGCTGTAAATTTGGGCACATTGTATCATGGAATCCAAATAGATTCAATGATAATTAAAGTGAATAAATGTTATGTAGAACACTTATAGAATACTACCTTTTAAAAGAGACTTTAAAATGGGAAATGAATATATAAATAAATTTCAAATAAAAATATTTGTGAGTAAACAAGAAAATATTAGTGAAGATTATCTAGAAGAAGCTAAAAATTGAGATTATGTTATATGTAGATGTTTCTATAATGGAATATATTGATAAAGAAAAATTTGAAATGGAATTTGAGAATGAATTAAAAGGAGTTTTTTATCTCTAGGTATAACTTCAGGGGTTTCTTTATTTTTTTGATGCTCAAAGAAAGAAAATTTGAAAGATTAGTGATTTATTAGAATAATCATTTAAATATGATAATTATCATAAGTCTAAAATTTATTAACATGAAAATTATCTAGAAGTTCAATAAATATGTCACGAAAACCCAGAATAAATAATAAATTTCTATATAAATACTATAGATCAAGATATAGTAAATTATGACATTAATGCTTTCACAAATTAGTAGAAAATGTAGGATTAATAGCATGAAGAAGAGTTTGTTACATTAAAAAATATACATGAATCATAAATCAAATAAAATGATCCTAAATAGTAGTTATATTTTGTGATGTTTTAGAATGTTGATTTTTTAAAGGTAGGAACTTGTCTTATAATGTGTATAGAAAATTATGAATTAACATAGACTACATTTTAGGGGTAGAAGTGGAGTTTTTCATGATGTTATCACATATAATGTCATAATAATATCATATATGAGAAATGTAAATAATATCATAGAAAAAAATCCTCAATATTTGGGGGATAATGAACAGTCGATAGACAATTTGTTGTTTAGGAACATCTGGAGGAATCAAATTGGGAAGATACTTCATCTCATGAAATTTCGATTTTTAGGTTATCATGGACACACGATGTCCAATTATGAATAGTAAAAAATTTATTTAAAAAATTTAGTATCTAAAACTAAGTAAAGAATAATGATACCACACATTTAACCTCATAGAATAAATTATTCCTATGTATATTCCCTTCCTTATTTTAATATTGGATATAAATATGTTGATATCATAAAAAGAATAAATGGTAACCCAACATGATCTCATTGGAAAATATATATTCTCCACAATAATAGTAATATGGGTATGATTAAGCTAATTATAATGAAGAGAAATATGTGATACCATCTTAGGCCACAACTCAATCAGACATCACATGGAATGAAAATATTAAGTTTGAGAACAATAACATGTAATAAATTTCTCATAAATATATAAATAAATGTATCACAAGGGTCCTTGATAGAAGGTTTTTATAACACATGATAGGAAACATGAGTCACTTGACAATTTTTTATGGAATAGATAATGGAACCATGTATTTTTTCATTGATGGAAATTTAACGAAAAAATTAAGTGGAAGTAATCATCTAGAATGTGATGATATCTAAAAGATAAAATTGAACTATGTAAATGTATTGTAATGAAACTTCTAGAGTGGGAGTCAACTCTATGACTTGGGACATGTGGTTAATTTCAACCAAAATGGGTGTTTAATTATTGTAATGCTTGATAACTCTTTCAAAAATATCAATATGATAAATTGTAATATATACCAAGTGAATAATAAAGAAATAATTGTCTCATAACTATGGAATATGTGAAGTAAATTTGAAACTGACGGTTGGGGAATATTCAATAGAAAAGTCCAAATAAATTATTCAATCTAAAAGTTAAAGTGGAAATTAAAAATTATAATACATATCATTAATATAAATATGATGCATTTGTGCATGGAAAATGGTATTAAATCCATATCTATGGATGAATAAAATGGAATTCAACCTAATTAATCTAACTCAAATAGATATGTTTGGTCTGATGAATTGACTTGCATCATGCGAAGATAGTTATTCCATCTTATTTGTTAATTTTATAGTAGAATGTATTTTTTATTTAAATTTCGAGTAATATAAAATTTATAAAGAATATTAATAGGTTCCAAAAGAGAGTTGAAAATGAGATCAAACACACAATTAAAACCATGTGATTCAACAATTTAATGTCTTAAAATTCTATTAAAGTGAAATACTTTCTCAAGAAATATTATACTAATAATGAGGTTTCTATCTTAATAACTCCACAACATAATGGGTTTATATAATCAATAAATTTTTTGGTGAATAATAAAGACTAAACCTTTCTCATCAAGAGTGGATTCTCTCATAAAAAATGGGAAAATGTAATTTAATGTGTTGTGTATACTCAAAACTGGGTAGTGCTAAACCCATAGGAAGGGGGAATACCCTATGAAATGTGGAATGGAAGGAATCCCTCTCTAAAACCTTTTTTCATATTTGAAATAATATGTTATATCCAATATAATGTTGGAATTCAAGGAACTTAAATTTATACAACAGATAAAGAAGTATTTTAAGGCTACTTAAAAAACAATAAGAACTATAAATTCTATAACATAAGTATGAGTAAAATTTTGGAACGTAATGATGTGAGATAGATTTTGGAGAAAGGTAGGAATAAATATAGAAACTCAAATTTTGATTAATTTTATGATAACAATGATGAACTTAATATAAATCTCAAGTTCTTACAATGATCCAAAATTGATGAATATTTTAAGGAGTATTCAAATAAAGAGAGTATTATTGATGAAATTAAACCCACACCTCAGAGTAGAAATAGAAGATTAAAATTTTATCCACAAAATATAATCAATGATTAATCACTTCCTACATAAATATAAATGATAATAATGTATATGATGTTGATCTATTGTCAATGGTGTCACAAATGTCATTTGAAGATGTTGTGAAATATGAAAAATGGTTTGGATCCATGAATGAGTAATTGGATCAGATAAATAAAAAAACATTGGAATTTATTAATAATAAAAAACCATAAAATGTAAAAATAATATAATGGATCATTAAGAATAAATATGATGAGTATGGAAATGTGATATGAAATAAGAAATTTATGATGTTTAAATGTTATGTGCATATTAAAGGTGTTGATATTAAAGAAAATTATACACCAGTGACTCAACATGATTCAATCAGACTCTTCTTAGAGATAGAAATTTTATATGGAATCAAGACATATCATATAGTTTCTAAAACATAATTCTATAATAGTGTACATTAATATGAGGATTATATTGAATTGATAATGGGTTTATTAATAAGAAATGACGAAGACAATGTGTATAGAATAAATAAGACTATGTATAGTCTAAAATAGGCATCATGAGTATGATATACCTAGATTGATTTGAAACTTAAGAAGCTAGAATTCAAAAGGGATAGGGTTGATCAATATCTCTATGAAAATAAATATAAGAAAAAAAATCTTGGAATTGGTATATGTGTTTGATAAAATATTTAGTGGAAGAATGCATAAGACTCTATATTTGTTTGTGAGATTAATGTGTTTATAATTAGGCATGTATAATATTGGTTAAATCATTTATTTTCAAGGGTTATAAGTGGTTTATAAGGAGATATTCACTTTTATCTCTCATGAAAATTATTCAAGAGATATTATGATGAAATTTTATATGCATGATTCCACACCCATGTCAACTCTAATTATGTATATAACTTGGAAATCATGAGGATTAAAAATCTCTAGATCCTGCCTTATAGGGGAGAATAATTAAAATATCTATTTATTTCACAATTAATCGACCACATATTATTTCTGAAAAATATTTTGCTGCCCATTTATAGAGTTATATGATGGAGCAGTTTCTCATAACAATTAATGGAATCATGAGGTATATCTAATGTACACATGGTTTTGGATTTTACTTTTATATAAGAAATATTCCATGACTTATCATCATTTTATAATGTAATGATGATTATTTATAAAGAAGATCAAAGGTATTTATGTTGTAGTATATTATTAATTAGATGTATATATATATGTTGTTGAGTAAAAATTAGGAAATAAAATCACTTATCATGGATGAAGGAGACCATATCTTAGTAACCAATGCATTTACTCAACTACATTGGATGAAGCAATATATATGGGATACTGGAGAAGAAGTAAAAAAATCATGGGGAGATATTATTTGATAGAAAGAGTCTTATTGGATAAAAAAATCCAACGTAGAACTATCGCAGAAATCACATTGCAATCATGTATCACTTTATTAAAAATTTGGAATAAGGAACAATAAAATTTTAGAACTTTGTAACTAATAAACAAGTGGAATATATCATGTCTAAGGCATTTATACTCTAATATTTTAGAAACATCAGTCGAAACTATGTGGTCAACCACATCCCTCGACCTACAGATTTTCTAGTAATATCCCCTCTCAATTTAATATAATTATTTCTATGGTTTTTCCATGTTTTGAAGGTTTTTTTATTTGGTATATAAAAGGGTAGAATGCCAATTATGATTGAGAAATTATAATTTGGTTTTGGTTTTGGGATTATCTTATCAAGGGAGAGAAAATGATATGAAATTCAAGAGAAGATTCCATTAATAAGGTATGAAAATAGAATGATAATAATGTGAGATTTGTGTTGGGGGAGTTCTGTGGTTTGGAATGAGTAATATCATAAAACAAGGAATACACTCTTGAAATCTTATATTCTACACTAATTTATGCTCACATAGACATAGAGTAAATGAAATGATATTCTATTATAATTTTGAAGCAATAAAATGTTTCCATATAATAGAATTTAAATTTTTATCTTCATCGCACCAAAAGAGACAGAATGTAAGATCTAAGTTAATTAATCAATGGATTTATATTGTTTTTTTCTTTTTTTATCCATAACTGGATTGATCGAGGATTTTAGTGAGATTTTCGAAGTCTAGATGTTAGTGAAAGGAAGTTGAAAGATGATTTCAGTGCAAAGGAACATATTTATCCCTAGTTAATGTGTCCTATCACTATCTAGGGCACATCACGCTAATATGTTTTTTGTTGGTCAAGGCGACTTTATGCAACTATAGCACAACTCTAGTCATGATATTCATGATAGTCTAAGGTTGTTATAGTTTAGAGTTGAGATACCCTGGACATTCACTACTATATTCAATGCCATAAACACTGTATATTTTTATCAAAATAATGTAATGATCGTTAATTGAAATATATATAGTCCAATTATAATTTAGGTATATAGTATTGGAGAATTATGGAAAACATTTAAAATTAAATATGTCACTCAAATATAATTTTTTATTCGTAACCTAAAATCTACTAGTACAACATTTTCTACACTCTATCTAATCTTTATAATCAACACCTATAACCTTATTCAATCTAACTCAATTAAATTTCCTTTTTAAAATATTTTAAAACATGGTGTAAGAAAATGACTCAGTATGGGAATTTAAAATCCATGTATCCATTTTTCTAAAAATATTAGGAAATATATTTTGAAAACATTTTATTTAAACTAAAAATGTTACTTAATATAAAACATTTTATGAATTTAATATTTCCTTTAAAAACATATAAGGGTTTTTCCAAAAACGAAAATAAATTTTAAGAACATATAGTTCTTAGAAAAATTTAAATGCAAAAACTACATTATATAAAAAAAACTGGAAATAAAACCAATGAAATTCATAAAAATTAGATAATAATAAGAACAGGAATACTTAAAATAATCCTGTGATTTTTTTAGAAAAAAAACTTCGCAAGAATAGAAAACAAAACTATGCATCAACATGTGGAAATGAAAGATTTATAATTCCATTCCATCTTGTAGGTTTGGGTACACTTCCCAATTCATCATAATATTTAGAAATCCCATGTTCTAAATTTTCATAAAATATTATAGAGCTTTCCATTTTCAACAAATTTTTATTAATAATATTTTGAAACTATGATAATGAATATATATATATATATTTATATTTATAACTATATGATTGAATATAAATACATGTATATAATTACAATTATTTAATAACTAAAAAAATATAAACCAAAACATGTAATAATAAGACTATATAAAATATATATGGATGATGTGTCAGAATAGTTAATACATGGCTAGGAATTAATCAAGATATATACAACATTTCTTGTAAATTAAAAATGATGATTATACCATGAAATGATATTTTTTAATCGACTACTAATTTTCAGAAATACTCTCACATAAAATGATGAAGAACAATATAAAATAATAACCTAGAAAGAATTAACACTTTATTAAATTTTAAATTATTTCCAACATAAAATTATAAATTGAATAATTTAAAACAAAATTTAGAAATTTATTAAACCTAAACCCCTTAAAAAAATCAAATCATAAATATGACAAATGAGTTAAAAAATATATCATACAAAAAAAAATAATGTTAAACCTGTAAAATTATGTTATTTTAAAGATAGATTTTTTAAAACAATAATTTTTGAATGATTTCAAATGAAAATATAAATTCAAAATCATATTCCCCTTACAAAAATGGGTTTGAAATAAAATTAAAAACTAAAATTTATTATTTATAACCCCAAGAGGGTTTGGAAGGATAATGAGCCTGAAAATTGAGACAGTTTCCCCATTAAAAAATTTAATATCAACACTTGAATAAAATTACAATTTAAAAATATACGAATAAAAATAATAAAATTAAAATCAACATTTGAATAAAAATATTTTAATCATAAAAATTATAATTTGAAAATAGAAGTTATCCTTACAATAATTGTTTCGAAAAAGTTAATTTATTTTAAAATAATATAGCATTTAATGATAATTTAAAAAAACTAACTTTGATTTTTAAAAACATGATACCTTTTAAAAAATTAGAGTACAATTTTTTAAAAAATTATTTTTAAACTAAAAGAATATTGTTGTTCAAACATTTTAAATATAATTTCAAATAGATACCCTTACCTCATTTTCTAACGAAACCACTTGAAATTTTCCATTTCAATAACTCTCTCTATTTAAGAACACTCTTCATTAAGAAATACCAATAAATTAAATTTTATATTATCATTCTCTCTCTAATAGAAGAAATTGTGCATTTTTTATAAAGGATTATTAGATGTAATGAACACCAAAGGGATCATTATATAACCACTTATCATACTTGGGTGTCTCACATATATTATATATATGTCTGTGTCTGTGTATCTACTATTTAAATGGGAGAAGTTGTGTGATGTGATGTTTTCTACAAAGGCGGCTTCATCTACATCCTCCAAGAATGATGACTATTAAGTTTTAGGTGAGTATCTTGTACCGATATAAACCACATATGAATCCCATCATTTAAAATCATTTATTGAGGTCCCTACAATACTATTCACCTCAATGAAGTGGTATTACTAGAATTGGATGAGCTAGTGATAGTGCAATTTGAACCAGCTCCCCAACCAGCCTCACTGTCACCCTCTCTCAACTGCATCCACAACCACATGTCATTATCTAGATGCTTCTATTACATTTGGACCCCACTTCCGCCTCCCATAGTTTTCAATGCCTCCACCACGGATGGCCTTAAAGTCGTGTTTATTCACCATAAACAACCATAATGCCGCCACCACCTATTTTTTTCTTTTTTTATCATTATAATATATTTTCGGTGGGTTTCTGTATATATTTGTTACCCTTATATTAAAATTATATATATATATATATATTCATATATATATATTCATTTTTTTCATCAATATTTATTATATTACTATTTACACCTACTAATAAATATAATTTTTAATAACATTCCCTTATAATATTGTATATTATATAAATATAATTTTATTATCATATTATAAAATCATTAATATATAATTATTATACTACTATAAAAAATTATATATTTATCTCAATTTAATATTTATAGTTTTACTAAATGTAAATTTATTATACATATCAATTACTAGATTTCATCAAAATGTGTTTAATAGTTTACATTTTATTAAAAATTAATTTTCCAAAATTTGACTCATATATTTATATAATAAAAGAATAAATTTGAAATGTGATCATATTAATTATAACCATATGATTAATAAAAATTTATTCTACATATTTCTTGGGAGGTAAATAAATGAATATAAAGTATATTTTTAACAATATAAATATTTTATGTTATCTTATTCTTTAGAAAAACTAGTTTTTAAAATAAAATCCAATTATATACTATCTACAAATTATAGATATTTTGTTCACATTAAGAAAAAATAAAAATTTTCTTTATAGAATATATAAATATTTAAGTATAATATTAATATTATTTATTGTATACTATAAAATCAAATTAATATATTAAAATCCCTATTCATTACATTCTCCCCCTTAATTAAATTGTATCCTCACAACTTTATTTTTCAAATATAATTTTTTTATTTAATTACTAATTAAGCATAGATAAATTTTGTGTCATAGTAAATATTTGATAGAGGTTGACCATATATAAATGATAATAATAATAGTAATAATAATAATAACAATTATCATTATTATTATGGTATTCCACTTTTTTATTACGTAACACTTCATTACATTGTTAAAATATATGCTTTTTTTTAATTTTAGTTTCTTCGATCAAAGGTACATAATACCTGAGAGAATAAAAAATTCTTATAAACCACCTAAAAGGATTCATTATAGGATCATCCTATGTACATTTACATCATCTCATATCCTTGAAACATACATCAATGGAAAGTGTGAGCATAAGGCCCAATAATGGAAAGCAACAGAAACAGTTAACATGTGACCATGAGAAATATCAATAAGAAATTGAGACATATAATAATAGAATAAGAAAAGGAAATGGGGAAATATAATAATAAAAATAACATGAATAATAACATATATGTTGGTCTGAAAATTTTAAATGAGACATTGATAATCATATCACCATGGTTCTCTACCGAGGTGTCATAAAAATTTCCATGGTTATTCACTAAGATATCCAAAAACATATCATCTCCATAGATTCAATTATATATCCAATGAATTGTAAATATATCATGTAGAATAGATCATATTTATTAATTAATCTTATATACAAAGATTATAATAAAAAATTACATTAAAAACTTGTGGAGAATAAAATAAACGGGTTTCTTATCAAAATCATGGCGCTTAAAAAGTGCTTAAAACATGAATATTATATCATTTTTGCCCAAAGAAAAAGGAGTGAGGGGTTCATATATTGAAATAATAAAATAAAATAATTTTTTTTATATTTTTTTGAATACCCTTAGAAATTAAAAACGGATGTGTATTCACAAAATAAAATGAAAAATAATTTCTTGAGGAGAAGAGGAAAATCTTGAGAACTAAATTCGGCAGCGTAATAGGTATGAAACGTGGTTTTGAAAAAAGTTAAGAAGTGAAGGGAAAATGTTATCCCATTGATAAAACATAATTTAGAATTAATGGTATGATATAAATGGTAATAGAAGATATTAACCATAACATTTATAGGATATTTATGAAAATAGGTTCTTTAATAAAAAAAGAAGGATAATACCCTTACCATGAAGAGTTTCTCCAATAACATAAAGATTAGAACCTTTGGACATAAGGAAACCTTGTATGCTCTCCATGGAATGTAAAAATAATATCTATTTGTGGAGGATGTATTTTTATTGAATGTAAATGAAAAAATGGGTGTTTATTTATAGAAAAAGAAGGGGATTTGTTTATTAATTACCAAATATAGGCCTTGAAAACCTAGGTTGTGGAAAATGAAAAACCATGGGCTATCCTAAGGTATTTTCCCATATTTTTGGTAACCAGGATCATATATTATGTTATTTTAAACCTCAAGATATAATAATAATTTTATATTACATTATTTGGGATGGAAATGTAATGTTTTAATAAAAATAATGTTTTTGAAGTTAATATTTCCATTTTAGAGTTTGGATAGTAAATTATAGGTTTATAAATTGATTAAAATATATTAAAATACTTGAAATTAATAAAATTACATATTTTAGGTCGTGTATTATGGTTAATAAGTTATTACATCATTATTAAATAATTATGATATAATTAAACATAATTAAAATCTCAAACTGTATTCTTACTATTCATAAAAAATAATGTATTTTAGAAAATTTTCATAAATTCATCCTAACCTAATTTTGGAATGGTTATTTTAAAAAAGATATTTATTTAATCATAATAATTAAATAAATAATATAAATTTAACTATTTAATATAAATATCCTTATTTATTAAAAATTATAGCAGATTGAAAATGTATAGTAAAATTTTTGACACTTGAAAAAACAATTACATTTATATTTAAATAAGCATGTTTTAATCATACTATTGAATTAAAATATATATTATTAAAAATATAATAGTTTGTTATAAATATGAATAAATTTTTCATAAATTAGTATTTTCATATGAAAAATCAATTTATCTAATTCCATCTAAATTTTATTATGAATAAATATTCATAAAACTAAATTGATGGAATAATTTTTTTTATAAAATGGAATTCCACTTTAATTTACTAGTTAATCAAAAGATAATCCCTTATAACACCAATATATTACATAAGTTAGGATTTTAGATTGTTATTGATTCATGGTGCGACTCGACTAACCTTGCCTAACTTGTAATTTTTTTGTAACTTGAACTCCTCATATAGATGTTTTCTTTCTTGATTTACATGTAGAATCTCATCTTGGGATTGGTCAAGGGAGAACCCAAGTGATGATACCTCCCTACCAAGTAATAATAGAAGGAATTCAACAAGTATGACTCTACTAGTTGAGGACATCAACTCTTAATTCTATATCAATTATCATTTGTCATAATTTACTTACAAACACTATTTATAACATTAAAATTATTATCAATAGTATAGTTACCAAAAGGTCATTTTGACTAACTATTATAAATAACCAGCATTAATATAAAGATTGGGTCAATTTCATCACATTTACCTTTATTTTTTACTTCATCATTAATGAGATATAGTTTTGTTCTGTAATAATATAATATAACGCACATTTTCAGGAAAAATTATCATTTAAAAAAACCTGATCCTTATATTATTCTCCTCCTAATAAATTTCTTCCCCAAAATTTCAAACATTTTATCTCAATAGAGAAAATATGTGGGTACTTATATAAAATTTTCTTCTTAGGTTCCCACATCGCCTTTATATATTTATGGTTCCTCCACAACACCTTGACAAGGGGTTAGACTTATTCTATAGAACCTTGTCTCTACAGTCCAAGATCTCCATCGGTTTCTCCTATTAAGATATGTCATGTTCCAGTTACAAAACCTATAAATTCAATAAATTTTAAGCTTCAATTATGTACTTCCTTAATAGTGATACATGGAATACATCATGAACGTGAGCTACATTTGATTGAAGTGTATGATGATAGGACCTCCTCCTATGTGATTAAGGATTTCATTGTGGCTAATGTACAAAGGGATAAGATTCCATTTCCTTCCAAACAAAATTACACTATTCCATAGAGATTATAGTTACCCATGATTTAAATACATGGATATTAAGTCAGTATAGATGAATGTTCAGTACATTACAATAATACAAGCCTGAGGACCGTAATAGTTTAGTGTCATTGGAAACTCAGAAACAAAAACTTCAATCATAGTTAATGATATTCATAGTCTACCATAAATATACCATCTCTTATCACTTCTAGGTAAACATTTATTCATTACATGGGGATAGGAAGCAGAAGAAAAGGGTTAGTTTATATGATCAGAAAGGTAAATAATAGAAATATGTAAGCTTAAGATAACCAAAAGAGTACGGAACTTGAGCATAAACTTTTTAAGATTATACAATGAATATTAGAGATCATAATGAATCTTGTAAGTTCATGAGACATGAATCATAAAAAAATAATGAACATAATCCATGAAGGCCTAACATAGGACTAAAACATAGAATTGTGGTAGACACATATGCTTATATAATATTATTTCTATAGTATCCAATGCATCATAGGAAATGTCATCTTAGAAGTATAGGTTTACTCTCAATACCATATTTTTAGTCATGTTTCACTCCCATGGACATATTAATAGCATGAGTTCACTCCTTATACCATCTTGGAAGTCATGGTTCACTCCCATGGAAATCATATTAGTAATTGGTTATTCCCAAGACCATCTTAGTCTATCTCATGAGATATAAAACATTACCCTATGAATTAGAGGAAGATATAGGTCCCACCCATCTCATAATGAAACCATAAATACATGAGCCACAACATCATAAACAACAATATCATAAACCATGAAATGAATTTGGCATTATAAATATGTAATCATATTACAACCTATGGAAAAATGCAGGTTTCATAGTAATTTCATTAAAAGAAAAACCCGTGAAAGAGAAAAAGATTTCGTAAACATATAACCCATGAAATAGAAATAGATTTCATAAACATATAACCCATGAAAGAGAAACTTATTTCATAAACATATAACCTATGAAAGAGAAATGATTTTCATAAAGATCATGACATTAAGAATAATCCATTCATTGAAATAATATGAATTTAACATTTAGATCTTTTCCAAGAAGGGCATGAGTTACATCAATAGATGTCATCACAGATGGAACCAGTTTTTGAGATATCTTTTAAAAATATTTAATGAGGAAAATATCCTTTCTTTATTGTATTTTTTTTCTAATATATAAAACCATTTTAATTTTTTTCTAAAATAATTTTTCATTGAATCCAATTTAAAAACATGTAAAGAAATCTTGGAAAATGTTTTGAGAATATTATTTCCTGAAATCATATGAAAGTATCTTTAATTTGTTTTGAAAAACCATCCTTTGAAAATATTTTGAAAATTTATAAGTAAGGCTTGAAATCATTTTGAAAACAATAGTTTTTGTAAATTTATAAAATAAAATTAAAAACATTTTGAAAAAAAATTCCATAATAATCACATTAAAAACATTTTATTAAAAATAAAGTTTTTAAAAATGTAATGTAATCTTCAAAGAAATGATAGTGGGTAAATCTGTACATTCTGTATGAGGTAAAAAGAACATTCCCTTTTCACAATAAAAATGTTAAAAAAATATCTTGTTCAGAAAGTGATATGAAAATTCATTTTGTGATATTGGTAAAAGAGAAAAAGGATAAAATTTTAATTTTAATATTAAATGATAATGGTATAATATTCCTGGAAACTCTTTCTACAAAACTTGGTTTTTACAAAACATCTATTACTTATTGAAAAGATGGTAATGTTAAACATTATTGAAAACACTTTCTTAACTATCATATGCACCAAACAGTGGAAACAATATTACCAATTTATGAATATATCATTAATTTATATAGGAGAATAAATTTCAAGAATTATATTGAGAAGTGGATTATAATATTTCATCAAGGGAAGCCTAAACATAAATAATCTTGAAAAAACAATGAGATTTTCTCAATGAACACTTATAATTTGGTATCTTGATATCATACTCTACATGTATGAAAATAAATTTTATCAAACATAAAATATTATGTAAAAAATAATATTCATGATATAACATATAAAATGGAACTATATACACCTCAAAATATAATTTAGGTGTATAACAAAACCTTAGTTTCAATGAAAGAAAATTGAGACAAAACTATTTTACCTATTTGGTAAATTTTGAAACATATACCCCGTAAAAGAAAAATCAGATAATGTATATGTGAATACCCATAAATATAATTATATGATACATATAATATAATCATGGGTATTATATACACCACACAAAATTAAATATTGGAAAACATAGTATGTATCTCACGGAAATAAAAAAGTGAGGTGAAATCCTATTACATTGTATCTTGACTCTCATAATACTCGTTCAAACCTCCTATATAATATCTATAAATTTAATGAAAAAATATTATAGAACCATATTCTTATACATAATACCATATATTGTTTTATTATTACCTTTTATTAACCGCTTATGAAAAATCATATGTTAAGGTTTCACTTCAGGTAATATTAACATTATTCTTCACAGTTGTCTTAATTTGTTATATCACTGATACATATACATTATATCACGATTTACAGAGTTTAAAACATGATATAAATGACATTTATATATAGTATAATTTTATTATAATAATCTATATAATATATAATTATAAAATGTATTACACCCCTCATGGAGACGGTAGGCCATACATACACATGAATGTTATTTCCGTTTAATTGTCTAGTTGAAAGAACGAAAGTAAAAGACATATATGTTTATATATTCCTATATATATATATTTAATATGAATGTATACTTATGATATCATATATATCATATATATTCACTAAAACCATCCTTAATACAATCTGTTTAATGTATGAATGAATCATATCAATTTGAGGGGGCGATAGTCCAGACTTCCACGTATGAAATTGTCATATTAACACCAAATGGAAAGTGAAAAATATGTCATATAAAATGAATAATGAATATTAAATAAACGTTAAATATAATATATAACAAATCTAAGTATATTTTACATCATAATTTCCACCATGAGAGGTGGTATGAAAAATTGAACAATCATCATTTAGTGAGGCAGTAGTTCAACGAACACATAAACAATATGTTCGTTATCCATTAGATGGAGGTGTGTGTATGTGTAGGTTGAAAGCGTATCATAAAAACATCATAGTATATTGAGGATTCTATTTTAGTTTTAAAATCAAGGAATAAATAGAGTGGATGTGGTAGAGAAGGAAAATAAAATAAAGGACTTGAGAGAATACATTACCTCTTAATCAAGTAACTCCTTTTGGTTTGTGCCAAAAGGGTTACATGGATTGCATTCATCCAAGGGAAGGATTATAGGAGGATGGGAGGGATTTTGGTAAGTGTATTAGGTAAATATTAGCTAATCATAATTGGTTTTAGAGGTGTTAAGATGTGGAAGAGGTGGTGACCTTTTACAGGGAAAGAAAAAGACTCACTTGGAATTTTTTATAAACATTTAAGCTTTTACATGTTCTTACCTAACAAAAGTCATGTAAAACAAACAAAAATAAATAATTGAAGGTTTATTGCCAAAATAGTATCATATAATGGGTATTGGGAATGTGGATAGCCCCCCCCCCCAATATTATGGTTTAGTCCCTAATTAAGCATAATTTGACCTTAATAGTTGTGACTAATTTTAATCGCATTTATTAAAATTATTAAAACAAATTCAGTTGATATTATTAGAATATAAATATTATAGGGATTAAAATGGTGTATTTTGGTTTTTAAAAATTCAATTCACATTAGGAGAAAAATTAAGATTAATATTAATCCTTCAGACGAGACAAAATTATGGGTTTCTTAAAGTAGAAAGAATTTCAAAAGTTTGTTATGTTTTTACATTAAATATATATGTTAAATTGATTATATTTACCTAAATTGAATCAATATATGTATATTTATATAATTATACCTTAAAAATTTAAAATATTATTTAACCTTAATAATTATTTAATCAAAAATTTATTTTATAACTAAAAATCAGTATTTTTCACAAATCATCAAAAAATATTATTTCATAAAAAAATACCAAAAACTCACTCTAATATAATTTTGACAATTTATATTAAAAATTGATGTTTATTTAAAAATTTTAAGTTTATGAATGTTTTGAAATAAATTTTATTATTAAAATCATTTTATTCGAGAAAACAATCATTTTAAACATAAAAAAACATTACCAAAAACCATATATTTCATTATTAGTTATTTTTATTTACATAAAAAAATGATAAAAATTATTTGAAAATTATTTATTATTATTCATATAAATGATTTTAACGTCTAGTTATAATTATCTTCTTTAAATAATTATAATAATAAAATGATGTTTCATAAAAACATCAGTGTTTCATGTAACGTAATACAAGTCTGTGTTGTGTGTAACATATTCCATGTCGGGTTTTCATGTAAAGTACGCTGAGTCAGTGTCATGTAACATATGCCATGTTTTTGTTGTAGGCAGCGCAATCCAAGTCGGTACTACGTGTTGCGCAATCCAAGTTAGTGTCATGAGAAAGGAATGTTTGAATTACAATATATATATATATATATTTACATATATATTTATAGTCTCATGTGAATTGAAAAATATCAAAAAGATTAATTGATTAAAATAATAATAATTCACAAGATCTTAGGGTATTAGGGTGATATTATAAGGAACACTACTACCAACACCAAACACTTTGTCTCTTTGATAGTTGTCAGCATATCTCTTCAACCGACCTTAAGAAGCCTTTATGTGTTATTGGATATCAGGAACCTTTTATATAAACTATTGCACAATATGAGGCCCAAGAAGATTTTTCATACCAATTTCATCTCAAAAAATATGAGTTCTACATCACATCCTGTATAAAAATTCACAGGGTGCCATTTGAAAACTCGAATTTAGGCCATTGTTGATTTAGAACACAACTAATGGGAGATGTTGTCTCATGCACCTTTAAATTCCCTTGATCATGTACCCAAGCGTCTGAATTGTATTTTCATATTAGACATTAGTTTAGGGATGATAGTTCATTCTAGAATTCAATTCAGTATTAATAGATTATTGATGATTTCTAAAGAATTTTGATGTCATCCTTGGATCATGATTAGAAATGATAGAATGTGGTACCCCATGTAATCCTCACCACTTAGTTTAAATAACTCTTGGGATGTTTGGCGAGGTAGAAATATTCTAAAATATCCAGAATGGGATGGCTTGGTGAGATGATCCACTATATCATATATCACATTATTTCCATCGAATTTTCTGAGGAGAAAAGTGAAAAATTCCATAGTTATATTTTCACACATCCATGTTGGTATAGTTAGTGGTTATGAAAACCCATTATAAATTTTTATATATTAATTCACTTATTGACACATTAGTCAAACTATAGTGTAGTCAACAATATACCTTTTTATGTTATCCCACCAAAAATGATCGTGATGGTCCCTATAAATTTATGTGGTTCTAGGATGTATAGAGAAAGCATAGAAATGAGATACATACATTAGATCATTATTTATTTCTATAATATATGGATCACATATTCTTGTAAATAATTTTAGTACACCTAATTTATCAATATTGAATTCATGAAACTTCTAATTCTTCACAACATCTATCTTTTTTTGAAACAAGGGATCTACTATTTGATCTTTGTTGATATTCTCAAGTAATGATGGTTAAGAAATCATTTAGGATAGGGTTGATGATGTCCCTTAACATATGATTAACATGTTTAGTTTTAATAGGTCATTGATCAAAATATATCCTTGAATCCTCATCATTACTATAAAAACATGTACTTCATACATAATGCATTTGGAACATTATTTTCTCTTCCATGGTGATAATGAATTGAACATTCATAGTCTTTATGAAGTTCTAAACATCTTTTATGTCTCATGTTAAATTACTTTTGTTTGAATATGTACTTTAATCATTAGTGGTATATGTATATATCACATTTCTCCTCATAAAAAATGTGCCTCCAGTTTTTTTTAGAAAAATTAACTACATCCTGATCCAGGTAATTCATTAGATAATTCTTCTCAAGAGGATTTAACTATCGAGATGCACAAGAAATAACCTTGTAATTTTTCATGACGATTCACCCATGATCGTTCAGGGATGCATTATTAAAATAATGAATCCTTCACTGATTGAGGGTTGAGTTAACATAGGTACAGTGACCAATCTCTTCTTGAGCTCTTGGAAACTTTCTTCACACACCTTTGTCTATATAAACTATGACCATTTTTAGTTACATTGTTAGTGGATTATATGGTCATGAAACGTTTTAAAAACCCACTTATAATATCCTTCTAAACCAAGGAAACTATGAATCTTAGTTACTATTGTAAGATGAGGCCGCTCCACTGCAACCTTTATCTTGACAGAGTCTACTGATATTCATTCATTATTTACAACATTCCCTATGGAGGAAAATTATGGTAACCAAATTTTACATTTTATAAACATTACAAATAATCTCTTTATCATCAGATTTTTCAAAATAACCCTTATTTGATTCTCATACAATTCATATATTTTGGAATATATCAGAATAACACCAATAAAAACGACCAAAAATTTACCAATGTAGTCATTAAAGACTATATTCATCAAATACAAAAATATAACATGCACATTAGTCAAGATGAAGCGCATGAAGAAAAATTCATAATTCCTATTTCTTGATCAAAAGGCAGTAATTGGAATATCTTCTTTCTCCACCATCAATTGATGATAACTAGATCAAATATCAATCTTGGAGAATAATTTATTCCTTCAAAGCTGCTCAAATAAATCATAAATCCGTGGAATATGGTGATTTTCTCATTTGTTATCCCATTAAATTCCTTGTAATTAATGCATAGTTTTATTGATCCATCATTATTCTTCAAAAAATGAAAAAATTATTTCTAAGGAGACAAATTTGGTCGCATAAACCCCTTCTCATAAATATCTTGAATATTTTTATTTAATTCTTATGGATCCATATTTTCCATTCTATATGGGGTCTTTGTTATTGGCTTGGATCCATGTATGAGTTCAATAGAGAACTCTACCTCTATTTCTAGGGGAGTTCTATGTACCTTTTTTGGAAATTTGTTGATGTATTATTGAAGGATGGGAACATTTTATATTTTTATACATTCATCTCTTTATTCGTATTCACTAATCATTTTCATAAATAAGGATATGGGAGGTGATTCTAAAAAATAATCAGGTCTAGATATCTATCCTTTAAAGTCAACTATAGGTCTTCCATTCAAGACCACTGAGATTTTTTTGTAGTTTCTCTTAGAATTTTACATTGAGATCTAGTCCATACCTAGTATAGTTTCTAATTATAGTATGGTAATAACTACTATTTTTTAGATGATATTGTGCTTTCAAAAGTGAATACTATAGATCTATACACTGTTGATTCTTATATAATCTCTCCAGAAGTATTAACTGATAACCCGAATTTTATCAGTTCAAAGTTTAATTCTATATTCATAGAAAACATGGAGGAAATAAAGGAATGCATAGAACCAAAATCAAACAAATTATATGCTAAATTTGGGAGATTAGTGAGGTTACTTTCCAGTGCATCATTTAGAGCCTCTAATTCGGCTGTTATGATAGAAAAATCACAACCTTTATCCCATGTCCCATAATGATGTGTATCTTGATTCCACTTAATTATATTTGGATTTGGATAGTGATTTTAAGAGTGTGTAACATCCCAAGTAAGTAATGAATAACAGATATTTTTATCTATGTCTATGAATGAATTAGAGAGTATTTTAGAGGCTTAAAAGGAAAATAAATCCAATCTTAAGCATGGAATACACTAATATTTTTCTTAAAAGATTGTTTTACTTCCTTTTAATGGAATCCCATTATTAAATATATCTTTTGACAATTTTATAAGCTATGTTTGTGAAGATAAACTTATGCTTTATTATTGGGACATCAAAATTTACTTTGTGTGATTTTTTGGTATTTTTTCGATAAAGTTGATTTTTTAATGAATAGTGAAAAATGTTGTACTTTAATTCAAACCCCCTTTTAAATCTAAATTATTTATATGATTAGATTATCTTTTTAATTGGATTTAAAGTGAAATTAGAATATATTTGTACCATTTAAACCAATAGTGGTTGTTAAAATCAATTTCACTTTGAAATTGGACTTATACTAGTGTCAATATTTTGATACTTATTGTTTCATAAAAACACGCTATTTTTCATGACAGTGGGAATTAATTATTAAATTAATTAATTTAACTTATATTATTTGAATTTTTTAAAATATACATAATTTTTGAATTCAGAATATCAAATATATCTTAGGGTGAATGTAACACCCCAAGCTTCTATGGTACGCTTCTCTTTGAATAATGTGATAGCGTGTGTTGTACGCAACACCGAGTTCTAACACACCATAACTAATCAAACTAGCCGTTATGAATAGTAATACCTACTTTTTGAAATTATATATATTTTATATTTGAAAATAGACTTCATTTTTGGATTCGGAATATCGAATTTAGCCTAGGGTGAAATTTTGGTACATTTCGGATAACTTTCATATTTTGATGAATGGTGAAAATTACTAAATTTTAATTAAAAACAACTTTTTTAATCAAATTAATTACTAGTGATAAATTATGAATTTGAGTGGTTTTAAAGTATATTTAGAATATATTTTTACCATTTAATATAATTTTGGTCATTGGACATAATTTTACAATTAAACCGAACATAAACAAGTGTCAATCTTTTGATAGTTATTATCTCTTAAAAACACGCTTTTTGTTTTAACAGCGGGAATTAATTTTAAATTAATTTCTGCCACTTCTGTGTTTTGAATTTAGGAAAATGGATTCCATATTTGGAATCAGGATGTTCAAATTGTGTAAATAGGTAACTTTTATTTTTAGACATTTTGAATAGTTACTGTGGTAAATATTTTATTTACCATGGTTAAAGGGTAAATCCGGTAAATAAGGGTTAAACAAATAATATTATAATAATACAAAATTACCCTAAAACGTGTCCTAACCTTATTGGTGGACACATACCCGACCATGGGCATCCTTGGGTCAATTTGGGGACCCCTTGGAGCCACTTGTATGTGGTAGGGACACTTTATATTAATAAAGTTAAAATAAAAATAAAAATGGCATAAGCATACATCTTTTAGAAGAACAATTTTTACATAGGGTTATACATGTTGGATTTTCGATTATAAATATTCATTAGAAATCTAAAAAGATTTCCTACATAATGATATTTTACTTATAATTTTTAGACATTAAATAATTTATTTTATTTATGACACAATGATGATGCAGTAATTACTATAATAGTGAAATATTAAAATAAGTGATATTATAAATACCCAAATAAATATAATATGAAACTTTTAATGAATTAAACTAATTTTCTAGGATAATATGATATATTAGGATTGATTTAATTGACTTTGTTCGAAGTAATAAATCTGTTATGAGTTTCACAAAAATCAACTAATGAATAGTGTCAAAATTGACATAAAAGAATTCTTAAAACAAATATTATATTATTAATTGATATTAAATTCCTAAAAATCTAAGGTTCGGCCAAGAGACTTATATCATGATAGGTTAATCAATAATGGACCACTTGGGGGTCTCTTGGATGTATATAGTATGTTTATTAACCATAATATATAAAATACAAAGAGACATTGTAAAAGTGAAACTAATTAACTTGGAGTTAATACTTAAAGATAAGGTTAATATAGGTACCCAAACCTGTCTAAATTCTATTGGATGAGTTGCTTTCGACCTATCCCCACCTCATCATTTGAATAGTCAACTTTGGAGCCTTTAGAAACCGAATATGAATTTATTATAAATTAATATTTCTAGCTTTTCCAAAGGTGCCCCTCACCCCTCTTATAAAAGGGCACTCCTCCTTCTCATTTCTTCACACCATCAAAGCCTTTTGGTTCGGCCAAACTCTGCCCAAATAATCTCCCAACATCCCTCAATACAACCTAGAGGCCTTAGTTTGATCAGAAAGCCAACCTAAGGAGCCCTTTTGATCAAATCAAAAGGAAGAACCCGAAGAAGAGGTAATGATTTCACCACCCTTTTCTAAGTTCATTTCTTCTTCCACTTCTTCTTCCTTTGTTCTTACCATTCTAAAATAATAACTCCAGTATCTCACATATACTGTGATGTTATTATATGTATGGTACAACCGTATTCAGTATTCTATCCACCCTTTGAATAACATGTCACCATACGTGCGTACGTACGGCTTACCGTCTCCACGTCGTGGTGTAATTGTTATTCAATATAATATTATTTGGATGGGTATAATAATGATGTGTAACTCATTTAAATAATAAATATAACATGTTAATGATTCTGTATATATGATATACCATTCATTTATATATTATTTTAATATCAAAAGAATGATATTGTCGCTCGTGCGTACGTACGGACTACCGTCTCCACGAACGCGATGAGATTCATTCTCCATCGTGTCCATTCAAGTATAATTATCATTTTATGATTTAAAAATGATGTTTAAGGACTTGATATCATTCTGGATATGAATAAGATACAACAAACATGGCTTATGTAACAAAACATATAAAAGAAAATGAGTAAGTTAACACCCGAAACGATGATAATTCTAAGATATTATTAATAAATCAATGTTAAAAGATCATATATGATATCATATTAATATATATGATTCTTGTATAATTTAATAACAATTATTTCACCATTATACAGGAGGTTAACCTACCACAACCAAGGAAAAGTACAAGGTAAGGGTTATTTCACAATCTCTTCATTATCTGAGGTTGTTTATACGTAATAATCTACTGGGATCTCTTTATCATCCACATCCATGTTTTCTTAAAAATGTTTTTCAAAACATTTTTACTATTTACAAGAATATGGGTTAAAGTCATTTATACCCTTTTTTGACTTTTTATAAGAGGTTTATAAAGGAATCCTTCCGTCGTTTTCAAAACAATGTCCTTTTTAACCTTTTCGACAGAATTGAGGTAAGAATGTTTTTTTAACTTATACGGCGGGTGCGGTTATTTTCCGCCATTATAAAATCGTCGAAGCTTTTCATACAAGCTTATAAGAATATTTTCAGAGAAAATGTTTTATTTTATATGGATCTTAAATGATTTCAAAATAAAAGGAGATATTTCTTTAAAAAGAATTTTGATTTCATCTATGTCAACATCCTTTGATGGATTTTAAGATTATTTGAAGTTGATTTATTATGATACAAAACTTCTATATTGTATTGAAGGTTTTGTGATATGTTTGACTATGGATGTGCTATTTTTATAGCATTCATAGTTTATGGTGAAATTATTGACATTTCGTATGCTAGTTTTAATACGAATTTTTATGTTATGTTTAAACCTTTTCATATGGGAATGCATTGGACTTAATAAGTGACGGGTGGAGCCCGCTATAGCTCCTCGATGCATCGGTAGGTCTCATGAGACAAACTAGTGTCTTGGCACAAGGCCTTGACAAAATCTTATTTGTAGTCTTGGCACAAGGCCTTGGCTATGTGGTTATGATAGTCTGGCATTATGCATTCCAACATTATGAAAGTGGTTATTAATTTTTGCATGTGATTATTCGATTAGTAGAATATCCATGTGAATAAGTAAATGGCATTATTTCATTTTACTTATGCCATACCATGTTGAAAGTTCATATTTAAAAGGCTTTTGTTTTAGTTATACATTTCCTTAAATGTTTATTCTTATTTATGAAAGTTTCCGCTATATTGTTATCCTTACTGGGCATTTGAGCTCACCCCTTTTCTATGTTTTATTTTTCCCAGGAAGTGAAGATGTAAGTTATGAATGACCTGCAGGGATATTATGAGGGGATTATAGTGTGGACTGTGGAAACATTATGTTGTTGTAGTAGTTTTTCATTTTATGATGTAATGTAAAACTTATGAATATATCTAGTGTTTCCAAGGCTACTAAACCAATCCGTCTTTTAAGATTTGATCTTTCTTGTGATCATGCCAATGTTATGTAATAATGCACCGACTCTGGGTAACTGGGGTCGGGGCGTTACAGTTGGTATCAGAGGAAGTTTAGTACAAACCTTGGAAGCTAGATTTAGATAAACTCTGATTAGAGCACGTAGACCTAAGATGAACTTTGAGGATTAGTATAGAAGAACTTCCTAGAATTTTGGTATTGTAGAGATTTTGTGAGTTTTCCGAGCAATACATCCCTGTCTGGATACGAGCAGGTAGAGGCGGCTCTGGCACAGATGTACCTAGGGGTAAAACCCGAAAACACCGCTTTGAGCTAGACTCGAACGGGAACTGGTGCACGACAACGGGCCTTGCTGCAATCTTGGTTACGACACTCCCGGGGGATATGCTTAGGATAACTCTCACTATCTTTACAAATCATTATGAAGGGTTTATGAGTATATACTTCCTCAAAGAAAACATTTTTATGATTATGGATTATATCCAAAAATAGTTCAATTTATGTTAAGTGTTTTATAAGTATGGGATTTTGTATTTTGATTCATAAACTGATCTAGTTTATGAAATTGTTTAGAAATGGCGCCTAGTGGAAGAAATGGAAACCGTATCAATGCACGCACTCCATGTAGGGATTGCCCTCCTGCTCAAGATAATTATAGTGGGGCTGGTGATGCAACTGGTGCTGATCAGCTAATCACCATACTGGGACAACTTACTCAGGTAATGAATAATAACCTTACCCGTATGGAGCACCCTGATCCGCAGCGTGGAGGATCAATGTTAGATCGATTCATGAGACAACAACCACCAACGTTCAATGGGAGTACAAATCCCTTAGTAGCTGAGTAATGGATATTTTCCCTAGAGAAAATATTTCAGGCTTTGGGGAGTAGTGAAAGGGAAAAAGTTACCATGGCAGTTTACCGCCTCATTGGAGATGCTGATCAATGGTGGTCATTGATTCAAAACATGAAGGAAGATGATGAAGTATCAAACATGGAATGGAGGGAGTTCAAAGATCTGTTTTTAGAAAAATACTTTCCTCGCGACCATCGAGCAGATATGGAAAGGCAATTTCTGAGTCTGAGACAAAAGGAGGATGAGAATGTCACAAAGTATGAGGCTAACTTTACAAGGTTAGCGAGGTATGCTGGAGATTATA
The DNA here is from genome assembly GCA_963277665.1 of Viscum album. Classification (NCBI taxonomy): domain Eukaryota; kingdom Viridiplantae; phylum Streptophyta; class Magnoliopsida; order Santalales; family Viscaceae; genus Viscum; species Viscum album. The sequence continues at coordinate 1,718,805,762 of OY728140.1, read as the reverse complement.
TTTGCAACCCAAGAAGTAAGATTGATCGTTTCTTTGATGGTTTAAAACCATTTCTCCGTCGAGCATTAGTCTCACAATCCTTTTCATCGTACGAAGACATTGTCTCATGTGCTATCAAGACCGAAAAGGAATTCTCTAAGTCTTTTGACTTTAAAGCAAAGCAAGAGAAGAAGAGACCTGCTGATCAATCTGGGAATGGAAATAAGGGGAAGAAGGGAAAGGTTGAATATCCATCTTGTGGTAAGTGCGGGAAGAAACATCCCGGTGCTTGCCTGAAGGGAATGGGAGTCTGTTACAAGTGTGGTGAAAAAGGCCACCAAGCTCATGATTGCAAGGGGAAAAAGGAAGCTACCAACGTTCAGTGCTACAATTGCAGGGAGATGGGGCATTATGCAAATGCATGTCCTAAGCGTCAGGAGAACTTACCTCAGAAAAGGCCAAGGGATCAAGGCCAGGCTTATGCTATCACTACTGCTGAGGTAGAAGCTCCGAAAGACGTGGTGGCAGGTAATTTAATGGTTTCCTCAAGTTTAGCAAATGCATTATTTGATTCTGGATCATCGCATTGTTTCATATCTTCCCAGTTTGCTAAGGAAATTAGATATTTCCAATTTTATTTAATAAGGGAGTTGTCAGTTAAAACTCCTAAGGGAAGTATCTTTGCAACAAAGTTTTGTGAATCAGTCCCCATTAGAGCACATAAATTTTCTTTATCTGCTGATTTCATCGTCATACCTATGATTGAGTTTGATATAATCCTCGGTATGGACTGGCTTTCGGACTATGATGCGAAGATTTATTGTAAGAAGAAAGAGGTTGCGATTCTTGATGATAATGATAAAGAACACCTTATTTTTAGAGCAGAATCGTCACCACCTAATTCTTATTTAGATCCACCCCCTGTAGCTCAACTTAATTCAATTATTGGGGAGGAAGAGACTGAAATAACTGTCGGTGAGGAAAGGAATGTTCAAATAGAAGATGTACCTATTGTGAAAGAATTTGTAGATGTATTTCCGGAAGATTTACCTGGACATCCTCCAGAACGAGAAGTTGAGTTTTCTATTGATTTGATTCCTGGATCAAGGCCTATATCGAAGACCCCTTATAGAATGGCCACTGTAGAGCTAGTCGAACTAAAGAAACAACTAGAGGAATTGAGTAATAAGGGATTTATTCGCCCTAGTGTTTCTCCATGGGGAGCCCCTGTTCTTTTTGTTAAAAAGAAAGATGGATCTATGAGGTTATGTATCGACTACAGGGAGATCAATGCTATAACGATAAAGAACAAGTATCCCCTACCTCGTATTGATGATTTATTTGACCAACTGCATGGAGCTCAATACTTTTCAAAGATTGACCTTCGATCTGGATACCATCAGTTGTGTGTGAAGAAGGAAGACATTCCGAAGACAGCATTTCGAACCAGGTACGGGCATTACGAGTTTACTGTAATGCCGTTTGGATTGACTAATGCACCCTCTGTATTCATGGATCTGATGAATAGAGTTTTCAAGGAGTATCTCGATGAATTTGTGGTGGTATTTATTGATGATATCTTGGTATACTCCAAAACCTACAAAGATCATGAAAATCACTTGCGCATTATCTTGAAGACTCTGAGGAGGCATGAATTATATGGAATGTTTAGCAAGTGTGAATTCTGGCTTCAGGAGATTTCTTTTCTTGGCCATATTGTCTCTAAATATGGAATCTCTGTTGATCCTTCTAAGACCAAGGCAATCCAAGAATGGCCAGCACCTACGAATATAACTGAGGTACGTAGTTTTATTGGTTTGGCAGGTTATTATCGACGTTTCGTCCAGAATTTTTCCCGATTGGCTAACCCATTAACGAAGCTCACACGTAAAGGGGTTAAATTTGTTTGGACAAAAGAGTGTGAAGAATGTTTCGAAGAACTGAAGAGAAGATTAGTCAATGCTCCTATATTGACTCTACCATCGGGGAATGATGGGTTCGTTATTTATAGTGATGCATCGAAGAAAGGACTTGGTTGTGTCCTTATGCAGAATGATAGAGTTATTGCCTATGCATCACGACATTTGAAAATTCATGAACAAAACTATCCTACTCATGATCTTGAGTTAGCAGCTGTGATTTTTGCTTTGAAGATATGGAGGCACTACCTCTATGGTGAAAAATTTGAGATTTATACTGATCACAAGAGTTTGAAGTATATTTTCTCACAAAAAGAACTCAACATGAGGCAAAGGAGATGGCTTGAATTACTCAAGGATTATGATTGTACGATACACTACCACCCGGGGAAGGCAAACAAGGTGGAAGATGCTTTGAGCAGAAAAGACCTTGGAGTTCTGAACATGATGAGAATTGAAAGGGATCCAATTTTCATGGATCTAGTGAAGATGGACATGGGAATAACCAGGGAAGGTGAAACATCAATGCTTTTTCAAATGGTTGCCAAACCATCTTTACTAGAAAGGATTAAGAGTTCTCAGACCGATGATGAAGAATTCCAAAAGAAGATTAAAGCTGTGAATGATGGGAGATTGAGAGACTTTGCGTATGAAGATGGAATTTTGAAATTCGGGAAGAGACTTTGTGTTCCCAATATACCTGATCTAAAAAGGGAATTGCTGGATGATTCTCATAGTTCCAATTTCTCTATACACCCTGGGAGCACCAAAATGTATAGAGATTTGAAAGAACATTTTTGGTGGGACAACATGAAGAGGGAGATTGCTGATTTTGTGTCAAGATGTATGGTTTGTCAACAAGTGAAAGCTGGAAGGCAATAGCCTGGAGGAGTCATGCAACCTCTTCCCATACCGGAGTGGAAATGGGACAATATTACGATGGACTTTGTCATGGGGCTACCAAAGACTCCTAGAAGGAACGATGCAATATGGGTTATTGTTGATCGTCTTACCAAGTCAGCACATTTTCTTGCTATAAGAGAAGATCTACCCCTGGAACGTCTAGCAAGACTATACATTAATGAAGTTGTGAGACTTCATGGAGTTCCCCTATCGATTGTTTCTGATCGTGATCCCCGTTTTACTTCAAGATTTTGGAAAAGTCTTCAGAAATCCCTGGATACTGAACTTCATTTGAGCACTGCTTACCACCCTCAGACAGACGGACAATCAGAACGGACTATTCAGACCTTAGAAGACATGTTGAGATCTTGCTCACTTGATTTTCAGGGTATGTGGGATCAATATTTACCTCTGGTAGAATTTTCCTATAACAATAGCTTCCATTCGAGTATACAAATGGCACCATATGAAGCGTTATACGGAAAGAGATGTCGTACACCAACCTGTTGGGATGACGTTGGTGAAAGAAAACTTGTAGGCCCAGAACTGGTGGAGGAAACGGTGGAAAAGGTGAAGGTAATCCAAAATCACATCAAAGCAGCTCAAAGTAGGCAGAAGAGCTATGCCGATAATCGAAGGAAGGATTTGGAATTTCAAGTCGGTGATCATGTTTTCCTGAAGGTATCTCCGTGGAAGGGAGTCATACGTTTTGGTAAGAAAGGTAAATTGAGTCCCAGGTACATCGGACCTTTCGAAATTCTAGAACGAATTGGGGGTGTAGCTTACCGATTGGCAATGCCGCCAAGTCTCTCCAAAGTTCACGATGTGTTCCACGTATCTCTGTTGAGGAAATACATGCCTGACCCAACGCATGTACTCACCTATGAGGAATTAGAACTGGAACCCGATCTTTCCTATTGCGAAGAGCCCATCAAGATTCTTGATACGAGAGAACAAGTGCTGAGAAACCGGACGACGCGTCTGGTAAAAGTTTTGTGGAGGAATCATAAGATGGAAGAGGCAACGTGGGAACCCGAGGAACTTATGATGAAGAACCACCCGAGTCTTTTTATGCAGTAATACCCTAGAAATTGCGAGGACGCAATTATTTGAAGGAGGGGAGAATGTAACACCCCAAGCTTCTATGGTACGCTTCTCTTTGAATAATGTGATAGCGTGTGTTGTACGCAACACCGAGTTCTAACACACCATAACTAATCAAACTAGCCGTTATGAATAGTAATACCTACTTTTTGAAATTATATATATTTTATATTTGAAAATAGACTTCATTTTTGGATTCGGAATATCGAATTTAGCCTAGGGTGAAATTTTGGTACATTTCGGATAACTTTCATATTTTGATGAATGGTGAAAATTACTAAATTTTAATTAAAAACAACTTTTTTAATCAAATTAATTACTAGTGATAAATTATGAATTTGAGTGGTTTTAAAGTATATTTAGAATATATTTTTACCATTTAATATAATTTTGGTCATTGGACATAATTTTACAATTAAACCGAACATAAACAAGTGTCAATCTTTTGATAGTTATTATCTCTTAAAAACACGCTTTTTGTTTTAACAGCGGGAATTAATTTTAAATTAATTTCTGCCACTTCTGTGTTTTGAATTTAGGAAAATGGATTCCATATTTGGAATCAGGGTGTTCAAATTGTGTAAATAGGTAACTTTTTTTTTTAGACATTTTGAATAGTTACTGTGGTAAATATTTTATTTACCATGGTTAAAGGGTAAATCCGGTAAATAAGGGTTAAAAAAATAATATTATAATAATACAAAATTACCCTAAAACGTGTCCTAACTTTATTGGTGGACACATACCCGACCATGGGCATCCTTGGGTCAATTTGGGGACCCCTTGGAGCCACTTGTATGTGGTAGGGACACTTTATATTAATAAAGTTAAAATAAAAATAAAAATGGCATAAGCATACATCTTTTAGAAGAACAATTTTTACATAGGGTTATACATGTTGGATTTTCGATTATAAATATTCATTAGAAATCTAAAAAGATTTCCTACATAATTATATTTTACTTATAATTTTTAGACATTAAATAATTTATTTTATTTATGACACAATGATGATGCAGTAATTACTATAATAGTGAAAAATTAAAATAAGTGATATTATAAATACCCAAATAAATATAATATGAAACTTTTAATGAATTAAACTAATTTTCTAGGATAATATGATATATTAGGATTGATTTAATTGACTTTGTTCGAAGTAATAAATCTGTTATGAGTTTCACAAAAATCAACTAATGAATAGTGTCAAAATTGACATAAAAGAATTCTTAAAACAAATATTATATTATTAATTGATATTAAATTCCTAAAAATCTAAGGTTCGGCCAAGAGACTTATATCATGATAGGTTAATCATTAATGGACCACTTGGGGGTCTCTTGGATGTATATAGTAAGTTTATTAACCATAATATATAAAATACAAAGAGACATTGTAAAAGTGAAACTAATTAACTTGGAGTTAATACTTAAAGATAAGGTTAATATAGGTACCCAAACCTGTCTAAATTCTATTGGATGAGTTGCTTTCGACCTATCCCCACCTCATCATTTGAATAGTCAACTTTGGAGCCTTTAGAAACCGAATATGAATTTATTATAAATTAATATTTCTAGCTTTTCCAAAGGTGCCCCTCACCCCTCTTATAAAAGGGCACTCCTCCTTCTCATTTCTTCACACCTTCAAAGCCTTTTGGTTCGGCCAAACTCTGCCCAAATAATCTCCCAACATCCCTCACTACAACCTAGAGGCCTTAGTTTGATCAGAAAGCCAACCTAAGGAGCCCTTTTGATCAAATCAAAAGGAAGAACCCGAAGAAGAGGTAATGATTTCACCACCCTTTTCTAAGTTCATTTCTTCTTCCACTTCTTCTTCCTTTGTTCTTACCATTCTAAAATAATAACTCCAGTATCTCACATATACTGTGATGTTATTATAAGTATGGTACAACCGTATTCAGTATTCTATCCACCATTTGAATAAAATGTCACCATACGTGCGTACGTACGGCTTACCGTCTCCACGTCATGGTGTAATTGTTATTCAATATAATATTATTTGGATGGGTATAATAATGATGTGTAACTCATTTAAATAATAAATATAACATGTTAATGATTCTGTATATATGATATACCATTCATTTATATATTATTTTAATATCAAAAGAATGATATTGTCGCTCGTGCGTACGTACGGACTACCGTCTCCACGAACGCGATGAGATTCATTCTCCATCGTGTCCATTCAAGTATAATTATCATTTTATGATTTAAAAATGATGTTTAAGGACTTGATATCATTCTGGATATGAATAAGATACAACAAACATGGCTTATGTAACAAAACATATAAAAGAAAATGAGTAAGTTAACACCCGAAACGATGATAATTCTAAGATATTATTAATAAATCAATGTTAAAAGATCATATATGATATCATATTAATATATATGATTCTTGTATAATTTAATAACAATTATTTCACCATTATACAGGAGGTTAACCTACCACAACCAAGGAAAAGTACAAGGTAAGGGTTATTTCACAATCTCTTCATTATCCAAGGTTGTTTATACGTAATAATCTACTGGGATCTCTTTATCATCCACATCCATGTTTTCTTAAAAATGTTTTTCAAAACATTTTTACTATTTACAAGAATATGGGTTAAAGTCATTTATACCCTTTTTTGACTTTTTATAAGAGGTTTATAAAGGAATCCTTCCGTCGTTTTCAAAACAATGTCCTTTTTAACCTTTTCGACAGAATTGAGGTAAGAATGTTTTTTTAACTTATACGGCGGGTGCGGTTATTTTCCGCCATTATAAAATCGTCGAAGCTTTCCATACAAGCTTATAAGAATATTTTCAAAGAAAATGTTTTATTTTATATGGATCTTAAATGATTTCAAAATAAAAGGAGATATTTCTTTAAAAAGAATTTTGATTTCATCTATGTCAACATCCTTTGATGGATTTTAAGATTATTTGAAGTTGATTTATTATGATACAAAACTTCTATATTGTATTGAAGGTTTTGTGATATGTTTGACTATGGATGTGCTATTTTTATAGCATTCATAGTTTATGGTGAAATTATTGACATTTCGTATGCTAGTTTTAATACGAATTTTTATGTTATGTTTAAACCTTTTCATATGGGAATGCATTGGACTTAATAAGTGACGGGTGGAGCCCGCTATAGCTCCTCGATGCATCGGTAGGTCTCATGAGACAAACTAGTGTCTTGGCACAAGGCCTTGACAAAATCTTATTTGTAGTCTTGGCACGAGGCCTTGGCTATGTGGTTATGATAGTCTGGCATTATGCATTCCAACATTATGAAAGTGGTTATTAATTTTTTCATGTGATTATTCGATTAGTAGAATATCCATGTGAATAAGTAAATGGCATTATTTCATTTTACTTATGCCATACCATGTTGAAAGTTCATATTTAAAAGGCTTTTGTTTTAGTTATACATTGCCTTAAATGTTTATTCTTATTTATGAAAGTTTCCGCTATATTGTTATCCTTACTGGGCATTTGAGCTCACCCCTTTTCTATGTTTTATTTTTCCCAGGAAGTGAAGATGTAAGTTATGAATGACCTGCAGGGATATTATGAGGGGATTATAGTGTGGACTGTGGAAACATTATGTTGTTGTAGTAGTTTTTCATTTTATGATGTAATGTAAAACTTATGAATATATCTAGTGTTTCCAAGGCTACTAAACCAATCGGTCTTTCGAGATTTGATATTTCTTGTGATCATGCCAATGTTATGTAATAATGCACCGACTCTGGGTAACTGGGGTCGGGGCGTTACAGTGAAGTTTTGGTAATTTTTTGAAAAACATCAATTTTGATGAATAGTGAAACCACTAAGTTGTAGTTAAAGAAACTGATTTTTTGTTTAAATGAAACTTTGTCACTTATGCGATTTGATTTTCAAAAATCTGATATACATGGTTTTTATTAAGAAGTAAAATGTGGTTCAATAAGATTAAAATAATTTTTTAGAGAATAGTAACTTTTAAGTTCTTAATCGTGATTAGAGGTAATTAGTGTTGTTTAAGGTAAAAATAATTTGTTAATAAAATGAGATGATCTTGAAACATGTCCTACCCTCATTGGATGTGTCATGGCCGACCAATAAAATCCATGGGTCAACATGGGTACCCCATGGAGCCACTTTGGTTAGGAAATTACATAAATAACTTTTTATTTAATGTTAATGTAAAAATGACACAAACATGAAATGTTTTACTAAAACAATTTTTACATGGGGTTATACAAGTCAGATTTTTTAATATAAATATTCATTAGAAATCTAAAACGATTTAATACATCATGTTTTTTTTCATAATTTTTAGACATTAAATATATTAAATTATTTATGACATCATGATGATGCAGCGATTACCTCGTTAATAAAGGATTTAAGTAAAACGAAAAGATATTGTAAAATCTATGACCTACACATGTCCAAAACCTATTGGATGGGTATATTTAGAACACTGATCACGTTATCCTGGAATTATATCAATGTGGGACCTCTTAAATCGGAATCTCATTTTAAAATAAAGTAACATTTCTTTACTTTCCAAGAGTGCCCCTCCACTCCTCTTATAAAAGGGCCCCACCTCTACCTCTTAACCCACACTTCCAAATCCTTTGGCTCGGACAAAACCTGCCAATTTTGTCTATCCACTTCCCTCTCTTACTCCTTGAAGACTCACTTTGGGCAGATGTCTTCGCAAGGAATCCTTTGAACTCAAACTAAAGGGAGTTACCCGATTTTAAGGTAATGTCTTCACTTGTGTTCTTTTGTATTATTTTGCTTCTCCAACCCCCTAAAATATTTTTATTCATTTCTTTTGTAACAACTACAGTATATTCAATATACTAGTATATTGTTATAAGAAGTATTTGAGCTACACCTACACACACCTACATCTAATGGTTAAAGAACATACTGTTTCCGTGGATGGCGAATTTCTGCCTCCCGAAACGATGATTGTTCAACATTCTTTTAACACCTTCAAATGTGGACATTAAGATGACACTATATTTATATATGATATATACTGTTTTTATGTTTTCCTTAAGCTTCTGTATTTTTCATTTTGGGCATACCTTTATGGTTTCCATTATGGGTAAATGCGATATCTTCATTTAAGGAAGTGCGGACTACCGCCCCCTCAAAGTAATTTGATTCGTTAATGCCATATGTGGGATGTATAAAGGATGTAATTAATGGTAATACATATGATATTATACTGGAATTATAATATACATTTATATCATTATTATTTCATTCTATAAAATACGAAATAGAAATGAATGTTGCGTTCATGCGTACATACGGCTTACCGTCTCCAAGAACGGTGCATTTTATTTCTTACCTCTAAATGTTAGGTAATATTATAAATGCATTCATGTACTGGATATATATGATATATATGATATTTACATCATGAATACCATTCTGGATATAATGGATACATGAACAACTTGTAATTATAAAGAGCATATTTTGACTGAAGTACCAATGATCGTTAAAACGATCATTATTAACTAAAATAATTACATAGTGTTCATGACATGGTAATAAGTGATATAAAAGGAATAATGAACTATAAAAAGGTTCTTAAGCAAGTAGAAATTAACTCAAGTTTATTATTCAGGACATTAAAGAACGATCGAGTCATGTCGGTCCCGAGGTATGGGACTTCTTCTCAATCTCCATTCATTGAGGCATATTTTGTTTTATACACAACTTTCTTTTATACGGTGTATAAACCCCTTTGACTTTTACGTTTATCCAAAAGGAATTTTTTTTTATGAAGAATTTTACAAAATGACAAAAGGGAATGTTTTTGTTGTACGTATGCGGCAATAATGACTTCTCCGCCGCCGTCACCATTATTTGAGTTTCGGCTTCCTCTACAAGCCATACTTTTTTTAAAGAAAAATAAATACCATGTTTCACTTTTCATTTATTTTGGTATTTAAAATGGTTTTCATAATGTTTTTATATCAATGTTTTGTATTTATATCTTTTGACTGAATGGTGGAAATGTTATGTTTCCTTTATGCATGTTTTATGTGATACGATTTTGTTGTGGTTCTTGGGCATTATTATGAAGACGGGTGGTTCTGTGATAAACTGAGGGTGGTTGAGCCCGATATAGCTCTCCAATGCATTGGTTAATGCGAAGGAGTGAAACGTTAAGGTTTATCCAAAGAGATTTTTTGAATATACTGTGATGGTTATTCCAAACGTAACCAAGAGGGTTACTCCCTACCTAAGAATGTTATGAATGCCTCAAGTTACCTTTATGTCTTATGATTTCTATGGTTTATTCATGATTTCATGAGGTATGTTAAAGTGCTTATGTTTTATTGGTAAAGTATGAATTCATTCTTATGTGTATATGTACCCATGTTTCCTTTCCATATTTTTATATCCTTTACTGAGCTTTTTATGCTCATCCCTAGTTTTTGAAATGTTTTTCACAGGTCAAGGGAAAGGTACATGATATGATGATAGTGTCAAAGAAGTGTCAAGATAGAATCCATGTTTTATTTTAAATATTTTTCCATTGATGGTAAAAATGAATACTATCTTTTATGTAACCACTTTGTTTAAATGTGGAATGTAATGAAAGTTTTATGTTCTAATTCTCTAAAACACTAATCCTGAAAAGATCCTCGAGGTGTAATCTTTTAATAACTCCAGATTAAGTATGGTTTAAGGATGGGGCCTTATAGTTAGTATTAGAGGTCGGTTTAGATAACTTTAGGAGTTAGAATTATATTAAATGATTATCCAAAAGTATTTTTTTATGGTAAAATTGAAATGATATAGAATTTGAAGATTACCATGTTGCTTCATCTAAGACATGTATGTTCAGAATGTTTTTCTGCAGAGGAAACAGGGAAGCAGTGCTAGGAAGTAATACAGAAGGAAATAACCTTCCGAATCAGCATCCTGAGATGGTCGGAATTTGAACTGAACAGTTTGTTGCAGTAATGGCGCAGTTGACTGAAGCTATAAATGGTGGTGGTATCCATGCACAAGATCATCTAGATCAACCGCAGAGGAACATGTCAGTGGTGGAACATTTCATGAGGTAACATCCCCCATCATTCAGAGGATCATCTGACCCTGTGTTAGCTGAAGGGTGGATTAAAGCACTAGAGAAGATTTTTGATGTCATGGGGTGTTCAGACAATCAAAATATTAGTCTTTATATTTACCATTTGGAGGGTGAAGCAAATCAGTGGTGGTCGATGGATAAAAATATCAGGGATATTGATGGGATTGATGCTCTTGACTATGATGATTTCAAGGGTATGTTTCTTGAGAAGTATTTTCCTAAGGACGTTCAACATAGGATGGAAAAACAATTCTTGTAATTGAGGAAAGAGGAAGACTCAGTGGCTACCTATGAAGAGAGGTTCACTCGATTGGAAAGGTATGCTCCAAATTTTATCCAAGACCTTGATAGTAAAACCAATCATTTTTACTCAGGATTAAAACCAAAATATCGAAGGGCATTAGCTTCTCATGAGTTTAAAAGTTATGAAAAGCTTGTTTGATGTGCTGAGAAGGTGGAAATGGAGTTTGCTGATGACCAAGTGTTCTATAACAACCAAGAGAAGAAGAGGCCGATGTGGCAGGAGAAATGAAAGAATTCTTCAAAAAAGCATGATGGTAAGAAAACTAGGTTTCCAGTTTGTGATAAATGTGGTAAAAGGCATGCTAAGGAATGTCTTTTAAATTTTGGAAAGTGCTACCAATGTGGTAAGATGGGACATAAGGCTCGTGATTGCACTGAAAAGATCAAGGTGATGGTAAGTCCAAATTTGATTTACAGTTAGTGAAATGTTATAAGTTTAGTGAGATGGGTCACAATGAAAACGAGTGTCTGAAAAAGAGCTTGATTGATGGGAAGAAGTTAGACTACAAGTAGAAAGGGGTGGTGAAATCCTTTGAAACTACTTCAGCAGATGTCGGGCCATCAAATGAAGTTGTATCAGGTACATTGTTTGTTTTTTCAGATTATACTAGTGTGTTGTTTGATTCGGGTTCCACACATTCTTTCATCTTTGAAACCTTTTCTAGTAAAATGGGAATACCATCTCAAGAAATGACTCCTGAACTTGTGGTAAAAACACTTGGGGGAAATGTTGAGGCAAAAAGAATTTATAATAATCTTCCTTTCCTTATCCGTTGAAAGAACCTACTTCCGAACCTTATTTTTTTTTACCTCTAGTAGAGTTTGATGTTATCTGGGGTATAGATTGGCTCTCTATTTACCATGCTAAGATTGACTGTGGAGATAAAGAAGTTTCTTTTCAGAAAGACTTTCAGTTTGTGTACACGAATGAACCCTTACTGTTGATAACTTATCAAGAGATCGAGAAACTTGTAAAAGATGGAAATGAATGTTACCTTGCACATATTGTTGAAAACAATGGAACTGTTCAGATTAATGATGTGCCAGTGGTAAATGAGTATCCTGATGTTTTTCCTAATGAGATTCTTGGAATAATACCAGATCGGGAAGTTGAATTTACTGTTGACTTAGTTCATGATGCTAAGCCAATTTCAAAACCCCTTATCGAATGGCTCAAATTGAACTTTTAGAGTTGAAGGACCAATTGCAAGATTTATTAGAGAAAGGTTTCATTCGGCCTAGCATATCACCATGGGGTGCTCCTGTTTTATTTGTTAAAAAGAAAGATGGTTCAATGAGACTTTGAATTGATTATAGAGCCTTGAATAACATCATTGTTAAGAACAAATATCCTTTGCCTCATATCGATGACTTGTTTGATCAGCTTTTGGGAGCTCAGTATTTTTCAAATATTGACTTGAGATCGGGGTACGATCAGGTGAAGGTAAAGGAAGAAGACGTTCCGAAGACTGCGTTTCGTACAAGATATGGCCATTATTAATTTGTAGTAATGCCTTTTGGGATTACCAATGCACCTGCTGTATTCATGGACTTAATGAATAGAATTTTCCATGAGTTCTTGGATATGTTTGTGGTGGTTTTCATTGATGATATTTTGGTGTTTTCTAAAAGTAATGTGGAGCATTAAATACATTTAAGGGTTATTTTGCAAACCTTGAATGAAATGAAATTGTATGGGAAATTCAACAAGTTTGAGTTTTGGTTGCAACAAATTTCTTTCATTGGTCATATTGTTTCTAATGATGGGATAACTGTTGATACTGCAAAAACAAAGGTTGTTGAATAATGGCCAAGACCCACAAATGTAACTGAGATTTGTAGCTTCCTTGGTTTGGAAGGCTATTACCAAAAGTTTGTAAGAACTTTTTCACGGTTATCTAGTCCAATGACGAAGCTAACTCGGAAGGGTGTTATGTTTATCTGGAAAAAAGAATATGATGATTGTTTTCAGGAGTTGAAAGGAAGATTGGTGAATGCTCCAATTTTGGCACTACCTTCCAGGAATGGGGAGTTTGTTATCTATATTGATGCTTCATTGAAAGGAATTGGTTGTTTCCTAATGCAGAATGATCTGGTAATTGCTTATGCTTCACGACAGTTGAAAACTTATGAAGTAAATTACCCTAAACATGATTTGGAATTAGCTGCTGTTGTTTTTTTTCTCTAAAAATTTAGAGGCATCATTTGTATGGAGTAAAGAGTGAAATATATACCGATCAAAAAAGATTAAAGTATATATTCACTCATAAAGAATTGAACATGAGATAGAGGAGATGTCTAGAATTAATCAAGGATTATGATTGTACAATTCATTATCATCCGGGAAGAGAAAATAAAGTGGCTGATGCTTTGAGTAGAAAAATTAATGCTTCATTAACAATGTTGTGTTTGGAAAGTGATCCTTTGGTTATGGATTTGATGAACTTTGGCATAGAAGTTGTTGGTGCAGGATGTTCTTCTGTTTTTTTAGGTATCAGTGAAATCTTCTCTATCAGATAGAATCAAGCAAGCACAGAAGCAAGACAGTGAGTTGCAGAAAAGTTAGAGCTGGTTCAGAAAGGTATGTTTCCTGAATTCAACCTTGATAGTGATTGTGTTTTGAGATTTGGGAAGAGATTGTGTGTGCCTTGTGATTTACAGTTGAAGAGAGAGTTATTAATTGAAGCTCATAGTTCCCCATTTTCAGTTCATCCTGGCAGTACTAAGATGTACAAAGATCTGCGGGAGTATTACTGGTGGGATGGAATGAAAAGGGATATTGCTGATTTTACTGTGAAGTGTTTGAATTGTCAGCTGGTTAAAGCAGATCGGCAGTTACCGAAAGGGATGATTCCGCATCTACCAGTGCCAGAGTGGAAATGGGAGAATATATCCATGGACTTTGTTGTTGGATTACCGAAGAAATCTTGAGGTAATAATGCAATCTGGTTTATTGTTTATCGCTTGACTAAATCTTCTCATTTCCTTCCTATTTGAGATACTTTCTCTCTAGATAAACATTCTTGATTGTACCTTAAAGAGATAGTAAGGTTGCATGGAGTTCCTCTATCCATTGTATCTGATCGTGATCCCAGGTTTACTTCTAACTTTTGGAAGGGCCTACAAAAGTCATTGGGTACTGAATTAAATTTTAGTACAGCTTTTCATCCTCAATTAGATGGGCAATCAGAACGAACAGTTCAGACCATAGAGGATATGAAATGAGCTTGTTCGATGAATTATCAGGGAAGTTGGCACCAACATCATTATTTGGTTGAGTTTTCATATAATAACATTTTTCATTCCAGTATACAGATGGAACCATTTCAGGCATTATATGGGAAGCGGTGTCGAACTCCAGCTTTCTAGGATGAAGTGGGTGAAAGGAAGTTGATATGACCAGAATTGGTAGAAGAGATGGCAGAAAAAGTTAAGTTGATTCAAAAACACATGAGAACATCTCAGAGTAGGCATAAGAGTTATGCAGCCAATAGGAGGAAGGTTCTATCTTTTGAGGTAGGTGATCATGTTTTTCTCAAAGTATCACCATGGAAAAGTGTGATGCGATTTGGTAAGAAAGGAAAGCTGGGTCCAAGGTTCATTGGACCATATGAAATTCTAGAGAGAGTTGGATCAGTTTCATACTGAGTGGCTTTACCTCCGATCTTATATTAGGTACACAATTTTTTTCATGTTTCGATGCTGAGAAAGTACATGCCAGATCCATCTCATGTTTTGAGTCCAGAGGTAGTTCAGCTGGAAGAGAACCTATCTTATGAGGAACAACCGGTCCAGATTCTTGACCACAGGGAGAAAGTGTTATGGAATAAGGTGATTAATCAGGTAAAGGTTTTGTGGAAAAACCACATGATTGAAGAGGCAACATGGGAATCTGAAAATGCAATGAGGGATAAATACCCCCACTTATTCGATATGTAAATAAATTACGGGGAGATAATTTTCTAAATGGGGGAAGGATGTAACATCCCAAGTAAGTAATGAATAATAGATATTTTTATCTATGTCTATTACTGAATTAGATATTGTTTTAGAGGCTTAAAAGGAAAATAAATCCAATCTTAAGCATTGAATACACTAATATTTTTTTTAAAAGATTGTTTTACTTCCTTTTAATGGAAAAACATTTTTAAATCGATCTTTTGACAATTTTATAAGCTATGTTTGTCAAAATTAACTTATTCTTTATGATTGGGATATCAAAATTTACTATTTGTGAATTTTTGGTATTTTTCCGATAAAGTTCATTTTTTAATGAATAGTGAAAAATATTGTATTTTAATTCATAACCACTTTTTAATCTAATTTATTTATATGATTAGATTATCTTTTGACTTGGTTTTAAAGTGAAATTAGAATATATTTTTACCATTTAAACCAATAGTGGTCATTGTAATCAATTTCACTTTGAAATTGGACTTAAACTATTGTCAATCTTTTGATACATATTATTTCATAAAAACACGCTATTTGTCATTACAGCGGGAATTAATTATTAAATTAATTAATTTAACTTATATGATTTGAATTTTGTAAAATAGACATCATTTTTGAATTATGAATATCAAATATATCTTAGTGTGATGTTTTGGTATTATTCTGGAAAACTTCAAATTTTGATGAATAGTGAAACCACTAAGTGGTAGTTAAAGAAACCGATTTTTTCGTTTAAATGCTACTTTTTCACTTCTGTGATTTGATTTTCAAAAATCTTACATACATGGTTTTCATTAAGAAGCAAAATGTGGTTCAATGAGATTAAAATATTTTTTTGGTGAATAGTAACTTTTAAGTTCTTAATCGCGATTAGAGGTAATTAGTGTAGTTTAAGGTAAAAATAATGTTTTAGTAAAATGAGATGAGCTTGAAACATGTCTTACCCTCATTGGATGTATCATGGCCGACCAAGAAAATCCATGGGGAATCTTGAGGACCCCATGGAGCCACTTTGTTTGGGAAATGACATAAATAACTTTTTATTTAATGTTAAAGTAAAAATGACACAAACATGAGATGTTTTACTAAAAAAATTTGTACATGGGGTTATAAAAGTCAAATTTTTGACTATAAAAATTCATTAGAAAGATAAAAATATTTCCTACATCATGGTGTTTTTTTTATAATTTTTAGACATTAAATATATTAAATTATTTATGACATCATGATGATGCATCGATTTCCTCATTAATAAAGAATTTAAATAAAACGAAAAGATAATGTAAAATATATGACCTAAACATGTCCAAAACATATTGTATGGGTATATTACGAAACCTTATAACCTTATACTCTAATTATATCAATGTGGGACCTCTTAAATCCGAATCTCATTTTAAAATAATGTAACGTTTTTTTAGTTTCCATTAGTGCCCCTCCTCTCCTCTTATAAAAGGCCCCCACCTCTACCTATTTACCCACACTTACAAAGCATTGGGCTCAGCCAACACCTACCAGTTTTGTCTCTCCAATTCCCTCTCTTACTCTTTGAAGTCTCACATTGGGCAGAAGTCTTCCCAAGGAAGCCTTTGAGCTCAAACCAAAGGGAGTTACCCGATTTCAAGGTAATGTCTTCACTTGTGTTCTTTTGATTTATTTTGCTTCTCCAACCACCTAAACTCTTTTTATTCATTTCCTTTGTAACATCTCCAGTATCTTCAATATACTAGGATGTTGTTATAAGAAGGATTTGAGCTACACCTACACAAACCAACATCTAATGGTTAAAGAACATATTGTTTCCGTGGATGGAGAATTTCTACCTTCCGAAACGATGATTGATCAACATTCTTTCAACACCTTCAAAGGTAGAAATTAAGATGAAACTATATTTATATATGATATATAATATGTTTATGTTTTCCTTAAGATTCTGTATTTTTTATTTTGGGCATACCTTAATAGTTTCCATTATGGGTAAACGCGATATCATCATTTAAGGAAGTGCGGACAACCGCCCCCTCAAAGTGATTTGATTCGTTAATGCCATATGTGGGATGTATAAAGGTTGTAATTAATGGTAATATATATGATATGATACTGGAATTATAATATAACTTTATATCATTATGATTCCATTCTATAAAATACGAAATAGAAATGAAAGTAACGCTCATGCGTACGTACAGCTTACCGTCTCCATGAACGGTGCATTTCATTTCTTACCTCTAAATGTTATGTAATATTATAAATGCGTGCATGTACTGGATATATATGATATATATGATATCTACATATTTAATACCATTCTGGATATAATGGATACATGAAAAACTTTTCATTGTAAAGAGCATATTTTTACTCATGTATCAATGATCGTTAAAATGACGGTTATTAACTAAAATAATTACATAGTGTTCATGACATGGTAATAAGAGATATAAAATGAATAATTAACATGAAAAAGGTTCTTCAGCAAGTATAAATTAACTCATGTTTATTATTTAGGACATTAAATAACGATCGAGTCATGTCGGACCCGACGTATGGGACTTCGTCTCAATCTCCATTCATTGAGGCATATTTTGTTTTATACACAACTTTCTTTTTTACGGTGTATAAAACCCTTTGACTTTTACGTTTATCCAAAAGGAATTTTTTTTTATACGAGGCATTTTACAAAATTAAAAAAGGGAATGTTTTTGTCGTACGTAGACGGTGACAACGACTTCTCCACCGCCGTGACCATTATTTGAGTTTCGTCTTCCTCCACAAGGCATACTTTTTTTAAAGAAAAATAAATACCATGTTTTACTTTTCTTTTATTTTGGTATTGAAAATGGTTATCATAATGTTTTTATATCATTGTTTTGTATTGATATCTTGTGATTGAAAGGTGGATATTTTTGTTTCCTTTATGAATGTTTTATGTGATACGATTATGTTGTGGTTCTTGGGCATTATTTTGAAGACGGGTGGTTCCGTGATAAAATAAGGGCGGGTGGGCCCGATATAGCTCTCCAATGCATTGGGTAACGTGAAGGAGTGAAATGTTAAGGTTTCTCCGAAGAGATTTATAGAATATACTATGATGGGTATTCAAAACATAACCAATATGGTTACTCCCTGCGTAAGAATGTTATGAATGCCTCAAGTTACCTGTATGTCTTATGATTTCTATGATTTATTCATGATTTGATGAGGTATGTTAAAGTGCATATGTTTTATGGGTAAAGTATGAATTCATTCTTATGTGTATATGTACCCATGTTTCATTTCCATATTTTTATATCCCTTACTGAGCTTTTTATGCTCATCCCAAGTTATTGAAATGTTTTTCACAGGTCAAGGGAAAGGTACATGATATGATGATAGTGTCAAGGAAGTGTCAAGAAAGAATCCATGTTTTATTTTAAATATGTTTCCATTGATGGGAAAAATTAATACTACCTTTTATGTAACCACTTTGTTTAAATGTGGAATATAATGCATGTTTTATGT
This sequence comes from Viscum album, assembly GCA_963277665.1. NCBI lineage: Eukaryota > Viridiplantae > Streptophyta > Magnoliopsida > Santalales > Viscaceae > Viscum > Viscum album. The sequence continues at coordinate 1,718,786,971 of OY728140.1, read as the reverse complement.
TCTAATTCTCGAAAACTCTAATCCTGAAAAGAGCCTCAAGGTGTAATCTTGTAATAACTCAAGATAATGTAAGGTCTAAGGCCAGGGCCTTATAGAGTGACCAAGATATCCACACATTAAGCATTAGACTTCAGTATGGTTATAAACCATATTCCCTTTTTCGTTAGTGTTGAGAAGTTGAGGATTCACCTCACTATGATAGTTCTGAGAAATTTGGCCATCACATCAATGTTGTTAACATTTTCCTCTCCTGAGAAAACTGTTTCCAGAATTATTCTTCCCATATTTGATGCATGTGGTAAGTTTAACTTTCTTTACTCTTCTTCTGTAATCAATATTCCTCCATAATTTGGGCTATGTCAATCTATTCTTTTGATTTGATCTATGCAGACACAACATCTATTCAAACACCAGTTCAACCTTCATTGCACATCTTACTATATCCTCATAGCTTTCATTTTCTTAATTGGATAAATTCTTCCATAGATGTTTTCTTAGTCCATTGTTGAATTTTTAAACCATTCCATTATGATCCATCATAAAGATAGAGGTGTCACAAGAAACTCTTGTAAAGTTAATCCCATATCTTCCCATAGATTCATTTTCAATCTACGTCAGATATAAGAATTCGTTCTCCATTTTTGTTCACATCTAAAGGGTGAAACATCTTCTGATAAAGATCCCTTAAACTCTTCCCACTCTATTGAATCAATCACCCTTCTTTCTAACGATCGAAAAATGATATTAATCAAAATTCCTCTTGGTCTATTTAAATATCTTCTTATGGTTATGCAAAATATGTGAAGTTAATTGGTTATATGTTTTTGATATTAAAACACCATTAATAATTGTGACTGTTTCTAATATATTCATTGAATAGTTATCACATTATTATTATAAATATAAGGCTTTAACAAATCCAATTTACTCAGACAAAGGAAGCGCATAACTCATCCATTAAACTTTCCCCATATGAATCCCATTTATCAAAGATCAGAATGGGGGTGGTGTCATTGGGATTTTTCCTAGGCCAATCTAATGTTGATAATGAATATGATAACTTCGACCATAACCACTTATGAGAGAAGTGGAAGTCGATAGAGATTACCACTCGAGAAATATTATACGAGCCACCCCTAGAGTTTGTCACCATCGCGCACCTTACCCTAAGATCATAGGTGGGTGTTTTAAAGGTTTATGTAACAAGACCCTAGTACTATGATTATGTACAATATTCTTGGATATAGAATATACATTCTTTTTATTATTGTTACCTTTTAAATAGTTTTTAAAGCACAAATAGTATTGATTGTAAATATTCAATAATGAAATATATTTTAATGAATTAATGGATTTTTGAAATAAATAATATTTTAATAAATTATTGATAATATTATTAAATTATGTTTTATTAAATATATATTATCGTATAATTTTATGAATGCAATTGTAATTTTTAATATGTTTTGAAAGCTGTTTTTTATTCAAAAACGATGAATTTTCGATAAATGTCAGTTTTTATTTTAAAAGTAAAAATTCACATATTTAAAAAATTATTTAGACAAAATGATTATTATTTTTGGAATATTGACTTCCAAATTATCCAATGGTGAAATTTTCATAATTTTCTAAGATGGATGAATTTTTTTTAAAAGTTATATACTGTTTAATTATATAATGTATTTTATGACAACCTAATGACCCAATATTGATGTTATAAAATACTATAAACATTATGTTCTGCTAATATATGTTTTACTATTAAAATAATGTGATTTTTGGTTTGATTGATTTATTTTACAATGCTTTAGTTGACCCTGGAAGGCTTATAAAAGATTATGTCTTTTTAAATTGTTCTCCTTGAGGGTGTGACTCGCCAACATATAAGAAACCCTATTATTTTATGACATTGTGCCATTGGACTTAAAAAATATTGTATTACAACCCATTTTTTAAAAACCCTAGTAAAAAAATTTGGGTTGGTTGATGGTTCTTTTAAGTTTAATTTGAGCTCTCTCAAACCTAAATAATAAATAATTTCCTCTCCATTCCAATATAAAACCACCCAAGATTCCACACCCACTTCACTCAAAGCCTTTTATATTCTACCAAACCCATACCTCTTCTCTCTAGAATCCACCCATGGTGCCCCAACCTCCCAAGAAAAATCTCTCAAGCCTCTCTCATGATTTTGGGATCACACTTCCAAGTAAGGGATTTATTCCTTTCTCATTTTGCCAAATTTTCATTAAGTTGTTATGCGATTTTGTTTTCAATTAGAAATATTAGTCTATGATTTCACACATCCCCAAACTTCCCTCCTTATGTTTGGATGATGTTGGGCCCATTTCTCTCTCATTAATTCCTCCCATGTACACCTGTTACCATGCCAAAATTCCATGAGAGATTTCCCTCTCATCTTTTCCATCCAAGTAATTCATTTGTATTATGAATCTAAATTTCATTATGTTTGTTTGGACATGTATCTATATGAACCCTTTAATGTCCATTTCTTGTAAATGTGTTTATACACCCATTTATCTCTCATCTACCATTTTCATGAATCTTTATGTCACACTGTTATGATGCCGAAATTGCACTGCGTTTTTCCAAGCCAAGATCATGGTGTAGTGAATACCATACCCATGTCTCTATCGATGGTATTCACCTTTATGGACATATAAATATTTAATGTTAAATTAATGTATTTATTCCACATTACTATGTTGTGGAATAACATATGATGATGATTGATTCCATGTTATATGATCCATGTGGCACACTAATGCATGAAATGAAATGTTTAAGAAAGGTGTGCCCTGATACCACTCCAATGCATTAGGTAATGTATAGTATCATCATACATCATGAACCAAGAGTGTTGAATCAAGCTAATTAACGTTAAATAAGGGTGTACTTGTGCTTAATGTGCAATGAGGGTTTACCTGTGCTCCATGTGCAATGTTCCTTGGCTCATGATAATTCCATGTTCAGTGTTTTTTCCACATTTACATGGTATACTTATCATGATTTATCATGATTTTATGTTCATGTTTCTCTTTTTATAAATTGATATTTCTATTTTATAACTTTTATTGAAATCCTCATATTATTCCATGATTATTCCCTTACTAGGCTTTATATCTCACCCTTTTCTTATGCGTGTAATCAGGTTATCCCATGAAATGCTAAGTACGAGGGAATGTATTGGTCATGTAAATAATGTTTTAAAAAATTATATTGTATTTCATGTTTTAAGTTTTTATGTAATAATACTAATCCCCAAAGACACTATACCTATCGATATTCTATATTATATCAAGTGATGTTTATGTAATAAGTCATGTTTTGGTGTGTAATAAAGAACAAGGTTGTCATAGTTGGTATCAGAGGATTTGTATAGTTATTTTTGGATTAGGATTAGAAAACCCTAGTGAAATCCTTAGAGATAAGACTATGTATAATAAAAACATCTCTACATTTTGGTGTGTATTGTGTAAGTGGTTTATCAAGAAAATAAATCTCTGTCTAGATTTGAGTAGGTAGAGGTGGCTCTGGCACAAATGCACCTCAGGGTGAAAACAACGACACAAATTTTGGGCTTGACCTAGGGTATCACTACAAAAAATAAGCTTTAGTGGCAGTCTACTAGTGGTGATTTACTAAACTGCTGCTCACTTTATTAAAGAAGGTTTTAGCAGCTGTTTTTAATAAAACACTAGTAAACCATGTTTTTTTACAGAGACAACACTCCCCCCTAACCCCCACGATACCCCCCACCCTTCTCCCCGCAACCCCCGCGACCTACCTCACCGCCCCTTATCCCCCAACCCGTGTGACCCCTGAAGAGTTGTGCATGCAGCCCCTTTCGCCGCCCCTGACCTTTCTCTATGTAACACCTTCTCCCCCCCGAACCCCTGAAGACATGTTCTCCCCCCCACGCCCCCTTAGCCTCCCTGACCTAGCCCATCCCTTCACCTCTCTTGACCCGTGCTCGCCACCCATCAGTGCACATCATAGCTCATCAGTGTGCCTCGCAGCCCTTCTGCGCACCTCACTGCCCATATTGGTAATGTGTTTTTCCTTGTTTATTTTCTAAGATATTATTATTCTTATTCAACATTTTTTATGTCAGTATTTGGGTAGCTTCCTACTAAATCTACTTGAATTCTTACTCATTATATATATATCATATTTTTATAGGCCTGTAAGAGGTAGTTACTGATTGGGTTGAGTGTTACTAGAACATGAAATGGATCATGTTTTTTTTATAAACAATATTTTATTGTTATATAATTTTACAATATTTTTGTATGAACAAATGTTATTTATAAAGAATAAAATTTCTAAAATTACATTCTTTTATATAAAATAAGTTTTATAGTAGTTATTTTCTACATGAAAAATATATTTTATTTGTTGTAAAACTCCTGATATTGATTTAATATATTCAGTCTTGGGATATTGTGATTCAGAAATGATGTTTATAAATTATGGAAAGATTTTTTTCCGGATGTTATTTTTTAATGAATATAATTTAAAAATATATTGGATGACATAGGGTTCATTTTTATATAAATGGAATATCTAAAACTAATCGATAAACTGCTGTTTTTTTTATAAATACAATTGTTGGAATTTGTTAAGTAATAATAGTTTAAATCAAATGATTATTATCACTAATATTTTTCAATACTAAATTAACTGTTTCAATAAAATATAAATAGAATAATTATGAGCATCATATATTTAATCAGAAACATGTGTTTTTGATATTACAGAACTAAACTTTTTATTATGTAAATGTCATCAGTTATGAAATATTACATGAGGCAATGCATTTCGAATTGACGTTATATGACATTATTTGATACATGATTTTGTCTAGTCCTTGTGATTGGTACCATGTTTTCTTATCTTACATGTGTTTCATGGGGATATACTATCATCCATGTGTTTTGTATAAAACTTTCACGAGCCATGTTTTTTGGTACCATAATCCTTGGTGGGTGTTTATAGCATCCACCAACATTAGCTAACATTGGAATATATGTTCAATGGGTGACTAGGTTTGTAAAAAATTCCTTAAAGATAACATTTTTATGATTTCATTAAATAATTTAATATCCTTCCCCTATAATATATGATAAAATTAAAAAATTTCATTCTATGGTTATTTAAGGCTTTACTTGAATTATTTCTAACACCCATTATATACACAACTTATGTCAATACATATTAAATTCATGGCGACATAGGTAAGGGTAAAAACTCTAAATATGTATGAGATGATTTTTGGAGACATCATCAAGTTGATTTTATGTGTTTTTATGTCATGTTGATGGGTTTTATTATATTATTTTCTAGATATTTTAGTTTTATTGTAAATGAAATTTTAAATTGGGATGTATTTTATATATACCATCCATTAATTCTTATTTTGAAAAAAATAGATTCAATTGAATACATCAATTTATATTTTTATCTTATATATATAGAACTTATGATTATTGAGTTCATTACTTTAATATTTTACCATAGTGGATTATTAAAGGGAAAACCACTCCATGCATAATAATTTCCCACCCTCTGGGCTAGTCAGTAGCCTATGAAATCAAAATACTATAATCCCTATGGACAAAATAATTTATAATCCCTCTTCCATGTATCATATTAGAATAAAAAAACATATAAATCACTAAAATTCTATATGTATTGTTAATTCTTTATTTTGTGAACATTTATTTGATATTAAAACTATATTATGGACTTCTAGTAAATTAGTATTATATTCATTCCTTCTTGAGGAACCAAATATGAACTACTTTTTCATTGGATAAATTATTCAATATCTTCTAAGTTGTGTTTTTTCATCTCTTCATCAGCAACAACTTTCTGCAACAATAAATATACTTCTCTTGTATCTTCAACATGACCAACATCTATATACCACAAAAAATAGAAAACAAAGAATGCATGGGGAAAAAATTTAACTATCACTTACTTATTATCATTGGAAGTTAACCTCTAAAATATAGTAATTTTATTTAACCTCAATCAATAGATATATAAAAACCTATCAAAATACCAAAGTTAGATACTTGGAGTGATATTCCATTAAAGAAAAATAATATAACAATTATTGAGGTTTTAATGAGGTTTTTTTTACCATCTAGGAGTATAAATAAGTTAATGACCATGAATATGACATTGAACAAGTTTTTAGAAATATAATGAATGTGTGTAAAGAAAAATTCCCAAATGACTCACCTCAATTATTTCTTAGTCATATAAGTGGAAAAGTAAATGTATTTTAAAAAATCCACTATAAAATAAAAAAATTCCCATGAATGAAAGTGGTGGTTGGAGAAAGTAGACCCCTCCTGGACTATAGTGGATCGCCAATGGTGTTGTATGATCCACCCAGAGCTCCAAATTATATTTCAACCCCCATTTATTTTCCATGATCCACCCCAGATATGAAAATTTTAATCTCACGTAGGGTCACAACAATTTTTCTACCCATAACACTTCACCATGATACCCCACATGTTATAAAATTCTCAACCCCAGACCATTCCCAACTCATTGAATCCTAATTCTAGGCCACTAATAACATACAATGTAGGTAAAAAATTATTAATATACACAATATTTAATACTACCCTATTGTATATTTTTTAGGGATTAAATATTTTATATAAATTACAAAAGACTGTGGATTTAATCAGTTTTCCCACATTCTATAATTGAAACAAAATTAAATAGAAAATGAAAAGGTATATTGAACTCAATACTTTTCAGTGTTATTTCAAGATCTATTTTAGGTTTAATATATATGATTTAGTTTATCTTTGTAATTTAATGTTTCATTTTAGTTTGGTAAAACAAATACCTTACCTATAAGCCATGGATTCATCAACCCTAGCAAGGGATCCTTTAATCTGATGATTCCTAGAATGTTCTACATCTCAGATCCCCATGTATTTTATAATGTAGTGAGTCGTGTTAAAGGTAATTAAGTGTTTGTTTCCATTTCATATTCCTAACTTCTATTCAATTAAAATACAATTTATCAATCCCTTACCATAGTGAGAGAAAAGTTATGACATCATTAATAAGGCCATATATTTTGGTGTAGCTCGACATACAAAAAAATATAGGGATGAGATCCTCTTTCTCGTCTTCTTTTATAGATCTTTTTAATTTGCATGATTTGGTTTTCTAGTGGGTGGACTTGTTATGTACCATGTGTATTTATATAAGAAAACCTTATTTAACATGTTTATATATTTTTTCAACTAGTATATACAAATCTATTTCCCTATTTAGTAATAGTTTTTGTTTTAATTATTTTTATTATTTGTGTAGGCACATTTTGATATACAAATATAAAAGATGAATCACATTTCTGAGGAACACACCTCATTTTGTTAAGGTTTTGAATGTGTTTTTAGATTTTTCAATTTTCAAATCGATCCATTGAAGGGAGAATAATATGTCTATGTCCAAAATATAAATTTAGATGATGGTTAAAAAGACCTGGAGTTTATGAAAATTTAATATTGAAGCAATTCCCTGTTCAATATTTGGGTTGGATTTGGCATGGATAATCAAACATTACAGAAAGGTTGATCACTAATGTCAATCCACAGAATGACCTCCCAACTTTATAGAAAATGGAAAATGAAATGAAATACCTTATAAATGATTCATTCAGCACTTCAAGAGACCACCATCAACATCAAACATATCAAAATAACCAGATTAGGGTACTATAAATAAAATTATTACAAGTGATGTTCTTGAGACTATAGGAAAACCATATAAATATTGTAATAGATTAGTGGATCTTCCACTTGATTCTATGGAGACTAATGTAAGAGAAAACGTCACTGAAAAAAATATGTTTCGTGATTTAGTTTCCAATGGAAATAAATATTTTTATAGTTGATGTTTGTAATATTCAAAACTTTCTTTTATGCTGAAGTTGTACCATATCGAATATCTATGTGAAATTACAAATAAGGAAATTTCCATGATATAGGAATTTTCATGAGATACATTTCCTGAATAAAACTTCCCTGAGTATTTTTATGTTATTAAAAAAGTTGTTAACAGGCTTTGTATGAATTATACAAAAATACATTTGTGTCACAATGATTTTATTCTTTATTATCGAGAACATTCAAGTAGAAATGATTGTAAAAAATGTTATTCTTCTAGATAGTTGTCAATGGGAGATGTTGGATGTCTGAATCAACATACATTAACAAAGAAGAAGAAAAAGAACACACCTATAAATGTTTTTCATTACTTTCCTTTAAATCCTCGATTGAAATGATTATTCATGTCATCAAAAACCACCAAACAAATGAAATGACATTATGTAGATAATAAAAATGATGGGTTAATGAGAAATCCACGAGATTCAAAATTGTTGATGAAATTTGATTCATTACATCTAGATTTCTTAGCTGATTCTAGTAATGTTTGGTTGGGATTGGCTACTGATGGATTCAACCCATTTGGGACATTGAGTACCCGTTATAGAATTTGGCCAGTTGTTTTGATCCCTTACAATATTCCTTAGTGGATTTGTATGCAAGAAACATATTTTATCATTTCAATGATTCTTCATAGAAACAAATTCCTGTAAATGATATGGATGTATACTTCCAACCTTTAATAGAAGAATTAGAGGAGTTTTGGTGAAATAGTGTTGAGAAATTTGATGCTTCTTCCAAAACAATGTTTAAAATGCATTGTACTTTAATGTGGACCATTTGTAACCTTCTAGGGATTGGGAATTTATCTGGTTAGAACAATTACACAAGTTTTGATTGTCCAGTTTGTAACTTTAATTTTGAACCCATATGACTACCACATTGTAGAAAATGGTGCTTCTTGTTCCATCAAATTTTTCATGATGCATCTCAAAAATTTTGGCTGAAAAGATCAAAATTTATATGTTTTATTGATCTTAGACCACCTGCAAAGTTTTTAACAAGTTATATAATATTGAAACTACATGGAAATGTTGAAACAAAATTTGGGAATGTGCGTCAATTGAATGATAGCGGGAAATGGGTTCGAAGTGTGTCATCAAGAGAAACTGGAATGCAACAATGGAATAAAAAATTATATTCTTCAAACATCTGTATTGGGAATTTAATTTATTAAGGAATAATCTTGATGTGATGAATATTAAGATGAATATTTGTGACAATTTGATTTTCACATTTCATAATGAGCATGGATAGTTGAAGGATCATCTCAACACTTGAAAAGACTTACAAGTAGTGAACATAAAACATGATCTTGGACAGATGAGAATGAAAAGTATTCTCCAACAATATTTTAAATGAAATAGGAATCAAGATACATTCCTCTGAATTTTAAAGAATGTGAAGGTATCTGATCATTATTCACGTATCATATTGAGGTGTTTTGACTTGATGAATCATAAGTTACTTGGATTGTAAAGTCACGATTCACATATTTTGATACAACAGTTACTACCATTGGTATTGCATACATTATTCACAGAAAAAATTAATCCTATTATACTCCAATTTTGTAAAGTTTTCATACAACTATATGAGAAATATCTACATCCATTTTAGCTTTACAACCTCTAGGAGAGGTTTTTATTAACCCTTTGTGCAATGAAGATGATCTTTCCTCAATCGTTTTTTATAAGCATGATGCATTTAACTATGCATTTGGTTGAGGTAGCTAAATTAGAAAACCCTTTTCATTATCGAAAGATATATCAAATTGAGAGGTATATTATTTATATGTTTCTTAGTTAAGTAAACAATTTATGGAACTTAATTTAATTCATAATTATGTTTATGTTATTTCACAGATATCCTGGACATTTGAAATCATTCGTGAGAAATAAAGCTCCACCAGAAGGCTCTATTGCTGAAGGATATTTGGATTTGGAGTGTCTTAAATTTTTGTCTAGATATGTGGATAATATTGAGATTACATTTAATCATTTTATACATGTTAAAGACACATCAACTAAATCTCAAATACAATAGAAATAAATAATATTTTCTGTTATTGGCCGATCAGTTGAGAGGAACACAAATAGCACACTGACAGAATTATAATTATTTTGGGCACATAGATATGTTCTTCTGAATACTGATATTTTAAATCCATTTATTGAAGAGTTTATGATATAAAAAAAGATACAAATGAGAGTCCGAATAAGAAATTATAAAGATACAATGAAAGCAGTTAATAAATAGCTCGTAGAATGGTTTTCACGATGTGCAAGTTCATAAATATTGCAATAAATACGAATGTTAGTTTGACACATATATTTTCTATATCTAATAAAGTATATTTAATTTTTTAGATCATAAATAAAGTTACTTGAGTAGAGTTTTCAAAAGATTTTATGTTTTTTGCTCGAGGTCCCCTAAAACAAGTTAAAAAGTTTGATGCTTACAACGTGAATGGATTTTGATTTCATATAGTTGATCGAGAAGAGGGTTTGAAAACACAAAATAGTGGTATATTTACATTTGGTGAAGGGGGATAATATATAAATTTGAGTCATATTTTTGAATTAAACTACCATGAGTATTTTTTATTTTTTTTATTCAAATTGAATTGGGTCGATATTATCATAGGTGTTAAAATATATTCCTTGTGATTTACTTCTGTGATGTTCTCTCACGTGATGGATGTTGGTGATAATGAACTGCACAATCCATATAGAATATCATTTCAAGAAAATAATGGTATATTATAGGAATTATGTTGTGGATGAAGGGTGGAGTTTATTTTCTCACGTAATACAAAGAGATTTTTATGATATGGGTGATGAAGTGGAAGAGTTGACCTCTAAAATTGAATCTCATCACCAAAAAGAAGCAGAAATATTTGTCCATCATGATATTGACAATATTAGTCTAGAAAAGATCAATGATGTGTATGAAGTAATGAAGTAGAAAAATGACATGATTAAAGAGAAAAATGATTGTATGTACAATTATTTATTCACGGAACAACCAATTATTTCATTTGTGCGGTCATTCATTATCATTGTTGTGTATATTTTGTTTTTAGTACAACACATATATTATCATTTTAAATTTTGTTTCCTCAATATTTTTTTTAAATATATGTTCTGAACTAAATATTATTTGATTAAATGACAGCACTACCAAGGAGGTAGAAATATAATGTTTCATCCACTACTGTGACAGATGAAGTTCAATATGTCTCCCTCCCTATGTCATCTAAGACAATAGTAGCCTACCCCCTACATCATCTCCCCCTACACCATCTCTCACACCCTATGTGAGTGTCCATTTATATGATGAGACAACAAACCCCCTTTTGCATCCTCATTAGTGGGGCGGTGGCGCGCCACATCTATCTCATCACGGGCATACTGGAGGGTCACTGTTATTGGTAAAAATATTAATATAAAGAAATTTATTGCACTCTTTATTCTAATTAATTGTACCATAAAAATGAAAAAATGAAACTGTGGAGAAATATATAAATAGTTCATATGTGTGGAATATTTACGGATAGAATATAGTTGTCCCATTTGACTCATATAGGGTCCCTATGGATGACTCCATGAGATTAACTAGCCAAATTCTATGCCATCTAGATGTGAATCCCATTTCCCTTCTTATTTCTTATGATAATTGTAGACCTATGCCTCCAAATATAAAAATTGATGTTTTTAATTCCCAACTAAAGGTAATTTTAATACATTATTGTGTAACAGAATTTCATGTTATTAATATGTTCAAAATGAATTTCTGTATATAGATGTTTTCCACTTTATAGTTACTGATGTGATATCACGAAAGTGGATGTTGAAAAATCTTGGTAAGAAATCGGAAGAATTAAAATAGAGATTGTGTATAAATTTCAATGATACTTTGTGTACCACCAACAAATGTATGAGAAGGAACCTAATGGGGTACCCAAAGAACAATGGAATGTTTTTATTGATAGACATCATGATGAAAAGAAGATGGTATTAAAATTTATATTATTATATTAACCTCAGTTTAAATTTATAAAAGTATATGAAGATTAGATGACATTGAATACATTTCTATTAAATTTCATTTTATTTATTTCAGGACCTCTCAAGAAATAATGCATCATGTCGGACTATGCAAGTCATCCCTCACACTGAGGGGTTAAAAATCATTTCAAGAAGATGATCGACTCTGGTAATCTTTTAATTAGTTTAAATATTTATAATGCAATATTATCTATTTAATATAATAAATTTTTTATTTATCGTTGTGTTATACAGTCACAGAGCTTAGGGCATGAAGAATCCCAAACTTAAGTGTGGTTAGATGTTCAGAAAAAATATGATGGAAGTTTTATTAATGAGCCTGCCAAAGAAGTTGGGGTATGAACTCATTTTTTAATATAATGACTTATTGTTAGTTTTTACTATGTTAATATGTATTGATATATTATTTATAAGTAAATATTAATGAACTATGGGATTCAAATCCTGGGCAGTCCTACTCAGTCTCCCAGGATCACCCAGTTGGTAAAGTCCTTGGGAAGGAGCATCCTGGTAGAGTGCACATGATGGGTTTGGGAACCGTACCATCTGAGGTTTTTGGAAGGCCGCTAGGGATTATAGATGTATCTACTCTTGGTTATTGTTAGTACATACCTAGATATGATCAGAGAGAGATTGATTCTATGAAACACAGTTCAAGACTCGGTTGCTCAGATATCTAATTTGGAATAATCATTGACCGATATACATCAGCAGATGGATTGATATGCCCCAGTGGTATTTCATCGACTGATGGTGAGCAAGTAAATCACAAAAAAATAAAATTAAAATAGTTTTCAAACTTTTATAGGTTTTATGTTTAAATATGAATATGAAACAGTATTTAATTTTCAATATAATGATCTTATAGATGGCAGCGGGAAGGGGAGATGGAGGTGGAAAGGGTGACGATATTTTTTCATCATTGGACAGTGATTAATTGTATTGTTCATATGTTGGAAAAATATGGTAATATTTTGTTTGTATATGTTTTATATGTGTCCTTTTATGTCTTGATTTATCATGTGTGGTATTCACCATATATGTTGATTCATTATTTTTATGATTCATTTTTTCTAAATTTAATAAGTTTGTCGACCCTGGGTGAACATCCCACTTCAAAGAAATATAGGATATCATAAACTCATCTCTCTCGGAATATGTGACCATTACCACACTATGATATATAAATACTACATGTATATAAAAATTCAATCCTGAATTATTTTCACATTCTTCCAACCTATCACACATCATGATACATTCCAAAACAATATTCTTACATTTCCTTACTTATTTAACCAAGGATGACATTATCTTTAAGGATACCGACATTAATTCCCCAAAACCCTCAACTACACCCACCAACTATTCATATAGTGATGATAATATATTCTATTCAACTAATGAAATATGTTCTCCCATATCCTACATTTTCTATCCCAATACATTTACCACTAAATTTTTATTTCTATCATTTAAAAATATTTAACATCAAAATTTTCTACTAACAATGGTATTCAGGATACTATTGGTCTTATATACTTTCGCTAAAACTCATTTCTATCCATTCTTCATTATTTTAATATGAGATTCTATTAAATCTTCATTGAATGAATATTCCTATTTGGTAAATTGTGTTCCAACAAATATATTTTCCTCTATTCGGAGACACATATATATCAAGGTGAATAATTCATGATCATCTCTAACTGTGTTCCAACCATTACCCACCTAGTATCCTTCTTCAAACATGACACATGGTGTTCTGGGGAGAACCACATGGTTCCTCATGACCATGTTCCTATCATGCAACCATTTAGTGGCCTTTATAAATCATAAAATCCCAAAAAACCTCCTTATAATTCACCTAATAAAATAATATCTCAGAAACAATTAAAGAATAGTAGATTGAAAGGCTTAATTCCACTGGAAAACTTCAGGTCATTATTATATCCCCCTATGAGGATTTATTGTCTTTGAGTAGTGCCTCTATATTTCACACCCAAAAAACTAGATCTATTGAGCTCATGAATCATTTATTACTTATAATACTTTTCATGTGTAGGTCCATGCTCCCATATGACTCTATCAAGTGACATCAGATTTCATCAAAATATTTTCTCACTACAGTCCGTGATTCACACCGAGTGCTCCACAAATGTTGGGTAAGTCTCCAACTGAAATTTTTCATAGTTGATCACATAATTTTGATAGATACTATACAACTGAATATAAGAGACATGTAAAAAATCACACATTCCTTGATATTGTGGAAGAAATTCTGAATATAATTCCACTATCATGACACTCTTGATAATCCCTAAAAACACAATAAACTTCGGTGCTAGAATTCTTTGATTATGCAATCATTGAGTCCCTAATTGAGGAGTCTCCCATAATAAAACTCAAACACCCACAATGAATTCCATGTGATGCCTCCTACCATGGTCATATGATATCTATTTTAAATGAAAATTGATTAAATGATTCTTGATCTAGTATATTTTTAAAAATACCTCTAAAATCCTGACCAACCGATAATTAATACCTCCCATCCAAATGCTAGCATAGGATTGACATTGTTTTCAGGAAATATGACACACATGCTTGTTTATAATTTTGATAAAAGGTCTAATAGTCGTTTCATATGTTTATCTTCATTTATTAACCCATTGAATGATGCATTTTTTTTATTCTTAGTTAAGAATATTTTTTCATATTTACTGTAGTATGTATTCATTTGTTCTTTTGGTAATCATTTAATGGTTTTTTTATGGCACTGGAAGTGGGGCTGGAAAAACTGCTATTTTTTGTAAATTTGTTTTTAGTGGCGGTTTTAACCTCTGCTAAATGTTGGTATTTATCTTTTACCTGAAATTATATCTACCACTATGGTCTTAATTTTATAGGTGGTTAAAGCCATCACAATAGTGTCTTGTATTCCACGCACGTTATCAATGGTTATAATTTTTTTGCATCGGTTTTTCCGGCTAGGGGCTTCATTTTTTTTAGTGGTGGTTAAAACTGGTGCTAAAAAATGATATCCCATGAACAGAAAAATCACCACTAAAAACATTATAACTGCCACAAAATGCACCAAATATGATGGTTACTATAAACTGCTGCTAAATTGATTTAACTGCTTCCAATAGTTTCCCGACACACAATTTAGCGGTGGTTTTAAGAAACCACCACAGAAGCATATAACGACAATTTTAACCGCCACCATATCCAAAAATAAAAGCCATGAAATTGTAATTTTCTTATCGTGTATTCTGGTACATGTAAACGGTCCATGCATAACTATTGGTTACAACACTCCCAGGGGATATGCATTGGTAAATTCAAAAGATTAGTATAAACCATTATAAAGGAAATAAAAAAATTACCCTAAGAATATATGTTAGAAAGTAGATCATAGATAACATATATTGAATAATATAGATTCATAAGTTAAGGAAGTAAAATTTATTTATAATTTATCTATCATATCCTTATATTACCGTTTATGTGTTACCCCTGACTATTCTTCTATTATAGCGAATGTCTAGTAATAGGAGGACTCGGGCTAACACCCTATATGAAGATCATTGTGATGATTGTGCTAATGAGATGATCAATCCAATGGGAGAGGGAATCACAATCACTATTCTATCTCAGTTAACTCATGATTTTAATAGAAACATGTGTTAAGATGAACGTTCAACCCCCTCTAAGAAATAACAAGTCACTATCAAGAGATTCATGAGAAAAAGGCCTCCAACTGTTAATGGATCATCCAATCAATCAATCACCGAACAATGGATCAACTCCATTGAAAAGATCTTCTATGTCCTTCAATGATCCGAATAAAAGACGGTTCTTCTATCTACATCATGTATAGAGGGAGAAGCCGATCAATTGTGGACATTAAAAAAAATATGAAGTCTGAGGAGGATATCAAAGAGTATGAATGTAAGGATTTTTGGAAAAGGTTTTTCGTTAACTATTTTTCACACACCCTCCAGCTTAAGATAGAAAGGGATTTATTTTCCCAAAATAAAAATGATGACGAATCTGTCAGAGTGTATGAGGAAAACATCAAAAGGCTTTCCTGATACACCTATGACTTTTTTGTTACCCAAAAATGCATGGTTGACCACTTCTTTGGTGGGATGAAACCTAGTCCGTGGATAGCCCTAGCGATCTGTGACTTCAACAGCGGTGAATAAATAGTTCGATGCACCCTCAAGGTCGAAATGGAGATCAATGAATCTTAGGGGTGTCAATGGTATACGAAGTCTAATGTGGACTTCAATTATGGAAGTCTGATGGATAAATCCAACAGTGCTAAGAAAATCAAACACCCCACTTTCCAATGGTGTGGAAAGAAGTACCCCAGAAATTGCATGAAGGGGACGAGGAAATGTTTTAGGTGTGGAAGAGAAGGGCACCTAGCTGTTAACTATGGACATGAAAAATTGATGGATGTGAAAGTGGAGAGGAAGGCTCTGTTCAACTCTCAATGTGTTGTGAATTGATTCAACTATGTAGAACTATTGAATCTTTCAAATCAGTTCCCTAATCCAAGTGTTTTCAGAGGCATCCAACAACCTCCAAGGACAAAAGGGTGATCTTTTTCCATAAATACTACCTATGTGAACCCCTAAAATGAAGTGGTGATAGTTACACTATTTATTCATTCATGAATAGTGATCATACTTTTTTATTTAGGTTCTACGCATTATTTTATATCTTTAAATAATAATAGAACAATCCCAACACCACCACAAATCATGAAAGTAAAGAAGTCGTTGAGTATAGAAAATGGGGTTTTCATTGCATCCCATGAATATAACTCCTCCCCTATCATAATCGGTGGATTGAACTTCTCGGTGAACCTTATCATACTCCCTCAGGTGGAATTTGATGCAATTTTTGGCATGGATTGGGTTTCCCTATATAAAGCCAATATAAATTTCGGTGAGAGGGAAATCACTCTCCATGTTGAGAATCGACCCCTAATTCTATACCAATTCAAGGAGGAAGATGAGTCTTCATTATCTTCATCATCTCAAGCATAGATATTATTGCCCTATGAGAATGTGTATCTGGATCAGATGATTGATAAAAAGGATGAAACCATCATTGAAGACATGCATATTGTGAGGGAATTCGCTGATGTGTTCCCCAAGAAATTGCCTTGTTTTCCTCCAAGAAGATATGTTGAATTATCAACTGATCTTATACATCGGGTGATTCTAATATCCAAGAATCCATATTGAATTGATGTTGTGGAGCTTGAGGAGCTGAAAAAAGAACAAGTAGATAATCTATATTAAGGGTTTATATGCCCATGTTCTTCACCATGTGGTGAACTAGTCCTCTTCATCATGAATAAAGATGGTTCATTGGGCCTTTGCATTTATTAACGTGAGCTTAAAAAAATCATGATAATGAACTAGTATTCTCTCCCATGAATTGATGACTTATACGATCAGCTGTGTGGAGCACAATAATTTTCCATGGTAGATTTGAAGTTGGGATATTATCAAGTAAGTGTGAAGAAGGTAGAAATCCCTAAGACTGCTTTTTGTACAATAAATGGGCACTATGAATTCATAGTAATGCCTTTCAAACTCACTAATGCTCCATAAATCATCATGGAATTCATGACGTGAGTCTTTAGATATTACCTCGACAAATTTGTGATAGACTTTATAGATGATATTTTAATATACTCCATAACTAAGGAGGATCATGAGAAGAATCTAGGAACTATACTAGAGACCTTGTGAAATGAGAATATCTATGAAAAGTATAACATGTGTGGGTTATGGTTGAATGAGGTCTCATTATTGGGGCATATCATCAAAATAAAACGGATATCTATGGACCCTTCCATGATTAATACAATAAAGGGATGGCAGAGGCCAGCATCAGTAACAAATATCTATATATTTTTGGGGTTAGGTGGATATTATCGACAATTTTTGATAAATTTATCATGATTGTCCAACCCTCTCACCAAGCTATCTTAGAAGGGAGTAATGTTTTCTTGGAGAGATTAATGTGAATAAAGCTTCATGGAGTAGAAAAGGAGGATTATCAATGTGACCGTGATTACTTTACCCACAAGTGGAGAACTTTTTGTGGTATTCAGTGATGTTTTGAAGAAGGTCTTGGGCTGTGTGTTGATTAAAAATAACAATGTCAATTCCTACGCTTCAAGGCAATGGAATGTTCATGAGTAGAATTATTCAACACATGGTCTGGGGTAGGATGTGTTGATCTTCGCTTTAAAAATATGTTAGCATTATATCTTTGTGGATATGTTTGAAATATATATGGACCACAAAGGCCTCAAGTATATATTGGCATAAAAATAGTTGAACATTCACAAATGTAGATGGTTAGAGATAATCAGTGTCTATGACGTTTTAATTGATTACCACCCTAGGAAAGCAAACAAGGTGAAATATTCTCTAATTATAAAGGACCCATCAATTCTATCATTGATGATAATTGAATAGGATACTATCTTCTTATATTTCATGAATATAGACATGGTAATCATAATGAAGGGAACATCATTAATCCTTTCAGAAATGATTGCTCAACCATCTATTTTGGACAAGTTATAGGAAGTTCAAATGGATGATGTGGGAATTCAGATGAATGTGGAAGCTATTAGAAAAGGGAAATCCTCAGAGTTAAATGTTAATGAATAAGGATTTGAGAGATTTGCAAAAATGACTTGTGTTCCATCATGTCTAAAGTTGGAGAAAGAACTTTTTGATGATGAACATAGTTCAAATTTCACTATTCACCCAGGAAACACAAAGATGTATCGAGATCTACGAGAGAATTATTGGTGGGATAATACGAAGAAGGAGATCACTAAGTATACAAAAAGGTCACTGGTTTTTCTACATATGAAGGAAGAGAGGAATAAGTCTAAGGGGATGATGAAACCATTGCCCATACCAGCATGGAAATTGGAGAACATCACTAGGGACTTTTTCACCAGTCTTTTGAAGACATCCAAAGGAAACAGTGCAATCTGGGTTGTTGTGGATTGTCATAAAATGTCTCCACACTTCATTAAAATTCGATAGGATTTATTATTAGATCAACTGACATATATATACATCAGAAATGTGGTAAGGCTGGATGGGGTACCACTATCGATTGTATCCGATAGAGATCCAAGATTCACCTCTATGTTTTGGAAGAGTTTTCAACATGCTCTTGATACTGATCTAACCTTATGTAAAACCTATCATCCTCAAACTGATGGCCAATCTGAGCGAACTATTAATACAATGGAAGAAACGTTAAGATCAAGTTCATTGGACTTTAAATTAGGATGGGATCAACATCTTCCTTTGGTTGAATTTTCTTATAATAATAGTTTCCACTCGATCATCTGAATCAAACCATATAAAGCCCTATATGGGAAGAGGTTTAGAACACCACCATGTTGGGATGATGTCGATGAGCGTCATCTGTTAGGACCAGAAACTGTCGATGAAATGTTGGAGAAGGTTAAAACCATTCAACATCATATCAAGGTAGCCCATAGTCGACAGAAGAGTTATCCAGAAAACCATCGACAAGACCTTGAGTTTATTGTTGGAGACATGGTATTTCTAACCATAACTCTTTGGAAGAAGGTCATGAGTATTTTAATGAAAGGGAAGTTATGTCCTACGTACATAGGATACTTCGAGATTCTTGATCATGTCGGGGTTGTGACCTATCGGCTAGCACTTCCACCAACCATGGCCAAAGTACATGATGTCTTTCATGTGTCTGTCTTAAGTAAGTACATACCATACCCTTCACATGTACTCTCTTCATTGATATTACAACTATAGGATGACATTTTTTATTAAGAGAAACCATTGAAAATATTAGATAGTAGAGAAAAAGTTATATGAAATAAGACAATCCCCTCCTCAAGGTGTTGTGAAAAAACCACAATTTTAATAAAGTGACGTGGGAATCAGAGGAAGTGATGAAGAATAGTTACACACATTTATTTAGAGTGGGGAAAGGAAATTTAGGGGGAGAAATTTCTTAATGTGGGAAGATTGTAACAACCAAAAAATTTATTAATGAAAATTCCCATTGGTCTATTTAAATATCTTCTTATGGTAATTTAAAACGTATGCACTTTTTTGGTTCAATGTTTTTGTTTTTAAAACACCATTAATAATTGTGACCATAGATAATATAGCCATTGAAAATTGATATCATGACTAGTATAAATATAGGGCTTTGACAATTCTAATTTACTCAGACAAAGGATGTGATGGCCTCATCCAGTAGACTTTCCCCATATGATGCCAATTTGTCGGAGCTAAGAAGTGATGCAGCGCCATTGGTCATTGCTCTTAACCAAGCCCTGGATGAGGTTTAATATGTTAATCTTGACCAGAACTGCCTATAAAAGAAGTGGATGTTGATAGAGATTACCACTTAAGAAATGTTATCTCAGCCACCACAAGTGTCTTTCCCCATCATGCACCTTACCCTAAGGACTTATGCGGGTGTTTTAAGGGGTTATGTAATAGG
Source organism: Viscum album (assembly GCA_963277665.1). Lineage (NCBI taxonomy): Eukaryota > Viridiplantae > Streptophyta > Magnoliopsida > Santalales > Viscaceae > Viscum > Viscum album. The sequence continues at coordinate 1,718,766,336 of OY728140.1, read as the reverse complement.
AAACTAGTACTATGATTATGTTCATTATTATTGTCTATAGATTATGGATTCTATTTATTATTGTTACTTTGTAAATAGTTTTTAAATAACAAATAGTATTTTTAGTTAATATTCAACTAAGAAATCCATTTTGAAGAATTAATGGATTTTTGAATAAAATCATATTTTAATAAAATATTATTTATATTATTATATTAATTTTTATTAAATATAAATTATCATATAATCTTCTGAATGCAATTGGTATTTTTATTAATGATTGAAAGCTATTTTTGTCAAAAACCATGAATTTTCAATAAATGTGTGTTTTTATATTAAAAGAAAAAATTTAAATATTTTTAAAATTATATAGATAAAATGAATATCATTTTTGGAATCATGAAATTGAAATTATACAACAGTGAATTTTTCATAATTTTTTGATGCACTTGGATTTTGGGTAAAAATTAACTACAATTTAAATATATAATGTGTTTTATGACATCATAATGACCTAATAGTGATGTAATAAAATACTATAAACATTATGATAGGATAATATATTTTTTACAATTAATGTAATGTGATTTTGGGTTTGTGTGCTTCATTTTACAACGCTTTACTGGACCCTTCAAGGCTTATAAAACATTTTGTCTTTTTAAATTATCTTCCATGGGAATGTGACACACCTCTAAATAATAAACCCTATTATTTTTTGATGTTTTGTAGTTGGAATTATAATATATTATTTTTCACTCACTTTTTACGAAATATATGGGAAAAAACATGGGATGGTTTATGGTTTTGATTATTTTAATGTGTGGTGGCCAAAACATAAATAATAATTATTTACCTCTCCTTTCCTATATAAACCTACCCAAATTCCCACTTTCTATTCACTCAAAGCCTTTGGAGATCGAAAACCCCCTAAAATCATCTCTCGATAATCCTCCAAATGTGCCCCAATATCCCAATAATCCTATCTTAATCCTCTCCCAAGCTTTTGGGATCGCACTTCCAAGGAAGATATTTCTTCTTTTCTCATTTTTGTCCAAGTTTATTTAAGTTTTTATTCCCTTTTCTCTTAAATTACAATTGTTGTGGTATAATTATTCACCTACCCCATACTGCCCTCTTTATGATTGGATGATGGGAGACCCCTTCCTGTCTCATTAATACATCCTATGTACACCTGTTACCGTGTTGAAAATTTCGTGAGTGACTTCCCTCTCCTCTTTTACATCCAAGTAATTCTTTTGTATTATGCATATAAATTGCATTGCATTTTTGGGGAAATGTATCTATATGACCCCCTTACTGTACATTTTCTGTACATATGACAAGACACCCATTTCTCTCTCTTCAACCAATTTCATGAATCCTTATGTCATTCCTTTTTGGTGCCGAAATTGCACCCCATTTTTTCAACTGAATTTCATTTTGTAGTGAGTACCACACCCATGTCTCTATCAAGGGTATTCAACTTTATACACATATACACATTGAATGGTAATTTCATTTATTTATTCCACATTACTTAATCATGGAATAACTTTTGATTTTGATTGATTCCATTTCATATGATCCATGTGGCACAGTTATGTATGAAATTAAATGTTTAAGAAGGGTGTTCCCTGATAGTGCTCCAATGCATTAGGTAATGTACAGTATCATGATACGTCATGTTAAATGAGTGTTGACTCAAGCTAATTTGTAACAGCCCAAGATTTTATGAAAAATATTCTTTTTTATTTTACTAATGTCTTGTGTTATACGCTACACCAAAAGGATCTTGCACAACACGCATCCTTGACTTGCCTTTCATTACACGCAATCGCAACCTTCCTCGATAGCGTGTGTGGTACGTAATCCCGAGTTTCACGAAACAATGATATGATATTAAAATATTATTAAAACTAGCCGTTATGAATAGTAATAACCACTTTTTAAAATTCTGTAAATCTTATATTTCAAAATGAACTTCATTTTTGGATTCGGAGTATCGAATTTAGCCTAAGGTGAAATTTTGGTACATTTCGGATAACTTTCATATTCTGATGAATAGTGAAAATTACTAAATTATAATTAAAAAACAACTTTTTTAATCGAAATAATTAATAGTGATAAATTATTAATTTGAGTAGTTTTAAAGTATATTTAGAATATATTTTTACAATTTAATACAATGTTGGTCATTGGATGTAATTTCACATTTAAACTAGACATAAACAAGTGTCAATCTTTTGATAGATATTGTTTCTTAAAAACACGCTATTTGTTTTAACAGCGGGATTTAATTATAAAATTAATTAATGCAACTTTTATGTTATGAATTTGGTAAAATAGACTTCATTTTTGAATTCGGAATATGAAATATAGCTTGGGATGAAATTTTGGCATTGTTCTGAAAAACATCAATTTTTGATGAATAGTGAAACTACTAAGTGGTAGGTTAAAAACTGAATTTTGCATAAAACTTAATTTTACCGCTTCTGTGAATGGAATTTCGAAAATCCGAGAGACACGGTTAATATCAAGGACTAAAATGTGATTCAATGAGATGAAAATAATTTTTTGGTGAATAGTAACTTTTTACTTATTTTTACCACGGTAAATAGTAAATAGGGTAACTAAGGGTAAATATGATATTAATATTACCCTAACACATGTCATAATTCTATTGGACAAGTGTAATTCGACCAAAAACAAACTTAGGAATAACATATGACCATTTAGGCCCACTTGGATTAGATTAGGACATTTATTATTAATTTATTTAAAGAAGGGTTAAAATAGTTAAAATCAAAGTTTAATAAGTAAATCATTTTTAATATGGGGTTATACATAAGATAAATTCGACTATAAATATTAATTAGAAATCTAAAAAGATTTCCTACATGATGGTATTTTATTTGTAATTTTTAGACATCAAATAATATAATTTATTTATGACACAAAGATGATGCAGTAATTATCTTATTTATGAAATATTGACATAATTGATAATATAAATACCAAAATAAATGTAATTTAAGACTTTTTATGAATTACACTAATTTTCTAGGTTACTATGATATATTATTGTTGATTTAATCAACTTGGTTCGAACATATAATTCTGTTATGACTTTCAAAAAAATCATATATCAAATAGTGTCAAAATTGACACAAAAGAGTTTTTAAATCAAATATTATATTATTAATTGTTATTTTATTCCTAAAAATCTAAGGTTCGGCCAAATGACTTAGATAAGGATATATGTATTAATAATATACAATTTGAGGTTCGTTTGGCATGTTATAGTAAGTGTATTAACCATATAGTGAAAGAAAACAAAAAGACACGGTAAAAGTTAAATTATTTAACTTAGAGTTAAATCTAATTGATAAGGTTAAAATAAGAACCTAAACTTGTCTAAATATTATTGGTTGATAGGATTTCGACCCATCCCCACTTTAGCTTCGAAATAAGTCCCTTTGGAACCATTATAAACCGATTTTGACTTTAATATAAAATAATATTTTGAGATATTCCTAAGGTGCCCCTCTCCTCCCCTATAAAAGGACACCTCCTCCCCCTCCTCCTCACACCAATTTGAGCACTCAAGCTCGGCCAACCCCTGCCAATTTATCCTCTCCACTTCCCTAGCAACATCCTAGAGGTTCTGGTCTTCCTCAAAGTCCAATTTTAGTGCCCTAAGAGAAGGTCTCAAAGAGGCACTTCAAAGAAGAGGTAATTACCGTTACCAATTCTTTCATCTTTATTTCTTCTTCCACTTCTTCTTCTTAGGTTGTTTCATTATGAAGTAATAACATCAGTATCACTCATATACTGATATGTTATTATAATTATGAAACAATCCTATTTCACCATCTATCCATCCTACGGAAAAAGAAATCACCGCGCGTGCGTACGTACGGAATACCGTCTCCACGCCGTGGTGTAATCTATTTTCCACCACCACCTTACATGGATGGGTATAATGGTGTAAAGAATAACTATACATAGTTATTCAAACATCATATTGATTCTGATATATTGTATAATCCACTCCAATTCAATTCAATATTTATAGAAATGATATCATCGCTCGTGCGTACGTACGGAATACCGTCTCCACGACGCGATGAGATTCATTCTCCATGTTAACCATTTAAGAATGATTATAATGTATATATAAGAAATAATAATGAAATATATGACATTATAAAGCTACTGGATTTATGTATATATATACATATGTATGTCATCTACTTACTTCCATTTCAAGACAATAAGGAAAGGAAAACAACGTTCATGCGTACGTACGGACTACCGTCTCCATGAACGGTGTTTTTCATTTTATTTATCTACCTATTATATATATATATATATACTGAATATATATGATATATAAATCATATTTTATATTCTGGAAGTAAGTAAATCATGATATAAGTAATAATGATGTCAAGAACAACAAGTCAAAACACCTACGATAAATGAAACGATTTTACCCAAAACGCTTCTTTAACATGGAATTTACAAAAGAACGGGTAATATAATGTCATAAGTGAACCATATATGATATCATAACAATGAATATGATTCTTTAATAAGTCAATAACATGATTTAAATAATTATACAGGAGGTTCGGACACTTACAATGTAAGTCGGACCTAAGGTAAGGGAAATATCACAATCTCATTTTTATCCGAGATTGTTTATTCGTAAGTATTTACTGGGGTGTATTTTATCATCCACATCCATGTTCCCTCAATATGTAATATTATTTCCATCCACCTACAATTGTTTAAATCAAATTTTACCCTTCTATGAGTTTTTAGTAAAGGATATGAAAGGAATCTTTTTTCGTTTTTCGTACGAGGTACTTTTTGACTTTTCCGACAAAAGTACGAAGAATGTTTTTTTTAACTTATACGGCACGAACAGATTTATACTGTTTTATAAAGCCTTATTTTCATGAAGCTTCCTCTAAAAGATTTCAGGACTATTTTCAATAAAATATCTTTCTTTTAAAATTGCATGATGTTTTGTGAAAAGAAATTGATTTTGAAGAAGAAAGGATATTTTCCTCAAGAATTCAATTCAAGTGTTTTATCAAAATTATTTTCCATCTAAGATAATAAAGGGTTCTGTTTCTATCCATATTTTTACATTGATTTGACTATGTTGTGATGAAATTATGTTTATGAATTCCTTTATCTTATATGAATGGTTTTATGATGTCATGTTGTTTAAGAATCCCATTTTTATTACATGGGTTATGCAATGATGTATGATTTATGATTTTGTGGCACACATAAGAAAAGATTCATTAAGAGATGGGTGGGACCTATATCTCCCTCCAATGCATTGGGTAAAGATTTCATATCTCATGAGATAGACATGGCTGGAATGGTAGGTTATACCGGTTCAGTGAAACAGGACTGAAACGAGGATTACTCGATTCAGAAAGGGACTTTGTCCACTAAGATAGTCTTGGCAATGAGTCTTGACTAACAAGAAATGATTCTCTATGATTATGTGTGTATGCCACAACGAGTAATGTTTTAAGTAAGGGTTTCATTTTCACTACTATGATTTATCCCATGTTATGAAATTATGCTCTCTTTTGCAGGTTAAGATTTCCAAAAATGTTATGTTCTTATGAAAATTATGTGATTGATATTTCTTTTGTTTACCCTTACTGAGCATTTGAGCTCACCCTTTTATGTTTTCTTTTCCCCAGTATATAAAGAAAGGTTTTAGGTAAAAAAAAAGGAAGATCTTTGTGGGAGATTTTGAAGATCTTTCACCAGGATTAGAAGATTACGTTCCGAGTTTCCAAAGACACTAAACTATTACGATCCTTGTGTGTATATTTTTGTTATGTATTAAGTATTCCGCAAAAGTAATGTAATGTTCATGTACGTTAGGCTTCGGGTCTCTACAGTTGGTATCAGAGGAAAGGTTTAGTCAACCTTTGGAAACTAGGATGCGAAAACGTTAGTGAGATCCCTAGATTTATTTCTAAGGTATGTCTAGGGATGTCCCTAAGGATAAGTATACGTATAGGATATATTCCTAGAACTATGGTAACTATATTAGATTAAACCTAAGAAGTTAGGTATTGAGGATACTTTCCCTTTACTATGTTGTTTTCTCTAGCATGATTTGTGATTCTCACAAAATTATTTTTGTGTTTTAGTTAATGGAGGGAACCAAAAGGAATTCAGTTAACATTGAATCCAATGGACAAATTGGTGACTATGAGAAACAAAATTGTGTAATGCCTAGAGAGAAAGATGTTGTGATTATGCCGAATCAATCATCGCGATATATGATTAACAAGGTGAAATTTAGTGGTATGCCTAATTCATCAAAGAAGAGGAAGATAGACTATTATGCATGTTCGCATGTTGAGGAGCATAATGAAAGGAAGATTGAGATTTCTAAAGAAGGGAAGAAGAACCTTGAGGAATACCTCAAATGGAGGGACCGATGTTATCTGTGTGGAGAAAAGGGTCATAGAGTGACAGACTGTTATGGAGTTCAATGTCTTATTTGTGGAGAACATGGGCATTACCCAACTTAATGCCCTGACCTAAAAAGTTACTTCTAAATCAAGGAAGGACTTATTCCAGGATAATCATTGATGTGGATGGACTGAAGTGTTTATGTATTGGCATTCAAGAATAATGTTGTTGAGGTACTTTTATGGTGTATTAGAATATTTAAGTATTGGTCTATTGTGGTTTTCAATAATTTTAAGGTACCGGTAACCATGAAAAGTGATTCAAGTATTTTAGAAAGTAGATGATATGTGCATAATGAAAGGATAAGAAGATAATGAGATGTTTGATTGTATTCATGAGCTCATGATTGATATAAGGACTAAGTTTGAGTATATAGAATTTTGAGGATTTTTGTATGTGAAAAGTGTTAACTTTTAACTGCATTCATGTTTTCACTAAGGTATTCAAGAGAATACACGATTAAGGACTTTGAATGTTTGGAATGTGACCAAAAAGACATATCTTATGATATGTGGGGATCAACGACAGTATTAAATCTCTGGTAATCGATGTCACTATATTATGAGAGTGGACTGCAGTATTATGTATAAGCTTAAAGATTAGACTGGATTATGTTGGACATAAGTTAGTATTGTTTAAGGATAGAAGATTTTCGATATTATTGATGGGATGTTATAGTAACATAGTTTTAGAAAAAGGGACAACCTGCAGGACGGGCGACATCCCATCGCTTCGGACAAGGCTGTAGGAATCGAACCCACAACCGAAGTGCGACTGGCCTTTATCGCCTACCACTAGCCTACAGGAAGTCCCTGATTAGTAGAAACTAGTTTTATTATATTAAGCAGTATGATATATGAAGTATAAGTCCATTTTAGGAACCATATGTGATTAATCTCACTATAGAATGACTTATGTATATTTAATAACTTTTTCTAACCTTTTGTTTGAGACAGATGGAATGACCTATCATTCTATCACATAATCTGCTAACACTTCATAAATAACAAATTCAACTTCATTTATTTAAGAGATGAAGTAGAAAGGCATGAACAAAAGTGAGATTGTACCAAAATAAAGTAAGTATTTACTTTAAGCAAATTTTCAACTTTAGGGAAATGATCTTGAAAACCAAAAAAATGTTGTCCTAGTGATCTTATACCTGATGAATCAGATGGTACCTTATATCATCACAAATCTATGGATTTGTGATTACTGGCTTTTCCATAGCCATGTTCTCTACCACTCTCCATCAGAACATGATGGTTAGATTTCTCTTCCATATCCATATTTTCACCTATGTGGAAACCCAGTGATTAGTTTATTTGGGTAATCATTACATTTCATACTTTAGTTTTTAAAGCCAAGTTTTGGTATTCCCTTTTACGATGTGGGTTTCTATTAAAGAAACTTTCGAATAGTAAACCATTTATAACCCCGACGAATTTCGAGGGCGAAATTCATTTTAAGGGGGGTAGAATGTAACAGCCCAAGAATTTATGAAAAATATTCTTTTTTATTTTACTAATGTCTTGTGTTATACGCTACACCAAAAGGATCTTGCACAACACGCATCCTTGACTTGCCTTGCATTACACGCAATCGCAACCTTCCTCGATAGCGTGTGTGGTACGTAATCCCGAGTTTCACGAAACAATGATATGATATTAAAATATTATTAAAACTAGCCGTTATGAATAGTAATAACCACTTTTTAAAATTCTGTAAATCTTATATTTCAAAATGAACTTCATTTTTGGATTCGGAGTATCGAATTTAGCCTAAGGTGAAATTTTGGTACATTTCGGATAACTTTCATATTCTGATGAATAGTGAAAATTACTAAATTATAAATAAAAAACAACTTTTTTAATCGAAATAATTAATAGTGATAAATTATTAATTTGAGTAGTTTTAAAGTATATTTAGAATATATTTTTACAATTTAATACAATGTTGGTCATTGGATGTAATTTCACATTTAAACTAGACATAAACAAGTGTCAATCTTTTGATAGATATTGTTTCTTAAAAACACGCTATTTGTTTTAACAGCGGGATTTAATTATAAAATTAATTAATGCAACTTTTATGTTATGAATTTGGTAAAATAGACCTCATTTTTGAATTCGGAATATGAAATATAGCTTGGGATGAAATTTTGGCATTGTTCTGAAAAACATCAATTTATGATGAATAGTGAAACTACTAAGTGGTAGGTTAAAAACTGAATTTTGCATAAAACTTAATTTTACCGCTTCTGTGAATGGAATTTCGAAAATCCGAGAGACACGGTTAATATCAAGGACTAAAATGTGATTCAATGAGATGAAAATAATTTTTTGGTGAATAGTAACTTTTTACTTATTTTTACCACGGTAAATAGTAAATAGGGTAACTAAGGGTAAATATGATATTAATATTACCCTAACACATGTCATAATTCTATTGGACAAGTGTAATTCGACCAAAAACAAACTTAGGAATAAAATATGACCATTTAGGCCCACTTGGATTAGATTAGGACATTTATTATTAATTTATTTAAAGAAGGGTTAAAATAGTTAAAATCAAAGTTTAATAAGTAAATCATTTTTAATATGGGGTTATACATAAGATAAATTCGACTATAAATATTCATTAGAAATCTAAAAAGATTTCCTACATGATGGTATTTTATTTGTAATTTTTAGACATCAAATAATATGATTTATTTATGACACAAAGATGATGCAGTAATTATCTTATTTATGAAATATTGACATAATTGATAATATAAATACCAAAACAAATGTAATTTAAGACTTTTTATGAATTACACTAATTTTCTAGGTTACTATGATATATTATTGTTGATTTAATCAACTTGGTTCGAACATATAATTCTGTTATGACTTTCAAAAAAATCATATATCAAATAGTGTCAAAATTGACACAAAAGAGTTTTTAAATCAAATATTATATTATTAATTGTTATTTTATTCCTAAAAATCTAAGGTTCGGCCAAATGACTTAGATAAGGATATATGTATTAATAATATACAATTTGGGGTTCGTTTGGCATGTTATAGTAAGTGTATTAACCATATAGTGAAAGAAAACAAAAAGACACGGTAAAAGTTAAATTATTTAACTTAGAGTTAAATCTAATTGATAAGGTTAAAATAAGAACCTAAACTTGTCTAAATCTTATTGGTTGATAGGATTTCGACCCATCCCCACTTTAGCTTCGAAATAAGACCCTTTGGAACCATTATAAACCGATTTTGACTTTAATATAAAATAATATTTTGAGATATTCCTAAGGTGCCCCTCTCCTCCCCTATAAAAGGACACCTCCTCCCCCTCCTCCTCACACCAATTTGAGCACTCAAGCTCGGCCAACCCCTGCCAATTTATCCTCTCCACTTCCCTAGCAACATCCTAGAGGTTCTGGTCTTCCTCAAAGTCCAATTTTAGTGCCCTAAGAGAAGGTCTCAAAGAGGCACTTCAAAGAAGAGGTAATTACCGTTACCAATTCTTTCATCTTTATTTCTTCTTCCACTTCTTCTTCTTAGGTTGTTTCATTATGAAGTAATAACATCAGTATCACTCATATACTGATATGTTATTATAATTATGAAACAATCCTATTTCACCATCTATCCATCCTACAGAAAAAGAAATCACCGTGCGTGCGTACGTACGGAATACCGTCTCCACGCCGTGGTGTAATCTATTTTCCACCACCACCTTACATGGATGGGTATAATGGTGTAAAGAATAACTATACATAGTTATTCAAACATCATATTGATTCTGATATATTGTATAATCCACTCCAATTCAATTCAATATTTATAGAAATGATATCATCGCTCGTGCGTACGTACGGAATACCGTCTCCACGACGCGATGAGATTCATTCTCCATGTTAACCATTTAAGAATGATTATAATGTATATATAAGAAATAATAATGAAATATATGACATTATAAAGCTACTGGATTTATGTATATATATACATATGTATGTCATCTACTTACTTCCATTTCAAGACAATAAGGAAAGGAAAACAACGTTCATGCGTACGTACGGACTACCGTCTCCATGAACGGTGTTTTTCATTTTATTTATCTACCTATTATATATATATATATATACTGAATATATCTGATATATAAATCATATTTTATATTCTGGAAGTAAGTAAATCATGATATAAGTAATAATGATGTCAAGAACAACAAGTCAAAACACCTACGATAAATGAAACGATTTTACCCAAAACGCTTCTTTAACATGGAATTTACAAAAGAACGGGTAATATAATGTCATAAGTGAACCATATATGATATCATAACAATGAATATGATTCTTTAATAAGTCAATAACATGATTTAAATAATTATACAGGAGGTTCGGACACTTACAAAGCAAGTCGGACCTAAGGTAAGGGAAATATCACAATCTCATTTTTATCCGAGATTGTTTATCCGTAAGTATTTACTGGGGTGTATTTTATCATCCACATCCATGTTCCCTCAATATGTAATATTATTTCCATCCACCTACAATTTTTTAAATCCAATTTTACCCTTCTATGAGTTTTTAGTAAAGGATATGAAAGGAATCTTTTTTCGTTTTTCGTACGAGGTACTTTTTGACTTTTCCGACAAAAGTACGAAGAATGTTTTTTTTAACTTATACGGCACGAACGGATTTATACTGTTTTATAAAGCCTTATTTTCACGAAGCTTCCTCTAAAAGATTTCATGACTATTTTCAATAAAATATCTTTCTTTTAAAATTGCATGATGTTTTGTGAAAAGAAATTGATTTTGAAGAAGAAAGGATATTTTCCTCAAGAATTCAATTCAAGTGTTTTATCAAAATTATTTTCCATCTAAGATAATAAAGGGTTCTGTTTCTATTCATATTTTTACATTGATTTGACTATGTTGTGATGAAATTATGTTTATGAATTCCTTTATCTTATATGAATGGTTTTATGATGTCATGTTGTTTAAGAATCCCATTTTTATTACATGGGTTATGCAATGATGTATGATTTATGATTTTGTGGCACACATAAGAAAGGATTCATTAAGAGATGGGTGGGACCTATATCTCCCTCCAATGCATTGGGTAAAGATTTCATATCTCATGAGATAGACATGGCTGGAATGGTAGGTTATACCGGTTCAGTGAAACAGGACTGAAACGAGGATTACTCGATTCAGAAAGGGACTTTGTCCACTAAGATAGTCTTGGAAATGAGTCTTGACTAACAAGAAATGATTCTCTATGATTATGTGTGTATGCCACAATGAGTAATGTTTTAAGTAAGGGTTTCATTTTCACTACTATGATTTATCCCATGTTATGAAATTATGCTCTCTTTTACAGGTTAAGATTTCCAAAAATGTTATGTTCTTATGAAAATTATGTGATTGATAATTCTTTTGTTTACCCTTACTGAGCATTTGAGCTCACCCTTTTGTGTTTTCTTTTCCCCAGTATATAAAGAAAGGTTTTAGGTAAAAAAAAGGAAGATCTTTGTGGGAGATTTTGAAGATCTTTCACCAGGATTAGAAGATTACGTTCCGAGTTTCCAAAGACACTAAACTATTACGATCCTTGTGTGTATATTTTTGTTATGTATTAAGTATTCCGCAAAAGTAATGTAATGTTCATGTACGTTAGGCTTCGGGTCTCTACATAATTCAAGTACAATGAGGGTTTACTCATGATTCATGTGAAATGAGGGTTTACTCATGCTCCATGTGCAATGCGCCTTGACTCATGATAATTATATGTTATGTTAGTTTCCACATTTCCATATTCTGATGATCATGCTTCATCATGCCTTTATGTTCATGTTTCTCTTATTCTCCGTTTATATGCCTATTGTTTAACATGTATTATATTCCTCATTTTATTCCATTTTTTATTCCCTTGTTAGGCTTTATAACTCACCCTTTTCTTATGAATGTTCTTAGGTTAACCCATGCAATACTAAGTATGAGGGTATGTATTTCTCATGTAAAAAAGGTTTTCAGTAAAGATGTTTTATTTAATGTTTTAAGTTGTTATGTAATGATCCTAAGCCCTAAAGACACTAGACCACTAAATATTCTATGTTATATCAAGTGATGTTTATGTAATAAATCATATTTTTATATGTAATAAAGAACATTGTAGTCATATTCTTGGATTCATGTTTTTAATCAGTGACCACCACTAATCAACTTCTCCCTCGAATGGATAAACACCTAGGGTGACTTACTCTTGATCTAAAAAACATATTATTGAAAATATTGTTTCTATAAAGATTATCCATTTTTCAGTAAGAAATGGGTTGGTAGATCCACAACTCGAGTCAGTTGATTCGTTGTTCTCATGAATTTTTCCATTCTGGATTCCATTAAAGGGTCGTCAATGCAGAGTCTATTTCACTCACCATTCAAGTGATTCCTCTAAATTACCTACATTTTATAAAAAAATATATCCATAGTGAGAAATGTGTTTCTTTTAAAGATATTATAATTATTATGGAATTTTTTTGACTTAAAACATCATGCTCAAATATGTTATTCTTTAACAATAATTACGTTTTCTATAAATCCTTCATAATAGATCAAAAAAAGCATGAGATTAACCAAAAATATCCCCAGGGTCTGTCAAACTAGGAGGGAAACAAGGCATGTTTTCATACACTAGTTCATATTCATGTGCATCTCAAAGTAGTTTTTTCATTTTTTAACCATATATAGATATATTATAGGGCCACATCCACTTTTTTTTATCCAGAGAAGGATTTCTTTTCTCATAAACCATTTATATAATACATCACCAAAATACAAGTATTTTATTCTTTATTGTAAATTTTTTATAAGTTTCTTCCAAATGTTTTCTAATAAAAATTTCCTAAACTAACTATACCATACTCCGATACCAACTATGGGATCCTACCGATTTATTCCTTAAATTTACATTACATTATACAAACAAAATATCTTTTAATGTTTTTTTCCTTTCAAAGAAGGATCATAATACATGAAAACACAAAACATTATTATTAAACTCATTAAAGCCTTCATAATATGTTCATGTTTATTACATTTAGTAAATCTCATAACTTAGTGACATACATCAAAGTTAAGGGGGATCATAAGGCCTGGTAAACGAATACAAGGGAAAAGTATAAATGAGACCGTGAGAAATATCAATAAGAAAATAAAGAATATAATAATGGCATGGTAAAAGGGAATAAGGAATATCATATTAATAATAATAATAATAATTAAATGGAAATGTGGATAGAACATTTAAATTAGACAGTAATAATCATATCAATAACGTTTTATGTTGATGTGTCATAAATATTACCAAGGTTATTCACCAAGGTATCATAAAACATGTCATCTATATAGATTAAATTCATTACCGAATGAATTGAAGAAATATCCGAGAATAGAATTGTTATTAATTAACTATTGGGAGACAAATAGATCATTAAAAAATAACAAATAACCCATGGGGAATAAAAGAAATAGGTTTTATATAAAAATCATGGTTTTTAAAAAGATCTTTAAAACATGAATATTATGTCATTTTAAACCCATAGAAATGTAATGTGGATTTCATGTATTTTAATATCAAATCAAAAAAAACATTTTTAAATTTATTTAAATACCCATGGAAAATAAAGTGGAATTGGTATTCAATAAAATAAAATAAAAGAGTATTTCATGAGGATAAGAGTGAAATATTGGGAAGTAAATTTAGTATAATAACATGTTTAAAACATGGTATCGGAAAAGGGTAAAAAGTGAGAGGACAAGGGTATCCCATAAATAAAACATAATTTGGCAGTAATTTTATGATCTTGAGGTTAATATAATCTAGTAACCACAAAAATTTATAATACATATATGAAAAAATGCTCTATAATCGAGAACATGAAGGATAATTTCCGTACCTTGAAGTATTACTCTTGAAACATAATGATTGGAAACATGGGGGCCTGAGGAAACCATGGGAGGACTCCGTAGGAAGTAAAACTACTATATATTAATTTTATATATATTGGGGTGAAATGAAATAGATAAATGGGTGGGTATTTTTAACAAAAGGTAAGGATTTATTGACTAATTTCCAAATATAGTCCTTGAAAACCTAGATTGTGGAAAATAAAAAACCATGGGATTTACCATGGTATTTTCCAATGGGATTGGAATCATGGGTCATATTTTATGTTATTTTAATAAAGAATAGTTTATCATCATTTTATATTACTTATTTTGGCATGTAAAATTAAATTTTACACAAAATTAATTTTTTTAAGTTAAATATTCCATTTTAGACATTGGAAAGTAAATTATAGATTTTAAAATTGATTAAAATATATTTAAATACTTCATATTAATAAAATAATATATTTTATTTCATGGGTTGTGGTTAATTAGTTATTATATAATTGTGACCTAATTATTAATTCATTTAACATACAGAAAAACAAAAACTGTATTTTTACTAATCACTAATAAATAATGTATTTTAGAAAATTCTCATAAATTCAATGTAACCTAATTTTGGTGTGCGGATTTCAATAATTATTTTTATGATATCATAATATGTAACAACCTCAACCCCAATAGCCTATAATTTTTGGTCATTTTATTAAAATGACATAGATAAAATAGGCCACATCCTCGAGGATCTATCATTTTGGTAGACTTACAGAAATAGATACATACATGGTACATTTATTAAATTGAACATAGAACATAAAAAATAAAAATAAAATTCATCCTCATCACTTATTTAATGATTTCAGCATCCGAACCTGTGGAAGGATAAAAATAAAAGGGTGATCTCAAATTCTCAGTAAGGGTTGAGTACAATAGAATAATATTGTAATCAATGATAATAATTCATAAGGAAAGATAAATAATTGAAAAACACATGTCAATAAATCAAGTGAGAATGAATAAGAATATAATCGATTTGTTTTTTGGAAAATCCTTTGGATACAAATAATAGATTATAGAATAAAGGAAATCATTAATTATTATACTTTATGTATCTAGAACATGAACCATCATACCATTAAGAGGGTTTAGGTATATCATAAAAACCCCATATTATTATTTTGGGAAACAAAAATGCAGAGTTTTTCACCAACTCTTTTGTGTCATGAGACTTTTTGATGCATCAATGTGCTATAGTAGGCCCCACCCCTTTCTGAATGTTCATGGAATTGTACATATATAAATTCAATTTAGGGAAAATATGACTTATAAAAATATCTATTTAGAGTAGAATATTAAAAAAAATATATGCAAACATAGATAAAGATACATTTAAATGAGACCCTTAAAAAATTCTTGAGGAAAATAATCTTTAAACATTCCAAACTGTCCCGTACCACTTTAAAACTTTTAAATCATAATCCCTATGAAGTAAAAACATTAATAGAAACATAGAATATCATTAGAATAAGACTATTCATGATATGATATATTGAATTAATTACTTACACCACACTTAAGGAATAAATGGTTAACATGGGATATATATTAGAGAAGTAAAAATTAGATGAGAAAATCCCTTTTTTACATTGGAAAGATCTGATATTTTGGAAAATAATTTGTATCTATAATAAAATAATATTTTAAAAATGATTGTACAAAAAATTAAAATGGATGGATAAAGAAATTATGTTTGAGGCATAAATTATTTCTAACTAAAGTGAAACCATGTAAACGCAGTTTTTAAGAAACATTAGAAATGCGTCTTTGTAGTGCGGTTTAATGGAAATATTAATGTGTATTTAAAATGGAAAAATGATTAATTTTTTGTATAAAACCAGAAATTAACCAAGATGTTTTTTCTTGAAAAAATTTTTATTTTTAGAAAAATAATTGTGTCTTAAAACTAATTATGGAGTGTACTCAACCATGGGTGAGAGATCAAGAAGTTCCATTTAATCAAGCTTACTTATACGGATGAATTGAGAAATGAACCATATAAAACATGTATTTAAACATAAAAGAAAGATGGAATTATCTAGATACGTGAATCTGGAACATATAAATAGAATTTAGAATAAGTATATAAAATTAATGAGTACTTACATTTGGGTAAAGTGAGAGGAAGAGTAACCCGAAGGAAAAAAATATAGGTTCGGGTAAAATCCCTTACCACTTTGTAATTAATCAAACTGCATGACAGAAAATAAAAAATAATCAAATTAATAATTAAATACCATGAAGTTAAATATATAAATTATATTATATATCAAAATTAAGTATACATACACCACATACAAGAAATGAGTGGCGAATAATGAAAATATTATTGAAATAATAGTGAGATAAGAAACACCATACCTTATGTTTGAATGTGTTCTGAACATGATATTAATGTACATGATAACTAAATTACTCAATAAATTAATTAATTACAAAACTTTTTTACATTTATTTGATTGAGTATAATTTTAGAAATTCATTTATGACCTTTTTGATGAGTTATAAGATATAATTTTAACATTCAAGAGTGTTCGTTTACTTAGTTTTTATGAACGGTTTAACTATATAGTTGTATGGAAAATCATATAAAAATGAGAATAGTTTTCTAGAATTTAAATTATATGTTAATAATTAATATAAGTATAGCTAACTGTTTATATATTTCATTCTGTTACATGGTATGATATTGAATCATTAGATAAAATGTTATTGATAATATTTTGGATTATTTATGTATTTATTTGATCTTCATGAACTCATTTTGATTTATGAATTAATATTATGTATAGATACTGGATATAAAATATTAAATAAGTATTAATACCAATATTATAGTATGTTTTATCAATAATTTTTTTAAGACCATCCGTGAAGGTAGAATTTAAAAATGAAAACTCATTGTGAATAAATGTGTTAAATCGGCACGTCATGGACGATGTTTTCATTTTTGGAATAAAAAGGGTAATAAATGGGGTTTTATGATGGATTTTCCATTAAAATAATAACATTCCTGTATATATATTATCTTTTCGTTATAGATTTACTTCAAATATAATAGGTATGGATTGAAAAAGAAATAAATAAATAAATAAATGAAAGAAAATGGAAAAGGATACACCTCTTGAATTCTTCTCCCTGAGAACTTCCTGAAGGGATTTGTAAATAATAATTTGGTGAGGAAAAAAGACCATAACATGGGGGAGAGGTTTGGGAGAGGACAATGGTAGAATATAATAACGTTTTAAGGCTTTGTAATTGTAAGGATAAGGGGTGTTGGGGGGTTGTATTTGTAGTGGAGGAGAGGGATATTTTTTTAATATTTTATTCACTATTTCCATATTTTTGGATAATGACAACAAATTGTAATTATTCATTTAAATAAATCAAATAATTGGTGAATGCGAGTTATAAAAAATGGTACATAAATCATCCATGACTCAATTAATAGTGTATTTAACATATAATGTATATATACCATAAATTACTATATTTTACTATTCCCAGAAAATTAATGTATTTTAAAAGAATCTCATGCTAACCATTTTTCGAATCATAAAATTTTACAAATGAACTCTATTTTATGGAAATAATTATCTAAATACCATAAATTTAATTTTTATTCAAAATCATCATTTACTCAAAAAATACAAATTCTAAAAGTATAACTGATTTTATAACACTTTGAAAAAAAAATTGAGGAATCGTAAAATTATCTTATAACCATAAGACAACAAAAAATAAATTTATGATTCTATTTTATAAAAATAAATTTACTTTTAAATAATTATATTAATTATAAAATTGTAAATAAATATTTGTGTTTTTTAAAAATACAAATACTTAATATATCATTTTCAAAATATTTATTTACTTATACTATGATATAATTATAAGATGACTAAATTTTATTTATACTTTCATCGGTGAGGTTATTATTCCATTGGACGAATAACTATTCTTAAGGGTCACATTACTATTCCAATGGTCAAGTTACTATTTCATTTGTATATGTTCCATAATTTCTAGAGAAATCCTCTTATTTCATTCATTATTCATAATATATTTCATTTTGTCTTCTCTATGTGATTTTCAATGAATTGTTACATATGAAATAATTTTGTGTGAAATTTAAGATAAATAATGAATTTAACTTATTTAAGAGGATACATATCGAAAAATATTCAGGTGTTACGTTCTCCACTCTTTCAATAACTTACATCATAACAAATTTAAATTGTACATCAAAAAAAATAAAAGGTTAATACATGAAAATTACTTTGTAGGAAACCCACATCGAAAGTAGAGTTATTAAAACACCATATTAATAAGATGGGAATGGAAATGCATTATTTATCAAAACATGGGTATCATAATAGGATAACATTAGTGCGATGTGAAAATATAGACATGTAATAATAAAATAACCATATCGTTATGGTGGATAGTGATATATAAGATTGTAATTATAAATTTAACAATCAAAAAGCTGTAAATTTATGATCAGTTAAAATAACATTTATTTCATAGTAATAAAATTAAATGGATAAAATTTTTGATCAAAAATATTTTCCTAATGTTGATGGATTGTTTTAATATTTAGATAAATACTTGAGAAAATATACATACTTGTTTCCTTTCCATTTAAAAAGTATAATATTACTCTTTGGTTGTGATTTGATCAATTATCAATGAATCGATTTCACCTGGAAATGAATGTTCAAGATGTTTTTTTCAGGCCTGAAGTACTTTTAACAAATCAAATTTATATTAATTCATTATTTAAACATTTAAATGTTTACTCAAACCAATAATGTTTTTTTTATGTTATAAATGAACAATAATTTCAAATGTTTAACTTGATCCATTCCATAATTAATTAATCTTCAGACTCATCTAAAACATGTCTGTCTATGTTCAATGAAAAAAATTAAATTGAAGGTCACTAAATCTACAAAATAAACTAAACAAAAGATTCCAAAAAAATCGTAGACACTAAAAATATGAATACCTTAAAATCCATTAAACATTTATGATCCTTATATTCTTTCAACATTAAAATCTCAAGTTGTTGAATATATTCCTTAAATCTGAACTTCTAATAATTATAGAATAATGTAAACCATCCATTCATTAACCACCTTCAAGGTCTCCAATACTATCCATAACCAAATTTTTATTTTTATGTCTACGTAAATAAAATATTTAAGTTTGTCTTTCTTAAGACACATTTTTTTAAAAAGATCAAACTACAACAGAATCACTTCTCTATATTGATAGTTCTTTTCATTACATGCTTCAAATTGTTTAAATAATTCTTTCAGTAAAATCCATATATATCTCGTTATTCTTATAATCAAATAATTATTGATAAAATACTCAAATGACATAATTCTTTAATCGAAATAAAATCATATTATTCATTACACTTCATCTTTGGTAGTAGAATAAGCATGGCCATGATCCATTTACTTCTTCTGAGAAATATTCAGTTGGGTCTAGGGAACTTCATTTCCATAATACCACATATCATTATGGTTGAAGCATTTTACATTAGAAAAAAAATTTCTTACCCTAGAAATTATTTCAAACTATATGTCTTGATTTCAAAACTCCAAACAAGGAAGTTCTTTATTTCCCCAAAATAATTTTATTTAGATCACTAAAATAAGAAATATTTAGTTAATAAAATGTTATTACTTCATCCAAGTATTAATTTTTGGTGTCATTTATGGAGAGAAATTTCCCAGGAATGCTAGTGGTACCACATGTCATCCTAAAAATTTTGAATATTTTCTCTCCAAATTCATCTTGTATAATTTTAATGGAAATTATGATTAAATTGATAGATAGTTATAAAGGTTATATTTTCAATATAAAATATTTGAGCATCTATGTGAACATATCCTTTATAAAATAATATTATTGATTTTTCAAGGAAGGTCTCAAGATTATCCTGGATACTTACAAAGATACAAAAAAATATACATATAAGTTGCTCTAAGATCTACATCTTCTGTAGCTTCTACGATATTGATGGGTACATCATATGATTTAATTAGGGTAAATAACTGAAAAATTCCCAGGTAATACCTTTCATGCCTCGAATAATATTAATGATGATAATAAATGAATTTTTTGTATAAAAACCTTGATCCTTGAAATTAATGAAGAAATGTAGTGCTGTGAGATACCTCGTACAATTTCTTTCATATAGATTGGATGTTGTTAATTTTTAAAAAATACATTGATGATGATTTTATAATTATCCATGTAATTAAATCCTATAGATGATAGATAATATTTTTTTCATGATCATTCTCTTTCCATTTCATGGATGTTCATCATATGAAAATATAATTTAATGAATACATGTTTTACTAAAATAATATACTTATAAATGAAATATAATTGAAACTAGATGTCCTTCAAGGTTCCACTTCTAAATAATGGACTATACTAGATTATCTCACTAAATCATGAGTCACAATGAATAATCTCAAACTAGAAAACCACATAACATAAATTGAAAATTTATGTGTTGAAAATCTCATAATCTTAAACATCGTTTCCTTGGGGTTGTTTGTACTTTTAAATACTATATAATGGTTTGAAAAGAGAATGTGAAATATCCTAATCATATTTCCTATGATTGTCAAACTAGGTGTACATTAATGCTTATTTTCGTTGACAATGTGTTTTTGACTTAGGCTCGATGCACCTTATCATATTTTTTTACCCCTAGGTATAGTTGTGCCTGAACCATATATACTTGTAGTATCAATATGAGGATGGATTTCTATCAAGACCCCCATAATATACACCTTACCAAAAATATAGGAGGTTATTCCATTATTATATTCAAAGTAGATATAATTGTTATGTTCCCTATACTATGATTTCAAAACTAGTTCCCAAGTTTTCTACTAAAATTACTTTGATAGAAGCTGTAAAAACCTCAAGCCTATAGCCCAAAGATGGTTTTAATTTTATTAAATTGGAATTGATTCAAGGGGCCACATCACTAAGGATTGATCATTTTAGTAGTTTTTAAGAACTATAAACAAACACAGTACCCTAATTAAATTGATCATATAACATGACAAATAAAAATAAATTTCTTCCTCATCACTTATTCAAATATTTCATCTTTAGAACTTGTGGAAGGAAAATAAATAAAAATGTTAGCATGAATGCTCAGTAAGGGTGAGGTACAAAAAGAGATAGATTTAATAAATAAGTATAGTCAATTTTGAAAGGTAAATAAAGTAAAAACATATTATAATCAATAAACTAATAATGAAAATGCATCCATAGATTTTGTCATAGTGAAAATCCCTTGGATATAATAGATTACTGGAGGAAGGAAATGAATAATTATTTACCATCATGTATCAGGAACATAAACCAAAATAAATTAAATATAATTTAATTCTATTGATAAATAATCATCTGATTCTATTAATAAAAAATATTAAGGGTTTGTCTCTATCTATTTTTTCTCATGAGACCGGTTGATGTATCGAGGGTCTATAACTGACCCCACCCATCACTAAAAGTCCAAAGAATTATTTATAAATAGATTCAATTAATGAAAAATATTACATATAAAAATATAATTATTGAGTAGAATATTCAAAAACTGATGTTGATATAGGTAAATATACTATTAAATGATACCATTGAAAAAATCTTTATGAAAATAATCATCAAACATCCCAAAGTATCCTATACCACTTTCCCACATTTAAATTATAATCCCTATGAAGTAATAACAATAATAGAAAATTAGAATATCATTAGAATAAGAATAAACATGCTTTGACATATCAAGGGAGGTATATACACCACACAAATGGAATAAGTGGTCACCAAGGCATATATCTTACAGAAGTAAAAATGAGATGAGAAAAATCATTTTTTCTTTTTAAAGAAGAGTTCTTTTGAAAAATAATTTTTATTTTCCATAAAATCAGATTGTAAACAATTATATCCTATAAAATTAAAGTTAATTAATAATGAATTATTTTTTGTCATAAATGATGTCCAACTGAAGTGGATTCATGCAAAAAGTGTTTTTAAGAATCTTTAGAAATGAGCCACTTTATTAAAATTTAATGAATATATTAAAGAGACTTTAAAATGGGAAAATGGAATAATTGTTTTTATAAAACTAGATTTGAACCACGATATCATTCCTTGTCAAAATTAGTGTTTTTATAAAAATAATGGTGGATTAAATTAGATTATAGAGTGCCCTTGAAAATTGGTGAGAAATCAGAAAGTTCACTTTAATCTAGCATTCTTATTGGGAAGAATTGAGAAGGTAATCTTATAAAACATTTATTTACCCATCAAATAAAGACAAAATGATATAGATACATGATTTTGGAAAGTATTCACATATTTTAGAAGAATCATATAAAATTAAAAATATTTACATTTGGTTTAATAGAGTGGAAGAGTAACTGGAAGGAAGAATAGATGATTGTGTGAAATCCCCTACCACTCTGTAATCAATCGAATTGTGTGAAAAAAAAATTAATAATCATTTGATTAATAATTTAATATCATTAATATAAATATAAAATTTATATTATATATCTAATGGAAGTATACATACACTACATATAGGAAATAAGTTTCAAATAATGGAAATCTCATGGAAATAAAAGTGATATGAGAAACTCCTAACCATATGTCTGAATGTGTTATTCACATGATCTTAATATTATATATAATCATATTAGATTAATTAATTAATTAATTTAGAACATTTTATACATGTATTTGATTTTTTTTAATTTTATATGTTCATTTATTAACTTTTTAATGAGTTATAAGATACAATTTTATGGTTCGGGAGCAATCATTGCCTTGTTTTTCAAGATGGGTTTACATGTATACTTGTATGGAAAATTGTAACACCCCAAGCTTCCACTGTACGTTTCCCTTTGAATAATGCAGTAGCGTGTGTTATACGAATCTTCGAGTTCTAACACACACCACAACCAATCAAACTAACTGTTATGAATAGTAATACCCACTTTTTGAAATTTTATATATTTTATCATTCAAAATTGACTTCATTTTTGGAATCATTATATCAAAATTATCCTAGGGTGAAATTTTGGTATTTTTCTGAAAACATTCAATTTTTGATGAATAGTGAAAAACACTGAGTTATAGTTTAAAACTGAATTTTTTTAATTAATTATTTATTTCATTTAAATTTATTTTCGGTCAAAATAGATACATAATACCTATATAAGTTCAATTTAATTAATTGGAGCCAGTTTATAATAATTTTAGATATATTAAAATTTTATTGAACTTTTCACCGTCTTTTACCCATCTCTATGGAGAATTTTCAAATTCACATAAAATTTAATTTTACCTCTTTTGTGAGTGGAATTTGGAAAATCCTAGAGACACAGTTAATATCAATGAGTAAAATGTTGTTCAATAAGATAAAAATAATTTTTGGTGAATAGTAGCTTTTTACTTTTATTTACCACGGTTAAAAGTAAATAGGGAAATTACAGTTAAAAATGACATTATTATTACCATAATAGATGTCCTAATTCTATTGGATAAGTATAATTCGACCAAAAAACCTTATTAATTAGATATGAACCTCTTTGGTCCACTTGGATTAGATTAGGACATTTATTATTATTTAATTCAAAGAAGAGTTAAAAGAGTTAAAATTAATGTTTAATAACTAATTTTTTTTAGTATATGGTTATACAAATAAAATTCAATTATAAATTTTAATTATAAATCTAAAAATATTTCCTACATAATGAAATTTTAATTAAAATTTTTAGACATTAAATAATTTAATTTATTTATGACATAATGGTGATGCAGTAATTACCTAATTAATGAAATATTAAAATAATTGGTATTATAAATATCTTAAGAAATGTCATTTGATACATTTTAAGAACTAAACTAATTTTATAGGTTATTATTACATATTATGGATGATTAAATGAATTAGGATTGAATTACTAGTGTAGTTATGAATTTAGCAAAAACAAAATACCAAATAGTGTCAAAATTGAGATAAAAGTGTTTCTAAATCAAATAATATATTATTAATTCATATTCAATTCATAAAAATATAAGGTTGTGGAAATAGACTTATATAATGATAGTTAAATCATTAATGGACCACTTGGGGGTCGGTTGGAAGTATATAGTAATTTTCTAAACTATATAATATAAAAATATAAAAAGACATGGTAAATGTCTGACTTTTTAACTAAGAGTCAAATATAAATGATAAGGTTAATATAGTGACCCAAACCTGTCTAAAACCTATTATTTTAGTGTTTTTAGACCCATACGCTCCTTATCCTTCAAATAATTCACTTTGGAGCCACTATAAACAGAATATGAATTTATTAAAAAATAATATTTCTAGCTTTTCCAAAGGTTCCCCTCACCCATATTATAAAATGGCACTCCCCCTTATCTCTAATTCACATCTTCAATGGATTTTTGTTCGTCCAACACATGGCCAAATATTCTCTAAACTTCCCTAATTTAAACCTAGAGCCTTAGATTGATCGGAAATCCATTATAATGAGCCCTTTTGATCAAATCATAAGTAAGAACCTGAAGAAGAGGTATTGTTTTCTCCACCCTCTTTCAAGTTCATTTCTACTTCAACCTATTCTTTATTTGTTATTTACATTCTAAAATAATAACTACATTATCTTCTATATAATGTTATGTTATTATAAATATGGTTCAACCATATTCATTATTCTATCCATCTTTTGAATGACATGTCACCATACGTACGTACGAACAACTTACCGTCTCCACGTTGTGGTGTAATTGTTATTCAATAAATTATTATTTGTAAGGGTATAATAATGATGTGTAATTCATGTAAATAATAAATATAACATGATAATGATTTTATATATATGATACAACATCCAATTACTTATTATTTTAATATCAAAAGAATGATATTGTCGCTCGTGCGTATGTACGGACTACTGTCTCCACGAACGCGATATGATTTATTCTCCATCATATCCATTCAAGACTAATTTTCATTTGATGATTAAAAATAATGTTTAAGGACTTGATATCATTCTATATACTAATAAGATACAACCTACCCATAATTAACACCTTAAATGACGATAATACTAAAATATTATTAACAAAGCAATATTAAACGATCATATATGATATAATATTTATGTATATTATTATTTTATAATATAATAAAAATTATTTAAATATTATAGAGGTGGTTAAACTACCCTCAACCATGGAAAAGTAAAAGGTAAGGGGTTTTCATCTCACTCCTTATTCCCTTGAGATTCATTCCATATTGACATTATTAACTTTTATGTGGTGTATGTACTGCCCATAATTGTATACATTGTGTAATTCACTTTAATTTATGTGTATTTACATATTCATTGTATGATACCTCTTTCATGGGGTGTATGTTTCATAAGTTAACAAGTTGGTAAGGGTTTATTTCACAATCTCTTCATTATCTGATATTGTTTATACGTAATAATCTACTGAGACCTTTTTATCATCCACATCAATGTTTCTTAAAAATGTATTTCAAATCATTCTTATTATTTTAAAGATTATGGGTTAAAGTCATATATACCCTTGTTTAAAGTTTTATAATAGGATTATAAGGGAATCTTTCTATCGTTTTCCAAACAAGGTCCTTTTAACCTTTTCTACAGAATTAAGGTAAGAATGTTTTTTAACTTATACAGCAGGTGAGGTTATTTTCCGCCGTTATAAAATTGTCGAAGATACCTTTACAAGATTATAAGATTATTTTTGAAATAAAAGGTTTTATTTTATAATTATGTGACTATTAAATGATTTCTCTAATAGTTTTTATTTCATCTATGTCAATATCCTTTGATGGATTTTAATCTTATTTGAAGTTGATTTATTATGATACAAAACATCCATATTGTATTGAAGGTTTTGTGATGTGTTTGACTAGGGATGTGTTATTTTTATACCATTCAAGGTTTATAGAGAAAGTATTGACATTTCGTATCCTAGTTTTAATACAAATGTTTTTGTTATGTTTAAACCAATTCAAATGAGGAATGCATTGGACTAAATAAGTGACTGGTGGAGCCCTCTCTAGCTCCTTGATGCATCGGTTGGTCTCATTAGACAAACTAGTATCTTGGAAAAATTCCTTGACAAAATCTTATTTGTAGTCTTGGAACAAGGCCTTGACTATGTGGTTATGATAGTCAGGCATTATGCATTCCATCATTATGAAAGTGGTTATTGATATTGCATGTGATTATTCGACTAGTAGAATATCCATGTGAGTATGTAAATGTAATTATTTCATTTTATCTATGCCATATTATTTTGAAGCTCAAATTTAAAAGTCTTTTGTTTTAGTTATACATTGTCATAAATGTTTATGTTTATTTATTAAACTTTTTGTTATATTGTTATCCCTACTGTGCATTTGAGCTCACCTCTTTCAATGTTTTAATTTTTCCCAGGATGTGAAGAAGTATTTTATGAATGACCGGTAGGGAATGTATAAAGGGATATGAAGTCAAGATGTTGTTGTATTTTTTTCACTTTATTATGTAATGTAAAACATATGAATATATTTATAGTTTCCAAGGCTAATAAACTAATCGGTTTTCCGAGACTTGATCTTTTGTGATCATTCCAATGTTATTTAATAATGCACTGACTCTAGGTAACTGGAGTCGGGGCATTATAGTTGGTATCAGAGGGAAGATTTGTACAAACCTAGGAAGCTAGATTTAGATAAACTCTGATTAGATCACATAGACCTATGATGGACTTTGAAAATTAGTATATAAGAACTTCCTAGAATTTTGGTATTGTAGTGATTTTGTGAGTTTTCCAGGAAATACATCCCTGTCTGGATACGAGCTGGTAGAGGCAGCTCTGGCACACATGTACCTAGGGGTAAAACCCGAAAACACTGCTCTGAGTTAGACTCGAACGGGAACTGGTGCACGACAACGGGCCTTGCTGCACTCTTGGTTACGACACTCTCGGGGGATATGCTTATAATAATTCTCATTTTCATTACAAACCATTATGAAGGGTTTATGAGTATATACTTCTCAAAGAAATCATTTATTTTGATTATTGATTATATCCATCAACTGTTCAATTTATGTATTATGATTCATAAACTAATCTACTGTATTCCATTGTTTAGAAATGGCTCCTAGTGGATGGAATGGAAATAGTATCAATACACACACTCCATGTAGGGATTTCCCTCTTACTCAAGATAATTATAGTGGAGCTGGTGATGCAACTGGTGTTAAGAAGCTAATCACCATATTGGGACAACTCAATCAGGTTATGAGTAATAAACATACCCATATGGAGCACTCAGATCCACAGTGTGGATTATCAATGTTAGATCGCTTCATGAGGAAACAACCACCAAAATTCAATGGGAGTACAAGTCCATTGGTAGCTGATCAATGGATAAGTTCTTTAGAAAAAATATTCTACACCATGGGGTGTAGCGAAAGTGAATAAAATTTCATGGCAGTTTACAACCTCAGTGGAGATGATAACCCATGGTGTTCATTGATACAAAACATTAAGGAAGATGATAAAGTATCTAATATGGAATGGGGGGAGTTAAATGATATATTCATAGAAAAATACTTTCCTCGTGACCATCGAGCAGAAATGGAAAGGAAATTTTTGAGTCTAAGCCAAAATGAGGATGATAATTTCACAAAGTATGAGGCTAAAATTACAAGGTTAGCTAGGTATGTTGCAGATTATGTACGTAACCCAAGAAGTAAGATTGATCATTTCTTTTATGGGTTAAAACCATTTCTCGGTTGAGAATTTGTCTCACAAACATTCTGGTTGTACGAAGATATCTTCTCATGTGATATCAAGAAAGAAAAAGAATTCTCTAATTCATTAGACTTTAAAGAAAAGGAAGAGAAGAAGTGATCTGCTTATCAATCTGGAAATGGAAATAAGGGGAAGAAGGGAAAGGTTGAATATCTATTATACAGTAAATGTGGGAAGAAACACACTGGTACATGCTTGAAAGGAATGGGAGTCTGTTACAAGTGTGCTGAAAAGGGCCACCAAGCTCGTGATTGCTTGGGGACGAATGAAGCTACCAAAGTTTAATGATATGAGTGCAGGGAGATGGGACATTATTCAAATGAATTTCCTAAGCGTCAGGGAAACGTATCTTAGAAAAGGCCAAGGGATCAAGGCCAAGCTTATGCTATCACTACTACTGATATAGAAGCTCCGAAAGACATGGTGGAAGGTAATTCAATGGTTTCCTCAAATTTATAAAATGATTTATTTGATTCTAGATCATCGCATTGTTTCATATCTTCCCAGTTTTATAAGAAAATTAGATATTTCCAATTTGATATAAAAAGGGAGTTGTCAGTCAAAACTCTTATGGGAAGTATCATTGCTACAACGTTCTGTGAATCAATTCCCATTAGAGCATATAAATGTTCTTTATCTAATGATCTCATCGTCATACCTATGATCGAGTTTGATATAATACTTGGTATGGATTGTATTTCAGACCATGATGTGAAGATTAATTTTAAGAATAAAGAGGTTACTATTTCTGATAATGTTGATAAAGAACACCTTATCTTTAGAGTAGAATCTTCACCACCTAAATCTTATCTAGATCCACCCCCAGTTGCTCAGCTAAATTCAATTATTGGGGAGGAAGAGAATGAAATGATTGTGGGTGAGGAAATAATTGTTCAAATATAGGATGCAACTATTGTGAGAGAATATGTAGTTGGGTTTCCGAATGATTTACATGTACATCCTACAGAACGAGAAATTGAGTATTCCATTGGATTAATTCCTGGTTCAAGTCCTATATCGAATACCCCTTATAGAATGGCCACATTAGAATTTTTGGAACTAAATAATCAAATAGAGGAATTTAGTAATAAAGGATTTATTCTCCCTAGTGTTTCTCCATGGGGAGCCCATGTCATTTTAGTTAAGAATAAATATGGATATATGAGGTTATGTATCGACTACAGAGAAATTAATGCTATAATAATAAAGACCATGTATCCCCTACCTCACATTAATGATTTATTTGACCAACTACATTGAGTTCAATACTTTTCAAAAAATGACCTTCGATCTGGATACCATCAGTTGTGTGTGAAGAAGGAAGACATTCCAGATAAAACATTTCGAACCAGGTATGGGCATTACGAGTTTATAGTAATTCCTTTTGGGCTGACTAATGCACCCTCTATTTTCATGGATCTAATGAACAGAGTTTTCATGTATTATCTTGATGAATTTTTAGTTTTATTTATTGATAATATCTTGATATACTCCGAAAGCTACAAATATAATGAAAATCATTTATGCATTATCTTGAAGACTCTTAGAAGACATGAATTATATGGGATGATTAGTAAGTGTGATTTCTAGATTCAGGACATTTCTTTTCTAGGACATATTGTCTCTAAGGATGGAATCTCCATTGATCCTTTTAATAAAAGAGCAATCCATGAATGGCCATCACCGATGAGTATAACTGAGGTATGCAGTTTTATTGGTTTAGTAGGTTATTATCGATGTTTCGTCTAGAATTTTGACTAGTTGGATAACCAATTAACAAATATCACACGAACATGGGATAAATTTGATTGGACAAAAGAGTGTGAATAATGTTTTAATGAAATGAATAGAATATTAGTCAATTCTTCTATATTGACTCTACCATCAGGGAATGATGGTTTTGTAATTTATGGTGATGCTTCAAATAAAGAACTTGGTTGTGTCCTTATTGAGAATGATAGGGTTATTTCCTGTGAATCACGACAGCTGAAAATTCATGAGAAAAAACTATCCTACTCATGATATTGAGTTATCAGCTGTAATCTTTGCTCTGAAGATTTGGAGGATCTATCTCTATGGTGAAAAATGTGATATTTATACTGATCACAATAGCTTGAAGTTTATTTTCTCACAGAAATAACTCAACATGAGGAAATGGTGATGGCTTAAACTACTCAGGGATTATGATTGCACAATACACTACCACTCAGGGAAGGCAAATAAGGTGGAAGTTTCTTTGAGAAGAAAAGATCATGGAGTTTTAAAAAAGATGATAATTAGAAGATATCCTATTTTCATGGATCTAGTGATGATGGAAATAGGAATTACCATAGAATGTGAAACATCGATACTCTTTCAAATGGTTTCAATACCATCATTGCTAGAAAGGATTAAGAGCTATTAGACCGATGATTAAGAGTTTCAAAAGAAGATTAAATCTGCAAATGATGGTAGATTGAATGACTTTGTGTATGAAGATGGAATTTTTATATTTGGGAAGAGACTTGTTGTTCCCGATATACATGATCTAAAAAGGGAATTGTTGTATGATTCTCATAGTTCCAATTTCTCTATATAACCTGGGAGCACCAAAATGTATAGTGATATAAAGAAACATTATTGTTGGGAAAACATGAAGAGGGAGATTAATGATTTTTTGTCAAGATGTATGGTTTGTCAATAAGTGAAAGCTGGAAGGCAACAGCCTGGTGGAGTATTGCATCCTCTTCCCATACCTGAGTGGAAATGGGATAATATCATGATACAATTTGTCATGGGACTACCGAAAACTCCTAGAAGGAATGATGAAATATGCGTCATTGTTGATCATCTTAACAAGTCAGCATATTTTCTTGATATAAGGGAATGTTTACCACTTGAACGTCTAGAAAGACTATATATTAATAAAGTTTTGAGAATTCATTGTGTACCCCTATCAATTGTTTTTGATCGTGATGCACATTTTACATCAAGATTCCAGGAGAGTCTTCAGAGGGCCTTGGATACTAAACATCATTTGAGCACTACTTACCACCCCCAAACTGATGGACAATCAGAACGAACTATTCAATCCTTAGAATACTTTTTGATATCTTGCTCACTTGACTTTCAAGGTATGTGTGATCAGTATTTACCTTTGGTGTAATTTTCCTATAACAATAAATTCCATTCAAGTATTCGGATGGAACCATATAAAGCATTATATGGAAAGAGATGTCTCACACCAACCTGTTTGGATGGTGTTGATGAAATAAAACTTTTAGGATGAGAACTGGTGGTGGAAACGATGGAAAAGGTGAAGGAAATCCCAAACCACATCAGAGCAGCTCAAAGTAGGCAGAAGAGCTATGCCGATAACCGAAGGAAGGATTTGGAATTTCAAGTAAGAGAACATGTTTTAATTAAGGTATCTCCATGGAAGGGAGTGATACATTTTGGTAAGAAAGGTAAATTGAGTCCTAGGTACATCAGACCTTTTGAAATTCTAAAACAAATTGGGGTTGTATCTTACCGTCAGGCAATGCTTCCAAGTCTCTCCAAAGTTCATGATGTGTTTCACGTATCACTATTAAGAAAATACATGGCTGACCCAATGCATTGACTCACCTATGATGAATTATAACTATAACCTGATATGTATTATTGCGAAGAGCCCATCAGTATTCTTGATACTAGAAAACAAGTGGTGAGAAATCAGACGACTCCTCTGGTAAAAGTTTTATGGAGAAACCATAGGATGGAAGAGGCAACGTGGGAACTCGAGGAACCTTTTCTGAAGAACCACCTGATTCTTTTTATGCAGTAATATCCTAGAAATTTTGAGGATGAAATTAGTTGAAGGAGGGGAGAATTTAAGACCCCAAGGTTCCACGGTACGTTTTCCTTTGAATAATGCAGTAGCGTGTGATGTACGCAACATCGAGTTCTAACACACACCACAACCAATCAAACTACTAGTTATAAATGGTAATACCCACTTTTTAAAATTTTATAAATTTTATCATTCAGAATGAACTTCATTTTTGGATTCGGAGTATCGAAATTGGCCTAGGGTGAAATTTTGGTATTTTTCTGAAAACTTTCAATTTTTGATGAATAGTGAAAAACACTAGGTTATAGTTTAAAACCAAATTTTTATTTACATTTTTATTTATTTTATTTAAATATATTTAAATTTATTTTAGGTAAAAATAGATACATAATTCCCATATAATTTCAATGTAATTCATTGATGTGAGTTTATAAGAATTTTAGATATATGAAAAGTTTATTGAACTTTTCACCGTCTTTTACCCATCTCATAGGATAATTTTCATATTCACATATAACTTAATTTTACCAATTCAATGAGTGGAATTTTGAAAATCCAAGATACACTATTAATATCAAGGATTAATATGTGGTTTAATAAAATAAAAATTTTTTTTGTGAATAGTAACTTTTTACTTTTAATTACCACGGTTAAATGTAAATAGGGTAATTAAGGGTAAAAATGATAATGTTATTTCCGTAACACATTTTCTAATTCTACTGGATAAGTATAATTCGGCGAAAAACATCCTTAGGAATAAAATATTAACCTCTTTGGTCCACTTGGATTAGATTAGTTCATTTATTATTATTTAATTCAAAGAAGAGTTAAAAGAGTTAAAATCAAAGTATAATAACTAAAACATTTTTAATATAGGGTTATACATAAGATAAATACGATTATAAATATTCATTAGAAATATACAAAGATTTAATACATAATGATATTTTATTAAACATTTTTATACATTGAATATTTTAATTTATTTATGACACAATGGTGATGCAGTAATTACCTAATTAATGAAATATGAAAATAATTGATATTATAAATACCCACATTAATTTAATTTGAGAAATTTTTAAAAATAAACTAATTTTATAAGTTAATATTAAATATTTGGGTTTATTAGACAAATTAGGTTTGATGTAATAATGTTGTTATGAATTTAGCAAAAACAAAATACCAAACAGTGTCAAAATTGACATAAAAGAGTTTTAAAAAAATTATTATATTATTAATTGATATAAAATTCATAAAAATCTATGGTTTGGCCAAGAGACTTATATAATGATAGGTGTATCATTAATGGACCACTTTTGGGCCTCTTTGAAGTATATAGTACATTTCTCAACTATATTATATAAAAATACAAGAGACAGGGTAAATGTCAAAATATTTAACTAAAAGTTAAATATAAATTATAAGATTCATATAGTGACCCAAACCTATCTAAAACCAATTGGTTGAGTGGTTTTCGACCCATCCCCACCTTATAATTTAAATAATACACTTTAGAGCCATTAGAAACCGAATATGAATTTATTATAAAATAATATTTCTAGATTTTCCAAAGATCCAGTCACCACTCTTATAAAAGGGCACTCCACCTTATCTCTAATTAAAATCTTCAAAGCCTTTTGGATCGGAAAATCCCATAAACAATATTCTCTCAACTTCTCTCACTTCAACCTATAGGCCTTAGTTTGATCATAAATCTATCATAAGGAGTTCGTTTGATCAAATCAAAAGGAAGAACCTGAAGAAGAGGTATTGTTTTCACCACCCTCTTTCAAGTTCATTTCTTCTTCAACTTCTTCATTCATTGTTATTTCCATTCTAAAATAATAATTCTAGTATCTTCTATATACTATGATGTTATTAAAAATATGGTACAACCATATTCATTATTCTATCCATCCTTTTAATGACATTTCACCATACATGCATACGTACGTCTTACCGTCTCCATGTCGTGGTGTAATAGTTATTCAATAAATTATTATTTGCATGGGTATAATAATGATGTGTAATTCATGTAAATAATAAATATAACAGGATAATGATTCTGTATATATGACACACCGTCCAATTACATTTTATTTTAATATCAGAAAAATGATATTTTCACTTGTGCATACGTACGGACTACCGTCTCCATGAACGTGATAAGCTCCATTCACCATCATATCCATTCAACACTAATTTCCATTTGATGACTAAATATAATGTTTATGTACTTGAAATCATTATGGATATGAATAAGATACAAACTATCCATAATAAACACAGCTTATGTAACAATACATATAAAATAAAACGAGTAAATTAACACTCGAAATGACGATAATACTAAAATATTATAAACAAAGAAATATTAAAAGATCATATATGATATCATATTTATGTATATGAATCTTTAATAATTTAATAACAATGATTTAACTATTATACATGAGTTTAACATACCCTAGAACAAGGAAATTTACAAGGTAAGGGGTTTTAATCTCACTCCTTATTCCCGTGAGATTCGTGCCATACTCCCACTATTACCTTTTGTGTGAGGTATGTACTGCCCATAATTGTATCCTTTGTGTAAAAACTTTAATTTTTGTGTATATACATATAAATTTTATGATACCTCTTTCATGGGGTGTATGTTTCGTATATTACCAAGTTGGTAAGGGTTTATTTCACAATCTCTTCATTATCCGAGGTTGTTTATTCGTAATAATATACTGTGACCTCTTTATCATCCACATCCATGATTCTTAAAAATATATTTCAAATTATTTTTACTATTTTAAAGACTATAGGATAATGTAATTTATATCCTTGTTTGAATTTTTATAATAAGTTTATAAATAAATCATTCGGTCTTTTTCCAAACAAGGTCCTTTTAACCTTTTCGACAGAATTAAGGTAAGAATGTTTTTTAACTTATATGGAAGGTGCGGCTATTTTCCACCATTATAAAACCATAGAAGCTTCCCTTACAAGCTTATAAGAATATTTAGAATGTAATTGTTTTATTTTATAATTATTTTACTTTTCAATGATTTCTCAAATAGTTTTGATTTCATCTATGTCATCATCCATTGATGGATTTTAAGATTATTTGAAGTTGATTTATTATGATACAAAACATCCTTATTATATTGAAGGTTTTGCGACATGTTTGACTGTGGATGTGTTATTTTTATACCATTCATTATATATAGAGAAAGTATTGACATTTCGTATTCTAGTTTTTAAATGATTTTTTATGTTATGGTAAAACCTATTCATATGAGAAATGCACTGGACTTAATAAGTGATGGGTGGAGCCCACTATAGCTCCTTGATGCATCGGTAG
The DNA here is from genome assembly GCA_963277665.1 of Viscum album. Taxonomy (NCBI): domain Eukaryota; kingdom Viridiplantae; phylum Streptophyta; class Magnoliopsida; order Santalales; family Viscaceae; genus Viscum; species Viscum album. Next base: position 1,718,730,754 of record OY728140.1, on the reverse strand, counting down.
GTCTCATGAGACAAACTAGTGTCTTGGAATAAGACCTTGACAAAATCTTATTTGTAGTCTTGGAACAACGCCTTCACTATGTGGTTATGATAGTCTGGAATTATGCATTCCATCATTATGAATGTGGTTATTGATATTGCATATGATTATTCGACTAGTAGAATATCCATGTGAATAAGTAAATGGTATTATTTCAATTTATTTTTTCCATATTATGCTGAAGTTCAAATTTAGAAGGATTTTTTTTAGTTATTCATTGCCTTAAATGTTTATGATTATTTATGAAATTTTCCGCTATATTTTTATCCTTATTGAGCATCTGAGCTCACCCATTCAATGTTTTAATTTTTCCCAGGATGTGAAGAAGTATTTTATGAATAACCTGTAGGGAATTTATGAAGGGATATGAAGACATGATGTTTTTTTATATTTTTTCATTTTATGATGCAATACAAGAATTATTAATATATCTAGTGTTTCCAAAGATAGTAAACTAATCGGTCTTTCGAGACTTGATCTTTTGTGATCATGCCAATGTTATGTAATAAGGAACCGACTCTGGGTAACTGGTGTCGGGGCCTTACAAAAATCATGTAAAATTCAAGTATTTTTCAATAATTTAAATTATTGTGTTACTTATTATATTCCTGAATATTAAATTTTTATATACGTCATTCAGTTATATGGTATTAGGATTAATCAATTGATAAAATTTTAGTGATAATCATTTACATTATTTTGGAATTTTTTCAATCTTCATTAACTAGTTTTGTTTTATGAAATCATATTATTTATATATAATGGATAAAGAATATAAAAAAGACATAATAAATATAATATACAATTTTATTAACAGTAAAAATGGATTTATGACAATCCTTGAAGGCATAATTGAAAAATTAAGACTCATCATCCACAAAGGTGACAAAACGACACTTCATGGAAAATGTTTTCATTTTTAGAATAAAAGGGGAATAGAATGGGTTTGATGATTGATTTTAATTAAAAATAATAACATTTCTATATATATAAGATATTTGAGATATAATGTTACTTTGTACATAATAGTTATATATATAATAAATAGAAAAAAAATTAATAGAAATTGAAAGAGAAGGAGAAGTGATTTACCTATTAAAATTTTCTCCTTGAGAACCTTTTTAATGGAATCGGTAGTGGTGTCTTTGTGAGAAAAAAGACAAGAATGTGGTCGATATGATTGGGAGAGGAGATGTAAATAATATAAGAAAAATGAGAAGATTTTATGTGTCAGGATAAGCAGAGGTGAGGGGTGTAATTTATTTTGGAAGAGAGGGGTGTTTTTTGAATATTTTATATTTTTTTCGTTTTTGGATCAAGATAAGAAATAGTGATGATTATTGTGACAACATAAAGTAATCGCTTCATGTGAGTTCGATCCAATGGTTCTTAAATCATCTACGACTCAAAGAATAGTGTATTTAACCTATAATGTATATATACCATAAAGTATCTTATTTTAATATTCACCAAAAAAAGTAATTTAAAAAAATCCCAAAAATTCACCCAAACCATTTTTGTGAAGTTAAGAATTAATAAATAAATCATATAACGTTAAAATATACTTCTAAATTAGAGAGATATATTTTTGAATAAAAATTATCAATTAGTCGAAAAAATTCAAATTTTAAAATTATAACTGATTTTCTAACACTATGAAAAATTAATTATAGTCTCATTAAATTATAATATAATAATAAGCCAACAAAATATTAATTTATGATTCTATTTTATAAAAATAATTGTTCTTTTCAATCAATATATTATTTATAATATTTTAAATATAAATTTATGTTTTATAAATATGACAACACTTAATTTATCATTTTTGAAATATTTGTTTACATATACTATGATATAATTATAAAATGCCAAAACTATATTTATTATTTCATATATGAAGTTACTATTCCATTGGAATAATCACTTTTACAAAGGGTTTCATTACTAATCCAAAGGTAAAGTTTCTATTTCAATTTTATAGGTTGGATATTTTTTAAAAAAGCCTCTCATTTCATTAATTGTTAATTGTAGAGTTTATTTTGTCTTCTCTATGTGATTTTATATGATTTATACAATATAAAATAATTTTCTATGAAATTTAAGATATCTAATGGATTGAATTTATTTTACAGGATACATACCAAAAAATACTTCGGGTGTTATAAGATAATTCTCCTAATATGGGAATTCTAAATTTTAAATTAAAAAATCCTTATTTATTAAAAATAAGTGTGCATTGAAAATGCATAGTAAAATTTATGACAATTAAAAATATATATTATAATTTATATTTAAATAAGAGTTTTTTTTCATACTTTTTCATTAAAATAAATATTCTTCTTAATATCTTTGTTTTTTATAAATATTTAAATCTATTCTAAAAAAAATTCTATCCAAAAAATCCATTTATCAAATTCCATCTCAATTTTATTAATAAAAAATATTAGTTAAAATGAATTGATGGAATAAAAATTTTATTTATATAATGGAATTACACTTTAAGTAACTATATCCTCAACACAGAATCTCTTATAACACACGCATAAAAGCTAATTATAAGATATGTGATGGTAATATATTCATGGAGCGACTCGATTAACATCGCCTCAGTGGTAATTTACACTAACTTGAACTTCTCTCGTAGAATATTTTTATCAACCCTTACTTTTTTAATTTTCGCTTGGGATTGATCATGTGTATACCAAAGTGATGAAGCCTCCCTCCAATGTTTTGATAGATGGGTTTCAAACGACATGAATCTACTAGCTTAGGCCATCAACTCTTCTTTCCGTATCAATTATCATTTGTCGAAATTTAGTTATAAACACTAATTATAATGTAAAAATTATCATAAATATTATAGTTCCCAATGGTCATATTGACAAATGATCATTTAAAAGATGAATCCATATGGTCACATTTCCATTTATATTTACTTATTTATTAAATACATATGATTTTGTTCAATAATAATATAATATAAGACACATTTTTTGGAATATATATCATTTAAAAATTTGGGGTCATTACAATAATTTTCATAGAAAATTATAGAAAATTACTTCTAGTAAATTTGTTTTCCTTTTACAATAACTTATCTCTGATTTATAAATCCCTGACACCAAAACAAAGAAGGTCAATGTAATTTTGAACTTAGTTCACATGGTTTCCTTATGATCTATATAATCTTTATTTTAGGAATCACCTTAAAGTATAATCGTCAAAAACAAAAACATCATGATAAAATTCATAACTCTTAAATTATATTCTATATATTAATATTCAATGTTTTTTAAACCTTACCTTTGATACCAAATGATAGGCCTTAGACCTATGCCCTCATATCTACTTCCATTATTGTTTAAAATTATTTTTATAAATAAATTTTTTAACATCACTAGAAAAATATATATTATGAATTCCATTTATGTTTAGATTTATTATGGATTTGAAAAAAAAACATAAACAGAAAACATCTCACTTGAATATAAATTTCATCATTAAAATCTAAAATCTTCTATGAAAACACCACCTTTGCTCCATATAATCTTCATAATCAACACCATCCCTCTAATTCACTCTTACTCAATTAAACACTCTATGAAATAAACTTTAAACTTGGGGAGACCAAATTTATCAACAAGTGCTTTAAAAAATTATGTACCTATTTGTATAAAAATATCAAAAAACTTTCTTTGAAAAAAAAATTGTTTCAAATTAAAAAACATGATTAAAATAAAACATTATATAACATTATCATTTCCCATTAAAAATACATAAATATTTTTCGAAAAATGAAATTAAAATTTATGAGCATATTGTTCTGGAATATAATTTTAAATTTTAAAACCAACTTTCTTAAAACCAAGGCTTGAAATAAAACAAATAAATATCTTAAAAATGGGAAATTAATAAAAATAATAATAATTACTGTTATTACTTAAAATAACCCAATGATTGTTTTCAAAAAAAGAACACCTTGCAAAATTAGAAAAAAAAATGTGATGAAACATTGAAAAACGAAGGATTTATATGTCCTTCCATTCTTATAAGTTTGAATTAACTCACAAAATTCTCATCATTTTAACAAAGTCCAATGTGAAAAATTTTCAAAAATATTTTGCAGCATTCCATTTCAGACTGCAGTTTTTTAATCATACTTTTGAAACCACAACAATGAATACAAACATAGACACAGACACTCATATTTATATATATATATATAGGTGTGCATATAACTCCATATATATAATCATACGTATTTGATCACTAAATAAGTAGAAACCAATACCCATGATAATAATACTTTATAAAACCTAAAAATATTCAAATAAAAACAATTAATGCATGAATATATAATAATCAATATATAGGAAAAATTCTATGATAATTAAATAAGATGATTATTAAATGAAATGATAAATTTAAATCTACTGAGAAACTTATTTTTATATACTCTCTCATAACCTGAATAATAAAAACATTAAATAATAAATTTTATTAATTTATCCTTTATAAAATGATAAAAACATTTCTGACATAAAATAACAAAATGAATAATTTAATAAAAATATAATATTTTAAAATGTAACCCCATTTACACAAAAATAAAACATAATTATTTTATATAAATTTAAAAGATTTAATATATAAAATAACAATTTGAACCCCTTAAAATTTATAGTGTTTTATTGATAGATTTATTTAATCAAGGATTTTCGAATTATTTCACATGAAATGATAAATCTAAAACTTTATCCCCCTTTAAAGATGTTTTATTATTTATATTAGAAATTGAAATTTATTTTAAAAATACAATGAGGTTTAATAAGGACGCTTAAAATAAAAATTAAGACATTTTTTTCGCGTACATTAAATGAAAAGAAACATTTGGATAAAATTATATTTTTGAAAATATAATAATTCCACCTTAAAAATTAAAATAAATCTTTGATTAAAACTATTTAATACATAAAAATTATAATTTTAAAATAAAAGTTCTCTTTACAAATAATTTTGAAAAAAGATATTTATTTGAAATTAGATTTACATAAAATGATAATTTAAAAACGAAAACTAACATTGATTCTTAAAAACATGATACCTTTATATAGTAAGTTTGAAATTTTTTTTCTAAAAGTATGTTTAATAAAAAATTAGGCTTGATACATTTTAAATAGAATATTTAAAAAATAAATTCCTTTACCTAATTTTATAATCGTGCCACTCTTAATTTTACTTTTGAAAAACTCTCTTCATTGTAAGACTCCCTTCTTCTTGAAATATCTAAAATCTCAATTCATAATTTTCACACGCTCTCAAACTAGAGAAATCATGAAATTTTTATGATGGATGATTATATATAATAAACACATGAGGGATCAATATGTAATCAATTCTCATACATGGGTGTTAGACATATATTATACACACTGATATATATATATATACACTAGGTATTCGGATAGCAGAAGCCTCATGAAGTGACCTCACTGTAGGGACAACTTCATATGTTTCCCTCCAGTATGCTAAATACTTGTTTGTGTAGAAATATCTCACAATAATTTCAACCACACATGAACCATGTCATTTAAGCTCACTACCTGATGTCCTCGTAACTCTATTAACCGCAAATTAATGGTATTCCTAGAATCAGATGAGTCTACAATATCCAAATTTGAACCAATACCCTATATAGCCTCACCACCATCCTCTCTTAGCCACCTCCATGACACCATGTTGTAATATATCTACTACCATTACATATTAAGCCTGATTTTATTTTCACATTGCATCAATGTCACTACCACCAATGTACTTAGGGTCATGATTCCTCACTGTAAAAACCCTCGATTTTATGACCACCCTAAGTTCATGTCTTTATAATTTTTTTCTATATTCTCATTTGTTATCATTATAATATATTTCATATATATATATATATATTATCCTTATTTTAATATATATATATATATATATATATATATATTCTTTTATTCTTTATTATTTATTTTATTTTTGTTAAAACCTACCCATAAATACAATCATAAATATTATTCACGTATAATAATTTATATACTATAAATATCATTTAATTATTAAATTAAACTATCATCAATAAAAATTTATTAAACTATTATAAAAAATTATATTTTTTTTACAATTTAACAGTATTTATACTATAATAATTATATTTATAACTTAATGTCATTTTGTCATACCTATCAGTTACTATGTTTCATCAACATATGTTAAACAATTTCCATTTTATAAAAAATTAATTTGGCCACAATATAACACACATATCCACCTGATAAAAGTTACAATTTTAAATGTTATAATATTAAATATAGCCCTATTCATAATATAAATCTAATCAAATATTTTCGTTGAAATTAAATAAATGATGTTAAAGTGGTATTTTTTTATAAATTGAATATTTGAAATTTAATTATTCATTAAAACATTTAATTTTCTGATATCTATTCCATTTATATACTATTTTAGAATTATAAATTTTTTGTTCATTATTAAGACTAATATATGTTTTGTGCATGGAATATATATATTTTTAAGTATAACAATTATATTGTTTCCTAAATTTTAAAATTTAATATATATATATATATATATTAGAAAACCTGAGTCATTATAAGTCTTTCACTAGTCTAGAGTTCAATATAGGTCTAGAATTTATCTTTCTAGGAACCATAGAGGTTAGGTTTCATGAATGAATCAACATAAAAATGGCATAAATTGATAAAATAATTGATAGGTTATTTCTATAAATATCAACTAATCCATTCATTGTAATGAACAATAAAAATTTTGTGAGGGGATAAATTCATAGTATTCATATAAGTCAGCAGCGAGAAGAAACTTAATTAAACTATACATGAATGAACACACTTGGGAAATGAAATTTCATCAAATGGTTTTTCCGCTAACATACTTGGGTAGAGACTGTTATAAAAAAGAAGTTTTGTAAAACATACCTAATCAGACATACCAAAGCTAGGATAGTTCCCTGAGTGGGGTTTGAGTGAAGACAGTAGTGTAGAGATACTTTCATGACTAGGGTTTATCAAAGAATAATAATAAAATATAGTTCCATGATCATTACATGGATGTTACATACCTGAGTGAAGATAGAAATTTGAGAAAAATAGGATTGTTTAAACCATTCATAAAAAATGTTACAAGATCGATGACTATATAAGAGTTCTGTGAAAGGCATTATTTGTAAAAACATTATTATTGATTATTCCAATGATTGATAATTTAAGTAAATCATTATATTCTATAATTCATGATGAAAGAACCCCTACACAATCTTATTGATATAAAATAAAACATTATGTCCATAAACTGAGGATACATCCATCTGAAGTAGTTCATGATACAGGAATCAATGGAAGCGTTTTTAGGGTGGCATTATGATATTCCATAAAACAATTATAAATAAAATTATAATAACATGATGCTAATATGGCTAAAAAATTATAACAACCATACTATTAAATATTATTTAATTATTGTACACTAACACACTATTGTGTGTATGTTCTAATTGTTCAATGTATAATGAAAATAGGGGTGAATTTCCTTTTTAAAATAATGGAACTAAATAAATAGAATAACATTAGTAATAAATATTAATTAATATACTTAGTAGATGTTTTTATTTTATAAAGTAACCAAAAATAAATAATTTAATAGATATCAAAATTCAATTAATTAAGTGTATTGAATATAAAAATGAATTTATCCAATTAATCAATAACATTGATTGTATAAGCATGATGATAAAACAAAGGCATATGGATGTAATTGGTTTAAAAAAAATTTAATTAAAAAAGTGATATAGAAATAAAATAGTAGACAATATTTGGTAAAGTGTTTTTGTAATAACTTGTTGTGAGCCTCTATATCTCCTCCCTTACAGTTGAGAGGTGTACATTATTTCACCCATGATTTTAATGAAGTTGATGTTACGAAATCCTCCATTTCATTTTCAAATATGTGAAAAGAGACTCTCTAATATTATATAAATAGTTTTAATAATCCATTAATTAATATACCTATTTTTTTATTTTTAATAACCCATCCCCCTTGCATTCGAAAATTTGTTGTAACAAAACCATTATAGAAGAAAATGAGGTGAAGAGAGATTTTATTATAGAAAATCTAATACAACTCCACTCCCTTATCACTCAATTTGGATAATAAAATTTTATATGAGAGGTATATAGGTAACATAATAAGAGCATAAGAGATTTAAAAATGAAATTGAATCTTGGTAGGCCGCTATGAGATAGAGATAATTTTTCATCGACACTTCACAATTGTATGTATTGTAAGTTTTATTTTATATTCCAAGATATAAAAGAGTCAAATTAATAGCATCCAATTAGACCAGGAATATTTTGAAATTTTAACATATTTGTAAGATATTTCACAATGGGTTAATAGATAATCAGTCCACTAAAATTGATAATTTTGACATGTATATTATCTTCCCATGTGTAACACCCCGAGCTTCCACGATATGCTTCTCATTCAATAATACAATAGCTTGCATTGTACGCAACTTCGAGTTCTAAAACACCGCGACTAATCAAAGTAGCCGTTATGAATAGTAATAACCACTTTTTAAAATTGTATAAATTTTATATTTCAAAATGGACTTCATTTTTGGATTCAGAATATCGAAATTAGCCTATTTTTGGTATTTTTCTGAGAACATCTAATTTTTTATGAATAGTGAAAAATACTTAAAACAACTTTTTTAATCAAAATCATTTATTGTGATAAATTATACTATTCAGTGGTTTTAAAGTATAATTAGAGTATATTTTTACCATTTTATCCAATGGTGGTCATTAGAATTAATTTAACATTGAAAATGGACATAAACAATTGCCAATCTTTTGATATAAATTATTTCTTAAAAAACACGCTATTTGTTCTGACAGCGGGAATTAATTATAAAATTAATTAATGCAACATATATGTTTGGAATTTTTTAAAATATACATCATTTTTGAATTCGGAATATCAATTATAGCTTAGGGTGAAATTTTGGCATTATTCTGAAAAACTTCAATTTTTGATGAATAGTGAAACCACTAAGTGGTAGTTAAATAACTAATTTTTCATTTAAATGAAATATTACCACTTCTGTGATTTGATTTTCAAAAATCCGACATACATGGTTTTCATTAAGAAGTAAAATGTGGTTCAATGAGATCAAAATATTTTTTGGTGAATAGTAACTTTTAAGTTCTTAATCGCGATTAGAGGTAATTAGTGTAGTTTAAGGTAAAATTAATGTTTTAATAATATGAGATGAGCTTGAAACTTGTCCTACTCCTATTGGATGAGTCATGGCCGACCAAGACAATCCATGGGTCAACTTGGGGACCCCATGGAGCCACTTTGGTTGGAAAATGACATTAATATATATATATTTAATGTTAATATTAAATTGACACAAACATGAGTTGTTTTACTAAAACAGTTTTTAAGTGGGGTTACAAAAGTCCAAATTTAGATTATAAATATTAATTAGAAAGCTAAAAATCTTTCCTACATCATAGTTTTTTTTATAATTTTTAGAAATTAAATAAATTAAATTATTTATGACATCATGATAATGTAGCGATGACCTCATTATTTAACGATTTAAATAAAATGGGCAGATAATGCAAAATCCAAGCCTTAAACTTGTCCAAAGCCTATTGGATGAGGAGATTTCGAACCCTTATCACCTTAGCCTCGAATTATATAAGTGTGGGACCTCTAAAATCCGAAACACATTTTATAATAAAGTGACTTTTCTTTACTTTCCAAGAGTGCCCCTCCTCTCCACTTATAAAAGGCCCCCACCTCTCCCACCTCATTTACACTTTCAAGCCATTTGGCTCGGCAAACCTCTGCCCAAATACTCTCCCAACTTCCCCCTATTACTCCTAGAAGCCTCACTTTGGGCAGAACTCTTCCCAAGGAAGCCTTTTGCTCAAATCAAAAAGAGTTACCCGATTTTGAGGTAATGTCTTTTCTAATGTTGTTTTGTTTTATTTTTCTTCTCCAACCCCCTAAACTCTTTTTATTCATTTCTTTTGTAACAACACCAGTATCCTCAATATACTAGGATGTTGTTATAAGAAGTATTCGAGCTACACTTACACACACCTACATCTAATGTTTAAAGAACATACGGTTTCTGTGGATGGCGAATTTCTGCCTCACGAAACGATGATTGTTCAACACTCATATAACACCTTCAAAGGTGGCCATTAAGATGTCACTATTTTTATATATGATATATAATATGTTTATGTTTTACTTATGCTTCTGTATTTCTCATTTATGGCATACTTTATGATTTCCGTTATGGGTAAAACACGATAATTTCATTTTAGGAAGTGCGGACTACCGCCCCCTCATAGTGATTTGAATCGTTAATGCCATATGTGGGATGTATAAAGGATAGAGTAAATGGTATTATACACTATATTATACTGGAATTATATTATACATTTATATAATTATGATTTAGTTCCATTAAATATGAAATTGAAATGAAAGTAGCGTTCATGCGTACGTACGGCTTACCGTCCCCATGAACTGTGCATTTCATTTCTTACCTCTAAATGTTACGTGACATTATGAATGAATGTATATACTGTATATATATGATATATATGATATCTACATCATGAATATAATTCTGGATATAATGGATATTTCACCACATGAACAACTTGTAATTATAAGAAGTTTATTTTTGACTCAAGTACCAAAGATCGACAAAACGACCGTTATTAACTTAAATAATTAAATAATGTTCATAAAATTGTAATAAGTGATATAAAAAGGATAATGAAATTGAAAATGGTTCTTAATAAGGTAGATATTAACTCTAGTTTATTATTCATGAGGTTAAAGAACGGTTGAGTCAAGTCGGACACAAGGTAAGGGAACTTCTTAACCCAACTTCCATTCTTTGGGTTAATCTCCTACTTTCAAATTATGTCATGATATTATTATGTCTTATTTTGTATTGTTTATGTGTACCTATAGTGAATACACATAATAGATCTATTTTATTTTAAAAATGATCTTTTTAAGGACTTCGTCTCAATCTCCTTTCATTGAGACATATTTGGTTTTATACACAACTTCCTTTTATACGGTGTATGAACACCTTTGACTTTTACGTTTATGCAAAAGGAATCTTTTCTATATGAAGCATTTTAATAAATGACAAAAAGGGAATGTTTTTCCTTCCGTACATATGCGGCGACAACGACTTCTCCGCCGCCATGACCATTATTTGAGTTTCGACATCCTCTTCAAGCCATAAATTTTTTAATGAAAAATAAATACCATGTTATACTTTTATTTTATTTTGGTATTGAAAATGGTTTTGAAAGCATTTTTATTATATCAATGTGTTGTATTGATATCTTGTGATTGAAATGTGGAAATGTTATGTTTCCTTTATCCATCTTTTATGTGATACGATTATGTTATGGTTTATGTTATGTTTAAACCTATTCATATGAGGAATGTATTGGACTTAATAAGTGACGGGTGGAGCCCGCTATAGCTCCTCGATGCATCGGTAGGTCTCATGAGACAACTAGATGTGGAATTGGCCGAGGCCCTTTCCCAAGTTGGTTTATGGTTTTGGCCGAGGCCTTAATCATTTTAGACGTCTTGGCCGAGGCCTTGACAAAATGTTTCAGAATGTCCGGCATTATACATTCCCTCATTATGAAAGTGGTTATTGATCTTTCATGTGATTATTCGTCTAGAAGAATATCCATGTGAGTAAGTAAGTGGCATTATCTCATTTTACTTTTTCCATATTATGCTGAAGTTCAAGTTTAATAAGGCTTTTGTTTAGTTATACATTGCCTTAAATGTTTATGTTTATTCATGAAAGCTTCCGCAATATTGTTAACCTTACTGAGCATCTGAGCTCACCCCTTTCAATGTTTTAATATTTTACAGGATGTGAAGAAGTATTTTATGAATGACCTGCAGGGATTGTCAGAAGAGGATATGAGAGTGGACTATGGAGACTTTGTTAATGTAGTTTTTCACTTTATGATGTAATGTAACATTTACGAATGTATCTAGTGTTTCCAAGGCTACTAAACTAATCGGTCTTTCGAGACTTGATCTTTTGTGATCATGCCAATGTTACAAAGTAATGCACCGAATCTGGGTAGCTGGGGTCGGGGCGTTACAGTTGGTATCAGAGGCAGTTTAGTACTAACTTTGGATGCTAGATTTAGATAAACTATGATTAGAGCACATTGCCCGAAGATAGACTTTGAGGATTAGTATAGAAGAACTTCCTAGAATTTTGGTATTGTAGAGATGTTGTGAGTTTTCCGAGCAATACATCCCTGTCTGGATACGAGCAGGTAGAGGCGGCTCTGGCACAGATGTACCTAGGGGTAAAACCCGAAAACACCGCTTTGAGCTAGACTCGAACGGGAACTGGTGCACGACAATGGGCCTTGCTGCACTCTTGGTTACGACACTCCCGGGGGATATGCTTAGGATAATTCTCATTTTCTTTACAAACCACTATGTAGGGTTTATGAGTATATACTTCCTCAAAGAAAACATTCTTATGATTATGGATCATATCCATAAACCGTTCAATTTACTTTAAGTATTTTAAAAGTTTGTAATTATTCATTGTAATTCATAAACTAACCTAGTTTATTCCATTGTATAGAAATGGCGCCCAGTAGAAGGATTGTGAACTCCAGCAGTACGTATGATCCAAAGAGTAAGAAGGATCGTATCTTTCACGGTATTAAGACAACATTTAGAAGGGAAATAGTCTCCCATGTGTTATCAACATATGATGAAATAGTATCATCTGTTAATAAGATAAGTAAAGAATTATCTGAGTCCTATGGCTTTGAAGTGAAGCAAGAGACGAAAGGGATGGAATAGAGAATGATGGATAAAGTGATGAGGGGAAAGAAGAATTTTCCAATATGTGGTAATTGTGGGAAGAAACATCATGGAACTTGCTTAAAGGGAATGGGAGTTTGTTATAAGTGTATAGAAAAAGGACACAAAGTGCGTGACTGCAAGGGTAAGAAAATGGTTTCAAATGTACAACGCTTCTTCTGCAAGGATTGGTGACACTACGCAAACCAATGTCCAAATAATCAGAGTATGCCCCAAATGATGTTATTGGATAATAATCAAGTTATGATACTACCACAGATAAGGAGTAATGATTAGAGTTCTTATGTTGTTATTAAATAATTTTGTAATTTGAGTGTTGTATCAATGATGTACTGGTTATAATAATTATGGAGTATATAAGGATTGTACTGCAGTACTATTTCATCAAGGACTTGAGATTGTGTGGAACCAAAAAAAGTGACTCCACAGTAGGATTAAATTTTTGGAAAATATATGGTTGAGAGAAAGATAGACAATAATATGGTTCTGATACTAAGATTGTGATTTTGGAATAAGACGTGATTGATTTGGATAAATTATATTGGATATACTTAACTTCCTTGAAACTGATTGATGTTTTGTATAAATTTTTGGATAGAAGGAGTATATCTAGTATTCTATAAGAAATAAGGGATCATGGTAATTCAGTATGTTTAAAAAGAATACATGATGAAGGTATTCACATGTTGTTACGTGGGAAAAAGGATCTTCATTATGTTTACCTTCCTTATAAAATTTGGACTGTGAGTTGGACAGAAGTATTTTGGATAACTATAAAGGTTGGAATGGATTAAGTTGATCTTTGGATAGTATTGTTTAAGGTTAAATCATTTTTGAATATTATTTTTGGAATATTATAATACTATAGTTTTAGGAAAAGGACAACCTGTAGGGTGGGGCATAACCCGTCGCGTCGGAAAAAGCTACAGGAATCGAACCCACAATCATAGTGCGACAGGCCTTTATTTCCTACCACTAGCCTACAGGAAGTCCCTGGTTATTACATAATAATTTTACTAATCTAAATGGTATGTGTTAACATTTGTAACCTTATGCAATTAGGATAAGTATAATATTTTTGATTTCTATTACCTTTTTGAGTGAAAGATGAGTTGATGGTTGAAACTCTAATTGTCAAGCATAAATATATATATACCTATCTCTTATTCAATGAATAAATTAATTCTTAAACTTTAGTAAAGGGATATTAAAACAAAAAATGTTTTATCCTAATACCTTATGTCTTGTTGAACTGATGATATTTTAAATCAACATAGATTGAAGGCTTTGAGGCCCTCAATTTGACAGTTGATTGTGATTGATGACCTAAATCACTCCCTACAAATATTTACGTTTTTCCTCCAATTATATGTCTCTAATTGCCACCAATGTTCTCCTAATCGAGATCATAATTGGGTGGTGACTTTTTCATTTCCCTTTCCCTCTTATTAAGGCTAAATTTTATTAATCTTATTTCCGATGTGGGTTTTCCTCAAAGGTAATTTCTTTTTTCAACCTTTTATTTTTAAAGAAAAATTTCAAATTGCGAGGACACAATTTATTGAAGGAGGGGAGAATGTAACACCTCGAGCTTCCACGATATGCTTCTCATTCAATAATACAATAGCATGCATTGTACGCAACTTCGAGTTCTAAAACACCGCGACTAATCAAAGTAGCCGTTATGAATAGTAATAACTACTTTTTAAAATTGTAGAAATTTTATATTTCAAAATGGACTTCATTTTTGGATTCAGAATATCGAAATTAGACTATTTTTGGTATTTTTCTGAGAACTTCTAATTTTTTATGAATAGTGAAAAATACTTAAAACAAATTTTTTAATCAAAATAATTTATTGTGATAAATTATACTATTCAGTGGTTTTAAAGTATAATTAGAGTATATTTTTACCATTTTATCCAATGGTGGTCATTAGAATTAATTTAACATTGAAAATGGACATAAACAATTGCCAATCTTTTGATATAAATTATTTCATAAAAAACACGCTATTTGTTCTGACAGCGGGAATTAATTATAAAATTAATTAATGCAACATATATTTTTGGAATTTTTTAAAATAGACATCATTTTTGAATTCGGAATATCAATTATAGCTTAGGGTGAAATTTTTGCATTATTCAGAAAAACTTCAATTTTTGATGAATAGTGAAACCACTAAGTGGTAGTTAAATAACTAATTTTTCGTTTAAATGAAATATTACCACTTCTGTGATTTGATTTTCAAAAATCTGACATACATGGTTTTCATTAAGAAGTAAAATGTGGTTCAATGAGATCAAAATAATTTTTTGGTGAATAGTAACTTTTAAGTTCTTAATCGCGATTATAGGTAATTAGTGTAGTTTAAGGTAAAAATAATGTTTTAATAATATAAGATGAGCTTGACACATGTCCTACTCCTATTGTATGAGTCATGGACGACCAATACAACCCATGGGTCATCTTGGGGACCCCATGGAGCCACTTTGGTTGGAAAATGACATTAATATATATATATTTAATGTTAAAATTAAATTGACCCAAACATGAGTTGTTTTACTAAAACAGTTTTTAAGTGGGGTTACACAAGTCCAAATTTTGATTATAAATATTAATTAGAATGCTAAAAAGCTTTCCTACATCATAGTAGTTTTTTTATAATTTTTAGACATTAAATAAATTAAATTATTTATGACATCATGATAATGTAGCGATGACCTCATTATTTAACGATTTAAATAAAATGGGAAGATAATGCAACATACAAGGCTTAAACTTTTCCAAAGCCTATTTGATGAGGAGATTTCGAACCCTTATCACCTTATCCTCGAATTATATAAGTGTGGGACCACTAAAATCCGGAACTCATTTTATAATAAAGTGACTTTTCTTTACTTTCCAAGAGTGCCCCTCCTCTCCACTTATAAAAGGCCCCCACCTCTCCCACCTCATTTACACTTTCAAGCCATTTCGCTCGGCCAACCTCTGCCCAAATACTCTCCCAACTTCCCCCTATTACTCCTAGAAGCCTCACTTTGGGCAGAACTCTTCCCAAGGAAGCCTTTGGCTCAAATCAAAAAGAGTTACCCGATTTTGAGATAATGTCTTTTCTAATGTTGTTTTGTTTTATTTTTCTTCTCCAACCCCCTAAACTCTTTTTATTCATTTCTTTTGTAACAACACCAGTATCATGAATATACTAGGATTTTTTTATAAGAATTATTCGAGCTACACTTACACACACCTACATCTAATGGTTAAAGAACATACGGTTTCTGTGGATGGCGAATTTCTGCCTCACGAAACGATGATTGTTCAACACTCATATAACACCTTCAAAGGTGGCCATTAAGATGTCACTATTTTTATATATGATATATAATATGTTTATGTTTTACTTATGCTTCTGTATTTCTCATTTATGGCATACTTTATGATTTCCATTATGGGTAAAACGCGATAATTTCATTTTAGGAAGTGCGGACTACCGCCCCCTCAAAGTGATTTGAATCGTTAATGCCGTATGTGGGATGTATAAATGATGGAGTAAATGGTATTATACACTATATTATACTGGAATTATATTATACATTTATATCATTATGATTTAGTTCCATTAAATATGAAATTGAAATGAAAGTAGCGTTCATGCGTACGTACGGCTTACCGTCTCCATGAACGGTGCATTTCATTTCTTACCTCTAAATGTTACGTGACATTATGAATGAATGTATATACTGTATATATATGATATATATTATATCTACATCATGAATATAATTCTGGATATAATGGATATTTCACCACATGAACAACTTGTAAATATAAGAAGTTTATTTTTGACTCAAGTACCAAAGATCGACAAAACGGCCGTTATTAACTTAAATAATTAAATAATGTTCATAACATTGTAATAAGTGATATAAAAAGGATAATGAAATTAAAAATGGTTCTTAATAAGGTATATATTAACTCTAGTTTATTATTCAGGAGGTTAAAGAATGGTTGAGTCAAGTCGGACACAAGGTAAGGGAACTTCTTAACCCAACTTCCATTCTTTGGGTTAATCTCTTACTTTCAAATTATGTCATGATATTATTATGTCTTATTTTGTATTCTTTATGTGTACCTATAGTGAATACACATAATAGATCTATTTTATTTTAAAAATTATATTTTTAAGGACTTCGTCTCAATCTCCTTTCATTGAGACATATTTGGTTTTATACACAATTTCCTTTTATACAGTGTATAAACACCTTTGACTTTTACGTTTATGCAAAAGGAATCTTTTCTATACGAAGCGTTTTACTAAACGACAAAAAGGGAATGTTTTTCCTTCCGTACATATGCGGCGACAACGACTTCTCTGCCGCCGTGACCATTATTTGAGTTTCGGCTTCCTCTTCAAGCCATAAATTGTTTAATGAAAAATAAATACCATGTTATACTTTTATTTTATTTTGGTATTGAAAATGGTTTTGAAAGCATTTTTATTATATCAATGTGTTGTATTGATATCTTGTGATTGAAATGTGGAAATGTTATGTTTCCTTTATCCATGTTTTATGTGATACGATTATGTTATGGTTTATGTTATGTTTAAACCTATTCATATGAGGAATGTATTGGACTTAATAAGTGACGGGTGGAGCCCGCTATAGCTCCTCGATGCATCGGTATGTCTCATGAGACAACTAGACGTGGAATTGGCCGAGGCCCTTTCCCAATTTGGTTTATGGTTTTGGCCGAGGCCTTAATCATTTTAGACGTCTTGGCCGAGGCCTTGACAAAATGTTTCAGAATGTCCGGCATTATACATTCCCTCATTATGAAAGTGGTTATTGATCTTTAATGTGATTATTCGTCTAGTAGAATATCCATGTGAGTAAGTAAGTGGCATTATCTCATTTTACTTTTTCCATATTATGCAGAAGTTCAAGTTTAATAAGGCTTTTGTTTAGTTATACATTGCCTTAAATGTTTATGTTTATTCATGAAATCTTCCGCAATATTGTTAACCTTACTGAGCATCTGAGCTCACCCCTTTCAATGTTTTAATATTTTCCAGGATGTGAAGAAGTATTTTATGAATGACCTGCAGGGATTGTCAGAAGAGGATATGAGAGTGGACTATGGAGACTTTGTTAATGTAGTTTTTCACATTTTGATGTAATGTAACATTTACGAATGTATCTAGTGTTTCCAAGGCTACTAAACTAATCTGTCTTTCGAGACTTGATCTTTTGTGATCATGCCAATGTTACGAAGTAATGCACCGACTCTGGGTAGCAGGGGTCGGGGCGTTACACCATGGATAGCCAATGAGACTCCTATAGGATCACTATAGGAAATAAACTCAACTAGATCATAGTTACTAGAAAATGGTTGGATGATGCCCTTATTTCCAAATTGGTCATTCTTGATGGCCATTGGCAAGATGTTCCTCATCTACTGGGTATCAGGTGGTCTTCTTGGCATGTTGAAGGTCCCTTCCTTCACTGTTAGGTAGTCAGTGTTAGGATATGGAGTAGCTAACTGTTCCTCTAGTGGATGATTTCTATGATATACTCACATTTATTGATTCCTTCTCTTGTTCCATGAACTTCCCTCCATGAGATAAATATGTCCCTTAATGAAATTCAAAATATATTCATGAAACATCCTAAAAATATATTATATTCCCCCATAAAACCATGAATTGGTATGCCACATAATCAATAAAACTCACCTAAATGAAATTGTTAAAAAATGAAGGTGTTTGTAATCATTATAACATACTGAGATAGGGATCAAGAGTTAATAAAATATCCCACTTTTTAATGATCATAAATTCTTTATATAAAGTTGTAAATCAAGAGTAAATCAAGAGTGAATCATGCATTCAAATTAATTCAAGATATTAAAGTTCAAAATATTTGAAACAAGATATTTAATATGCTTATGAAGAAGGATATAAAAATTCAAAGAAATAATTTATCCTTTTTTAGATAATATTAAATCTATATGAAATATACCACCAATAATTTATCCCCATTTATTAATATCAAAAATAAATTAATACATTTATTTTAGACAATGACATTTGAGGTACCATTCGAAAATAATTTCAAATGTTCCAAAGAAAAAGGATAAGAGGGAATGTAAATATTTTATGAAGGTAAAAGATATTTGAGATATTAATTCAAAAATGAAATAAAATACATGAAAAATGATTGAATTAAAATTAAATAAAAATATAGGAAAATATAAAAATAAATATGAAAAATTTACCTCTCTTATTTAATAAAAATAAAACATTAAAAAATAAAATGTAGATTTACCATTAATTATTCTCCGTAAAAAGATAATGAATTAAAATGGAGGTATTTAAATGTGAGAGATATATAGAGAGAGGAAATATATGTTCAATAAGTAATGTGGAAAGATATATGGGTAAATTCAAAACCATGTATATCTTTTTCCCTATGATGTAAGTTGATCCGTCCAATCTTCACCAGATAATGTCCCCCCTCAATTGGTGAAATTAATGAGGAGTAAAATTCACCATAAGAGACTGTAAGAGAAATAATAATATCAAATATTTCAATATAAAACATTTAAATATATTTAATTAACATTAATAGTTAAATATTAAAAAATAAACTCAAAAATATATCAAGATCTCATTTATAGAAAATAATAAATTTTAGAGATAAGAAAAAGAAAATCATGATTTTAAAGAAAATTATTTTTAAAAATATTTAAGTGGAAAATTAAAGTCTATAATGAATGATACCTTCCAATAAAGATGATGATTTTTGTGAAGATGTTGAAGTCTTCCTTAGAAAAACATTTAAAGAGAGAATTCAAAAGAAATATTTGAAACAAACATTAAAGAAGTAAAATTTTAAGCCATGCCCTATGTTATGAAATTAAATTACATACTAATATATTAAATAAAATATAAATAAATTATAAAAATATAGAATATTGAACAATTAATAATGTGGTATAACAAAAAAAATCATTATTAGATTACTCCGAATGCATAAGAAAATTAGTACTCATCAAACAATTGTAAAACTAAAAATAAAAATGAATGAAATTCAATATTGATTTATCATCCTTAAAATATTTAGAGTTTATTAATCTAATTTATGATAGGCCACCATATGATATATCAATAAGGATATATGGAATAGTCCAATAAAATATCAAATGTTAGTGTCTTCTGGTACCCAAATTTTGGGTCTTGAAATTTTATCTAAAACAGAATTGGGTACCCAAAATTTTTATGTGCAAGATTTTATATTATAAATATCAGAACAAATATTAATATATTTATATCAATTATATCTTTCATTATTTAAATCTGACACATAAATTAAATTACCAAATTTATAACAATAATAAAAGAATTAATTTTGGAACTTCTCTTTACAAAATTATTTTAAAAAAAAATTAGAATTTTGGAAACCAAATCCTAAATTACATTAAAAAAATTTAGAGCCCAAAATCATTTATTAATATTAATCACCCTGGGGAAATTTATTGAGATTATTGTTAATCTATTTTATTTTAGATTCTAAATCTCAACATTTTTTTTTCTTGTACTTTTAGAATGAAATCATTTTTTCTTTATAATTCAGATAACATTAATTAAAAAAATTATCTTTATCACTAATAACATTCATGTATATATTTTTAAGTTATTTGTATTTATAAACATGTTTATGGAAATTTTCTATAAAATAATCATAATTATTTGACCAAAAGATAAATATATAGATTAAGAACAGGAATATATGGAAGATTTAGAGCTATAATTATTATGAGAAATAACTGAATCACTTACCTTGATATGATCCATGAAGAATTTATAACTAGTTTAACATGATCGGGTTTAATATGTGGAGTTTAGGGATTCATCAATATCACACCATATTGAAACCATAAGATATTTATTACCTTGTTTCTTATTTTTTATCTTCATTTTATAAATGGGTCACCTTAACCTGATTTTACCCATTTTCTTACATTCATAACTTGTAACTTTCAGTTATTCATTTTGTTTTTTAGTTTTATAATGGTAGATGAATGTATTTTTCTTATTTATTTGGTTCAATTTCTTGGTCAAGCTTTAAATATTTGTATCATCAATAGAATATTCATCTACAAAAATAACAATGAATTCCAAAGTTTTTTGGATTATTTGGATTCCATTTATTCTTTATATTCTTTTTTAAATTGGTGTTTCACCATTATATTTCATTTGATGATGGATCTAATAAGATCCCTCATTAGTATATATTCTATGTACTTATATTATTAGATAATCATAAAACTTGGATCTGATATACTTGGTAATAATCAGATAATCATCTTTACTAAAATATATATTGACAAAGAATCACCTAGAAACATTTCAACTTTAAAATTTCTATAAAATGAATAAATATATCAATAATATATGAATTATTATTCATACTAAAACTATTAAAATATTTTCTATACAATTCACATTTTTTATCATAAACTTTTTCCCTTCATGATTTTCTTATAAGAGTTTTCTAATTTCATGAGAATTTTTTCTTGTGGAAATACAATTTATATCATTTTTATCTAAACCAAAATGCATGAAATTCATAGCTTTACCATCTAATTATAAATAAGAAAAAACTCCATGGTTCAAATATTCTTCTTTTTCATTATCACGAATATAACCACGCGTCATTAGATTCCAAACAGGATAACCAATAATTTTAGGAATGGTTGAAATATGTGTTATCCAATAACTATAGTTTTAAAAATTAGAATAAGTTCAAAAAACCATATATTTACCTTTTAGAGAACCACGGGTTATTAAAAAACATTTCATTTCAAAAAATCAAACATTGAAATTGATAAAGATATTGATAAAGAAAAGAAAATTTTATAAACAATGAGATTTTGATAAAAACACAACGTACCCTTTGATACCAAATATTGGCCAGTTTAGAATTAAAAGAGGGGGTGGATTTAGTTTTTAATATAAAATACCAAAATAAATAAAATAACATGAGAAAGAAATATTATTTATTTTAATTATGTGATGTTATTATTTGATCAAGTAATAACATAGTAATAATATAATGGGTTTCATGCTTCGATTAATTAAGTGAATAAAATATAATAAATACATAATAAAATTAATCAATAACATTGATTTTGTAATCATGATGATAAATTAAAGCTGTATCTATGTAATTTGATTGAAGAAATGAAAATACTAAAAGTAATAAAAAATAAAAATAGGATGGAATATTTGAAAAAAGAGTTCAACAATTGCTCAGTGTGATCTTTTATATATCCTCTCCTCAGGTTGAGAGGTTTGGGTTATTTCTACCGTAACTATAATAGGGTTCGAGTAACCAATTCCTTCCTTTCAATTTCACATTGTGATAAGAAACCCACCTCCCAAGATTTGATATAATTAATCACTTATAGATTAAGATCCCTCACTTTGTTGTTGTGATCAACCATCCCCCTAGATTTTCAATAATTGTTGCAGGAAACCTGTTGTAGAAGAAGATAAAAATATGAGAGTTTTTCGTAGTGAAAATACAATACAAATATGCCCGCTTATCTCCTAATAAGGATAGTACAATTATAGAGGAGTTATAGAGAGTTAATGGAATGTGATCTTAAGAGATTGAGAAATGAAATTGGCTCTTGACAGGCCACATTGACATTGAGATAATTTATCATCAGCATATCAAAATTGTTATTTTTTTCTGTTGTTGTATATATTCCAAGACAACATGGAGTTAAATTTATATCCTATAATTAGATTATGAATCATTATAAATTCTTCAAAAACATTAATCCTCATCAAATTCTAATTAATATATATGAGGTCTACTAAAATTAAGAATTCTGACTTACATATTTGGCATCACCGACTAGTTGGATAATCCCACTAGCTAGTAGGTGAAACACCTATAGGATTTGTTCTACTTCAAAAACTCCACTGGAATTCTGCTACTAGCTATTGTCTATCTAATGGACTTATAAATGAAATGGGCATTCTGGAATTGTTGTTGGATGGTCAGTTCCCTTCCACCCAGTATCTAGTGGACTTATTTTCTTACTAGAGGTTATTTACTTCACCATTGGGTATTAAGTGGTCCTTACATATGTTGGATGATTTATAACATCTACATATAAATTGATACCTTATGTTGGTCTAATAAATCCACTTGATGATATCTATACATCCATTGAATACGCCAAAAATTAATTCAAGAAAGATCCTATAATTCATTTATATTCAATCGCAAAAACATTACCTGATATAAAATATAAACACCAAAACTCAATCAAATAAAAATTTTATAAATAATTTAATGTTTCTGTGGTCATTAAAACATAATGAGAGAGGGGGGTACAATAGTTCATTAGATAGGAACTTAGCGGCGAAATAAGAAAAATTGTTTTGTCCTATTTTTTATTTTGGTATATTTATTTTTGATGGATGTGTGACTAACTATGAAATTTTATACAGGTCCCTACCAATATGGGAAAAATATCCACCATAATGGAAGAAATGTTCACACCTAGATTCCCCCCTAATCAAAGTGTCTTGGGAAACAATAAGTGTATCAGAGTCAAAGTTACATGCATTAAAATTTTCGTTAATGATTTTTAATATGAAGAAAATTGTATATGATAATGTATTTAATCCCTTTAATGGATGACATTTCCAAATTTATAAGAATAAGATAAGATAATATTCATTATCTCTAAGACTATAATTTTTGATAGCTATTATATATGGGATTCAAGTAAGTGATACATCAGAACAATCCATGACTGATGTCAAGAGGAAGCCGATAAAAGTTGATTCTAAATCCCAAAATACATTATCAAGATCTTTTTAAATGTATATTTTTTATCTTGTTGGTGATATTTTATAACAATAATTCCAATTTGGATGAATTGTACAATATTTATGACGGAGATGTTAAGGTGAAGGAGGGTATGTTAAATTTTTCTCATAATAATTTTGATGATTTGAAAATGTCCCCTCATTAAAATGTTGATGGATTATAAAAATGAATCATCAATGTTGTAGAACATATTCAGGTATTTTTTTTAAGTGAAAAAAATATATTTACATTTTATATAATATCTTACAAAGGATATAACACATTTATAATCCAAAATTTTCAACTCTTGAAGATAATAATCATGATGAACTATCATTGAATGATCTAATAAGCACTCTAATTTCTTATGAAATGATTGCATATCTATAAATAATAAACATTAAATTGAATAATGATATATCCTTTAAATATTTAAAAAAAATTACATAGAAAGAGTTGTAGTTTCCATATATGATTTAAGTGATTATTTTCTATCTCTTTTTTTTAAAGAATTCAAGAGAGTGAAGGGTGGGTACTAAGTAAATCTACCTTGTAATGATTTTGATGTGGTAAATTTTGGAAAATTATAGAAAAGTTCCCAAGGAGATTTTATGATGAATGAAGTGAATAATAATTCATACACAAATCCTAGAAGAGATTCCTTCCCAAAAAAGACTTCAGACATGGTAAAATATCTAGAATGAAATTTCATTGAATGATATTTGTGAGTAAATAAGAAAAATATTATGAATATTATATGGAGGAAGAAAAAATATAGGTCAAATTAGATGAATAAGATGTTATGATGGAAATTTTAATGAGTGGAAAATATGAAACGGATTTTGATAAAGAACAAGAATGTTTCATTGATCTCATGTTCAAAAATTATGGGGATATTAAAGAGCATAACCCCCAAAGAAATAAAAATTATAATAATGGTTCATTTTTGAATTATTATATTGATTACATAGCTCAGATCCAATATAAAACTTGTTGACATGAAAAGGATCTTGAAAATAAACCATCATGTCAAGGTGACCTATAATAAGTAATAGATTTCAATATGAATATTGAAGAATAAGCCAAAGTGATTTTTTACATTAATTCTTGTTTAACGTTATACACAACGAAGGTAAAATACTATTATGAATAGGTTGTTATAGTATGATATAAAAATGATTTTTAAATTAACTCATCTATTAACTATAATGAGATACGTTATGGGATGTTATTTTATGTAAAATTATTGTAATGGGAGAAACATGAAATATGTTTTTTTATGAAAATAATGAATGGATAGAGGCCTCGGTTCATGGGTAAATGTGAATTTGGTTGGGTTCCAAGACATCCTTAATGGGGAAAATGATATCTCTAAAAAAGGAATGTATAGTGTATGAACAAATATTCAATCATTATGGGTTAATATACAATCGAGAAGTTATTCACAATCATGTGACTTGTGCAGGAATGAAATTCCGAAGTTATTTTATCTTAGGATGTTTCAATTTTAAGGCTATCTAGGCCACACCATGTACTATTATGAAGTAGTAATGATCTATTTGAAGGGAGAATCATTTGAATGTGGAAAAAATGAATAAAACATATCCTAATCTCATTAAAAAGTTATTTATATAGATATTTATTTCATTGTTTTATATTTATACATAATAATACTTGATGTAAACAATGGAAAAAAACGAAATAACACCAAAAAAAATCAAAGGTAGAGAAAGAATAAGAAACCCAACTTGTTTCCTTCAGAAATAATATATATATATATATAATTAAAAGGGAACAAGAATATGGTTACACAGCTTGTATAGAAGAGAAAGGGTAGAGGTCATATTAGGCCTCAAATAAATCATGAATCATATGTATAGAAAATAAGAAGTTTAAGATAGATAACCTGGATGAAATAACTCTCAAAACAACAAATAATTATAGCACGTGGATTTTTGATAGTGAGTTTTCTTCTAACATTACATAAAAATGAATCTCCTAAGAAATATGATGGGAATAGTTGAAACAAATCATGAATTTAAACAACAGTGGATATTTAAATATTATTGTAAGTTTAAGAACCTCGATGACAAGAAATTAGTTGAATAAGACAAAAGTGCTCTATGTTTATGGCTTGCGACATAACCACTTGAGTGTGAGTCAAATATGTGGCTTGGGATTTTAGGTTACTGTCAACAAAAATGGGATCTTAATCAAATTAATGTTTGGAAACTCTATCATGAAAGGATGACGACAAATGGTAGTCTATAAAAAGTAAGACATAAATAAAACACCAATATCATAACTAATTAATTAGATAATAGTCTATTATACCAAATTCATTGGTCATATTCACCAAAAAATAATGGGGAACTTATCTATGATAAAATCAACATTGGACACTAAAAATATGAATAGATTTCATTAAAATATATGTGATTCATGTATGCATGGAAAGATAATATAAAATAATTATTTAGAGAAGATGAAAATAGAATACAACCTTATTAATTTAATTCACACAGTTGAATGTGGTTCAATGAATTAACATGATACATGTGAATATAGGTATTTCATATTATTTATTTATGATTTTAGAATAATGTATTATTTTATGTTATGTAGAGAAATAGAGTTGTCCCAGAGTGTTTGAATAGGTATCAAATGAGTGTTTAAAAAGAGAATAATGACATAGTCAAAATCTACTAATCAGAAAGTTGAATAGATTAAACTAATATTTATGTGGGAGAATACATCTAGAAACATGTAATTAAACAATAGGTAAATTAGTAAGAACTCCACAATAGAACGAGGTTGTAGAATAAAAAAATATGTAGGTGGATAATATAGCTTAAAACATTATCATCAAGAGTGGTGTCTCTTTACACGACTAAAAAATGTCGGTCAAGCTACATTATACACTCAAAACTAGTAATTCGTAATCACAAGGTAGGTTATAGTACACTATGAAATTTATAATGGAATTAATCCATCTATAAACCAATTTTTACTATTTGATATAAAATTTTATATCTAGAATAAATTATAAAATATTGGAAATTATGGTGATATAGCAAATAAAGGGGTATTATTAGGATGCTGACAAAGATAAAGGACAATAAATGGTATAACCAAATTCTATGTAAAATTATTGATAGTAATTATGCTAAATTCACTAAGGATAAATATGTGAAAATATATAGAAACTCATGAATTGACGAATTATGTGAAAAAATATGATGAAGTTAATACAAATCAAGAGGTTGTACAAGGTTATGTCAAATGATGAAGATTCTAATGATGAATTAGAGTAGGATAAATTTTTTCATGAATGTAAACCTGCACCTTAGAAGAGAAAAGGAAGTGTGGAAGTTTATTCAGTTAATAAAAATGGAGACAAATTAGTACTATCAAAAACATGAAATATCTGGAATGTATAACATGATATTCTGTTATTTATGGTGAAACCAATATTATTTGATGATGTATTAAAATATGAATCATGGGGTAGATCCATGCATGAGGAATTGAAAAAAATTGAATAAAATAAATAAATCTATGGAATTTTTTATGATTCTTGTTATCACAGTGTGATCATAACAAAGTTTATCTTAAAAAAATAAATTTGATAGACATGGAAATTTGATTCAAATCAAGGTGTGTTTGGTGTGTAAAATTTATAAATGGTTTAATGGTATTTATGTTGAATAAACTTTTACACCAATGGATCAATATAAATTGATTAGACTCTTCTTGGAAATGAAAATTTTAATAGGATTCATTATTTATCAAATGGATATTAAAACATCCTTCTTGAATGGTGTACTTAAAGATGAGGTTTATGTTGTATATCTAGTGGGTCTCAAAACTAGAAATGTTAGAATCATAGTGTAAATATTAAATAAGGATGTGTATGGTCTATTATTGGAACCACATTCAAGGAATACTCTTCTTGGTTCATGGCATAAGAAGCTGGAATTAAAAAGTGTTGGCATTGATCACAATTTCTATGTGAAGCTATCCAAGGAAGAATTATTCATGGTACTTGTAGTGACCTCGATCCTAGAACCCAAAACCAGTTCCTGCTACCATTTCATTAACTTAAGATTCACTTAATCACATCCCAAAACACCGACCAGTTTTGTAGTCATAGTAAACTACATACATTCTTGATTCAAATATTTCATTTGAATACACAATTACAACATATTATTTTGATAATAAATGTATTCCTTATATAATATCCATTCATATCAGTTATAATAAAAAATTTGAATTCCTAGGGAAATGAAAAAAATAACGGTTAAATAAAATTCACAGTCATGGTTAATTTAATGGATGAAATAATGAATATTTGATCACAATTAATATGAAAAGGTAAATAACTGATCAAACATGCCATTTATATAAATGGATAAAGACTAATCAATAGAGAAAGTTAATAACTTACACACATGGAATTTAAATAACAATAAAAATAATAATCAATATGGAATGGTGAATAACTGAACACGGATGCCATTTAAAAAATTGGATATGGAAATAACCATATAGAAATTAAAATACTTAAAACATATTCCATTAAATCAATAAACTAAGAATGTAATTCATCCAAATAATTTTTTATAGTGAACAACTCCAAGAGAGTAATAACTAAATACTAAATTAAGGAAATACTTAATTATCATACTTCTTGTTTCCCAGAAAAATGATAACTTTACCATCAAGATCTATCCTCAAGATAGTTTAATCAATACTGGTTTGAAAACCCATTAGATGAGGCTAACCAAATAATTAGTCCCATGATAATATTGATTCATTGAGGGTATTGCATTAACTATTCCCCAACCCATGTCTTTCATATCCAACTCATTCCTTATATATCAAATAATTGATTTGACTAAAAATTGATTTTTTATTATTTAGACACTTTTGAGGAAAAAGTGAGAAACCATACATTACATCAAAGACTTAAAAAAATTCAAATAACAGCCAGAGAAAAGTTTGTGAGAAAATAACACATTCAATCTTACACAGATGAGATCCTACCCAACATCATAAAAATTAAACCGGTTTCTCTTATTCATCGCTTCACGACAAGCAATCCTGTGCATGACTACACGAGCATGGAACCGAAGGCAAAGTCATACCCTCTCAAACATCCAAATCCTTAAGATAAAAAATGGATAAAACCAATGATCTGAACCCCATATGAAGAAAACCATGTTAAATAATAGTTACAATGACTCCTAAACATCAAACCGTGGGAAACCAAAAATCCATCCTTGAACATACATCATATCACAGCATGACAATGGTCACACCCCATTTTCATTACCAAAGAAACACAAAAATCAACTAGATTCTCCACAATAATCACCACAACACTCATCGCTTCCCTCAACCCTGCACACATAGACCACAACATGGCAACAAAGGTACTCTATCCAGAACTAAATGCATCCAATAGAACAATCCCTTCATTGAAAATATGTAACATCACCCCTTAGATGTGTAGACTAGAGCCCGAATACACACCACTGAATAACATGATTCCCCCAATGTCGTAGAAGAAGAATTTTTGGACTAGAAGACCGTAGCATAACCCCAATGCCTTAACAGATCGACGCTATACCAGTTCTCCATAACTTCGTACTAGATCACAACCCTAGAGGAGAACCTGAGCTCGTCCCCAACACTATAGAGAAACCATATCTCAATCCCAATTCACCAGATCGAAACCCCAATGCTACGTATAACATGAACTCCCCTAACACTATAGTGGATCATGACTCTTACACAACAGATCAAGACTCCATTATTGCAGATAAGAACCATGACCCTGACGCTATACCAGATCTCGACCACCCACTGCGGAGGATCTGGAATCTGACTCTAAACCAACTGATTCCCTAAAGATCATCTCTGTAGTTAATAAAATATCTTAAAAATTAAACACTTTATGTAAAAAATGGTTTATGGTTGAGTAAATAATCACATTCATGACAAATGATATAGATATTTAGTGTAAATTTAATTTTCAATGGTCACTACGAAACTAAATAACCCAAAGAGGAGTTAATGACTACAAAAATGATTCAAGGAAATGAATTTCAATACTATCCTTATTAAAAATAATCATAATCCATGCAAATTAACAATAATGATAGTATCAATACAACTTATAACCATTGGGGTAAGAATAAGGGTTGTTTTCATTAATGAAAAAAATAACTAAAAACACTCTTGGGGAAAATATCTTTTTCATTTATAAAAAAATTTGTATATAATTTTATTTGAAAATTACTTTTAAAAACGATTTCTTTAAAAATAATCTCATAATATTTAAAAATAATCTTTGATAAAATAATTTTCATTTAAGTAGGTAATTCCATAAATTCCCTAAAGAAAATTCCTTTTTAATGTTAAAATGTTAGAAAATTTCCTG
The DNA here is from genome assembly GCA_963277665.1 of Viscum album. NCBI lineage: Eukaryota > Viridiplantae > Streptophyta > Magnoliopsida > Santalales > Viscaceae > Viscum > Viscum album. The sequence goes on along the minus strand of OY728140.1, from coordinate 1,718,700,364 downwards.
GTATAGAATGAATCCAAAAACATCCTTTGATATTTTTTTGTAAAAACAAAAAAATTTTAAAAATGAATTTAATAAATCATTTTGGGAATTTTAAATAAAATATTTTATATAAGATTTCATAAAACATGATTTTTTAATAAAACTAATTTTGTACCAAATACCGAAATGATATCATATTTTATTAAAACATTTTGTCAATAATATTAGGTACCAAAGAGAGGAAAAAATGGTGTTGTTACTTGAAAAAGATAATTAATAAAAAATAAAACAAACCTAATTGATTTAATAAAAATATGGTCATATAATTTCTTTTAAATGAATTTCACTAATAAACAATCTCAATTTGAATGATATTGTGAAATAATATGTTAAAATGATCATAATGATGAAATGAGGATTAATCAACGAATCAATTACTTCTATAATATAAAAATCCTCATAAAATAAGTGGAAATAAATAAGTAGTTATTAGAAATTAATTATATGAAAAATGATAGAATGTTAATGATAATGAGGAAGTAATATAACCCAATGAAAAGAAATTGTGTTATACAAATTTTTTACCATGTTCTAAAATTTAATTCGAATCCAATTGGATGAAATAATTCATATTAATAATTAAAATACAATGAATAATGAATTATTAATGATATTACATGTAAAAATGGTATTATATACAACATATAAAATAAACTAGGTGAATATCATTACAGTATCCCACAATGAAATGGTATTGAGAGAAAATCCTTTATGTTATACATCCTTTTGGTTGAACACAATTTAAAATCCTATATAACAGCTTAAATAATGTTATTAACATATTCTAGAACCATATAAATACAAATTTTATCATATTTTATGATTTATAAGATATTATTACATGTTCTTTAATAATCTTGCATTACATTCATCGTTTTAGGTGCTAATTGCCTTGTTTTCCTAGTATGTTTTGAGTTGTTTTTTTTTTGTTTCACATAATTTTATCATGATTCAAAAATATATTGAATTTAAATAAATATTTTAATATATCATATATTTATGATATATGTAATTATATAAATCCATAATATTTGGTGATAAAAAATGAAATACATTGTTCATGTAGACGATAGGTTATACGTACGCGTAAACGTTGAATCCATTTTCGTTTTGTGTTGAAAGAAAAATTAAAATTATATATATATATATATATGTTATCATTATAGTTTTAATTCTATTCCATAGATATCACATATTTTTACGAAACTCATCCTTGGAACATTTCATGTTAATCGTGAATGAATCACATCGATTCGTAAGGTGGTAGTCTATCGTACCCACGAATGACGCTATCGTACTCCCAGAAAATGGAATGCCTGAAGGTAAGTGTTATTAAATAATTATGTAAGTATATAAAAATAATTAATATCATATATAAAATATAAAAAATAGTATTTCCATCATTATTGCCAACCATGAAAGGTGGAAATGAAAAAACAATCAACATATGTTCGTAATGTGGTACTCCTCTATTAACATGAATGATGATTTCGTAACCAATATGATTGAAGTGTGTGAATTTTTTGTTATTAAAAATAAAATAATAAAATATAAATATATGAAATATAATTATTCTATTATATAATCATGTTATAAAAATAAATTAAAGAGGTGTACAAGGAAATGAAATAAAAATACGCATGTAGATGATCATTACCTCTTCTTTGGTTATCCTCCTTTGGTTTTCACTAATGAATTCCTATGTTATATTTATGATAAATATAAAGAATTATAGGATAAAGTGAGGGAATTTGGTTAGTGATTTGGGATGGTATTTTCTTGAATTTTATTTGAGAGATGTAAATAAGGGGAAGAGTTGGAGTCATTTTAAATTGGGGTGTTTGGAAAATTTGAAAATGTTTGAAAGAGGGAACTCTATAAACATTTTTTCCATTTAAATGTGATAAAATTATGTACCAAACTAGGTTATATAAGTCATATGGTATAAATATGTAAATAAAATGGGGTTTATACATGATTCTAGTTTATTTTTCCTATTATGTTCAATGTTTAATCCCTTGGAAAACGGGTTTCTCTCTTAATCAATTTCACTAATTTTAACTACATTCACAAACAATTATTTAAAAAAATTAATTTCACCTTATTAGACATTATAAATTATTTTAGTTATAAATATGGAATCCATTTTTACAAATTTAAATCATAGGAGTGGTAGAAATTTATTTAAAATTAATCTTGTAAATGTGTTGAGAAAATGAGTTTTTAAAGTGAAAATGTTCAATAGTTTACAATTTTTTATACAAAATTTCAATATTAATATTAATAAAATGACCTGAATTGGATTAATATCTTCATTATTAAACATTTCGGAATTTAAAACCAATTCAAAATACAATATTACATTATTAATTATTTAGATGAAACATCGGGTTACAATTAACATTCAATATCTTCCACTATTCATCAAAAATGAAACATATCAAAAAATAGAAACAATTCACCCGAAGAAAATTTTGACATTCATAATTCAGTAATAATTTTCTTTGGAAATAAAATTTATAAAATTTTCCCAATTTTGTTTTTAAAATAAGTGCATTGTTAAAAGGTGGGAAAATTGCCTTAAGAAAAATATAACTTTTTTGTAGAAAATTAGATTTTTTTCATATCTTATTCCTATAAAATCTTTTTCATTAATATAAAATTATTTTATTTATTTTATAATATTTAAATTTCATTACGATCATTTGTTAATGTTAATTAATTTAAATTTTTATGATAAAATTCCTTTGGCGAATTAATATAGTTTTTCATAAAAAAATCATTTCCCTTATATAAAATCTGTCTTTATATTTATTTATAAATAATTGGCAACAAATTAATTCAACCATGTATTTTTTAAGTTATTTAATTATATTCCTGACCAAACAATAAATTTCTAGAATATAATTTTCATTTTTAATAATAATTTTAATAGAATATAGGTGTTTAGTAAAACACAATCTTTCGTATAACCCATGTTATCGAAGGAATTCATTGTTTCATGTAACCCAAGAAAAAATCAATGTTTCATGAAATTAAAGATAAAATAATAATTTCATATAATTTATTCTATTTGAATTATTTAATTTATCTAAATATAAATATTTCAAAAATTCTCAGGATTTTATTTTCTCTTATACGCTTGGTGTTGCATGTCATACACATTATGAAATATGATGTTTACATTTTCAATTTTTACAGTTCTTTAGTACTAGTATATATAGATGATATAATATATATTATAATTAATAATAAGACTATTGAAACAAAGTATTCATATTGAATAAATTCCTATATGATAAAATATTCATATAGAAGAGAAATATTGAAGAACGTTTAAGTTGATATAATTGTCATGTTGTAATTTATTATAAAAAATGAATTTCAAAATAATGTAATTTTTGGTAATTCTTTTAATGTGAATTTAATGTTAACATTTTATAGTTATTGATGTTGTTTTGAATCAGTTTGAGGATATTTGGAACTATTATGAAATTATTTGAAGTCAATTTGGATTTCTAGATTTCAATGACGAATTCATATTTTTGGTACTGTATGTTATCATATGAGTTTGGAGTGGATTTAACATAACATTTATCATTTCATTTGAATAAAAATATTATTTTTTATGGATTATAAGATTTTCTATTACTTCAAACATATTTTAGTTTAATTCTTATTTTTAAACTTTAGAGGTGTTTTCATATGACCTTTCCTGAAATTGTGTGACTCCATGCATATCATTTGAATTCAGAATAGTGTTTCTGCCAATTTCATATGAATTCAAATATTTTATAACAATTCCAAAATTAGTGAAATTCATGGATGTCTATAGAATAAAAATATGATTATTCATATTTAATATCTAAATAAATATAATTCAAGTGATCCTAAGTGAAGTGCAATTAATTGAAATAAATATCACAATCAAGGACAACGATTCATGCTAAATAAAAAATAATAAAATGAATCTATATGTATACTTATTCCATTTAATAGGAATATGACCATATAGAGATGAAATTTTAGTGGGTGTTTTCCCCCATAGTGGAATTCAATTCCATCTGTAAGAAATAGATTTCCCTGTATGGGGGATTTTGTGGTTATCATGGTCTTGTGAAAGGTGATCATCAAAGTTTCAGATGTTGATGAAAAAATTGTAATGTGGTAATTTTGATGAGTGTTTTGATGTTTTATTCTTAGAGATTCACTTCACTGAGTTGTGATTCTAGGAATTTGGTTGTTTCGCTCATCATTTTAACTAGAGAATTGATGGAAGAACTCATGGGATATTTTTTTCCATGAGTGGTGTTTTTGTGATAGAAATTATTTCATGCATTCATTTTAATTCATGTGGATATCATGGATATAATGAGTAACAATAAAAATATTATTGGTTGTTTTAAAGGATTAATATTTTTGATAGTTAATGCATATAAATATGTAGTTATATAGAATTGTAAATATGAGAAGTATCATTTTAACGATAGAGATTAATGTCTTTATGATAATTAAAATTTTAATATGTATATAAATATATATATCTATATATAACTATATTATTATATGTGGGAGACCATAAAATTAAGAGGATGTACTATAATTTTATTTCTGTATTATTTTATGATTAAATATTCATCAAATAAGAATAAATATGATTGGTGAGAATATTGAAAAGGATATCATGAAAGTTGGTCTTGATGTTCACAACAGAGAGGGTTGGAAAGAGTTTCTACACTGTATCTTGATGAATATTTAACAATATTATGTTTTAGATATTAGTTGTTTCATGCATTGTTGTGTATGTAAATTGATGTGGTGCCATACTAACATTCACGAATAGAAGAAGAAGAAGAATCACTTAGCACACATGATAGATCGATAATAGAGTCTATAAGGAACACATATAATATTTTACCTAAAGTGTTGATTATTTTAAAATTTATAATAAATTTTTGTTTGGATTCAATGAATCTTATTTAAGAGACATGAAAACATGAGTTTTATGTTTATACATGACCATTTTTTACTCACAAGTGAATTCTAGAGGGTATTGTGTTCTAACTAAGTTCTGAATCACACTAAGGATTAACATTCTCCCATTTAGAGGCAGACCATTTAAATTTAAGTGGTATTTATGTTGGTGTGTTTTTGAACATGTGTGAGCATCCAATCACTGATCATAACTAGTGGAAAAGTTTATTTTAAATGAAACATAAAAAGTGTTGTGATCACAAATCCCCCCCCCCAAAACCTATTGATCAATCATATACTGTAGCTAGGGTAACATGTGTTAAAAGAGACAAGTTCCATTTTTTGGTATTTTCTATTTGAATATTTTTTTATTAAATTGTATCTTAGTTATAAGAATATATAACCAATTTATCTTATATACAAAGGATAATTTTAATTTGGTGAATGAAAATGGGATTCTTGAATATTATAGGAATGGATACTATATATCGAAGGATATAATTTTACCATATATTTTTATTAGTTACGATGTATTAGTAGCTCTATATAAAGGATTTATCATACGTATCAAAGGTGATTACACAAAATTGGAAGAAGAAAAAGCAATAAATATATTGATTTTAATAAAATAAATATTATTTTTTCTTTTCCTTAAAAAATTTAATTTGTTCAAGCCAAAAGAATTAAAACATTAAAAGTTATTATGGACAAAGTATAGAATATCTATAAACAAAAAAAGAAAAAGTTATGTAGGAAAATTTATTTATTTTTTGAATAATTAAATATGAATATATGATATTCATGATGATGTGACTATTTATGGTTTATTTAATAAGCTTAATGATGTTTTTTCAGACATGAAAGCTATGGTGATAGTTTTTAAGACTCTATTATAGTAGAAAATATCTTTCAAAACATAAATTAAAAGTTTTATATGAATGTATCTACATTGGAAGAAAAAAACTAGGTGATATAACTATTGAAAGATTACAAAATATTTTTATTTCTTATAAATTAGTGAAAGGTAATTTTGTTTATAAAAAATGGAATGGTTAAAAGGATATTTCCTTTAAATATTTAAAACCTAACAAGCTGAATAAAGATGTTATTAATGAATGCTAATGTTTCCTAGATTTTTATAAATATGTGGAGGATATATTTGATGAAGTTATATACCGTATCTCTAGATAAAGACTAATAGGTAAATGATAGTATATTGGAAATATCCCATTAAAATGTTTCATGTATGTTATTATTGAGCATTTTTCATCAAATTATAAAAAATACGCAATATGAGAAGATGATGATAAGTAAGTGTTAAATCCTATAAGGCTACCTCAGAAGAATGTTAATATTAAAAATCATTATTCCAAAGATATGGGAGATAAGTTATAGAAATACAAAATATTATATTTTATATCAACAGAAAGTGAATGGAGTGAAGATGAATAAGAATTTGAGACTTCTCGTACTGAAGATGGTGAAAAACTCCACATTATAAAAGTACATGGTGTGAATGTTTCTTGTGATGAAAGAAGTAATAATAATGAAGAAGAATATACTAAGATAATGTGTCTATTGAATAAATAATTGAAATATAATCTATTAAAGATATCTAAATTAGAAAAAAGAAGTCAAAATATTTAATAAGGATAATCATTTATATAATAGTAAGGAATTTATTTTTACAAAATAATGATTCATATTATTTAAGTATATTAATGAATTAAAGAATAATATTGAAGTTGAGAAGGATCTTAAAGTCAATATGGAAGATGTAGTGAATTATAAATAGTATTTTGAATATATTCAATAAACTTTTGTCCAAAATAATGAATAATTGAAAAAATATTGATCATGATTTCAGAATTCAATGTCAAAAGTTAAAAAATGTCCTAGAAAGAATCAAGCATTTAAAGGCCAACAAAGATCATATTATAAGTGTAAAATTAGAGCTGGAAATTTTAGATATGAATTATATAAAATGAATCAAATCATTAAAACTATGTTTGTGGGTATATTTAGTGCCACTCAAAAATCTAGAAATTCTGGGATTAATAACATCATGTCAAAAATTTCAATAATAACTGTCTCTATAAGTATAGGAAAAATTATGATATTAAGGATAATATATCAAGAGTACAAAATAATATTGATTCATAAAAATGAACCAATATTGGTTACTCCTATAAGGATTTAATACAACCCCTGAATTTTGAACATCATGCTATTGAGAAAGTTATGTATTCTTTCTATAAATTATATTAGTATTGTGGTGGTTTTGGGAATAAAAAATATATAAAGTTTTAAAAAATAAAATCATTATGTACCTATGAGTCTTACGAAAAAATTATTTAGGGATATTTATCCCCTACAAAAAAAATAAATTCTAGAAATAGATTAAAAAATATGGAATGAAATATAAGAATTAGATTTATATTTTTATGTTGTCTTTGGAAGGGGAGATATAACTAGTAATCATGGGAATAAATGTCTTTTAATTGTTATAACTTAATAAACTTGTTTTTTAATATAGATATTCCTCATGATAAAAAAGAAAAATTAGACGGAGAATTTTTTTTACTGTAGTTTCACTCAAATCATCCAAAGGGGAGAGTCCATTAATCTTGGAAAGTAGGTTCTAATCTGATATGATAGTTAATTCATAACTCATTAGAGATGTTCAAAATTTTAATGGATCCTTAGTGAAATTTTCTAAGAAATTGTTAACTAACGGTCAAAATATTTGGATAAAGTATTATTATGGAAAAATATAAACTCCAAAAAAATTATATTAATGGATTTAAACAAAAATTATTATGTATTTACTTGCTTTATGAAAAAGGAAATGAAGTGTTTTTTTAATGATTGGTTCTTTGTCAATAAACATGATTCAATAAGAGTTTTAACAAGATTACAATACACTGTAGTTAATTAATTTAAAGTGTTTAATGTTGAAAATTCATCTTATCTCAGCATAAAAGAAGAAAATTTGTTACAGATCAGATGGATTTGTCATTATGGTCAAAGAAACATAAGTAATCTCACTAAAGGATAAAATCCATGTAATTTTTCCATATTGAGAAGAGAGAGAGATATTGGATACAGTCAATATGTAATAAGGGAACAATTTTAAACTGAACATATAATATTTTGGAAATTAATTAACACATCCATTGGAGTTGATCTATTAATATATTTATGAACCTATTAGAAAAAAGTAAATGAATTTATATAATTAGTTTATTTATTTTATTGGTGATTTTCACACATTATTTATACTATTATTAAGAAACACAATTCATATTCCCTTATAAGATTTAATAGTTTTAGAAAACGTTCCTAGAAAGAGTTTGGATACTTCTTAAATAAATTCTAATCTTATAATGGTGATGAGTACACTAATGAAATATTAAAATATTATCTAAAGAAGAATGGTATTCACCATAAAATCGATACACCATATAAAACACATAAAAATTGTATTGTTGGAAGAAGGAATAGATGTTTGGTGGATATAGCTCGAAATATACTAATTGAGAATGATACCTCTTGTTATTTTTGGCGACAAGAAATTAGATTTTTATTTAATGTAAAAAATAATTTTTTATATATATTAAATTATGATATGAATTTATATGAGATATAATAATACAAAACTCTATGTTTGAATTATCTTAAATTACTTTGTATCCCTTGTACTATCCAAGTAAAATTTGAAAATCATGGAGAGTTTGAGCAAATTGGTATAGTGGTAATCTTATTTGTATATCCACCCAATTGAAAAAATATCATTGCTACATAAAAGTGACAATACAAATTATTGATACATCTAATATGAATATTCTGTAACATCTGAATAAGTATTTTATACATTAATAATAATGTTCCATGAGTGATGATGAAGCTATTTTTGATAAATTTTAAGACCCCAGATTTCTCAAAAGGTATTATTGTTTGTGATTTAGTTTAATTCCCTTATTTTGGTAAAATAAGTGTTTCCACAAGTTCATGATAAGGCAAGGGGTGTTTTAGGGGTTCGAGGCATGAAAAAAGAGGAAAAAAGAGTTTTCTTGGCATGTTACATGATTCGTGCACTATTAGTGAAAATCGTGAGGATCGTCCTAGGTAACCATGCATTCTTTGGTAGAGTATTGTGAATGGTTATCACACGATTAAGCTAACCATGCATAATTATGAGGAAAATATGTGAAGGGTTGATTTTTGGATAGTGGGTCATGCATGGTTTGCACATAGTTTAGAAAACTATTCGGGTAAACTATGCAACCCATTAAAGATGAGAAATTTAAAAAATTTCCACTCTGGGATTTTAAAGACATATTAAGAATTTTCTCATTTCTCCTCCCATAAACCCTAATGAATTACAAGATCTCCCACGAGTTTCTAAAGATGGACCTCCTTTATCAACAGATCATTATGAGCATCGTTGGTTGCAGATGAAACCTCCTAGTAAGTCTAATCTCCTCATTACTTCCTCTTCTTAGCTAGGGTTTTCATCTTTCTCTCATCTCCATCTAAATCTCTAAAACCTTTTTTTGGGAAATATAGGTTGAAGCTCTAATAGGTGGTTTAATTCAGATCTAAGGCCATGTTTGGGAGTGTGTTTTCCAATATAATTGTGGTAGGTGGTCTACATGTTTTATCGCATAGTTGCATTGTAGATATTTTCATATCTAACCTTGTTCATTATCACCTAACGTTTTGTTTTTTAATCCTTTAGTGAGGTTTAGAAATTTGGGGTGTTTAAATGATTAGTAGTAACCCTCATGGTCCCCAAGGGATTCATCGAGGATGATTTGACCCATTTAAGGCCACCCATTGGGTGCAACGATACTTTTCTAGACCTAAAATTAGCTATGTAAGTTTTGAGTTGTTGGATGAACATGTAGATCCATTATCGAGTATGTTTATATTCTTAATGGAAACCCAAATAAGGCGTTGGTTAATTGGGGTTGATTTAAGAGGCCAATAAGATCTGTTATATATGCTTATATGAGTTAGTGCATGTGAAACTTTGAATATAATAAATTGATAATGGTATGTGAAACCAATAAAATAGAGATACGATAAGAGGTCAGGAGAAGAATTGATGGGATATTATGGTTCAGTTGAAGAAGGATGTAGGAATAGACTGGAAGGATTTCTAGGAAAAGTTTATAGAACATTACTACCCATAAACCTTGACGGAGAAGAAGGCTGCAGAGTTTATGATTTTGAATTAGGGGCTATTTCAGTGATGTATTGTGCTATTCATTTCACTGACATCTCTAGATTTATCCCAATGACGGTTGGATATGAGACAGGGATAAAAAAATGATTCCAGTATGGGCATAGGCATGTGATTAGGTATCAAGTAAATATCTTTCATCTGAAGAGGTCTGTAGAGGTAGTGGAATAGACCCTTAACTCATTGGGGAACCTGAAATGTGATTTAGGAGGCAGAATTTGGTGCCAATTAGATGGACTGGTTGTACAACCTCTAAGGGATAGAACTGTTGATTTGGAATATTCCAATGGGTTGAGAGTATTCATAATTGTTAGAAGAGAGGGATAGTTTCTCATGGTGGTGATCAAGTATTCTATTATCAGTGTGGCAGGTTGGGGAACATGTGGGGTCAGGGACCCCGACCACCAGCTATGTTCTAGTCATGTGGAAGGTTAGGACTTATATAGAGGTTCTGAAAGAACCCTTTGCAGTTGGGTATGAATGGGAGTCCGATGTAGATGTTGAGTGAGTTCAGGGGATCAGTCAAACCATATCAGGTGGGTAGATGGGGCTCCATAGGCCATACTTTTTGGTGTGGTGGACAGTGAACTCCATGATGAGACTATCCATACAATCAGAGAAGTGTAGTGCAGGGAACTCAAGCTGGATCCTCGGGTATAGTTACATTCTATCTTCATGCAGTACATTCTAAACTTGGAGGTGGTGAGGCTAGACCATATATCGTTTGAGGTAAAATTATTTTAGAATTCACACTTGTAAATTCCTTATTTGACATTGGTTCCACACACTCTTTTATCTCTGCAATGTTTGAGGTTGTGTTGGGAATAGTATTGGAACAATTTTGTGGGTTTATATGAATTGATAATTCCTTTGCAGTACGAGTTGGGGATATAAGACATTGTAGAGGTTATTCCTTATATATTGGTGGTTATAATTTTTGTTGGAACCTGTCTTTCCTCTGGATTTCATGTTTTCACCTTATCTTGGGTATAAACTAAAATGTGATGTATCAGGACCAAATCGATTGTTACCATCATAGGGTAACATTCATATCTCCCGATAGAGACACTTATATACTTTGTGGTGAGTGGGATGTTTGAGTTGGTCTTGTATGGCCAACTTTTCAGCAGTAGGGGAAACTCACAACCCAAGTGACATTCCATATTCATGGTGATGTAATAGTGGAGAAAATTTCATTCCTTTTATGGTGAATCAATTTCAAGATATGTTTCATGAGGATTTCTTGGCACTACCTCCCAAAAGAGATGTGGAGCTCACAATCGAGTTGTGGTCAGGGGAAGGACCTATTTATATTGCACCATATCTATTGTAACTAAGAGATATCTAGGAGCTTAATGATCAGCTGTAAGCCTTGGAGAGAAAGGGATTTATTCGAACTAGTACGTGTCCATGGAGATCACTCGTGTTTTCTTCTAAGAAGTATGAAATGTCGTTGAGATTATGTGTCGAATATAGGAAGTCGAATCGAATGATTGTCATGACCCCATACTTTATTTCCAAAATTAGTGACCTGTTTTAACAATTTATGGGTTACCAAGTGTTCTCTAAGATCGATTATAGATCGGGATACCATCAAATGAGGGTAAGAGCTTGTAACATACCATATGTAGATTTCTGGAGTAGGTACGAGTTGTATGGTTTTTATGTGATGTCATTATATTTGACCAATACAACAGAAATATTTGTGTTTATAATGAACCAAATATTCCACCCCTATCAGGATAAGTTCTTGGTTTTCATTGTTGATGACAGCTTACAGTACTCACTAACTCTTGACGATCAAGCGATACATCTTGATATCATCTTGAATACACAATTAGAGCATAGGCTTCACCCAAATCTATAAAAATTTAAATTATAGATTTATAATGTGAATTTCACAGGACACATAATTTCTGATTCAGGTGTGTTGGTGGATCTAGAGAAGTTTTAGGTTGTGGTGTCTTTGGAGTAGCCCAAGAATGTTTCTGATGTTCAGAGTTTTATAGTTTTTTCTGGTTATTATAAGAGGTTCATTAACAATTTTTCTCATTTGAAAGCACCAATCTCGAGAATGACCAAAAAGGGTGATATTTTTTAGTGTTTCGATGCCTGAAAAACATATTTTCAAGAATTTAAGAAGTGATTCACTACCACATTTATTTTGACCTTTCCTAAACCTGGTATGAAGTACAATTTGTTGTGTTATTCATCTGGTGTTGGACGCATTGTAGTATTGGTGTAGGATGATAGATTTGTAGCTTATGGGTCAGGATAGTTGAGGCCTCATGAAAAAAATTACCCTACCCATGAACTTGATCTTGTTAATCTGGTTTATACCATAAATTGTTGGAGGCATTAATTTTTGGGATTGTGGTTCATGGTTTTTATCGATCATAAAAGTCTTAAGTACATATTCTATCAGTGGGATTTGAATATTTAATTGTGATGGAGGGTCGATTGCCTACAATCCATTGATTTGGAGTTATTTTACACACCTAGTTAAGGGAATACTGTTGTGGATTCCCTGAGATGGAAGTCTTATAATCATGTGGTTCAAGAATTCAACTCTGAATATAAAATGATAGCTTTAATTGTTGAGATTCACCTAGAGATTTAGGGTAGACAAAAAAAGATAACCCTTTTGTCTATGGAAATTGAGTCTATTCTTTTGATTCGGCTAAAGGAAAGTCAGTTGGAAGATCCAGAGTGTTTGTCCATAAAGGAATGTGTTAATGGTGGGGATTCAACATCTAGTTGAAAAATTGGTGTTAATGGAGTCTTCGATGTTCTGAGCAATGTTATTGTACAGGTGGGTTCACATGAATATTTGATGCATGAGTTCCATTCATCGAAGTAGGCAGTACATCCTTCCTTATATAAAATTTATCTTGATCTTCATCAATATAATTGGTTGTCAGGAATGATGAAATAGGATGCAGGTTTTGTTGTGTGATTCCTTACCTTTCAACAGGTGGAGGATGAGAATCAATGTCTATGTGGGTTGTTACAGTCTTTTCCCAATCTTTAGTGGAAGTGTAATGACATAATGAATGACTTTTTAGTGGTTCTTCCAATGTATCCATAGAAGAATGATGAAATCTAGGTCATTAAGGATCATTTGACTAATGTGGATCAGTTCTTAATGATCTCAAAAACTTATACAGCTGATCATTTGGGCGAGTTATATGTTCAATAGATAGTGTGACCGCATGGTGTGTTAAGAACCATTGTCTCAGATCAAGATATGTGTTTTACACATCACTTCTAGTAGAGGATATTGAAGATTCTTGGTACCCATGTGTTTTTTAGTATGTATTATTATCAACAGACAGATGGGTGGCCATAGTGTATAATTCAGGTATTGGGGGACATGTTGGGAGCCTATGATGTGGATTTTGGTGGTTCATGGGAAAAGAATTTATAACTTATTTAGTATTCTTATGATAGTTTTTAGGCAAAAATACAGATGGATCCTTTTTATGCACTCTATGGGAGGTCGTGAGGATCACCATTATGTTGGTTAGAATATGAGGATTCTGAGATGTTCAGCCCGAGACTTATGTAGGAGACATCAAAAAAGGTTCAATTGATTTAGATGCATATGAAAAATGATTAGAGTATGAAGAATTCATATGTATATCGGCGTCGTAGACCTCTCATGTTCATGGTAGGTGATAGTGTTTGTTTTTTTGGGTGTCGCCAATGATAGATCACAGTAAAATTCTGATGTAGGGAAAGTTGGTACCCAGGTTTATGGGGTCGTTTGATATTGTGGAGAGGACCAATCGGTGGATTATTCATTAGCTCTTTCACAATGGTACAATGGGATGGACAGTGTTTTTAATGTTTCACAACATCAACAGTATCAACTAGATCCATCTGATGTGATAAACATTGATGATATTGCGCTTCATCCAGATATGTCCTTTGAGGATCATCTAGTTCGTATTGTGGATAATTGGGAGAATTTATTGCGGGTAAAGTTTGTACCTTTGGTTTTTTTCTATAGAAACAAGGAAACATTCAGGAAGAAACATAGCATCGATAATTAGATATAAAGGCCTACTGTCATGATCAATTTAATTTGGATACTCGGTGATACTTGGGAAGAGAGGCTTGGGGATTATCCATCCTATGGTGGGGAGGTTATAAGGTGTTGGATTATTTATAAGGAATGTTTTTTAATGTTTTAGTTTAATTCCATTATTTTGGTTAAATATGTGTTTCCCAAAGTTCATGAGAAGGCTCAGAATTGTTTTGTGGGTTTGGGGAATGAACAAGAGGTAAAAGGAGGTTTCTATGCATGTTTCATGGTTTGAACATGGTTAATGAAAACCATGAAGAGATTCCTAGGTAATCGTGCAGCCTTGGATAGAGGTTTAGGCATGATTATAACAAGGTTAAGCTAACCATATAGAATTATCAGGGAAATATGTGAATGAGTGATTTTAGGATTGTAGTTCATGCATGGTTTGTGCTCAGTTTGGAAAACTGTGTCGACAAACCATGTTGCCCAGTAATGTTTAGAAATTTCCAAAATTCCACTCTGGGATTTTAAAGTCTAACTCGTTATTTTCATCCTTTCTCGTCCCCTAAACCCTAGTGATGTACATTATCTCCAAATTTCTTCCAAGGATGAATCTTCATCATCTTTAGGCCATTTTGGTCATCATCAGTTTCAAATCGAAGCCTTAGGTAAGTCTAATCTCTTCCTTTCCTCCTCTTATCGATTAGGGTTTTCATATTTATCTCATATCCATACTAATATATAAAAACCTTATTTTTTTATGAAATGTAGGTTAAAGATTTAATTGGAGGGTGAATTCAGATCTAAGGCCATGTTTGGGAGTGTGTTAACAAATTGATTTGAGATATGTGGTCTACGAGTTATATCTCATAGTTTCTTTGTATATTTTTGCATGTACAACCTTGTTCTTCATCATATCATGTTGTTATTTGGACTCCTTTAGTGAGGATTGACAGTTTGGGGTGTTTGAATGATAATTTGGAATCCTCATGGTCCCCAAGGGTCACATCAATGTTTATTTTACCCATTTATTCCCACCCATGGGGTGCGTCGATACTTTCCAGACCATAAACTAGTTAATTATATTCTAGGTTGTTGTGTGATCATGTAGATACCATGTTTAGTATGTTTATATTTTTAATAGAAGTCCAAATGAGGTATTGGTTAATTTGGGTTGGGGTAAAAGGATTATTAAATATGTTAGATATTCCTATGTTAGTTAGTGTATGTGAATCGATTAATATGGTAAATATATAATGGTTTGTGGAATGGGAAACAGGTTGAAGGGGATTTCATAAGGTGATTTATGAATGTTTATAATGGATTGAAATAAGGTAATTATTTAATATGATTAGGGACATAGGAATGATAATGGGAATTGGCCTAAATGGATAAGTGATGTTAATGGAGAATGTGTTGATGGGTTACAACAAAATATGATTTCTCATGTTAATTTTTAGGGATTATGAATTTTGTATGTGTTGGTCGTGATATGATATGTGTGGGGTGAATGGATGGACAAGAATGTGCACATTGATTGGGGTGTGGGATAAAGGACTGAGGCTCCTCCCACGGGTCGAGTTAGACTAATTCTATAACATCACCAGAAATTCATGACTTTGGGAGGGGTGTAGAGATCTACTCATATAATAGTTGTATTCCACCTGGACTGAGGCTTAATGATGAAGAAATTATGATGTTATGAAATGTTAACCCTAGTGAGCTAGGGAATTACTTATTCACCTATGAAAAATGATGAATTCCATGAACCTTCTGAGATTTATGATGGACTAGTAACAAAAGGGACATAATGAATTGGCACCTTGGTTAGTAATATCAAAGTAGAGATAGTTGAGTAGTGGCCCTTGAATAATATTTCCCTTACATTACATTCATTAATACTAACATGAACTATCTATTAGAATGGATATTTTTAGACACTTTTCATGGTGGACAAATGAGTTGTAATCACACCCTACTTGGGCCTCCATTTGGAACCCATGAAGATTTCTTACTAACAAGACGTGCCAATGGGAAGAAAACTGTGATAGATAGTTGAGTTGGACATGGTATATGCATGGATGAGGATCCATACATGGATTTAAGATTTTTTTTAATTCTTTTGTTTTAATTTATTTTGGGTTCTGTTCACTTGTCATTATAGCATAACAAGACATACTTACTATTACATGTGGATTATACTTAATTTGGGATATGTTAGGATATGCTTATTATTGGTTGTTCCTTATTGTTTCTATGATTTATTTTTTGATATGATGCAGATTACTCTAGTAAAGATGGTATATTCTCCCCATGTGACCTATTAGTCCCTTACTGCTAGTCGGAAACCATAGGCATACAGGGGGGGCTTGAGATCATGTGATGACCTGGCTTGGGACATCAATTTAGTAGATCCCAAGTTGGGGACGTTACATAAATAGCCTGAAGAAATTTCAAACAAAGATGAAAGTGTCAAACATGAACATGTTAGACAAGAATATTATTACATTTCATGTGATTAAAAACATCCTAAATCATCTAGTCCATGTTTGACAAAGAAAAATGAATGTCCAAAATATTATTGGATATCAAAATCAGTTGGTTTAATCAAATAAAATCTAGGGACAATACTTTATACATCATTTTTCTCTCAATTTGAACCTAAATATGTGGATGGAGAAATTTATTATCAAGATTGGGTTGAAACTATGAATAATGAAATGGACGAAACTGACAAGGATGAAAATTTGATGTTAGTTATCAAACATAAATATAATAATATTCTTCAAAAAAGTGGGTGTTCCAAATAAATTAGAATGTAAAGTGAGAAGTGGTGATAAATAAAACAATATTGGAATGTAAAGGGTATTACTACATTTATGGAGTGCAATTTGATAAGACCATTGCACCGGTTTCTAGGCTTAGAACCATTTTAATATTTCTACTATTATAAAACAATGATAATATAAGATATTCTAAATGGATTTCTAGTATACCTTCATATATGGGGAATCAGAAGAAGTTGTTTTCATTAAAAAAATATTTATTTTATTTCTAATCGAATATTAGAATAATGTTTCCATGATAAATAAGGCATTATATGGGTGGAAACAATCCATATGATCTTGGTATTAAAATTTTTAAACCTACATGAAGATATTTTATTTCATAAAAAAAGAGTGGAAACCATATATACATACAAGATGAAAAATATGTATCTCTATGAGAAATAGTTTATGTATATAAAATCATATTTTCAAGAAATGATGAATAATTTTGTGAAATTTTTTCCAAATAGAATAATAATATTATTGAAATATTCATGTATTGAGATATGAGTAAATTTCTTGGCCATCAAAATTTTGATGATTAATATCACATAATTATTTCTTAATAGAATTAAGATAGGTAAATATTATTAGAATTTTGTATGGAGGATTAAAATCCTATTTCCACACCAATTTTAGTGTGAATATTTTTTAAAAACATGATCGTCTAAAAGATATTAACCCTATAGAGTTCCAGAAGATGATTGGAAGTCTATTATATCTCACATCATTACGGATATATTTAGTGTATATTGTTAATCTTTTTTCTTAGTGTAAAATTTCCCAAAAATTATCCAACTTCATTGAAAAAAATGATTTTTATGAATATAAATTTAACTATAGACTACAGATTGAAATATAAAAACAAGGTAATGTTGAACATGTTTGGTTAAGTAGATATATACTTGGAAGGTTGTGTTGATAAAAGAGATCCATATATATTATAGTCTGATCCCTTAGTGATAGTAGTGTTTGGTCACACACAAAGTAATTGATTTATGTGAGTATAATATTTATTTAGAAACAATATATGGCTAAAATTCATTCCAAAGCTAAGTTAATATATATGAATATGTGAATATAATATTTGAAAGTTGAAGTGAAATTTTCAATTCATCTGGGATGTGATAATCAAATTTCCATAAATATTTCATGGATTTAATTTAGTACTGAAGATCTAAAATCATGGATATTAAATATTAGTTCATCAAGGATCATGTCTAGATAAATTAATTGAAATTTTAATTTGTTCCTATAAAGGAGAAAAATTTAAATGTGTTTACCAAGCCATTAATTAATAACCATTTTGGAACCTGAGATTGATATTGGTAGTAAAACTCACCTATATCAAGGATAAGGTATTGTGTTTCATTCACCACTCTGATGTTGTCTTTAGATGTATTTTTTCAAATGGAGAGAAAATAAAATATATCATAAATCTCTCTTTATATGTATATTCTTATGTTTTGTTTACAAAGGGTAGAATATTCACAGGGGGGTACCTATTGATATATTTATATCCTTATGGATAGTGTATATTTAGAGATATTTATTCAATGGGGTATGTTATGATTTAATCAATTTTCAAGAGTGAACTATATTAATATTATTTTGGAACTACATGATTGAATTTCTTCTTTAATATGTTCCTTAAAAAATTTTGATGATGATAATGGTGATAATGAATTTGTATTTTAATTAAATGTTTATTCATAGTGTGATGAAAATGTATTGGTTAAAAAAAATTTCATCTCAAAAGTATTCTTAATATGTATTATTTTACCAAGTGAATTCACAAAAATTAGGTTTTAAATTTTTTGATCATTTATCATAATTCTTGTGGAAAATATGATATTATTATTCATAATTTATATTTTTACACTAAGTTATCTCAATTAGGATTAGAATTAGTATGTAATAATTCATTTCAGAAAATTATATGTCTGATAGTCATTTATGTTCTTCAGTAAACAAAATCTAATGGGGTTAATTTTGAGTCAATTTATTGAGATTGAAGAGGTTCCCCTAATCTGGGGTATTCATCTAGAGAAGAAATATTAGAGAAGGATGAAGTAATTATAATGGTTGTTTTATACATTTTAGACACATAAATCAAGTTCCACGTAAAATTATGTTTGGTGATACATTTTAGGTGAAGTTAATTACAAAATTCGATAGTGCTTTCTGTTATTGGGAAATAAATTGAGGTGATATTGACAAGTTCTAAAATCGTTTGAATCTAATCTAGATTTCTGGAGTTCGAATTTTTATTTGGATTATTGAATAATTATTTTATTATATGAATTTATAGTGGGTTTTAGATGAATTTGATCATTTCATATGACTTATAATGAAAATTATTGTGAATTATTAATTTTATATGAATTCCGAAATTTCCTTTAGCTTCGAAACTTATTTTTTATAACATTAGAGGTGTTTTTTCATGACCTTGGATGAAGTTTTATAACTTTATCCATCACATAAGACTTTGGAAGAAATTTTTGTAAATTAATTCCATTATATATGACATTAGATGTTTTATATGAAATCTAAACCTAAGGATATTTCAGTAAGTTTGTTGATTAAAAAGATTTTTTTATAGATTTAATATATAAATAAATATAAGTCAAACAATGCCATGTGTTGTGTTCTTCAATAAATAAATATCACAATCAAGGATTTTTATTCAGGATAAAAATATAATAAAGTGGTTCTATGGGTAGATTTACACTTCAGAATTTTAATATGACCATGTTGTGGTGAAATTTTAGTGGTTTTCTAGTCCCTTTTGTGGATTAACATTCCACCTGTGGGAAACAAGAATCCCTCTATGATCATTTTTGTGGTCGTACAAGTCTTGTACATGGTGATAATTGATGTTTCAACGTTATAAGGTAGAACATAAGAGTGGTTATGATGATATACATTTAAAATTTATTTTTTTCATATATATTAACTGCACCACACCATGGTGTCAAGAATAAGGGTGTTCTACTAAGATTTTTTTATTGACAAGAGAATATAAAACTCATGAGATTTTTATATCATTAATAGTATTGAGAAGATAGTACTTATTAAATTCATGTGTTTTAATGAATGTCTAAATAATGTTTAAAATATGAAGAATGAAAATATTGTATTTCATTTTGATGGATGAAGATCTATAACCATTACTACATGCATGTATGCAGTTGTAGGCTATTGGTTGCGCCCAAATTTACCCTACCGGTAAAAGCGGTCGTTGAAGTACAAGTAGGGATCGAATCCACAGGGACCGAAGAAGAAACCTTGAGACACTAAGATTGGATACGGGATTGGCTATGTAGTGGCCAACTTTGGATAGAATTGATTTGAAGAAATATTGATTTAATTTAAAGAAAAAAACAAATAAAATTTCTTGAATTAAAACAACTAATTAAGGTGAGTCAATCCTAGGTTGTCTCTTGGGCTTGATTGGATGTATTTGTTTTTCATTTGATTTTCTGTTCATCGGTTCAAGAGGTATCCATTAAATGAAATAATTCCTCAATATCATTCTCCGATTTAATCCATACACAATTTCAAGGCTAATCACCAATTCACTTATAGGATCAATTAAATGAGCACTCCAAGGAATTGGATCGTACTAGCACTCAAAATGTGTCGTCGTTAAATTCGGTGAAGATAAAGAAAAAGATAAATCAAAGAAATGAACTCTTAAAATAAAGAACAAATTTAAGAATTTAAGAACATCAAATAACATTCAATACAACTCATGCAACTCCCTAGGATCAACCCATAAAAGGTTATCCCTCCATTGATGTTATTCTATCAATGGAAGCAGGTAATTGACTTAAAGAAGCGGGATTGAAGAAGAAAGAAAAAAACATTAATCAAAATGAACACTCCACCGTTGTGTGATGAATTCACAAGTGCGGGTGTGAATAAATTCACACTATGATTCAACGGTATCAACGTGTAAAAAAAAGGAAAAATAAAAGTGAAGAAGAAGAAATTTTATTAAAATACTAAACGTGAATGAAAAACATACATTAGAGAAATTGACAATGCCATTACAAAACGAAAGCGGGAAATTACAATTGAAAGAAAAACTTGGATTCAATGGAAAATGTTAGATGATAATTTCATTCACCACCATCTCCTTATATAGGCATATTAGGAGCCTTAGGTCCACCCCCAACATTAAATTCACCCCCCAACAATTAAGAGAGTCAAAAGGAGGGTGAAGAATCAAAAGGAAATTGACGTTTCGAAGTTGACCCGGAAAACTGTTCAGATTCGTCCTCCATTTTTACGTGTGAGTTTGACACTTCATATGGCCGAATCCGATGGTGTCATAAATAAAAAATATCTTTTTCCATGTGTCTTCTAGAAGCTCTCAAAATCTCAGGAAATTTGGCTTAGACGTTTGGAAGTTATGGTCGAAATGGTGGGACTGATTTCTGTGCATTAATGACGAGTCCACCATTTAAATCTTAACTTCATATCCCTTTATCATCATGAAAAAATCAGAATTAGCTCCGGCCACAGTTGAATAAAATTATCCTAATATTTTTATCTTTCTACTGTATAAATTTGAGCTTCATTGGGCTTGGTTTATGGGCCCCACATTTGTTTGATGGGCCTTAGGCCCATTATGCTTTTTCTAGAAAGTTTCTGCTTTCAGGCGCAAAATTATCCATCTTCCTTTGGGATTCATCCATCGGACCTAAAAGATAAAATGTTCCAAACAAAGTGATCAATCATATCTCAAAATTTAAAATTAAAATGATGAATATTGTAATTTCCACAAACAAATTATTGAGTGGGCCCAAATTGACATTTTAAGCATGAATTGCACAATGATGGGAAATGAAGTTCAATTTATGAATTGGACTAAAATTTATGTTTATAAAATTTAAAACACATTAATATTAAGATCTTAACAATGAATATTAGCCACTTTCAGTGACTAATCACACCCCCCGACTTGAGTTTTTCTAGTCCCGACCAAAATAAATTACAAATATGAAATTGAAATCCCCTTTTCCAAAAACATTTTAAATACACATTGCTCACCCAAATATCTAATACCAAAATAATTATGAAAACCCATCAAATTCATTTAAAACAAGCTAAGTCCATAAGCATATCCCAAGCCCAAGCCCATTCCTTTGTTCAAATTCATCGCCACATTTCATCCAATTCCAATTAAGCATGATAAAGTGTTGTGCATCATAAAAGATATGGGGCCCATTTTATTGTTCAAGGGGAAAAATGGAAGCGCTAGGTGGGAATCACATTAAACCTTAAGATGAGTATCCATTTTTTTTATTTTTTTTAACCACAATAGATATGAAAAGACTAACTCTGTGCAAGACAACTATGGAGTCACGATCCCCAATTGCCGGACGCCACGCATTTTCTCAATTTCATGCTCTACAATAAAGATATAAAGCCTAACTCTGGGCAAGACAACTATGGAGTCACGATCCCCAAGTGCCGGACGCCACGCATTTGGACAAAACATTGCTCTATGTGGTCTTTTTTTGTTGTTTTTTTTTTGTTGTTTTTTTTTTGTTTTTTTTTTTGTTTTTTTTTTGGATACTCAAATTAAACTAAAAGTGACCCCAGAACCCTATGCTATAATGAAAGGGACCCAAGAACTAAAATTTACACCCACAATCCAAAAGACGTGCATTGTGGCATTTTTATTAAGAGGATGAAAATGTAAACTTTGAAAAATCACATCGGACAACCGCACTTTCCAAAAACTATGCTCATGAACTTAAACTTGCATTAAAATCAGAATCAAGGCATGCAAAATTTATTTGATATCCAATTTTAGAGTTTTCAATGTGTGTTATCATGTTTATGGTTAATGGATTTTTTTTTCATGAATGTTCTTATTCAAAATAAAAATCATTTTTTATCCCCCCCCCCAACTTAAAGTAACACTGTCCTCAGTGTTTAAAGAAAAGAAAAGCTAGATGGGGGTAGGAGAGGAGTTCAAAAAAGAAATTTAAAATGAAAATCATGGAAGGAAGTCACCTGGTGGTTTATGATGATAGCGCATTCCATAGTCTCCCTTCAATCCTGGGTTCGAGTCTCAGCGGCTTGGATGGTGGTGAATGGATTTTCCTTATGGATTACAACATGTCCTTTTATTTTTTAACCTATAAAAACATAATAATAAACAAAACAAAACAAACTGATGATACATTGTCTTCTTTTAGATTTCTGGGTAAGGTATTACTCAGAGATCACGCCACGTGACACGGATGAATATGGCGCTCCCCTTTCATACTCATCCTTACTCATAAAAGAAGAATAGGTCAACAGTCTATGGTAATTTATTATATGAAAAAGAAAATGATTCAAAATGATTAGAAAACATGAAAACCATGGGTTGCCTCCCATGCAGCGCTTTTGTTTAACGTCGTTAGCCCGACTTGTACCCCCCAACTTATCCAATTCCAGCTTTCATCATTTTTAAGACCCCATTTTTGTCCAACTCAACAAGATTCAGATTATGCTTTTTTTTAGAATTTTTTTCATGTGAAATCCCATGCTTAACAATAACTGTGAAAGTCCAAGGAATTTCGGTAATGGTTGATTGGGTTTCATTTTGATTATTTCCTAATATTTCAAGGTTCATTCCTACTTTGTGAGATTCTTGATGAAAATGGATAATAATTGAATGGTCTAGGTTTTCATAAATAGAGGGATTCTTGAGTGGGGAAGGAAGGATTATAATGTTGAGTTCAGTTTGATTGAATATTCCTAAAGAAGAATGATAATTTGAATCAAAAATTGTTTCTTCTTTAAAAACATTTGAAAGAATTGGTTCCTTTTGAAAAGATGATTCATCCACAAAATTTTCCATTTGAATTTCATGAGTGGGTATAGACACAATATTCTTTATATCTCCTAATGGTTCAATGATCAGTGATTCTAAAAAATTGTTATTGGAGCAATATTCCAAACACTCAATCCATGAAGACAAATTCTCCCCTTGTGAATTAATTTCATCCTGATTTAAATACCCTTCAACATTTCTTTTATCTTTTTCAGTTATCCCATATACAAAGGTTAGTTCTTTTTTCAATTCATGGGAGGTTTTTGGGATAAAAGATTCATCTATCAATGATGAGGAAAGAACATCTTGAGTGGGAACGGGTTCCTCAAAAGTCTTAAATCTTTGTAGTTCTAATCTGAAAGATGAAACTTCTGAATTCATTTTATCCATTTGTTCACACAATTGTTCAAGAATTTTTTCAGGATTAGGGTTGATATATGATTGTACATCATGGACTTCCTCATTATTTATCTTTTCAATCATTCTTGATAGGTATGGAAATTGATCTTGTAAACATTCAGCATCCCATTGATTGTACATCTCATCTGGTGTGGTGTATTCAATTAAGGACTGGTCAATGAAATTTTCTATGTGAGGTGATTCAAAATATTGATTTTCCAGATGATTATATTCTTGGTATATTAATGGGTATTGTTGAAGATAATCCATTGGAGTTGATTGAAAATTGTTTTTGGGATTCATTGGACACACAGGAACAGAAAGGGGAAAAGAGAAGAGAAATTTGGGTGAGAATAGAAGAATGGGGGTAGGAAAAGAAGTTTTTTTGGTCTAAGGAACTTACTTGGTCCCCGGCAACGGCGCCAAAATTTGGTTGCGCCCAAATTTACCCTACCGGTAAAAGCGGTCGTTGAAGTACAAGTAGGGATCGAATCCACAGGGACCGAAGAAGAAACCTTGAGACACTAAGATTGGATACGGGATTGGCTATGTAGTGGCCAACTTTGGATAGAATTGATTTGAAGAAATATTGATTTAATTTAAAGAACAAAACAAATAAAATTTCTTGAATTAAAACAACTAATTAAGGTGAGTCAATCCTAGGTTGTCTCTTGGGCTTGATTGGATGTATTTGTTTTTCATTTGATTTTCTGTTCATCGGTTCAAGAGGTATCCATTAAATGAAATAATTCCTCAATATCATTCTCCGATTTAATCCATACACAATTTCAAGGCTAATCACCAATTCACTTATAGGATCAATTAAATGAGCACTCCAAGGAATTGGATCGTACTAGCACTCAAAATGTGTCGTCGTTAAATTCGGTGAAGATAAAGAAAAAGATAAATCAAAAAAATGAACTCTTAAAATAAAGAACAAATTTAAGAATTTAAGAACATCAAATAACATTCAATACAACTCATGCAACTCCCTAGGATCAACCCATAAAAGGTTAGCCCTCCATTGATGTTATTCTATCAATGGAAGCAGGTAATTGACTTAAAGAAGCGGGATTGAAGAAGAAAGAAAAAAACATTAATCAAAATGAACACTCCACCGTTGTGTGATTAATTCACAAGTGCGGGTGTGAATAAATTCACACTATGATTCAACGGTATCAACGTGTAAAAAAAAGGAAAAATAAAAGTGAAGAAGAAGAAATTTTATTAAAATACTAAACGTGAATGAAAAACTTACATTAGAGAAATTGACAATGCCATTACAAAACGAAAGCGGGAAATTACAATTGAAAGAAAAACTTGGATTCAAAGGAAAATGTTAGATGATAATTTCATTCACCACCATCTCCTTATATAGGCATATTAGGAGCCTTAGGTCCACCCCCAACATTAAATTCACCCCCCAACAATTAAGAGAGTCAAAAGGAGGGTGAAGAATCAAAAGGAAATTGATGTTTCGAAGTTGACCCGAAAAACTGTCCAGATTCGTCCTCCATTTTGACGTGTGAGTTTGACACTTCATATGGCCGAATCCTATGGTTTCATATATAATAAATATCTTCTTCCATGTGTCTTCTAGATGCTCTCAAAATCTCAGGAAATTTGGCTCAGCCGTTTGGATGTTATGGTCGAAATGGTGGGACTGATTTCTGTGCATTAATGACGAGTCCACCATTTAAATCTTAACTTCATATCCCTTTATCATCATGAAAACATCAGAATTAGCTCTGTCCACAGTTGAATAAAATTATCCTCATATTTGTATCTTTCTACTGTATAAATTTGAGCTTCATTGGGCTTGGTTTATGGGCCCCACATTTGTTTGATGGGCCTTAGGCCCATTATGCTTTTTCTAGCAAGTTTCTGCTTTCAGGCGCAAAATTCTCCATCTTCCTTTGGGATTCATCCATCGGACCTAAAAGATAAAATGTTCCAAACAAAGTGATCAATCATATCTCAAAATTTCAAATTAAAATGATGAATATTGTAATTTCCACAAGCAAATTATTGAGTGGGCCCAAATTGACATTTTAAGCAGGAATTGCACAATGATGGGAAATGAAGTTCAATTTATGAATTGGATTAAAATTGATGTTTATAAACTTTAAAACACATTAATATTGAGATATTAACAATGAATATTAGCCACTTTCAGTGACTAATCAGCTATTATAAAGATGATCAATGATAGTATTAAAGATATATATCCTTGTATTAAAAAGCAATGAAATATTAATATTTGTAATTAAATTATTTCATGTTGGAGACTAGAAAGGAATGATGTAGTACTATGATTTTATTCACATGATATTTCACGAATAAATACTCATCAACAAGGGAGAAAGATGAGTGGTGAAAGATATGAAAAGAAGATTAGGCATGCTGGTTGTGAAGTTTATTATAGAGAGAGTTCAAAGTAAATGTGTTGATTTCATATTTCTTAAATAATATTTCAGATTAAAAATATGCAGACACTAGTCATTGAAATAATTGTTGTTCATATAAATTGATTTTATCCTCTACTACTATGAATGCATTGAAGAATAAGAAGAATTGAGAACATCCAACAACTCGATAGTATTATATAGGAATAAGACATATTACTTATTACCCATAAGATTGGTTATTGAAAAGTTAAAGATCCACTTGTGTGTTAGATTAACTGAAGCATAGTTTGGAGCCCTGAAAACACAAGTTTCATGGTTAAAACATGCTCACTTTTACTCACCAGTGTATTCTAGTGCATAGTGCTTTCTTGTTGAGTTCTGAATCACACCGAGTATTATCCATCTCAGATGAATAGTTGAACCATGTAAATTGATTTTTTATTTGTGTTATTGTGTGATTTAATGTGTGTGAATAAAACAATCAATCATCCTAACTGGTGGTGAATGTTGCTTTCAATTAAATATAAAAAATCTGAGATCATTGACCCTCCCTGCCACCCTATACAGTGATCGCTCAGATGCTATAGGAGGAATAAAAATAAACTTGATGAATTTTCTATATTAATGAGATTATAATTCAAAAATTTATGATTTTTGATGTAATTAATTTTATGGGATTGTAATTGGTTCCAAAGGAAATATAAAAATTTATCTCTTAGTATATGTATGTGAGATTTCTATTGAAGAAATTTGATATGCATAGTTTCAAAATAATTTCAACTCTAATTACGGTTGGAAAAATCTTGAGAATAACGAGGATGTAACATTTGTGGATCCATCCCTATTTAGAAAACAATTTGTAAGCTTCCTCTATTTGATTATGACCTTGCCTGATATTTTTTTATTACATATTTAGTCAGCCATTTCAAGATTAATCTGAATGAGAAGCATATCACAACTTTTAAAAGGATATCGAGGTACTTATAAAGTACTATCATTTTTTTATTTTACTTTAATGCAGTAAAGGATCATGGGTTATAATCATTTTCTAATATAGTCTGGGTTTGTGATATCATGTACTGAAATTCCATAAGTTGTAGTGCATTCATAATTTGAAGTAAATGTGTAAGAAGCTTGAGTAAAACTTAAATAATTACTTTTTTGAGTATGACTTAAGTGAAATATATCTCATTAAACAATGACTGAACTCAAATTTATTATATTAAAAATAAATTATATGATATTGGTGATAAATTGAAATAGGCAATGGTGATATTCTATGATAATAAGAGTTCTTTTGGTCTAAAAAAATCGAACACAAAACTCGCATACCATGAACATTGAGATCGTGTATCACATTATTAAATAAATTGTGGATAAAGGAATGATCAAAGTGAATCTTGTTGGAACTAATCAATAAGTTAAATATATCATGATTAATTCATTATACATTAAAACATTTGAGAAACCATGGTTGATCGTATGTGTTAAACCACCTCCCTTAACTAGTGAATTTTTGAATAATATCCCCTATCCCCATATGAATTGAATGATTTATTTGGTGTTATTTGGGAAAGTTATTCTTATTTTTTTTAACGGTTTATAATTACTATAACTTTGGTTGAATTAAAAATTCATTTCATTCTTGAGTTCCTCTCATCAAGGGGGATTATATAGAAGAAATGTTAGGGGGAATATGATACATGTGGAAAGAAATTTGAATGAGATTCATGTGACTATATTGAGGATATATTATGTTCTAGGATCTGGATTGGGGAATGTAATAAGGAATATAATACTCTCTTGAGCAGTTTTTTTCTATATCAAATGATGGATTCAAATACATAAAGTAATGATTGAGATATTCCACTGTCTCTTGGAAGGAGTAAAATTTATGTGAAATTTTTTATTTCACTTTATATTATCAATGAAACCAAAGGGGATAATATTGGAACTATGGTGATTCGATATGGAAATTGATTTTGTTTTATTCCAGTTTTGAATCCATTTTTTTGGTTGGATGAATATTTTGGAAAATAAATTGGATATCTAGAAGACAATTGGAGAATGTTCAAAGATTATTTTATTAAAAACGATTAAATTTCACCCCAGTCAAAGTTAATTCTAGCCATTCAAGTTACATCATACTAATTAGTTATATGATTATATGTATATATTTTTAATACCATATAATAGCTTTAGTTGTTAGATTAATTCTATTTTGGAATCACACTAGTTAGGTTCCACACAAGTCTATATTTTCATGTTGGTCTGGTTTTTTACTTTTCATGAATAATAGAGGTTTAATTACATAAAAATCCACCATGAAAGATAATATCATAATGTTATGGAATTTTCTATAAATAATTAAAAATTACAATATTATAAATTGTAATAAAAATTATATTAGGGTTAAATAGGTTGTCCTTACACATGTTATCGGTTTTAAGACACATGGGAAGACTACGCATGAGGGAAGACATCTAGGAGAGTAAAGTTCAATAAACTATAGTAGAGTAAATATAATCAGGTAGAGGTAGTTTCGTGAATAATTTTCTATGAAGAATACCTAAGTGAACAGGACCTAGTAAGGAATTTTCTTCAAGTAGGGATTAAGTGAAGAAAGTAGTGTGAAGATCGCTCCACAAACAGTGATGAGCGATGGAAACTGTGTGAATATTGTTTTGTGAGTGATACTTAGGATAACCATTCCTATGTCAGGATGGATACATGAGAGAACTATTCATGAGTTAACCATAATTTATTTAGGGTACTCGGGTGAATACAGTAACACTCTAATATTTTAAATGAACAATATGTTTGATAGCGCATATAATACACAACACATAGCTTAAAAAACCAAAAATATGATTATACGACCTTTATAAACTATCTGTTGAATTGGAAGGTATGGATAGTATTTTTCATATTATGAAACATATATAATGGATGTACTCCATATAAGGGTATTTATTAATTCTTAAAAAATAATCCCTCAAATTTTTGTAGACATTTTATTCTTCAAAATACATTTTCTTCAAAATGTTTTTTATTACTTCTTCAGAGAAAACATTGTAAATAATTTTTTATAATCATAAAAATTTTAATTAAAAAAAGAAATTATTTTTTAAATAATCATGTAAAAATTATCTAAGAGTGACTTTTAGGGATATTTTTAAAAATGTTTATTTACCATTGAATAGTTAAAATACTGATTTATATAAAAAACAATATATTTTGTCATAAATTTACAAAGATACATTATGTTTAAAAATGGATATAAAGTAAAATTAGTTATATTATATTAATAATAATAATATTAAGTTCATTATAATTAATTTTATAGTTGAATTTAGCATTAAAAATTCCTTATATTTAAATATGTATTTTTAAGGAAAGATATTTTCATCATGGTTTTGGTTTTAATATTAAATTAATTTTTTCCACATATAGAAATTGAATCATGAAAAATGGATATAATATTTGGAATAATTGTTTCCAATTTTTTTTAAATATTTCCATTTAATTTTATTCATTATGAATTGTAACCATAATGAATAATTATCACCATGGTAAGGGTAGATATGGTAGATGTGGTTGTAAATAATCTGATAAAAACTAAAAAATGACCATAAAACACAACTATCCAATTTTATGAGTATCATTAATCCCTATACATCCATGTTTATAAGATATGGAAATTAGTTCCATAATTCTTTGATTTTTAACTTTATAATATTTATGTAAATGATAATGTCAAAAATATCACATTCATAATTTTAATATCAATAATATTTTGTGATAAAAATAAAATACAACTTATGTTTAGTTATAAAATTTTATTCCAAATATAAATAATTTTCTATCACGTTAATTTATTTTTACTTTTTACTGAGGAATTAATTAACTTCAATTCTTATGAAATGCTTTCAAAATATTTATACAATTAATAGAAAAATAAAATAAATGATTCTAAAAATATTAGAAGTAATAAAATTTTGATGGAGAATTATATTTTCAGATTTTCTTAGATAAATATAAAATGTTAAGGATGTTTTAAAGGATTACATTGAAAATAATTTTTTTCATGTTATTTTAAAATTAAAATTAAATTAATAGTTCTAAAAATTACATTTACAATAATTTATAACAAATAATATTTTATTAAATATTTTAAATATTTAAAAAAATTATATTTTGATAATTTATTTTCATATTGTTTAAAATATATTTTATGGTTCATTTACGAGCCAATTTCCCTTTAATAGTAACTATATTGACCCTTGAAGAGTTAAAAATATTGTTATTATGAAAATCGTCAAAAATAATAACAAATGGTTAAAACAAAACGATAAGGCTGAAAAGATAACCCAAACATACATATTTTTATTTTATAACTCGTTTTAAATTTATCCTAATATTATATTATAATTAAATAAATTTATATCTAATTGAACATGGAAATTATTTTTTATTAATTTTTTCCTATAAGAAATTCCATGAATTCCCCTCCCCTCATTATAAAAGGACACCCACTATTATATTTTATTAAAACATATATAACCATTTTATTTAGATAATACCTAACCAATTCCCTTAATAAAATCCATTACCACATTCTATAGTTCTTATTTTAGGAATAATATTTACCTTAGATGGATTAATGTCTAATGAAAATGAGGTTTTCCAAAGAAGAGGTACAACTTTTAACCAAATTTTTTAGTTTTATTTCTTCTTCTACCTGCTTCAGATATTATACATATGTGATTAAATAATGACACATGAAAATTATCTATTCATGATTGTTGTTAGGATAATTTTATAACATATATCCATCACATCTTCTACCAAATGGGAAAATAAATGGTC
The DNA here is from genome assembly GCA_963277665.1 of Viscum album. Lineage (NCBI taxonomy): Eukaryota > Viridiplantae > Streptophyta > Magnoliopsida > Santalales > Viscaceae > Viscum > Viscum album. The sequence continues at coordinate 1,718,668,731 of OY728140.1, read as the reverse complement.
AATTGTGTGTACGCCATACTGCCCCATCAAAAACTGATGTAATTCACTTTACATCAACACATATAACATCTGGTTATATTTAAGGATATAATTAATATATATTATATTTATAGAAAAAGAAATATAAAAAGATAATAAAACATCTAATATTATACCTTTCCATCCATAGAAAAATGATAATGTCATTTGTGTGTTCATGTGGACTACAACCTCCCCAAAGTGATGTGATTAGTTTTCCATCAAAAAAATCACATGGATGATATATATATATAAGATTATTTAAAAAATAATATTTTATATAATATATAATTGTAATTTTGTAAATACTGAATACAAATTACCTTATTTCTATCATAATCATTGACAAATGGAAATGTTACTCATTCGTACGTACGATTTACTATTTCAATGATTATAACATAGTTCATTTTTCAAAACCATATTTTATAGTTGGTTTTAAAAATATAATTGATATAGGGAAATGATAATTATTTCATTAATATTTTAATCTATATTATTTTATAATGACCTCTTTTAACATAGTCAACCAACGAAAGTCATTTTGAACATCTAAACTAAATATCATCAAAACATCTGATGTGAACTCAATTGATTAAGTAAATAAAAATTACATGGTATTAAATAAAATAAAATAAAAATAATATTTAAAAAATATTATTATGTAATTAAATAATAAATATATCTTTATAATTCTCGATGATAAAGAATGTACATGATGATTCAGACCTAAGATAAGGGTTTCTTATCTCAAAAATTTTATGAGAAATATACCGTATTCACCAATTGATTAATTTATATAGTGTATATAAAACCCCTTTAATATGATATATCACGATTCCATTTATGTTAATTGTATTTTAAAATTCATTTAAATTCATGTATTTCATTGGGATTATGCTTCAAAAGATAACAAACCGGTAAGGGTTTATTTCACATTCTCATAATTATTCAAGATCGTTTCTGTCTAAGTCTCTTACAAGGGAATTATATGATATTTGTATATTAAAAAATATATTTTCTTCTACTGTGGTTATTTTTTAAAATTTAAATTTTTCCATTTATTTTCCTCTTTCAAGAACTAAAGATATCAAAATAATGTTTTTAACGAAATCTAAATTTGTTTTCTCTTTGGTCAGAAATATTTTTCCTTCATGTATATATTTTCCTTATAATTTTTCTTTAAATATTTTTTCCATTATAAATATATTTGTACCCATTATTAGTTTTTACAAAGTGGTTTTAATAGAATCTTCTCATTTTATGTGAATGAAGTACTTTTTGACTATTTAATGAAAATAAAAAAGGAAATATTTGTCTTAACATGATTGGAATGAGAATAATTTCCCACCATCCCAAACACTCAATGCTTTAAATATTACTTTAAATTTTTTTGTGATTATTTTCTAGGGAAATTTTTTTATAATATTCCGGAAATTATTTGTTTTTAAAAGTGAATTTCAATGTTTAAATGGTATTTTTCTCAAGAATGGTTCAATGAACTTTTTATGGTATTTCGATTCATCTATGACAGAAACTCTACATTTTACTTATTTTGTACTAGGGATATGCTGTAATGATATCTGTATTATTCTTTCTCTAGATGGATTATTATAATTTTCATTGTGCGATGTATTGCAATTATATATATCTCTTCTTCTAATATAAAAAGTTTTGGATTATTAGGGATTATTGATTAAGTTTTCTTGTTTATTCATATGAGAAATGGGTTGGACATAGTAAGTGATTGTCAAGGCCTGTTATAGTTTCTCGATGTATCAATATGTCTCATGAGACAAATTACATTTGATATTTCTCCAGATTATAACCATTTATGTAAGATTTCTTGGCATGTGGCCTTGGTGGTAATTTTAAGATAATCTCCGTTATGCATTCCATTATTATGATATTGGTTATTAAATGGAATATATTTTCTATTATTTACCTTATTATATTGATTGCACCTTATTTACATATGATAGATTCCATTGTTCATAATCCTTATATAGTATTTTATATATCCCCTTATTTTGTTTAAATTCCATAGAATATAAAGACGAAATATTTAAACAACTTCAAGGATGAAAAAATTACTTTCAGTTTGTTTTATATTTCACTGTCCAACGTAAAATTGGAATATTTATATATCTTGTTTTCCAAGACTAGTTAACTATTTGGTATTCTAGGACGTGGTTTTTTCTATCTAGCACCGATGTAATATATTATCCAAGGGATCTATAATTCAAGGTTTGAGGTCTTTATAAACACCATGGAGGATTTCTAAAAAATATTTTATTTTTTAAAATTTTACTAGTTATTATTATAATGATTGAGGAATATAGTAGCACACGAGAGTTTGGAATCCATATTCAAAACAGTATATACATTCTTATTGAAAAGTAAGTAACCTTAATTTTGATAAACTGGGGATACAAATTTCTAAAGAAGTTCATGTGGGTTGATTTAATAGAATTTTTCCAAGGGAGGTGGTGTGATATTCCCTAAACTTAATCATAAAGTCAGTAAACTTGGAATTAAATGACTATGGATGAAAAATTATATCCACGAAACTATTGAATAATAGTGGATTATGGTGCACTAGAACACTACTGTGTATATTCTCCTTGAAATATACCGTATTGGTGAACCATGTAAATATTTTATCTACAGTTTTTATCTTATGCAATTTTATTTATAGTTGATGTGTTATTAAATAATATGGGATTAATGGATTCATACAAATGTGGGGAAAAGAGAAAATGTAAAAAAATAGAAAATTCACATACTAATTCACCCCCATGATGTTTTCTTGTTATGTAATATAAATGATATCAATTCCATTTTAACATTCTATTACATATTTAGGGCTCTATAGAGGAGATATGATCGGTTGGAACATAGTATATACACTCAACTTATGAATCACAAATACTTGTATGATGTAATTGAAAGTTAGTAGGGTTATAAGATTATTTTTATTACTTTTCATTATTATAATTGAGTTATTATTCATAATATATTTAATTTTACATGTTAATTTTATTATACTGTTATCCTATGGTGAAAATAGTGAGGTTATTCATGCATCATACATAGAATGTAAGACTGACATAGACACTTGTATAATTATGTGTGATTAAAAAATGGATTTCTATATGTTAAAAAATTGGGGAATTTATTTAAAAAAGAAATATTTTGGAAAGTTTTTTCGAAATAGTTCTTTGATTAATTACAATTAAATGATAAATTTTTAAATGTTTTCATAAATATCTTATTGGGCGTATATTAATTAACTAAACCCTATAACTGTATTTCTTCAATGTTTATGTTTGGTAATGATTATGTATGGACATTAGGGATGATTATAACCATATAATGAGAAAAAATAAATGTTATAACTTTGGTATAGTTTACTAGAGGTAGGAGATGTCTCTGGTGTGGATCAGTGATGGTAATTAGGTCTAGGGTTTCGAGTATTAGTGGTTTTGGAGGTATTGACAAAGGCCAACACTGGCATGGGATTTTAAGACAGGTTGGAAAAATTATGTGGATATATAGGGGAATATTGGATTCCTTAGGTGTAGTAAATAATGATTTCACTGTCGATTACTAATATGTTATAGTTAATGTTTGTTATAGTTAAAAATACTTGGTTCTAAACCAGGCTGTTTAGGAATGTGATATTAGTTGTAGTTTGATGGGACACATGGCAGCCTGAATCATATGGGATAAAAAAGTAGTGAAAAATTATGTTCTCACTTTCATATGAGCCATGGGGGCTCATAATTGGTATGATTAGTGATTAAAACATTCCATGGAGTAAGTGAGGGGATTGGGGTGTCTTAGGTTTGAAATTATATCTTATATTATGATGTCAAGAGAGTCTCTCGTGGTGTCACATGTGTGGTACAAGGAAATGAGGTGAAGTGAGTTAAATAGAGTCACATAGTGCTCAATAGCTGACATATGGATGTGATTGATAATAATAGTGGGAGAATATTATAATTTTTCATGTGATGATAGTTTTTTAAGTAGAGTTAGGCCTTTAATATCTTAGAAAACCTAGATTAATGTATTAGTTTGATAAATCTATTCGAGGAATGGTAGGGAAAAATGAAATGTAATAATGGATGATTGGAAATCTTTATTGACGAGGAAAAGATTAAAAGAGTACTATGAAACTATTGGGACAATATGATATATCAAGAAGGTTTGGGGAATCTATTTTATTGGTAGTTCCCTGGTGAAAATAAACTTAGAAAAAGCATGTTGGCAATATTCATAGAATAAGGATTCATGGGGGTTGAGGTAGTGATAACCAAAACTGTTGATCATTTTTAGAGTAACAATACCTGATCTTGAGGGATGTTATTGGATTCATATTATTTAATCAAGATATTTAATATTTGGGCTAGTGTATTTTTGATGATATATAGAGGGATTTCCTAGTTAGGGTGATTTGATTATATATTTCTCATTGGTACCATGAAATAATAATTGGGTGCACTAAATTTTGAAAGGTCCAAAACACTCATGTTGATATGGGATCTATGATGTGTTTCACTTATATGAGTTTTTGGTATTTCATGTTTGGGATATATGAATATATTTCATAGGGACACGGGGTAGTTAAATCATAGATGTTGATTGGATATTTTTATGGAATGATGAAACATAATTCCAACACAACAAAATATAGGCTTGGGTAATGGGTCTATTGGATTTTATGAGAAATTATTATAAGATTTGTTCATATAGAATTTTATAATTATCGATAGGTGGTGTGAAAAAAAATTCAATATGGTGAATCCTATAGTAGATATTTTGCTATCATTTACTTAGAGTATGACCCTTGTTCTGGGTGGATTTTGAGGAAAATTGAGAGATACATGTGTGCCAAAACTAAAAGGTTTATATTTCCAAGAATTATTTGTGTCCATATTTTTTTCTACTGCAAAAACTATTGACTTATTGTCGATCAAGAAAAGATGATTTATTTATGTGAGAAAAGATAATAAAATAGGCTAGTGTAAGGGTGGGGTATTTTGATTAATGATAAAGGAAACATGGTAAATTACAATAGGTTTATAAGAAATACCATATATAGTAAATTATTGTGATATCTATAGGGTTTATTGTATATAAAAACATATAAATGTCGGTTTTTTTGAATGGTCCAAGTATGAATTTGGAATATAGGTGATCAATACTCATGAGGAGAGTACAATGATGGATCTATAAAACCATAATTTTATTCTATAAATCATGTCTCTATCCTTTGGATATGGATCTGGTGTAGATGATTAATAGGTTAAGGTAATCATATTAAAGTGGGTAAAATACATACACAGATCTATGTCCTCAATTGGCCAACTTCATCATTAGTGATGATGTGATTTAAAAGGATTTATTATGGTGGTATTGATGAAGATTTAGGGAAAATAAATAATTGGTGCCACGGTGTTTTGGTTGGTATGATTTTTAATAAAGTTTAGTGTAGTGGAATACTGAATATAATTTTTCAAGTATGATCAAATATAGCATAATATAGATTGAACCTAATATATTATTCAAGAAATTTTTGGTGTCGTTCGCACCAGAGTGGAAGCCATCTTGGGGAATTATGGATCATCGGGGTTGGGTGTAATGAAAATATGCTTATATGAAGTGGGAAATCTAAGGTCGAATTAAGATTCAATCCATATATAAAGAGCGTGGTTTGCAAGAGAGGCTCGATGAGGATTCATGGGTATAAGTAACTATATGGTGGGGAGTTTTTTGTGACCAATTAAATTACATGGTAGCATTTCCCAAAAAACCAATGAATTGGAGAATTAAAATCCATATAGATTTTAATTTTTATAATAATTTTTTTCCCAGGTTGGAGGTTTTACCAATGGATTATTTTGTGGAATTGAATCAAAATGGAAGTTGAGGTGTTAATAGATTTACAGGGTATGCAAGTGACACTAGGTATCTGATTGGAATCCATTAGGTGGTTAATGGGATTCCACTAGGCACATCGTTGAGTACCAGGTAACTAATGGTGACCCACTATGTACCCAGTAGACCTAGGTGTCATTTTTAAAGTGGGCGTAAAGGTCCTTATATTCACTTTTATCTACCATTTTATTAATCCACTTAGTACACTTGAGAATGTCTAATTAATTTACTGAATCCCCCTCTCTTACCCATTATTTTCTATTTTTCTACTTGGAAAATTAGGGTGTGTTATTGGCCTAGATTAAGGAATGTTGATTCTTTTTCTCGCTTTTTCATCTTATTATTTGTTCTCAATATGATTTTTGGTGATTTTGGTTAGGTATTGATGATTTATTTTCACTAGATCATGGTGAATTCCACCCCAAATGACGAGGGTTCTATATTTGATGACTAAAGGTTTCTAAAAGATGATGAATACACCTTTTCAATAGTATTTTTAAAAAATAAAAATAACATGGTGAGTTTTGTAGTTGAGTTTTCAATTTAATTTAATAATTAATGATCATTTGGGAATTAAATGATATGTATTTTGTTCACGGGAGTGTTAGTGTCGCACAATAGACCATTTAAATTTTATTAGTTATGGTTTTGGAAATAACATGTTTTCCACTATGATTTCAATGATTATAACTCTATTAATTTAATTGAGAGTTCAAATATAATTGTATTTAATTAATTAAATTGTAAACTTTGATATGATATGCGATATAAGTATTGAGTGGATCTCATGTGTGGGTGGAATTTATGGATACATGATCAATTGAACTTAGACAAGTTTGAATAAATGAAGGGTTACTCTAGTATGAGGTAGATGGTCCTTTATTTTTTAATCTATGCTATTGTGTATTTTTTGTGAGAAATGTGCTATGAAGATGAGGAATATTTGAGTCTGGCTGTATCGAGTGAGTATTTAGAAGGCTTTATTATATTGTATAAATAGGTAAACCTATTAGGTACAGAACATACATTCCATTACCAATGAAATAGTTTGGGAATCGTTTAGAAATCATCCCTCCAATTGATGCTTGGGTTTGTATTGTAAAAGGAACCCAATGGGTGTAGGAATGTTTAGTCATTATAAATGGGTATAGGATGTTATCAAATGAACATAATAGGGATCATAAATATAATTGGGATGTGTGATTGATGGTCTAATGATTGAATAATTATAATGATTATAGTTCCGATTAATGTTTTGGCATAGTCATAATGCTTTCGAAAATCATCTAAGGGTTGGTTACATAGTTTGGGAATGATTTGGATGGCTATATTCCTAGTGATTTTAGTGGTGGTTATTATAGATAGTATGAGGGTTGGATTAGGGTGTGTTGAATATGATTAGAATGGTTTAATTAAATTTAATCGTGAAATTGTCATCGAAAGGGTGGTTTTATTAAGGGTATTGGGTTATAGTATGATCAAAAGTGAAGTATATGGGTTGAGTATTCACCAAATTTTATAAAAATTGATAATATAGAAATGTAGTAGGTTATTTATAATCGAGCAATATGAAGGTTTTGGGTATAGTGTATGTCATTTAGTTTCATGCTTAAAAATGGTTTTTCATTATATAAAATGTATAAACCATAATAAAATGATGAATGATCATCATGTATAATCAATATAACTGTTTGAACTAGATGAAATGAATCCTAGGAAAATAATTTTGTATCTTTAAAATATAACTTATAATTAATTTAATAATATGATAATGTCTCTATCTTGAGGTCCTTTCTTCAATGAAGATATAGATCAAAAGGTATTCGAGTTTTATCATTGTTTCACCATGATGACCCAAAGTATAATCCTTAGAGTGGTAATCAAAATGTATTTCTTGATCTCTAAAAATGAGATGGAATTTCAACACTATACCTAATTTTTAATTTGGATGTAGGTTTTAGTGGAATTTTAGTAAACTAACACTAATAAAATTATATTATTTAGTGGTGTTTTTCTAAAAAATACCACTAAATATTAGATTTTTATTTTAAACAACCCCTTCTCCCATGATTCCCAACCTTCTCCCCTATACCCCATCTCCCCCGACAATGATTCATAGCCTCTCATTCTTCGGTATCCCCCAAACCCTCTGATCTCGTGCCCCGTTAGTCCCCATCGGCACTGCGATCACCAATGAGCCCCCGAGATATCCTCTATACCCTTCCCCTTACTCGAGTTGTCATAATTTCCCCCAACCTTTTCCTCCCGCATGTTGTATCCCTCACTCAAGACCTTATTAGAGCTACAACTACCCCTGAGACCCCATTATGTGTCCGTAGACTTCTCCCACAATCCATCCCCGCCAACCCTCTTCTCTCCATTCATACATAAATCCCCTAGTGGTAAGCCCTGTGTATTTTGTTTAGTTATGGGAAACTGTTTCAATTAATGTCAGTTTGGTTCTATTATATTGGGTTCACTTTTATTAATGTGGTTCAATTTTATTTGTATCAAATCTCTATAGTTTTGTTCATTTTTGTTAAATTTTATTAAACCTTATTTGGTTCTTGTTAATTGGGTTTGGGGGGATTCAATTCATTTTCATTAAACCATATTCGATTTAGTTTGGTATAATTTTATTGTATTTGATTTAGATAGGTTTTGATTTTTAAAAATACATTTATATTTTTTGGTGAGATTCAAGTGGAGTTGTGGTGGCCTAGGTCATGTTAAATTTGGTTGAATTTGTTTGATTCAATTAAATTAAGTTTCCATCTAATATATCTAGTACATGGTAGTGTAGTTTTTTTTTGTTTAATTATATCTTGTTTCTATATATTTAGTCTAGTATTTTATTTATTTTATTCTACTCGATCTATTATAATCTTTTTAGTTTTTCATTTGTTTATCTCATATCATACTATATCTACCAGTATAAATTTTTTTAATGGGGTTCTGTGAATTTCATATTTGGTCAATTTAGTAACATTTAATATTGTTATTATATATTTTGACTCTTAAAAACAACTAATATTTGTTTAACCCTTGTGTAGGGGTATACAACATCTGATAACAGTTATTTGACATATTGAAGAAATTAAATGGATACCTGAAAATGAAGGTATGTACATGTGATGTCCAATTTACGTATTCAAATTATTTAAGGGTTCCTCAATTTACTAGGCTTTAATTATCCTTTAACAGGTATTTTTTTATCTAGGGAATATTATAACATAAAAAATGAAGGTAAACCATTTGAAAACCAAACACCCAACCATGAAAAGTTACCATCACATTATTCAAAAAAAATAGTTAGTATACTCGGGTTTACAAGCACATTATATTTGGTTATATTAATGGAATTTAAAATACATTTATTAGATAAATAAAGATAATATATTATACCCAGGATTATTTAATCAATGGAATTAATTATTTTCCAGGATTTTCATTTCGAATTAAAAGGGTAATTTCATAATTTTATTACATTTGTACATAAAAAATAAATTCGCACAGACAATATGTTTTATAAACTGTATATATGGGTTTTATATAAATAAAATGACTCTAACAATTTTTTTACAAAAATTTATTTATAAATTTTTGTTTCCTAAATTTTGTCAATTTTAATTCCTTATATATGGGGTTTCTAGGTTTATGTTGTCATAAAATATATTCTATTTCGTTGTCATGATTACAATTTTGAGTCCTTAATATTTTCACTAGATTTTATATTGTTTTGAAGATGGATTTCAATGATTTTATTGTTCTATACATATCTCAAAAATATATATTTATGAATTAAACTCATTTTATGATTCCAAAATCCAAATTTATAAACAAATATGGTGTTTTCATCATGTAAATCAATAACCATGAGGTGGTTTCCGATTCAGTATTGAAAATTTTAATTCAAATGGTATGTTCTAAAATAGTTCATTATTTAATATCATTAATTAAATTTTATTTATAATAATAGTTGAATGGATGTGAGATGTTTGATTTACAGAGTGTTTTTATTATACACCATATCATGATTTCTTTCATTTTTTCTTAAGATTCTTAAGAAATTGGCATTTGAAATCTTCTTTAACGTACTGGGAAAATTATAGATGGATGTGATGCCAGTTATGATTATACATTTTCTTTTATCCAAATTTTTACCATGTATAAATGAAATTAATAATAATATTAGTGGAGGGGGAATTTTTCTGAAGTTAATTATAATTGATTAAATCATAGTAATTCCAATGAGGAAGAATTTCACTAATCCCAGTCGCCTCTAAGACAAAATTTCCTTATCCACACTGATAGATAATGATCTGTTGGTCTCTCTCTCTAAAACATCTGAGACACCCTCCATCTACTCCCTACACCATATCTCACAACCTCTATTTTGTGAGTGTCTTGAACACCCTTCATCAGCTTCCCATCAGCATCTGAGAAAGCGCCTCCCTGTTCAACATCATCAGCAAAGAGGGAGCAGGTTATAAATTATTTTTCATTATGAGGATAATGGAGGGTGAAATTTATAGGTACATATTTTAAATTCAATAAACATATCACACTTTTTTATTCTAATAACTATTTTTTCATTAAATATGAAAAACATGTTGCTAAGATGAGAGATATGAATAGTTCAAATGTCTAAAATATAAAAATAATGAACATACATTCCCCATTTGACATTTAGGGGGTCCCTACAAGTAATTTCACAAGATTATTTGGCTAGATTCTAGGCTAGCTAGTGGTAGATCTAGATACACTTTTGATTACCTATGACTATTAGAGGCATGTGCCTCAAATTTGGAAAAATGATTTATTTGATTCACATATAAAGGTAATTTTAATACATTATGATGTAATTTAATGCCATTGTGTAATTAAATTCTAATATTTTAAAAATTAATCTTCTTGTTAAGATTTTATTCCACATTACTATTGTTGATTATATAGCAAAAAGTGTAAATTAAAAAATTTTGGTAACAAATGGAATGATTTTTAATAGATATTATTGATTGAATTAAATGATACTTCATTTATCACTCAGTAGATGTATGATAATGTACCTAAACTGGTACCTATTGAACAAAGGAAGTATTTTTTATAGTAATTATTATGAGAATCATATGGTATTGAAATATATATTATTATATTAACATAATTTTACATATATACATGCATATGATAAGGAAATGAAATTTCATCCATTACTAATAAATTACATGTTATTTATTTAATGATTTTTCATGAAAAAAATTCATCAAGTCGAGAAAAAAAAATCATACCTCACACTATCGCGTCAAAGAGTTTTTTTCGAAACAGATCAACTCTAGTAATATTTTCCTTATTTTAAATATTTTTATGAAAACATTATCTGTTTTATATATTAAATTACTGTTTTCCTTTGTTTAATTCAGTCAAATAATTTAGTGCACCAAGTCTCCCAAAAGGAATTGTGGATGGATGTTCATACAAAATATGAAGGGTGTTATGTTAATGATCATGTCAAGGAATTTGGGGTATGAATTCCATTTTCATTTTATTAAGTAATTGTCATTTGTGACTATGTTAATATTTATTGCTTAAAATATGAATGATATTTTATTTATGTGTACAAATAAAATAAATATGGTATTCCAATCCCATGCAGTCCTTCTCTTTCTCGTAGGATGATCTTGTTGGTCAAGTCCATGGTAAGGAGCATCCGGGTCGAGTGTGATGGGTGGGTTTGGGACCTTTACCATCTGAGGAAATTGGAAGACCATTAGGAGTTATTGTAGCATCTACTCCTCGTTATAGTAACTTTGAACCTTTGGAACATCATAGGGAGGTTTTTGCAATAAAAATCATAATTTAGGAATAGATGGCTCATATAAAGATGCAAGATACAGATTTATTCACTCTATAGAAAGCGTTGGTTGAGTTATTTTAGAAGACGACTAGATCTATACCTAGAGATATCGTATCCATGGATGGCTATGAGCAGGGAAATCACAAAACATCAAAACCATTTAGTACACAAAGTTTTATTGGTTTTACATTTAAATATAAATATAAAACACTATTTTACTTTCAAAATAATTATCATGAACGTGTTTGTAGAAGGAAGTGGAGATGAAGATAGTGAGGGTTTCAATCAAAGATTATTGGGTAGTGATTCGGGTTCACATTGGATTTAGAGATGATTTGTAGCTAATCATATGATAGACTATCACTGATATGGTGATTCCATGGAGCATAGTGGAATTCACCAAGGATCTTGGGGCTTCCTCCACTTTAGTTCCATGGAGGCTTGCATGGGATGATTGATCATCATTAATTAAGTTTTTTATTTTTGTATATTAATGTATTTTTACTTTAATGACTTTCAAGGCTTTGTATGAAATATATTCTTGATTTCATTTAAAATCTATATAACATAGTTCCCTAATGTTATTAATTTAATTTATAGAGTTTGTATTATTGGTTATTAAAAAATTTCAATTTCTTCTTTATTTATAGAGATTATGTTTTAGGTTCTTTTGGCCATGAATTTTGGTTGCGTTATTCTTATGTTCTTATTGGAGATCATTATATTAATAATGATTTTCTAAATTTTGGGTAGGTGGTGTTGAATCATTGAGTTATTATTTGGTTATTCTTATATGATTCCAACCTTTAGGTTTCCTAAAGTAATATTGAAACTTATTTATATTTTAAAGATGCAAATGAATGGTTTTAAAGATATTTTTATATAATGGGTTAAATGTTTTCTATGAATATTTGTTTGAACTATGTACAAAAAACATCACCCTTTTATTGTATTGTAAAATATCTTTTAATAAAGTTATTCTTAGTGAATCCTTTACAGGTTTAGATCCTTGTTGATGAGTTTTCTTTGGAATGTACGTTAAACAATTTGATATTAATCCATAACACTAAATTCTATAATTTCAATGATCTAAATTATTTCCTAGTTTTCATAATGAGATGAAATGTGAATTATTGAAATACCATTACAGATAAACCAAATATTGGATAGATTTTAACCTTGCTGTCTTTTCCTAGCCTAAACCTTCCTAATATGTTAAATGATAAACTGAAGTATACTTCTATGAGTCCCACATATATTCTATATTATGATTCACCTATTCTAAATAAACATGAATAACATATAAGTCAACGGTGATGTGTTGGATAGTTTTACAAGGTTGGAATATGTGATTCAACCTTATGATCCGTAAGGTTTTAATAATTCACCTAATTGAGAATGTTGATAACCTCTATGGTTTTTATTGGAGTTTAAAGTATGAAAATATTTATGGAAAACTATATTTTGAAAATCCTATCTTGGTTATATTTTTTTGTTCCTTATTCTCTTTAATTTATAAATTTGTTTAAAAAATTTATTTTTTTCATTGTAAATCACTTTTACACCTTTTGAAACATACTTTCTTAAATTGAAGTTAACTCATTTAAATTTTCACTTATAAAACTTTTGACATGAGGCTTTGAAGCTATGGTGTAAATAAGTAACCCTTCAAAAACATGTGCCTTAAGATTAATTTATGTCCTGACCAACTGGTTTTTGAGAATTACCATAAGTATTCAATATTTTAATACTATGTAGGTGTTGTGTACACCGTATTGTAAATTTATTAATGAGTTTATCAATTCCTTTGTTGATGTCTTCTATGGATGGCTTAGGAATTGAACATCCACTAGATTTTTTTTCCATAATTATATATTATAATATATTCTTGGACATGACTATTTCTATTTATATGCTAGTAAATAATATTTGTTACCTTCATTCTTTTACAAACATGTAGTTGGGTGTGGTGGAAATGGATATGATATTAAACATATTTATCGATTTTTGTTTGGTCATTCTTGGGGAAACGTATTTTGTAGTTAATTTTTTTTAAATTTGATATATAAAATCTATTCAAACAACATATATATATATTTCAAATTGTTTTTTAGAAGTTGTTTAAACCGCAGTTAGTTATGGTCAAAATTTATTTGGTGTTGGTTTTCTGGTTTTAGTGGTGGTTCTCCATTCCAAAACATACAAATAATATAGTAGTGATTTATACTGTTGTTATATCCTCTCCATCTTTTTTATCAAGAAAAATGCTACTAAACAAAATTTATTTAACAGTTTTTAGAAACCGCTGCTAAATGGATGGAACTGATATAATTGGATACCAACTCCTACTATAGCTACAGTTTTTTTGGAAAATGTAACTAAACCATGTGGAAGTGATTTAAACCACCTCCTAGTAAAAACATTTCCATTATTAAGAGATTTGTTTTATAGTTTGGGTGAAAACATGTTCAATCTAATTTCATTTCGTTATTTATGTTGAAAAAATACAATCCTTAAGGATTTAAGGTTTTTATTTCTTATTATGTCATTCTTGAAATGGAAGAGGAAGGTGGAAGAAATATTTATGTCTTGATAAGAACCCTATATATGTTATTTGTTTAGATAATTCTCTATGGGGAATATGTATTTTTCACAAAAAAAATTATTTTACATATTTATTGAAATAATATAACCAGGTATATATAGGAATTGGATAAAGAATTCGTAATTGAATATAAGACCTTATCAAATCTATTAATCCTTAGTTGCCCCTATATATAATAAAATTTTTATTATTATTATTATTTGATATGTTCATTTATCACATATAATAAATATAATAATAAATTTGTTAATATTTTTCTAAATGATATTTATTAAATCAATTCTATTATATGAATCTTAACATAGCTCGCATACCTTCCTCAGCTTTTACTATACCATGGATAATAAATAAATATTATTCATTCAACAAATAAAAAAATATTCTGTTCACTATCTTGAAAATAAATATTTATTCAACATTTTCATTTAATATTATTCTTTAGATTTAATAACATTAATTATTCTGATCATTAAATTCATATAATTTTTTTTGAGATCAATGGAAACACTAATCTTATAGCACTCTATGTATCTTCCTTGGTGGTATTTAGAAGGCTTTCCTAAAGTAAAATATTAGTATATAATAACATGTAAATGTACCAATTGATGAAGATGTTAATGTCACAATGACAAAAACAAAATATGAACTCTCACTGTGTATTATAATACCTTTTCCTAAATATATCATCATGAAAATTTCATACATGTATCATCAACCTATATGTTTGAAATTTATTTCATTGAATTTATATAATGATACTTTAAATCGCTATGGACATGGAATTTAGTTTGTTAGTTACATTTAAATTAATGGGATCAGATATCACCTTCCAATTTTGAAGGAAAAATCCTTTACTGAATTATTCATTAATTTAATACCACTCCTATTGATTCCAACATATAGTAGTTCACCATGAACATATTTCATCATATTTTTTATCAATACATTAAAGTTTGAAACTCATGATATGAATTAATAATAATCTCAAGCCTAAGGATCAATACACACATTCAAGAATAGATATATCCAATGAAATAAATTTTTTGGAGTAATTACTTATGGGAATCTACTGATAATATCTTATTATAGATATTAACATGTTAGAACTTAATAATATGAAAAATCATCGTTTTAAGAGAATACATCCAAATTTTGTTAGTTCTAGGGCATGAAATCCAACAGACACACTATTGAACTAATTCCAACTAATAATAAATTTTAGTATACCATCTTTTTTATGAGATTCTTATTTCTATTGAGATAATTATTTTGTTAAATGGTATACCACATTATTCGTGGTGGAAACTCTACTCACTATGGGCCTACCTCTTTGGGAAAAATTCTCAATATATTATACTAATGTAGTTTGTGTTTCATCCATTTATGTGACTTTACCTCCTTGGATAGATTCATCACTACAGTGTTATCATAGTATAGTGTGATATGATATTGACTATTAGGCACCACAATAGGATATGAGAAGATGATTCATATCCAGATTACCTCCTTGTCTACATTATAATATGTGATATACTTAGACTATCTTCTGAAATTAGAGACTACTAATTGACAAAAAATAATTATATTTATTTCCATAAACATTTCAAGAAAAGTTAAAAACCAAATATCTACCACATTAGGATATAGAAGATACATTGAAAAGAAAATTATTTCAACCAAAATATATTTCCCCAAACAAATCCTAGGAGATAGTGTATACCTATGTGATGGGTTCATCCATTATCATATCTTCAAAAGAAAAGGATCGCTTGTCCCATACATGTATATACTCATAAAGGCTTATCTTACCATTTTAGAGGCCCTACAACTAGGATCAAATCATTTTTTCAATCCAGGTGTATTTTTCATCATTCAGAGTCACCCTTACATTACTCCGCATCATTTTGGACGCTTCCACTTTAGAAGCATTTAGTTAAAGAACCTTATCAAATAACTTCTTCTTCCAAACTAAGAATAAAATTCACATTTTGTTCACAAATACCACCTTATTTCTATTGCAACACATCTTCTTTGTCCATCTACTCATCATTTTTCTTTTTTGTAGATCGAGTATCTAAAGTGGGTTGCAAAGTATGATAATCCTTCCCACCCTTCCTCATCATGTTACCCCTATTACTTATTAGGCATGCAACTTCCCCTATAGAATTGTTGTTATTGATTTTATTGGGTTGCTCCACACAGCCCATAAATATATAGATAGAGTCTTCTTGGTTATTGTTCAGGCCTTCTATTTCATGGACTTGAAAACTATTTCTCAACAAGATTGGATTATGGTTCCTTGTAGTAGAAACCCCTTCCTTAATAACTAAAATTTGTTCATCCACATCCAATGTAGACTCCTGACATCCCTTGCATTTGACACCACTACCTGAGCTTACTACCTCTGCATAAGAAGTATCAGTAACATTGTTTTCACTGCCCACCACTAGAACCACAATAGTATTACTGTCATCATTTTGAAATTCTCCTTGAGAAACATCATTCTATACATCTCCCTCACATCATCTATCGTTTCCATTGTTGTTAAAATAATTTTGGGTGGAGGGACCAACTAGATCTTCTCTAAATCTGTTAAATATCTTAGAGACCATTGGGTTACCCAGAAGCATCACTACATATTTATACTTAATAGTGTCCAACCTATTCAAACGAGCAGTCTAGCCATCACTTTGAACAAAACCATCATGAATCTCAATTGACACATCGTGATCCACTAAGACACCAGTGCGATGCTCACGTTCTAGAACAACCTCAACATGCACAATTTTTTCCATTACACTAATTCTTACCATCTTCATTATAGGAAACTGAGACCCCCCATCAACAATAACACATTGAGTGTCCCAAGTGCTTGCAGATAGAGCATAATTCAGTCCAATATTCGTAGAACCTCCGTTTTTTGAAACAATATTCCTCACAAATAGTAATAAAAAAAATACTCAAACAGAACTCTTTACAAATCCATTTCAACGCAAAAACATGGATGGGTAGGAAGGAAAAGGGGCTCAGTGTGACTATCCATACAAATATATAAACCAATAAGTTTCCCAATAATACTAATTAATGTAGGGTTTTGAAATAGTAGGTGTGGTTAGGAAAACTCACCCAAATCGCCATTGTAGGAGGACCACACTTCATATGAAAATATAACAACCATATGAATATGTAAAATTGAAATGCATAGAAGTTACGAGGGGAACATGACTAGGATTTAATAAAATCTACCTCTGAGGAAAAATGATTCCTAATATGGTGGATGTCTAAGAGACCCATCGTCACCCTTTCTTGCAAATCCCATACCTCGAACAAATTCCTATCGAATGAATTAATTGATGGACATCACTGTTTAATAATAGGAACCAATGTATTCTTCAGAAGATCCAAGGATTCGGAGAACTCCACTATCGATATTGTGATATTAGAAAACCATCAAGAAATTCCATAACATTCAAGAATAGTGAGACTTATGAGAAAGGTGGAAGGAAATCAGGATTCAAGAAGGGAAGGAAGGAGGAATCCAGTCCCCTCTTAGACATTGAGGGTCCCTCCCCCGCTGGTGGGAGAGGTACTTGCATAGTGGCCCCCTCAAACATGTAGAGGAGAGCATCGAGGCTAAGTATTCCTCCTGAGAACCCTTGGAGACTACTACGTGATTTCAATTTTTCCCACTCAAATATCCTATATTGAGGGTAAAGATATATCCCAATTATGATTTCAAAAAATTCTTATATATTTGGAAACTATAATTTATATATCCCTTGATGACTATCTCATCTTCTTCTCTAGAAACCAGGAACATAATCTTACTATTCCTCGTATACATTATGATTCACTTGGATACTATCTAATAGTGGTGTCCATGATTAGAATAATATCAACATATTGTAATCAAGTCATATGAGACTTATATACTGGTATATATCATGGCATTTATCACTATCCCTATAAGAGGTATCTGAGGACACATTTTCATAGAGGTATTTATACCATATGACATTGGTAATTGTGCCTTCCTGAATTATTCTATATTAAATCTCTTTATTATAAATTGAATGTGTATTTCTTAACATAATCCAATAAACCTCCTGGATCTATCAGAATGAATCTTGATAAAAATAATGTATGTTAATTCACCAAAGTCCTTCATATAGGAGAGTTTTTTTACCCATGTATTAATAAACTGTAATACTTGTACATTATTTCCAATTATTAGAATGTCATAAATATATAATGTTTGTAAAACAATCACACTCCCACTAAGAAAATATTTAAATAAGGGTCACATTCTTTCTTTATAAAACCAATTTACATTATGTACTTATCATATATAATTTTCCTTGATCTTGACAGTTTATTAAATACATAGACGGATCTGTAAGATTTTTATAACTTGTTAGAATCTTTTGGAGTTGTAAAGGCTTCTGGTAAGGTCATATAAACATCTTCCACAAGGTTACCAATGAAGAAGGATGTCTTGACATCCATTTTCCAAGTATCATTATCATGGTATGATTTTATGGAAAGTCTAATTTTTATGTATTTAAATATAGAAATCATTAAAAAAATTATTTTAATTAATACTTTGATATAATCTAAACCATTTTGCAACCAATATAGCTTATTAAGTACTCAATCCACCCTCCATGAACAATTTCTTCTTGAATAAACATTTTCAACCATTGGTATTTTCTTCCATTTTTGGAACAACCAAAATAATAAATTGATTTTTGGTGCATAGAATCCATGTTTTAATCCATGCATGTTTTCAATCTAGTTTCTTCAATACTACCTCATGCTTTTATATAGGTCACTAGTTAATTATTATAACCTAATAAGGATTCACCATCCTTAGTGATAAGAAAACCATATCTTTCTAGTTATATAACCTCACTATTGATCCTATGTAGTTCTTGGGTCTCTAAAACTTCCTCTTGAACAAGGCTTTGTATAGTCCTTTTCTAATTCAAACACTTATGAATCTTGAGCCTTGAATTTATCGAATTCATTATTTGTCAAGAAATATATTTTAGAGATGTTATCTATCTCAATTAATTAGAATTATTCGTCCAATATAAACTTTTTATGAGTGTTCATATAGATAATATTTTTTAGTTTCCATTATATATCGTTTTAATATACACTTAGTGTATTGATATGGAATTTTATTTCTTGAAGAGGCATTAATAGA
Source organism: Viscum album (assembly GCA_963277665.1). Taxonomy (NCBI): domain Eukaryota; kingdom Viridiplantae; phylum Streptophyta; class Magnoliopsida; order Santalales; family Viscaceae; genus Viscum; species Viscum album. Next base: position 1,718,649,102 of record OY728140.1, on the reverse strand, counting down.
TTATTCCATTCCCCAAGCACAAGTATGTGAAAAAACATGTTTCATTTATACACTATAATATAAATGAGACACTTATTTTTTAATTATTTATACTCAGTGTAGAGTGTTTTTTATTGTTTGTAATGTGTATCCCTTCAAGGAAAATAGAAAAAATTTATGATTCATAATTGATCTCACCGAGTCTAACAAGGTGCAGTTACTCATCTCACAGACACTATTTCACTTTAGTGTATAAGGAGGAGTAAATAAGGATAATATCAAAAACCCTAGTAGATTATTAATGGACTCACGGTTAAGATATTCTATGATAGGATCAATGTGAATTTTCTTTATCATCATTCCAAGATGATTCTCAACTTCATTCTTATAATCCTTGGATTTATCAAAGGAATCTGACTTATATCTAATTAAGTAGACATTTCCATATCAAATAAATTCATTTGTAAACATTATTAATTATGAGTATACACACCTTACATTAATTGGAAATAGTCCACATAAATTTTTAAAAGTCATTTCAAGAAGATATGTATCCCTATCACACTTTCTACTGAAGGGAGATTTGGTAATTTTTCCTTGAGAAAAATAATGAAATATACCATGTAGTTTTAGTTCAATAGAATCTAAATACCCTTCGTGATATAATTTCATCAAGATATTTTCATTTACAATACCATGCCAATGATTCTATAGTTTACTATGATATGACTCATGAAATCTAGATTCTTTATTGATGACCAAAATTTGGTTTTATATTCAAACACATAAAAGCCATAATTTAGGTGTTCTATAACATAACATATGTTATATTATTAAATTTAGAAACTTATATTAAAAAAATTTAAATAAATACATAAATATCAAGACCATATATATATATATATATATATATATATATGTTTTTCAAATGATTGGAACATATTAATAATTTATTAAAACAAAGATCAATCAAATTGGAAATGTGAGTTGGTAATATCCAACAGATAGTCTAGTGATTATATCTCCATTAACAACACATAGATCCATCTCACTTCAAGAAAATATTCTAAATCTACTCAGTTTCTATAATTGGATATAAATTTTCGAACCAAAAACTATATGTAATAATGAATTTATATAATGAGAAATATTTCACTGAATAATGACTAAACGTAAATATTCCCCTTTAATATTTATCTTGGTGAAGTTCCTTTTCCAATGACCCTTTTTACCTTATAAAAACCTGATGTCGTAATGTTACCTTGATTTCCTCTTGATATTACTCTTCTTGGAAGGGTGGTTTGAAGAATCCTTGGATTTAGTGATAGTATTTATGCCATTTAACTTAATCTTCCTCTTTTTCACCATAAGAATAGAAGGTTTTTTATATATTATATCATTATATATCATTTGAAGTAAGTCCGGGATATCTGGGAGATAATTCACAATGTTGTTCGTATTAAAATTTTAAATAATCATGTAGAATCTTTGAGGTATTAAATATATTATGAGATTAGTTTTAATTCATTTGGATGTTTAAACCCGAGAATGTCTAGACAATAAAAGTATCTAATTATCTTTCATATGTGTTGCCTAGATAGCACACCCTATTCATGTTTTAATTTAAATAGTTCCCTAGAGATCTCAAACCACAATTATTAACCTCTATATTGATAAAGATAAGGGAGATTTTTTATCATTCTATATGTATATATTCATGTTCTCAATAGATTTATAGAGTTCAAAATTAATAGACTATATCAATAAATACTAGATATTTATAAAATCATCCAAATGTTTTTAGTAGATAAAATTTTCTTACACACTCAACTCCATCACAAAAGGATCAGTAACTTGGGTATCTATAACATAAATCATTTGTTCAAGGAGTTGTAAAATTTCAAATCACATATACAACTCCTAGAATTAACTATCGAAGATACATTTCTATTTTTATTGTATAAATCACTGGTATATCAATAAAATTTTCAATTTTCTACTAAAAACTAATATTTTAGTAATTTATCATTATTACCAAAATATTTGAGATGAAATAATTTTCATATCTTATTAATCTGTAACAATTTTATTGAGTATCAAAATCTCTCACCATTGGACTTGTAATTCCCTATCATATAATAATTTTAATGGAAAGTATCAATATTTATCTCATTATTATACAAAATTTTCCAAATAAATTTATTCGAAAGTATTTATGTAGGTGGTATTTCCAACTGTTATCTTTCATCTCCGTGATCCATAGAGTGGTGTCCCAATATTGAAATCTGGACTTAGATTTCATCAATACTTTCCTCCATGTAACATAAAGTTAAACTTTTCAATTATACCCTTGATGATAACTTATTTATGTCGACCCAAAACTTTAGTTATAACACGTTGATAATTAAAATAACCATCAATTTAGAATGTCAATTACATTGAATTGTTCTTACATTCATAACTTAATTAACAGAAGAAATTTTAATTAATATTTATTTAATGAATCTTTTTATTTATTCATAAATTCATCTTGCTAATATTATGTTGATTTTATATAATTAATGAATCGTGTATTTGATAAAATAATTAAAGAATAATCTATTTATTTTACATTATCATTTTTTATTGTTGAATTCAGTATATGTATTCCTATTTAATTTCATATGAACACGCATCGTCATATAAAATAATTAAACACGGACCCTAATAAAATAAATCAAATAAAGTGACTATATTATGATATTTTTAATGGTTGACATATTTAGTGGATAATAAATTAACATATTTCGATAGGGGAAAACTCATTAATACATTCTTGGCTTTTGTTGCAACATTCAACCATCGAGCATTGTATCTTCTTGGTTAGTTTCACCTTGGCATGGGTTCTGAAATACCTCATCTACCTAGATCTCTATCCTTAACATATATTACTCTTACATAGGTCATATAAAATAGGGTTATGGGATACATAAAATAATCTATGGACACAATGGACATACATAATATATCTGGGAGGGATGAATCACAAGACATCATTTTTAATTTAATAAAACATCATCACATAAAAAAACACCTAAAATAATAGTAAATAATATATAAATCTAACATATTTTTTTCAAATTAGATCATTATTAGTCACATACTTGCAATGAATCCACATTTAAAACATCTATCTAGAATTCATTTTAATCATTATTTATTACGATAAATTTTCTGAATTGATAAATTAATTATCATATTAATGGATTCATTGATGTATCATAATGTTCATTAAAATAGTTCAACAGATCCCCATCCATTGTAATTTAAAAATATATATATTTAAAATTAATTACAGACAGAAATTTTACATAGAGTCTACATAGAGTGTACCCATCTAGACTACCTAGCATAGTCATTTCCATGTACTATGCACTAACGTGGAATATAGAATACATGGAGTGTGGCATAATTTACACAGCGTGTATTATCAATTAATGACACACAAGCATACGTTAGTTTACAAGGAGTGTAACACTTTTAATGTACATGGAGTTCATTGAGTGTAATGATTATCATACATGGAGTATAGTTTCTATTTAACATAGAAATTAATTAAGTATTGAATATTATTTAAAACCTATCACATGGATTGTAATGTCAATTTATAAAACAAATAAACATATTAATTATGTTTAATTGCTTACTTAATTTTCTTTCTATATAAATTAATTACATGATATAAATTTGGGATTGTCCTGTAATCTATCTAAATGGGTACAGGTTACATGGTTTTACACCTTCAACACAACATTTAATCCCCTCTTAGAAATACCGCATTACACACCTAAGGGAATCAACATGTATTTTACATTAGATAAATAGATAACTTAGTGTGTATTCTAGCTGAATGTCATGTAATTATGTCCGGACCATGTTATTTTGTTTGAAAATAAGAAATTACCATGAATTTCACAAGAAAAATAATTGGGGATACATACCGTATATGCCAACTACATGTTGTTTACCTCATCAAACCACATGCTAGTTGGTCCGGGTCAACACATGATGTATGATGATATCATTTCATATCTACACATTACCATCTATAAATATCATTACTTGTTTTGGAGAGATGAATATGGGTTCATATCTTATACATTTAGGTAACATGTCGTATAGTCCCATGTTTTCATGTCAAAATCTATGTCACCTTCATATAGGAAATTCATATTTTTTTCATGTTTTTTGACATTTTCATGGTTATATGAATGTGAAAAAACAATATTAATTAAATTTATGATTATGTAACAAAAAACTAAAATTAAAAACTAACAATAAACACATATATCGATCATTAAAGTAAAGAAATTATAAATTTAAATATGAGAACCTTGATACTAATAGATGGTTCTGAGTGTAATTTTTTTTATCAAGATCATTACTAATGATGTATTTTTGTTAGATTAAATTAATAATCCATATGAACATGACGAATGATCTTAGTCTATAATGAATGTAACCAAATAATCTAAATGAAAGTAATCCTGGAATAAGAAGACAGAATATTTCACACGGAATTTATTTTCAATTGAATAACAAGACAATACCTTGGTCCATAGATTATTACATTAATTAAGAAATTTATGGATTGAAATTAATTTTATTAATATCACTATTTTACATAGAGTACCTAAATTATAATCCCATTATAGATAATCCTTGCATGTTCCACAATCTCTAAATGACACATATAGAACACCCAATATTAGTAGAGTTGATTTTATCATCTTTACTTGTTCATGTTGATTGTAACACAATCCTTTGGGATTAGAGGAAAATATTTCTTTTTCTCTATTTCTTGGGAGGGGATAATAAGGTGAAGGAAATTTATCAATCATGAGATAAACTCTGGAGGTGTTCTTTATAGTGAGAATTCTTTAGAGGATGATGTCATGTACATAAAAAAATGATTTCACGCAGCCATATAAATAATATAACCATTTATATTTAGAACTAGGTTAGAGAATCCTAAATTATAAATTATCCCTTATCTAATATCTTAATCCTTAAATAAACATTATCTACTATTTGTTGTTATTATTAATATTATTACTATTTATTTGATAAACATATGTTCTTTGATAATATAAATATCAATAAATAAATTAATATTATCTAAATGATATGTCATATATCATTTCTATTACCAGGATCTTTACCCGACCCATCCAACGTTCTTAACATTTATTAAACCTTGAATAATAAATAAATATTATCTATTTGATAAATAAATAAGCATTATGTTTTTGGTACAGTAAATAATTTTTATTTATTATTTATGATTAATAAATTATTAATAAATATTATTATTTAGACAACATAAGATTTTTTATTCAAACCATTAAATTCAAATAGAATTTATATGAGATCAATGGAATCATTGAGTGTGAAATCCTCAACATCTCTTACTCAGTGGAATTTAGTGGGATTAGGTAATGTCAAATATCTGCTTCAAGAAACATGGAAAGGTTACCATATAAGAAGAATGAAATATTGTAATGACCACAACCACATGTGTATTATCACTATATAGCATAATACTTTTTTAGTGATATATCATCAATTTGGTTACATGAACGCATCATCAACCTATATGATTGGTATGTCATTCTTTGAATTTCTGAAATGAACTCATCAATCAGCATGGTAGTGGAATTTAGTTTGATGGTTACATTTTAATCAAAGGGATGAGATAACACCTTCTTACCTTAAAAGGGTTAAATCCTTTATTGACTTGTTCATTAATTCCAAATCACTTATGATGAACCCAACATATCATACATCACTTTAAACTATTACGTCATGGTTTTCAACAATAAAAAATTCACAGACTCATGATATGCGTTAATAATAATATCATGTATGAGTATCAATTCATACATTCCAATATAGGAATATCCATGGACACAAAACATGTTTCGGTCTTACTTTTGAGATTGTCCAGATAATATCCCATCATGAATATTACCAACTGAAAACTTCAAGAGATGAAGCCTCATCGAACTATGAGAATAAAGAACTAGTTAGCCTACGTTATATATGTCCCATATGATGACATCATTAATCTATCAGATTTATATGATCTAAAATATTTTCATGGGACTTCAATGTTCTTGTCATAGTGAAGAACTATTTTGAATGTCAGATGAAAATTATACACAGAGGATATTATCGCATTAAATGTCTCATTTAATAATAATAAATATGTGATAATAAAATTATTTATATTTAAAAACATGAATATAAATTTATTTTAAAGAAACAATTAGTTGGTTTTAGGTCACCAAATCATAATAAAATTCAATTATAATAGATCCAAAAATTAATTACTTTTAGTATGATTGCTATAAAATGATATTAATGATCTTAATGAGCTAACAATTTTTTTAATGGATCTTCCATTTTCTCTTCCATGGAAACTCTACTCACTATAGCCTCACATGTCTAAGAAAAATTACTCAAGATGTGCTCATTTTGAATTATGTTCTTCATCCTTTGATGTTATTGTGGTTCCTTGTCTAGATCCACTACTAAAATGTTTTCACAACATATTTTCATACTATATTTACAGAAAGGATCTATATCATACTTGTAGATGATTTTATATATCTATATTGTTTCTTTATTTATATCAAAAGATAAAAAATACTCAAATTCTACTTCAGAATCAATGAAAATTACATCCATTGAGATCTTACATATCAAATCACCTCCATTGAGGACAAATATTTATCTTGATTTAATTTTCAAATCATATTTATGTGTTTGGAAACTACCATATATATATATCCCTTGATTAATAGTCCATAATATCCACCATAAAATATGACCACAACCTTAGTAAAACATAGATAATTTAATATTATCATGATTGTTATCCAGTATTGTTCCCCAAGATCAACTTTGTATATTCCTTACACACTCATGGTATAGGAAACATCTATCCTAGTACATATCCTGACATATATGACTGAACCTATTGCCAAGGTGTTTGGGATTCCTAGCATCATCTATCTCAACTATTATTTCTAATGAAACATTTTATTAGACAAATTTGTGCTTTGTGACATTTCTAATAATACCCTCTTGTATTCTTCCCTACAAAATCACTTTATTATCATTTCAATTAATTTTACTAAACACATTCCATGAATCAGCTTAGGTCTACCATCTGGGATATTCATCCGAATAATTTATGTTTCTTTAATTATGTTCTTCATAGAAAACATTTTCCATAACAACGTAATAAGAAATTATAAGACCAGTATCTCATTTCTAATTAATAGTATTTCATCAACATATACTATTAAGGAAAAAATAATAATCTCACTAAATTAATTATAATGACTATTATAAAAAAACCAATTATTAGATGACTTATAAAAAGGGTTTCTATTTCATAAATTTATAAGGTCATTTTGACCTATATTTTTACAAAATTTTGTAAAACATTACATAAAAAATTGAAATTTCTACATAGTATCCATTTTTTCCACCAAAAAATTTCTTAATAATGGAAAACATGCTTTATTCAAGGTATCTTCCATAAACTGAACTATGATTTAATTAATATCTCTACTCATACTTAATACTTTTCAAAAATATTTTTAATATTTGGTGTGATAAAAAACAAATATTATTAATAGATATAAATAAATTTATATTTTATGTCTATATATAAATGTAAAAAAATTCAACAGAATCTTTTCCTTCTTCACAAAATACATTTGAACTCAAATATATTTTTACATTTCCAAGAAAATAACTTAATTTTTTAATATATTTCACGATACCTTTCTAAGGATAAAATTAATGAAAGATCAAATTCATAATTTCATCATTGAAAAAATGAAACCCCATGAATACATTTCATTGATAATTAATAATTTCAAAATTATTTAAAAAAAAGGCCATATAATTTCCTTAAAAACATATTATATTTTTCATACCAATTAAAATAAAAACATTTCCATTATAAACCATTTCATTTGTATCATATAGGTACCTTGGGAAATTATCCTTACATTAAACCATACAATATGCCTTATAGTGGAATCGCCTAAGAGGATAATTCCTATATCTCTTAGGAATAACCTATCACTGGTAAACTCAGTCACTTTACCCAATGAATTAGAGAGATATAACAAATTATTCCACCATCATCACTATATAGGGCTCACTAAATATTCATAAAAAATTACAAGAACAATAACATGAATAAAAAATTCCTATCTTTAATTAAAATTATAAAATCTCTTAAATTATTCCATTTAACACATATGCAGAAACACATTCAGAACTTCACCTAAGAATAAGGATAGAAATATTTTTTCATTGAAAAATCTTCAAAACAAATTCATAGAAGAACAAGAAATAGAATATTAATTTTAAAACATTAATATTTATAGAGGAAACTTCTTGTTTAAAATATTTTTGATGGATGGAAAGGGTGTTCAACTTGAATATATTAAAAACATTATTTTTTTACTTTTGTAAAAAGTCGAAAATAAATATTATCTAAGATGTTGAAAATATACATTTTTTAATTATTTTTAAATAAATTCATGAATATTAAAAATGAACATAAAAAAAATTTGAAGAAAAATAAGATCATTAAGGAAATATTTAAAAGAACCTTGATATGTAAGAAAATGAGTCTGAAGGAAGACTTTAAAACAATATTTTCAAAAGAAATCCCATTACCTTAAGTCTTTTCTAACATCATATTTTATCTAACTTTTAAATAATAAAATTATATCAGATTTATGTATTATAAATAAAATTGTTTTTGTTTTTTTAATTTCCATTATTCCTTTTATTTCATTTATTACCATGAATTATATAGTTACTAAACTGGTTAATTTTATGTTGGATGTTTTTGGGTTGTTTGGTTTAATACCTAAAAACAACATCAATTTGTTGACTATGGATAAAGGGGTTATGGGTCCATTAACTCCAGAATAATAAAACTATTAAATTCATCATATTTATACATTATATATATTTTCAAAACAAAACATGTATGTAAATCATGAAAAGTAAACATCGTTTTATGGAGATGGTACATCATATGTACCCATGAACAACATTTTATTTTCTATAATGCGTAGATAATATTGTACATTAAAAAATTATAAATATATTATAAATTTAATATTTATTAGTTAAATCCTTATGAAAAACCACGTGATATTGAAATGAAAAATGAATCACCTAATTTTGTGGATGTGGTATTCCACATGTACACATGAGCGACATTGTTAATTTGCAATGGAAAAAATGGTAAGAAATAATTAATATATTGTATTTAAATTATAATAATAATTTCAATAAAATATTATATATTAAATAATTCTATCTTCATAAACATTCATGTGAGGTGATAATAGAAAAAGAAACACATTGATGTGAATGTGGTATTATACAAGCACATACAAGCAATGTTTTCATTTCCCATAGGATGTAAAATTAAATTAAGAAGGATTGTATCAGAATTATAATATAATTTCAATATATATAAGATAATGATATTATCATTTCAACTATTTTATGTAATTTTTTACTGGGATAAAATAAGAAATAATCATGAAATACGTCTATTATCACTTAGACCACCTAAGATATCTCCCTTTGGATTTCACCTTAAGAATTACAGTATTGGCCTTTTCTAGAATAAAAATATTTTTTGATGTTAATGGTTTTTTAAGGTATTTGGGTAGGGATTGATCGAGTTAATGTATATAGTATGTGGTTTTTGAAGTGGGAAGATAAGGGGTATTTTAACATGAGGAGAGGGGGTTTTATGGTCAAAATATTGATTACTTTATCATTTAGGCTAATGACTTATGAGGAGATATAATTCCATCAAATTTTTTGGATTATTATTAAAAATGTGATATTTCTTTCACATTAAATCTATTTTAGAACTAAATATAATCCTTGAGAATACTTATAAAATGTGAAGAATCAAAATTAGTTTGTATTATAATAAAATATAACTTGTGATTAAAAATTTAAATCATAGGTTTATTAATTCTACAAATTTATTTTAAATTTGTAATGTCATTATTTATTTAAATATTTTTTTGAATAAATTTTTTTTATAAATTTTTCATTCATTCTTGCATCATTATAATGTCTTAAAAGTGACAATATTTGAAAATTTGATATTTTCACTTGTTAATCGAAAAGAAACTATTTCAGTAAAATCTCAAAAATTCACCCTTAGATATTATTAAAGTGATGAATCTAAAAAAAATTCGTTTTATAAAATTTAAATTCTAAAATTAATAAATCTATTTTTTAAATAAAACCATATAATTCTGGGAAAGAAAATTTAGTTAAAAAACAACTATTTCATTTTTCAAATTAAAACCACACATTTTTTCTTTACATATATAAATTATTTATGAAGAATAATCAATAAATATAAGATAAATATATATTTATAAGATATCAAATAATTTTATAATTATTTAAATATAACAAAATACTAACCAGGTTAAGGGAATATAATTAATATTTTAAATATAACATACATAAATCCATGATGTAAAAATAAAAATTTTAAATTTTTATTGAATATTTAATTTTATTATATTATATACTTTATTAAATTATATATATATATAATATTAAATATGTATATAGGAAAATATAGAAGAATATTGTGGGCATTTCGTACTTATCATCCTTCGGTTATGGGTTCAAGTCATGAGACCATGCTGGACATGATGAATTATTACCCTATTATGAAGGATTCCCTATTATATGGAAGAAAAATTTTAAATAAATATAATTCCATTATTATTGAAAAATATATTATCTTAAAAAAATTAGGATATTACATTCTCTTCTACGTCAAAAAATCCATCCTCACATTTTATCTTGATCTCATAATACAAGGATTTAAAATATTTCCAATTTCAATTTTAATAGGTGAAAGAATAATTTGGGAATAAAATTTTTCAAAATAAAACAAAAAAAAGAATGTTTAAAAATATTTAAAGGCTATCCAACTGAAATTTGGAGTGAAGGATAAAATATATGATCATTAAATTACAAATAATTTTTTTCAAATCCCATATTTGTAAAAATGAATAATAAAAAAATTGAAAATAGGAAATGCTAAATATAAAGGTCAAAAATAATAAAGCATAAAAAAATTCCTAAATAAGAAATGGAAAATTATATATAAGTATAAATATATATATATATATATAGGGGAAAATAATATACAGGAAAAAATAGAGAGTGATATAGAACACGATCAGAAAATAGTTAATGACTCTAAAACTATAATAAAAAAGGGATAGAGAAGTCCGTAAATTCATCAAAAATGAAGTTAAAGGATTGTATTTAAATTTAATGATAAGTTTTATAGAGTGTATTGGTTATTTTTCAATAAATATAGATAACATGAAAAAATAATACATAATTTATTTCATTCCATTTCATAATAATAGGTTTACCCTATTGTTGTTGTTCAATCAATTTCCACCTCAATATTATCTCTTTCTCCAAGAAATGAATAGTCAAGTTGAATTTTTTATTCCTAATGCTATAAATGAAATTTTAATTGAAAAAAATATCCCTACATGTATAAAAATGTATTTATTCTTATCTTATCTATTATTGAAATCCCAAAAATTATAAATAATTGATCACAAACACTTCTAAGATAAAAACAAAACGCATCTCTGAATAACATCAACCACCCCTAAAGCATCCTATAAAAAATGTACATAAAATAATAATACAATAATCATGATTTGATAATATTTTCCATAAATATCTTCAATCACCTTAAAGGCACAATAAAATAGTTTATTCACCCAAAAGTTAACTCAATATTTATCTAAATAAACCATAATACCTCAACATCAAAGCTTGTATCAGCCCTAAAGGTTATCTTAACCTAGATAATATTATAAAAAAACTAAAATTATTATCAAATAAAATTCATAATAAATAACATGTTTAAACCTAAGGGTAACATTTACCTCAATCATATATCTCCCAAAATATCTTTAATCACCTTAAATTCACATCACTTAAAACCATAAATTGGTATTTATGACTTTAATATTATGGTTGTTCTTAAACTCTTCAACCAATTTTGATATATATAAATAATAAATTATCTTTAAATAATTAAATCTAAATTAAATAATTTGTCGAAATAATTACTTTGATACAAACTATAACACCTTTTACATTAAACAACCCATAATTACATGCTTTATAATAAGGGTTTCACTTTATTTCTTTTCAAGGATCATTCAAGTTTATATTTTTATTGAATTATTTATAAAATTACATAAAAAAGTGTAAATATCAACACAATATAAATTTTCTAAAAAAATATGTCCTTTATAATGAAATGCTTTCTTTGTAAAAGGTAACTCCCATATCTAGAAATATGAATTTATTAATGTTTCTGACCATCATTAAGACCTATGAAAAAACATAATGGTATATGAAAAAATGCTAAATATTTTAAATAAATAAAATAATCCATTTATTCCATTTTTAAACCTAAAAAATCCATGATGAATTTTTCACTTTACACAACACTCAATTGACCTCAAATATATTATTTATTTCCCATGAAAGAAAATTTAATTGATTAATATATTTCATAAAACATTTCATATTAAATAATAATATAAAAAATCATAATAATAATATTTTCATGGAAAACTTTTATCCACGTGAATACCTTTCCTCCAAAAATAATCCTCTAACCTTTATTTTTAAAAGAAGGGCATAAACATTCATTAAAAACAAATACTTGTTTTTTCACTTTTTTAATTCATGTGATTTACATTATTATTCAATATTAACATATAATATAGGTACCTTAGGAAATTATCATTAAATTAACCCTTATATAAACCCTTTTAATGGAATCACCTAACAAGATAATTATTATATCTCTTACGAGTAACATATCACCATTAAACAGTATCAAATTACTCAATGCATTAGATAGATATATCAAGCTCACCAATAATCATAGTTACATTAGGCTCAACCATCATTCATATTAAATTTACAAGAATAATAACATAAATAAGACACATATATCTTGAATTTCAACCATATAATATCATAAATTATTCCATATAGCACAAATGAAGATTCTCTTTTGGGATTCACATCAAATAAAGGAAAAAAATACTTTTTCTTTGTAATCCATTTAAATAAAAATTCATAGTTGAATTAGAAATATGATATCATTTTTTTAAAAATGTAACATTTTAAATTAATTTTCATAAATAACAATGGTCATGATGTCAAGAAAGTGTAGTTAATTAGTATATGTTAAAAACAATTTTTTAGCGCTTGTAAAATAAGTCAAAAATAACCCATATAAAAAATGTTCAAATGATTAATAATTTCAAAATACAGTGAAAACAATATAAAATGAAGATCAATGATATTTTAAGAATAAATACGTACATTCTTGGTAAATTATAAACAACTATGACATGGAATAAAAATAGATGGATGGGTGACTTTAAAATAATATTTTTAAAACAATGTTCACTATCTTCAATATAGTATAATTTCATACTTACCTAAATGTGGAATTATAAATTATATATTATTTATACTTAATCAATAACCATTTTCATATTAATTTAATTATTATTATTTGTTTTGTTTCATTTATTACCAAGACATATTTAGTTACTGAAATGGTTATGTTTTCCTTGGATGTTCTAGGGTTATTCGGTTTATAACCTCAAAACAATATTAATTTGTCGACTTTTCTCAATGGTATATGGTTCCATTAACACCCTAATAAAAAAATTTATTAATCATATTTATACATTATATACGCATTTAAACCCATCTATGTATGGTGACCCCTGAAAAAGAAACCATGTTGTTATATAGAGAGGGTAGTCTATACGTACGTATGAATGATGATTTCATTTTTATATACATTATAAAAAAATAAATTTGATAACTTTTTAATTTAATAGAATCATAAATATTCTATAAATGACATATTTATTAGTTTCATTCTCATGAAAAACAATGTGAGGTGGTAATAAAAAATGAATCACATCGCTTTATGGAGGAGGTATTTAACATCTATGAATGAACAACATAATAAATTATAAAAGGAGAGAAATTGGAAGTAGGATGGGTAATATATTATATTTAAATTATTATAATAATGAAATAATAATAATATATATTCTATAATTACTTATTTATAATCATCCATGTGTTGTATTGATGGAAAACAAAGTACACCGCTTCGTGGAGGTGGTAGTCCCCACATACACATAAGTGTTGTTTTTAGTTCCCATGGAATAAAAAAAGAAATTAAATATATTTTTAATATAATTATAATTAAATTTCAGTATATATAATAAACTGATGTAATTATATCAAAATATATAAGAAATATTTAAAGTAGGAGGAAGAAATAATAAACTAGAAATAGGCCCATTATGAATTATACCTCATCCTTGGATATCTCCCTTTAGATTTCAACTTAATCCAACTGTGATTAGAATTTGGAGATGATCAAAACTTCTAGGACATTGGGGGGGATTTTGGGAAGGTATTTTGGTATTTATTAGTGAAGATAATGTGAATAGGAAGCAATTTTACATTTGAAAATAGGATGGTATTCATACATGAGGGGAGAGGTGTTTTAAGGTTATAATTTTAATTATCTTATAAGTTTGGGAAATTAATTTTGAGGATTAGGATTCCTTTTAGTTTTTTGGAATATTGTGAAATAATCAATGGTAATTTTATATTATAACCATTCAAACACAATTTAGTGAAATAAAATATTTTAACAAAATTCTCATAAATTCAACCATAGATACTTTTAACATTATGACTCCAAAAATTAATATAATTTGATAAGATTAAAATTCTAAAATTATGAAATTTAACTTCTAAATAAAATCATATAATTCATGGGAAAATATAGTTAAAAGAACAAGTATTTATCCTTTAAAATAAAACCATAATTTTTCAATTTACATTGACAAAAGTATTTTTAAAACATAAATACATCAATAAAAAAAAATTTAAATTTATAACATATCAGATATTTTCATAATGTTTTAAATATATTAAAATAAAAAACAATTTTGGGGAATATATCCATCCTTTAAATAGAACATACATTATGTCCTGATATAATCTGAACAATTTTAAATGTATAGTGAGTATATAAATTTATTATATTCCATCCATTATTACATGAATGAAAAAATATAGAAAATATGGAAAACATAATAAGAAATGACGTAGGAAAATTGTAGGAATTAAACCCTTTATTACCTTCAGTCATGTGTTGATGCCCTTTATCCTTTCTATATGTGATCGTTATTACCCTCTTTTTTAGGATTCCTTTTTATATAGAAGGAACATTTTTTAAAATTAAGATCAAATTATTATTGAAAAATATATTCATTGAAAAATATTGGGATGTTATATTTCTTGCTAGAACATGGACCACATTCATTCTTTATTAACTAAATTAATTTATGGATTCATCAATGTAAATGTTCCATGACCCGGATGCTTACATTAATTCATATGTATATCTCTACAATGTTCATAGAATAATATAATCTTTTGGAGTTATAAACCCATATATTTGTTTCATATAGAAATCTTCAATAATTTTCCACTTAAGAAAGGATAATTTATTATCCATTATCCCAATCTCATAGTCCTGGTACAGATGATGTGGAATGTAGGATTCTAGTAGATCTGAACATTGAAACACATCAAATGGTTTCATCATCGTCAATGACTACATGTTGTTTAAACCATTTTTCAACTAGTATTGTCATGAACCAAGATGGGGCTCCATCCAAACTAACACCTAACCTGGTCCTTGGCATTGCCCAAAGGGTGTTCCCGATCCCCAGGGGTTGGAAACTAGTTAACAAGAACCAACAATAATTTATGTGAATGATTTCACCCATGAATTTAAAAATAAACAACCCATGAGGATAAAATATCAAACATCTAATAATCATAACCAAATGGAACACAATAATTTTTAGATTCAAATTTTACAACATTAACTATAAGAAAACATACCAAAATGGGAATGGAAATACTAAAACATCCCAAAATTATCCATTTAAAAAGATGTAAAAAACCCTCAAGACAACACCACAAACACTAGTTAAACATGAAACATAGTAACCAAATCCACCATCACCACAACAAAAAATCATTACTTTACCTCGTTCATACATAACAAAGTCTACATACACCCAAAGGTGTATGTAGCGTGTTATCCAAATCCCATTAGTATGCCTCCAAAAATAAGGATTACATGTTATAACATTTGAATATATATCAACATGAACATTTATATAAAAACAATTAAATCATTTCTAATATAAAAATTTGGCGAAAACATTTCCAAGGGAAAAAAATTTCACGTAAACACTTGGAAAGAAATCCTTCTTCTCAAAAGAATCTCACTTTGAGAACAATATATACACAAGGTCTACCATATACTAATGGATATCACCACATCACATAACATTATGTCATAAGAAGGAACCATTGGAAAATCTCTATAGGTTACTAGCACTAGTGGGACCCTATGAACCTCATACCATGGTGATCAAAATCCTCCATCCAAAACCAACAGTGTCCTTGTGCATGAGACACTATAGTGGAGCATATCCAAATGTCTTGTGGTCTCCATATCATATGACAAAACCAACATTATATTCATGCATGAGTGACTACAGGGGATCCCATCCCATGGTCTAGTGGTCTCAAAATATATCACATGTTTAGTTAGTGTTGTAGTGTCAATCCATCTAGAAGAATCCTTGATTCATCATTTTCCGAATAAACTAGCATAATAGTTCTAGTTCACCCACCTAGACACCCTATATTCCATTTGTTCAAAAATTATATTTCATGTATCACATAAATCATCACATTTTCACGCACATTTCAAGAATAATTAATAAACAATGAAAACTCCATTTTCACATTTCACATTGATACATTGATACAATGATCAAAGATCATATAGAAACCACCATTTTACCTAAAAAATTCCTATAAATCCTTACACACACCCAACTATTTTGAAGTAAATTTCTCATAACATTAAAAATACATGAATCCCATTTGAAAATACAACACGTAGGACACATATAAAATCCAACCATTTAAAATGGAAAATCTCCTTTCAAAATCCATAGGCATTCTAAATCCAATTAAAAACTTGTTTCACATTTCTTACACAATTAAAAAAATCAAATTTATGGTAAAATAATAATAATAATAAATGGAAAAGGCCCATTTCTTTTTTAAAACCAACTATAAAAACATTTTCAACTTCCAATCCATTTGAAAACACATTTCACACATTTTACACAAATTATAAAAATCTTTCATTGCCACCACAATAAATCACATATAAAACATAATCATTTTCTTTTATAAAACCACTAAAATCACATATTAATCTCAAAACCTTCTTAAATGATACTTCACACCACAAAAAATAATCCATATAATATATTTAAATAATTAATAATGTAATCCAAACTCATTTAATAATGTAAAATCATGTAACCACCAACCTCAATCTTGTTAAATTCCATAATCCAGTGTAAAACCACAACTAAAACACCAGGAGACCCTAAAAAGGAAATATAAAACAAAAACCATCATGATTTTACACCAAAAATCATGATTTAATCCCCAATTGGACAAATAACATTCTATAAAATAATAACCTAAATAGAGAGGAACAAAAACCATAAATAAAGTAACAACCCTTGATAAAATAGACTTAAATGATGATTCATTGACGTTATTATGCTAAAACCACCCAAATATTGATGCTCAAAGGCTCCAAGATGGTTTGGAGGAAGCTCCCATGGATGAAGATATTATAGGGTTCAGATTACAGGCAATTCGTGGTTATCTTTCTTTAGGGAAAACGAGTAAATTGTTACTTTGTAATTGCATGGACAAGTTGCTTGGTTAGCCCATGTGGTTGTTTATATCATGCAAAAACTATGCATCCCAAACTATCTAAGAGTATCATGTCACTTTTTAACCCAAAATATTTTCCAAACCTTGTGGAAGCCGTTCAATCACCATTATTCAAGAGGAAACTGGTCACACGCTTACATGGATAAGGGTCCATGGTTTTCATTGACTTTGCGTGAACCGTGAGCCACCTACAAACTATCCCAAAATCTTCAATTTAAAAAAAACACTTGTTAAAACTAATGAATAAACAATGGGCCAAAAAAATAATAGTTCAAATTAAAAGTCACAGATATGACAATTCACCTCACCATGAAAATTTCCAACCAGCATAAAGTCATTCTATTGTTCAATCAGAAAATAAGAATGGGTACTTCTCTTAAAACCAATACTTCCAATCCCATATTTCTTTCACATCACTACCATGATGCCAAATAATTAATACCGATGTTATGAACTTCCCATGAAGAAATTTCTCTTGAGAATCCTTAATCAGCACTGGCTTCTCAAACACAGAAAAATCGGGCTCTAACTCCAATTCCTCCTAATTCAACACATGGGATGGATCTGGATTTTACTTCTTCACCTAGGATACTAGGAAAAAATCAACATAGAAAGAAATATATAACATGTCTTTCTCCTTATTAATCTCTTCTGTAATCTCATAAGTTCACACATACCTTAATGTTTTCTTCCCTTGATCACCCAAATGATGGTGACCCAAGCGAGGAGCTACTTTTAGAAACACCCGATCAACCATAGAAAACACTAAATCTTGTTTCCTATGATCATCATAAGAATTGGGAAGACTTTTTGTAGTAAGACAATGTTGACTAATCAATATAAATATATCATAACTTTCTTTCACAAGTATTGGTCCCAAAAATGAGGTATCACCCACCATAGCCCAACATAAAAGAAAACAACATGGACGCCAATAAATAAAATCAAAATGATTCATTAAAATAAATTACTGGAAGCTTTTGTTATATAAAAACTCCCACAATTGAAATTTTTTAACCAATAAGCCTCTGAAATGCAACACACATGCTTAGAGCATGTCTTCTGAGATCTAATTCACTGGCTCTATCTGACCATCCATTTGACGATGGTATGGCATACTCAAACTGACATGTGATCTCATCACATTATAAAAAAAATCCAAAAACTACAATGTAATGAAAGGGTCCTAGTCTAAAATAATTTTAAACGACACACCATAAAGCCTCACTATATCCTGAATTCACAACCAACCTAACTCGTCTACTTTGGATGAATCCTTGATTGGAACTAAAATGGTGGATTCAGTTAGAGGATCGATCACTACCCAAGTAGAATTTGGTCATCGAGGTGTATGTGGTAAGAAAAAAATGAATTCCAAGGTGATTTCATCCCACTTACATGGAGGAATGGGAAGTGGATTAAAAAATGGAGGGATTTTGGTTCTCTACTTTAACCTGCTAACATTTGCAACACCACGGTACAAATTTATATGCATCTTACCTCATACCATGTCACCAAAACTATTGAAATAGATAATAGAACATCTTGGTAGTATAAGGATAAATGGACCCCTGAGGTTGGTGGATATCATGTATCACCAACAACCATAATGTCAATAGTACCATGAGTCAACCTCTAAATCATAATGCTCCCTCAAGAAACATTGACTTTTCATAAGGAACTTCCCCACCATTTAGAAACTTCAAAGAATGATAGAAAATCTCATCACTCATATTATATTGTTGAATAAAATCCAAAATAGATGTTTTATATAAACTCTAGCCAACAACACACATACACTATATTCCTTGTATTTCAAATTAATCTATGAAAAAATCATCATCTAGGTCCACTCATCACTAAAATGTTCCAATATATTCACTAAAACATTATTCCTCAAGGAATCTACAACCAAATTTCCTTTTCCTTGGGTGTAGATGATATCGAAATAGAACCATGTAAAGTACTCCACCCAATGATGTTTCCTCAAATTCATGTCTTTTTGGGAGAAAATTTAATCCAAGCTTTTGTAGTCTAAATAAACTACAAATTTCTCCCCAAAAATGATAATGGCTCCATGACTTCAATCCATGCATTATCTCTGCTAACTCTATGTCATGTATTGGTTATGTATTTCCATGTGGTAGTAGTTTGTGAGATCTACATGACACCACCTGGTCATCCTCCATCAACCGACACCGAAGACCCATAACATAAGAATCACAGTAGACCATGTTTCCCTTTCTAGATTATGGAAATATTAAAATAGTGGTTTTTGTAAAATAAGACATAATCACCTCAAAAGAAACTTCACACATTGGTATCTATTCTAACTTCAACCATTCTTGGTAATTTCCATCATCGATGAAGCAATCTGAGATAAATCCCAAACAAACCACCTATAATATCACTCTAGGACCAAAAATCATCAGATCTCAAAAATAATATTTGGTTTTTTCTATAACATCACTACAGAAATCTTCTCTTGGTCCATCGAAACATCTCTTATTGAGATCCCATGACCTAAAGATTTAACTTACTTGTTCTATAAGGTTCACATGGAAAACTTTTCATAGAAACTATGATCCTGAAGAGTTCCTAATATGATTTAAAAATGTCACTCGTTCTCCTCTTCAGTCCCTTAGTAGGCCAGAATATCATCCACGAATATCACAAAAAAAAGTCGATTTACTGGTGGAAAACCCAATTCATGAGTTCTATAAAGACAGTTGGAGCATTTTTCAATCCGAATGGCATGACCAAGTATTCAAAAGGGACATAATTACTTAAGAAGGATGTTTTCGGAACATCTGCATCTCTAACTCTAACTTGATGATAACTAGAATAGAAATTAATATTGGAGAACCAATTTTACACATTAGTCTGATCGAAAGGGTCATTAATACAACGATAAGGGTACTTATTCATGATATTCACCATATTCAACATTTGGTAATCAATATGAAACTGGATAGATCAATCGTCCTTTTTGGAAATAGAATAGTGGTGGCTCGAGGTGAGATGCTTGGGAGAATGAATCATTTGGATTAAAAATCATACAGTTGTAACTATAATTCCATTAACATAGTGGGTGTCATATGGTATGAGGGTAGACATATTGGTCATGTTCTTGGATCCAAATAAATGGAGAAATCCATGACTCTCTCTAGAGGAAATCCTAAAATATCATCCAAAAATTCCTCTAGGAACTCCTCCACCACAAGAGGTAATCCAATTTTAGGACCACTATCACTATCCTCCAAAAAGAGTGAAGATATTTGAAAATTTGGTTTCCCAATTCCATAAGTGGAGGTCTAGCACATCCTGACCGAGGAACCCACTCACCTTGAAAAACTTCTGTAATACCATCAGGTACCACAAAAATTACTCGCTACCTATAGAAATTTATGTGTATCGAAAAATGAACCAACCAATCTATACCAAAGATTATATAAATGATTTATATATCCAAAAATGGTAAATTGCATTCTAAATGACCCCGAACATGGTAATTTCACAAGGCGGAATCATGGAACCATGCTATTTCTTCTTACCAAGAGTTTTTACTAACTCTATTGCATACGAATATGATCAGTTGAAATCATAACACATCCACAATATGGGAAGAAAAAAAAATAAATGGAGGCACTAATATCAAATAGTGAAATATATAAATTTGATTCAATTTGAATGGTACCTCATACTATCATAGGTCCTGCATCTGATTCCATTGGTACACGATGCACCACATAAAGTTGCATCATCTCTACCTGAGCCTGAGAATGACCATTGGCATATGGCTCCACTTGAAACTGAATCTTCCCAGAATATGATCCAGTCTTACTACCATGACCTCCAAAACAAGATCCCACTGTCATGGATTGTTTGGACCGGGATGAATACCCCTTGAAATCCACATATCCTAAACCACCCTGGAATGGGTGTTACAACCTAGAAACCCATTACATGTTCCCCCTGGTTCCACACCAGTGAAAAGTACTGGTTGGAGATGAACACTCCAATCGAATGTACCCAACCATCCCACATTGGTGGAATATGACAGACCCAGCACCTGAAGCCACAGACGAAGATAGCCGGGAAGGATAGTCTAAACCACATATGTCCCTCTTTCCCTGCTCTTACTGTTTCCTCTTATTTTCATATGAACTACCATTTTACAATGTTAACACTGCTCTAGGGAAACTATAATTTTCTTTATGATCAATTTCCACCATAATAGCATGGAAACCCACCTCGACATAAGTCTTCAACCTAATCAAAAATACCTGGGAATGAATTTTTTCCACATAACCATCCCAAAATTTTGAGCTTCAGCTACTCATTGGAATCTACCTTTGGTTATATCCTAACTAACAAAATAAAATGGTGGCATACTCTATAACAGTCTGATCCCCCTGATGATGCTCCCAAAAACTCTAGGTACAAAGAAAAGAAAAAATTATCAGGACAATAGTACTCATTTAAGAAAACCATAAATTCATTCCAACTCATCTGCTCGAGGATACCTATTTGCATCACTAAGTCCCACCTCTTCCAACTGGGACCTTCTAACATGAATAAATAACACTTAACCTTGACTGCATCATAAGTATCAAGAAACTCAAACATCATCTCAATTTTCTCAATCCAATACTATACTTCCTGAGGTTTTGTTCTTCCCCAAAAGGAAGGAGAGATATTTTGAAGAACTCTCAATATTTATC
Organism: Viscum album; assembly: GCA_963277665.1. Taxonomy (NCBI): domain Eukaryota; kingdom Viridiplantae; phylum Streptophyta; class Magnoliopsida; order Santalales; family Viscaceae; genus Viscum; species Viscum album. Next base: position 1,718,626,330 of record OY728140.1, on the reverse strand, counting down.
CCTTCTATACATTTCTCATCAGAAATAAAATTTTAAACCAAAAAAATTATATAAATGAAACAATTATTTATTCATGGATAAATCCAAAAAAATCATAAATTTGAATTTATAACTATTCCCACTCATCCTTAAACCTTGTTAAAATAATTTATAAACATGGGATGATTAAATAATGCTCAGTAAGGGGCATAAAAGAGAACTAAAAACTGTTATGAAAATAAAATAGAAAAATAAAAATGGGAAAGAAATTATTATAAAATAATAAATTTATGTTCATATTTAAAATACATTAAATCATGGAAAAGATTCTTTTCTTGAAAAGGATTCATAAAACAAAATCATAAAACCAAATTTGAAATATAATTTTCTGGAATGTTCCATGATAAAAATTAATTTTAGTAAAAAAATGACTTTTTTAAGGAAAAAATATTAAAATATCATAAAATTTACATTACAATACATTTACCATAGGAAATATTACAATATTCCATTCACTTATAATATAAACTTATTTTTTTAAAAAATCTTAATATTTCAATTTAAAATGATTAAGAACCCATAGAAAACCGTTAAGGTATCTTCCAAGATCAAATTCATTATCACCATCATAATTATAATTACCTAACCAACCATTATAATAAAATTTTTCAGAATAACATAATGAGATAATTATACTATCATATTAGGATAATAAATCTATAACTAATTCATTTGTGGTCTACATCTTGGGCACACCAGTCATTATATATAATTTTTAAGTACCATGAATTGAAAAAAATTATAATCTCTCATTTTTCATTAAAATACAATTAAAATTTCTTTTCAACCCAAAAAAACTACGTAATAAATGAACACTCTAATGGAATTTTACTTTAAATAAACCATGTAAAATGTATATTTGAAATTAATTATATAAAAATTAATAGAAATAATTAAAAACATAATATTGTAGTTTTAATAGATATAAATCCCCTTATATAGGGTCCCATAGAAAAAATGATTTTATATTACCACCTTGTGAGGAGAACCTTAATAAACTAATGAGATTGAAAATGAAATGATGTGTATTTGGATTATGGGAGGAGTATTATAATAATATAGATAGAAACCAAACCATAGGTGTGGCTGAAGAAAGTTCCACCTTTTAAAGAAAAATATTTTTTATAAGATCCATAATTAAATAATACATTAGGTTAAAAAAAATTCTGGTTATGTATAGGGATGGTTTACATATCCTTATTTTCACCAAATCAGTGGATTTCACTTTAACTACAAAATAAACACCCATTTAATGAGATTATCAATAATATCACATAAAATATTCTATTCTTATCTCAAACATCACTATTCATAGAACTTCAAGTCTTTTAGATCCTACTAATATTTCCAATTAATTTGGAATCCATGATTTTCTATTAATATATTTCATGAGTGTAAATTTAATTACTAACAACATGAAACAAGGGAATCACATACAATTTTTCTATATATATAATTTATAATTTTAAATAAAATATAATAATTGATAACTTCTTTTAAAATCACAAAAATAATTTAACATTAATCTTATCATATCATTTAAATTAAAATTTTCAATCATAACATTTTAATATATCCATTTTTTACTTATTCTATAAGATTTGTGCATCCACATCTGGTTGTATAGACATATATCCATTATTAGTAGTATGAATAATAAGAAAAAAAAATTATTTATAATATATTATTATTATTAATTAAAAATATTTATAATAAATTAAGGAATACCACATGTATGGGAAAACACCATACTAAATAGTAATTAATCTGAGTAACAGTTTTTAAATTCGTCAAAGTTTAGAGAAATATGTTATGTAAAAGTAACCAGTTTTGAAAATTGAAAAATATGGTGATGATATACCCATATCATACTAAACTATATAAACCCATCTGTCATATAAGTATCATAGTGATTAAAATGTGACATATATTTACATAAACTATAGTGATCCTTTATTATCATACATTAACATAACAACATTTTTTAGGAATACTTAATACATTACACAAAATGATGCCCAAAGACTATATTAGTTTAGTGGCTTTGTAAACATTGAGACATAAAAAATGTTACATAAGTGAGACACACTATATACCTCAAGGTTCATTATTACTAGAACCCTTCTTAGAAACATCATTCACATTACATATCTTCATAACCTGGGGAATGGAAACATACAAAAGGGGTGAGCTCAGATACTCAGTAAGGGTAGAAATGAAAGGAGATACGAAGGGATAACCATGATAATAAGGATTATATAATGAGAACAAAAAAATTTATGATCAGAAACTACATATCAGATATAAAATTACTCATGGAATAAATATTGGTAATTCATAAGACATAAATCATAAGCGAATCAAGAGCATAATCCCTGAAATCATAACATAGGAATAATACTTGGAACTGTGTCAGAGACATAAAAATGTATAATGATTTCCATTTTAGTCAAGGTATCACTAATTTGGACATCTTAGTAGCATGGATTCACTCCCTATACAACCTCTATAGTCATGGTTCTCTTTCATGACCATCTTAGTAGTCAAGGTTCAATCCCAAGACCATCATTTCATACAATGTTATATACTGATCCAAGTTCACTCCCTCCTCCAACCATGTCTATATAATGAGAAATAAATCATTACCCAATGTATTATAGGAAGATTTATGTACCTCCCATCTAATTATAAATAATACATACATGTTACATAAGATCATAAAAAATCATATCATAACCCGTAAAATGAAATGGGTATCTTAAACATGTATGCATATCATAACTTTTGGAAAAGAGATAGGTTTCTTAATAATTTAATCCATGCATAAACCATGAGAAGAAAAGAGTTTAAAAATAATGAATCACAGGTAAGATAAATTGGGTTCATAAATATATAACCCAACAAATATAAATGATTTTCATAAATATATAAGCAACAAAATTGAAGTAGGTTTCATTAAGATACAAACCATGAAAGAGAAACATGTTTTGTAGGAACTCGATTTTTCATTCACTTATAGATAATTTATTTTCCATCAATTATTAATATATATATTCAATAATAACATACTATGAATTTACTTTGAGTTTATAGAGTTTTTGGGGGTTTCTATGGCTGGTTTAAAGCCTAGAACCTGAGATTTTGGTTGAAATTTTCCAAGTGCTTGGTTAGTGGAAACCATGCGGTGAAGAACACATTGTTTAAAAACTATTTGAGACATGGGTAGATAACAGATATAGGATTCATAGTTATAGAAAAAATGTCTGATTTAGGTCACACAACTATGTGTCCGACTATGTAATCTTACCAGTGGGTTGTTACATGGTTTCTTCATGGTTATTCAAACTACAAGAGGTAACCATAAAGGTGCCCATTTCATACATATACATGTTTATGGTTAGTTCATGGTTTTTAAAACCATTTACCAAAACCATGTGACCCAAAATAGTTTGGAAAATTTAATAAATTGAAATTAATGGAAAATCAGTTTAAACCCTGTTTTGGTTCCTTTTCATCCTAGACAGCAATAAAACCCCCATAGAATCTCCCACCTTAAATATTATGGGATTTGTGATATCTTCTCCATATGTGCTATGAATCGAATGTTATTCGGATCATTGAATCTGTAATAGTAAGGCCACAATTTTTTATTAGTCATTATTTATTTTTATTAATATCAGTAGTAGAATTTAGGTTCAAACTCATTTAACAAATTATTATGTACATCATCTGTTCATTGAATTTATCCTGTTTTGAGCCAAATCAAGAGATGATACAGGTTGAGATACCAACTATGGACTAACAGTAGGTGGTATTTTACCTTTCTATTTAATTTTATCTATTTAAATATACATTAATTCTATATAAACAATTTCCAGGTGTCAGCTTATATGAAATTGATTCTTATAATTGATATGTGTAGCATATTAAATTAAAGAGTCTCATTAATGAGTGGTTACATGTTGAATAACTTGAACATGAACTAAATGTTTTGGTATTTTTTAATAAATGAACAATTTTCTTTCTTTTGTACTTGGACATTAATAGGTCGGTCCTTTTTCCCCACAATGAATGTTTAATAATGTTTTCAATTGATGGTGTAAATTATGAAATGAGTTTAAAATCAAATTGTTAATTTTGTTTATGAATTGAAATGTGATTTGTATAGTGAACTGTTTTGACTAATGGTAAGGGATTAGTTTAACCACAACCATTGGACCATGTTATGTGAACTCTTGATAAAACCTGAATTTCTACTTCTATTAATGTTCCCATGTGATTTATGTAAAGAAAATGTCATGTAATGAGTTTTTTAAGAATGAGATTCATGATATGTGGTTTTTCACATGCATGTTATATAGATACCATGCTATGTGATGGTTTATTTAATCTTTTATTTTTTGTTATCATGTTTTCCCAAGTGATTAATTGTAAACCCAATGCTTGAGTCACCCATGAGGTGAGTTTGAATTGGATGCTCTTGGTTTTGACCTTGGAATGACAAATGAATTTTTCTAAATGGGTTTGATTGGATTAAATGCTAATGAACTTGGGTAATACAAGGATTCTGATGATGAATTCCTTGGGAGAACTCAATTGGCATGAAAATTTCTTTTGATTGAGTGGTATATGGACTCCCGATAGGATTTCCATAAATGAACTTTGGGGGCTTAACCTTTATATGTTGATTGATACATAGATTAATATGATAATGAAATGGATGGACTCAAAAGGGAATTTAATTATATAGCCATGGGTCATACTTGGGATCCTATAGTGGACCACCAAGGATGGACTCAAATGGATAGGATGTTACACAACACCTAAAGTGATACCTAGGTTCCTATGAGGTTTGTTATAGATGATCTTGTAAAGTGTTGGTTGATAATACACCAGGAGTGATTCTTTAATTCCATCTTAGGAATTTCAAGGAAAGACTTTTGTTATAAACTAAATAAATAATGAGATTATTTTTATGATGTGTCTTCCAAGACAATTCACAATATTGTATTCAATCTTAACTCACACCTTCAAGACAACATGTTTAGGCATTTGTTGTGATGATGACTATACGTGGGTTTTAATGCTTGTCTATATCTGAAGACCTATAAATTAAATGTGATTGAATTATTAAATAGACAGTTAATTTAATTGAACATGCTTACAATCACACAAGCATGACTTTTAATTTAGAGACTCGTTGATTAAGTGAAATGAATCTTAAATGGGAACATGTAATTATAGAATTTTTACTTTATAGTTCTTCCTTTCATACTTCTTCAATTATTTCACATGATTTATATATATATATATATTAACAGATTGGTTAGCATAGACCATGGGTGATTTCCTATGGAGATTTAGTCTCACACCCTATTTGGGCCACATTTATGGACCCAGAAAAACAATATGATAGTAAGTGTTGATAAGGTAAATCACCCTACCATAGGTACTTGATTCAATCCTTAGGAGAAGGAGAGAATGGGACCAAGTCATGGCTTATGATGGTACTAGGAATCTTTTGGATTCTTATTTGTACTTTTTTTATTTGTATTAAACCTCTGTATTGTATAAATGTTTTAGATTCTTTGTTAGAGACATATGACATGTATACACATTTTGTATATGAGATGAATTCTGGTTTTCTTTATATTACCTATCTTCTACTATTAAATTATGTATACTATATGATTTACTACTTATGTTACATGAATTTTATTGATATATTTTTGTTTTACACTATGGTGAGGAGGTCTTAGTCTCTCCACTACAACACGTAGGCCCTCACTGCTAGACAGAAACCTCTAGCAATTTGGGATATGTCGTTGAGGACTTGTGACCCTGCTGTCTCATGGTATAGTTGATTGGAATCTAGGTATGAGATGATATAAATTTTTATTATAGAATTTATTTTTTGGGTTTCATTACTATTTTGATATAATATAAAGGTATTGGAATGAAATGGAGTTTAGTAATGTGTTGTGCCTAGGCGTATCTAACTCGCCTACATTAAGAAACTAAATTTCCTTGAATAGAAGAATTATTTCTCGATTTTAAAAATTAAATTTCATTTGATTCTACTATTGGGTGAAGCACTCATATTTTGATATTATTATTTATTTGTCTATGGGTTATATTATGTGAAACCTAATGAGATGTGTAACAACCCAAACATTTTGAATCATAATTTCATCTTAAAAATTTGTGTTATATTATTTTACACTCAACAAAACTATATCACATTAATAATTAAGTGAATATAATTGAGATGTGACCATTGGGTTCAACCATTATATTATTTTGGTTTAATTAATACCATTGTTCAATATGAATATTGGAAAAAATACTCCTAATAATAAATTTAACATTAGCATTATTGTCACAAATAGATATTATAATGGTTAATTAATTCAAGATGAAGAGTTTATGGACTCATCATGTAAAATTGTTCCATACAAGACCCATTTATTCAGAACATGGTAAGGAGGTAACATCACTAGGATTCGCTCTTAACCAAGACCTATCCCAACATCCACATGTTATATTTGAATGAAATCTCTATTGGGATAAGTTTAAGTTAGTTGGATTACCACAAGACCGATGTTAGTTAGGAAACTCCATTAGTCAATCTCCATCCACACCTTACCTTTAGGTCATACATGAGTGTTTTAAGGGATTATGTTTCAAGTCGTTAGTTACATAATGTTTATATAATTTTTATTAATAAAAATTTTCAGCCAACTTTTCAGGTTTAAGAATCGTTTTTCTTAATAAAATTGAGATGGGATTTCATAAAAAAAAATTTGAGAAAATTTTTTCATTTTAGGAAACATATAAATATTATAATAAACTAGTGTATTATTAATAATGTTTATTTTTTTTAAATAATTTAAACATAAAATTATTTTTTAAATATTAATGAAAAAAAAATTTAGTTTTTTTAACTATCATAAATTTCACTATACAATTTTACTATGCATTTTATGTCCACTCATAGTTTTAATAAATAATTATTTTTATAGTTAAAAGATAAATTTATCATAATTATTTATTTATTATGATAAAATAAATTTCATTTTTTAATTCCGAATATCGATATTAGGTTAGGATGAATTTTTGAATTTTTTTAAAATACTTCAGTTTTTTCTGAATAGTTAAAATACAATTTGAGTTTTTTTGGTAAGATTAATGAAATGATAGCCATTTTATAATTTTTTATTTATTAAATTGAAATTATGGTCATCTTTTATATTTTAATGTAACTCAATATGTTTTCCATGTGGAAATACCTTGGGAATAAACCATGGGCAAGCCCATGGTTTCTTCAAATATCACCAATGAGGTGTCCAAGGAATTTAATTAAAAACTCCCTCACTCATTCAATAAATAAAAACACATTACTTAATTTACAATCATTAAAAATAATTTAAAATGATGATCTGATAGATTTACCTCCCATGGACTTGAACCATGTTTTCCCGAAGCCCCCAAGGTCCCGATCCTTGTGTTTTTGGAACACTAATCAATAGAAGGGAACTCTCAACTTAGCTTTTCCTTTCATGTTTCCTTTTTAGGTTGTACACATTTAAAATTTCCATAACATGTTCCTATGTAAATTTTATTATATACCATTAATATAAAAATGGTTATTTATGAATGAGAGACCATTTCCCCCTCTCTTTTTATTGTTTTCTGAAACCATATTTTATACCCATTATTCCCCCTGATTTATGTCTCAAATTTTGTCTCTATTTGTCAAGACATTATTGAATTTTTTGTTATGAATACCCAAAACTCTTTATTATCACAAGGTATTAACATAGATTCAAAAATTATATATTTAATTCTTGGATTAACATTCATGGAACAAAATTCCTTTTCAATGGGTTTAAAATGACAACAGGATCTTGTTTTTAAGAACATTATAAAACACCATGATTTTTAATTGAAAAAAGTTTCTTTTATTATCCAAGGGTTTTTTTGAGATGTTTTATTATGATATATGTTTCATAAATTAATTAATGCATATGAATGGTTCTCTTTTATAGAGTTACAATGCATTGGATAAAAAATTTAATGTCTATAAATGAAAAGTTGTTAGATACGTTGTTGAAAAACCATGGTAATTTTAATGACACCTCAGCAAAAAACCACGGTGATATGCTAATGAAGGATTCAGTTAAATGTTGTAGATACAATTCCATGTTAATATTAATGTTTTTAATTTTATGATATGTGTATTTATCATGTATTATACTTATACCTGATGTTCTTACTATTTTACTTCATAGTCACATGTAAACTATTTTCCATGTCTTCCCTTACTTTGCATTATGCACTCCATTTCCATTGATGTATGTCCATGGGTTATTACATATAGTAATTTAAATTAGGATGAACCAATTAAGAATAAATTCATGTTTTTTAAAATAATGCCTTATTTTTTCTTGTTTTATGTATCTTATTTCCAATACACTAAAATTTAAAAGATCCTATGTTTGATATATGATATTTAAAGTTATGTAATAAAATGGTAGGATTCCACAGCTAGTATCAATAGATAGTTATTTTATTTCTAGAAATTAAAATTTTAATGCGATAATAATAACCTCAGAAAAATGTTTAAACATAGGAAAACATACTGGCATTGCAGTTAAATATTAAGTGGTTTCCAAATATAAAAATCCTTTACGGGATATGAACATGTGGATGTGGCTCTAGAATAGATGTATCTTGGGGTAAAACATGAAAATACAACTTTGATATACACTCGAATAGGAACTGGTGAATGAAATAAGCCTTTCAACACTTCTTTTTTGACACTCCTAGGGGATATGTTTGATTAATCACCATATTTGTTTTGAACTATTTTCAAGGATTTGTAGAAATTATAATTCTTGTCAATGAATAACAAATTTAACCATGATATGTTAAGACACAGAATTATTTTATAGTTGAAGGATTTTTAAAATAAACATGTTTCTCAGTATGTTTGTATTCTTTTGAAAATAAAAGGAAATATGAGGAACCATGTAAATGGTGATCATAAAAGACTATTCCTGGATGGTCTTCGATGGAATCTAGAATGGAAGCCTTTATGAGAATGAGGAATCAACTAAACTATGTTGTGGGAAATAACATGAATCAACATGATATACTTATTTCACAGTGAAGGGAACAAATTTTTATTGAGTCCTTTATGTTTCAACAACCACCATAATTCAATGGTTTTATGGACACATTTATTTCAAGAATAGTGGATATGATGAATAGAAAAGATATTTTCTGTACTTCATTGTTTACAACATGGGAAAGTCACCCTGTCTGTGTATATTCTAGAGAGAGAAGTAGATCATTGGTGGTATTTTATTAAAAACATGAGACTTCAAGGTGATATAGAAGATAGAAAGTGTGAAGGGTTTAGTGTAATATTCTTTAATAAGTATTTCCTTAATTAAATGTAAATAAAAATGTAGAAGTAATTCCTTATAATAATGTATAAGGAGAATGAATCTTTTGGAAGCGATGAGATGAACTTCACAATAATGTTCCATCATACCTCTAGTAGTTTCATGGATCCTAATGAATTGGCTAATAGATTCTTTTCTTCACTAAGAACTCATTTAAAAAAGAATTTATCCAAACAAGACTCTAAAATCAATGATTAAATCATATGGAGTGATATGAAGGTTAAACTATAGTTTGGTGAAACTAAGTGTTCACACAAATTGAATGAGAAAAAGTGACCTTTAGATCCATACCTGAGGAGGAACTTTGATCAAGGTAGAGGTGGAAAAAAAGTGAAACATTCCACGTTTAGCAAGTGTGGAAGATGCATTCAGCGAATTTCTTTCTCGGGAGTGGGAAATTTTATATGTGTGTATGTTACATACATATCCTTAAAAAAATTTCTACTGGGATGAAGAATAAAATTCTCAACATAATAAACTATGGGAAAATGGTGAAGGCCCTACCTGAAGTCCAATGCTTCAAATGTAGATAGCTTGGTCACTTTTCCAATAACATTCAAAATCCATGTTTTGTAGAGGGGAATCACCACCAACATAACTATAGACCATGGGATAATGTTCATGCTTTTTCTACAATGAAATCTATATTAGAAGTTCGAAATTATATAGTGGAATGTATTCTTGTGGTTCTCTCAAAACTAGAAATTACTTTGTTTGATTCTAATTATATGAATTCCATTATTTCCTCCATGTTTGAAAAGAATATAGAATCAATTAATGAATTTATAAAAGTATTGTTTTTAGTAAATAATATAAGTATTTTTATCCAAGAACCATTAATGTATATAAACTCTTCTATTTACTTGGGCAAGCACAACATTATCGAAAATATAGTAATGATTACCATGCTGGAATTGGGCAGTATACTAGGGATGTATGATATATTAAAGAATAATGATAATATCAAATCTAGAAGTACGGAAACCTCAGTATTATTGAGTGGAAAACCTACAGTAATTTTCATAGGAGAGATATATCAACCTTATCTTGTTCTAGAAGCACCGACTATAGTTTTCTTTATGGATTTTCTTATCAATATAATGAAGGGGATGAATGAATGAGAATATAAAATGATCCCATCTGTCAATAATACATTTAAGTATTTTCTTATGAGTTTTATAGACCACCCCCATGAAGAGAGGTAGAGTTATCCATTGAACTCATTCCTGGTTCTATGCTGATATAAAAAATCAATATTGAATGAAAAATGTGGAGGTTGAGGAATTAAATAAATAACTCCAAGATCCTTTAGAGAAGTGGTTTATCCAATAAAGTGTTTATAATTATGGATCAAAAATTCTATTAGTGAGGAAATGTTATGTATCGTTATGTATATGTATTGATTACATATAACTTAATAGGATCATAATAAAGAACAAGTACCATCTTCCATGAATTGATGATTTATTTGAGCAGCATCATGGGGATCAATTCTTATCTATGATTTATCTTCAATCTGGTTATAAATAATTGAGGGTGAATAAAGAAGATATTTAAAATACCACTTTATTATCAATATATTGACATTATGATTTTTCTGTTATTCCCTTCCGATTGACTAATGAACCTACTATTTTAGGGATTTTACTAATAGAGTCTTTATAGAATACATTGATAAATTTTTGGTAGTTTTAATTGATGATATTATTATGTATTCCAAAATTTTTTATGAGGAAGATAAACATATAAGGGTGACACTAAAAACTCTATGCAAGGAGAGGTAATTTGGAAATATCAGAAAGTGATAACTTTGTATACAATAAGTTTATTTCTTTGGTCACATTGTAACCAGTGATGGAATCTCAATTGATCCTCCAAAGAAAAATGTTATGGAGGAGTGGCCTCATCCAATAATAGTAACTATGATTCGTATTTTACTTATTTTATCAATATATTGTTGTAGGTTTGTGAAAAAAGCATGACTTTCTAATTCACTAACCAACTTAACTTGAAACGGGTATGTTCATCTGGAAAAAAAGGAGTGTGAGGAATGTTTACAAGAGATAAAGATGAAATTGGTTACTGCGCCCGTGTTAGGTCTACCCTCTATCAGAGATATATTAGTTGTTTTTAGTGATGCATCTCTATAATTTATTGGGTGAATCCTCATGAAAAATGACATGGTGACTAATTATTCATCTTGAGAGTTAAAGGCTCATGAGAAGAATTATCTAATGCATGATTTGAAGATAGTTGTAATTTTTTTTCCTTGAATGTATACATGCAATATATTTATTGGGATAAATGGGATATCTACATAGACCACCAATGTCTTAAGTATATTACCATGAAATAATATTTGAACATGGGATGAAGTAAATGGTTGTAAATTCTTAAAAACTATGTTTTTCCCTTCTTTATCACCCTGATAGAGAAAACAATGATGTTGATGCATTAATTTGGAAGGAACCTATTGTTCTAACAATGGAGAGGATTCAAGGAGATCCTTTGATCAAAGACATAGTAAAACTGGACGTGGGAATTTTAAGGGTTAGGACATCATCAACCAATCCCAAATTATTTCTTAACTATTATTAAAAGAGAAGATAAATAAATATCAAAGAATTGTTCCTTTTTTGCAGAATAAGTTTATGGTTTTGATGGATGGAAGGTTTCCTATGTTCAATAATATGTAATGAAATTATGTAAAAGGCTATCTGTTCTGTCTAATTTAGAAATAAGCAAGGAGCTGATGGATGAATCTCATTGCTCTACTTATATTAAACATCATGGAATCAAAAAAATGTATAAGGACCTTCGTGATCATTTTTGATGGGATAACAGGAAAAGGGATATATCATACTACAATGCAAGGTGCATGATGTTTCAACAAGTGAAGGAAGAGTGACCAATTATTAAATAGATATTATAAACACTACCCATACCAGAATATAAGTGGGAAAATATCACTTTTTATTTCATCACTATCTCCTGAAAACAACCAAAGGAAATAATGATATGTGGGTTATAAAGGACCATATGACCAAGAAAGAACATTTAATCACAATCTAGGAAGACATATATATTGATAAAATTTACATGATATACATAAAGGAAGTGGTAAGGCATCATGAAGTACAACTATCTATCATTTCTTATAGTGATCCAAGGTTCACATCAAAATTATGGAGAGTCATTTCACATGCTCTGAGTACCAAATTGAATTTCAGTACAACCTATCATCCCTAAACTGATGGCCAATCTAAATGAACTATTCTGACACTCGATGAATTTATGTGGACATGATCTATGGAATCTTAAGGTGGATGGGATCAACACCTCCCATTATTATATTTCTCATACAACAACATCTTCCATTCGAATATTAAAATGGTTTCCTATAAAGCGATATATTGGAAGAAATTTAGAACTCTTAATTGTTGGGATAAACCTGGTGAGACAATGTTTCTGGGGTCTGATCTAGTGCAAGAGATGACAGAAAATGTTCATTCCATCCAACAACACATGAAGGATTCTCATCATCAGTAGAAGTGTTTTTTTAAACCATCGACAGGACTTCGAGTTTAATGTTGTTGACAAATCCTTCCTTCTAATTTAACCTAGTATTAGATTCATGAGGATTGAAAAGAAAGGTAATTTCATCCCCAGGTACATTTCCCCTTATGAAACCCTTAATCGCATAGGAGAAGTGGCATATCTGCTTACACATTCTACAAATCTACCCCAATTTCATGATGTTTTTCCCAAATCTCTATTGAGGAAGAACATACCTGACCCATTACATGTACTGAATCTTGAGGTATTACAACTGGAACATGAACTCTTTTACGAGGAGCATTTAGTGGAGATCTTGGATACTATAGACAAGGTCCTACACAACAAGACTACCCAACTAGTTAATGTTTTGGGGAAGCACGACATGTATGAATAAGTGATGTGAGAACCAGAGGAGACAATGAGGAAAAAGTACCCACACCTTTTATCAACTAAGGGAATGAGATGAAATTTCAGGGATGGAATTTATTATGTGGGAATAATGTAACAACCCATACTTTTCGAATGATAATATTTTAATGAAAATGTGTGTTTTATTATTTTGTACTCCAAAAAACTATATGAATTTAATAATGAGGTGAATAAAATTAATATTTGACCATTGGGGTCGACCTTTATTTGACTGTTGATCAATTATGACCATTAGAAAAAAGATTTGTAATAATAATTATAATGTTATAATTAGTGTTATGAATGGAAATGATATTGGTTAATTAATGTATAAAGAAGAGTCGATGATCTCATAATGTAAAATTGTGTCATACAAAGCCCATTTTTTTAACATGGTAAGTAGGTAGTATCATTGTGATTCACTCTTGACCAAGGCCAATACGAACTTCAATCCATTAATATTGAACAGAATTGAATTCAGGAGAAGTTCAAGTTAGTGGAGATTACCACTCAAGTGATGTTATCTAAACCACAACCCGAATCTATCACCATCACTCACCTTACCCTTAAGTTGTTTGCAGGTATCATACGAGTTTATGATTCAAGGACTTAGTTACATCATGTGTAAAACCTATCTATTCATAAAATTTTTGTTCTATATTTTCTGTTTTAATAATAGTTCAGCTTAATAAAATTTGGATGGATTTTGATAAATTTATTTTTTTGGACAAAAATTTTACATTTCTGGAAACATATAATTATTATAACAAAATATGGTATTAATAAAACAAATTTATGGTAATTAAATGGTGTTATAAAAAACATCTTTTTATTAATATTTGATGAAATAATTTTAGTTTTTAATGTATCCTAAATCTCACTATGAACATTTACTATGAATTTCATATCCACTATTATTTTTAATAAATATGTATTTTTGCAGTTAAAGGTTAAATTTATCATATTTATAAAATATTCATGGTAAAATAAACTTCATTTTTGAATTCCGAATATCAATATTATGGATGCGTGATTTTATGATAATTTTGTAAAATACATCAGTTATTTATGAATAGTAAATATATAATTTGAGTTTTTAGTAAGTTTATTGACGTCATAGAGATTTCATAATGATGTAATGATTAATTTCAAATGATGGTCGACTCTTATGTGTTAAAGAATCTCAATAGTTGTCTCTAGTGTCCAATTCCATTTAATAATACCATGGGAAACCCATGGATATTCAAATACCACCAATGAGGTGTCAATGGAAACTGATAAATAACCCCCTCAATTTTTCTATAAATACAAATCCATTCAGTTTTTTCCTTTCATAAAAAATTAATACTCCACCAATCTTTGATAGTTTTACCTTCCATGGAGTATTACCGTGGTGTCCTCACACACCCAAGGTCCCAATCATCAGGTTTTAGGAACGCACTTCAAGGTAATGGAACTCTCAACTTCTCTTTTCATTTCATGTTTCAATTTTATGTTGTATTCATTCATAATTTCCATAACAAGTTATTTTGTTCATGTAATTACAATCATTTACTATACTAAGATTGATTTGTGAATTAGAGACCAATTTCCCCTATCTTTTAAATGTTTTCAAAAACCATGTCTCATAACCGTAATGTTTTTAGATTTTAATCTCAAATTTACTCTCTTTTTATAATGATTTTTTGGTTTTATTTTTTGAATATTGAAATCAATTTCTTCCATAGGGCTATTCAAATAGATTTTCAAATGGTCTATTTAATTATGGGATTAACATACATGAAACCCACCATTATTTTTGTGGGTTTAAAATGATAAAATAATCTTTTTTCAAGTACTTTCTAAAACACCTTATTTTGAAACGAAGCCGATTTAGTTTATTCCCCATGCATTATTTATGATATGTTTTATTAAGATATATGTCTCACAAATTAATTAATTCACAAGATGGGTTCACCATGATTTCATTCCATAGTATTGGTTTGTGAATTTATTCTCTAGAGATGACATGTTTAAAATAACCTAGTCAATATCCTTGGTAATTTTTATAACAACTCGGTGAAAAACCGTGGTGATTTGCTTATGAAGGAATCAATTAAATTTCATAGTAAAATTTATATTTTAATATTAATGTTCTTAATTTAATATTTTTACTCTTTGTCATGTATTATCATTACAACTCATGTTCTTATTGTTTTACCTCATGATCACATGTAAAATGTTTCCCATGTTCTCCCTTACTTGGCCTTATGCTCAACTGTTCCTTTGATGTATTTCCTCAGGTTATGAGATGTTGTAATTCTACATAGTTTTAAACCAATGAAAAAATCATTCATGTGGTTTAAATTTTTTTTTTCTATCTTCATGTATTATATACCTTAACTCAAAGACACTAAACTCTAAAAGAACATATGTCTATAAAATTATATGTAATGCTATATAATAAAAATGAGGGGTTCCATTAGATGAGGGTGTTACATATCATACATCATATTTGAACTTGATAGAAATCGCATTCCATGCATTATGCCATTCCATTTAGGATTCATTACATTTTGCATGTTTTTTCGATAGTTCTTGGATAAATATTCATGTTCTTATGATAGTTATTGAAGGATGTGTTGTGGTTTGGATTCAGTTTGTTCTGTGCATTTTTCCCTAGGAAATATAGGCCCTCATGGATTAGAATTTGGATGAAGATTGGTTCAACATTTAAATTGAATTATGATACATGGGAAATGAGTATAAATTCAAGGGAGAATTATTTTTTTTAACTAAATTTAAAATTAATAAAATATGAAATTATGTGAAACATGAGGGGCTTATAGCAGAGAAATTGGCCAGACCTGACCATAGTAGTGGGATATTTGTAGGGTCTCTCACTTATACGTAATTTTTATAACACCAAAACCTGAATATAAGAGCATACATAGGGGTGTGTGTTCTTATATAGGAAGGATGAAATATGTCAAATTTGTGTTTTTCACTTTTGATCTACAGAATTTGATAATAAAAGGAAATCGAAGCATGTGTTTGGAATTTTATAGGAATGGAACCATGCAGGCCTCTATTTATACACTGAGATAGTGTTGAAGATTACTATTTGGAGGTGGTGTACCATGGGCTACTAGTGGATCCCCCTGAAGTGCTAGGTGTGGCACCATATGTTTCCCTGGACACAGGTGTTGAGGAAAAGTTTTTTTATGGGTTATTTCACTTCATGCATACCATTCAAGATGCACCTTGACATTCCCTGACTATGGTAGAGTTGATAAGTGAGTTTCAGCTGCAACATCCACCCACATTTTCAGGGGATTTTGGACCACATACTACATAGTCATGGATAAATTCCATGTTAACCATCTTTGAACATATTGAGACTCCTATAGAGAGGAGGGTCAATCTCACCATAAATATGATGTGTGATTCAACAAAAAGATGTTAGGATGTTACAATATTTAGGGATCATCATTGGGAGATGTCTTGAATGTATTTTCGTAAGGCCTTATATGATTACTTTAATACCAAGATGTTAAGAGACTATAGAAGCTAGATTTTTTTTCATCTCGTGTAGATAGAGCTATTTGTTAATGATTATTCATCCAATTTTTCTGATCTCCATTTCATCACACCTATTCTGATGGGTGATGAGATTTCTAGAGAAAGGTGATTGAAGGATGGTCTTAGGTATAAAATTTGATTTTAGGTGAATGATTTTAGTCTTAACACCATTTATGGGATAGTGAATCAAGCACTTATCACAGAGCATAACCTGAGAGAGGCTATAGGTGCATGCTAGGTTAGATCAACACCACGTATTGGAATTACAATGATTGGTATTAGAAATTATCATCTAGGGCTACCATATGAGGATATAAGTAGCAAGATCACACAGTCCGGTATCCAGGTGAGGTTCTACCAGTGCTGTTAGCTAGGAAATACATGGACACAATGTACGAGGGACCTAGTCCAGTGCCAATCTAGAGGCAAGATGGGACATCTGTAGTGATTTTTTATAATATTCCCACCAGTATCCATGGAGATATCTTCCGTACTAAATCAAAATTCAAGAGTGGGTTCATCAACTTCTCATCAAGAATGGAGTTAGAGTAAAACCCGCCGATTAGGATTAGGTGGTGGTTGTGACATTGGTAGTCAGACCCCAATTTTAAGGTGATAGGAGAGTGAATCTACATAGAGTGGCCAGGAAGTATCTTCGGGTCACGGTCCATGTCATGTATATGTAGTGCAATATACCCATCATGAGAAGGACCCTAAACCTTTTACTATTATAAGTAAATTTCTATTAACTTATACATTATCTTATAACCTTTTTGATAAAATGTATTCTCACATCTTTTTATATATTCCATTTGTGGATGCATTGGGCAAAATGTTTAGAAATCTAATGGTGTTTTGACACATGGAACTATGTTTGGGGTTAGAATCGATGGTCTAAATCTATGAAGTGAGTTCCCCCTCAAGATTGATTGGTTTAACTTTATATGAGATCTCTATTTCCTTGATATGACTGGTTTTGTTATCATTTTTAAGATGGAGTGTTTAGTCATTTTCTATGATCTCATTCATTTCTATCACTACCGGGTGACCTTTACATCACTAGAGGACAATGATTTTATTCAAAAGTATGAATGAGAAGTTCATAATATCTGAGATAGACCGAAGAATCATGAGATGTGTGATTTGGTAGCCCAGATTGCGAGTTTATACCTAGATGACAAGAGAACACATCAATCCAATTTCCATCCAATGGTTGATCATTTTAGGGAAGTCTTCCTAGATGATATTTCAGGATTACTGCCAGTGAGAACATTAGAGTTATCTATCATGCTAGTTCCAAGAGGTGAACTTGTATCCATTCCTTCTTATTGGATGACCACTACTGAGATTAAATATCACATTAGGTAGCTTGAGTATTTAGAGGAAATTTGTTTTATCAAACCTATTTCTCATCTATGGGGTTCACAGATCCTATTTTACAAAAAAAGGAAAAATTAAATCTTAGTATATGTGTGGATTGCTAGAAATTGAACTAGATGATGGTTAAGAAACAATATCCTCATTTGTAGATAGATAATCTCATTGAACATCTTTGAGGAGATCGAGACTTCTCAAATATTTATTAGACATTTGGTTATCATCAGGGCATGTCATACAATTATAAATATATCACACAAAATAACATATATGGTGTTGTCTTTATGAGTATTCAGTTATAAAATTTTCTATCATGAACTCACAAGAAGTCTTCATGGAATAAATTAACCGAGTGTTCTCTCCATATATTGATTCATTTTTTTGGTTTCAATGGATTAAATGTTGTCATATTCTCACAATCAGCATGATCATACTAAACATCATGATATCATTTTGAATACACTGATATAAAATAAGTTTTATTCTTAGATCACAAGGTGACCCTTATGGATGGATCATATTCCAATCCTAGGTCATATTATCATAGATATGGGAGTATCAGTAGACCTAGATAAGGTGAGTTCTCTATTTTCATATAATCCTAATAAAGAAGTCTTTGATGTATGATATTTCTTATGGATGGATGGTTATTACAAGCATTTCATACATAACTTATAACACTTAGTGGAACCCTTTATGGGATTGAATAAGAAGGGTTTGAAGTTTTTAGGGTTATATTCTTTTGAAACATCCTTTCAAGAGCTAAAAGGGATATTGAATTCAGTACTGATACCTACTTTTCTAGTGCTGGGAAGAAATTACATGGTTTACTGCATTTATTTAGGTATTATGATAGGAGAAGTTTATAGGAAGGAGGATAAAGGTGTGTTGTATGGGTCTCGAAAGTTGAGGACACATGATAAGTATTACCCTACACTAAATATTGAGTTAACTATAGTTGTTCACATTTTACACCATTAGAGGAACTATTTATTGGTAGAGCATTTTTTGGTATCCATAGTCCACAAAAACCTTCGGCACATATTTACATAGCATGATATGAATCTGAGGAAGTGAAGGTGGATTGAGTACCTTAATTATTTTGACATTGTGATTGCATGAATTATTAGTAAATTAAATGAAACCACTAATGCACTATGTAGGAGGACATAGATACAGGCAATTCAGTAGGCCAACAGTGAGTGGCTACTCTGGTATTTGTTCTATGAGATGTACTTTGATGTGAAATATAGTTAGGGTAATTCCTTTTTACTGTATTTAGATGTTACATTTGAAGTTATAGATAGATTAAGGATTTGGAATCTCTCATACTCTGAAGGAGAAGTCCAATAAGAGAGTGTGGCAGGTCAGGACCCACTAGTTGGTTGGACTATATGTGAGGACGAAATTCTATGAGTTCATGGTCGTGTATGGGTCTCTTCAGACTTGCTTGAGGAGTTGATGCAATATTTTCATGCTTCTGTTTGGGCAGTGCGCTGAGGGGAAAACAATATGTATCATAATGTACCTCACCAATATTGATGGCCATGTATGAAAAGAGATGTACCTGGTTTTTTCAGTAGGTTTTCTAGCTTTTAGTAGGTGAAGATGGAACACTAGTGATAAAACTAACTTCTATAGCAGTTACCCAACCAAAATTGTAAGTGGGTTACAATTGTGATGGATTTATTTATAGGTTTATTGGGGATTCATTGATTTAATGATGTTGTATGTGTTGTTATTATACACAGAATAATGTTTCAAATTTACCAACAATCCATTAAAACATCTGTGAGGATGAGTTTGAGAGGTTGTATATACGTGGTATAGTATGACTTCATAGGCCCCAACATACTATATTTTAAATTAGGGATAATTAGTTTAATTCATGTTTCTAGCAAGGGATACAGAGGGCATTGGGTAAATAGGTGCTTCTGAACACCACATACCACCCCCTAACAGATGGCCAATCAGTGAACACGATTCATGTTCTTGAGGACACTCCATGAGAACAAATATTATATTTCAAGGGATCTTGGGAGATTCATATAACCCTTTTTGGATTAACCTACAAAAATATCTTCCATGATACTATTTATATGGATACATATGATTATTTGTATGGTATTACTTTCCAATCACCATTATGTTCGTTAGATAAAGGACATAAAGCAATGCTTGGATATCATATTGTTCAGGAGACCACAAAGAATGTGAAGATGATTCAAAAGTGTTTGTCTACTACAAAGTATGTTAAGAAGACATACAATGATCATAGAAGATGATCTCTATAATTTGGGCTTAGTGATTGGGTGTTCTTGATTGTCTCATTGAGGCTAGGACAGAGGAGGATGGAATGATTTCGCCGAGATATGTCAGACCGTTCCAAATTCTGGAGAGAGTTAGGCCGATAGCCTAATGGATGTAGTGGCCTTAAAGGTACTAGACCATGAATGATGTCTTCCATGATCTTAGCTTTTTTGCTATTATTCAGACCTGTCTCATTCATGTTAGCCCAAGGAGGAGGATTTATAGGAAAATTCATCATTTGAGGAGAATCATATGCATATTGTGGATCATATCAAGGAGGTTCTACAAGGTCGACCAGTTCCCATAGTTTGGGTGATATGGAAACATGGGAATGTATATAAAGAGACTTGGGATTAGGAGGACAATGTATGATCTTAGTGGATAGACTTATTCTCAGATCATGCTTCACCACCCATGAGAATATAATTTGGGGATGAATTTATTTACGGGGGGGATGTTTGTAAGAAAATGGTTATTCTTTGAGGTATAGATCGTTTATTTTCAATAAATTCATAGTTTAAATGTTTAAATATGGACTAATGTAAATTCCCATTGAGACCGTGGAGGTTTTGGGGGTTTCTGGGGCGAATTTGGAGCATAGAACCTGATCTTTTGGGTAAAATTGGCATGGTACATTGTTAGATTAAACTATGTGGGGGAATATTTCACGGTTTAAAAAACCTTGTCATAAATGTGAAGAGAGAGGATATACGACACATAATTATTTTAAAACCATGTAATTCAGGTTGCATGGCCATGCAGCTAGCTCGGTAATCTTGGAATTTCATTATTTCATAGTTTCCATATAGATAGTCAAACCATGAGAATTAACTATGCGGGTCCCCCTTGCCTACAGATACCCATGAATGGTTGGTGCATGGATTGTCAATCCATGAGACTAAACATCGATACCATATATATGTTAGAATATATAGAAAATTTAAATTAATTTAAAATCAAGTAAATAATGTTTTTTTATTTTCCTCCCTCACAACAAGTAGACCCTCTTGGAAGCTCTCCTCATTAACTATTCTTGGATTTGAGATATCTTCTCCACCCATGATCCAAATAAAATGAAATTTATCTAATTGGATCTATAATGGTAATAACTTGATTCTATTTTAGTCTTTATCTTTTCATTTGGATATCGATTGTGCTATTTTGGTGTAAGATTATATTCTTTATTATTAGGTTATTCATACATTATTTTAATTTTTTTTATTTGAACCGAATCTAGAGATGATACTAAATGAGATTTAGACTATAGATCAAAGGTATGTGGCATCATTCCTTTTTCATAATTTCAAGATATTTATACATGTTGTTATTTCATGCACGGAATTTTTGAGTGTCATTTTATATGAAATTTAATCCTAGAACTAATAGGTATAAGCAATTAAAATATAGATGATCTATAATGAGTGGTTACAAGTTGAATACCTTGAACATGAACTGCCTTTTTTGAGTTGTTTAGTAAATTTACCTTTTCTATATTTTAGCCTTGGACAGCCTTATGTGTTCCCTTTCCCCCCTTCTTATGGACGTTTAATAATGTTTTCTATTGATGAAGTGAATTATGAAATGATTTGTAAATCAAATTAATGAACTTGATTATGAATTAAATTGTGAGTTGCATAGTTAATTTTTTTTATTAATGGAATGGGATTTCCATGACTCGATCCCTTGTCCCATGTTATGTTGATGCATGAAAAAATATGAGTTTCTCCCTCTATTAATGTTCCAGTGTGAGTGAAGTAATGAAAATGAAATGCAATGGCTTGTTTAAGCATGAGAATCTTGTTATGAAGATTTTACATGTGATTTATATAGAGACCATGATATGTGATGGTTGTTTTAAGCTTAAAATTCTTGTTCTCATGTTTTTACCATGTGAGTAATTGCAAGCCCAATGCATCCATCTCCTTTTTGGTGAGTTTGAAATGGATGATCTTGGTTTTGAATGTGGAATGGTAAATGAATTTTGTTAAATGGTTTTGAATGAATTAAATGATAATGGCCTTCAGTGATACATGGATTTAAATGATGAATTCCAGGGATGAACTCGATTGGATTAAACCTTGTTTATGCTTGAGTGACACTTTGACTCCCTAGAGGACTGCCTAGGAAGGAATCTACGTATTTAATTTTATATGTTGAGTGATACGGGGATTCATTTGATAATTTGAAGGAAAGACTCAAAGGGAATTTGATTATATAACCATTGGTGATACTTGGGCTCTCTTAGTAGACCACCACGGATGTACGTGAATGGATGAGATGTAATACAACACCTAGAGAGATATCTAGGTTACTATGAGGTTATCCTTAGATAGTATTGTATGGTATTGATTCATATTACACCAAGAGTGATAATTTAATCCAACATAGGAATATAAATGAAGAGTTTTAGTTATAACCTAATAATGAATGAAATGAATTTTATTACGTTTGTACCAAGACAAAGATAAATACTTGAATCAGTCTTGACATACACCTTTAAAATGGATTATTTAAGAATTTGTTATGATTATGACTATATGTGGGAAATGGCTTGACCTAGATCTCGAGACTTATAAATTCAATGAGATTGAATTTATAAATGAAAATTTTTGTTAATTAAACATAATTATAATAACCAAGGCCTAAATGTAAATTTAGAGACCCATTTATTAAATCAAATTTGATTAAATGAAATTAATATTAAATTAGATCATGTACATTTAAGATTTTTTCATTTGAGTACTTGATTTATTACAACATTAATTATTGGGAGTCATTATTATATTTATATTCACTAACTGATTGGAATACACTGTGGGTGGTTTCCTACTGGGATTTAGTCTCACAAAATATTTGGGATACCTTTGAGGATACAAATAAAGTATATGATTGTAGGTGTTGACAATGTAATGTTCCATACCATAGGTACTTGATTTGTTTCTGAGGAGCATGAGATCATGGGACTAAGATGATGCATGTGATGCTACTGGGATCCTTTGGGATTCATTTTGAACTTTTATTATCTATATTATACATCTTCCTTGTATACATGTTTTAGATACTTTTTTAGAGACATATGACTTGTATCATGATTTTTTATATGATATGAATTTTTTAGTTTATATTATCATTCATACACTAATTACATTTGCCTATTTTTTGTTTTACTTCTTCTGCTACTTGAATTCTATTGATATTACACAATGCTACACTCTAGCGATGACGAAATAGTATCCTCACAATTATACCTAGGCCCTATCTTCTATTCAAAAGACACTAGTTGTTGGGAAGATGTGTTTGATGGATTGTGACCACCCATTCTTGGAGCACTATTGAGTGGCATCTTGGCATG
Organism: Viscum album; assembly: GCA_963277665.1. NCBI lineage: Eukaryota > Viridiplantae > Streptophyta > Magnoliopsida > Santalales > Viscaceae > Viscum > Viscum album. The sequence continues at coordinate 1,718,602,255 of OY728140.1, read as the reverse complement.
AGACGTTAGAGGTTTGATAAGCATTATGATGTCAAAACACAAACCATTCGAATAATAAATATGAATGGAAACCTTAGATCATATCCATAAAAATGGATAATTAACACCAATAGATGTTATATTAGATGGAAAATAATTTGGAAATATTTATTAAAAATATTTCTCAAGGAAAATATCCTTTCTTTTTTGAAAAACTAATTTTTAAAACATAAACTTTTTTAAAAAACTTTTTTTTGAAAATAGAATTTAAAACATATAATGAAATATTTTAAAACCATAAAAATTTTAAATTCCTTTTCCCTTGAAAATGAAATTAAAATATCATTTTAAAAACATTTTTTGAATTTTTTTGAAAATATTGTTTTTGAATGAGCAGATTTCTGACTGAAGGGAGAAATGAGATCATTTTTTCTTAAAAACATATTAATAATTATATTAACTACCAAAGAGTAGAAAATGGTAATAATATATGAATATATCATGACTAAACATAGGATAATTAAATTCATTGTTGTGGCTCACAAGATTTCATCAATTAAATCATAATCATAAACAATCAACATAAATTATGGGATTGTTGCAATAAACTCTTATCACTTGGTAATTTTGAATCATACTCCCCATATAAGAAAATGAAGTTACATTATTGGAAAAATATCACAAATATAATGATTCTCATGATATTAAATGTCAAATTGAAGTATATACCCCTTGTAAGAGAATATATAAGCATAAAAAAACAAGTTTCATGGGCAGTATACATATCGTACAAAAAGAAACAAGAAGTGAATAAGGTATAAATCTCATAGAAATAAAAGTGAGATTAGAAAACCCTTACATTATGTCTTGACTCTCATTGTACTAGTTCAAAACACTAGTATAATAAATAAAAGTAAATTAAAAATCTACCATAGAGCCATATTATTATATATTTTACCATAAATTATTTTATTATGATGTTATATTACGTATTGACTGAAAATTTAATGTTACATTTTGTGTAATAACAACATTGTATTTTGTATGTGTTTTGACATGTAATTATTGATCCCCTTTTCTGGATCATTAAATAATTATTTCCAAAAATGTAAAAAATGTCAAAATATCATATATATTAATTATATTAAAATTTATAATAATCAATAAAATATATAAATTTTAAATGAAATACATTATTCCTTGAGACGGTAGGCCCTATATAAACACGAAGGATGTTTCCATTATATTACATATTGAAAGAAAGTATGTAAATTTAATATATTTATAAATATATGTAAAATCATTACATTATAGTTATCATGACATATGTATCATATATTTTTATGAGACCCATATTTAATTAATTCAATATAAAGTGTGAACAAATCACATTACATTGAGGAGGTGGTAGTCCACATGTCCGCAAATGAAGTTATAATATATATATAATTGATATTATAATGGTATGTGTAATATAATAATTACGGAATCCCAAACACACAATAAATATCATATATATCATAAGAAATAGAAAATCTAAGTAACAACATGATATTTTTTGAAATAGTTTTTTCGAATAAATTTATTCTTTTCAATGTATTTCATTTCACACAACACAGAATATATATTTCATTATAAAAAGCACTAAGTTTGGTATTTGTTATATTAAAAACATATTTAATGTTGAAACAAATAAAAAAAATTATATTGTGGCACACACCAAACTTTTTTTCTTATGTTACACACACTACACAGTCCCTTTGATATCGATCATTACATGAATGGTGATGTTTTACCGAAATATTATATACAATTAATATTGTTATTAAAATACTATTATATTTTCTACCTTGCTATTGGAATGGATGATAAAACTGAGATTATATAAATTTTTAAAATATTATATTAACATGTATATAACATAAATCCATCAGTTATCAATTAGTTGGAAATAAATCTAAGTATTATTTCAAAATAAATGGATTACTTTTCTAAGAAAACTATATATATATATACATATACAAACACAATTTTATCTCAATAAACTATACATAATTTTTTTTTGAATTTTTTCAATAATATATATATATACTGTATTTTTGATCAATTTCTTTGGCACTCAAATAATAGATTTGATAGGTATAATAAAAGAATAAATTTTTTTATAAATAAGAAATGTATTTTTCTAAAAGGTAATTTTACAGCCTTTTAATGAAGAATCCATTTTAAATATAATTTTTGAAACATTTATGTTTTTTATTTGAAAAATTAACCTTCTTTTTTGAAATTGTAACATCGAAATTTAGTTTGTGTATTTTTTTTTAATTTTGCTGAGATGTCCCTATTTTGGTGAATAGTGAAAAATACTGAATTTTAATTCAAAACTGGGTTTTCACCTAATTTATTTATATACATAATTTATATAAAATTTGGTTTAAAAGTATAATAAGAAAAATTATACCTCGATTAATAAAATTTAGTTCATTTTAAATAATTTTATATTTAAATTAGATATAAAAATACAATAATCTTATGGACTTTTTTACTTTAAAACCCATCTTTCACGACTCTTCTGTGGAATTAATTTTAAGATATTTCTGCCAATTATGTCGTTACAAGATTAACAAATGGATCCCATATTTTGAATCAGATTAATATATAATATTTGTTATGTTAAATTAGTTTTCTAAAAAAAATATTATTGAAACTAATAAATATTAATTAGATTGAATAAGGTAAAAATGGGTATACTTAGTTGTTTAACTTTAACATAAGTAAAAAAAATAACATCGAAACATGCCAAAAATTTATTAGCCGGAAATAATTATATAATTTACCCTATTGTATCCGAAATATAAAATTACTGGGGGTAAATGATGTAAGAAAGATCTCTTAATAGAGTAGACCTTTTTATATTTAAAATAATGTCACTCCTCCTCCCACACCTCGTTTTTCATGTCTTTGTTTTTATCTGGTTCATCGGAAATAATGATCCTTTTTATAGGGTATTGGGGGAGATTAATGTTGATTTTTTATGTTTAATGTATATCTAATAATCCAATTTTTGTTACCCATTTCTTTTTTGTGAGTTTTTTGAGAAAGGGTGGTTATTTCATGATTTGGGCCAACCATTACCCATTTCCATATTTAAAAACCAAATTTTTTTCTTTTATAACATCGTTATATTAGAACATTTTTCTGTAATTAAAATTCCCACTAAGCCTAAACCGACATATTAAAACTACCATATCCTTTTTGACCCCCTTATAAATTTATAAGCATGTTGAATTTGGGTTACTTATTTTGGTATTGGGCCAGCCCATGGGGCCATTTCCAATTTAAAAACAATTCGTTCATATATTTTTCAATTTTTAATATTTTTAGAAGATTTACCCTCCCATTAAATTCAATCAAACCTAACCCCACCACCATTATCGAGTTTACCTATTTGGGAGCTCATTTTAATCGCTTACTAGGGTGAATGTTTTTTGGATTCCTTTAAATATACATAATTTAGAAGGTAAATTGTGTCATCCATATGTAATTAAATTCGCCCTATTTTTTACAAAAATATTCATTCCATGGTTTTTACATATCTTAGGAGACTCTCCATGAATTTAAAATCAATTCCATTTTCTTTAATGGTTCATATCTAATGGAAGAAGAAGTGTTTTTTAGGTGGTATATTGATATTCATTCTCTTTTCTCATTCCTCTTCATTATCCATTCATTATTTATTTGTTTTGTATTCTACACTAGTCATGATATACCTAGGGTTATATTATCCTTAGATTTTTAATGTGGGTTTTTTTCTTTTCGGCTGGTCGTCATAGGTTTAAGGTTTATAAAACCTCGGATGGTGATATTGGGTGTGTGTTTCCTTTATGTCAAGGATTTGATGAAGGATATCCCTTGCACATTTCATTTTCATTTAAGTTTCATCATTTTATTATATTTCACATTTTATATATATGTTTATTACTTTTTTTCATATTTTTTATAATTTTAGTTTTTGGAAAATGGTTTTGTAAACCTTGTTGTGTGAAAGGTAGAGTTTTTTTCCATAAAAGTGCACACAATGTGTTTGTTTTAATATTCTTGTATCATTCAGAACTATTTTTTGAGGTTTAAAACCTGTTTATTTTATTTTCAACTTGTTAATGTATCTCTAATAAAATATTGCATGAAATTGATGTTTTTTCCCTTATCATGTTGTTAAAATAAATTTTTTTAAAGGGAATGTCATCTGTTGATAAATTGACCAGTTTGATTTTATGTGTGATGTGTGATTTAAAAGTTATTTGTTTGGATTTATAAAGTAATGGTAATAATGATAAATATAATTTTTCTATCCTTATATGGATTTGTAATTTGTATTTGGTTTTACAAACAAATGGGTTTTGGTTTACAACATGTTTTGGCCCAAGTTGTTGGAAAATAGCTCGTTTCACATCCTTATGAAAATGGTTGGGTTTCGAGTATGTAACCAGAGAGTTTTAATGGATTTATGAATGTTTGTTTCTGAAGTAAATGGTTTTTATACAACACCTTAAAAAATTTAAAGGCATACGTTGGTAAAATGTTAGTTTTGAGAAAGGCTTAAAGGAACTTTTGGAATTTTTTTGTAAAAATGGATTCCATTTGTATTTCATTTTCAATCTCTTGGTTCTTTCTTGTGGTCTATGAATGATGTTTATTAATTGGTTTTAACGATGAAAAATATGGTTATTTATGTTATTTATGGGGTTATGGACATAAAATATCATTTTGAATAGATTTTATGTGCAAGGCCTTGTTATACTCCATGAAATAGTTTTACGAAACTTTTTAGTAGTGTATTGATTTTTGAAAGAAATGTTTAGCATGTTTCTAGGTTGTTTTTGTTTTTATGGTTTGGTATCAGAATTTTGATCTGAAAAGTTTTTTTGATAATATGTGTAACTTGATTGAGCACTAAAGAGAATCCTGGTAATCTATGTTGGTGGATGTGTACTAGTGTGCTAGTGATCCCATGGGGTTGGCCCTTGTTTCATGTAGAATGTTTGACGATGACCACAGTAACTAAACAATGATGATGATGATTATGGGGAGAGAACTAGGTTATGGGTATTATCCCTACTAGTGACTCATGTGCACTAGAAAAAATATTTGTTATGGTTTTTTTTCACCAAGATACGAGGTACCTGAGGCTCACAACTAACATATTCCTAAGGGTATTCCTGTGAGTTGTGCTCATGAGCTATTTTGTACTCACAATGGGTATATAGTGTGTCTGGTTGGTAAATTTATTAGTGTGTGTGATTTATTTAAATGTTTACATTCTTTAAAGCATCCCTCATGAAAACTATTTTCATTTTGAAGTTGAACCTCCTAGAAAATTGTTATTAGCATTCCTCTTTATAAAACATTCAAGTTTCTATTTGGTAATTTTTTTATAGTATCTGACCTCATTTGGAAATCATAATTTTAGATATTTTATTTAAAACATGAAATTGATGTTTCATTTATTTTAAATGATGTTCATTGAGAATATTATATCAGGTTATCCTACTAAGTTTTAATACTCACCCATATAGTCTTCTTCTATTTTTATGGCTTGTGCAGGTTTCAGCTTGACTTCGAACACATTGGGAAATGTGTGATCATTATGTCAGAGAGTGACCAGTAGTTCGCATGGAAATAGTTCATTATTGGGTTTTTTCAGTTGAGTTGTTGGTTTAGTTTTACATTCAGTTTCTTGTACAAATAATGTTCAGTTCAGTTTTTATATAAAATTATTTTGGGATGTACATTTCTTTCTGCTGTTTTTTTATTATTTATATATGGGACGAATAGTTCCGTTGTGAACTCTATTGATTCCCTTGGTGCTTTTCGTCATCCCAAGAAGATCAGGAATGCTTCTTGGGACTTGTCGCGGGATGGACTGCGTAACTAGTTCAGGGTCGACTTGTGCTGGTTCATGACAAAATGCTATCAGAGGAGGTCGGATTTTAGTAGACCTTTTTTAGAGTTCCCTTGTTATTTAGTGGATGTCAAGGTAGAGAGAGTAGGATTGTTGGGACTTGAGGGGTTTGTGTGGAAAGAGCGTCAAAAAATGATTCTCGTTTTGATCCTTGGGTTTCCCTGGGATGTCTGATTTTATTAGTGTCCTTTGTTCATGTAGATTGTTTGGGATTGGGATATTAAAAGGGGAGTCTGAGTAATGGACTATATGAGATCACAGGTCCTGGAAATCAATGTGGTGCTAGGGAATAGCCTTAATAAGTCTCTCTGTTTTGGTGTTGTGTTTAGCATATGGATGCCAACCATATGGTCAAGTCACCCAATGACACTAGATACATTCTGTTGGTTTCTTGAACCATTCTTGATTTCGGAGTTTTTTTAAAAAAATACTTATATGAGAATTACAAAAATGGGTTTTAATGGAAGGATTGGATTTGGAAAAATTGGAAAAGGGGTTTTCAAAAATTAAGTATAATAATGGTTTTGGGAAGGTTGTTTTTTAACCATATTTTTGGGAGAAAGTGGAAATCCTTTTATGGGATTGGGTTTTCCCTTATATAAACATGTGTTTTGTTGAAATAAAATATTATTAAAGTGTGAATCATTTTAATGTGATTCTAATACTTTTCATTAATTGTGGTTTTTTTGGATGATGAAAAGTGTTTGAATCTGATGAATTGGTTTTGGATATTTTTTTTGAGCGGTTTGTGTTTTCATAGATGGTGTATTGGTCTCGATGGCCACCAGATTATAAAATATATTCCTTGTGGAATTTTATGAAATTTAAAGGGGTTATTTGGAGTATCTTATTTTCTTTGAAATTTGTTAAAAATGAAGATGGGTATGTTTTTAATAAAATGGGTCATGATGAAGTGTGGTTTGTTTTTTTTAATTTGAAAAGGGTTTTGACTTGGTGGTTAGTGTTCCTTTTGAAGGTACATGATTTTTGAAATGATGTTGTTTTGTTTTAGTCTTTAGTGTTTTCAGTGGTTCTTACATGTATGATTTTATTTATATCTAGAAGGATGGCCTATATGTCATGGTGGTTGGGTGCTGGGTTTGGCATAGAAATGTACATGTGGGTGATACATGATGAAACACCGTTGGTGAATGTGGAAACCCACCAAGTCAATTTGTTATTCAAATGTCCTTTTAGCTGAAGAATTGTGGCATTTGTTTAAAAACCGATGGTTATGTGACTAGTTTTTATATATGTTTTTGAAGAGTAGTTTGCTTACTATGCTTACATGAGATCTATAATTCATACTCATGATGTGTCTTGAGATGAGATCTTATTGGTGGCTTGGTTTTGGATTATTATACATTGGGTTTCTAAAGATTTTTTGGATGTTGTGATGTGGCCATGGATAGTTCTCGATTGGAAATATTTCCTTTTTATCAACCTAAGGATTAATTTAAAATGATAAATTTACCTCTTCAGATGATGTCTTAGCTTTTTTGTTGGAATAGAGATCTATTTGGGACTGATTTAACGTTCTTCCACTTCATGATAATTCTATTGGACATAAGAGTTATGTTCGGTGATGTTGATGAGTTTCGTTGTATTCCTTGTCCATTCTGCTCCTCGTTCGGGGTGAGAGTGTTTTTTGATATATATCTGTGAGTTTCTATTTAGATGATGTTTTTTGGTTGAGAAAGTGTGTTTCTTATTGACTGGTGTGTTCCATATCATGTGACTGCGGTGCAGTAGATGCTTCAAGAATCAGGGCTCCTACCATAGGCCTTAGAGTGAAGCTTTCCACATAGTCAAGAAATCGCCAGAGGTGTGGAGTGCTCGACTAGGATCTTGCCCCCAAAAGTTTTGTATGTTAGTTTATACTCTATTTTGGTTCTTCATCCCTGTGAATTTCCTCTTTTCACAATGAGAGTTGTAGACTTACCCCTCACACAGTGTCATTAGTTATGCCTTCATGGAGGTGGGATTCATATCAATGTCTATGTGTGGACCGCCTGTGTAAATCATGTGTGTTATTAGTATTAAATGTTTATAGATGGATGGTGTTGGGTGGTTTATCTATTTATTTTGTGGTTTCAGTTTCCTAATTATTTGGTCCCCTTCCCTCCCTACCCCGAGTGGTGGGGGTTCTTATCTATGTCGAATGTGTTGGCCCAGTTCTTATACCCTCCCTTCAGAAGTGGGGGGTTTAATTGTTTATTTTATAACCCTCAAAACATGGGTTGGTAGGTTGTTAGGGGATATTTTTTATGTAATTTTTCAAGTGATTCCCAATTTTAGTTAATGTTCAATTCTTGTTTATCCATTGAAATTTGGTTCTAATGGTGGTGAAACCCACCACAGGTATCATTGATTTTTCCTTCTAAGAACTTATCTAGTTCTATTTTATTCCAAATAGTTGGTATTATATTCCGTAATACACTGTAATATTTAGTTTTCATGATTTTATTTGATTTGTGTGATTGTTGGGTTCATTGGTACAAGGCCCAACAACCGTGTTCTTGGTTTGGTTGTAGAGGTAGTGACACCATCTTTCGGTTGATTCTCGAGAAGTGGTTGAGAGTTGGTGTTTTGGTTGAGGTAAAAGGATTAATTTCCATTAATGGTTGATGTTCTATCAATGGATTAGGAGTCTAGACCATGTTGATAAATAATCCTTAGGTGTTGATCTTTAAGCTGGAATGGTATAATGGTGGGGAGAATTCTCACACCCAATTTTTCATGTCTTTGTTTTGGGCCAACCGTGGGCCCATTTCTTGATATGAAAACCAAATTTTATTCTCTTATAAAATATTAATTTTTCAAAATTTTTAATTAATTATAATTCCAACATGGCCTCCAATAATATATTAAAACTAACATATCCTTTTCCCTCTTATAAATACATAATCATGGAGAATTTTGGTTACTTATTTAGGTATTGGGCCAGCCCGTGGGCCCATTTCTTTTTTTAAAAAAATAATTTGTTTTCTTTTATATCATTTGTATATTTTAATATGTTTCGGTGCTTCAACCTCCCATTTGAATCCAACATACCTAGGCCAAACCCCATTAACGAGTTTACCTATTTGGATCTCATTTTAATTTCTTATTAGTGAAAAATTTCTCTAGATTAATCATAATATCCCTAACTGAGAAGGTAAATTGATTCATCCATAAGTCATTCAATTATTCCACTTTTTTACCAAAAATCTTCTTTCCCTGGAACATACAGATCTTAGTAGACTCTACAAGATATTTCAATACATTCAATTCTCTCTAATGGTGCATATCTAATGGAAGACGAAGAGTTTTTTAGGAGGAAAGGTGAGATTCCTTCTCCGTTCTCCTTCCTCTTCCTCCTCATTTCATTATTTCATGCTTTTATATTATCCACTGGTCATGTGAGACCTATGGTTATGTTATCCCATGATATTTTATGGTGGTTTTGTTCATTTGGGGCCGGTCCTCATAGGTTTCGAGTTTATAAACCCTTATATGGTGATATTGGGAGTGTGTTTCCATTATATCAAGGATTTAAGGTACGATATCCCTTTCACATGACTTTATCCTTTATGTTTCATCATTTTATTATTTTTATAATCTGATATATATGATTATTATTGTTTTTCATCTTTTTTATAATTTTATTGCTGTGAAAAAATGGTTCTTTAAGCCTTGCTTTGTGAAAGGAAGAGACGTTTTATCATAAAAGTGCACACTAAGTGATTGTTTAAATATTCTGCTATCATTGGAAATAGGTTTGTGTGGTCAAAAACTTGTTTTATGGTATTTTGAACATGTAAATGTAACTCTAATAAAATATGGAATCAAATTGGCATTTAATTCTTTGCCATGTTCTTAAAATAAATTTTTTTGTTTAAAAAGGACATGTCATGTGTTCGGTAAATTGTCGTGTTGTATTTTATGTGTGATGTGTGATTTAAAAATTATTTTCTTGGATTTATAAATGAATGGGATGAATGGTAAATTTTAATTTTGGGTCTTTATATTTCTTCCAAATTTTTATTTGGTTTTACAAACAAATGGTTTTTGGTTTACGACATGTTTTGGCCCTAGTTGTTGGAAGATAGCTCGTTTCACATCCTTTTGAAAATGGATGGGTTTTGAATATGTAACAGGAGTGTATTAATGGATGTATGAATGTGGTTTACTACTATAAATGGTGTGTATACATAACCTTAACAAAATGGAAATGCATACCTTGGTCAAATGTTAGTTTTGAGAATGGCTTAAAGTCATGTTTCACAGTTTTTTCCAAATGCATTCCATTTTTATTTCATGTTATATTTTTTGGGGATATTATAGGGTCCTTGAAAGTGATTTATTAATTGTTATTGGGGCTTCCAAATCTGGTTTTTATGTTATTGATTGGGTTTTGTCCGTAAAAGATCATTTTTGAATAGACTTTATGTTCAATGCCTCGTTATACTCATTGAAATTGTTTTACGAAAATTGTTAGTGGTGTATTGATTCGTGAAAGATATTTGAAGAATGTTTGTGGGTTGTTTGTGTGATTATTGTTTAGTAATGGAATTTTTTTGCGACAAGTGTATTTTATAATATGTGCAACCTGATTGAGCACTAAAGGGAATCATGGCTATCTAGGTGGGAGGACGTGTACTAATATGCTAGTTATGTCGTGGGGTTTGGCACCAATTTCACGTATCACGTTTGATGATGACTGCACTAAATAAACTATGATGATGATGATGATGATGGGTGACCACTAGGTTATGGGTATTCTCCCAACCAGTGGCTCGTGTGCACGAGAACATATATTTATTATGCAAACTTTTACCGAGATATGAGGTACATGGTGCTTACAACTAACTATTTTCTATAGGTGTTTCTGTGAGTTGTGATCATTGGAAATTTTTTACTCACTGTCGGTATACAGTGAGTTTGGTTGGTAAATTCAGTAGTGTGTGCGATTTATTTAATAGTTTACATTCGTTAAAACATAACTCTTGAGAACTCTTTTCATTTTGATGTTGGACCTCCTTGAAAATTGTTACTGTAATTCCTCTTTATAAAACCTGGAGGATTTTGTTTGATAAATTTTTATTTCATGGACCTCATAAAAAAATAACACCTTTATATCTATTATTTTAAACTTGAAATTTAGGTTTCTTTTATTTAAAAGGATGTACACTGGGAATAGAATTTTGGGCTAACCTACTGAGTTTTAATACTTAGTCCTATAGTCTTCTTCTGTTTTTATCCCTTGTGCTGGTTTTAGATTGAGTTTGATTGCCTCGGATGATGTATGATCATTATGTTAGAGAGTGACCATAAGGTCACATGGAGTTAGTCGGTTATCAAGTTTGTTCAGTTGATTTTTTTGTTTAGTTGTACTTCCAGTTTCTTGTACAAATAATGCTCAGTTCAGTTTTTATATAAATTTATTTTGGGTTGTCCATTTCTTTTTTCTATTTGTTATATTGATTATACATGGAAAAAAATCATTCCCTTTTATACTCTATTTATTCCATTGGTTCATAGCGCCATCCTGGGAGGATCATGAATGCCTATCGGGACTTGTCAAGGGCTATCCTGGGTGACCGGTTCAGGGTCGACTCGGGCTGGTTCATGACACATCCTCCACTATAAATGGGCACTCACATCCCTCACTTCCTCACACCTCTAAATCCTATATTAATCATAAAAACCTAAAAATGATCTAAAACTACCACCTCTCATCCTTGAGGCCCCATTTTGTGTAGAAATAAAACCATGGTAGTCTATTAGTGAAAACCAAACGGAATTACCCAATGAAGCTGTAACATCCTTCTACAAGTTCTTTTTTTCTATATAAATCCATAAATTATTTATATCACAAAATAATATAATAATATATATTAGCAATATTCTGTTATTTTTTATTCTAATTAGTCTACCTATACTTACATGCACTTCCATCAAATGATTTACAAACTTACCCTCTGCAGGTGCATTAGACTACCACCTTGTGAAAAGATATCATTCGCATTCTTCCTTTACAACATCTCATGGTTGGAAATTATGATGGAAATAATATTGTTAAATTATATATATGATACATATTATTTTTTATGCCTCTATAATTACTATATAAAACATACCTTCATGATTTTCATTTGTGTAAATAGGATAACTTTGTTTGTAGATGTGTGGTATACAACCTCTTCAAAGCGATGTGATTCATTCCCACATTACAAGGAATTTATTATGGATGAGATTATTATAATTATATGAGATATATAAAATAATAATTATAATTTAATTAAAATATATATACATATACATATATGTCATTTAATTTCATTTGTTAAATATGAAAATAAAACGAAAAAAAGTTTATATGTACATATGGCCAACCGTCTACATGAACACTATATTCAATTATATATTTATATATTTTATATATTAATATAAATATTTATATACTGAATATATATTTTGTTTACATAATGTTTTAAATTCTTGGAATAAGTAAATAATTATTTATGTAATATGAATATGAATTTCAAGTCAAAACATGTATAGAAAACAAATCACATATTATCAGAAATATAACATTAACATGAAATTGTTAATAAAGAGGTAATATAATGTAATCATAAAATCATATATGGTATTATATATAAGAATATTTTTCTATGGTATATTTATAATAAACATGTACTTAACATATAGTAGGTTTAAACATGTATGAACAAATTCAAGACTTAAGGTATGGTTTTTTCTTGTATAACTTTTATTTCTTTGAGTTTTATGATATAGACACCATATATTTTTATTTTGTGGTGTCTTTAAAAACATATGTTATTTTATATCAATAATTTAATTTATTTAATGAAACTATATGATTTAATTTATGTTATTCTTTCATGGATTTCATGATTCCAAAGATACTCAAGTCGTTAGTGGATATATAGTCTCAGTTTTATTTAAACAAGACTTTTTTTATTCAATAGTAATTTATTGTATATGGTGTATTTAATGATGATGAATTAATTATATGATAAATATCCTTCAAATAAGAGATATTTATTTATACAATTTATGATATCTATTTCATGTGGTTTTATGGTTCAAAAGCTACCAAACCGGTAAAGTAATTTTGTTTCAATTATCGTTATTTGAGCCACATGTTTTATTATAAACATATATTCTTTTAAGAGGTGTATATACTTCCATTTGACATGTTATATCATTAATATAATTATTTTAGTGATATTTTAAGGTCCATGTAATTTTATTTTTTCATTTTTATTTTGATTAAATTATCTAATGTGGAAAGGGTATATTGCTACAATCCCTCCATTTGGACGGATTGTTTAAGATAATGCATTCACTGATTAAATGTTATGATTAAAATCTCAATAAATATCATGAATTTTATTCTCCTATGGTTATTCATGATATCCTCATATAATGATAAAAAAATTTCATTGTTCGGTGCTTAATATAGTTAAGAAAATATTTTATTGAAAATATGATTTCATTTCTCCCTCCAGTCAAAAATCTATTTTCTTCCAAAAACCATGTTTTATAATTATTTCAAAATTATATTTAAATGATAACTTGATTTTATATTCAAGGAAAAAAATTCAATAATTTTTAAATATTGATTTATATTTTTTTAAATATATTTTGAAATAAAATATTTTTAAAATGTTATTATTATTTCATTATAAATTTTTATAGTATTCTCAATGAAAAGGGTTTTTAAAATGTTTCTAGCTACATTTATAATTTTTAAAATCTATTTTAAATTAAAAATGTTATTAATAATGAGTTATGTTTTAAAAAAATCATAGAGGAAAGGATTTTTTCCACAAGAAATATTTCAATTCAATTTCAAACCATTATTTATAAGAAAAAGGATTTTTGATTTACTAGTGATATTATCCAAGGAAACCATTCTTATTCATTCTTTTAAAGCATTATATTTAATATGACAGGTTGATTATGGCACTCGTTTCTCTTTTATAGGTTTTATGCCTATGAAACCCACTTCATTTCATGGGTTATGATTTGAAGAAACGAATTCCAATGATATCTCTTTTCCATATGATATGATCTACTGACATGTTTATGATTTCCATTTCACTTCATGGGTTATGTTATAATATATATGAAACCCATCAATTTTATGGGTCTTGATATGAAATTTTTTTTATTTTGTTGTTGTACATGTATATATAATTTCATTATGTGATGTGTAGGACCTATATCTCTCTAAAATTCATTGGTTAATGAGTTATATATCATGAAATAATAGTAGAAAAAAAATACATTCTTGATCTATAAGGGGAAATAGCTGTGTTCAGATCAAAAATGGAAAACAAGTCCATCCTGATCCAAAATGGGAAAAAGGTGTGCCCGAATCCACTATGTGAAACATGTGTGGCCTGATCCAAAAAGGTGAAATTTTGGGTTCTTAATCCACTATGTTGATCAAAAATCAATAAAAAAATAAAGGCCTTCGGGCCATTGGAGGAGAAACAAAATCCACTACGTTGATGGTCTTGTTATTTATCATTGACACATGAAATTATTATATATAGTTATAATATATCCACACCAATATGAAATAATCTTATGGTTCATGATTGATTTATGATGATTTATCACAGTTATGATTCATGTGTTATGAACTTCCATTATTTTTTCCACGTCTCGTGATTATTATCTATGATATATGGGGAATGATCTTTAAATATTATTTTCTTATTCTCAAACCCTTATTTTCATGTTATTCATACATATGTCCTTTATTTTCCCTTACTGAGTATTTGAGCTCACCCATTTCATAAGTTTCCTTTCCCCATGTTATGATGTAATGTTTTAAGTAGGAGTACTAAAAGGGAATATCTTTAAGGGAGATATTGAAGATATTTCACCAAGAAGGGGTTGGTCAGGTGACCTTGGAGTCTACGGATCCCCCCCAGTGGTTGTGGATACAGCTTCTCAAGGGGATGATGATGAGATGAATAAGGAATAGTAAGGGGACAAGCTTCTTTATTTGTAGGATGTGTGAGAGGATAAGGTTGCATATGTTCCTGGGTAGCTGCATGAGGTGGGATCCCTTTTTGACTCTCAGCATCTAGTAGCCCTAGTTCTAAAACACTTGAATCTTTTTATAAACTCTGATAATGAAATGGTGTAGAATGTCTTGGATATTAAGGCATTGTAGGAAGTGGTCAACCCTATTATGGTAATACTATTTCGAGAGGAAAATACAAAGGGTAAAGGCAAATGGATTGATAGGAAAAACTGATTCTCAATTAGAGTCTTAAACATGGGGAATATTAACATGTAAGAATACATGGAATCTTAGGATAAAACTGAAAACATTATATAGTCATCTTGAAAGATGATCCTAGCACTCAGGTAAATTTTATTCCCTAGATACTATTTAGGGAGTTTGATTATAATCAGATCAAACACTTCTTCAAAAAAATGTTATATCATTTGGGGTTTGAACTTTCTTGCTATAAGGGTTCTAAAATTTTCCTTAAAAGTGTTTTAAAATTAAAAACGTTATATTTTAGGTAATGATTTAGGCATATTATATGTAATTTTTCATTATTATTTTTTCTACTCTGATAAGTGTTTCCCACCCTATTATTTATGGTTTTTGTCAATGGAGGGAAATAGATTTGACTTGGTTATCATTAAATGTTTTAGATTTCGAATGTATGTGTATTATGAAAATAAATCTCCTAACTGGAAATCTCATAAAGAGAATCAAGAAGGTGGTATGAGTATTTGTTAATTATGTGAATATAATGGGACTACAAACAATATATGAAAGTTATGTGATGTTATAATAATACTTGTTACATTAAATGTAAGAATAATGGTAATATTATGGTTGAGGAACCTTAAAAATGATTTATATTTCATATTATATGAAGTGGGTACTAAGGAATAAGATAATGAATCCTGAGTAATGGTTTAAGAATAATGTATAATTATTGATGTTTATATTTTTTGTAATTCTAATATTATGTCATATAAATCAGGAAATACTTTATTATTTTCATTATAAGTTTTTCATTATGGATTGAAATTGATATGTTTAACGGTGATGAAGACATAGAAACATGTTTTAATGGAAAGGTGGTATTCATGGGAAACATGTGAGTAATGGAAAAATAACCCTTAAAATATTAATTATGTTAAGACAATGTTTTTTGGACCAAGATATGATGGGTATGAATTTGAAAATGTTCTGGTACTGATTACCATGAAACTAATTAAGGATTTATTGAAATGTGGAATGTGCTATGATTGATGATTTTTAAAACATTTTTGTATTTAATTAATATATCCAATAAACCCTGGAATAAGGAAACATGGATGTTCTAAATAATAATTTATGTTAATTCCTATTATTACCATGTTTCAAGAGAATAAATTATGAATGTATTCACTGGTTTGGTATATTAAAAAAAATAGATTTATTATGTTATACATGGGTTCAATGTTAAGCTATTTTTGAGAAATTTAGTCACCTTATTTTCAATGTTTTGTACTTCTATCATTCATAATTTCTATAATGTAAACCATTTATAGAATGTTTTATGTTAAACATTAGATTATGTATTATAGAGTAATGAATTATCTCACTATATAAGGATTTATAGAAATTGTAAATGACGTCCTAACTTTTTTTGGGATAAATAAAGGCATATGGAATAACTTGTCATTGTATTTATGGATATCATGATCTTCTAATGATTTAATAATGAAAAATTAACCTTCATTTCCTATAATAAGATATGAAGTGGAAATTTCTCAGAGCATAATAAAGGGTGAGATTTTCCCGAGGTCATGTAAGTTTATATTTTCATGAAAATGACGAAAAATTATGAAAAAGTGAGTCTTGAAATAAAATTTTATCCTATTATCATCATTTTTATGATATCAATGACCTTTTAATGCTTCTCCTGTTTTTGGTTTTGTGATTATTCTCTTTCTCTATATCACATTATTTCTTTTGATCAAAAATCTTTATCAATCCCTATGATTATTTACACTTTTATTTAATTTATATGTTTTCACATAACTCATATGTTATCCTACATAGAAAGATAATTACAAGTTACTATGGGTAACCATTATATGTCTATCTTTCCCTTTTCAAAAAAAGTTTTAGTATTCATTTTTTGATGTGGGTTTCTATGTAAGGAACATTGAATTTTAATCCATTGATAAACTAGATGAATTTTGATGTAAAATTCATTTTCAGGGGTGTAGAATGTAATACCCTGAGATTTTTTGAAATCTAATTTTTGAATGAATTGGTCCTTTTAGATATTTTTAATTTCATAGAGCATTGAATATAGATTTTTTAGAAGATATCAGTATGTTTAGATTTTGTTATACGCAATTCCAAGTTAATATTGAAATAAAATAAGAAATAGATCATCTTTCAATACAAACAACACTATTTTTAGATTGTGCAATACACAATACCAAGTCTCTTTGTTAGCTTGTGTTTTATGTAAATCGTTTTTCCATAACTACAATATACTATTAACATTATTATTAAAATATTATTATAGTTACCACATATATTTTGGAATAGAGTTTATGAATAAGATTATATAAATTTTTTGAAATATTATGTTCACATGTATATGAAATTAATCCTTTGGTAATAAATTAGTTATAAATTAATAAAAGAACTATTGAAAATAATGATATTAATTTTCAATGAAAACTCTTTTCCTATGTACAAAAATATTTTATCTTAATAAATTAAAAAAACCATGTTTGTTTATTGTTTTAAATAAAATTTATATATTATATATTCAAGAAATATTATTCGTTACTAATCCCATAGATTATATAGGTATAAGTTAAGAACTAATCTGATTTTATGAATAAAAAGTCATGTTTTTTAAGGTAAATTTATTATATTTTAATATAAAACCCATATTAAATATATATTTTGAAGCATTTATAATTTTTATTTTAAAAAATAAAATAAATTTTGATAAATAATGACATAAAAATTTAATTTGGGTTAATTTTTGTAACTTGTTTTGGGAAGTTTCATTTTTTGATAAAAGTGAATAATACCAAATGTTAATTTAGAACATCATTTTTTTAAGTTATTTATATAATTTAGTTGTATATTAATTTGGTTTTAAATTATAATTAGATAAATTAAAAATAATTTAATCAAATTTCATCCATTGAAACAAATTTTACATTGAAATTGGATATGGAAACACTTCAAACATTTGTACCTTTTCTCTTTAAAAATACACTTTTGTGACATGTCTGTGGGGTAAATTTAAAATTAATTTCATCAAATTATGTGGTTAGAATTTTCAAAAATGTATCAGGTATTTTTAATAATAGTAATTTATAATATATTAAGGTCAATTTTTTTCAATAATATTTATGAATGTAATAAACCAATTATAGTGATTATGTAAAAACGAGTTTAATTAGTTGTTAAACATTAACATTAGAGGCCAAATAAACTAGACACAAGTCCAAAATCCATTGGATGAGAATATTTTTGAGAAATTAACCTATTTTATTGAAAATAGATAATTATTTTATAAACATTATGTAAATGAGACATATCAATAGTGTTTGTGTTTTTATATTTACAGAAATGACACTATTCCTACACAATACAAGGAAACTCACACACCTCATTTCCTCCCACCACTCAATACAATTTACATCCTCCACCCATGAAAAAATAATCTCCATGATTCCTTCAATTCAACATAGAAGTCTCAATTTGGGAATAATGAAAACCAAGATTGTCCGTAGGTGAAAACCACAAGGAACCACCCAAATAAGAGGTTACATCCATCCACAAGCACTTTTGTTTTATTCTCATTCTACATCCCTCAATTAATATTATTCCATGATTATATAATTAAAATTGTATCAAAAATATACTATAATATGTTATTTTATGTTTTATACCTAAAATTAACACACATCAATCAAATGTATAATAAACATATCGTTCGTGAGTACGAAAAACAATGGCCTCGTGAAATGATGTCATTCATTTTTTAATTACCAAATATCATTGTTTGTAATTATAAATGATATAATATTTTTATAATATATATATATATATATATATTATATTTATAATGTATTTATAATTTTTTAATTGTTAAATAAAAAAATACCTTCATGATTTCCATTTTGTGTAAATATGATAACATCCTTTGTAGACGTGTTGACTACCACCTCCTCAAAGCGATGCGATTCATTCACACTTTCCATGGAATGAATTAAAGATGGTATTAATATAATTATATGATATAAATTAAATAATAATTATAATGGAATGATAAAATATATATACACACATATATATGAGTTTCATTTACTTTCATTTTTTCAATACTAGAATAAAACAGAAACAACGTTCATGTATATCTATTGCCTACTGTCTCCGTGAATGATGTATTCAATTTCATATTTCTATATTTTATAGATTATTATAAATATTTATATAATAAATATATATGATATTTAAATCATGTCTTAAATTATTTAAATAAGTAAATAATTATCTATGTCTGGGAATCAATAATAAAAATTCCAAAGGTATACGAAAAACAAAGTAGATATTTTCCAAAATGTAACATTAACATGAAGTTGTTAACCAAAGGTAATATTAAGTTATAATAAAATAAAATATGGAATGATATATAATAATATGGTTATGTGTTAAATTTATAATAAACATATAATTATCAGACAAGAGGGTCGAACATGTGTGAAGAATGTCAAGACTCAGGGTAAGGGTTTTTCTTTTCCTGCTTATTTCTGTGCGATGTATGATATATTCACAAATTATTCTTATTTTGTAAGGTATATTCTTATATATGAAATATTATATAATTAATTACATTTATTACTTAAAATTATATGTTTCAATTGATTTAATTCTTTCATGTATCTCATTATTGATAATATATTCAAATAATAAGGGGATTTCAAGTCTCACTTTTATTTCGGTGAGACTTATGCATTATTCACCACTCTTTTTTGTGTTTTTGGTATATAATTTCCATGAACTAATTATATGATCCATATAACTAAATTTATGGATATTTAAATATCCATTTTATTATCTATATTTCATGAGCTTTTATGGTTCAAAAGTTACGAAACCAGTAAGGTAATTTTGTCTCATTTTTTCTTATATGAACAACATGTTTTTTATGCACCATTATTCTTTTATGATGTGTATATAATTACATTTTACATGTTATATATTTAATATAATTATTTCAGTTATATTTTAATCTTCATTTAATTTTAGTTTTTTTGTGGATTTTGATTCCAATTAACCAAAGTGGTAAAATTCTATTAGCACAATCTCACTGTTTATCAAGATTTTTTTAGATTATGCTTCCATTGATGAAATATTATTATACATCACTAATAGACCCTCATTTATTTTCTTATACGAAGTTATTTAATGATATATTAATTTAATAGTACTATTTATCCATTATTTTATATATAATATATTTAAAAAATTATTTTTATGATAATCTTGCATCATTACTCTCTTCGGTCAGAAATATGTTTTCATCAAGAAACCATGTTTTCTAAAAATGTTTTCAAAAAATTTCTCAAATAATATTTTTAAATTATTTTATAATATAAATAATTTAAATTATTCTAAAACTACCATATATAATTTTTCAAGTATATTTTCAATGAAAATGAATTCAAAATGTTTTAAACCATCCATTATTATTTTTAAACTATTTTCAATGATTTTTATCAAAATGTTTTCAAGATTCCTTCATATGTTTGAGAAGATATTTTCAATGGAAAAGGTTATAAAAATTATTTAGGTTTTAAAATGTTTTTTTAATAGGTATAAATATTTTCCTCAATAAATGTTGTAATTGAAATTTCAAGGCTTTCATAATAATAATTTTATTAAAAATGTTTTATGAAAGGGATTCTCAAAGAAAGGATATATTTATTAAGAAATATTCCAAGTTATATTTAAAAATCCATCCTTATAATTATATAAATAACAAGAAATAGTTTATTCATTACTGGGGATGTGATCCAAGGACACTATTCATATTTTATCTTTGACTTGTTTATGTTTATGAAGAGAAGTAGATTATATAACCCATTTATCTTCCACAGTTTTTATGAATATGAACCACAATTCTTTTTATTGGTTTTTATTTGAGGAAATGATTATGAAACCTATATGTTTTCCATATATTATGATATGATTACATATTTTTGAAACCCGATTCATTTCATGGGTTATTTTATGATATTTATGAAACCCATATATTTTTTGGGTTATGTTATTATGAATGTTTTATTATCTTATGACACGTGTATGTATGATTCCATTATATAACAGGTGTGAATAGTGCCTCCCTATAATTTATTGAGAAATAATTTATATCTCTTGTGATAAGGGTGGGAAATATGTTAATGAGCTCAATCAATAAGGAGAAATAGGTGTGTCCTAATCCAAAATGGGAAACAGGTGTGTTCTAATGAAAAGGGGGAAATAGGTGTGTCCTAACCAAATATAGGAAACATGTGTTTCCTAATCCAAAAAGGGGAAATATTTTTGGAAATAGTATAATGAATGACATTGTTTTATGAGGCAGTAGTTCACTGTACACACAAACTATTATTGTGTATCGTATTACATGGAAGTGTGTGTGACTGTTTCTCAGAACAATATTATAAAAAAATAGAAATATATTAAGTATGATAATTTTTGTATTTAATAATGGATTAATAGATTTTAGGGGTTAAAGAAAGAAAATAAGACAAGGGAGCTTGTCAAAGGACTGTACCTCTCCTTTTGGGTAACTCCTCTTGGTTTTCACAAAATGGACTCTCGGAATGGATTTAATAAAAAGGAAGGATTTCAAGATGAATAGTGGAATGTTGGGAGAAGATTTTGGAAGGTTTTATCTAAACTAAAATGGATTGAGAGGTGTAAAGGTATGGGAGGAGAGGAGGCCTTTTATAAGTGGGGAAAATGAATAATTGGGAATTCATTAAAATATTTGAGTGTTCCCACTGTTTTACTTGTCCCCTAAGAGACCAAATGGATCATTATGGATTTTGAGAGGTGGAATGGTTATGATATGGATATAAAATATTTTTTATACAATTTTAAGGTCATTTTTGTACCTTTTTTCATTGTTTTTTCAGTAATTAAACTCATTTTTACCTTAATCACTCAAAATAAATTTAATTAACATCACTGATATGTGTAGTCAAGAACTATGTTAGCATTATTATAAATTATAAATTATTGTCAATCCAAATATGGAATCAATTTTTCCAAATTAAAAATACATAATTGTTGAGAATTAAATTAAAATTAATCTGGTAGATAGGACATGCCAAAATGTTTTGAAGAAAAAATGATTAAAAGTTTGAAATGTTTTTAAATTCAGTGACAATATAAATTTGGTTTCAATGAACTAAATTTTTTTAATTGATGAAAATTGATATAATTAACATTTTAATGAAAATTAAAATAAAACCTAATAATATAAATAATTATAGTACAAATCTATTTTGGATTAAAATTTAGTATTTTTTGCTATTCATCAAAAAATGATGTTTTATAGAAAAACCCCTAAAATTTACCCTAAGATAATTTTTATATTATCAATTACAAAATAAATTTTATTTTCCCAAATTCAATTTCTGAATGTTTTTAAAACTAATTGTTGACCTCACCTATTTTGATAATCCCAACTATGCTTTTGCATACTTTGATAATCCCATTTAATGTTTATCTTTATTAAAATTCTCTCAATATATGATATACTATTGTCAAGATGATAATAATATTAAATTAATCCTTCAAATATGTTAATCAATGTTTATCTTTGTTTATATATGTTTTAATGTAATTCTAATCCAATCGGATATGTTTTTGCATAAAACAGATATGTTTTAGTCACTGATCTGTGTATAGCTACTAATATAGATCTACAGGTACTTAGTCTACTGATAGACTTAGTCTACCTATAGATAGAGTCACATATAAGCTAATGATACTGATATGAATTAGTCTACCGATACACATAAATCACTGGAACTAAGCAAGCTACCGATATAGACAGTCACCAATACATAGAGCTACTGACAGACCAGAGCTACTGATAGACCAGAGCTACCGACCGACCAGAGCTACCAACAGACCAAGAGCTACCGATATACAGAGTCACCACTACAGAATGAAGCTACTGATACAATGTTGAGGTACTTATAGAACAGAGCTACTGATAGACCAAGAACTACTGATATAATGAAGTCACCGGTATATATACCTACCGATACCAAAATCTACCGATACCGATTTACTGATACCAAGAGCTACCAATGCAATGAGCTACCTATATAAGTTCATAGAGCTACCGATGGATGGTCATTGTTACACAAAGTCCATCGTACACATCAACCAACAGAAGGCTACTAATGATTTACCAACCAGTCAAACTCTATATTCTCAATACTATTTATTTATTAAGCTAATGGTTACATTTGATGTTTTTAATGCAGTTAATGTTATTTAATGATTTTCATTTCCATGTCAAGGAACCATACCTAGTACCCTTTTAAAAAGTAATCATTCCTTTTTTCCTGAGCTGAAAGCTATAAAAGGGAAGATAAAGACCAAGGTAAAATAAGTGAACATGGAGATCGAATAAAAGAGAGAGAATCAAGGAACTAAGAAGGCACACGACACGAAGGGTGAAAAATACAATGGATTAAAAGCATTCAGACGTGGTGCATTCACACAAGGTTACATCCATACTCCAAGAACACTAGACATACATGAATCCACTCATTCTAGAGGAGAACACAAGCTTATCTTGATTGAATAACTACAACAAACACTTCATGCACAGAGGCTGATAAGCTGTACCTAGAAAGGAAGAAAACGACACTCTGTTTTTTAGATCAAAAACCAGAGGACTCTGAAGCTTTTATGTCCAATAAAACGAGTCCAGAGCTGCTCTGCCAATCACTAGAGATTTTCTAAAGTATTTCATACTTACTATAGTGATTATTTTATTTAAATTTCAAGCAGTGTGTGTACCCTGTTTATTTTACACACACTGTCTCTTGAGCTAAGCTGGATGATTCTTAAATCCTTATTCAAACTCTATTAACTCCCTTGTATCGCAGTGTGGATAGTGGTAGAGGTTGAGTAAGACCTGGACAGTTGTGAGCTGTTGTTTGTTTTACCGTGTAGAACTGTGGTAGAGTTCTTAGGAACTGGACAGTTTCTAAACTGTTGTTTACCCCAATCCAGGGTGTGGATAAATTTATATAAATTGTTGAGATGACTAAGTCTCGGCTTGAAACTGAACCTCTTGGTTACATCTGATGTATATTTTAGTTTAAGTCATAAGTATACTATATATTTCATATTCCGTTGAAAACTAAATTGAAATATAATTTTTTTTAAAGTTACTTTGATAGTTAAATTATCAAGTATTTATACTAATTGTAAAAACTAAATTAGTTTGAAAAGTCAATTTAATCATTAGATTAAATTGACTGGGACCTAATCAATCTTTGAGAAACTAATTGAACATTTACACTCTTTAGAAATTCACTACAGTTTAACTTTGTTTTTAAATAGGGGGATATTAGTATAAATATTTTTAACAGAATTTATAATTGGAACGCAATTCACCCCCCTCTTGAGTGTCCACTCTGACCAATATTTGGTATCAGATGTTTGTTTTTATTAATACAAGTTTTCAAAACACTATTTTTTCAACTGTGATTATAGTTGTGTCTTTAAAGATCTTAAATTTCTGTTAGTTCAAAATTTTATCTCTTTAAATTTAAATTCTAAACTCTAGTTATGGACAATAGACTAGAAGGTGATGCTAGTAACTGGCCACCTTTCTTCAATGGTATAAACTATGCACAGTGGAAACTTAAGATGAAAATTCATTTAGAAAGTATGGGTTTTGATATTTGGACTGCTATAGAGTCACAATATAAAATTCCAGATATTGAAAGAACAACTTGGGATGATCCTACAAAGACTGCTTACAATAATAATTGTAAAGCTATGAATGCCATGTATTGTGCTTTAGGAGATGAATAGTTTAATAGAATTTCTTCTTGTAAAACATCTTATGAAATATGGGACACTTTCACTATTTCCAATGAGGGAACAACCAATGTTAAGGGAATGAGGCTGAATACCTATACTATTAAATATTACAATTTTAAATTGAAATCTAATGAACCCATTTCTGACATGTATCTCAGGTTCAACGAGATTGTCAACATTATGAGATCACTTGGAAAGGATGTTCCATCAAAGGAACAAATAATGAGAATCTTGAGATGTCTATTACACCGATGGAGGGGCACTTCTGTATCAATCAGAGAATCATGTGACAATAGAGCTCTGCCTGTTAAAGAGCATATTGGTAAATTACTGATGTATTAGGAAGAACTCAAAGTGAAAAAAGAAGATGATGATGAACCCAATAGAAAATCTGTGGCTTTGAAGTCTACTGCTTCTAAGATAAATGACAAGGAGAAAATTCATGTATCTACTAAAAGTTCAAGAAGTGAAGTTTCTGATTCTAAAAAGAATCATTCCAACATGTTTTTCATGACCAACGCATCTGAGGTAACCTTAGATACACTTTTTTTAAAATCTTATTATTATAGAGACGATGCAGAATCTGATTATGATTATGATGATATGACTAAAGCTGAATTATATAAAGATTTTAATATGCTATAAGAGACATGTAATGAACTTAAGGACAAATATAAGTCACTACAGAAAAAGCATTCTCTCACTGCTGATGTCAAATCAACCATTGATATAGAAAAGGAAAATAATTCTCAACAATTTAAGGAAAATAATGAACTGAAAATGTCTTCTGAGCAAACATAGATAGGACTTAGAAAAGTTCACAAAGGGAAAAGATACACTTACTCAAATGTTAGGAAAGAAAGTTGCATCAATGTACACTACTGGTTTGGGATACTAACCGGGACAGAGACAATTTACCAAAAATCGATTTATTCCTAAATCTAGAAAAAATTCTTCTTGTTCCATTTCTGGAAATTCGTATGCTTCAACTTGTTATTCATATGGTTATAGATCAAATAAAGTTTATCTTTCAAAATCAATTGACTCTGTAAATTATATGAGACCCATAAGACAAATCTGGGTAACTAAAGTTTTGATTTCTAGCCTTTTTGGACCCATGAAGATCTGGGTAACAAAATCATTTTCTGTTTAAATCTGTGTTGTAGGAAACCTTCTTGAAGAGTTCTCACAAAAAGGGTATGGTACGTGGATAGTGGATGTTCAAGATATATTTCTAGATATTACACATTCTTTAAGAGTCTAATCAATGTTGATGGAGGCCATTTCACCTTTGGTGATAATTCTAAAGGAAAAATCATCGTCCTAGGCCAGATTGGTAACACTAATCCAGTTTTAATTTCTACAGTTTTATTTTTTGATGGACATAAATATAATATGATGAGAATTTCTCAGTTATGTGATTATGTCTTTAATGTGAAGTTTGAAAATGATTATTATAATGTTTTTAATTCTAATATTGTTTTAGTATTTTCTACTTTTAGATATGAAAATGTTTATGTTGTTGATCTGAATTATTTAGCTAATCAAAATATTACTTGTTTAAATGATTTTCATAAAGAATATTTGATGTGGCACAGAATATTATTACACTAAAACATCCATCTACTTATAAAGTTGACTAGGAATAACTTAGTTATAGACCTAACCATTCTTGAATTCCCAAATGACAATGTTTTTAATCGCTGTCAAAAGTGAAAGAAACATAAAGTTTCTTTTCAATCAAAGAAAGAAGTCTCAACTTCTCAACTTCTTGATTTCCATCAAATAGACTTGTTTGTACCTTATAGAGTTCTTAGATTAAATGGGAAGAACTATTTCTATGTCCTAGTAGATGAATTTTCTAGATATACATGGGCATACTTCTTATCTCACAAAAGTGAATCTTGTTCTTACTTTGTTAAATACTCCAAGTCTGTAAAAAACCTTATTTGAATTAAGATTAAAACCCCGAGAACTGATCATGGTCGTGAGTTTGAAAATCATGAGTTTGAATCTTATTGCTCACATAATGGCTATAGTCACTACTTTTCTGCCCCTACGACACCTCAGTAGATTGGTGTAGTAGAAAGAAGGAATAGAACCCTTCATGAAATTTCAAAAACTATGCTTAATGAGTATGATCTGCCTATTTATTTTTAGGCTGAAGCTGTGAATACAGCTTGTTATATTATTAATAGAGTCTTGATTAGACCTGCTCTCAAGTAGACCCCATAAGAACTATGGAATAAAAGGAAACCTAAAGTTAGTTACTTTAGAGTCTTTGGATGCAATGTCTTTATTCTCAACACAAAGGATAATTTGGACAAGTTTTCTTCTAAGAGTGATGAAGGAATTTTTCTTGGTTATTCTTTAACTAGGAAATCCAATAGAGTCTTTAACAAAAGAACCAAATATGTGGAAGAATCTTTTCACATCCAGTTTGATGAAACTGATCCACATGAGCCTAAAACCTCTCTTGAAAATCAAGAAGAATATTTGACTATTCTGGACCTTAATGATAAAACTAAAGAACCTTCTGTAAAAAAATATAGTTATGGACATATTCTAGAATATGCTTCTGTTGAACCCAAACCTATGGATGAACCTGAAATTTTTAGTCATACCTTTACTAGATCAACTAGGATTCTAAATAATCATCCTTTGGATGCTGTTGTTGGTAATCTTGATAGAGGGACACAGACTATAGCTTCTCTAAGAAACCAGGTTAAACATCAAGATTTTCTTTCATAGTTAGAACCTAAAAATGTCAATGATGCAATCAATGATGAATTTTGGGTAATGGATATGTAAGAATAGTTAAATCAATTTGAAAGAAATAAATTCTGGGAATTAGTTGACAGACCCAAGGACACTTATACAATAGGCACTAAATGGGTTTTTAGAAACAAAGTTGATGAGTCAGGAAACATAGTTGGAAACAATTTTAGGCTTGTTGCTCAAGGATATAGTCAAAAAGAAGGTATAGAATATGAGGAAACCTTTTCCCCTGTAGCCAGATTAGAATCTATTAGGATCATACCTTCCTATGTTGCTCATATTAATTTAAAGTTATATCAAATGGATTTCAAAAGTTCTTTTCAAAAAGGTTTTATTATTGAAGTTGTTTTTGTTGAAAAAACCCCTAGATTTAATGATCCTTATTTTGCAAATCATGTTTTTAAGCTATCTAAAGATTTATATGGTTTAAAACAAGCTCCGAGAGCTTGGTATTATAGACTTCATAATTTTCTTATTTCAAAAAGTTTTACTAAAGGGATTGTTGATCCAACTATTTTTATTAAAGGAATTTCTAAAGATTTTTTAATAGTACAAATCTATGTTGATGATATTATCTTTGGATCTTCTAAACATTCCTTATGTACTGATTTTTCAAATAGTATACAAAATGAATTTGAAATGAGTTAAATGGGAGAACTCAAATATTTTCTTGGATTTCAAGTTTTCAAAATGAAAATGGTATTATTTTGAATCAAAGTAAATATACCAAGGATCTTTTAAAATGTTATGGTTTGGATAGTATTAAGGAAAGTGATACTCCTATGAGTATAGTCTGTAAATTGGATGCAGATGAAGCTGAAAAACTAGTGGATCAAACCAATTACAGAGGTATGATTGGAAGCTTACTTTACCTTACTGCTAGTCGACCAGATATTATATTTAGTGTGTGTATGTGTGCAAGATTTCAAGATAATCCAAAAAAAATTTCATTTATTTTCTGTTAAAAGAATTTTTAAGTATCTTAAACACATTGTAATCTTAGATTTGTTTTACCCAAAAGGAAAATCTTTTGAATTAATTAGTTATTCAGATGCTGACATTTCTGGTTGCAAGTTTGAAAGAAAAATCACACCAGGAACATGTCATTTATTGGGAAAACCCTTGGTATCTTGGTGTATTAAAAAGAATAATTTTTTTGCTTTTTCCAGTGTCGAAGTAGAGTATATAGTTTTTGGTAGTTGTTGTTCACAAATTCTGTGGAAGGAACACCCACTTTTGGACTATGGATATGATTTAAGCATGTTTCAATCAACTGTGATAACACTAGTGTAATAATCTTTTCGAAGAACCCTGTTTCTCAATCTAGGACCCAACACATTGATGTAAGGAACCATTTCTTGAGATATCATTACAAAAAGGGTGATATTACTCTTTAATTTATAGGTACCAAACATCAAATAGATGACATTTTTAGCAAACCTTTGATTTCGGATAGGTTATGCTACATTAGACATGAGTTGGGAATGATTAACCTTGATCGGTAGCTACCTCACCGATGTAATACCTCACCGATGTAATACTTCACCGATGTAATACCGCACCGATGTAATACCTCACCGATGTAATACCTCACCGATGTAATACCTCACCATTTTAATACCTCGCCTATGTGATACCTCATCGATGTAACCTCATTGATGAAACCTCACCGATGGACCTTACTGATAGGAATTCTCACTGATAAACCCTACCGATGAGTGGGTTGTTTTAAACATCTGTCTGCCACGAGAATCTGAATCTTTTTTACTTTATTTTATTTTATTTCTTTATTTTATGATTCCTAATGATAAAAACTTATTCCTAGTTACTTCTCAATCCACCGAGCCTCAAACCCTTTACCCTCAAACATGAGCTCCCGAATCTCTCAAAAACCCTAAATCCCTCAAACCAGAGATGGAGAAAACCAAACTTCCTGCCATCAGAGATGAAACTAATGAGCAAAAGGAAAATAATTAAAAGTACGACCCCGAAGAAAGTGGTAGTGGTGGTAAAACTAGGTTGGGTAGGCGACCAGTGAACCCTCATTTGCAGAATAGAGTTATTATGATTGAAAAAGAGTTGTGCATGGAATGGTTGTTGCCTTGCAAGTCGTTAGTGCTCCAAGTACTGGAAGATCAAAAGTGGGTAGATTTCTTTTTGAACAACAATGTCCCCTACTATCCTAATCTAGTGAAACAAATTTTATGAGTTTTTAAGATTTTAGAATTCAGAAGATGAGAACCGAGTGACTTCATTTGTGAATGGAAAGGAGATGTATTTTTCATTCGTTGAGTGGGATGAATTCTTGAAGGTTCCACACGAAGGTGTATCTGGATATGTCTCGAATTCTATTCCACCTAAAAGTGATATATTCAACATTGAGACTGCCTTGGAGGAGCCCACCGGTGATGGAAATCGAAGACAAGTAGTGGCTGTTGAAATGGATGGAGAGAACAGATTGATGTTAAAATTTGTTCAGCATGTCTTAATACCAAGGAGAGGAGACATTGAGAATTTATGATAGAAGGATATCTATCTCATGCATCTCTTGAGACATTGTGTAAAAGTGAATCCGTGCAGATTGCTGATGATTCAAATGGAAGACATGACTAGGAAAAAAATCAAAGACTAATGCCCTATTCTTTTCCAAGTTGATCTTAGTAATGATCAAAGTGAAAGGGGTAGTTGAGTCTCAAGATCAGATAGTGGTAGTAAGGAATAATTTTTTGTATCATAACCACAGTTTTCAAATACATGAGGATAATTTGGAACCCATGGAGAGGAGAGTGGGTTAATGATGACTAGAAGATATATGATAAATTCAATCCTGTGAATCGTCCTTCAAGACCGAAGGATGTGAGGGATCCAGATCTAGGACCTGATGAAGAATAACCTGAGTACGGTGATGATACTGAAGAAGAAGAAACTTATATGGATTATGGAAGATATCCGGACTTACCTCCAAGTCCATTTGCTGATGTTTTTTCCACTAGAAAGGAATTATTAGTAGAAGAAGAGACTCCTACTAATGAGGAAGACCAGCCATCCCGTGAGCATAATGAAGAAAAAGAGAATGAATCTGAATCCTCTGATTCTGTATGATTAAGTATGAGTCCATTAATTGGAAGCTCAGTTGTTCCTAATAAGGAAGTAGTAGGAGAAATGGAAGAATTTTTACCTAATCCAAAGGACCCTCCAGCTATTGCAGAGAAAGAACTGATTGTGGAAGATTCTTTTGAGGAAGAAAGACCTACTGAGAATGCTATTACTATACATGGGAATTCACCGATTGGGGGGGAGCATCAAACCATGTTTGGAAGTGTGTCAGTGGCTGTTGAGATTGAGGACTAGGCAGAATACCCGGGTTTTGTGGTTTGTGGATTAGACTATCGTGATTTTGATAATGAGGCATCCCTCAATAGACCAAAGATCATTTATGATATTGAGACTGAGTTGTTACCTGAAGATGTGGTCAGAATGAATGACCTAGATAATTTTAAGAATAATCTAAAAGTTTGTTTTGTGGAAGAGAAAAGTATGATAGAAGATTTACTGGGGTCATCAATCCAATGAATTATGAATGACTCAGTTGCTAGGATAGCCTCTAAAAGTGCACCTGTTGTAATTTCTTCAGTTGATATGATCACCAGGGCTGACCTTCAATCCTTAATGGATGAGCTGAAGGAGTCCTTTAGTGATTCTGTTCCTGAGTTGAAGCACTACTTTGTTGAAGAGATGAGTAATTTGGAAAAATCTTTTGAACTCTCTCTCGGTTGTAATTTGTCAACCTTTGTAGATGAAATAGTGGAAGACGTTATAGACTGCCATACGCAAGTATCTAGACTGGAAGATGATGTTGAAGCACTAATTTAATATGATATCTCTTTAGACTCTTACATGAGCTCAAAATCCCAAGCAGATAAGGACTTAGCCTATGTCAAAAGTGTTATAAGACAGATGGTTTTAGTATTCGAAGGTTTTAAAACCTCCATGAATGATCATGTTAAAACCTATGATTTCCATGTCCAAAATCTTATCAGTGGGCTGACCAAAAACATCAAGGAAACCCTATATTTCTTTATTAGTTCTATTCCTTTTAAACCATCAGTTGATTTGAATCAGATTCGAGCTATGCTGAAGGAGGATCTTGGTTCAGCATCAACCAGTGGCTCTGTGGACTCATCTAACATGATAAAAGTTGTGATTTATACTAGAGATTCATCTAGATAAATAATGAAGATAGTTCAATACTATATGAGAGAATCTTCTGCCTCTCGGAAAGAAGTGAAAGACAACGTGGACTACTATTTCCAAAAGGTTTACACCAAGAATCAACTAAAAAATCACTTTAAACATCTGCTGGAAAACCTGAAGTTGCCTCCGGTCAATCAAGACTTCAAAGAGAAAGTCATCAAACTAAGGGAATTAAATCCAACCTTGGACAAATTCATGGAGAACACAGATGTTTTCATATCTACTATGGAGAGAGGAGGAGGAATTATTATGTATTTCAGAAATCTTTTGTTTCCTTTCCTTCATGTCGATGCTAGGCCAATGATTGTACCTATAGCCTTACCTACCACTTCCTATACTTCTTATCCTGTTCAGATGACTCCAATACAAGAAATTCAAAGCCTTACACCTATGATCACTCGAAGAACTCCTCAGTACAGGCCAGGCACAGTTTCTGTGGCTCAGCCCCCTGTGATCATTTCTGGAATTCCTAAGCCTTCACTAGCATCCACACAGTCTGAATCCTCTTCTGATCCAAAGGTCCAATCTCACATTGAGGATGTTGATTGAACTAGTAGCTAAGATGCTTGATAGTAATCTCTCATATTGTTTTATCATTCTATGTACCATTTTTCAACCTATAATAAATTTGGATTTCTTTTCTTTCTCATTTTGTTCCTCTTCTCTTTGTTGTTTTCCACTTTTCGATCATCACAAAGGGGGAAAAATATTATCTAAGTATCAAAGAGGGAGAAATATTCTCAATGGGGGAGCAATATTATCCAAGGAAGAGATACCATGCTTTACCCCTCTGATATCATTGCATTTAATTATACCTCTGATACATTATGTTCTATAATATATTGTATTCTCTGAGATATTTTCATTTAATGTTATATCATTTGATACAACAACTAATTTTTTTAAAACTATAATATCATAAGTTGTGATTATAAAAAAGGGGGATATTGTTGACCTCACCTGTTTTGATAATCCCAACAATGCTTTTACATTCTTTGATAATCCCAATTAATGTTTATCTATATTCAAATTACCACAATCTATGATATACTATTGTCAAGATGAAAATAATATTAAAATAATCCTTGAAATATGTTAATCAATGTTTATCTATGTTTATATAAGTTTTGAAGTAATTCTAATCCAATCGGATTTGTTTTGCATAAAACAGATAAGTGTTAGTCACTGATCTGCATATAGCTACTGATACAGAGCTACTAGTACTTAGTCTACCGATAGACTTAGTATACCGATAGACAGAGTCATCGATAAGATAAAGCTACCGATATGCATAAGTCTACTGATACAAATAATTCAATGGAACTAAGAAAGATACTGATATAGACAGTCACCAATACATAGAGCTACCGACAGACCAGAGCTACCGACATACCAGAGCTACCGACAGACCAGATCTACCAATAGACCATGATCTACAGATATACTGAGTCACCGATACATAATGAAGCTACTGATAAAAAGTGGAGCTACCGATAGACTAGAGCTACCGGTAGACCAAGAACTACCGATAGAATGAAGTCACTAGTATATAGAGCTATTGATTCCAAGAGCTATCGATGAAAATAGCTACTGATACAAGTTCAAAGAGCTACCGATGGAAAGTCACTATTACAAAAAGTCCACCGTACACATCTACCAATAGAAGGCTACTAATGATTGACCAACCAGTCAAACTCTATATTCTCAATATGATTTATTTATTAAGCTAACAGTTACATTTGATGTTTTTAATGCAGCTAATGTTATTTAATGATTTCTGTTGCCATGTCAGGGAACCGTACCTAGTACCCATTCAAAAATAATCATTCCTTTTTGCTGGATCTGAATGCTATAAAAGGGAAGATAAAGACCTAGCTGAAATAAGTGATCATATAGATCGAATGATAGAGAGAGAGAATCATTGAACAAAGAAGGAACATGACATGAAGGGTGAAAAAGACAGGTCTTAATAGCATTCAAACGTGGTGCATTCACACAAGTCTACATCCATACTCCAAGAACACTTGACATACATGAAGCCACTCATTCTAGAGGAGAAAAAATGCTCATATTGTGTGAATAACTACAATAAACACTTCATGCACTCAGGCTGATAAGTTGAACCTAGAAAGGAAGAAAACGACACTATGTTTTTCAGAACAAAAACCATAGAAGGACTCATAAGCTTTTTTGTCAAATCAAATGAGTCCATAGCGGCACTTCCAATCCATAGAGATATTTTAATCTCTATCATACTTACTCTAGTGATTTTTGTATTTACATTTCGAGTAGTGTGCGTACCCTGTTATTTTACACACACACTGTCTCCAGAGCTAAGCTGGAGGATTCTTAAATCCTCATTAAAAATCTATTAAATCCCTTGTATCCCCTTGTGGATAGTGGTAGAGGTTGAGTATGACCTGGAAAGCTGTGAGCTATTGTTTGTTTTCCCACGTAGAACTGTGGTAGAGGTCTTAGGACCTGGAAAGTTTCGGAACTGTTGTTTACCCCGATCCAGGGTGTGGATCAATTTATATAAATTGTTGAGAGGACTAAGTCTCGGCTTGAGACTAAACCTCTTGGTTACATCTACTGTTAATTTTAGTTTATTTTATAAGTATACTATATATTTCATATTCCGTTGCAAACTACTTTGAAATATAATTTGTTTTAAAGTTACTTTGATAGTTAAATTAGCAACTGTTTATACTTATTGTAAAACAGTATGTTAGTTTCAAAAACCAATTTAATATTTAGATTAAATTAAATGAGACCTAATTATTATTTGAGAAAATAATTGAACATTTACACTGTGTATAAATTTACTATAGTTTAACTTTGTTTTCAAATAGGGGGTTTTAAGAGAAATTTTTTTAACAGAAATTTTAATTGGAAGACAATTCACCCCCCCTCTTGACTGTCCACACTGACCAACAATAATTTTATTATTTTTCACAAAATAACATAAATAATAGTTCACTTGAAAAAATAGTATTTTCAAATATGCAAATAATTTAGAAAAAAAATTATATGATTTATTATCAATATGATTTATATTTATAAATCCATTATAAATAAAATTTAGAAATTAGTTATTAATATTCATATTACTATGATCAATGACTACATTATAACTATATTTTTTGGATAAATATAATAATATATTGTTTTTTCGTAAAAATTAATTTTTGCATGTAATGAAAGACAAGCCATTGTTGTGTGTAGTGAAGGATTATCATGGTTTAGTGTATAATTAATGACTGAATTAGTGTAGAATGCAACAAAAGTCATCGTAAAAAAATAATTAATTCAAAAAAGTGGTTCTTAAAAACATAAGGTGTTACATCCAACCCCCTTAAAATAAATTTCTCTTTCTAAATTTTTCATTCTCATAAAAAAATAAAGACACTAATATTTTATAATATCTTCATGTTCATATATATATCTTCTTCTAACATGTGATTTTACCACTAAATATTCGTCAAGTGAATGGTATTGTTTTATAAAACAATCTCAGAATGACACATAATTTCAATGGGATGTTCCATGAATGAAATATCCTACTCCAGCAGTATGTCGTCAGAGTAATGTACTTATAAAGGGTCGTGTATATACTTCTACTAGAGATTTAGATGGAAAAAATCATGTACTTGAGAGTTATTTCAAGGATGTTCCAATCTATAGGCTAACATCCCAGCATGATCAAGAATACCTCAATACCAAGGTCATAGTTTCCCTTTCATCCCAAATCTCATAAACCTATTATAGGGAGATATTATTTAAAAAAAATTCTCAGAAACATAAAATTATTGTGCATGTTAATACTTATCAGTATATCATTTCTTCCAACTGTGATCTCCCTTGATATTCTAGAGAATAGTTCTAAATTTTTCAGCCATTTACTCAGTGATCCCATGATCCAATGGCATTATTTATCCAACATCATTCCAAAATGTTAGAGCTCTACATTTATCCCCAAATAGGCCTTTATAAGGTCTATATGAATTCTCATGTGAAATATATTACTGTAAGAAAACTAAAAAACCTCAAGGTTTTCATCCAAACCACCTTTGAAATCCAAAGAACATGATATCAACATATCCTCTAGGGTTTGAATTGTTTTATAGAATGACCATCCTTATGAGAATGATATCCAATGCTGAAACACCATTCTGTATCAGGTTCATTCTGAATTCATAAATAAAACTTTTAAGTAAACCTCAAATACTGATCAGATACAATAGAATGTGGTACTCAAAACATCATTACCACTTCTATAATGTATATCCTAGAAAAAAGATCCAGAGATATGTTTTCTCTGATAGAAATTAAGTCTAATGAATTAGTAAGGCGATCAACTACCAACAATATTTCATTAATCTGTTTATGGTATTTTGGGAATCCAATGAAAAAATTCATTGTTGTGTTATCCCATTTACATTCATGTATGGGTAATTAGTTCAACATCCCCTTATACGTTTTCCATTTAGCCTCAACATACTAGAATACCAAGAACCATGATACAAACTCTGCGATAACATTATTCATAAAATCCCACTAGAAGTATTCATTGAAATATCTATATGTGTTTGTACTTCCACAATTAATATAGAATAGATAACTTTTATATTCATTTAAAAGCTCCTTCTTAAAATCTAGTGTTGATATAATATATACAAAGTTTCTGAAGCTTATTTTCCAATAACGATCAAGGATAAACTCAGGCACATTTAAAACCTTCTTCTGAAGTACTAGATATACCTTCCACACTACTTTAAACATTACTTAGATAGAGGATTGAATATTCATCAGAAAAAGAAAATATTTTCCCCCATTATTCAATATTTCCTGAACCATCCTTTTCAAATCTAGAAATATTGTATCTTTTGTGATCCTCATCATGGATAAGAAATCATGATCTTTTCAACTCAAAGTATCATCAACCATATTCTCTATCCAAGGGTGGTAATGTATTTAGTAGTCATAATCCTTTATCAACACTAACCATTTTCTCTGGTACATGTTTAACTCCTTCTGTGTAAATAGATATATAAGAATTTTAGGATTTGTATATATATCGAAATTTTCTCAATAAATGCAATACCTCAAAATATTTAATACTAAATTTACCATAACTAACTCCAAATCATGGGTTGGTCAATTTTTCTCATTAATAAGTAATTTTCATGAGGATTAGGATTTAACTATGGTATTCTACCTAGGAACACATCCTAATCCCTTCTTGGATGCATCACTATATATTAAAACCCCTTCTACACTACATGGCAATCTATTCATAGGTGCATTGAATAACCTTCTTTTTAGTTCCTTGAAATTTTCCTCACATTAATCTATCCAAAGGTACATGCTACCCATTCGAATTTACATGGTTAATGTATTAGATAGTCATGAGAAATTCTCCACAAATCGTTGAGAATATCTGGATAAAATAAAAAAAAATATTGATCTCTGTCACCGTGGTTGTTGTAGGCCAGTATTTAATAGCCACCATCTTCGATGGATTTACCAAAATACCCACTAAGGATATTATATGACCCAAAAATGATACATTTTGAATCCAAAAATCACACTTTATAAATTATGCAAACATTTAATCCTTCATTAGGGTATTTAGTAGAATTATCAAGTGCTCTTCATAATCTTATTTAATCATTAAATAGATAATAATATCATCTATAAATACTACCAAAAATTGAGAAATCTAATCTAAAAATACTCTATTAAGAAATCCATGAAGATAGTGGGGGTATTAGTAAAACAAAAATGTATCGCTATATATTCATTGTGTTAATACCATATATAGAATTTCATCTTGGGTATGTCCTCCTTTTTAACCATAAATTGATGATATCTAAAATGAAGGTCAATCATTAAAAAGTATTTATCTCCACACAGTTAATCAATTAAGTCATCAATACAGGGAAGAGGATACATGTTCTTGATTATAAACTTGTTCAACTCCCGATAATCAATTCAGATTCACATTGATCTATATTTACATTTCACATAAAGTACACTTTCACCCCATAGTGACACACATGGATGAATAAATCCCTTATTAGGGTTTCCATGTAGGTTTTTCATCAATATCAATAAAATACATGGCCCATTTGGTATGGAGTCTTTCAAATTAGTGTGGCACCATGACTAAATTATATAGAGAACTCTACTTCATGTTTTGGTCGAAGGATTTTAAACACTTCCGTAAAGACATCCAAAAACTCCCAAACAAAATGAATATCAGCAATGTAAATTTTTCCATAAACATTTAAGATAAACACGCCTTCTAAATGGGAATTTTCATATTCACATAGGATGTAATCTCTATAGTATGTTCTTAATTATCACTATATTGATAGAAGATTATAGGTTCTTCAGAAATATCAAATGAAACACCCTTAATCATTATTTAATGTGGGATTTCTGTAGGGAAATCCAATCCATGCCTAATATCACATCACAATCAATATGAGGAAGAATGAAAAAAATTGCAGGAAGTAAATTCCCATAAACACAAACTATAGGGGAATCGTATACTTGAAATGAAATAATTTTACCATTAGAGGATTGAACTGTAAATTCCATATATAATCATTTTGGTTAAATATTAATATATTTAGTAAATTCTTCATATATTAAGGAGTGGGTAGATCCATAATCAAATAAGACATTATATGTTTTTGAGTGGATGGTAAGTTTACCGTTCACCACATCATTATCACACCCCACATCAAAAATAGAAATCAAATGAGATTTTACATTTTCCATTTCCTTAATAGGTTACTAACATAGATAATCATTATTAACCTTCTGGATTTGGAAAAAGTTAGAATAATTTCCATTATACATAGACTTGTAGCATTAAAGAGAGGGAGGAACACTCTATGAAAATCTCTCTACATTCGCATTGTTAGATATCTTCTTCCCATTACATTAGAAATAAATTGCGTGATAACCTTGCTTTCTGCTATTAAAACAATTATTAGACCCATTAATAAAATTTAATCTATTTGTATCCACACATAAAGCATAAAAAATTTCATATTCTTTTCTCGATGGTTTTATAATTTTACATTGAAATCTATTTTACTTTTCTTGTCAAAACCATGATATTGATACATAACTCTAACCTCCATTTAAACATTGATTTAACAAAGAACAATATATTCATAGATATAAAAGTCTCTTATGGACAACACTCTTCTGAGACTTGGATTTAATCCACCAATAGACCTATCAACTTTACATTTGGTTTGGATGATAATACCATAAGAAACAATAACAAGATATGTGAAATTAGCCTCATATGTACCAATAGATTCATCATCTCTTTTCTTTATCTTAAGGAACTATTTCTTCATCATTGTATAAAGAACATGAGGAAAGTAATTATTGAAAAAAATAAGTCCATGAACTCATCCCAAACCATGGAATTAATTTCATATTTCTTCTAAGTATTATTGATTAGATTACACCACAAGTCCTCTTCTCCATCTATATAATAAACAACCAGAATGACTTCATCATATTCCAAACACTAGATAACAAAGAATATTTTATCAATGGTACATATCCATTATTCTAAAATAATTGGATGATAAGACTCGCTAATATAAGGTTAAAATTTCCTTATGAAGGTCTCAATAGAATGTTTCTCACTACTTTTCACATTTTGAAGTCCAAAATGATTCGTAGATAGAGAAATTTGGGTGGGCATCATAATGATTTTTTCTATTCTTGCTCCCAAAGAATTTGTTTTCTCTATTGTTTTATCATTTCATTTCCCATCGCAATCACTATTAACATGGTTCTTTCATGTTCCAACCATTGACTAAAACAACAAAGAATAGAGTTAAAAACAATTATCATAGCAAGGAACCATATATTTATAATAAAGCTCTTATAGAATGTCTAAATTATGACACCTTATTAAATATACTACAACATAAGTTTATCCTAGGTTATTTTTAGAAATATTATATTTAAACCCTTCATTATGGTTTGTAAATGGTTAGGGATTTACCAAATCATATCCCTGGAGAGTTTCAAACCAGAAGTGTAGCAAGGCCAGTTTTTGTGAACCATTTACCAACAGACTCTAGCCCAATACGGTGTTTTAGGGGATTTTGACCCTGTGGAAATATATTCTAGATCCATATCCAATTATATTATATTGGATGTTATGTATTTCTTGAAAACCATTCACTCCACCCTTTACCAAAATTCTTCGATAATTTAATATACTTTTCTGTATCCTTAGACATATCCTTAGACACATCCTTAGGGTTCTCATTAATGTTTTATCATCAAATAATCAAAATTTTAAATTAAATTTTTATATAATAACATATATAGTGAAACTATTATATCATAAATTAATATTACATCATTCTTTTGTGGAATGCGTAATACATTACCTAAATAGATTCCTAAATACTGCATTATTTTAGTGCCTTTAGAAATCTGGAAACATAAACATTGGTACATGAGTGAGGTAAATTATACTCCTCTTGGTTCTTCATGACTATAAACATCATTGGACACATAAAACATAATAAATATATTAATAACCTTATTAAATGAAATTTAAAAGGGGGTGAGCATAGATGATCAATAAGGGTAAACCAGGGAGATCTTTAGGAAAAAACAAGAGAATAAGGGTACAAGAACATTAACATGAAAATACAAGATCATACCCTACATATCTAATATCAAAAAAATTAATCATGCAATAAATATTTAAATTTTATAAAACATCAATAATAAGGGAATAAATAGCATAATCCATGAAAAAACATAGAAATAAGACATGGAATTGTGTTAGACACATAAGTATATAAAATATTTTCGATAGAAGTCAAGGAATTTATTAAAAGGCTATATTAGTAGTATGGGTTCACTAACCATACCATATTGGTAGTAATGGTTCACTCCCATTACCATATTATTTTTCAAGGATCACTCCCATATCCATCTAAAAAAATGTCCTTTACTACACATAGTTCACTCCCTGTTCTAGTTTTGTTTACCTCTTGAGATATAAATATTTACACAATTCATTGGAGAGAGATATAGGTCCCATCAATTTAAAAATGAAATTATAAATAATTATTTCAAAATATAATAAACATAATATTATTACCCATTAAATTAAAAAGTTGTCATAAATATGTAATCAAATCATAACTTTTTCAAAAGAGACAAGTTTCATAATCATTTCATCCAATAATAACCCCTGAAAAGAAATATTTTTCATAAGAATAAAACTTGTGAATAATAAATGGGATTCTTAAACTAATAACCCATTATTGTGAAATGGTTTTTATAATCATATATTCTGTGAATGTGAAATGGGTTTCCTAAACATATAACATGTGAAATAGAAATAGCATTCATAAGCATCATGCCACCAAAAAATAGACCATTAAGAAAAATAATATGAATAGAACAATTATATTATATCCTTATTAAGGTATGATTAAAACAAAATTATGTCTTATTTGAGGTAAAATAATTTTTAAATAAATTTAAGAAACATTTCGTGAAGAATATGTCCTTTCTTTTTTAAATTTACTTTTTAAAACATATAACATAATTTTTAAACATTTTTTTGGAAAAATAATAAAGAGAGTTTTAAAAACCATAAAACCACTTTCAAATTACATTTCATTAAAAATTATATTAAAATATAATTATATATATTTTTTAAAACTATTTGGACATCATGGTTTCTGAATAAAAATGATTTTCTACTGAAGAGATAAATACAGTCAGATTTTTAATAAAAATGTTTTCTTAATTATATTATGTACCTATGTTTGAAAAAATGATAATAATACATGAATTTATCATTAATAACCATGTGAAAATAAAAATCATGAGTGTTATTGATATATGGATTATAATATTTTATCATTTAATGAACAATCATTAATAATCTCGATAAATGATGGGATTTTTATAATAAACTCTAACCACCTGGTTACATTGAAGCATACTCACCATGTACGAAAATGACATTAAATGAAGCATAAAATATCATAAATACATGGTTATTCATTACATATCATACAAAATGGATGTATATACACCTTGTAAAATAATATATTTTCATAATAAAATGTGTGACTCAACGAAGGTAAATTGTAACAAAATTACTTTACCGGTTTGGTAATTTTTCAAACATAATCCCCAATAAAGATAGGTCATAAAATGGATATGTAAATACCCATAAATTTAATTATAATAATAATATAATATATTCATGGGTACTGAATACACCACATAAAATAAATGAGTGGTGAATACGGTATACATCTCTCAGAAATAAAGGTGAGACGAGAAAGCATTACCTTAGTATTGTCTCTCATCACACTCGTTCAAAACTCATGTATAATAAATAGAAGTTTATAATAAATCTAAAATATAACCACATTATTATATATATAAGCATATATTATTTTATTATGAATTTATATTACCCTTTTATGAATAGCTTAATTATACGTTTCAGGTAATATCCACTTTGTTTTTCATATGTATTTTGATTTGTTATTATTGATCATCTTACTTAGATAATTATTTATTTATTTATTTAATTTAAAAAATTATGTAAATATAAAATAAATTCAGATTATAAATATTTATAATAATATATAAAATATAGAAATTTGAAAATTAATAAACTGTTAATGGTGACGGTAGGCCATACGTTTGCATTAATAGTGTTTTTTATTGGGCATTGAATGAAAGAATGTTAATGACATAAATGTATTAATATATATTATATCATTAAAGTATTTTTATAATTCCATATATATCATATAATTTTAATAAATCCATCTTTAATTCATTCCATGTAAAGTTTG
This sequence comes from Viscum album, assembly GCA_963277665.1. Classification (NCBI taxonomy): domain Eukaryota; kingdom Viridiplantae; phylum Streptophyta; class Magnoliopsida; order Santalales; family Viscaceae; genus Viscum; species Viscum album. Next base: position 1,718,559,231 of record OY728140.1, on the reverse strand, counting down.
CATGAATCACAACGCTTTGACGAGGCATTAGTCCACAAGTCCATAAACGAAGTTATTATATTTAGAAAAAATGGAATGTATGAAGGTATGTGTTATATAAAAATTATATTAGAATAAATAAACAATAAATATAATATATATATATATAATATATAACTTTTAATTACAGCATTATTAAAATAATAAAAATATAGAAACGGAATTATGAGTGACATCAGTTCGTGAGGTCGTAGTCCGTCGTACACATGAAGATGATTGTCTATCCTACTTGATGGAAGTGTGTCTAATTATAGAAAAAACATTAATATAACAACATATCAATATATTTATGATATTTTAGATATTATTTAATCATTTAATGATAATATTTTAGGGTTTGGAGAATTAAAATAACAAAAGGATCTTGTGGAAGGATGTCACATATTTTTTGGGTAACTCCACTTGGTTTTAACCAAAGGTATTAGATTGTTTTTTATATGTAAAAAGGTGGTATTATATGATGAATGGAGGGAAGATGGTAGTAGATTTTTTTAAGGATTTTCTGATCCCAAAGGGCTAGATATTTTTCAATAAATGGGGAGGAGGAGAAGCCTTTTCTATGAGAGGAAATGACTCTTTTAGTATTCATGAACATATTTATGTTCTCACCACATTTTAGTTGTCCACAAGGGGTTAGGAATGGACCATTTTAGATACTTATAGGTTTAATGGTAGAACTATGGCCATAAACAATGTTTTTTACAATTTAGGGTTATTTTTAAAAATTATTTTCTATGTGTAGTCATTAATTTAACCCCTTTTTACCTTATTCACTGTAATTAATTTTAATTACTATAACTAATCAATAAGATAAAAATTTAGTTGAACATATTAGAAATTATAAATTATTATGATTCCAAATATGGAATAATTTTTTCCAAATTATAAACATAGAAGTGGAATAAATTAAATTTAAATTAATCCATAAGAAGTGATGAGAAATCCGATTTTAAGCAAAAATGTTTAAAAGTTTCAAATGTTTTTATATTTAATTTCAATGTGTAATTGATTCCAATGACCTAAATTTATATAATTTAATTTTTTATTGGTCCTAATAACCTTAGAAACCAATTTATAACAATATATAACAAAAAATATTAAATTTAAAAAATGATGTTTTGAATTAGATTCAGTATTTTTATTATTTATCCATAAATGTAGTTTTTCAAAAAAATCGAAAATTAACTCTAAGATAATTATGAAATTATGCATTAAAAAAGTTTATTTTATAAAATTAAATTTTTAAAACTGTATAAAATTTATTTTATTATTTTTCATGGAATGACATAAAAATCAGTTCATTTGAGAAAATAGTATTTTTAAATATAAAAATATATTACCAAAACAAATTATATGTGTTATTGTAAATGTGTTTTATTTTTATAAAACCAATATAAATAATATTTTTATAGTCTCTATTACTATTCACATTATTATGTTTAATGAATATGTTATAACTATTTTGATTAAATAATTATAGTAATAAAATGTAGTTTTGTGGAATCTCAATGTTTCATGTAACCAAATCCATGTTGGAGTTGTGAATAGTTAAATATTATCTTAGTGTATCCTATGAAAAAAAATAATGTTGTAAGAAATATAAGACATCAAATAAAATTAATTTATTCAAAAAAATGGTTTGTAAATAATCAAGGTGTTACATAAATTAAAAGATAAAAAATCATGTTTATAAATTATGAATGATTAAATCAAATAATATTTTAGATGAAAATTAAAGAAATGGTTGTGCTATGATGAGAATCATGGATTGATTTCATTTCATAATAAGACATTCCAGACATCAACCATGATGTTTATGATAAATATTAATCATTAATTTTAATATGAAGAGCATATTGTATCATATGACTTTCTTCATGAAACCTCAAATGGATCTTTTGAAAACATTGGTATAATAATTTCATATATTTCATTTACTACATAAAAAATCATCTATAAAGAGATAAAATTAAAATTCTCAAAGGATATCTTAAAACTGATGATATGTTTATATAATGGATCATTTTTAAACATTTCCAAAGATAGTAAAATAACCCTAATGAAGTAGAAGAAAAGGTTTCAATGGTCACATGACCATTCCATGGAAATCATAATACATAACTTTTGATTATTAATAATAAATAAATCTCACTATGAGTGATATGGTCATAAAAATTATTATATACATCTAAAATATCATTTAGTAAATACATTCATAATATAATTAAGCAATTGTAGGCCAATGTGTAATATATATAGATTATTACAAATTGAAGAAAAATCTACAAAGGATATGTTTGATCTTACACAAATGAATAATTAATTTAAAACTAATTTTAATATCCACTAGAATATAAAAATGTGTAAATGAAAGCAATATTAATAAAATACATAGTATATTTAGTTGACATAAAATATTTTAAATTTATACATAAGATATTTTCATTATATCAAAAATTGATATGCAATATTTTTCTTCAAAATACACACTATTTCATAATCTACTCCCCATTTATGAATTCTCAATATATAATATGATCTACGTTCTACAACATATTATATAAAAAATTATTAGGATGTGTAATATATTTTTTATCTTTCAAAGATGTGTACAGGTTTTTCCTTATCCAAATATCAAATACATAATATATTTTCGTCAACACATAATATATTTTACTTTACCCATAAATACATATGTAGTTTTATCTTATATTTCTATGATATGTGAAATTTATAATATGGAAAAAAGTTTCAGTTATCATTTGTAATATCTTATAACATAAAAAGTAAATTTTTTGACTTGGGAATATTTTAATATTATTCATAATATAATTTAAAAAATAAATAAGACCGCACAATTAGAAATATATTCTAAAATAAGGATGTCTATAAACTAATTGAAAAAATTAAGAAAATTTCAATTGAATAAAAATTATTTACATTAAATAAATTTAAAAATAAATTTATATTTTAAATAAAATTTAAAAAATTAAGTCATTACCAAATTAATTTATAAATTTTAAAAAATATACCAATAAAAATTATTTAAATAGATTAGGAAATTAAATTTAACATTTAAAATATACCTTTATCTAATAATTTCAATAAAAAATATTTATAATATGTAAAATTGATTTATTTAGAATACATAATCATATCTTTTCATTTTTTTGGATCAAATAATAAATACCAACAATAACAACTTTATTAGATATATAATTACTACCTAAAATGATCACATTTTCCCTTTAAAAACAGCACATCCTATCCTCCCATTTCATAATCAAAATTCTTTTCATATTTCCAATTATTTTTCTTCTTTAAATTATCATTTTCAAAGGATTCATCATCAGGGGGATTGTGATGATGAATATTCAAATCTGATAGTTCCATGGATTTAGTGTCCCTATTTTTCCATTATAAATGTATTGATCATATGAAATTAATTATATACATGGTAGGAAATGTTATTAAATAATATTCATTCCCTTTTGTTTTATAACCGTATTTTTTCCTAAAATCAAGGATTTATTTACAAAAAATATTTATTAAATAAAAAACAAAAAACATATTATAACATGGGTTGTTATATTACCACTTAAGAAAATTATTTCCTCACAATTATAAATTTGTGAAAATTAAAATTTCACAATCCATATATTAGAAAATTCTATACCAAATATTCAATCATATATATCATTTTTAAACATTTCACCATGTTTCAGTGTCTCAAAATACTTCTTACTTATAATTAGTAATAATATTTTGTTATCTTGAATTTAAAAACAATTTTCATATAAGAAAATATTATGAAATAATTCACACCTTTACCAAGGTATCTCCCAATTTTCATGGTTGTCTTGTTCTTGGAGGGGTAGGGTCCAAACATTATATAAATATTTTAAATCATTTTGAAACCTGTCCACTTTGTATCTAGGTAAAATTTGTATAATCATCCTTAAATGGGTGAAAAAAATGATATAATTCTGGATTTGTTTTATGTAAGACATATAACATTAAAAAATCAGAGTGAACATTATTATAGTAAAACAATCTGATATAATTTTATATGGAAAATTCAAACAGTTATTTTTCCAATATATCTGACATTTATCTAAACAGATAAAATCCAAATACCAAATATATATATATATATAAACGTCTCACTGATCACCTTAATTTACAACAATAATATAATCATTAAGGTATTCAATTATCATTGTATTGTGAAATCTTTTCAAATACAATGATTATAATTTCTATGTTTAAAAATATTAGATATTTGAAGTTCAAAATTTTATCATAGATAGTCAACGACAAAATAAAATTCAATGGGTATTTGATGTTTTTTATATTTGATAAAGGTTTCAACAAGTTAGTTGAATTTTAGAAAAGTTTTCAAATTCATTTTAGAATGAATTTAGAAAAATAATTTCATTTAATCCATCTAGATATAAATGGATTGTTGAGTGAGATACCTATACATCTATCTTGATAATCATTCATTAATATAATGATCCAAAATTAAAATAATTGAATTGTTAGCTACCAAATTATAACATAATAAATTAAGTCCAAACATTACCATAGAATAAATTAATCATGCCATTATTATGCATACTTCATTTTCCCTTTTGACCTATGTTAATAAAAATTGAATCATGAATAAATATAATTTCAAAATAAGTAAATTCAAACCATCTTGTAGAAAAGTTAAAAAATAACACCTAGCTTACATAACAAATTCCTCATAATCTAATAACAAAATCTAGTGTCTGTAATTTCAAAAAAAATTCCTTATCATATTCGAATCCAAAAAATTATGCACAACTACATCACTTGTTCTCTACAAAAAATCAATTTAACATTTACACCAAAAGTTATTAAACATTAAATATCAATAAAATACTTACTTAGAATTTTATAAAACACAAATATTTTAATCATTGACATAAAACCAAAATAATATATCCATATATAAATTAAATCAATCCTTACCCTTCAAATAATACCAATCAATTTGATATAAAATTACATACTAGAAAATAATTTTATATATATACTTTAATCATGTAATTTTACAAAAAATATAGTAAAATAAACCCAATATAACATTAATAACCTACCCACCTTTTGATCCCCTATGTTATCTGTAAAACCCATCCTATATTAAAAAATTAAATTATCATTTTTTTATATAATAAAATTTCTTGTGACAATAAATCATTCCCCAACACTAAGGGTTATTTATTCATCAAGAATGTATTCTTCCTAAAGTAATCTAACAAACATCTCCAGAGAAACATTAATCTCTATATATTCTTATAAAATAACACCACAAAATAATTTATATTCCATTTATTAATGATCATGAAAAGATTTATTATCCCATTATGCAATCTATAGGTGATAACATCATAATATATAATGTTATCTAATCCTTGATCTAATACAAAATTTAATATGATAAAATTAAGCCATCCATAATTATATGATCTATAAAAAATATTTTATTACTTACATTTTCGAGAACATTTAGGATTACAGTTTCATGAAATTAGTAAAATAATTTATATATAAAAATCCCCATTTTTATCATAAAAATGAAATTTATTCCATTAATAAAAACTTATTAAAATGGAAAACTTTCTACATTTGAGGATAAAATTATATAATCAATAACATTGAATTCATAACTATTCTCACTCATAATAAATATCAGATAAAATCATTTGTAATTGTGGTATGATAATTAGAATATTAGACATGGGAATAATATAAAGTGAAAAACAATTAGGCCACTAGAATACATAAAAACCATTAGAAAAGTCTTCATTATTAAAAATTAACTTTGAGTTCATAAACCAAATTATATTATACATGAAAACTACTTAATTACTCAAAATGGTTTCATAAAATAGACAAGTAAAAATGTATATGGAAATATAATTTTCTAGAATATGTCCTGGGAAAACATTAGAACATTTTAAATTCTCCATTCCTAAAATTTAAACATTATATTTTTAAATGATTTTAATCATTCTTTCAAAAGAAAATTTCCACATTTGAAAAGATTATAATATTTAATCTAATTAAAAAATAATCTTATTGGTTTAAGAATAACATTTCTAGTGATTCCAAAAATCCATAATGGAATAAATTAATTATTTATTTCCAATATCATTTATTATAATAAATAATTACCCAATGCATTAATGTGATATATCTAAATCCCACTCATCATCATATATAATTCCAAAGTACAATGATTTGAATAAAACATTTAAGGATTGAAATTTTCTTTTTATATACCATTAAAAATTATCTTCAATCTATAGAAAAAAACATTCAATTCTATCCTTGAAAGGTATTTTATTTTAAAAAATTCATATTAAAATTATGTTCTTATATATTTCTTATAGAAAAAATATGATAAATAATTTATAAAATAAAAATTACATTTAAAAAAAACTCCCTATAATGTTTTCTTATAGGAAAACAAATTATTTCATTTCATTGTGGTTTTAAAAACCCAAGGACCATTTCTTGAGAAAAATATTTGAATGAAAGGTATTTATATTATAGTTGAATGAGTATAGTCAAAATGGGGATAAAAACCCAACATTATGTTTAAAATATGTTTGTTATCCATTTATAGAAAATTAATAATTGTAAATTTAATAATAAAATATTGCATGGTCTTTAAAAATTATTAACATACATATAAGGAAGGTTCATATATCCCTATCTCCACTCTATCATTGTAATACCCTTCAATTACAAAATACACCCCAATTTAATTTATATATAATAGATTTTCCATAAAATATTAAATCTGTATCCCATGATGCACTTTGTATTAGATAAACAAAAAATAGTCTATTAACATTAAGGCTTTAATATCATGCAATGATCACCACTTAATATAGCGTCTATGTTTTTCATATAAAATACTTTATGGGATTAATGTTGATTATGAAATATGGGTTACAAGAGATGTTTGGAGGTGAAATATATTTGATTTAAATATAAATTAGGTTCTCCAAAACTACATTTAAATGAAAATATTCATTTTATGATTCTAAACTCGGCATGGTGGCCGTGCATTCAGATATTCTCCATGGGTAGTGGTATCATTGTAATTTCACATGTTTGAATGATGTTACAATAGAGATATAGAGGTCTGGTAGTTCAGGAAATCTAAATGGTCACTTTTTTTTGTAAACTAGATGAGTTAGTCATGTTTAGTGATCCATGATTTTAGGGGAAAAGTTATTAGGGGTTGAACAAATGATGATTAGTATATAAGGAGTTGTACCTCAATTATAAGAATGGGATTCAAGGTGGATTCATGGCGACCAAGAAGAGGATATGAAAATTGGTAAGAATTTTTTGGATTACTTGTACTTAGTAATTTTATTTTACAATATCATGTATATTCTAATTAAAATAGTTTTGGTATTTCTCTCAGGAATGTAGGACTCATTATTTGAAACGCATTATTCTCTTAGGTTGTTACCAAATTTTCATTTTTGTTTCCATGAATTTATATGTGTTTGGTTTTTCGCTTAATGATTATGTTTTATGGTGAGTAGGGTATAAATTCTACTGACATCTACTATACTCATTCAAGTTATGAGATGTTACAAAGATTTATTTTTTACACTATTATAATCATTGTGTGAACTTCTTGTGGATCATAGGCCATTCTTCTTGTGGTATTATTGAATGAACTTGTAGTAAATATAGTTTCTCACCTAATAAGTTATATCAAGGAACAACATTTCATATATCCCAGGTGACCACATTCCTTGATGGTTTCATGATTTCAATGTGATCTATAACGATCAAAATATATCGAATAAAATCATATCATAGTTTGGGTAAATGTAACGAACTAACATGGGATACACTCTAAAACTAGTACTCGAACTTATATACTACTAACCAGAAGGGAATTCATGATCCCCATTGGATTTCAACATGAATTCAGTCATATGAAAAAACTAAAGGTAATTATTTCAACCTGTCTATATCAAGATAAATATTATATATATATAGTTTAAAAAGGAAAGTAGAGAAGAAATATTTCATAAACAAGAATGAAAGCGGTAGTAATACAACCTATACGTAATAGAGAAATATTAATGAACAAGTCTAATATCCAAAATGGATACTAAAATCACAACCAACTACTATATATGATATGTGGGAAACTTCTCACCATCTCACCACTAGCTACCCATACCCACTTGATGTAACGTCCCAGTTCCAGGTGCCATTCAACGGGTGCCCCGAACCCAGTTCGCCACGTGACCTCAAGAGCATTTCCCTAAACGCCAGACGCTACCGACTAGCAGCGAGGGCCCGTGTCTGATAGTGGGGAAACTATGACCGCATTTGTCAAAGTGTAGCGCAGCGGAAAGAATTAAACATACAACAACAGTAGAAGAAAATAACCATACATAAATGGAATAAACAACTATAGTATATATAACCAACAAGTATATAAATGACGATGAAACATGCCACAAGTTCTAAGAAAACAGCCAGAACATGTTACACTGCAATACAATGCAATACAGAGTACAACAAAACAAAACACAACAGCTAGCAGTATCGTGAGCCTAGGATTGGTCCCATGCCCACCTGCACCTCATCAATATTGATGTACCTGCATAGGGACTCTTACCCCTATCCACACCTCTAGAAATTTAATCTGTTTGGGCCAAAAAACAGGACCCAAACAGGGTGTGAGAAATATATCTTAGTATGCCCCCCCAAAGGGCCAAGACCAACTGCGTGTAAGCATGCAACAACAGTGTGCAATAGTAAAATGAAATAAATTAAGAAACACTAAAAATTAAATAACTTAACATTTAAATTGCCATTTTATTTTTTATTTAATCCATTAAATATTAGAAATCACCACAATGCATTTCTATGTAAACCGTCCACATCCTCATAAAAACAACACCTTATCCTCAGGTAAGCAGATTCCAACCCGCAGTTATTTCCCTCAGCCGTAACAGATTTTTCCCTCAGGCGTAGATAGTGTCGCCCTCAGGCATAGAGTCTATCGCCCTCAAGCACGGAAGAAGTTTCCCTCAGGCTAGAATAACAACTGCCCTCGGGCTAAGAAAAAAATTCCCACAGGATATGTAAAACACCGCCCTCAGGCACAGGTATCCGGGCCTTTCCAAACATGTAAAAAAGTAGTAAACAAGAAATTCCTCTCAAGGAAATTCTACAATTCCTACTTTAAAGGTATACCCTCCGGTATCCTGGCCAAACGGCTAAACAGTGGAACAAAACCCTGGGGTGGTTTCGGATCCAAGCAATGATCCCAACCAGCATTGTAATATCAAATTTAATTAGCTTTACCTTTCTAGGTATTTAAAATAGCTATGGCCTCAGCCACACGACACCCCCAACATGGGTTCGTGGCACGAAATTGCACAAAACACACGATAGTTGGAAAAACAAAAACCAAGTCACCTACCTTATACGCCAATGAGCGCTATATACGAACGTCGATTCCAGAAACACCCAATTATGATGTAGATCTGACGAGGAAGAAAATCCACATAACCTCAAATAACTCCTGTTAGGGAAATAATTGGTAAGAAAGCCACAAAGAGAAGAGGGGGATTACCCGCGCGGTTCAAATGTGATCGACAGAAGCGGGATCGGATTCCCAGTGCTCGATCGGCGGATCTCCCAAGGTACGGACTCCCTCTTCCGCTTCTCTCATCTGGTTCTAAGCCTTCCCTATTAACAAGGGAGGCTACTTCCTATTTAAGAAAAAAAATAAAGTACACGACGTTTACTTCCATGTACACTACGTGTACATTCATCATTTAGCTGTTCCTCTAGTGGCACCACCAAACTATTTATCTGCCGATATGAGTACACTGAATGTACTTGTGAGTACATGGAATGTAGTGTCGCCTAGATGGTGGCTTCTCCACTGCCTTACTGTTTTGGCCTGCCAACTGACTACACGGCGTGTAAAGGACCACTAAACGGTGTGTAGTTGGTTCTTACACCCTTCGTCACCGATAAGGCTATACGCCTCGTGTACCCATTCCACACGGCTAGAAGTACACAACATGTGGAAAAGTACATGATGTGTAATTCCAAAATTTGTGATTTTTCCCCATTTTCCTTATTTTCTCAAAGTTACATAAGGAAAAGAGAAACAGGAAACTCGTACTTCAAAAAAATAATTGGGTTCTTAAAAACGTCCCCCCTTATAGCAATTCGTCCACGAATTTCTCTTCCGAAGGTGGCGCAGATATAGATGAGAATAACTCCAGCCGCTGAGCACGTACGTCAGTCTCCCACTCCCAGGTTCCATCCTGCACTCGACCATGCTGCCATAGCACCCATACGAGAGGAACTGACCAGCCTCGGAGAACCTTCGTGCTCCCGTCCACGATACAAATTAGATGATCCTCAAAGGATGCATCTAACTCAAACTCAACCTCCTCGGGCTGAAATGTGTGAGACGGGTCTGAATGATAGCAGTGAAACTGAGATACATGGAAGACGTCGTGCATGGCTCGGTACCGTTGTGGTAACTGCAACCGATTGGAAACCAGTCCGACTCTCTCCAGAATCTCAAATGGCCCCACATACCTCGGTGAAAGTTTACCTTGTCTCCTGATCCGCTTGTGTCCCATCCTCAGTGAAACATGCAAGAAAACCCGATCCCTGTCGACGAACTCCAAAGGCCTTCCCCGGCGATCAGTATAAGATTTCTGACGAGACTGAGTGGTAGCCATCCGCTTTTGAATCAATTGGACCTGCTCAGAAGTCTCCTGCATGAGACGTGGTCCCTGTAAAGCTGCCTCACCTGCCTCTGACTCGCACAAAGTTGATTGGAATGGCCTACTATATAAAGCCTCGTAAGGTGCCATCTCGATAGTTTCCTAAAATATATTGTTATAGGAAAACTTGAATATGGTATATTCTTTTCCCAAGATCTCCCCAAGTCTAGGACGCATGCACAGAGCATGTCCTCTAGGGCCTATATTGTACGCTCTAACTGGCCATCAGTCTAAGGGTGGTATGATGTGCTCAGAAGCACCTTTGTACCCAGTGCCCTATGAAAACTCTGCTAGAAATGAGATCTAAAGCAGGCATCCCTATATGAAATGATAGAACAAGGGACCCCAGGAAGACGGACGATCTCTCAGATATACAACCTTCTGATCTCATCAACACTGAAGGTCTCCTTGATCAGCAAAAATTGGGCTACCTTCATGAGTCTGTCCACGACAACCCACACTGCATCATTTCCTCGAGGTGACCTCGGAAAACCCATCATGAAATCCATTGCAAAATCATCCCATTTCCACTCCGGGATAGGTAATTGTTGTAATAGTCCAGCTGGTCTCTAATGCTCTGACTTCAACTGCAAACATGTGGAACACCTCGTAACAAAACCAGCTACATATCTCTTCATACCCGGCCACCAGTACTGACATCTCAAGTCTCGGTACATCTTGGTAACCCCAGGATAAACTGCCCATGCTGAATCATGAAACTCCCGCATCAGCTCCTCGCGTATATCCCCTAGAACCCATTCTCGTCCATGCAAACACAGAACTTAATCATAGCCTACCGTCCAACCAGGATGAGGGTCCTCACTTTCCACCGACTCCCGTAGAACTAGGCCTTCTAAATCATATAGTTGTCTCATCTTCACTCTATCAAGGAGGGTAGAAGTCACAGCTAAAGATGAAAGATAAGTCTGCTCCTGACTGTCATGCACATCCAAATGCATCTCAGAGAACAAATCCATAAGTTGCCACTCACCACTGGCCTCCTACATAGCCTGTATCTGAGTCTTCTTGCTCAATGCATCAACTACTACATTACCTTTACCAGGTGTATAGGCAAGCTCAAAATCGAAGTACTGTAGGTATTCGACCCACCTCCTCTTCCTCAGATTCAATTCACGCTGAGTAAAGATATACATGAGGATTATTCGATCGGTGAAAACCAAAAAACATTCTCCCAATAGATAATGTCTCTCACAGCGCAACTCATGCACAACTGCAGCCAACTCGAGGTCATGCGCCAGGTAATTTCTCTCATGTGGCCTCAACTGCCGAGACCAGTACGCAACAACTTGATCACCCTGCATCAACACTGCTCCCAGCCCAATACCTGATGCATCACAATAAACTGTATATCTCTTCCCCTACTCTGGGAGTATCAGGATTGGTGAAGATGTCAACCTTCCCTTTAGGTCCTGAAAGGTTGTCTCGCAAGCTTCTGACCAAGCGAAATTTTCACCCTTCTTAGTCAAACCTACCAATGACGATGCTAAGTGAGAGATGTATTGTATGAAACATCTGTAGTAACCAGCCAACCCTAAGAAACTCCCTATCTCAAACACGTTCTTAGGCTTCTCCTAGGAAACTACTGCTCTCACCTTCTCTGGGTCTATGGCAACTCCTGCCTCTGAGATGATATGACCCAGGAAGTGAATCTGGTCCATCCAAAAGTGGCACTTTGAGAGAATAGAATATTGTTGATGCTATCATAGTGTAATCAATACAATCTCAAGATGGGTGGCATGGTCGTGTCGAGTGTGAGAGTTCACTAAGATGTCATCCACAAATACTACCACAAAATAGTCCACATAAGGATGGAAAACACGATTCATCAGAGCCATGAAAACTGTTAGCGTGTTCGTGAGTCCGAACGGCATAACCGTATACTCGTATAGACCATACCTGCTCCTGAAAGCTATAAGCAGTATATCCAATGGTCTCACATGCAGCTGATGATATCCGGATCTCATGTCAATCTTCGTGAACACTCGTGCTCCTCGAAGCAGATCAAAAAAATCTTCTATCCTCGGCAATGGATATCGGTTTTAGACCGTCAACTAGTTCAGCTTCATATAATCCACTCAAAGTCTGAGGGTACCATCCGCCTTCTTCGCAAAAAGGACCGGAGAACCCCACAGAGAAGTACTGGGTCGGATAAAACCCTCTACCTGTAACTCCTATAACTGCCTCTTGAGCTCCTGCAAATCAGGTTTATCCATCATATAAGAAGGAATGGACACCGGTGATTCTCCTGGTACAAGCTCGATAGGGAAATCCACCTCACGCTCCGGAGGTAGACCCGAAAAGTCGTCCGGGAAGAAATCCATGAAATGATGAACCACTAGAGAGAAATCCATCTGACAATTACCCTAATCATCCAGATATAAACTCACAATCTGGGATGTGACTCCACCTCACCCATGATGATCTGGTCTAGCTCAACTTGCCTGAACATCCTAATCGCCCTTGTATAAAAACATTCCTCCCTCTGGTGACGTGAAACTCACCCTACGACGGTAGCAGTCTACAAATGCTCGAAAGGGAACCAACCAGTCCATCCCATGAATGATGTCATAAGTGGTCATCTATAAGACATAGAGGTCCCAAAGAAAGTGACACTCACCAACCTCGAGTGGGCACTCCTTGAACTGACACACTCCAGCCGTCCCAGTCCCCCAACTGAGTGTCTAGCATCATGATTGTAGAAGAAGTAGAAACACAGAGCCCAAGTCTCTCCACAACGGGTACAGATACGAAACTATGTGTAGCACTCGTATTCAAAAGTACTGCAGATAAGATATAAGCTACTAGAATAGTTCCTCTGACTGTAAAATGTCCGGGATCCTGGTCCTGCTGGGTCTGATGCACTACATATGTCTGCCCAGTGCCATGGCCCTGCGACACAGCCTGGCTACCCTGAGTTGTCCCATCCTACTACCTCTGAGATTCTGGTTTCTGGCTACCATGGCCACGACCACCATCTCTACCTGAACGCCCTGTAGTATTACAGTTCCCTGACTGGTAACAAGTTGTTGGTCCTGCTCCCGCATGCGGAGTCTGTAAAAAACCCCTCTCACTAGCCATCGGTGGAAACGCCCTACCAAAGCGCTGCAGATGACCCATACTACCACAAGCTCAGCACTCCATAGGGTCACCTGGACTCTGCGGTCTCTTGTGCCTCGCTCTTCCACACTGGTAGCACCTGATCAGCCTCCTGAAAAAACTTTCTGGCTGGTACTGCCACCCTGAGATAAGTCCATCTGTCTCTTCCTCTTGCCAGCAAAAATAGTACCAGTAACTGGTGTTGAACCACCCTGGCCCACACCACTAGATTACCGTAGTTTCCTCTCTGTAATCAGAGTCTGGTTCACAATAGAATATAGAGTAGGCAACCTAAAAACATTCACCAGTGCTCAGATGTCATACCAAAGACCATCCTCGAAGCACCTGGCCCCCAGCGTCTCATCTCCCACTAGAACGGGTGAAAAACGTTGAAACTCGGTAAAGCGAGCAGAATAGTCCATCACCGACATATGGCCCTACTGTAGATTCATGAACTTTCGAGATCTGTCTTCCCTCAGTGTATCGGGAAATAAGAAGTCCTAGAAGACTACCTGAAAATCATCCCACGCCATGCCTCTGTGATGCTCTGACTGGGTGGTAACATCCCACCACCTCTTGGCGGAATCACGCATCATGTAAGTCACGTGCTTGACTGTCCGCCCTAGACACGTCTCAAGATGCTTGAAAATAGTCTACATTGATCCTAGCCAAGACTCGGCAGCCTGTGATCTGACATCCCATGAAAAAGTAGGCAGATGCTGCTGCTGGAAGATACGAGTAAGCTCAGCCATAGATGGGGTAGCCGACAGTGCTCCCTGAAAGGTCTGAATGAACCACATAAAGCCTTCACGGAACTGCGCCTCCATGCCTGTGTTCAGTATAATAGCTATCGCCGTATCTGGTGCTACTGGAGGATCAACTGGTAGCCCATGGCCCACCATCTCTGGAGTATACTCGTCGCCACTCTCCTGGTGAACAATGTGTGGTCGTCTAGGCGGCATGACATTACAAGGACAAAAACACACCTTAGATCAAGATTTAACAAGACTGAAAATGAAGGAACCACAAAGGGAACAAGAGGAAGAAAGCATTTCAAGATTTGCAAAACACGACTACACGACGTGTATAATGGATACACTACGTGTACTTGACTTCCCTTCCCCTGTCCAGGTCATTCTCCACAGCTATGCCTCACGGAATCCTTTGAACAAAAATACATGGCGTGTATATCATATACATGGCGTGTATGGTGTTATTTCCAACTACCCGTTTCATCTATGACACGGCCGACTACTCGGTTTGACACTACACGGCATGTTCCACCAGAAAACGGCGTGTCAACAACCCTGTTTCCCAGTCACATCGCTAACTCCACATGGTCTGTCTTCGGACAAGACTACACGGCTTGTTCCCAAAGGTACATGTCATGTTCTAGACGAGCTTCGTCGACACATTTTGTTAGTTACACGGCCAGATACATAGCTCAACCTACACGGCGTGTTCTATAAACACATGGCTTGTACACGAGAGGATTTCACCGACCCGTGTTGTTAGTTACACGGCCGGGTCCCCAGGTCACACTACACGGAGTGTTCATCACTGACACCGCATGTGCGTCTGGAGGTTTCCTCTGCCCGTGTTTGTTAGCTACACGGCGGACGCCGGGTCTACAGTACACGACATGTACAAGTGCTACATGGCATGTTCGCCCGAAGGTCTTCCCTTCCCTGTGTCGTCGCCAACACAGTTTATGACATGGGTAGAGACTACACGGCCTGTACTCTGGGTACACGACATGTACTCAAAAAGTTTCTTCCCGAACAGAAGGCCATACACAACATGTTTAAGATAATGTACAGCGTGTATACTGGGTTTCTAGACAATACGCCTCAAAAACATCCACGGGACCCAGAAAATACCAAAAAAACAACACCTAAGTGTCAAATTTCGACCCTTGAGGGACCATACTCCCCACGAGTAAAATTACGGTCAATGGGGCCCCATACTCCCAAAAAACCAAAGTTTGGAATTCATTTTCAAAACTAGCTTACACAAGAAAATACCCTATCACAAGCTGGTATTTATCAAGCAGTTATCACAATAGCATGCTCTACTAGCACAACAACTATCACAACAACATGCAAATTCTAATGCACCTACATGGAATGGAACTATGAATGGAATGTGATTCCTAGCATGTCCCTATATGATGCATGAGATGGCATACCCTCATCTCATCGGGTTGCAACTAAATAGAACCCACAGATAAAATATAAACAGCATAGTCCAAGTGTGTCACCCAATGGTGAAATCAAGTCAACTGTAAATTGAAAAATCAGTAAAATTGCAATATGAGGTAAATTGGATTTTCCCTGTACACGGTTTAGCTATTCCTGGGAACAGCTTATTACCAACTACCATTTTCATCCTATCCCTGACTAAGTCTCCTAATAGTAAGTCAAAGAAAAGAACTCCTCTGATACCACTTTGTAACGTCCAGGTTCCGGGTGCCACTCAACGGGTGCCCCGAACCCGATTCGCCACATGACCTCAAGCGCATTTCCCCAACCGCGAGAGGCTAATGACTACCAGCGAGGGCCAAGGTCTGATAGTGGGGAAACTATGCCCTCATTTTTCAAAGTGTAGCATAGCGGAAAAAATTAAACATACAACAATAGCATAAGCGAATAACCATACAAAACTAGAATAAACAACTACATTATATATAACCAACCAGTATATAAATGACGATGCAACATGCCACAAGTGCTATGAAAACAACCAGAACATGTTACACTGTAATACAATGCAATACAAAGTACAGCAAAACAAAACACAACAGTTGGCAGCATCTCGAGCCTAGGCTCGGTCCCATGCCCTCCTACTCCTCAGAAATAGTCAAGTACCATTATAGGGACTCTTACCCCAATCCACACCTGCAGAAACGTAATCTGTTTGGGCCAAAAAGCATAACCCAAGTAGGGTGTGAGAAATATATCTCAGTAGGCACCCACCAAAGCCTCATTCCCAATAGCATGTATGCATACAACAAAAGTGTGAAATAGTAAAATGTAATAAAGTAAGCATTAATAAAAAGTAACTAACTTAACAGTTAAATTTCCATTTTATTATTTATTTAATTCATTAAATATTAGAAATCACCACAGTGCATTTCTAAGTAAACAGTCCACGTCCTTATACAAACAACACCTTACCCTCAAGTAAGCAGAATCCAACCCCCAGTTATTTCCCTCATCCGTAACAGATTTTTCCCTCAGTCATAGGTAGTGTCTCCCTCAGGAACATAGTCTATCACCCTTGAGAATGGAAGAAGTTTCCCTCGGGCTAAGAAAAACAACGCGCATAAGCTAAGTAAAACACTGCCCTTAGGCGCAGTTTATCGGGCCATGCCCAACTTGTAAACAAGCAGTAAAAAAGAAATTCCTCTCAAGGAAATTATAAAATTACTAATTGAAATTCATACCCTCGGGTATCCTGGCCAAATGGCTAAATAGTGGAACACACCCTTGTGGTTGTTCCGGATCCAAGAAATGATCCCAACAAGCATTTTAATATCAAATTTAATTACCTATAAAGTTCTAGTTATTTAAAATTGCTATGGCCTCATCCAAATGACACCCCCAACAAGGGTTCATGTCACGAAAACGCACAAAACACACGACAGTTGAAAAAACAAACACCAAGCCACCTACCTTATACGCCAGCGAGCAATATATATGAACATCGATTCCAGAAACGCCCAATTATGACGTAGATCTAATGAAGAAGAAAATACGCTTAACCTCAAATAACTCCCGTTAGGGAAATAACTGGTAAGCAACACACAATGAGAATAGAGTGCTTACCCGCACGGTTCCACCATGATTGACAGAAGCGGGATCGGATTCCCGGTGCTCGATCGGCAGATCTCCCAAGGTTTGGCCTCCCTCTTTCGATCCTCTCGTCCGGTTCTAAGCATTCCATGTGAACAGGGGAGGATACTACCCATTTAAGCAAAAAAACAATGTACACGGTGCATACATTCAAGTACACGCCGTGTACTTTCATCATTTAATTGTTCCTTAGGCAGCACCGCCAAACTGTTTATCTGCCGACATGAGTACACGACATGTGTTATGGCCCAGCTGGCGGCTACTCCACCGCCTTACTATTTTGGCATGCCGACTGACTACACGGCGTGTAAAGGACCACTACACAGTGTGTAGTCAGTTCCTACACCCTTCATCACCGACAAGGCTACACGCCCCGTGTACCCATTCCACATGGCCAAAAGTAAACGGCATGTGGAAAAGTATACGGCGTGTAATTCCAAAATTTGGGATTTTCCACATTTTCCTTATTTTCCCAAAATTAATTAATGAAAAGAAAAATAAGAAACTAGTACCTCAAAAAAAAGAACCGGGTTATCACACATGACATAAGCCTCGCCACCAAAATGTGGTACCTTCCCTTTATTTACATAAAAAGTCAATATAAGGTCTACAGACAACTGAAGGTGGGTGAAGGGTGTGAGATAAATTGTCTTAGTAATATCCCACATAGGTATTCCATATCATGTCTCTATAAAATAATCCAAATATTCAGAATTTAAAGAATATATGGAATGATAAAAGTTAAACAATTTTTATTAAAAAGAAGGAAAAGTAGTTTCAATATTCTCGCCATATCAAAATAAAACCATGTAAAATAGTTTCTAATAATAAATCAATAAAACTATTTACATTTAGTAAATATTTTATTGAAAATCTCATGTATTACCAAAAGAAATTATAATGAAAAAAACACCTAGGATCACAACCGGCCATGCTAGCAACATAACTCACAACATCATCAGGAATAGTATTCACTCAAGTCCCCAAATCATTGGGTCTATAGAATAGGGGAACACCACAATAGTAAAACCCTTACGTTTTAATGATCAATTACATTGTAGCTATGAATCAGTAAAAGGGAGTAGAGGAACACCCTTGAAAGTGAACTACCCCACAGTACCAATAGATATTGTATAATACCAAACTGTCCACCTAAACACCCAAGGCAACCCATGTGCTAAATTTATTAAATAATTTAATAATGTATTATTACATTTCATAATTTAGTTCTAAACACACTTTTCAACGAAAAAATTATTTGAAAACCATATCAAAAATCAAATTCAAAATTCATTAAAGATCATATTTATTTTACTGAAATGACAGGTAACCACATATTTTGTCAAAGACCTATTTACATATACAAATCAACCAATGAAGAAAATTTATTTAGAAATCCTTTTATAAAATCTAGATCATTCATGGTTCGTCCAATTAAAGATAATGATAGACCCTTCTACCTCAATATCGGGTTACAAAACACTGACATTGGGATCCATAGATGAGGAGAGGAATAGAAAACTCAATAGAAATAAATGATCGAAATAACATAGATGACCACATATTATAATTTAAATAAACAAAAATGTCTAGAAGAGAGGTTATATAAACATGTAACATGAAATGATCACATACTGCACCAAAAATGACACTAGAACATGACTCCAGAAGACGATGACACAAATGATCTAAAAGGGAAAAAAGAAGCATCATTAAGTGATAAAAAACCGAGAAACTAATCTAAAAACTAATTCCTAACCAAGTTAAAAAAAACCAATGAGAAGAAAACAAACATGAACATCAAATGAGAAGCAACGAACCAAGATAGAGATTGATATCTGAACAAAGGATCTAGGAAGAGAAAAAACCACACAATAGCACATGGAAGGGTCTTAGGGTTTGAGAGAGAGAGATCCTATCTTAGGAGTGGATTTATTGAAGATGGTATAATATAAACCCAATGAGAAGAATGGCTTCACATCTCGAATAAGTGATTGATGGCGTGAATCTCCAATATTGTATGTACATTGAAAAAGTCATCACCTTATTTAAAAATATATATTAATGAATTCAATTCATGAATTACATTAACCCGATGAATATTTTTCACTTATAAAATTATGTTTTCATGGATTCTTCTTTGAAATTAAACACTTTGTGAATCCAGTTCACAATGAGAACTAGTTCTTCAAGTTATCACCCTACACATCCCCAATAAAAAACTCCCAGAATTCCTTGAATCGACATGGTGTCCTCTAAACCAAATAAACAAACTATTAAACATTAATATAAATATATATATGTTTTATTAGGATGTCAAGATTTTACACAAAATAGGAAATTTCATCACTATAAAGTCACAGAGAAGAAGGGTCCTTGAGAAAGTAGTGAGGCCATATATCTCTCACAAATGATTTATTCTCCCATGTCACATAAGAATCTGATATTTGTTTCCACAAAATTTTTACCTATATAATATAATTACCATAAAATAATATCATTTAATAATAAATGATCTCCACTATTTTGTTACAATATAAACATTTGATTCTAACTCAATCTGCCCCTAAATCAGATCCTAGGAAGGATTAGGAAGGTAATTATTAATTAGAGATATGTGGAAAGCATCATGAATTCCTATAAACTGTGTTGGTAATTCCAACTGATAAGAAACGTAACCAAGTATCTCAATGATCTCGAATGGTTCATCATATCTTGGAGCTAGATTCCACTTTTTCTTATGACAATAGTGATCCAACCAAGGAGATAATTTCAAGAAAACCCATTCATCAATGAAAAACTCCAAAAAACAATGCTAAAATCCTAAATAATATTTCATTGAACAATATTCTCTCACCAAATTTTTACATATATCCAAAAAACACACAAACATATATTGAATTAGAGTGAGTACTACATGAAAGGCCTCACCCATATCTTCCCAAAAAATTAGGTCACCTGTACGGAAAACAACATAGTTTATTGAACTATTCCATTACAATTGAAGTTTTGTAACTATTATTATAATAAAGTAAAAACATTCATAGATATTTATTCCATAATTCACTAAAATCCATGATGAAAACATGGAGATTATGTTTTAGAATCTAAATAGAACACCCTTTCTACTAATCTATCAGTGGATGGAAGGTTTTACACAACCTAATATGAGTTACAATTTCCTCTTAGAGACTTTAACCAAAACTATATTTAAACATAGGATTCCTATTTATGACAATGGAAGGGGGAACCCCATACAACCTCATGATCTCTTGAATGTACAACTTACCCATATCATTAACTTTTATTATGCGCCTAATCAAAATAAAATGAGATAATTTCATCAAACAATCAAATCACCACCCATATATAATTATTTACATAGAGAGTCCATTGAAATATAAAAACAATGTACATGGAAACCACATACCATATACAAATATTCAATAGAATATGATGGAGCATACATGAAAAGTTCATGTTTTATGCCTTTATCTATTTGTAGGTATAACAATAGGAAACATAATAAGTTAAATGTTGCTTAATTCATAATCACTATAAATATTGTTTTATGTCATAGTACATATTCTTAGTGTTAGGGTTAATGACCCTCAATTAACTATGTAAATATAAAACACTAATTTAATCATAGATAACAGGATGAAAAAACAATTCTTGAAGCAGATAATACCATCATAAGGGATAAACAAACCAAAAATGTTCTCCCCACTATAAAAGGATTCCCTGATACCTATGAACTCATCACCCTATTGATAAAAATGTAGAACAAACTAAAGGTTATATGATGATAGCTGAATAATATTTATAACCATACCTAAATAATCCCCCTTCATGTCCATATGAAACTGAGTGAAGAGTCATATAAGCTTCCACTACATCGATTTTAAGATAAACTATGGTGGAACATTCCTACTATGGGTGTTTATGATTCCATTTCCATTCCTGGAGGTGACAGAATTGTTGAAGTATAAATTATGGAGGTATTACACCCATTGAATATTCTTATGACTAAATTCTTTTTGAGAAATTATATAATGAAAAGTTGGGGGAAATCTCCTTTTTTTTAAAAAATAAAGAAAAATAAAATAGTGAACCCTTTTGAATTGGGTAAGGGAAACCCATTACATATCCATAGACCAGAGGCACATATCCTCAAAGTTCATCATCTTGATGGCCCAATGGGACAATTCCAAATACAAAACGATATCCAAAAACAAAATCAATGACCAAATCTCTACACATCCAATGTGGAATCCTGGCACAGCAAAGACCACCCCACCATTGAGGCAATCGAAGACTAAGGCCTCATACAACCATCCAAACTTGTCATCCCAATCCATTATCCATTTTCATGTAGCATTCCCAGACTGCCATCTCCAGCTCCACTCAGAACTGTAGTAGGTTAGCAAATCCCAAGGACCATGCCTCATCTATTATGATATCTCCATCTAAACAAAATTCTCTAAACCACTATGAAATAAATTAGGAGATCACTAAAAACCACATCGCTAGAAGAATATCCCAAGGAACATTTGTTCCATAGATCTACCTATGAGCCAATGCCTGTTAAAATAACCACCATTCCACTAGGGATCCTGAAACCCCACCGATCTGAACTAAGAGACAACACCATCAATATATCTAGAATATATTGAGATATGAGACACAAGATCATAGGGATTTAGTACTGATCATGATGCAACCAAATTTGATGCCATCGAAACAACAATTCATCGACCATTATTTATGTATAAAGACACTACTCCATTAGGATTCACCACTGAGGAGGTCAAGGAAGCCAAACAAAGGATTAAACCTTACCTCAATCTCACAGTCAAAGTTGAGATCCCTCCAGGATTAAATCTGAGAAAATATATAGTTAATATTACTTTTGTGATAAAATACTATGAACCTCTCTCGAATAAGACAGTGACACAATTATTTACATGAATTCATAACTAAAACAAGCTTCAAATCAAGATTGAGGTAATTTTTCTACTATGGTCGAAGATAAAGAGAGATATATTCCAAAATGTGATCATATTGTATTATAGAAACATAATCAATTTCAGCCCAAGACATAATATAGTATACCAAATACCCATTACTGGGTTTAGGTTATATCAGAATAGGTGTTGATATCAAAATATATTTCAACACATCAATATAATTATAACATTTTCATCCTAGGTAAATTTCATCCTTTTCTTTGTAAGAGTAGACAAATTTTATTCCCAATTTAATAAATCTATGATAACCTACTGATAATATCAATCTTGAACAATGAATCTCTATATATCGAAGATGTTCCCTGGTCTATCCTGTGATAATAAAACCGTAAACTTCTCAAGATCAACTAAAATCCTATTTTACGAAAGCAAATGCCATAAGAACATCACTTATTAGATAAAAAAATAAATTTTAAAACATTTATATTGAGTTGGTGAATCCTCAAGATCTCTAAAAACAAATTCATATGGTGATCATGCCCCCACACAAATGTCAAATAATCAAGGATATCATCCATTAATAAAACAAAAAGGTTTAAAGATAATAATGGAATTTCGAGTTTATTTGAGAAATATAAATTGAATGAGAATTAGTCACACCAAAAGGCATCCCTAGATATTCATAATGGCCATACCTACTATTAAAAAGGACATTAAAATATTGAACTTCTAATCCTTGAGAGGAGGATAACTCAACAAAATTTAAATTTTTTAAAACCACATTACTCCCTATAACAGGTAAAATAATCCATCCACATGTGGCAAAGAGTACTTTTTCTTATCAACCACTCAGTTCAACCTATTATAGTACAATAGAAAGAAAGTGAACCGTTAACGTTCTGGAAAATTGAATAGAGTATTCCCATGGAGAAATACTCATGTGAAAATAATTTCTCCATTATCTCATCCAACTATATCGGTAACTCTTCTTTCTCATATGGTTACATATTATAAGAGGGTATTGAGATCATTTACATACCAATAAATAGATAAATGAATATCTCCACTTACCATTTTAGTGGAATAATGGTGAATTAATTTGGGAAAAATCAGATAATTATTTAATAAGAAGGGGAATATCAACAATAAAAGGAATATCATCAAACTCAAATGAAATAGAAGTCAACAGACTCCTTATCTCAATGAAGTAATTCCCTTTCATGAATGAAATTTATAACCCACATTCCTTGAAATAACTGAGATATCCCATCAGAAAATAATGATGCATGATGATGATGAAACAAATTATTATCTTTAATAAAAACAAGAAAATCCATATCAATGATAAAATTAAATGGATATTGACCGATAAATATGAAATACTAGAAAACATTGCATCATTTATCTATAGAGAACACACAAGACAATGAAGCCCTAGAAAATTCCTCTATACATGAAGTTTCTCTATCTTCGTAACAAATTTCATGAGATTTGACATAATTTTCAGCACAACAATAAAATAAGAGGATATAATTGAGTGTGAGAAACCTATATCAAATAGATAGGTTTCTATAAATGATGTAGTTAAATGGTACCTCTCACTATCATTGCGAAAACATCAACGTCCATCTAAAAATAACCCCTTGTGATAATGTGATTCACTCCTATGTCTTGTGGATGGGGCACATTGTGCTTTTAAGATTTTGACTACTCTGTTGTAGCCCTTGGAGATAAAGACCCCCAACCATAATGTGGTGTAGACATGACCAAAAATAACCTATACAAATAGAACTAGAAACTAAAATAATTATAGGTATTAATTGGTGCATTAAAAGTAAATTAAGTGTGTACATACTTTTTACACTAATAGCATGTTAGTGGAACACTACTATCTATAAATGATAGTGTAAAAGAGGACCACTGCTGAGAATTACCACCACAAACCTTACGATTTTTTTCCATATCCATTTCTACCCCTATACATAATTTAAAAGACCATTGAGAGAATGATAAGTGGTAGAGTATCCAATCGTTACAATCGTATAAATATTCATATTATCATATTCCTATCGAACATATTAATATAAGTGGTAATACTCAGTATATATACATGAGATTGAATGTGTGGTCCCAAATCATGCACGTGTTTCTAAGATCTCAATTGATCATTCATCACCACCTATTGAAAAAAACGAACCAATATAGAAAATTATATTTTTTCATCCGAAAATAAAATTTTTCTCATTGCATGAAGAGGAAATCCAATGACTTTTAAATTATCTGAGACTCTATACAGAACTACTAAAAGAATAGGTTCTTAAAACCAATCCTATCCATGTCCACATGTTGATTTTCCTATACCATGGAATCCCTACACTACATACTAGGACCCTCAATCATGAACAATACAAATTTCACATTGATATCCTCTAGTGTCTCTAGAAATAGGAAGACCCTATCAATCTTGTTGAGCCATTCCCCCACATCTTGGGCAACATTTTTACCCCAAATGGTCAAGGGATTCTCTCAAAAGAAGTCTCAATATTGATCCTTGTCTACCTCAGTGCTTGGATTTCCACAAAATAATTGTTTCTAATCTCAGGGAACATTTTGTTCCATGGCATAAAATTCTTTTATGATTTCCTATATAAGACTATTTTACAAAGGAGTATTTCCTTAAGGCGCAACTATCACTACAACATCATGTGGAACTCATAATAGGCTTCTCAAAGACATTTTTTCTACCAACAAAAAAATTAAAAATGAATTCGAAAAAAGTTAATATTAGTTTAAACTAGAAATTCATAAGGAAAAACTGAGATTAGGGCCAAAGTCACAACACAATAGAAATACATAATGACATCCCATGATAACATGCGGCTCATCAAAGCGAGGACTAGCTAGGCACTTACTATAAATTTAATCTCAAGTATTGAAAATACTATATCTTATATACCGGACGTCCCAAGACAAAAAAAGATTAAGTAAAAACATCCTTTTATAAATTTTTAATGAACCAACATAAGATACACTCTAAAACTGGTACATGGAACAATTTTCTATTAACCCAAATGGCATTATGTATCTCCATAGGATGAAGACTAGAACCTAATAAATGAATAAAACAAATGGAATTATTTATCCCAAACCAAAAACGCTACATGGAATATATATACCTTGAAAATAATTAATGTATAGAATAAATATTTTATAAATAAGAATGACAACTATAGAAATACAACCATAGAGTAACCAAAAACCCCCAAAAAACAAGTACAATTTCCAATGGAGGAAACTAAAACTAGAGCCAACTACTCTATGTGATATATGGGATTCATCCCACAATATCACAACCAACTACTCATACCAAGCTAACATAATACTCAATACCTCACCATGGAGCCTTTCCCTTTCCATTATTAAAATAAAATATAAGGTTTACACATTGTTGAAGTGTTTTATAGGGTGTATGATGAATAGTATCAATAGGATCCCACCTAGGTGTCCTATATCATGTATTTATATAACAATCCCAATTTTCTAATTTTTTCAAAAAAATGACATAATAATTGTTTAAGTAATTTTTATACATAAAATGTAAAATACATTCCTAGTTTTCTATAGATCATAAAAATCTAGGTAAAATAGTTTCAAATAATATATCCAAAAAATTATCTTATTTATCAATGAATATATATTAAATTAATATAAATGAAACACCAAAGTACAATGGTAGGCACTATTAGGATTAGAATAGGTAAATATCTCTAAAAAATCGTACCATTATCAAGACTAGTTCACAGTTGAGTCCCTAGGACATGAGGATTAGGGAACAGAGGAACAAACATGATTGAACCCCTAATGGTGTTAACATCAAGTCCCTGTAACCTATCAACAATTTATAGGTATAAGAGGAACACCATTAAAAGCGAACCTGCAAAAAATACAAATACATAAGGCCCAATACCACAACTTTTACCATATTAATAAAGGTTTTCCATTTGATGAATTTATAAAATCATTTAAAAAATGATTATAACATTTCATAATATTGCTCCAAAAAACCCTTTTCATCTAATTTTTTTTCTTAAAACCATTTTCACGAAATAATTTCACAACACATTTAAAATATCCTTACTTTTACCAAAGCAAGGTAATACCATCTTTTCTCAAAAAACTAGCTATACACACATTAATCAATAATTGAAATTAATTTATGAAACCTTATAAAAAGTTAAGATAATTAAAGGTTAATCCAACATTAGATAGATATGGAACATCCTACCTCAAACTATGGTTGTACACCACCCAAAAATGGGATCCACATGCCAATACCTCAATGAAAACTCATGAGTAATGAATTGAGGGCCCAACATTGATCCTTAAATAATAGAATTAAACTATATAAATAAAATGTCTATAAGAGAGGTAAAATATAAATATACCTTAAAAATATCATGCAGCACACCACAACCAACACCATATTCATACTCCGAAGTATGATCACACAGTAGGTCTAGAAGAGATAAAATAAGCATCATCACGTGATCAAAAAGCATATAAATTCCTTAGAAAAATGATTCAAAATAGAGTGAAATAAAAACAATGAGATTAAAACAAATATACTCAGAGAAAGAAAAGAAACCAACTAATATAGAGATATTATACAAAATATAGAAACATGGAAAATCTATTCTAATATTCTTGGGAGAGACCTATGGGTTGAGGGATAGAGTTCCAGTTAAATGATAGAAGCTACTATAGAACGGAATATAAAAATAATTAGGAAGAAGGTGTTCATGTAGTTAATTGGGGATTTACGATGTGAATCTATCATATTTTATATACACCAAATAATTCATCTCTTATTTTTAATAACCCAATGGAAATGATCACAATCTAAATTCCTTCCGCAACATGAATTGTTTTCATACTCTAAACCATGAATTCATTGCAGAAACCCAAAAAAACTCATGTCATAAATCTTGTTCATAGTGTGAACAGGTTCTGTAGCAAGAACCTATCATCCCCCTAAAGAAAACTCAGAAAACATCTTAGATTGTATCTGATTCACATTAAGTATGAGAATCACACTCTTAAACATTAAAATAGAGAGAAACTTTAACACATATGTTATAGTAGGTTGGTTTGATTGAATATATTTTTAATTTTGGAGAATGAAAATAGAGGACTATCATTCCCATCTCATTGATGTTTGTTTCGAAAATACTATAATGGATGAATGGGAAAGGATAGATAGAAAAGATTTTACACTATTGAGGATGTCATTAATATAGACTATTTTTAAAAACATTAATGAAATAAAGACAAAAAAATAATTAATTAAGGAACTGTAAGATATATATGATAAACCTAAATCATTTAAGAATTTGTTTATGATGTGTATGTTGTTAATCTTAAGGTTGTTTAAATGAAGACCAGAGGAATATCATGTTAATTATTTCATTATGATCCGAGTGAAGCTCAGATTAGTAAAATTAAAGTTCATGGATGTTGTGTGGTACTCTTACAAATATCATTACTTTCAGAGAGTTCAGATCTGGTAGTGAATTCTATGAGTAAATCCATATGAAAGATAAATTTGGTTTGTGATTATTTTAAGAATATAATTCTCAATAAATATCATTATCAATGGCCAATCTAGGAACTATATAGTAATAATTTAAATACTAATGGATGTATATGTTACCTAAATATAAGAAAATATTTTAGGAGAAACCATCAAAAGACAATTCGCAAGAAATGTTCTAGGGTATGTTAATTGTACTAGGACTTATATGATGGTTATTTGTAAAAACACGGCATTTTAAGATGGTATATACGAATGATGATGAAATCTATGGAATATTATCAACTTCTAGAATCTTAAAGTACATTGGTACAATGGAATGAGGTAAAAAATTGTTGTCACGTGTAAGGAATTTTTTTTTATCAAGGGTAGTTCACTTTTCACTATGGAAAAAACCGTTATTGGTGACGAGATTAAATCCTGTCACAAATAGTCCATCGAAGAGGATATTTGCGATGGGTTGACACACCCATCACAAATAAAAAATTATTTGCAACGGGAATAGGTGCCCATCAAAAAAACTTATTCATGGATTGGCGTGGATTGCACACCAAACCTTGCGAAAGGTTAATTGCGACAGTTTGGCACTGCCCATCGCAAATGTCAGGAGGCGGTAAGACCTAGTTGCGATGGGGGGATCCCATGCCGCAACTAGTTCTACCATTGAAGGGTAACTGCGATGGGACCCCTCACAAATAATCGGTGGCGGTAAAAACCTATTTGTGGTGGGATGTTGTCCCGTCGCAAAAAAGTGTCCCGGTATGTCACTTTTTGCGATGGGACCAACAACAATAAACTTTCTAACCACCGACCATATTTAATGAGGCCGAAGGTATTTGTGACGGGTCATGTAACAAAAAGAACTAGTAACAATGAGAATCTCATCGCTAATAGTCTTGTCGCAACTAATCTAACATATGTATACCTCATCCATTTTTTTCTCTCCACCTAAATTTCTTATTCCTATAATTATGTGAATTTTAATTTAAGAGTGAAATTTTTTGTGAGTTATCTTTTTTTACAAATATGTTCTGAAGCAGCCTTAAATTATAAGAGATCAAGTTTAAAGGTATTTATGTTTTATTTAATTTATTATATATTTCCTTTTATTATATTAATTATTATTATTGTTATTATTTGTAACAAAATTATATTCAATTTATTTTGTTATCAGTATTTATTTGTTATAATAAAATTAAATTATTAGTACCAATACATAGTAATTTGTAATAATTAATAATTATTAACAATAATTAGTAATGTATATACATAATTAGGGGTAATTAGTAATTAGTAGCGATATTTTGGAGTAATTGTCACTAATTAGTTATCATTAGAAATAAAGAGAAAAAATTAGAAAAAAAATAGTAATAAATATTAAAAATTAGTAATAAATAGTAATAACTAGTAATAATTATTAATAAATACTACTAAATACTTATAAGTACTAATAAATAGTAAAAATAGTAATAAATTCTAATAAATACTAATAATTAGTAATAAATACTAATAGTTAGTAATAAATATTATAATTAGTAAAAAATACAAATTAATAGTAATAAATAATAATAAATAGTAATAAATAGTAATAAATAGTAATAAATATTAATAAATACTAGTAAATACTAATAAATAATAATAAATATAAATAAACAGTAATAAATACTAATAATTTGTAATAATTTGTAATAATTACTAATAATTATTATTAAATACTTATAAATTGTAATAAATACTAATAAATAGTAATAAATACTAATAAAAATTAATAAATAGTAATAAATAGAAATAAATAGGAATGAATAGAAATAAATAGAATTAAATAGTAATAAATATAAATAAATACTAATAAATAGTAATAAATACTAAGAATACTAATAAATAGCAATAAATACTAATAAATACTAATAAATAATAGTAAATACTAATATATACTAATACATAGAAATAAATAGTAATAAATAATAATAAATAGAAATAATTTCTAATAAATAGTAATAAATAGTAATAAACACTAGAACGGGACTCCAGAAGGCGATCACACAAATGATCTAAAAGGGAAAGAAGAAGCATCATTAGGTGATAAAAAACCTAGAAGCAAATCTAAAAACTGATTCCTAACCAAGTTATAAAAACCAATGAGAAGAAAACAAACATGATCATCAAATGAGAAGCAACCTACAAAGATGGAGATTGATCTCCGAACAGAGGAGCAAGGAAGAGAAAAAACCACCCAATAGCACATGGAAGGGTCTTTGGGTTTGAGAGAGAGAGTTCCTATCCTAGGTGTGGGTTTATTTGAGATTGTATAATATAAACCCAATGAGAATAATGGGTTCACATCTCGAATAAGTTATTGATAGTGTGAATCTCCGATATTGTATGTACATTGAAAAAGGCATCACCTTCTTTAAAAATATATATTAATGAATTCAATTCATGAATTCCATTAACTCGATGAATATTTTTCACATATAAAATTTTGTTTTCATGGATTCTTCTTTGAATTTAAACACTTTGTGAATCCAGTTCACAATTTGAACTAGTTCAGCAAGTTATACCCTACACATCCCCTATAGAAAACTCCAAGAATCCCTTGAATTAACATGATGTCCTCTAAACCCAATAAACACACTATTAAACATTAAAATATATATATGTTTTACTAGGATGTCAATATTTTCCACAAAATAGAAAATTTCATCACTGTAAATTCATATAGAAGAAGGGTGCTCTAGAAAGTAGCGAGGCCATATATCTCTCACTAATGATTTATTCTCCCATGTCACATAAGAATCTGATATGTGATTCCAAAAAAAATTTACTTATATAATATACTTCCCATAAAATAATATCATTTAAGAATAAATGATCTCCACTATTTTGTTACAATATAAAAATTTTATTTTAACTCAATATACCCCCAAATCAAATCCTAGGAAGTATCAGGATGGTATTTATTAATTAGAGATATGTGGAAAGCATCATGCATTACTATCAACTGTGATGGTAATTCCAACAGATAAGAAACTTAACCGAGTATCTCAATGATCTCGAATGGTTCATCATATCTTGGAGCTAGATTCCACTTTTTCTTACGACAATAGTGATCCAACCAAGAAGAGACTTTCACGAAAACCCATTCATCAATGAAAAACTCCAAAGGAAGATGATAAAATCCTAAATAAGATTTCAATGAACAATATTCTCTCACAAAATTCTTACATATATCCAAAAAACCCACAAACATATCTTGAATTAGAGTGAGTCCTACATGAAAGGCATCACCCATATCTTCCCCAAATAAAAGGTCACCATTACGGAAAACAACACAATTTATTGAACTACTCCATTATAATTGAAGTCTGGTAACTATTTTTATAATAAAATAAAAAAAAATCATTGATGTTTATTCCATAATTCACTAAAATCCATGATGAAAACATCAATTGTAACAGCCCAAGATTTTATAAAGAAATATTCTTTTTAATTTTATTAATGTCTTGTGTTGTACGCTACACCAAAAGGAGCTTGCACAACACGCATCCTTGTCTTGCCTTGCATTACACGCAATCGTGACCTTCCTCGATAGCGTGTGTAATACGCAATACCGAGTTTCACTAAACAACGATGTGCTATTAAAATATTATTAAAACTAGCCGTTATGAATAGTAATAACCACTTTTTAAAATTCTGTAAATCTTATTTTTCAAAATGAACTTCATTCTTGGATTCGGAGTATCGAATTTAGCCTAAGGTGAAATTTTGGTACTTTTCGGACAACTTTAATATTTTGATGAATAGTGAAAATTACTAAATTTTAATTAAAAACAACTTTTTTAATCAAAACATTTAATAGTGATAAATTATGAATTTGAGTGGTTTTAAAGTATATTTAGAATATATTTTTACCACTTAATATAATATTGGTCATTGGACACAATGTTACAATTAAACCGAACATAAACAAGTGTCAATCTTTTGATAGTTATTATCTCTTAAAAACACGCTTTTTGTTTTGACAGCGGGAATTAATTTTAAATTAATTTCTGCCACTTATGTGTTTTGAATTTAGAAAAATGGATTCCATATTTGGAATCAGGATGTTCAAATTGTGTAAATAGGTAACTTTTATTTTTAGACATTTTGAATAATTACTGCGGTAAATATTTTATTTACCATGGTTAAGGGTAAATCCGGTAAATAAGGGTTAAAAAAATAATATTATAATAATATTAAATTACCCTAAAACGTTTCTTAAACCTATTGTTTGATACATGGTCGACCATGGGCATCTTTGGGTCGATTTTGGGACCCCATTGATCCACTTGTAAGTGATAATGACACTTTATTTTAATTAAGTTAAAATGAATACAAAAATGACACAAGCATATATCTTTTAGCAAAACAATTGTTAAATAGGGTTATATATGTTGGATTTTAGATTATAAATATTCATTAGAAATATAAAAAGATTTCCTACATGATGGTATTTTATTTGTAATTTTTAGACATAAAATAATTTAATTTATTTATGACACAACGATGATGCAGTAATTATCTTATTAATGAAATATTGACATAATTGATGTTATAAACACCAAAATAAATGTAATTTGAGATTTTTTATGAATTAAACTAATTTTATAGGTTACTATGATATATTAATGTTGATTTAATCAACTTGGTTCGAACATTTAATTCTGTTATGACTTTCACAAAAATCATATATCAAATAGTGTCAAAATTGACACAAAATAGTTTTTAAATCAAATATTATATTATTAATTGTTATTGTATTCCTAAAAATCTAAGGTTCGGGAAAATGACTTATATAAGGATATATATATTAATAATAAACAATTTGGGGTTCGTTTGGCATGTTATAGTAAGTTTATTAACCATATAGTGAAAGAAAACAAAAAGACATGGTAAAAGTTAAATTATTTAACTTAGAGTTAAATTTAATTGATATGGTTAAAATAATATCCTAAACTTGTCTAAATTATATCGGTTGATAGGATTTCGACCCCTCCCCACCTTATCTTCGAAATAAGTCCCTTTGGAACCATTATAAACCGATTTTGACTTTAATATAAAATAATATTTTGAGATATTCCTAAGGTGCCCCTCTCCTCCCTTATAAAAGGACACCTCCTCCCCCTCCTCCTCACACCAATTTGAGCACTCAAGCTCGGCCAACCCCTACAAAAATCCCTTCTCCACTTCCCTAGCAACATCCTAGAGGTTCTGGTCTTCCTCAAAGACCAATTATAGTGCCCTAAGAGGAGGTCTCAAAGAGGCACTTCAAAGAAGAGGTAATTACCGTTACCAATTCTTTCATCTTTATTTCTTCTTCCACTTCTTCTTCTTAGGTTGTTTCATTATGAAGTAATAACATCAGTATCACTCATATACTGATATGTTATTATAAGTATGAAACAACCCTATTTCACCATCTATCCATCCTACGGAAAAAGAAATCACCGCGCCTGCGTACGTATGGAATACCGTCTCCACGCCGTGGTGTAATCTATTTTCCACCACCACCTTACATGGATGAGTATAATGGTGTAAAGAATAACTATACATAGTTATTACAACATCATATTGATTCTGATATATTGTATAATCCACTCCAATTCAGTTCAATATTTATGGAAATGATATCATCGCTCGTGCGTACGTACGGACTACCGTCTCCACGACGCGATGAGATTCATTCTCCATGTTAACCATTTAAGAATGATTATAAAGTATATATAAGAAATAATAATGAAATATATGACATTATAAAGCTACTGGATTTATGTATATATGTATATATGTATGTCATCTACTTACTTCCATTTCAAGACAATAAGGAAAGTAAAACAGCGTTCATGCGTACGTACGGACTACCGTCTCCATGAACGGTGTTTTTCATTTTATTTATCTATCTATTATATATATATATATATATAATGAATATATATGATATATAAATCATATTTTATATTCTGGAAGTAATTAAATCATGATATAAGTAATAATGATGTCAAGAACAACAAGTCAAAACACCTACGATAAATGAAACGATTTTACCCAAAACGCTTCTTTAACATGGAATTTACAAAATAACGGGTAATATAATGTCATAAGTGAACCATATATGATATCATAACAATGAATATGATTCTGTAATAAGTAAATGACATTATTTAAATCATTATACAGGAGGTTCGGACACATACGAAGCAAATTGGACCTAAGGTAAGGGAAATATCACAATCTCATTTTTATCCGAGATTGTTTATTCGTAAGTGTTTACTGGGGTGTATTTTATCATCCACATCCATGTTCCCTCAATATGTAATATTGTTTCCATCCACTTACAATAGTTTAAATCCAATTTTACCCTTCGGTGAGTTTTTAGTAAAGAATATGAAAGGAATCTTTTGTCGCTTTTTCATACTAGGTACTTTTTGACTTTTCCGACAAAAGTATGAAGAATGTTTTTTTTAACTTAAATGGCATGAATTGATTTTTACGGTTTTATAAAACCTTATTTTCATGAAGCTTCCTCCAAAATATTTCATGACTATTTTTAATAAAATCTCTTTCTTTTAAAATTGCATGATGTTTTGTGAAAACAAATTGATTTTGAAGAAGAAAGGATATTTTCCTCAAGAATTCATTTCAAGTGTTTTATCAAAATTATTTTCCATCTAAGATAATAAAGGGTTCTGTTTCTATCCATATTTTTACATTGATTTGACTATGTTGTGATGGAATTATGTTTATGAATTCCTTTATCTTATATGAATGGTTTTATGATGTCATGTTGTTTTAAGAATCACATTTTTATTACATGGGTTATGAAATGATGTATGATTTATGATTTTGTGGCACACATAAGAATGGTATCATTATGAGATGGGTGGGACCTATATCTCCCTCCAATGCATTGGGTAAAGATTTTATATCTCATGAGATAGACATGGCTGAAATGGTAGGTTATACCGGTTCAGTGAAACAGGACTGAAAAGAGGGTTACTCGATTCAGAAAGGGACTTTGTCCACTAAGATAGTCTTGGCAATGAGTCATGACTAACAAGAAATGATTTTCTATGATTATGTGTGTATGCCACAAAGTTTCATGTTTTAAGTTATGATTATTGGTATTACATTTCACTTCTATGATATATCCCATGTTATGATATTATGAGCTCTTTTGCAGGTTAAGATTTCCAAAAGCTATGTATATGATGTGATTGATTTTTCTTTTGTTTACCCTTACTGAGCATTTGAGCTCACCCTTTTATGTTTTTTTTCCCAGGATATAAAGACAGGTTTTAGGTAAAAAAAGGGAAGATCTTTATGGGAGATATTGAAGATCTTTCACCACGATTAGAAGATTGCATTCCGAGTTTCCAAAGACACTAAACTATTACGATCCTTGTGTGTGTGTTTTTGTTATGTACTAAGTATTCCGCAAAAGTAATGTAATGCCAATGTACGTCAAGGCTTCGGGTCTCTACAGTTGGTATCAGAGGAAAGGTTTAGTCAACCTTTGGAAACTAGGATGCGAAAACGTTAGTGAGATCCCTAGAGTTATTTCTAAGGTATGTCTAGGGATGTCCCTAAGGTTAAGTATACTTATAGGTTATAGTACTAGGACTAAGCTAAAGATCATAGAATTAAACCTAAGATTTTAGATATTTAAGGTACTCCCCCTTTATTATGTTGTTTTCCCTAGCATGATTTTTGCCTCTCACACTATTCTTTTTGGGTTTTAGAAAATGGCTGGAAACAAGATGATTCACAATAATGGAGGATATGATGGACAATGGAATGATATTCTTCATAATGAAATGGGATTCGGAAGTCCAAACTTCATTATTATGCCGAATCAGCAATCTCATAATATGATCAATAAAGTAAAATTTGGTAAGTTTCCTGACTCGGCTAATAAGAGAAAGATGGTGTTTCATGATGATCATAGAGGAAAGAAAGTCCAATTTCCCCTATGTAAATCATGTGGGAAGAGGCATCAAGGAGAATGTTTCAAAGGAACTGGAAGATGCTTTGGGTGTGGAAAAGAAGGACACAAAGCAAATAAGTGCAAAGGAAAAGGTTCGATTAACACCATGGATGAGGATAATGGTACTGCTACGATATCAACAATGGTTAAATGCTTTAAATTTGGAATGTACGGGCATTATGCAAACCAATTCCCTAAGGGAAAGTCTCATGAAGAGAATCAGTATGGTCGTATGGGAAGTATTTATGTTGATGATGATGAAGAGACCACAAATGATATGTGAGATGAAAGATTTGTTGAAGCTCATTCAATGGTTTAGGAATGTAGTGGAATGATTACATGTTTATCATGTGTAATGTTGTATAAGTAATCTCATGGAATAAGGAGACATCTAAGGATTGTTACACTGTTGTCTTTCCTTAAGTTTTGAAAGTGTATGATGAATGGTACCAGTAATCATGAAAGGTTATTCAGATACTTTTGGAAAGTAGATGATAAATGCATAATGAAAGGATAAGAAGATAATGAGATGTTTGATTGTATTCATGAGCTCATGATTGATATAAGGACTAAGTGATATCATGGTTTGAGTATATAGAATTTTGAGGATTTTGGTATGTGGAAAGTGTTAACTTTTAACTGCACTCATGTTTTCACTAAGGTATTCAAGAGAATACACGATTAAGGACTTTGAATGTTTGGAATGTGACCAACAAGACATATCTTATGATATGTGGGGATCAACGACAGTATTAAATCTCTGGTAATCATTTTCACTATATTATGAGAGTCGACTGCAGTATTATGGATAAGACTAAAAGATTGGAATGGATTATGTTGGACATAAGTTAGTATTGTTTGTTTTTTCGATATTATTGATGGGATGTTATATAGTTTTGGAAAAAGGACAACCTATAGGACGGGTGACAGCCCATCGCTTCGGACAAGGCTGTGGGAATCGAACCCACAACCGAAGTGCGACTGGCCTTTATCGCCTACCACTGACCTACAGGAAGTCCCTGTTTAGTAGAAACTAGTTTTATTATATTAAGCAGTATGATATATGAAGTATAAGTCCATTTTAGGAACTATATATGATTAATATCACTATAGATCGACTTATGTATATAATTTTTACTAACCTTTTGTTTGAGACAGATGGAATGACCCGTCATTCTATCACATGATCTGCTAACACTTCACGAATAACAAATTCAACTTCATTTATTTAAGAGATAAAGTGGAAATTGTTCTAGGCACGAACAATAGTGAGATTGTACCAAAATAAAGAAAGTATTTATTCCAATTCAAATTTTCAACTTTAGGGAAATGATCTTGAAAACCAAAAATGTTGTCCTAGTGATCTTATACCTGATGAATCGGATGGTACCTTAGATCGTCACAAATTTATGGATTTGTGATTACTGGCTTTTCCATAGCCATGTTCTCTACCACTCTCCATCAGAACATGATGGTTAGATTTCTCTTCCATATCCATATTTTCACCTATGTGGAAACCCAATGATTAGTTTATTTGGGTAACCGTTACGTTTCATACTTTTGTTTTTAAAGATTGGTTTTGATATTCCTTTTTACGATGTGGGTTTCTATTAAAGAAACTTTCGAATAGTAAACCATTTATAACCCCGACGAATTTCGAGGGCGAAATTCATTTTAAGGGGGGTAGAATGTAACATCCCAAGATTTTATAAAGAAATATTCTTTTTAATTTTATTAATGTCTTGTGTTGTACGCTACACCAAAAGGAGCTTGCACAACACGCATCCTTGTCTTGACTTGCATTACACGCAATCGCGACCTTCCTCGATAGCGTGTGTAATACGCAATACCGAGTTTCACTAAACAACGATGTGCTATTAAAATATTATTAAAACTAGCCGTTATGAATAGTAATAACCACTTTTTAAAATTATGTAAATCTTATTTTTCAAAATGAACTTCATTCTTGGATTCGGAGTATCGAATTTAGCCTAAGGTGAAATTTTGGTACTTTTCGGATAACTTTAATATTTTGATGAATAGTGAAAATTAGTAAATTTTAATTAAAAACAAATTTTTTAATCAAAACATTTAATAGTGATAAATTATGAATTTGAGTGGTTTTAAAGTATATTTAGAATATATTTTTACCACTTAATATAATGTTGGTCATTGGACACAATGTTACAATTAAACCGAACATAAACAAGTGTCAATCTTTTGATAGTTATTATCTCTTAAAAACACGCTTTTTGTTTTGACAGCGGGAATTAATTTTAAATTAATTTCTGCCACTTATGTGTTTTGAATTTAGAAAAATGGATTCCATATTTGGAATCAAGATGTTCAAATTGTGTAAATAGGTAACTTTTATTTTTAGACATTTTGAATAATTAATGCGGTAAATATTTTATTTACCATGGTTAAGGGAAAATCCGGTAAATAAGGGTTAAAAAAATAATATTATAATAATATTAAATTACCCTAAAACGTGTCTTAAACCTATTGGTTGATACATGGTCGATCATGGGCATCTTTGGGTCGATTTTGGGACCCCATTGATCCACTTGTAAGTGATAATGACACTTTATTTTAATTAAGTTAAAATGAATATAAAAATGACACAAGCATATATCTTTTAGCAAGACAATTGTTAAATAGGGTTATATATGTTGGATTTTAGATTATAAATATTCATTAGAAAGATAAAAAGATTTCCTACATGATGGTAATTTATTTGTAATTTTTAGACATAAAATCATTTAATTTATTTATGACACAACGATGATGTAGTAATTATCTTATTAATGAAATATTGACATAATTGATTTTATAAAAACCAAAATAAATGTAATTTGAGATTTTTTATGAATTACACTAATTTTATAGGTTACTATGATATATTAATGTTGATTTAATAAACTTGGTTCGAACATTTAATTCTGTTATGACTTTCAAAAAAATCATATATCAAATAGTGTCAAAATTGACACAAAATAGTTTTTAAATAAAATATTATATTATTAATTGTTATTGTATTCCTTAAAATCTAAGGTTCGGCCAAATGACTTATATAAGGATATATATATTAATAATAAACAATTTGGGGTTCGTTTGGCATGTTATAGTATGTTTATTAACCATATAGTGAAAGAAAAAAAAAGACATGGTAAAAGTTAAATTATTTAACTTAGAGTTAAATTTAATTGATAAGGTTAAACTAATATCCTAAACTTGTCTAAATTATATTGGTTGATAGGATTTAGACCCCTCCCCA
This sequence comes from Viscum album, assembly GCA_963277665.1. Taxonomy (NCBI): domain Eukaryota; kingdom Viridiplantae; phylum Streptophyta; class Magnoliopsida; order Santalales; family Viscaceae; genus Viscum; species Viscum album. The sequence goes on along the minus strand of OY728140.1, from coordinate 1,718,519,529 downwards.
CCTTATATTCGAAATAAGACCCTTTGGAACCATTATAAACCGATTTTGACTTTAATATAAAATAATATTTTGAGATATTCATAAGGTGCCCCTCTCCTCCCTTATAAAAGGACACCTCCTCCCCCTCCTCCTCACACCAATTTGAGCACTCAAGCTCTGACAACCCCTGCAAAAATCCCTTCTCCACTTCCCTAGAAACATCCTAGAGGTTCTGGTCTTCCTCAAAGACCAATTATAGTGCCCTAAGAGGAGGTCTCAAAGAGGCACTTCAAAGAAGAGGTAATTACCGTTACCAATTCTTTCATCTTTATTTCTTCTTCCACTTCTTCTTCTTAGGTTGTTTCATTATGAAGTAATAACATCAGTATCACTCATATACTGATATGTTATTATAAGTATGAAACAACCCTATTTCACCATCTATCCATCCTACGGAAAAAGAAATCACCGCGCGTGCGTACGTATGGAATACCGTCTCCACGCCGTGGTGTAATCTATTTTCCACCACCACCTTACATGGATGGGTATAATGGTGTAAAGAATAACTATACATAGTTATTACAACATCATATTGATTCTGATATATTGTATAATCCACTCCAATTCAGTTCAATATTTATGGAAATGATATCATCGCTCGTGCGTACGTACGGACTACCGTCTCCACGACGCGATGAGATTCATTCTCCATGTTAACCATTTAAGAATGATTATAAAGTATATATAAGAAATAATAATGAAATATATGACATTATAAAGCTAATGGATTTATGTATATATGTATATATGTATGTCATCTACTTACTTCCATTTCAAGACAATACGGAAAGTAAAACAGCGTTCATGCGTACGTACGGACTACCGTCTCCATGAACGGTGTTTTTCATTTTATTTATCTATCTATTATATATATATATATACTGAATATATATGATATATAAATCATATTTTATATTCTTGAAGTAAGTAAATCATGATATAAGTAATAATGATGTCAAGAACAACAAGTAAAACACCTACGATAAATGAAACGATTTTACCCAAAACGCTTCTTTAACATGGAATTTACAAAAGAACGGGTAATATAATGTCATAAGTGAACCATATATGATATCATAACAATGAATATGATTCTTTAATAAGTAAATGACATTATTTAAATCATTATACAGGAGGTTCGGACACATACGAAGCAAATTGGACCTAAGGTAAGGGAAATATCACAATCTCATTTTTATCCGAGATTGTTTATTCGTAAGTATTTACTGGGGTGTATTTTATCATCCACATCCATGTTCCCTCAATATGTAATATTGTTTCCATCCACTTACAATAGTTTAAATCCAATTTTACCCTTCGGTGAGTTTTTAGTAAAGAATATGAAAGGAATCTTTTGTCGCTTTTTCATACGAGGTACTTTTTGACTTTTCCGACAAAAGTACGAAGAATGTTTTTTTTAACTTAAACGGCATGAACGGATTTTTACGGTTTTATAAAACCTTATTTTCATGAAGATTCCTCCAAAAGATTTCATGACTATTTTTAATAAAATTTCTTTCTTTTAAAATTGCATGATGTTTTGTGAAAAGAAATTGATTTTGAAGAAGAAAGGATATTTTCCTCAAGAATTCATTTCAAGTGTTTTACCAAAATTATTTTCCATCTAAGATAATAAAGGGTTCTGTTTCTATCCATATTTTTACATTGATTTGACTATGTTGTGATGGAATTATGTTTATGAATTCCTTTATCTTATATGAATGGTTTTATGATGTCATGTTGTTTTAAGAATCCCATTTTTATTACATGGGTTATGAAATGATGTATGATTTATGATTTTGTGGAACACATAAGAATGGTATCATTATGAGATGGGTGGGACCTATATCTCCCTCCAATGCATTGGTTAAAGATTTTATATCTCATGAGATAGACATGGCTGAAATGGTAAGTTATACCGGTTCAGTGAAACAGGACTGAAAAGAGGGTTACTCGATTCAGAAAGGGACTTTGTCCACTAAGATAGTCTTGGAAATGAGTCTTGACTAACAAGAAATGATTTTCTATGATTATGTGTGTATGCCACAAAGTTTCATGTTTTAAGTTATGATTATTGGGATTACATTTCACTTCTATGATATATCCCATGTTATGATATTATGAGCTCTTTTGCAGGTTAAGATTTCCAAAAGCTATGTATATGATGTGATTGATTTTTCTTTTGTTTACCCTTACTGAGCATTTGAGCTCACCCTTTTATGTTTTCTTTTACCCAGGATATAAAGACAGGTTTTAGGTAAAAAAAAGGGAAGATCGTTATGGGAGATATTGAAGATCTTTCACCACGATTAGAAGATTGCGTTCCGAGTTTCCAAAGACACTAAACTATTACGATCCTTGTGTGTGTGTTTTTGTTATGTACTAAGTATTCCGCAAAAGTAATGTAATGTCAATGTACGTCAAGGCTTCGGGTCTCTACATCAATCTTATCTTTTAGAATCTAAATAGAACACCCCATCTAATAATCTATCAGTGGATGGAAAGTTTTACACAACCTAATATGACTTAAAATTTCCTCTTAGAGACTCTAACCAAATCTATATTTAAACATATGACCCCTTTTAAAGGAAATGGAAGGGGGAACCCCATGCATCCTCCTGATCTCTTGAATGTACAACATACCCATATCATTAACTTTTACGATGTGCCTAATAAAAATAAAATGAGATAATTTCATAAAACAATCAAATCACCACCCATATATAATTATTTCAATAGGCAGTCCGTTGAAATATAAAAACAATGTACATTGAAACCACATACCATATAAAAATTTTCAACAGAACATGATGGAGCATACATGACAAGTTCATGTTTTATGCCTTTATCTATTCATAGGTATAACAATAGGAAACATAATAAGTTAAATGTTTCTTAATTATTAATCACTATAAATATTATTTCATGTCATGATACATCTTCTTAGTGCTAGGGTTAATTACCCTCAATTAACTATGTAAATATAAAACACTAATTTCATTATAGATAATGGGATGAAAAAACAATTCCTGAAGCAGATAATACCATCATGAGGGATAAACAACACAAAAATGGTCTCCCCACTATAAAAGGATTCCCATATACGTATGAACTCATAACCCTACTGATATAAATGTAGAATAAACTATATGATAAATGATGATAACATAATAGTATTTAAAACCATACCTAAATAATCCCCCTCCATGTCCATATGAAACTGGGTGAAGAGTCATATAAGCTTCCACTACATCGATTTTAATATAACCTATGGTGGAACATTCCTACTATGGGTGTTCATGATTCCATTTCCATTCCTGGAGGTAACAGATATGTTGAAGTATAAATTATGGAGGTATTACACCCATTGAATATTCTTATGACTAAATTCATTATGAGAAATTATGTACTAAAATTTTGGGGGAAATATCCATTTTCAAAAAAAATAAAGAAATAGAAAATACGGAACCCTTTTGAATTGGTTAAGGGAACCCATTACATATCCATAGAATAGAGGCATGTATACTCAATGTTCATCATCATGATGGCTCAAAGGGTCAATTCCAAATACAAAACTATATCCTAAAACAAAATCAAATACGAAAGATGTACACATCCAATGTGGCATCCCACCACAGCCACGACCACCCCACCATTGAGGCCATCGATGATTAAAGCCTCACACAACCATCCAATCTTTCCATCCCAATCCATTATCCATTATCACATAGTATTCCCAGACCGCCATCTCCTGCTCCACTCATAACTATATAAGGTTTGCAAATCCCAAGGACCATTCCTCATCCATGATGATATCTCCGGCTAAACAAACTTCTCAGAACCAATATGAAATACATTAGGAGATCACTAAAAAACCACATTTCTAGAAGAATCTCCCAAGAAACATTCGTTCCATAGATGTACCCATAGACCAATGCCCGTTAAGATAACAACCACAACACTTGGGTTCCCAAAACCCCACCGATCTGAACTGAGAGACAAAACCGTCAACATATCTAGAATAAATCGAGATGTGAGACACAAGATCATAAGGATTTACCACTGATCTTGATGAAACCATTTTTTATGCCACCGAAACAACAAATCAGCGACCATTATTTATATATAAAGTAACTACTCCATTAGGAGTCACCACCGAGAGTCGACATCGTCGATCCATGGGTAGCCACCAATGAGGAGGTCATGGAACCCTAGTAGAGGATGAAACCTTTCCTCAAGCTCACAGTTGAAGATGAGATCCCTCTAGGCTAAAATTTGAGAAAAGATATAGTTAAAATTACTTTTTTGATAAAATACTATGAACCTCTCTCGGTTAAGACAATGACACAGTTATTTACATGGATTCATAACTGAAACAATCTTCAAATCAGGATCGAGCTAATTTTTCTACTGTGGTTGAAGATAAAGAGAGATATCTTCCACAATCTGATCATATTTTGTTATAGAAAGATAATCAATTTTGGCCCAAGTCATAATATAATATAAAAAATACCCATTACTGGGTTTAGGTAATATAAGAATAGGTGTTGATATTAGAATATATTTCAACACATCAATATAATTCTAACATTTTCATCCCATGTGAATTTCATCCTTTTCTTGGTAAGAGTAGACATATGTGAATCCAAATTCAATAAATCCGTGATAAACTACAAATAAAATCAATCTTGAACAATTAACCTTTATATATCGAAGATGTTCCCTGGTTTATCCCATGATAATAAAACCATGACCTTCTCAAGATCAACTAATATCCTATTTTAAGATATCAAATGCCATAAGAACATCACTTATTAGATAAAAAAATAAATTTTGAAAGATTTACATAGAGATGGTGAATCCTAATGATTTCAAAAAAGAAATTCATATGGTGATCATGCCCCCGCATGAATGTCAGATAAACAAAGATATCATCCATAAATAAAAAAAGGTTTAGAGAAAATAACGGAATTTCTAGTTTATTTGACAAATATAAATTGAACGAGAATTAGTCACACCAAAAGGAATCCCTAGATATTCATAATGGGCATACCTAATATTAAAAAGGACTTAAAAATATTAAACTTCTGATCCTTGAGTAGAGGATAACTTGACAAAATTTAAATTTTTTAAAACCACATTACTCCCTCTTAGTGGTAAACTAATCCATCGACATGTGTCAAAGAGTACTTATTTCTAACAACCACTTATTTCAACCTATGAATGTAAAAAAGGAATAAAGTGAACCATCTACCTTTTTGAATATAGAATAGGGTATTCCCATGGAGAAATGCTCATGTTAAAATAATTTCTCCATTATCTCATACAACTAGATTGGTAACTCTTCTTTCTTAAAAGGTTCCATATTACAAGAGGGTATTTAGGTCGTTTACATACCTAGAATAAGATAAAAGAATAACTCCACCTACGTTTTTAGTGGAAAATGGTGAATTAATTTGGTAAAAATCAGATAATTATCTAATACGAAGGGGAATATCAATAATAAAAGGAATATCATAAAACTCAAATGAAATAGAAGACAACTCACTCCTGATCTCAAGGAAGTAATTTCCTTTATGAATGAAATTTAGATCCCACATTCCTTGAAATAACTAAGATATCACATCAAAAAAACAATGATTCATGATGATGATGAAAAAAAATTATTATCTTGAAGAGAAACAAGAAAATCCATATAAATTAAAAAATTAAATGGATATTGACCGAGAACTAAGAAATACTAGAAAACATTGCATCATTTATCTATAGAGAACACACAAGACAATGAAACCCTAGAATATTCCTCTACCCAGGACGTTTCTCTAGCTCCGTAACAAATTTCATGAGATTTGATGTAATTTTCAGCACATCAATAATATAAGAGAATATAATTGAGTGCGAGAGACCTATATCAAATAGAGAGGTTTCTATAAATGATGTAGTTAAATGGTACCTCTCACTATCATTGAGAAAACATCAACTAACATCTAAAAATAACACATTGTGATAATGTGATTCACTCCTAAGTCTTGTGGTTGTAGTTCAATGTGCTTTTCAGATTCGAACTACTCCATAGTATCCCTTGGAGATAGAGACCCCCAACCATAATGTGGTGTATACATAACCAAAAAGAAACTATAAAAATAGAACTAGAAACTAAAATAATTATAGGTATTAATTAGTGCATTAAAATTAAATTAAGTGTGTCCATAATTTTTACATTAATAGCATATTAGTGGAACACTACTGTCTATAAATGATAGTGTAAAATAGGCCCACTACTGAGAATTACCACCACAAACCTTACGATATTTTTCTATATCCTCTTCTAACCCTATACACAATTAGAATGAACATGGAGAGAAAGATATGGGTAGAGTATCCAATCCTTCCAATCGTATAAATCTCCATACTATCATATTCATATCGAACATATTAATATAAGTGGTAATACTTAGTATATATACATTATATTGAATGTGTGGTCCCAAATGCTACATGTGTTTCAAAGATCTCAATTTATAATTCATCACCACATATTGAAAAAAACGAACCAACATAGAAAATTATATTTTTTCATCCAACAATAAAATATTTTCTCATTACATGAAGAGGAAATCCATTGACTTTTAAATTATCTGTTACTCCAGAGAGAACTACTAAAAGAATAGGTTCTTGAAACCAATCCAATCAAGTCCACATATTGATTTTCCTATACCATGGAATCCCTATACTGCATACTAGGTCTCTCAATCATGAACATTACACATTTCACATTTATATCCTCTATTGTCTCTAGAAATAGGAATACCCTATCAATCTTGTTGAACCATTCCTCCACCTCTTGGGCTATATTTTTACCCCTAATAGTCATGGGATTCTCTCATAAGAAGTCTCAATATTGATCCTTGTCTACCTCAGTGCTTGGTTTTTCCCCAAATAATTGTTTCTAATCTCAAGGAACATTTTGTTCCATGGCATAAAATTCTTTTATGATTTCCTATATAAGATTATTTAACAAAGGAGTATTTCCTTGAGGTGCAACTATCACTACACCATCATGTGGAACTCATAATAGAATTCTCAAAGACATTTTTTCTACCAACGAAAAAATTGTAAATGAATTCAAAAAATGTTAATATTAGTTAAAACTAGAAATACATAAGGATAAAATGATATTAGGGCCAAATTCGATACAAAAGAGAAATACATAACTACATCCCACGATAACATGAGGCTCATCAAAGCGAGAGTTGGCTAGGCACTCACTATAACATAACTATTAGCTTTTGAAAATACTATCTATTATATACCAGAAGTCCCAAGACAAGAAATTTTAAGTAAAAACCTCCTTTTATCAATTTTCTATGAACCAACAAAAGATACACTCTAAAACGGGTACATCGACCAATTTTCTATTAACCCAAATGGCATTATGTATCTGCACAGGATGAAGACAAGAACCTATTAAATGAATAAAACAGAGGGAATTATTTATCCCAACCCGAAAAAGATACTAGGAATATATATACCTTGAAAATAATTAAAGTACAGAATAAATATTTTAAAAATAAGAACGACAAGTATAGAAATATAACTCAAGAGTAACCAAAAACTGCCAAAAAAACAAGTCCAATTTTTAACAGTTGAAACTAAAAGTAGATCCAAATACTCTATGTCATATATGGGATTCATCCCATAATATCAAAACCAACTAATCATACCAAGAAAACATAAAACTCAATGCCTCACTGTGGAGGCTTTCCCTTTCCAGTATTAAAATACAATATAAGGTTTACACACTGTTGAAGTGGTGTATATGGTGTAAGATGAATAGGATCAATAGGATCCCACCTGGGTGTTCAATATCATGTATTTATAAAATAATCCCAATATTCTAATTTTTTCAAAAACATTACATAACAATTGTTGTAAAAACTGGGTCCTGGTGATAGCACAGACACCCCGCCTTAACAAGGCCATTGGGTCCTGGCCTACCAGGTACCACCTGTTGCCCTGCAAACACGTGGGGGCCACCCCAGGGTCCACCCATGTTCCCAAACGGTTCATCTGACTAATGACTATTACCACATGCCAACACATGTCCTTTTTAGTGTGCTTTGTCCTCACTCACACATTCCCTAGGAAACTTCCCAGAAGGTCACCCATTCTGATCACACCTAGGTGTCCCATATCATGTATTTATATAACAATCCCAATATTCTAATTTTTTTTTAAAAAAATGACATAATAATTGTTGTAAAAACTGGGTCCTGGTGACAGCACAGACACCCCGCCATAACATGGTCGTCGGGTCTTGGCCTACCAGGTACCACCAATTGCCCAACAAACAAGTGGGGCCCACCCCAAGGTCCACCCACTTTCCCGAACGGGTCATCTGACTAATGACTGTTCCCAAAGGACAACACATGTCCTTTTCAGTGTGCTTTGTCCTCACTCACACACACCCTAGGAAGCGTCCCAGAAGGTCACCCATCCTGATCACACATAGGTGTCCCATATCATGTATTTATATAAAAATCCCAATATTATAATTTTTTTTTTAAAAAATGACATAATAATTGTTGTAAAAACTGGGTCCTAGTGACAGCACAGACACACCGCATTAACATGGCCGTCGGGTCCTAACCTACCAGGTACCGCCAATTGCCCAGCAAACACGTGGGGCCCACCCCAGGGTCCACCCACGTGCACGAATGGGACATCTGACTAATGATTGTTCCCACAGGACAACACATGTCCTTTCCAGTGTGCTTTGTCCTCACTCACACACACCCTAGAAAACTACCCAGAAGGTCACCCATCCTGATCACTACTCCAGGCCAAACACGCCTAGTTGTGGAGTTCTAACCAGGTAGGCTCCTGAAATGCAAGGTGCACCTTGGTGACATGAGTCATATCATTTAGTAATTTAACCCCATATCATTTGACGATGTTACAGTCACCCCCTTTAGAGCACAAAAGCATAATTGTGGTCCCTACATCTCAACCTAGGTAGTGCACCACACTTAAGGCTAGGTTCCTCCTCTGATACCAAATGTGACAACTAGTTCCTGGTGACAGCACAAACACCCCACCTTAACATGGCTGTCGGGTCCTGGCCTACCAGGTACCACCAGTTTCCCCGAAAACACGTGGGGCCCACCCCTGGGTCCACCCACGTGCCCGAACGGGTCATCTGACTAATGTCTATTCCCAACGGGCAACACATGTCCTTCTCAGTGTGCTTTGTCCTCACTGACACATACCCTGGGAAACTTCCCAGAAGGTCACTCATCCTGATCACTACTCCAGGTCAAGCACACATAATTGTGGATTTCTAACCAGATAGGCTCCCGAAAAGTAAGGTTCACCTTATTGACATGAGTCGTATCATTTAGTCATTTAACCCTGTATCATTTTAGGATGTTACAATTGTTAGGTAATTTTTATACAAAAAATGTAAAATATAATCCTTTTTTTTCCATTGTTCCTAAATAAATCTAGGTAAAATAATTTCAATGACTAAATCCAAAAATTTAATTTATTTATCAATGAATATATATCAAATGAAAATAATTGAAAAACTAAAGTACAATGGTAGGAACTCTTAGGATTAGAATTGGTCCATCTTTCTAGAAAAATAGTACCATTATCAAGACTAGTTCACAGTCGAGTCCCTAGGACATGAGGATTAGGGAACAGAAGAACACACATGATTGAACCCCTGATAGCATCAACATCAAGTCCATGTAACCTGTCAAAAATTCATAGGTTTAAGAGGAACACCCCAAAAAGTGAACCTGCAAATAATAAAAATACATAAGGCCCAATACCATAACTTTTACCATATTACTAAAGGTTTTCCATGTGAAGAATTTATTAAATCATTTAAAAAGGGATTATAAAATTTCATAATATTGTTCCAAAAAACCCTTTTCATCTAAAAAATTGACATAAAACCAATTTCATGAAATAATTTCACAACACTTTGAAAATATCCTTACTTTTACCAAACAAGGTAAAACCATCTTTTCTCAAAAAACAAGCAACACACGCATTAAAAAATAACTAAAAATTAATTTATGAAACCTTTTAAAAAGTTGAGATAATTTAAGTTTAATCCCACATTATATAGATATGGAACATCCTGCCTCAAACTATGGTTGTACACAACCCAAAAATGGGATCTGCATGCCAATACCTCAAAGAAAACAAATGAGTAATGAATCGAGGTCCCTAACATTGATCCTTAAATAAAATAATTAAACTATAAAAATAAAATGTCTATAAGAGAGGTTAAATGTAAATATACCTTGGAAATATCATGCAGCACACCATAACCAACACCAGAATCATACTCCGAAATATGATCACACAATAGGTCTAGAAGAGATAAAATAAGCATCATCACGTGATCCAAAATCATATAAATTCTTCAGAACAATGATTCAAAACCATGTAAAATAAAACCAATGAGATGAAAAAAAAATATTCTCATATAAAGAAAAGAAACCAACAAATATAGATATTTATACAGAATATTGAAACATTGAAAAAATACATTCTAATATTATTGGGAGAGATCTATGGGTTGAGGGATAGAGTTCCAGTTAAATGATAGAAGTTACTGGAGAAAGAAAGATAAAAAACTATTAGGAAGAAGGTGTTCACCTAGTGAATTAGGGATTTACGATGTGAATCTATCATATTCTATATACACCAAATAATTCATCTCTTATTTTTAATAAACCAATGGAAATGATGAAAATGAGAATTCCATCCACGACATGAATTGTTTTCTTACTTTAAACCTTAAATTCATTGCAACAACCCAAAAAAACTCATGTCATAAATCTGGTTCATAGTGTGAACTGGTTCTGTAGCAAGAACCTATCATCCCCCCTAAAGAAAACTTAGAAAACATCTTAGATTGTATCTAATTCACTTTATGTCCGAGAAATACACTCTTAAACATTAAAACAGACTGAAACTTTTAACATGGATGTTATAGTAGGTTGGTTTGACTTAATAGATTTGTAATTTTGGAGAATGAAAATAGTAGAAAATCATTCCCAACTTATTGATGTTTGTTAATAAAATACTGTAATGGATGAATGGGAAAGGATAGATAGAAATGATTTTGAAATATTGAGGATGTCATTAATATAGAAATTTTTAAAAAAAATTAATAAATAAAGACAAAAATATAATTAATTAAGGAACTGGAGGATATATATTGGAAACATAAAACATTTAAGAATTTGTTTATGATGTGGATGTTGTTCATCTTAAGGTTGTTTAAATGAAGACCAGAGGCATATCATGTTAATTATTTCATTATGATCCGAGTGAAGCTCATATTAGTAAAATTAATGTTCATGGATGTTTTGTGGTACTCTTAAAAATAACATTACTTTCAGAGAGTTCAGATGTGGTAGTGAATTCTATGATAACTCCATATGAAAGATAAATTTGGATTATGATTATTTTAGGAATATAATTCTCAATAAATATCATTATCAAAGAGAATTCTAGGAACTATATAGTAAAAATTTAAATACTGATGAATGCATATGTTACCTAAATATAAGAAAATATTTCAGAAGAAACCATCAAAAGAAAATTCACAAGAAATGTGCTAGGGTATGCTGATTGTACCAGGACTTATATGATGGATATTTGTAAAAAAAGGTTCTTTAAGAAGGTATATATGAATCATGATGAAATCTATGGAATTATATCAACTTCTGAAAGCTTATATTACATTGGTACAATGGAATGAGGTAAAACATTATTGTCAAGTGTTAGGCATTATTTTTAATCAAGGGTAGTTCACTTTTCACTATGTGAAAAATGGTTATTTGTGATGAGATTAAATCTCGTCACAAATAGTCCATTGTAGGGGATATTTGCGATGGGTTAACACACCCATCAGAAATAACCAATTATTTTCGACGGGAATAGGCGCCCCCTCACAAAAACTTATGCATGGATTGGCATGGTTTGCCTGCCAAACCACGCGAAAGGGTAATTGCAACGGGTTGGCACCGCCCGTCGCAAATGTCGAGAGGTGGTAAGACCTAGTTGCGATGGGGGGATCCCCGCTGCAACTAGTTCGACCCCTGGAGGGTAACTGCGACATGACCTGTCACAAATAGCCGGTGGCAGAAAAAACTTATTTGTGGTGGGATGTTGTCCCGTCGCAAAAAATTGTGCCAGTATGTCACTTTTTTCAATGGGATCGACCACAAAAAACTTTTTAACAACCGACCGTAATTATTGAGGCCGAAGGTATTTGTGACGGATCACGTCACAAAAGAACTATTAACAACGAGAATCTCGTCCCTAATAGTCTTTTCGCAACTATTCTAACCTATGTATACCCCTTCCATTTTTTTCTCCACCTAAATTTCTTGTTCCTATACTTCTGTGAATTCTAATTTAAGAGTGAAATTTTTGTGAGTTAGCTTTTTTTTCAAAGAAGTTGTGAAGCCGCCTTCAATTATAAGAGATCAAGTTTAAAGGTATTTATGTTTTATTTAATTTAGTATTTATTTCCTTTTAATATATTAATTTTTATAATTGTTATTAGTTGTAACAAAATTAGATTCAAATTGTTTTGTTATCAGTATTTATTTGTTATAGTAAAATTATATTATTAGTACCAATTCTTAGTTATTTTTAATAATTATTAATTATTAACGATAATTACTAATGTATATAAATAATTAGCTGTAATTAGTAATTTGTAGCGATATTTTGCAGTAATTATCACTAATTATTAATAATTAGAAATAAAGAGAAATAATTAGAAAAAAATAGTAATAAATATTACAAATTAGTAATAAATAGTAATAATTAGTAATAATTAGTAATAAATACTATTAAATTGAAATAAATACTAATAAATACTTATAAATTCTAATAAATAGACATAAATAGTAATAAATATTAATAAATACTAATAATTAGTAATAAATACTAATAGTTAGTAGTAAATACTAATAATTAGTAATGATTAAAAATTAATAGTAATAAATAATAATTAATAGTAATAAACACTAATAAATAGTAATAAATAGTAATAAATATTAATAAATACTATTAAATAGTAATAAATATAAATAAACAGTAACAAATACTAATAAATAGTAATAATTAGAAATAATTAGTAATAATTTCTAATAATTATTATTAAATACTAATAAATTGTAATAAATACTAATAAATAGTAATAAATACTTATAAATACTAATAAATAGTAATAAATAGAAATAAATATAAATAAATATAAATAAATGGAAATAAATAGTAATAAATATAAATAAATACTAATAAATAGTAATAAATACTAAGAATACTAATAAATAGTAATAAATAGAAATAAATACTAATAAATAATAATAAATACTAATACATACTAATACATAGTAATAAATAGTAATAAATAGAAATAAATAATAATTAAAAGAAATAATTTCAAATAAATAGTAATAAATACTAATAAATACTAATAAATAGTAATAAATACAAATAAATATTATTAAATACTAAGCCATACTAATAAATAGGAATAAATACTAATAAATAGTAATAAATACTATTAAAAAGTAATAAATAGTAATAAATATTAATAAATATTATTAAATAGAAATAAATAGTAAGAAATAGTAATAATTAGTAATAAATAGTAATAATTACTAATAATTATTAAGAAATACTAATAATTAGTAATAATTAGTAATAGTTAGTAATAATTAGTAATAAATAGTAATAAATAATAATATTTACTAATAAATATAAATAAATAGAAATAAATTTTAATAAAAAGTAATAATTAGTAATAATTAGTAATAAGTAGAAATAATTAGTAATAAATAGTAATAAATACATATAAACAGTAATAAATTGCATTAAATAGTAATAAATAGTAATAGATAGTAATAGATAGTAACAAATAGGATTAATTAAAAATAAATAGCAATAAATAGCATTAAATAGAAATAAATTATAATAAATAGCAATAAATATAAATAATTTGCAATAATTTGCAATAATTAAAAATAATTAGAAATAATTATCATTAATTAGAAATTATTTTCCATAAATAACAATAAATAACAATTATTAGCAATAATTACAAATAATTGACAATAATTAATAATAATTATGAGTAATTAAAAATAATTAGAAATAAAATCAATTGTAATAAATTGTAACAACATGGCATAATATTTTGTGGATTGACAACACTCCATTTACTCAATGACTCCTCTTATTTCAACTCTCACCGACTAAAAACAATATAAAAAGAATTCTTCTATGTATGTATATCCAATATCATATGCAAGAGATTGAATATGAATTATTAGGACCACAATTTTCATAATTTTTTCTTGTAGTGACAGTTGCAAGAAGAATATTCATCGACAAAAGGGGGCCCTTTTGTCTGACGGCTCATTTACTTGACCCTTTATCACACTAAAATCACAAAGAAGAATCTTTTTGGAGGTACAGTTATTCATTCTTGTATGCATGAGAATGAATTATTATACCTCAGAGAAGATTCTACATTGTGATTTTAGTGTGCGAATTTTTCAACTAAATGAGTCGTCAGACAAAAGAGTATCCGTCAGTCCACTGAAAATTGTGTCGCCCGTAATTAATAGTAATTATAAAAATGTAGTTATAATTATTTATATTTTTTTGGATAGTTTTTTAATAATTTTGAATTATTAAAAAACAATAATGATTTTATCTTTTGTAGAAAAATATGGAAAAAGGAAGTCAACAACAGTCATTATTAGATGATCACGCTTAGATAAATTAGTGAAAAAATCAAAATGGTTCTAGATTAAATATTTTATATATTGATGGTGTTGAAACGTTCTTATCATTTTCATCATCAAAACCAAAAAAAAATCAGAAGTCACAATAAATTGTCCTTTTAAAAAATGTGCTTTGAGAATGTTTCAAACATTTGACACGGTTGCGGGACGTCTCTTGTGGTTTTATTTTCAACCAGATTATGTTTTTTGGTATCATTACGGTGAACGCATTTCTGGAGAAGATAGTAATAACAAGATTTTAGATCCGTCATGGTTTCAAAATTTAGTACATGATGTTGGTGGACTATCTTTTCAACAAACCGAAACTCTGAATTCTATAGATTTAACTCTTGAGATGGAACCATCAGAATTTTATAAGATTTTGAGATCTGCTGGGGATGCATTATATCCTGGTTGGAGGATAAGAAAATTAGATGCAATTGAAAAATTTATGTCTATTAATTCAGATAATTCAATGTCAAAAAACGGTATTGATCAGATATTTTTTTCGGTTAAAGCATTGTTACCTGAAGAAAATGTGTTGCGTGAAAACCACTATGAGAGCAACAGGCTGATTCGTAATCTAGGCCTTAGTTATCGGAAGATTCATGCATGTGTAAAGTATTGAATCTTATATTATGGTGACAATGAGTCATTGGATATTTGTCCCACATGTGGAAGATCGAGGTATAAAGAAGCTCAACCATGGAATTCTAGATTGATTCCTATAAAATAGTTGAGATATTTCCCCCTTAAACCCAGGTTACAAAATTTTATTATGTCTTAGAACATAGCATCAATGATTTCATGGCATAAAACCATGATTTCATACGATTATAGCTTGATTCATCCATCTGATAGTAATTCATGGTAATTTTTTGACTGACTACATCGGTATTTTGATTTTGAAGGTTGAATCATGCAATTGGGTCTTTCTACTGATGGTTTATATCTGTTTGGTTCTTATGGTAGTCGGTCTTCTGTTGTCTTGTCATTATAACTCTGTACAATTTACTATCGTGGATGTTAATGAAGTATCCCTATATCATTTTGAATTTATTAATCTAAGGAAATCCAATAAAGAATATGGATGTTTATTTGAAACAATCGTTTGATGAGTTAAATACATTGTAGAGTAATGGTGGTAGTACATTTTATGTTGCTGCGAAACAAAATTTCATATTAAGAGCTAAATTGATGTGAGAGATTAGTGACTTCCTGAAATATGTCATGTTATCTGGATGGAGTACACATGGTCTGAAATCATGTCCTTACTGTATGAAAGACTTCAAATCCTTTATGCTCATCAATGGTAAAATAACCTTTAAATTTTGTCTATCATCACAGATTTCTTCAACTGATCATCCATTTCGGAGGAAAACAACTCATTTCTGAAAAGGCACAATTGAAAGAGATGATCCTCCAAAAATGATCTTAGGCGCATAGTTAGAATAAGTTTTATTTTTAATTACCTCCCTTCATATTTGGGCCAACAGTAAACCAATTAAAAATTCATGGCATTGGGAAAAGACATAATTGGATAAAACAGAGCATTTTTGGGGAACTTCCATATTGGTCTGATTTTTTGGTCCACCACATTTTGGATTTCATGCATATTTAGAAGAACCAGTTTTATAATTTATTTCATACATTTTTGGATACACCAGGTAAGACAAAAGATAATATAAAGACACAATTATATCTTTCCCAAATTTGCAGTCGGCCGGAAATTAAACTTTTTCAAAATGTCAGATCATAGTGGTCAATGAATCCAAAATAAGCTTATACACTATCCAAAGAAATTTTCTTATGAGTTTTTCAATATATTGAAGATTTGATACTCTAGATGGATATTCTTCCAATTTGGGTAGATGTGTTAAGAATTCTCATATTACCGGATTAAAAAGTCATGATTGTCATGTTATAATGGAAAGGCTTATGCCAATTGGATTCAGAGGTTTATTGAATTCTATGATTTGATATTTTATAACAGACATATCATATATTTTTCGAGATATTTTTGCGGCAACAACATACTATGATACAATAAGTTGACTAAAATAAGATGTTGTCGTCAATATATGTAAACTAGAAGAAATCATCCCGCCGGATTTCGATGACTCGATAGAATATCTAATAATAAATTTTCCACTGGATGAAAAGTGTGGAGGTCCGATACTGTTTTGATGGTTGTATCTATATGAGATATACATGCAGAAATTAATGAAAAAAGTAAATAACAAGGCATTAGTTGAAGGCTCAATTGTTGAAGCTTATTTCCAAGTGGAAATTTGATTTTATACTCTCATTATAAAGAATCTGAGTATCCCTCAAAACAAAACCACATGGGATGGAATGATGGGAATGCTAATGATGAAATGGATAATCAATTATTAATTTTTAATCAGACAGAGATGAGCTTTGGTGGAGTTCATGAACGCTGGTTGTGAGATGATGAACATCAGAGAGCTCATACATGTATTCTGCTCAACTATGAAAAAAAATCACCATTTGTACTCTGAGTGGTTCTATAAATAAATCTATAATTTTTGTTATAGTATGTAAACATATTTTATTAGGAGGTTATAATATAATAATATCAAGAAACAGCTTCCACAAATTACAACAGCAGCTATTGAAGAACGCTGACAGAAAAAAAATTTCTCAATGGTTTCAAATATGAGTAACATAAATTATTGATGGTTTAACATATAAATTCAATTTATTAATAATTATATTGATAATTGTTTTAAAAACATTCAGGTGACTGAACATACTGATAAAATTGATTAGAAACTATGTATATTGAATAACCTACCATCCAAAATGGTTAAATCTTACAATGCATATGGGTTGAATGGTTTACGATTTCATACACGTGCATATGGGGAATAAAAAAACAATGAACAATGGAGTTTTTTTAGACGAGTGCATCATAGTGGAACTGAAGTTTAATTTTATGGCATGTTGGATGAAATTATTGAACATTGTTATCTAGGGAAAATTTGCATAACAATGTTTAAATGTTGGTGGTTATATACTAAGAGAGGCTTGCATGTTCATCTAATTCATAAAATCATTAATATAATATATAAAATTATTATTGTTGTAAATGAATAATTTTTACTAAATTAAAAATCACATCAAATATATTATGCAAAGTACTTCGCTACTTCAAGAGACTTGAGTGTTTGGTGGAGCATATTAAAAATGAAATCTCAGGAAAAATTAGTTCACTCAAACTGAATGTGGTTCCTAGGAAGTACAAGGAATTGAAAGATTTCAAGAGACTACTCAGAATCCATCCATTACACAAAGAGACATAAATATTTATGATGACACCCCACAATTAAGGGTCGATGGTGATGATAATGTTAATGATGTTACCAAGTAATATGAAATGGAAAGAGATTATAAAACTGAAACTAATATGGATATTGATGTTGCTGATGATGAATATGAGTACCTTAAGATCATAAGATATGATGATGATGATGAAGGTGAACATTGAAACAGTTAAATGATTGTTATAATAATAACTAATTTATATGTGTGTGTGTGATAGTTATTTTCCACAATCTTCTAACAAAGATAATTTTGTGTTTCAGATAGACCCTGATCTACTTCATGGGTTGGAGGAGGCTGAGGTACCTTTAGATGAGGAGGATTTTGGATCATCTGACCATCTGGCTACTGGCGGTTTCGGGGGTTACGCAAAGGGGGTGCGGTCTTGCACAACTTATGATTCATGACCCTATCCTCGAGCGACGTCCACATCTTGGTTTTGATCCACGCATGCGGGGGTATGATAACATATGTATTTTAATTAGCTTTCATTAATTTATTTATATATTAATTGTTTGATTATTTGTTTTTTATAGTTTTTTGCATGTAGCTATTGGATATGGGAGCAATATCTTGTGTACTTATCTTTCTCATCCATTGATCACATGAGAATAGATTCCAATTGATGTGCAGCTTGGAATTTTCAATCATTTTCTAGTATGTAAATAAATAATATTTATTTAGAAATTTATTTCATTAATAAATTGATATTATAAATTATTTTTAGGGTTTATGTAATCCCAAAAATGATAGCATGCATGTCGTTATCCATGAGGCATGAAAGGTGTCTATGTGTGAGCATTTCCGTCAGTTTTTTCACAATTTGAGAAGGACAACCATTAAGAATAAAGGAGAAATAGTATTTTATTAGTCATGTAGAACCCACCCACCAGAGTACATTTCATCTCATGTTTGGTATTGATTATTTTCACACTGGTTGTGTGGTGGATTTAAGAGGATATCTTCATTGGGCCGGCAGAACTGGGGGAGACAGGAGGTGACACATCGAGCTGCTGGTGGTACATTCAATATACATAAAGAGCATATGGTAATCATTTTTTAAATATATGATATAACATTTCATATAAATAGTTTATTTTATATTTATATGGGTAGTTGATTATCTTGATATTACATAGTACGACGTTTATCAGAGGTTGTATAGTGATCCAGCAACTGGAGAGATTAGAGATGATCCCCAATTTCATATTGTGGTCAGTACTATTTTTTTTAGTTCGAAAATTAACTGCATGTAATATTTTTACTCAAATTGAAACTAAAGGAGTCATATGTGGCTATGATCTCTTAGACACGGGCTGAGATTCAGGCCAGAATGGCTGATCATACTAGTGCCCACCATTTTGATGAGGCAACATTGATGTATGCGACCCAGTATGCCTTTGAGATGGCCCATGTAGTTGGTATCGACCCTTATTTGACTCCTTGGACTTATAATGATACTGCTGAGATGTTGGCGTCTAGATTGATAGGCACTCATAGTGAGTAATCCTCATCTGGATCACAGTGTTATGAGCAGTTTTGAGCTCAAACTGAGCTTATAGAGAGTTTGTAGAAGCATCAGGAAGAGATATGTCAGCAGTAGAAGTAGTAAAATCAGCAACACGAGGAGGACATATGTCAATGATAGGAGTAGTAGCAGCAGCACGAGGATGACATGTGTCGTTGGTAGGATCAGCAGCAGTAGCAACATGAGGAGGATATGAATCGAAGGCAGCAACAGCAACTTGATCAGATGGAGTACATGTGTCGTCTGACTTGTAGTTTAGGGATGAAGTTTCCTCCTCCATCTCCTCCTGCTCCTCCAACACCTCTAAAATACTATCCCCTCTAGTGATTTTTTTGTCTGTTAAATACAGTTGAATTGAATATTTGTTGTAATATGAACTATTTACAGTTTTTTTCTTTTTTGTTGGTGAGAATATTGAAATTTTTTTTAAAATAATTCAATATTTTATTATTTATTATTAATATTATATTTTTTAATGATTGTTTATTTTACAAATAATAATAATATTGTTATTATTTTATTATTTTCTAATATTTCTTTCTGAATATTGAAAATTTTAATATTTTATATATTGATTATTATTTTAATAATATTAATATAATTTTTTTCATTATTAATAATTTTATTATTTTGTTATTTTATTAAGTATCTGAAAATATTGTGAATTTCATTTTTTTTATTATTTAAAAAATATTAATATTAATATTTTTTATTTTATTAAGTATTTGTGATGGGGCCTTTTGTAATGAGGGACCATCTCAAATAGATTATATATATATATTTTTAAAAGTTTTTGTGACGGGATGATTTACAGTCGTAATAAGTTTGGTGCGATGATCTCATCACAACAGGTTTATAACATATATGTTATTTGTGATTGGTGGGTGTCTCATCGCAAAAGGTTTTTGTGATGGGCCTATCGTTAATGGTTCTTGTTTATATAATGTAATTAATCGGACATCTATTGGCAACGTGCCCACTTCCCGTCGAAAAAATACTATATCCGACACCATTTTATACAACGGGCTATCTATGATGGGACCCAATCAGAAAAGGGTTTTTACGACTGGGTCCCGTTGAAAATAGCCCATCGCAAAACGCTGAAATTCCAGTAGGATATGTGCATCATTTCTTTCAATGGTAATGAATATTCCCATTGAAAATTAAATATTTTTAAGTCTCAAAAATGTAAATATAGAGAATGGTGAAGCCCTATAGATCCTTAGAAATGCATTTGGAATTATCTAGATGAAAAATAGATGATTTCTATAATATAATGAAGTTAGATATATCAAATGGTAGTAAAAGAACCAAATTTCTATAGTCAAATATGAGAAGGTAGGTTTTAGAAGTCAATTTTCTAACAGAGTACTGATAGAAAATCAAGGATTCATAGTGGTTATAAGATGATTTAAATAAAGATTTATTTACATGATCAAGAATTATGAAATAATTTAAATGGATCAATGTTCAGCTTCTGATGACCTTTATGTATGGAATTATATGTATAATCACCTCAGTGAAAATAAAATAAAAGTGCTTACTGTTAAAGGCATATTAAATCTTAATCACACAAAAATATAAGAGTGTAAAATTTGTGTTATGGGGAAACATATAAGGGTTTTATGAAACTTATATGGATATAATCATAGAGCGTAGATGTTATAGATTGTGCAATCAAATATTTGCGGATCTACCCCTCTATATTCACTTGGAGGCTCAATCTAGTTTGTACATTTTATCGATGATTGTACAATAAATGTATCATATATGATTATAAAAAGTCTAATTTATTTTAATATTTCATTTGATAGACGTCCTTGGGGGAAAATAGAGTGCATCAAAATGTTGAAATTCCTATATTCATATATAAATGGTGAGTTTATCATATAAAAATTCTATATCGTCTCAAATAAGAAGGGGATAAAGAATAAGAATATAGTTCTTAGGAATCAATAATAGAATGGAATTTTTGAATGATGGAATCAGATATTGATAGCAAATTCATAGAGTAAATGGAATAAATTTGGAATGCATAATAGAATGTGGGAAGAATACCCCAACACAAGATCATGTTGAGTAAACAAAAGTCATACATCAGTAGTTGGGTACAATATTTTGGTGCAGTTATGCTTTGGTAAATGATTATAAATTTGTCACCATAGTGTCTTTGAATACTTATAATACTTTCTAATTGATTCAATGAATTGTGAAAAGCATTAGTATAAGTCTAATGTTTGTTTTTAGTTGGTTATGATGATGAATAAATTAGCCACTGCCTGTGGGATGAAGATAATATAAAATTAATCGAGATCTAAGATTTTCAATTCAATGAAGGGGTTTTATTGAATGACTAAAACATGATAATAAATAAATTTTTTTAAAAAAAATAAATCAATTATTAATGTCGAATTTGATATATGTAAGGGAAATAGAAGGGATGATATTATGTATGACATAGATGAATGAACTATAATTTCCGAGGTAATACTAAATAAAGTTGTGCAAGAAAGATTAAGAGTAGCAGAATATTAATAAGCAGATCCAAATGTTATGTCCCTAGAAGTTAGATGTCATGATTTTTAGGCACTAGGTGGATAATCTAAATTGATATGTATAGTGAAACCAACTATTTTGAAGAGATAAAATTGAGATAGAAATGAAATTTATAGATTTTAGGATGAGATAAAATTTCTTATTCTATTATATAGGGGAGATATAGAGAGGCTGAAAGAGCTATCCACACAAAGTGTTACTAAATAGTGGAAGTCATTGATAAATGAAGAGATTACATTACAAATTTGTAATGGAACTTTGGAATTCACTTAATTTTTAGATGAAAATTAAACATTAAAAATATTCAATTTTTTCAAATAAGATATGAATCTTATGGAAAGAACAGGAAAATAGTTTTTTTTAAAAGAAATATAATTAGAAGGATGGTGTTGATTATCAAAAATATGATCACTAGTAGTTAAATAAATAACTATCAACATAATTTTTAGCATGGTTATATTTAAATATATGAATCTCAAATAGATGGATATAAATATGGGATTTCTTAATGGTGATTTGGTGGAATAAATTCACATGAAATAACCATTAGTTTACAAATAATATGAAAACTATAATTTTTTATATTAATTACCTAAGGTTCATTATGAGATGTAGTAATATCGATGGAAATGGATTGAACAATTCATTTAATTTTTTGGGGATGAGGGTTTATAAGGTCGAATTAGGATCATTATTGTTTCTAGAATGAATAAGATGATGGAACATTCATCATATTTATATTATATATGGATTACATGTTGTTAGATAGACCAAATGATGAAATAATCCAAAACATGAGTCATGAATTTTCTTAAATATTCAAAATGAAGGATATATGACAAGAGAAAAATATTTTTGGGATGGAGATGGAGATAGATATGAGAGCTCGGAATTTGGTGCTCTCTCAGAATGATTATATCTAGAAGATCATAAATACATTAGGATTTTTGTGGATGCAAGTTAACCTAAAATCTATTAATTGGACCATTAAAATTGACAAAGAATTAATTTCCAAAAATGGATGGAGAAATTAAATACATGGAAAAAGTCCCAAATGTGTTGGTAGTGAAAATTTTATGCTATTAAATGACTTAAACATGATCATATATTGATTTTTCAATGGGAGTTGTAACTCGATACATTTAAAATCTATGAAATTTAAACTGATGGGCTTCATGTGGATCATTTGTAATTTTAATGGAATGGAATATAAAACCTTTTGTTTTTGGAAGGATTGGCCCTTATGTGGATATGTTTATGATGAATTTGTTGGATACTAATACACCCATAAGAGAACAATGATACTTGTATTTACTTATAAAGGTACATCTATAGGTTGTATTTAAATTTTAAAATATATTTTCACTCTGAGTTAAATGGATTTATAATATCAATCTACTATAAAATTTGATTTGTGAATTATTTGTTGAATGCATTCGTTAACAGAACATAGGATTAGTTTAGAAGAAGAAGTTTTGTTATGATATCTATTGTGAAGTACACTTATCTAATAATCCATTGTTCTATTGAAGAATAAAAACAATTATCCTAAAAAATAATTTTATAAAAATATATAAAATAGGATAAGGAGATGGACCTACAAATGAAAGTGGGATGAAAAAATCCAACAAACATGCATACCCAGAAAAACTATCATGATAACCTATGGTAGCATCAAGCCTAGTGGGAATTGAGTAAATTGAATGACATGTAATGACACAAAATATGATTGAATTAATGATTTTTATATGTATGGATATTTCTATAGGTTTACTCTAATAAATATTCATGATTTATATTATTGGGAGGTGAATTCAATTTTAGTTCACCAAAATTTCAGTCCAACAGAACATTATTTACTTGAAAATGGTCAATGATTGGTACTAGAATAAACATGGAAGAAGTTGTAGAAAACCTTTTTTATAGGAATATAATCACTATAATTTTTAATATTATTATGATTTTATGGGGGAAAAATAGATGTATAAAAGATCTGTAATGATAAAGGGTCACCAGGTTAGTAACAAAGTTTAGGCATTCATGTTTAGAGTCATCTGATTTCTGGGTAACATAGATTACAAATTGACTGGATGGTTCTTTTTATTGAAGCTTTGGTACTTGATTACCTAGAATGGGATTTAATCTGGATTCATGATGATAAAGAAGATACCAAAGAGGATTGTAAGTTTTGTATGGAATACTTTTACTTAATAATCATTTGTTGTAATCTCTTGTATCTTAAAGTTTAAATAGTTGTAGTGTTTCTCCCATCCATGTAGGACTTATTGTTTTCAAAAGTTAATTTATTTTTTTATTTCCTACTTTAAATTTATATTTAATTAAATATAATTTAACTATCTTATAGGATTAATGGAATACTTTTTTTGGTGAGTGGGCTGAATAGTTTTCATAATTTTAGTACACTTATATGAGGTATGGAAAGTTAGTGAGGTTTAGTTTTTTTCTACACTAATATATGAGTAAAATTATAGTGTATCATTTTTCAATATTTTAGTGGTTTTATCTGAAGAAACGTCATTCGGTAAGGTTTCCTCTCCAATAATAAATTCACATAACTATTATATTTATATATCATTGATAGTATTATTTAAAATATAGTAACTTCATTTTTCTATTATAACCAAAATACTCTGGAAACATTAATCTTATTTAATCCATTAAATTTTCCTTTACTAACATAACATTTAAATCAACCATTTTATACTTATTATCTGTGATCTGTGTTTCTTCATCAGGTATCATAGGCATATTATCATTTACACCAGTATGTACAGTATGACCAGAATTCCATTTTCTGTATATTATAATTATTAAATATTATGATATATTATATTTATAGAAAGATAAACTAAAGGAAACAACCTAATTTAAAAAACTCCATTCATTATAAAAATTTAACTAATCTAATGTTGAAAATCATTAACAGATTACAACATTAATATATTCAAAAGTCGTCTTTTTGGAAAATTAAAAATCAAAAGATATGATATTTCCATATCACCCTAAATGATATGCCTACATCACTGAAAAAAGGTTCTTATTGATTGAAAT
Source organism: Viscum album (assembly GCA_963277665.1). Classification (NCBI taxonomy): domain Eukaryota; kingdom Viridiplantae; phylum Streptophyta; class Magnoliopsida; order Santalales; family Viscaceae; genus Viscum; species Viscum album. The sequence goes on along the minus strand of OY728140.1, from coordinate 1,718,494,158 downwards.
GTGAGGAATATCTGTATAACATAAAATATAAAAATATTATTTTTCTTATATATCCAAGATTCATGGAAAGAACATTATAGGTGAAAAGTGAGAAAAAGGATGAGTTATGATGAGATCCATGTATTTAAGTCATGTCATGGTAATATATTCCCTTTTTCACCCATATTTTTTTATGATAAATATCAATATTTACACTAATTAATAAGATTATAATGCACTGTAATTATTTTTCATGAAGACACGTATGCATATTTGGAAGATATGGGCATGATAATTTCTAGGATTTAAAGGATAATATTAGGAACAATGTGAAGATATAAGCCCCAATTTAGAAAAGGAAAGGTATACTTATATTATATATATTAGTAATATGAATTTTTAATACTTTTCCATAGAAATAAAATAAATACTAGATATGTTCTGAATAGGTTTTGGTAGTTACTAGTCTAAACCATGAAATTATGAAACACGAAATGTTAGAAGGAATGAATTATTTATCACACTGTGAGACAATTGGTCATGAATGTCATTGTATATTAATAAAATATCAAATAGGAAAAAATGTCTAATATATATAATAAACTCTAGGTTGAGGTGTAAGATATATGGACGATTCCAAAATGCGGATATCTCTATTGAATAAATATAATAACTTATATATATTAATAAGATATTTAAAAGGATATTTGATATCCAATGGAATAATAAAATGTGGATAAGGGAAGAACATTCAAAAGATACATTGTATATATAGTTGATACAAAATATTTTCAATTAATACATATGATATATCACTTTGACTGAAAAATATATATGTATTATTTTTAATCAAACTCTATTGTAATGTGTAATATAATTTTTAGAATGAAATTATAAATATATTATATAATCTTATATGTAACATATTTTAAACAAAAATCTCATGATATATAATATATCTCATAACTTTTTTTTATGATTCAAAAAACTTTTTATTTATGTAAATATCGTATACATAATACATTTCCTTTAGAAGGTAATATATTTTAAATTACCACAAAATTCAAATTTCTAGGGTTTTAATATTACAATGATTCATGATGTTTTAAGCATATTAAAATTAAATCAATTATAATATATAATATCCATCAATATTCATATATAAGGTTTTTGACATCGATAGATTGTCAAAAACTTATTAGAAAATTTCTTGAATAAGTAAGATATTAAACATTACAATTTTTATTATCATATGAATAACTAGATAATAAATAAGGAAATAAAAATCCTTTTATTAGATTAAAATTCATGTATAAAAAACTATAATTAAAAAAATTCTACAATTTATTGAATAACATTTAAAAATTAAAAACTCATAACAATGTTAATAAAATAATTTCCAAAATAATTTGAATAAATAAAAATTTAGTAGTTTAGAATGTGATATTTAACATTTAAATAAAAAAAACTCAGGCCATAAATTCATTAAAAATTATTAATCATATGTAAAATAGATATATTCAGAATTATTAACAATATATTATTTCTTATTTTTGGGGATATTATAATGACTAGCAAAAAAATATACTTGATAAGATATATAAAAACTACCTATACAAGTAATATTTCCCTTTTAAATATCCTCACTTCCCATCCTCACATTTTATCCTCAAAGATTATTTTCATATTTCCCCTTGTAATCCTACATTTTTATATACATTTTCAATGGATTCATAGTCATGGGGGATCAGGATGAAGTATATTTCTGTTTTCTCATTCCTATGTTTACTTGTTACTAATACCCCATTATAATAGTTCAAATATTATGGAATATATTTTTTCCTTAGTTGGTAATTTTATGAAATAATATTCATTCCATTTTATGTTATACAATATTTTTATCCTTAATTATATTTTTATTTATAAAAAATATTTACTTAATTAAAAGATACACTATAGAAAATTATGTTTATAACAATAGTTCTCAAGAACTATTGGTATATCCCTATTTTTATAATCTTATACCAACAGTTCCTTCAATCTATTTGTGTAGATGGATTACACCAATATTTCAATGAATAATTGGTATATTACACCTCCACTAGGAAACTTTTCTCACCTAACCTACACCCCCCATAAATAACATAAAAAATAATATTCTACAAAACAATATATTTACAACCAATCACAATACACATTAAAAATAGGGAATACTATATAATTTATTTCAATTAATTAATAACAAAAAAAATTACTAATTAGACATATAGAAATCAAAAGTTTCAATCATAAAATGACATCCAAAAGGTTGGAAATATTAAAAATATGATGTCAAAAATAGATTAGATCAATATATCATTCCAAACAATCCTCTTCATTGTTACCATAGTCATTGTGGACAACACTGTCATCATTCTCGTCTAAAAAATCTCAAAAGAATAATCCTACTGAAAAACTACAATATTTTTAGAATTAAAAAGATCATAAACATGAAATCCACCTAGATCATCACTACCCACACCTGAAGAATAATAAAATAGTCCCATGATTGAGAATCATGTGTCAAAAACCAATATAGAAATTGGAGGGAGTGATGGACATGTATCCATCACTAGATTCATGAACTACTCATGGAATTTTTCTGAAATTAATATTTATTTTTAACTTTTTTTTACTTATACTAGTTTCAATAGAGGATATTTCAACTCATACTCAGTACTGAAAAAATTATTTTTCATTTATTGAAGAGGTATAATACCTATATTTCATGATAGAATTCATAGGTCGATAATGGGCCCTCCATAGGTGAACCTTACCTGATACATATCTTAAATGATCATTATTACCAGATTTATCATCATTTTTTCTTACTAAACATCTAAAACATGATTTTGATATTATAAAATATATAAATACATAAGAAACATATTTAATAAATTTAGACATATAATATATCCTATAATATTTTCATATATAATAAAATTAATTAAACTCCCATATTTATTCTTGTTTCCTGAGAAAAATAGGTTTCTCACAAGTTATATTCCATTCAATTGTAAACATCACTCATGGAAAATGTTAATGAAGGTAAGAAAATAATATTAAAAAATTAATTTAATAGTCAAAAATTATATAGAAAACTTTTAATATATAAGATTTTTCATATTTTATAAATCAAAAACAATTTAAAAATTCATAGTTATACTCAAAACATACTGGGATTCTCTCATTCCTGACATGGACGTTCATCCTAATGTTTGAATATTCTTTACAATTAACATTTTTTTGTTTTTTATGATGAATCAAATAAAAAGACAACATTATTATATGAGTCAATGTATTACTTCAAATCATAATCACTTTCAATAAAAATAATCAAATGACCATAATACACTAGAAATAGTAAATAATCTCCTTGTATTATGGGAATGGATAGTCATTGAAGGCTGATATATCCATAAAATCAAGAAAATATTACCAGTAATATTTTACAAAAATTGGTTATAACATTAGTTAATTTTTAACCAATGTAGAAAATAATTACATTTTATCATTTACGTTAGTTATTATATATCCGAAAAGAAGGAAATATTTATTATATTGGTTAAAAAATAAACTAACATAAAATAAAATGTTATAATATTAGGTAATAAAAAATTATTTTTTTAAAACATCATATTATGTTTTATAAATTCAATGAACCATCGCCATACATTCAATTTTCTTCCCCAAAACACATTTTCTGGATCATTCCTCCAATTCTTACTCATTATCCCAACTCTCATCATGCGCACTACCATCATCATCATCCCTTCCATATTCTTCTCATTCTTTATCGACCTGGATCACTACTTATCTTTGATATCTATTAATATATTGTGATTATTGTCATAATATTATATGCATCTAATAAATGTTTATTTTGATGATTTTTTTAGGTATTTTTGTATTCATGAATGATCTATACCATTAAATATATTTTATTTATCTTCATTGTTATTATTTTTAGTTCCAATTATTAAAAAATTTAATGTATTTTTAAATTATGGAATTCATTTTTATAGATTGTTGTCTAATTAATAGAATATTTGATGACTTGGTCTTATAAATAATGTTATTTTACTAATTAACGTGTGTATTAGGTATGTTGTTTCCTTATATTGTGGATGAATGTTTTGATGGTATAGTGGATTGTTGGACTCACCTGTTTTGAAAATCCCAAATCTTGATTCTTCATTATGATAATCATGTTTCATTAATATTTACAGTTTCTATCAATTGATAAATATGTATCTTTAATCCCACTGACCTCTTTAATATGCTTAGAGTGACACATTTATCTATGTAAAAGGACACCAATAAAAGGTCACCGATGAATGTCACTAATAGAAGTTCACCGATAAAGGGAACTGTTGAAGGCCACTGATGAAGGCTACCGATAAAGGCTACTGATGCATTATATTGTTGATGCCTACTATTCTAGCCTACTATTGATAAATCTACTGCTACCAGTCTACCGATGCTCACTCTTATACACCCAATGTTTTTCAATTCTTATGATTATTCTAATGATAAAATTTGGTAAATTTAATGATTATGAAATTATATGATTCTGATAGTAGACATATCAAGAGACAGTATCTGGGGACCGTATGAGTTATGAGGATGATCGCACGTGGTTTACATATTTCTATTGTCGGACATCAAATATAAAATAGAAGACCGATGAAAAAAAGGGGGAGGTGAAGAGAGAGGAATCCATGAGATAAATATTAAACTCTAGATCAAACAGAACAAGGATGAACAATCGAGCAATTTTATTGTGAACCCAAGATCATCATGAAGATCATTTTGGAAAAATTCATTTATTCCTTCTTGCTTCATAAAATCTCTATCAAACCAATATGAAGAACACCTCAGTACTTGAAATCTAGAACCTGGAGTTTCAACACTCTGTTTTGAAGAAAAATTCCATAGAAAGACTCGAAGAACAATTTCATCACTCTAAGAAGTAAAGAGCTGAATTGAAAACACATACGACTTTCGAAACCCATTCTTATAATATTAGATCTATTGTGATATTTTATTTTAAATTTCTAAGAAGTGTGTCATTCTTTGCTACATACATTGTCTCGTGTTCTTGAACTGATGGATAATAAAAATCTTTACATCAAAATTCAGTTACACCGTGTATCCCACGTGTAACTGTCGAATAGAATGTGTGTGGTATGGATTGGTAGTTTTTCCCATGAAGAAATGTTGAAGAGGGTGTGATCCCTGGACAATTACTGAAAACTATTACAAATCCTGATACATGTTGTGTATTAAATTGTATTAAATATAAGCTTCTAAGTGGCAGGTGATCACCAAGTGGAGAGGATTAAGTCTCAACTTGAGACTGATCTTCTTGTTTTACTCTTCTATGTTCTATGTTTTTGTATTACTCTATTTTTCTATTTTTTTTCTAGTTATAATTTCAAAATAGATAACTATTCTACATTCACTCTAATAGTCTATTCTAGTTACTGTGTATATGTTTTTAATTAAGTTAACCTATTTCAAAATTTGAATAAGTCATAAAAATTGATTTAATTGAGGATTTATAAACCATTGAGAAACCTGTTGACCAACTAAACATTTATATCTCTACTATTTTAATTATTTTATCTATTTTAAAATTGGGGGATCTTTATATTAATTTTTAAGAGAAATTTTAGGTAGTTACTCAATTCACCCTTTATTGAGTTTCCACTCCAGCCAATATTTGGTATGAGAGGGATTAAATTTTTATTCATACAATTTGAACTATTGTAATTGTTCTTAAATTGTTTTCAAATGTGATTTTAGTTGTATCTTGGAGATCTTAATATTTCTGTCATATCTATATATTCAGTTCGTTAAATTCTAATTAACAATAGATAACAGATTTGTGGGTGTTGCTACTAACATGCCAACTTTCTTTAATAGTAATAATTATTCTCAATGTAAATTAAAAATGACAATGTATCTAGAGATCATGTGTCATAAAATCTGGAACACAATTGAAGAACAACATGCATTTCCTGTTACTTCTAGGGAAACATGGTTTATGTTGACTAAAGATACGTATAATAAGAAATATAAATCAATGACTGCATTGTACTATTCTCTAGGTGAGGAATAATTCAATATAATATCTTCCTATAAAACAACATATGAAATTTGGGATACTTTGGTTGTTTCTCATGAGGTAACAACCAATTTTATAGAAATGAGATTAAATTCTTATACTATTAAATACGATAATTTTAAAATGAAGACTGATGAACTTATATTCGAAATATATCTCAGGTTCAATGAAATAGTAAATACCATGCGTCTTTTTGGGAAACTAGTAGACAATAAGGATCGGATTATGAGGTTTCTTCGATGCCTACCTAACAGATGGAGAAGATCTTTTGTTTCTATCTGATAATCCTATGACATAGGCAAGCAGCCAGTGAATTAACTAATTGGAAAACATATGATGTACGAAGAAGAGATTAAGTTAAATCAAGAGGAATATGAAGAATCATGAAAGATATATTTAGAATTCAAGACTACTACCATAAAGAGAAAAGATAAGGAAAAAGTTCAAGCTCCAGTAGATACTTCCACCTGTGAAGATTCAGGTTCTGACTGTGATGATGAGATGGCTCATCTTTCTAGGAGATTCAAAAAGTTCTACCATAAGAATATGATCTTTATAAAATGAATCTATAAATTAAGGTATGATTGTAATGGACAATAGAAAAAGGAAAAAATGGAATAACAACACAAATGAGATAGTCTGCTATGTTTGTAAATGAAAAGGCTAGGTGAAGGCTGATTTCCCCAATTTGAAATTTATGATAAAATATGAAGGCAAGGGAGAGGGATATAAAACCACAATGAATTATACTTGGAGTTCTTCAGAAGATATCTCAGGTGGATCTGAAACTTCTAATATTGAAAAGAACATACATGAAAACATGTGTTTCATGACATAAACATATGAAGTAACACCCAATTGTCTTATACATAATTCTTTCAATTCTGATAATGAAATTGAATCAAATAATGATTAGAATATGTCTACAGATGAATTATTTGAATATTTTTTAATGCATGAGGATACCTTTAATGAAATCATGGATAAATATAAATTATTTAAAATATAACATGCTTTAAATGATAATTACAAATCTGATGTAGGTATTGAGGGAGAAAAACGTTCTCAGCTACTGAAAGAAAATAAAGAAAATAAATTATCGAATGAGAAATTAAAATGGGATATTGATATGTTTACTTCTGGTATAGATACTTTAACTTAGTTTCTAGGGAAAAAATTTCTAAAAAAATACACAAATGGTCTAGTATATCAACCAAGGAATAGAAAGATTATTAAAATTAGATTTATTCCAAATTCTAGATAGATCACTACTAGTTAATGATTTGGAACATCTTTTAAAAAAATTCCTTAAAGGACCTAACAAAGAGTTCATGTCTCAAAACAAATCTATTGATTATAGGAATCCTGGGAAAAAAGTATGGGTTCCCAATGCATTACATGCTAACCTCAATGGACCCATGAAAATCTTGGTACCAAAGATACCATACACTTAATCTGTTTTTCTAGAAAATTTTCTAATGATCTCTCATAAAACTATATAGTACTTGGATAATGTATGTTCAATAAATATGATGGGATACTATTCATGATTCAATAGCCTAAATAATGTATATGGTGGACATGTCACATTTAGTAATAATGCTAAATGGATGATCGTTGGCTTAGGCAAAATTGGTAACCCTAATACTATATTAATTTCAAAAGTACTTTTTGTTGATGGATTAAAATTCAATGTAATTAGTATCACTTAGTTGTGTGATGATCGATTCAATGTTAAATTTGAAAATGACACATGGAATTTTTTTAACTCTAAAAATGATTTAATATTCACTACTTGTAGAAAGGAAAATATATATGCTATTGATATAAACTATTTATCTATGAAATTTTTTATTTTTTAATTGTTTTTAATAATGAATCCTTGTTATGGAACAGATGATTAGGACACTACAATGTGAACACACTTATTAAACTAACAGGGAATGGTTGAGATAGAGACTTACCTAAATTGGAATTCCAACATAACAAATTATGTAATCCTTGTCAGAAAGGGAAACAACACAAAGTTTCTTTCAAACCAAAGAAATAAGTTTCCACTTCTCAACCACATGAGTTGGTTCAAATGGATTTGTTTAGAACATTTAGATTTTCATGTTTAAATATGAAGCACTAGGTTTTTGTTCATGTAGTTTATTTTTCTAGATATACTTGGGTAAACTTTCTAGCTCACGAAAGGGAAGCATATTCTTTCCTCATTAAATATTCCAAGTCTGTAGAAAATCGTTGTAGACTTAGAATTAAGACCTTGAGAAGTGATCAGGGACATGAGTTTTAAAATCAGGATTTTGAATCTTTTTTCTCACAAAATGGATATAATCATAATTTTTCTGCTCCGAGAACACCTCAACAAAATGGATTTGAAAAAATAAAAAATATGACACATCAAAAATTTTCCCGAACTATGATAAATGAGTATAACCAGCCTATCTATTATTGGGATGAATCTTTTAATAAAACGTATTAAATCATAAATAGAGTCTTAATTACACCTATTCTTATGAAAAACCCTTATGATCTCTAGAATAATAGGAAGCCTAAGGTTTATTTCTTTAGATTTTTTGGTTGTAAAGTATTTAATCTTAACACTAGAGATAATCAATAAAAGTTTTCTTCTAAGAGTGATGAAGGAATTTTCCTAGGTTAATCAATCTCTAGTATAGCATATAGAGTATTCAATAAGAGAAAGAATTGTTTGGAAGAATCAGTTCATGTCATATTTGATGATACTGATCCACATGAACCCAAAACCTTTTTTGAACATCATTGTGGACGATATGTCAATTATCGACCTTAATTATAAAGACAATGAACCCATAGTAAAAACCAATAGTTCTGGATATAGTCTAGAATCTACGAATGAAGAATATGAACCTATAGACAACCATGAGGAGTCTATTTGAACTCTTTCTAATGGTATTAGAACCCTCAAGAATCATCCTATAGATGTTATATTAGGTGATCTCAATATAAGAACACAAACTAGATATTCTCTGAGAAACCATGTTGAACATCAATACTTTCTTTCACATCTTGGATTGAAAAATATTAATGATGCTATGAGTGAAGAATTTTAGGAGATTTTTATGCAATAATAATTGAATTAGTTTGAATGAAAAAAAGTTTGGGAATTAGTAGAATGATGCAAAGACACATTGACCATAGGCACTAAATGGGTGTTTATAAATAAAGTCTATTAATCTGGTGACATAGTTAAAAATAAGTCTAGACTAGTTTCACAAGGATATATTAATGAAAAAGGAATAGACTATGTGGAAACATTCTCTCTTATAGCTAAACTAGTAGCCATTATGATACTTATTTTTTATATATCTCAACTGAATTTCATACTTTATCAAATGGATGTCAGAACTGCATTTCTATATGGGTATATAGTTGAGGATGTACTTGTTGAACAACCCCCTAGTTTTACAAATCCCTATTTTTTAAATAATTTCATCAAACATTCTAAAGCACTATATGGTCTGAAACCAGATCAAAGAGCACGACATGGCATACTTATTTCTTTTATTATTTCAAAAGGTTTTAATAATGGTATATCTAATCATACTTTTTTATTAAAATGATTTTATAATATGTTTTAATATTTAAAATTTATTTATATGATATTATTTTTGGGTCCTTTAAAAATTATTTATGTACTGATTTCACAAAAATGATGCAAACTGAATTTGAAATGAGTTTAATGGGGGAAAATAAAATTTTATTTTCATTTGAAATTTTTCAAAATAAATACGGAATTGTTTTAAATAAAAGTAAATATAATATGGATATTTTGAAAATTTTTGGCTTTGATGGTAATAAATTTCATGATACACCTATGAGTACTACTTGTATGTTGGATTATGATGAAACATGTAAATCGGTGGATCAAACCAATTACAAAGGTATGATTGAGAGTCTTCTCTACCTTACTACCAGCAGACCTAATGTTATGTTTATTGTATGCATGCTTGCTCGTTTTCAATTCATTCCCAAGGAGTCTCACTTAACTTCTATTAAAATGAATTTTAAATATATCAAGTATAATTCAGACTTAGAACTATTTTATAAAATTTGTAAATCATTTGTTTTAATAAGTCTTTCGGATGATGACATAGCAAGTTGCAAGTTTGCTACAAATAGATCCTCTGGAACATGTCACATTTTGGGAATGTCACTAATATCACGGTGTTGAAAGAACAGAATTATGTTGCATTATCTACTGCCGAAGCTGAATATATAGCTAGTGTTAGTGGGTGCGCTTAAATTTTTAGGATGAAACACACATTAATAAACTTTGGTTATCAATTCAAATGTGTCTCTATAAACTATGATAATACAAGTGCTATTAACATCACTAAAAAACCAATATCTCATGCTAGGAAAAAGCACAATGATGTGAGACATAACTTCATGAGAGATCATTATCAAAGATATGATATCACTCTTGAATTCATTGGATGTAACCACCAATTTTTTTATATATTCACAAATCCTTTGAGTTCTGAGAGGATAAATTACATCAAACATGAGTCAGGTATGAAAAAATGTTAGGATAGGACCTAAAAGATTGGGAATCACCATTGGACATCACCATTGGCCCTCACCATTGGAAATCTTCAATAGACATCACTGTTGGACCGCATCATTGAACATCATTGTTATGACCTCACCGTTGGACCTCACCAATGTACCTCACCATTAGGACCTCACTATTGGACCTCACCATTCGTCCTCACCGTCGTACCTCATTGATGGACCTCACCGTTAGGACCTCACCATTGGAACTCACCGTTAGGACCTCACCGTTGGACCTCACTGTTTGGACCTCACCATTGGAACCTTATCGATAGTCGACCTACGATCTGGGACATTGTGTTTTCTACCAGAATCTGAAACGTTATTAGTATTACTTAATTTTTACTCGAATTGTGATTTCGATCCGTAAATGATAAAAATGACATACAAAACACATTTTGATCCACTTTAATCCACTCCAAAAACACTTGCTCTCTAATATTGGAACCTCAACTTCTGCTGAAACCCTCAAATTTCTCCAGTTTGTACTGGAAAAACTGAAGAGACAACTGGTTGATGATGAATGAGATGCACCAAACCCTATGAGACCTAGATCTGGGCCTTGTAGTGGAATCATGGTAGTGGAAAAGCTGATCAATTCACATTTTTCGAAGAGGGATATCGTGGTTGGGAAGGAATTATGTTCAAAATGGCTACTGTCATGAATGTATCTAGTGCTGAAGGAACATGAAGCTTAGGATTGGGTAGAATTCATTGCAAATAACAATGGAACTTATTACCCAAAGCTAGTGACAGATTTTTATGAGTTCTTGAAATTTGAGCAGTCAGAGAATGAGAACCAGGTGTTTTAAAAGATAAATGTGGTAAGTTTGAGCTTCACCTCTATTGAATGGGATGAATGTTTAAGAGTTCCTCATGAATAGAATTTTGATTACTACTCTCGAGTGGTGCCTCCAACTAGTGTCTTCTTCTGTTATGAAGATGAAATGGCTGAACTGAGAGAGAATGGGATCCCTAGGAATGTGATTTCTGCAGAAATTGAAGGAGAAGACAAGTTGCATTTTATGTTTCTTAAGAACATTTTGAGTCACATGATAGGGGAATTTTAAGCCCTAATGTATAAAGAAATGTTTATTTAGTATCTATTAAAGCATGGAAAGAAGATAAATCTATTTAGGTTGTGGATGATTCAATTAGAGGATATGAAAAATCCCAAATCCAAATCCAATTCATTGTTTCATCCCAGATTGATGTACTTGATGTTGAAAGTGAAAGGATTTTCTAGAAATAAGGTAGATAAAATAGTTGTATGGTATATCTTCTGCATTACTAAGATAATTTTCAAATTTATGAAGATAATATGGAACCCTTCGAAAAGAATATGGGTTAATGATGAGGCTAATATGTATGAAGAATTCAACCATGTCACCCATCCTACTAGGCCAATGAATAAGAGAGATCTTGGTTCAATGCCTAATGAAATAGATCCAGTATACTCAGATAGAGTAGAAGAGGTTACTATTGTGAAAGAAAGAAATGATTCTTATATAGATTAAAGGAGTGATCTTGATCTTTACTCATGCCCTCATGTCAATATTGTATCCATTGATGAGCCTTGACCACAAAAAAGATTACCTATAAGAGAGACTGTCCTAAGGGACAATGATGATGAGGAAACCAGTGAAGAAGAAGGGGAAGAAAATGTCTTGAGGGACATTAAAGAGACCTCAGAGGAGGAAGATGAAACTAAATCTAATCATGATGACTTTGAGACAATTGGTGATGAAAATTAAGAACAATTTCTAAGTCTTAGTCCTTTGATAGGATATACATAAATGTAGAAAGTGTAAATGAAGAGGTTTTTTTATCGGTTTAGGATGGAATAGAAAAGGCAGTATATCCATGGAAGGGTGTCTTAAGGTTCAGTAAGAATGGGAAACTAATCCCCAAGTATATCAGAGTATTTGAAATTCTAGAAAAAATCAGACTAGTAGCTTACCGTTTAGAAATGCTGCAAATCTCTCCAATGTCCATGATGTGTTCCATGTATCATTGTTGAATAAATACATGCTAGACCCAACACATGTACTCACCTATGATGAAATTGAACCGGAACCTGATTTGTCATACTGTGAAAATCCTATTGGGATTCTTGACACAAGGGAGAAGGTAATGAGAAATCGAAAAACTCATCTAGTAAAGGTTTTTTAAGGAACCAGAATATGGTGGAAGCAACTTGGGAACCAGATTATTTCTTGAAAAAGAACCACCCACAAATTTTTGGTGTGCTCCAGATATAAAATTTTGAGGATGAAATTTCTGAAGGTGGGAAAAATGTTTCACCCCAAACACTTTATGGTATGTTTCTCTTAGATACATTCTAGTTATAGCCTATATTTCTTGAATCACTGAGTCTATATGGAACAAAACATGGTTTCTTATAGGATATATCCATAACATAGACATTAAACATATATTTTCCAACTCCTCGATTTCAATATTAAAAATCTAACATACACGGTTTTGTTCAAGATGATATTTACAGTCTGATAGAATAAAATTAATTTTCAATTAATTGTAACCTACCCTTAAAAATAGTAACCTTCCCTTATGCATAGTATCTTACCCTTATGAATAGTATTATGACTTCTATGAATGGTATCCATTCCCTTCAGTGTATAAATGATCTCAGACACCTTAAAAATGATGATGAATATTTTAAGTGTTTATATTTTTTGATTAAATAATGATTTAATTAAATATTTAATTAATCATATTTTGGAAATTATTATTGAAAAATGGACTTAATTTTTTGATTCTACATGTCATAAAATGGTTATGTTGATTTTTTGGGATTTTTCTTAAATGCTTCTGATGTATGCCCATTTAGATCTATGTCAAATGCAAATATTACTGTTCTGGGTCATGGTATACTCACTATTATTTGTCTTGAGAGTAAATTATAAATTAATGATTATAATATTAAGAAAACTCCATTCCCCTCCACTATATAAACCACTCCTCACCCCCCTCTTCTTCCCACAACACTCAAGCTTCATTCCTTGCCTAAATTATGACAAATACTCTTCCCAATCTCTCTCCCCACGTCCAAGACCTTCTGGTCTCACCAAAATTCCAAAAACAAAGGCCTTAAGGATATTTTAAAGGAGGATTACTTCAGAGGTGAACCTTCCTTCTCATTTCATTCAATTTAATTTTCAATGTTCCATTATTTTTTTCTCCCTTCTCACCTCCCCTCATCAAAATTCCATGATAATTCCAGTACCATAAATGTATGGGATTTTTATTGGGTTAATGGAATATTTCATCACTATCTCTTCTTTTCCCCTACTTTTATACAATAAATGCAAAAACCGTCTGAGATGTGTAAATTTATCACACCCAAGGAAGATGGGTTTTCAATTTGCATTACCATCTTCAATGATGGTCATGAAACTTTTTCAATGGATGAATCAAGTCATAATATATATATATATTTAATCTTGATTAATGTTCTGGAATATTTACACGTTCATAATTTTGAATAATAATACAAAACATATTTATTGTGCACAAAACCTCCATGCCAAATCCAAGCATTTATTTTTAACTCATCAGAAGAGTCATCCTCATGGTATATAACCAGAAACATTATAAGATCATTTACATATATTTAATGTCACTTATAATTTATATTAACAATTCTGTATGTTTAACCATATTTCAAACAAACATCCATTCATAAAAACAAGTAAACAGATCATGAAAACCGAAGAGAAAAATGCTACCAAAACAATAAAATTTAATCTCTTAAAACATCAAAAAGTCCATTCATAAACCTAATAAAGTCATAACATATCAATTATATGTTGATGAAGTTTTAGACTTATTAATTAATAAAGCTAAATTTTATTATTCAGGTCATTAATAACAATCAAGAACACCTTCGAGCCTAAGGTAAGGGATGTTCTCTCTCACTTTCGTTCAAGAATCTCTCCTATGTTGTGCCCTTTTATTTTTAATTACTAATAATGGGTATGTTTTCGCACCTCCCCCATAATTCCTTTTTGGAATATAAAAAATGGACTACCCATTTACCTCTCATTAATCCCTTGCAATAAAACTCGTTACCATGCCCAAATATTTGTAAGGGGTTTTGTTATCTCATGTTCATTTCTGTGATATTTCCATTGTTATTCAATTATATCATGCATGTTTTATATATGTACATTCATTAAATATATAATCACAATATTATTTTTATATTACTAGTATTTAATGACTCATTTTAGGGTTATTAAGTTTATGTCATTTGATTCGACTGATTATATTTGGGTAAGAGACTTTGTCTCAACTACTATTTTGTTGTGACTATCTTTGTATTGTGCACCTAATAATATTTATGTGGTGTAGCTACTGCTCATTTGAGATAACATTTTATTTTTAAATTATATTTATATTAAATATCCATAATCTCTTATCATGGATATGTTTTTTGTCTAAACCGTATAACATTTTAAATACGGTGTTTATTTGGAAAGTTATTTTAAGTATGGAAATATTGATGAATCTGTATACACAACTCTATACAGATATTGAAATGGAATATTACTATTTTATTGAATCAATGTATAAGGAATTCATTGGACATGCAGTGGTGGGTGGGGCCTTCTATATCCCCACGATGCATCGGTAGGTCTAATGAGACAAATCAGTTGGCGACAAACCTTTTGAGTTTGTTTCCAAAAATAAGATGGGTTTCTACCCATAGAACTAAATCATTTTTACGGTATTATGGTTTCATGTGCTAGATACATGACCTCCAAATAATAATAATTTTTTTATTCATTATCAGTTTTTACTATCCATGATGCTTTCACTATGACAAAATCTATGGATGCAGTTTCATTCTCAGTTTATTAATGGCGTGAGTTTTTAATTTAATCACCATGCCAGATTGATTAAGTCAGATTTATTATGATTCAATTATTATTGTATTCATGATTCCTATATTTTTAAACCCTAAAGAGAGTTTTACCTCACCCCTTTCATTTTTTACATTCAACAGGTGATAAAGAGGAGATCATTAATTCAGTTCTTGTGGATGCAGTTTTTTGTTTTATTATGTATTGTATTTTGTAAACTTTTCCAATGTTATTTGAGTAACATATATGTAACTAGTTTCTTCAGTACTATTAAAATGATCGTCCCTTAAAGATTTACATTCCATCTAACCATGAAAATATCACAAGTAATGCACCAACTTTAGTCTAGAGGGGTCGGGGTGCTACATAGTAGAATAAAATAGATCAACAGATTCCTACCATTGAAAATGAATTTAGAAATATTAGACATGGACTGTCCACTGATGGAATGAATGAATATAAAATTATTAGTTGAAAACATAGTTCATGGTCTATTTTATTGTTAATTTAAAAATTATCCCCTGAATTTTGAAATAATTGGAAGACTATCGTGTTGAGATTACTGATTTCTAGTGCAAAACAATCTCAAAATGATATCGATGTTTTCTTGTCAATACCAAATGATGATTAAAAAGTTTTATGGGAGGAAGGAATTAGAGTAATGATTTATTTAGAATTTAATATTTTCTTCAAAGTGAAATTATTATTACTATAAATAAATTCCTATAATTTATCAATGTTTCTAGATTTTGTGTTATGGGTCATAAAACTTATTTGATATGGGAAGAACAGACCTCATATTTTTAACTACATTATGAGATAAAAATAGTATACATGGATCATAGATGTTTTTTTGTCTCTTGATCACTTTTATTGAAAATTAAAAAATTAATTCAGTGGGCTAAAATAATTTTATATTCTTATAAGACGTTTATAAATTAATTAGAATTTGTATAGGATGAATAAAATTGATGTCATATTTACTACGTCAAAAAAATATACTAATAATGAAAATATTTAGAAGGAATGGTCAATATTGTTTGAGATTCTATATTAGATATATGATGAGGCCAAACATAAAAATGTTTTCATGTATCTTCAGAATAATATCTGTTAATGTTTTGGTTGTAATATTGTTAGATATTTAAGGAAAAACTATGGATGGGAGGAATGAAAGATCACACTTACTTTCAATGGGAATATGTTTAGTGTTAGCTCCCACTCCTACTGGAAGATGAACATACCTACATCAAATTTTTCATACATCATCCATGAGGGATAAAATTAGATTTTATCAGTTTCAAAATGGTATCAATGTTATGAATTTTTACTTTCCAAATATTAAAATTATTTGTCATTAAATACTTATAGTTAATAGGTAGGAAATCCAATGATTTTCATGACAAAATGAAACAAATATAAGTAGTTTCACTAAATCGAATACTTCTTATATGTGTATGAATTACTATAATAAAGGTGTGATTTTATTTTAGTGAAATTCATAAAATATTTATTGATCTAAATTCAATGACCAATTTAAATAATGATCTAGTTTCATCTAGAAATTTACTTTCCTCCATCATTTTTCAAATCTCTGTGTATTCAATGGTTCATTTTGTGTCAGAAATAAAGCTATACGAACATATATATATATATATATATATATATTGTATGTATCATTTTGGAATAGAATGTGGTGATATTTAATGAATATATCAAGAATTCCTATTGACATGAAGCATCCATTATTGAGAAGTATATTTTTGAGGAGGTTGTAGAGTTTTTCACAAACTACCTATCTTCAGTGGAGTACATCGATTTTCCTACTTCACTACAAGAATGAGTCAATTTCGAGAGAAAATAGGATCCATTCCAAGAATGTAAAATCATTCATAGGTGAATAGAAAATTTGATTACATTTCTAAATCTAGAGTAACAAAGATAATTATCAACTATATATAAAATATAATATTAATGTGTTAAAATAATTTTATCTAAATAAGAAAGAAATTTATATATTTAGTTATCATAAAAACTATTCTGTTATTATTTAAAGTGATTGTGCATGATATATCAAATGTATCAGAATATTTGATATAGTTAGAATGTGGCCTATGTTTAAATTTGAAAACGTTGTCTAGGTATGACATTAAGCTATTCCATGTGCATAATATGGAGTTAATAAAGAAATATTTGGAATTTATGACATTAAATTTTGAGTTTCAACATTTAAATGTGATTGGTTTATCAATAAAAACAATTTTAGACATAATTAATTGAGTATGACACAATTTTATTTGAATATATTTGAATAAATAGCTAATCCTTTTATAATGTAAACAAAATAAAAATAATCTAGGTTCTAAATCCATTAAATATCCAGTGGTATATAATATTTCTATGAAAAAATTGGTTTTTTGGTAATGAAAAACATGAGATGAATGAATTTGATTGATGTTAACTCCATACTTAAATGGAAATATTATCATAGAATATTTATAACTACTCACCATGGCTTCATCAAATGATGTATCCATCACATTATTTGGTAAGGCATTGAATATGAAGCTAAATTATGGGAAAAAAATTATTCTATCATGTATGTCGACTACAATAAATGGAATTCAATATAGATTGAATCATATTATGATATTTCTATTAATGGTCTCAAATTTAGAACCATGAATATCTCATGGAGAGTTATCCCCTAATGGATTACATGTATCAATATATCCATGCTTCTCAATCTTATAATTTCTCATGTCTATAGGGATGAAAATCATGTTGTTGATGCAATATTTAAGAGAGAAAGCATGGAATTGAGTGTTATGTGGCCATTTAGGACTCCAAATTACTATTCATATTCGGTGGACGAAGATACTTACGGAGTGGTTCACTGCCACCTTTGTAAGCCCCTATGTAATGCATTTATATGTACTCTCTCTCCAAATTTAGTAATTTTTAGGCATGCATGTCCAGACCCAGGATCTTCCTAGTATAATGATTACATGGAATTATTATGGGAAAAAAATCCACTAGTATTTTTCCAATATTTTATTTAACATATATTTATTTTTTGTTCACATTCTAAAATTTCATAAGTTATTGGATATTTATGATTAATTTTTTTAAACAATCAATTTAATAAATATGATAATTCAATTTTTTAAATTAATTTAAATTTTTATAAGTCATTTTTTAGTTATTCAACATTATATGTATCTATATGAATTGTATAAATTTTTACATAATCATTTTTTCGTTTTTATATATTATTTTATATTTCATAAATATTATAAAAACTCTTTTTAAATTGTTGACTACCAAAGAATAAGATAAAAATTATTATCAGTATTCTTTTTAATACTATTTCAAACTACACTAATGAATATGATAAAGAGTGGTTTGTTTTATATTTTTTTCTTTTATTTATATTATTTAATTTTTTTTAAAATTTTTTGTTTATGGTTATATTTTAATAATATTCTACTTAGTTTTCATCATTTTTTATATCATTACATATCTGGTTAATATTTTAAACATTTTATTTAAAAAAAATTAATAAATATGAATAAAAATTTGTTTATTTTATTTTACTTTTGGTCGGATAATTTTTATTTTTTTATTTCATTATATATATAACATTTGTATTGTTAAATGTTTCTAATAATTTCTTTATTGAAGTGGATTCATAGGATAATACCAGATTAAACCAATGAGCAGCCTTAAGGTAATTTGTTGGACCATACACATTCTTCAATATAAGGAGCCTCCTCATCCTCTAGTAATTATATGGGGTTTATGATTGATTCTAGTGTTGGTAGAAAAGGTATCACACATTAGAAAAAATATCAATCTCCCATTACGAGAATAAAAGTATATATATTGAGTTTGTTGATAATGATAATTCCTAGGGTCTAAATTCAGATGAAATTATAATATTTTTTCTGCATGTAAATCTCATGTGAAAGATAGAATTTTTATTTTTGATTGGAAAATTGTGAATAAAGAGAAAAAATATCAACTATGGGAGAAAATTTTGGTAATCTCATTTATTAATATTTTACTTAAAAATATTTTTTTTACTAATATAGGTTTTTTATTCTTTTCATATGAAATTTTATACAATGACATAGAATTTATAGATGGTATTTTTCCCGAAATATATTTTTTTCATATAACATTATACACATACAACACATAGAGAAACTAAAAACACTTTATTCAATTAATCAATAATGTTACATTAGTCAACAATTAAATACATGAAAATGAATAATATTTAAATGGTAAAATATTAAATAGAAAATCTAGATGGGAAAATTGGTTCATTACAATCTATTAGAAATATCACCCCCACAAAAAACGATATAAAATAAATAAAATTTCAGTAAACCAATCAACATTATAAAAAAGAAATATATAGAACATTGGAAATAATTGTAGTTCAAAACATATGAAGTAACTAAGAGTTATTTTTAAGAGGTAAAATGACTATTTTAATTGTAAAGTAAAAGTATGAATTATA
Organism: Viscum album; assembly: GCA_963277665.1. Lineage (NCBI taxonomy): Eukaryota > Viridiplantae > Streptophyta > Magnoliopsida > Santalales > Viscaceae > Viscum > Viscum album. The sequence goes on along the minus strand of OY728140.1, from coordinate 1,718,473,997 downwards.
ATGTGACTGTGGTAATAGTAACTTGACCATTAATAATATTAATCTAACCATTGGGAATAATAACATGGTGGGTGGGATAGTTATTGGACCTCAAAATAAATACAATTTAATGATAATAAAATATATAATTTTTAATTTAAGAAAATATAAGTATTATAATAAAATAGAATCAATAAAATGTCTAAAAACTCAACGAAATTACACACATTTTTCAATAAATTGTATTTTAAATTCATTAAAAAAATTTATGTTAATAACTATAATTATCATTGATAGAAAAATATTTTATAAAAATGAATTCAATTTTTACAATTATCATGTTAAAATTACCGAAGGGTTAGTTTTTCATAATTTTATGAGAAACATCGATTTTTTTAATAGTAAAAACAATGTTTCTCGAATACCACATGTTTTAGAACATAATAATGATTTAATATTGACATACTAAATGTTAAATTGGTTATTTCTGGCCAAATCTAGTTTAATATGATAAATTTGTCATTCATAAATAATATACTTAATTCCCAAACCTTAAAGGATTTTTCCAATGCCTAAAAGTCTAAAGTGTCCCTTTAAATAAATTTTTTTTTAAATTTCCTTTTGAAGAAATTAATTTGAATTACAATGTGATTCAATGATCTAAAATCATGTTATTTTTATATATATATTTTAAAATGTCAGAAATTTTACTATTGAATGGTTTAACTATTCATAAAATAATTTATTCAATATTTTCTCTATGAAATAATTCTTTCCTCATTTATAAATAACCCATCACATATGCCTTTTCAAAAAAATCCTAACTCATTTATGGAAGATTTTTTTTCCTAAATATCATATCTTATGTCCTTTAGAATCCAATGGTACATTTTGGAGTAATCAAAAATTAAAATTTCAAGAATTTAATGGCCCTAGAAAATGAACAGCATCATGAAATAAATAATATACTTTCATCCCTTTATTTAATTTTCAATTTTTAATTTCATACCCTCCATTAATTTTGTAATACAATTGATAGTGTTTACATTAATAATATATTAACTAAAATTAGTTAAGATTCTTAAATCAAATAAAGATGAGATATTTTATGGAAAATATTATATCAAAATGTTTCAACATTAATAAATGGAATTTAAAAATAGCATATAATTATTATAATTGATCAATAGTGTCAAAAAATAAAATAATTATCTTTTGGAACCATATTTTAATAAACTAATATTTATTGTTCAGGAGGTAGAAATGTGAGAACATAATGTTGGGTTTATGGTAAGTGGTATTTCCAACTCAATTCCATCTCTTTTGGTTTATCTCTTATTTCACCTAATTCTCAGTATCTATGTTCTTATATTACTATTAAGGTTTCCTTTTATAAAAATTCCCTTTTATTTTTAGGATTATTCATGTTTTTTCCTTGTTGAATGGATTTTTAAGTTAATAATAAATATTTTTTAAAAAAGGAATATATTTTTATAAACACCTCATTAACTTTTATTGACTTGTTTCCTCTTCAAATAAAAATTTTATTCTATTACAAAATATGACCTCCCTTATTAATTTTGAAACCCAAAATTTTATTACCTAATGTCTCATTTATGACACCCTTTTGAAACCCATTCATTTACATGAGTTTATTTCACGACTAAGACTGTAATATATTATCTTTACATGTGACATGTATGATTATGAGAATTTTATGATGTGATGGGTGGGAATAGAATTATATATCCCTATAATTCATTGGATAATGTGATATATCTCTCAATATTATGTGTATTATATGTGAATATTATGATATCATTATACAAAATTATGATTTTAGGATTTCTCAACATATGTTACATGTGAAAATGATTCTGTCTCTGTTCAGAACAATGTGTGGTATTTAAACACTTTGTTAACATGATTCATTATTTTTTATATCCCACATTCTATCAAATTATCATATATTTCCATCATTATTATGATGATGATCTTATTCTTATGATATTGTTTATAGTCACCTATGTATTATGGATTCATATCCATTATTCCTTCCTTGATATTCATCCCATTATAATGATTTTATCTCATTCCTTTATTTGATTTATATCATCAGGTTATTACATGTACTAATTATGATCTGAGATATATTAAGATGATAAATTAGAAGTATTTAAATAATTATATTATTTAATTATTTAGAAGTGATGTGTTAGCGTAAATTTCAAAATATATTTATCATTTGGATCCTGGACAATATAACTATTATTTATTTACTTTAAAAATGACGTAATAGCCATGTTAGAAAAATTTAGGTCTCTATTGTTGGTATCGGAGAACAATTTAGGTAATTTTGAAATTAGGATAATAAACTATTATTAAAAACCATAAGGATATGTATAAGTGCCAGTAAACATCATATGTTTGGGTTAATTATAATATAATATTGTTTCCAAGTAATGAAATCCATGGTTGGATACTATATGTGGATGTGTCTCTGGAATATATGTAATGATGGGTAATAACCGAAAAAGGTGGATTGGGTATTTACTTGATTGTCACATGGTTCACGAAAAGAGGCCTTTTTTGCACGCCTGGTTTTACACTCTGAGGGTATATTATTTGGTTAATAATAAACTCTATAGAAACTATTATGAAGGATATAGATCTAGATTATTTCTTTATTTTAATGTTACAGAGGGATTAAATAACATGATCTTATATACATCATTTTTAAAAAAGGATAGATATATAGATCTAATAATATATAACCATAGAAATATTTGATGCATACGAATAAATTATTAATTCATTCATTGTGGTCTTTTGTTTGTTAAAACCTTTCATGAATAGAATATCAGGATATATCCACGAACATATAGCCATAGTTTTCTAAAAATGTGGCTATATATATTTACACCAAGGCTATATACATTCTTATGTATAAACCATGGCTATAGACTCCACCTATTGACACAGTTTTCATAAACCAGGTTATAGGGTGCTTTTTTAAAATTTATAGCCATGTTTCCCTGAAACTATTTCTAATGCCATTACATATAGCCATAGTTCACTTAAACTATGTATATAATATTCCCACATTAGTATGAGAATTTCATTTCTAGTGAATGTCGAGGGAAGAGCTACATCTATAGTTTTTTTATATTTACAAAATTCATAATAATATATACAAAAATATATATATACCATAATATTTCTGTAGCATACTGATAAGGCAGCTTGTATATGAAATTAGAGGTAATAATATCAAATCAAACTGGTGGTAATTTATTTCAATGCTTTTCCCTTGGTTTACAGTGGCTATATCAATAATTTAATACAATGAATATAGACCATATATCCAATGCATAAAATGTTGCTATAAATCATTATCCATGGTGGTAAACTATGAGAGTTATTATGATAGTTTCTAAAACCGTAGCTATAGGTTTTATTTCCATTATTGAAACAGTGGAAATATCTTCTTAAAACTATGGATATAGATTTCTTCAATTTCCATGCCAATACTTGCCATAGTTAGTTGGATCCGTGGCTATAGCTTACAACCATAGTGTTGACCTTTATATCTATGTTTTTGGACCATGTCTGTAGCCATATATTATGGTTGAGTTTTATATAATAGAATATGGTTGGAAACATGATAACATAGACCAAGAACCACTATTAGGGATAATTTAATGATTATCTAAAGACAATTGCAAATGAAATGGGTGGTGGAGTTCAAAAATTTATGGTAATGAATAACTTTTTGTATTAGGGTATAAAAATAACCTATCACATTTGGAACATCGATATTCACCCAAGAAGGAGAATTATTTATTAAGCTCTTTTTGCGGTAATTACCACTGACTTTCTGAAGGAATTTTGGTCCACTTTTAATTGAAAAGCATGTTCACTGAAAGGAGAAAATATTTTTTATACTCCACTTTTTTTAGAATGATATAGTCACCTTGGTGTTTTATCATTTAAATTGAGTGGATGATCAATGGTGGGATCTAATGAATAATAACAATATAAAAAAAATTGGAAAAAATGGATGGGAAGACAATATGATGTCATTTCTTAATAAATATTTTCCTAGAACTTTTAAAAAATATGGATAGAGAATTATCAGATATTATGATAATGTATGTTGAATCCATACTGATTAAAAACGAAAATATCACAAGGACTTTTGGATACACATAATGTTTTGTTATCAAACCCAATTGAAAAATAGATTGGTTCTTTAGTGGATTAAAACCACACATATAAACGGATATAGATAACTTAGACATTGGGAGATATGATGAAATATTTTTATGTGATTTGAATGTATATACAGAGTTCAGATAATGGTCCCATGGTTACGAAGATAAGAAACTAAATATAGAGTTCCATGATGACACGTCAAATGAAAATAAAGGAAATAAGATCCAACCACCCACATGTTAGAACTACGGGAACAATAATCAGGGGATTTCCATAAAGATTCTAGGAAATTCTTCATGTACAGGATACTAGGCCACAATGATTGTGAATATAGAAGTGAGATGAATATTATGGTTAAAGTGATGGAGGAAAGAAAGTACCCTCACAAAGCACTACCCATGGTTAAATGATTCAAATGTAGTGAGAAAGGGTACTATAAAAGCTACTACACTAAACTATGGGACATTGATTTTAATTAGTGTCAGCAAACACTAAATCCAAAGGATCAAGTAAACCTTTCTTCACTCACTACTGATGAGTTCGAACATTAAAATGAAGACCTATAAGGTACACATCCAATTCCCTCGATAAGGGAATATTTTATTTAGTTCTAGTTTTACACATTCTATTATATCATACATGTTTTCTAGAACTATTGAATTAAAACCCCAATACCTTGTACTGGATATATCTGTAAAAACACCTAGTGGTGTAATTAATGAAATCTTTATGTTGAAATCATTTAATATTAATGTATGTGAGATTATTATCCCAGATAATTTCACAACAACTCCCTTGACGGAATTTGACACGATACTAGGCATGTATTGGCTCTTGTAATATAGATCTCACATCAATATTCAAGAAAAGGAAATATATATCTATATTTCAAACCATCCCATATTCCTATTAAAATTCATGGAACTTTGTGAATTTCTTTTATAAAATTACCTACATGTGTGGGTTTTTATGCCAATTGAAGAATCATATCATTCCCAAATGGTTGTTCACGTGAAAAAAACTAAATTTTTGGACATTCCCACTGTACGGTAATATAGTGATATATTTCTCAAAGAGATACCCATATTACCCAATTATCATGAGGTAGAGTTTTCAATATAGGTTATAATTAGAGCCACTCCAATCTCCAAATTCCCTAATAGGATGTATCTAATAGAAATAGTGAATAAGAATAAGAATTTGGAAGAATACATTGATAAAATATTTTTCAACCCTAGTACATTGCATTGGGCTGCACCAGTACACTTTTTCATGATAAAGGATGAATCAATGAGGTTTTGTATCGAATACTTAGAGCTCAATAAGATGACTATAAAGAAAAAGTCTCATTTTCCAAGGATTTATGACATATTTGATGAAATATGAGGTGACAAATACTTCTCAAAGGTGGATATTTAGTTTGGATACCATTAACTAAATGTAAAGATATATGATATTCAGAAGTCATCCTCAATAAAAAATATAGACACTATTATTTCATAGTGATTCCTTTCACGCAGACTAGTTTTCTAGAAATATCTATGTATTTGAGGAATAGAGACTCTAGAGTATACAGTGAAAATTTTGTAGTAGTATTTATTGATGATATTATTATTTACATAAAGTGTATGGTGGAGCATGAAGGGAATCTATATATTGTACTGGTGATATTAAGAAATAGTAAAATGTATGTAATCTTTATGAAGTGTAAATTATTTATAAAACATGTAACATTATTGGGTAAGTTCATCAGAAGTGAGGGAATTTCTACATAGCCCTCAAATTAAATGGTAGTTGAGAAATTGGTCAAACCCTCATGTTCCAAAAAAATCCATAGTTTTATTGTATTTTCTGGTTACTATCGATGTCTTATAATAAATTTCCCATGATTTTCTCTCATACTAACTAAGTTAACATGAAAATGGGTAAAGTATGTCTGGATGGAGGAATATGAGGAATGGTTTAACGATCTAAAGAGTTGTTTAATAACTATTCATGTACTCACAATTCCATCATGGGGAGTATGTTTTGTGATATATAATGATTCTTTAAATAAAGGATCAGGTTTTTAACTCGTAGAGAATGATAATTTGTTATCGTATGTCTCCTGATTGTTAAATATCCATGTGAAGAACTACTTAAAGTATGCCCTGAAATTAGCAGATCTAATCTTCCCCTTGATTATTTTGTTGCACAGCCTATATGGCTATTGGATTGAAATATATATAACTTACAGGATTCTAATTATTATATTCACATAGAATGATTTTAACATGCATCAATAAAGATGGTTATAAATGATCAAGGTCATTGATCACTCTATTAACTACCATAATCAAAATGAGAATAAGGAAACCAATGCTCTTAACAAACATAAACATGATATTATATCCTTGATGTGGATTGAGAAAAACCATGTCTTAATGGATATGAAAAATATGGATCTAGAAATCATAATGATAGGGAATATATAGTAACATTCCTAAATTATTATGCTAATTTCTATATAAGTGATGAGAAAAGAGGTATAAAGGGAAGATTTGGAGCTTTAAAATAATATGAAAGGTGTAAAAGAAGGGAGGATTCATGAATTCCACATCAATGAAGATGGTTTCATTCAATTTGGAAATAGACAGTGAGTTCCATCACCACCAATGATTAAGAAAGATTTATTAGATAGTTCTTGTGTGTCATCATTCTATTTCCTTATCAAAAGAACCAAGATGAACCATGATCATATAGATAACAGATAGTGGGAAAAAATGATGAAGGAGATCCCTCAGTTCACCTCAAAGTGATTGTTAGGTTAGTATGATAAAGTAGAGATAGAATGTACAAGTAGATGATTAATCCATTTCCCATACACTTGTAGAAATGGTAGAATATCACAATAGACTTTGTAAAAATTCAATAAAAGATATCTAACGGAACCATTGTTATATGGGATGTGGAATATTGAATGAACAAGAATTCCCACTCCGTCTATATTCAGGAAGATTTATATATTGAATAAATTTATAATATTTACATTGAAGAATTAGTGAGGAATCTTGGGGAACCACATGGATCATATTTGAATGTGTTCTAAGGTTCACTTATAAATTTGGATATGTATTTAACATGTTCAAAATACTAAAATCAATTACATTATGACTTATCACCCCCAAATTGATGTAAAATATGAAATATACATTTATGATCTCAAGGAAATATTGATATACTTGTCAGTGTAATTTAATGGTTGATGGGATCAACATATCCCATTAGATTATTTCTTATAAAAAATAGATTCCACTCCAGTACTCAATTGACTCCATATGGAAATCTATATGGTAATAGATGTAGAACTCATGCTCTATGGGATAAAGTTGGTTAACCAAAAGCTACTTTCTCCTAATCAAGTGTTAGAGACAACATTGAATGTTGAATCCATTTAAAAAATATAAAATCTTCTCAATGTCATTAGACCATTAGTGATAATAAACATAAAAGGGAATTGGATTTTGGAGTTGTTGACACTATTATCCTTCGATTATCATCATGGATGAGAGTCATGGGGTTTGGAAATAATGGTATGATTATCCTTAATTACATTACCCCCTTTGAGATCGTTGGCCACATAGAAGTAGTGGGATATCATATAGAACAACCACAAAATATTGATCAAGTTCACGATATCTTACATATATCACTCCTGTGAATGTACACACATGATTCCCTCAATGTATTGTATCTATAGGTGGTACGAATAAGGAATTAAATTTCTTATGAGGATAATCCATTGGTGATTTTGGACTATAAAGACAATGTTTTATAGAACAAGGCAACTCACCTAGTCAAATTGTTATGGAGGAACCATACATATGAAGAGGTGATGTGTGAATCATACGAAAGAATTAAAAAAATAACCTCACAAATTCTCATATGATAATATGAGTTTAAATTTAAAGGATAAAATTTCTAAAGGGGAGAATAATTTAATGACCCGGACATTATAAATGATATTTTATCTGAATAAATGTTTGGCATATAATAGTATACATATAAAAAATATAAAGAAACTAAAAAAACATTATGTTATTAATGGATAGTGTTAAATTAGTTTCAAACTAAACCCATGAAAATTCCCAATATTAAAATTTAAAAAATATACAAAATAAAAAAATATAATGAGAAAATTTGGATCATTCCAATCTTCTAGAATTAATGACCCCATGAACAACACTATATAGAAAAAAATATTATTAAACCAATTAAAATATTATAAAATGAAAAAATAAAACCATATAAATAATTTTAGGGAATGATTTATAATGGAATGAACAGGTATTTTAATAATGTAATGTGACTATTGTAGTAGTAAGGTGACCGTTTGAATAATACATGGTCGTTAGGAATAATACCATGTCCATTAGAAATAGAAAACTAACTATAGGAATAGTATATTGACCTTAAAATGTGAAAACATAATATAAATAATTTACATATATATTAAATTAATAAAACATAAATATAATTATTCCTTAAAATAAAAACAATTTTTTAAAACACAATTAAATTATACACACATATTAATAAATTTTATTTTAATGTATTTGTAAAAAATCATAATTTTTATGTTAATAATTATAATTAAATATGATAGAAAATTATTTTGATGAAGTGAATTTTATTTTTAGAATTGAATTGTCAAAATTTATCATTGGTTATTTTTTTATAATTTTATGAGAGACTTCCATTTTTTGTATGAATAGTAAAAATAAAATTTTTCCAAATATAACACATTTTTTGAAATAATTATGATATAAAAATGAATTAATAAATAGTAGTTTGGTTATTTCATTATAAAATAAATTTAATAAGATAAATTATTCATGTAAACACAATAAATATTCATTTCAATCCAAAAAAGTTTTTTCCAAAGCCTAAAATTCTAATTTGTCTCTTTATATAAACAATTTTTTATTTTTTTCCTTTCCTTATGATTAATCGAATAAATTTAATTATCATGTAAATAAAATCTTTGAAATCAGGTTTTATATTCATTTATATTTTATAATATCAAAAATATTACTATAAAATGGTTTAGTATATATATAACAATTTATTCAATATTTTATACGTAAAATTTATTTCTCCTCGCGAATAAATAACACCTCACCCATCCATTGGAAATATACACCTCCCTTACATAACGACGAAACATATCTTCTATAATATACTCTATTGTGGCCTTTATAATCCATAGGTATGTTCTATATTAATCAAACTCCATGATTTCTTGAGGCTAACAGTCATACAAATGGAATAACTTCAAGAAATATGTAATTTCCGTCTATCCATTTATATTAGTTTTACTTTGGTAATTTAATATCCTCATTTTGTTTAATAATATAATACTTAAATAAAAATTTATGTTAAAAATATCCTGGTAATGTTAATATAGTATAAATATTTTTTTAATATAATAACATATTGTATATCTGACACATTCTCTTTGGGTGATGTCTCGATAACAGTTAGTTTACCACAAATAAGTAAATTTTAAATTACTTTTTTATCACCACCCTCATTGAAGATCGGGATTAATTATTTGTAATATATAAATTTATAAATATAAATATTTCTATTCTTATGGAGTTAATATTATTAATTTAATATTTCCAATTATTTATTATAATTTAATTAAAGACAGAATGGATATTTGAAGGAAAATATAATATAAAAATATTCCACCATTAAAACATGGTATCAAAGAATATAATCCAATTTCTATAATTGATCAACAGTTAAAATGTTAATAAAATTTACTTTTGGTTCCATTTTATAATCGAGTAGACATTATTATTCATGAGGTGAAAATGCGATGAGATTAAGTAAGATTTTACATAAGATCATTCTCTAACCCAAATTCTGTTATTTTTTGTTATCCCTTTTCTTATATTATTATATGTATGTGAGTTCCTCTATTTTCAATAATGTTTCATTAAAAAAATTCCCTTTATCTCCATGGGGTATACATGTTTTTTTCTTTCTTGGGAATATTTCTAAGCTAATTATATAGATTTTCTAAAAGGTATTAATTTTTTCAACCATCTATTTGACTCATATTGAGTTGTTTATTCATTATTGAAAAATGATATTTTTTTGACCAAATTTGATAACCATTATTAATTTTGGAACATGAATGGTTTTTCATTAATTTATGATTTAAGACACCCTTAATAAACACATTAATTTCCACAGGTTTACTTCATGATTACAATTAATATAAGTTCTCTTTCCATATAGAATTCATGATTATAAGAATTTAATAATATATGGGTTAGGAAAAGAGTTTTATATCCCTCCAATTAAATAGGTAATTTGATATATCTCATGGGGCATTTTGAATTAAGTGTGAACATGATTCTATATTTGTTTACAATTATGATTTAATGATTTATAAACAATTTTTATTCATGAACATGATGTTAGATTTTATTAATACTATGTTTGGTTTTTTACCACTATGTTATGATGCTTTATTATTATTTATAAGTCAAATTACATGACTTTATCAAATGTTTCCCTCATGATTATATAGATGAACTTATTCTTATGATATTTTTTTCATTCTTTCCACCTATGTACTATTATTTCATATCCCTTATTCATTCAATGATTTTCATCACATTACTAGGATTTTATCTTATCTATTTATTTTATGTATATCATTAGGTGACTAATTTTACTATAGAAAATTTGAATACATTTATGTGTATAAAAAACAAGTATTTATATAATTTTTAATTTTTACCATGTAAAATTTATGTTTGAACCACATATGACCAAGATAATAATCCTTTGGATCATGGATTTCATCACTATTATGTTGTTTATACAAAAAAGGATATAATAGTAATGTAAGAGATTGTTGGATAACTATATTTTATAGAACCTATTGTATATACTATAATAATAAATGACTATATTTTCTTACTTGGATATTGAAGGATTTTAATTAACCCTCACATTCGATTTTATTTTTCAGGATAGATAAAATAAATATCCACATGAAAATTTCTTTTTATAGATAATGATATATTGAATATTTTTTTCAAAAGTAAATGAAAATAATAGCTTTTATTAAGTGAAATTTTATATTTTAGATAATTTTTGTATTATAATTATCATATTAATGATTTTATTTTATTAATTGACATCAATGGAGGAGATCACATCAACAGTTCGAATCCAAAAATGTATGCCCTTATACTTTTTCTTTTGGAGGGTATACATTAATAGAAGAAAAAATGATGACAGATGAATTTTAAAAAAATGAAATTCATGTCTTTAGGATTTACAATGGTTGGCCCTCCTTCCACCCAGCTTGACATGATAAAATAGAAGAGGTACCAAGTAATAAAAAGGGAATACATATTAAAGAAGATTCGATGGATATTAATATGAATATTGTAAGAATTTAATTTATTTATTTATATTATTTAAGTTACTTAAACTATTTATATATTTTTATTCACTAATTATTTCTTCCAATATTCTATTTAGGAATACCTTAATGAGTAGGGAACACATAGAACCATCACAGATTAGGGAATGGAATATTTTTTAGGTACTAAATTGGAAAACCAAAATCACCCGGGTCATGTATGAGGATATGTGGCGTGTGTATCGATCAAAATAGTGTTTGGTAATTTTGGAGCTTCATCAAAGGAGGATGAATATAACAGGAAAATAGAATCTTTATAAGATAATATTCAGGATATATTTGTGTTGATGGAGGGGAGGAATAGAGATTCAGTATAGTCAGTGTTGTAGATCAGAAAAGATGGTTTCAGGCTATAGATCCCACTCCTCTACATTCAATTATATATCCAGATCTTCCACCATTACTTGTATATCCAACTCATTCATCTCCTCCCACATAGATTCATATTTATTTTCAACAATATGTTGAGGATCCCCATTATTATACTATTTCATATGATATAACATAATATATTAGTGATACCATTCAACATCAACTGATAGAGATGGATCAGATATGGGTTATAATGTAAGGTATTATAAATAGATAAATAAAAGTACCATTTTCTACTACTGAGGAAACTATACATGGAAAAATCTTAAACCATTTTTTGTTTTTCCATCTATAATTTTTTTACAAATTTACACTGAGGTATATATTGATTATATCCTATATTTCATATTGGTTCCAAATTTGTTTTAGTATTGCAATATTTATATATTTAACTATTTTCTATAAGAATACTTTAATGGTGAAAACATAGAGGTAAGACAAAAACATTTACATGATAATATGTATTCATGTAATACTTCTTCTATATTGTATAATTTAACAATAAACACATTTTTTGGAAGTTTATAAGATTCCAATGGTTCTTAAAATTTTTGGGAGTGAAATTAATGTGATTATATTAATGATAGCTCTCATGGATCATGTAACTCAATATTTTTTGGGAATTAATGTAATGATATTATTTTCCTTGTATGTAAACTATCTTTTTTTAATGAATTATTATTTTTAAATGATACCTAATAAATCTGTTTTTTCTCTCATGTGTCTTTATACACTTTTTATTCAGTATGATATGACCATATTATATATACTTTTGGACCAATGATTTATTTCACATATAATTAAGTAAATGAATATTAAAAAAATAATAGTATATATTTCTAAAATATTTCAAAATAACATAATTTAGTGTTAGATGATTTGTTATTCTGAAGGTTATTGATAATTTATTTGTTAAAGTGTTATTTATTGTAATTTAATAATCAATAACAGTATATTATTTTAAATTTGTGGTCATTGGATGAGGTTTGTTTTTTTAAAGACAAGACAAATTGCTGGTTACTCTGGATATATGACGAAATATGAGAAAATTTTCACAACGTTTTACAGAGATACTATTTATAATTTTAATACTTATGTATTACAATGAATTTTAATTTTATTTCGTACATTTAATTTCCAAATAGATAATGATATTACTTCGTGATACAATATCAAACAGTACAATAAATGTCAAATATGTGTTCATAAATTTGTCATATCATTTATAATTAAAACATTTTTATTGTTTATACTTAAAATATTAATTTTAGTTGAAATATATTTTTTAAACATCATTTATATCTTAAAAAATGATTAAATAAATGTGGATATTATGTTCTCATATTTATGAACAAAATAATTTAAACTATAATAGTTATAAAATTCACAAGGTTAAATTTTATCATAAGCTTTCCATTAATTTCTACCATAATTATATTGATAATTAATAATAAATTCCTCCGTTTTAATTTTTATCTTTTTGATGACCATAATTAAAAGAATGATCTCAATCACTAACAATGAGACTAGGTGGATTATTTCACATGATTTATTGGATTTTAGTTTATTTTTTATGTATATTTTAATTTTTAGTTTAAAAATTATAAAGATAATTTGATTTGAATTTGTTCTTGTTTTTTCTATTTATGTTTGTTCTACTAATTTATAATTTATTCCATGTTGTTATATTTTTGGGCTATTGATTTTTATTTTAATTTTTTTACAAATTATTTTTAATGTATGTTATTTTAGAAGTGTCATGAAATATTGAAAACAGTGTATTCATCACATCCATTATTATATAAATAATTGGGGATATAGTTTTCCATATCGATTATTTCCAATTATCAATTTTATAATGTATTTTTCATGTCAGTAATTCAACAATCAATGTGGAAAACCCTCCCCATTCTGTAATATTATACAAATTTCAATGATTTTTTATTTAAAAACTGACATGAAATATAATTTTCATATAATTTTATAATAAATGATGTGGAAATCTTATTTGCTATGTCACATTCAATAAATCCAATAGGTAATTAATATTTAAAACAAAAAAATGACTTGGAATACCCTATTTTAACATGTTATTCTAACTCTACTAGAAGAATCATTATAGAAATCATTTTTATATTCTCTATATAACTCACCTAATTCTATAATTCATGTGGACCTCATAGATACAATTTAAAGAAAAATGTATTGAATATTCTAAAAAATATTAATTAATATAATTATATAATTATATATTATGGAATCTAATAATTTTTCTTACTTTTATCTATGCTCATGAACTATATATGATTTTATCATCAATGTGTCTATTGGAGATTGGTTTCATGGGAATGATAAAATTATATTTGTAAATAATCACTATAAAACATCTAAATTATCTCATATGTATACCAATTATTTGATTCTCTCGAATTTTATTAACCATTAGAAATTTCTACGGGTTCTATAATTAACTCATTTGAGTACCCCATATCCTCATAAATGTAGTAGATCTATCTGGGAAAGAATAAATGAAAAATGTTAAATTAATAAATGTTATAGTTAATTAAATAATGTTACAATATTTAATAGGGTTGGATATATATACTTGTGGTTGGATGATTAGGTTGCTGATGACTCCATATGTTGTGAAGGATTATTAACCTATGAAGTGCTTGTGGGATTCAATACACACTCATGATGATCTATATTCTCTTGATGAATACAATGCATATGATAATAATTCTAAGGAACCAAAAAATAAATACCTAGAGATGTTAGAGTTGTAGAAAATATATGTATCCTATAATTAAATGGGAATGAATAATATAGATAATGATTAGGATCCATCATCAGATAAAGAAAATGTTATATCAGTAACATGATAGGAAAATAAAATGGTGTCAACATAAATGGTTATTTGAATATTCATGGTGGATCTAAATGAAAAATATGGTAACAAATTTTGGTAGATGGTATATGTGGTGAAGGGTATGGGTGTGATTTTGTATTAAAAATTCAATGATTACAACGAGTTTCCTCATAAAACAATCATTATGGTCACTATTATTAGTAGTTTTTCTAGAGAATAGTTGTCCTCTAGATGATGGTTCCTAATAAAATAATCAATAATGAATAATTATTGGAAAATACATGATATATAATCGATATATATATTAAATAATATACTCCCTATAATAAGAAAAGGATATGAAAATGTATATGAACCATTTTTACACCCTCAAAACATTTGTATATCCTATACCAACAGTTTGAGGGGTTATTTGCTGATTTCCAATTAGTATAGACCTATACCAACTATTTTACCAAAACGTCAGTATAAAACACATAAACCAATAGTTATCAAACTATTGGTATGGCTAATATCAATGGAAAAATTTACACTAATGGTTTGGTCATACCGTTGGTATAGGTATCATATAAGAAACAAATATTCCAACATTGGTTATTAATCCCCCAACCTCCCACTTATATTCCAAAAAAGTTTATCACTATGAGGTAATATTTTTATATTCAGATTTATAAATATATATATATATTTATAATTGTGTGGGTGTATAATAAAGTATTTATATTTAATGAATTATTATCATTGAAATTATTATAAATAAATAATTGCACCATCTATAACAATGGTTTGGGAAAACCATTACTATAGTAGATATAAGGAACACATATACCAATTTTTTGACCAAACTAATGGTACAGATGTCCTAAAATAATACCTACACTAATTTTTTGGTCAAACTACTTGTGTAGATCTTCATATATCATAACTATAGTAATTTGTTTCCAAAACCATTGGTATGGGGTGCCTTGTCATGACCCAACCCAAGCTGGTTCTCGATCTGCAACTACCCTAGACCTACCTCTATTGGCCAAGGGTTGGAGAAAAGTGCCAATGGCACAAAAACATTGTGAGAGTTTTCCAAATATCGTGTTCAGAAACACATAGTTATCTCAATGAAAAAGTGTAATTGAAAAATAGAAAAATTGAAAACTACAATAAAGTATAGTGACTTGCAATAACAACAAGATTGTACAAGAGTATGTAATTGAATAGTAAAATTTAAAGGGCAAACGCACATGACCAAACCAGAATCCAGTCCCATCCTTAAGACAAGTGGAAAAGAGTATCAATTGAGGGAGCCCATCTCTTGTATCTAAAAAGTGACCATTATATATAGTCCATGCACCCTTTATCTCTACGCTCCCCTATTGTCACGATCGAACTCTCTTCCATATATGGATGACACAACATGTGTTGGTAAAATCCTATGTAGGGTTGAGTATATACATACCAATAATAATGCCTCAAACATGAGAGTGGGGAGTAGTAAGAGATACAACCAATGAGAAGCAGTAAATGGAATAAGGTACAATAAAAGTGAACTGAAAGAATAAAGATCAACCCATCAACAGCTTGAATGTAGGCACATCCAAACACAATGAGCTCAAAATAGTGAGGAGGTGACCCACACCCCCCCTGTAGAGTCATCAATACCTAAATCTAGAGAGTAGACCCGTCTATCCATTTGAAGCTAAACATAGAAAACACATGACATAACGTATACTTCTTAACCTATCTTAGAAATAGAGTAACCAAGACCCCAGGAGGGGGTAGTATAGTGGGATACATATATACATTACCTATCAAAGAATCACTAATGAGAGAGTAAGGGGATCTCCATATCACAAATTCAGCCTAAGAAGATGATTATCCAACAGTTCCAAGGTAAAGTCATTTTTGATGCACAACACCTCAAGCATCTACCCAGGTGTCATAGGTCAAAGGGGATCAAATCACAACAATGTTATACTATACACATTTTGCGGCACTGACACACCTTCATGGTTTTAGATCGTGTAATAAAAATTCATTTTAGATGGTAAAATGCCAATATTTTTTTCACGAGTCCTTATATTTCTCATATCATGCCTTGTTTATGTGTCGTACAGTCGAGGGTCATCTCTGGAAGTTCTTTGGGGACTACACTACAAAACCCATATGGAGGGTTAACTAGAAAATGGCATCATAGACTACACTACCTAGACCATCTAGAGGTTCTTCCTGGAATCATCATCGGGGGATACACATCCTAGCCCCATTGGAGGTTTAGCCCAGAAGGTCTTAAAGGAATACACTGCCTAGCCCTGCAAAATGGTCAACTAAAAATCCACTTTGAGGAATAAACTAAACATCCATGATGGAGTGCCAACCATGAAGGTTATTGGGGACTAAAATCCCCTACCCACATAGAGGTTCATCCTAGAATCATTGTTTGTGACTACAATACCCAACCTTGTTGGAGGGTCAGCTAGGTAGGTCGTCAGGGACTACACTACCCAGCTCAGTTGGAGTGTCATCTCGGAATCGTCATTCTGGTAAGCATGTTTGATCATTTTTATCATTGGGTGTCAAATATACACATTTCAAACATCGACCATCTATGTCATGTCTATAATGCTACTTATAAGGGAACCATCTAATTCTACATGAAATAATACACAAAATAAGAATCTCGTGGGATGAAATTTAAGTTTAAATGGATGAGATACAAAGGGTTGAATATTTTTTGTTAGCTCTTACTTAGTACATGATGTGTGGGGGACCACATGAAATGTGGCCCCTCTTCAATATCTGGTCATGCCTCTAGCTGGACATGGGTCCCATCCCATCTAAAGTGCATGTAGTCTAGGTGTAATACATGACATGTTATGTTCATTTAGAGACCGGGTCTGTGTTTACTTATCGTGTCCATATACTTAGACTTCCTGTTTGTGTACTTGGATATACGTTGTGTAGATCAACATTGGATGATGCAAGTGCGGCCAACCACTTTCCTTGTGCCCGACACATGGCGTGTTCCTAATCTTGTGTTCCTTCATATAGATCTCCTCACATGTAAAGGTAGTACACAACTTGTCAAGGGGATTATACACCGTATCATCCTTATGTTTTCCCAAACCCTAGCACCACTACTAAAGGAGGATAAATGTCATGTGTTCTTCACTGAACATGGAGTGTAATTAGTATTTCACCAGAAACTCTATATTTCTCACAAATCATTATTCACACTTCAAATATTCTCTTACCATGGTTAAAGTCAACTGAATTTTCTCTAAAACATTTGGATCTGGTCAATGAATACAGGATTGCTTCACTGCCTGTCGCAAATTTCCCTTGTTTGAAACAAATGGCTTGGGATGTTCTTTCATATGATGTTGTTGATTAATTCCTTTTCATATTTTTGAGAAACCATTCGATTCATGATCCCTACATCATTCGGTTTCTAGATATGTGCCTCACCCGCAAATCCCATATCATTCAATGATCCCATCTCATTTCCAATAACATGATTGGGCTTGGGTCACCCGATAATTGTTGAACCGGGATTCAAAAGAATTCAACAGTGAAGAAAATGAATAATTGAGGAGTAAAAGTCACGAAAGTAATTTTTTGGAACATTGGACCATCGTTCTTTTCCAACAAATCATAATTGTGCAATTTGGGTTATAACAACTAAAAAATAATTGAAACTGATACTCAGGCTCAGGCAAGGTTAGAATTCAATGGTGCAGGTTGATGAATTTATTTTCAACATGCTCAAAAATTTAGTCAAATGCATAAAAATAGTAAATATTAGTCCTAACTATATTGTATTGATCATTGTTGATGATGAATGTGTTCGTCTATGAAGGGTGAGGATCTGTTGCATCTTGATCCTTCTAGATCCAAGGTTTTATCATTGTTCGATCTTCGTTCATTGTGTCATGAATGAATAGGATAAAGGAGGATATGAGAGGTCTTCGTTGGTATTAAAAACATGGATTTTGTGGCTAAATTTCATTTAACCACAAACGTATATCCAATTACTATGTTAAATTTATTTTATGTAATTAAATTAATTAATTGATTAAATTACTTAAACATACCGCCACTGAGTGAGGGGTCTGAATGTCCAACGCCGACTTATTTTATGTCCAGCCAAGGGGAAACACCACATTATGGACCCAACAGTTGTCTTCTATTTCTAGCATGATCGACAATTTAGGTGTTTTCACGTTATATTAAATTAACCACATTTTTTAAATACATAATATACTTAATATTTTTATAGAATTAATTTTTGGAACACAGGGCCTCAGAGTCGCATGCCATCTCAGCACCTAGCTCTTTCATAACATTTAAATAAATTTCAAAGTCATATTAGAAAAAAATTGTGTCCCTACATTATTCCCTCATTTAATATTTCCATCCCGGAAAAGAAAAACTAAAAAAACAACTAGAGATACATGTGCCTTCATCTGGAACTCCTATTAATAGGATCTCTCCTGCAAGTTTTTTTGTGTCCACAACACTCGGACCAGAGGAGTAGATCATCCTCGCTGGTTCCACTCTTATTGGTCCTTGATCACTACCGGGTGCTTCGAAAAGGTGGTTCCATCCATGATGTCCATATCTCACCAGTAAATGATGTGTGCAGGGTAATGCAAATATCTATATAGCTGCAAAATATAGAAAATGTCATGCACCCAGTCCTGCTGTGGGGGAAATGCAAGGCATTAGGCAACCACACCAACCCCCGTGCAATCTCGAATGACTCAATGAACCACGAGAAAAGGTTTCTTCCCCAATTGAAAATATGAATTCCATGATGTGTGGATAATCTCATTAAAATGTTCTCTCCCTACTCAAACTCCAAAGTCCTACAACGATGATGCACATATGACTTCTATCTACTCTTGGATATCTTCATCCATTCCCAGATGACATGAACCTTCACAATCATCACCTAAACCAACTCCAATCTCATATGTTATGACTTTCCAATATCCATACATCATAAGGGTGACTTGTAGGGTCTCCTTTATAAGAACTCAAAAGGTTCAATGCGTATGGTGGAGTGATAAATGTTTTTTATTCAAAATCCAACAAAGGAAGCTGATCCTTCCAGCTCTGGGAGGAATTTAATATGCATGATCTCAGCATATCCTCTATCTTCTTGATTGTGCACATAGTCTTCCCATCATTCTAGGGGTGAAATACTGTACTCATTCACAGCTGGGTCCTGATGACATCCTATAGTCATATCCACAATTGTGAAATAAATTGAGCATAATGATTAGATATAATAATTGAGGGTACCCCATGAAGGTGGATGATATATATTCCCCAAAATCTCCACTAAACTCTACTCCCTAATTACAAGGAAGTGTTATGACTTTGTGAGTCGTTCCACCATCACCTAGATGGTGTTGTGGCTCTTCGTTGCGAGCAGAAACCCTATGACAAAATCAATGGATATTCCATCCCATTTCCACTCTAGGACATCAAGAACCTATAACAAACTAGCTAAAACATAGTGCTCATCCTTCACCTACTAACAGGTAAGGCATCATAAGACGAACTCTGCTACACTCTATATCATGTCGGACCCCTCAAACTACAACTAAATATCTCTTTACATATTACTGAAATCAGTATGTATAGATGAGGGAGAATTTTGGATCTCCCACATCACTTCTTCCTGCATCACAACTGGAACCACTGTTCTCACCTGGAACAAGATCTCGTGAATCCCTGTTTCAGAATATCCATCAAGGGTATTTCCATTGGATATCTGATCATAATGAACATTGAAGTCAATGTTTCCTAGCTAGGACTACTTCTCACACTCATCGAGTATATGATTCATCACCATCGACTGTACGAAAACTATACCCTCCTGCTCCAGTATGGTCAGCAACATGGATGATAAATGCTCTGAATATCCCCACACAATTCGATCATGGGACATCCTACTTGGGGAATATTCTATATCATTTTTCTTCCCTAAATTATAGACTTTATCAAAGTAATAGTCCTACAATAACTCCAAACATGATTTTTGGCTCAGGTTTTAGACATTTCCAATGAAGACGTACATGAGACACTAGTGGTCTGAGTAAACCAAAAAGTTCACTCCTAGAAGGTAGAGCCTCTACATCCTCAAATTGATGACTATCGCGGCGAATGCCAGATTGTGAATCTCATAGTTGTTCTCATGGGGTCTCAACTACCTCAAACCATTTCTAATGAGAAACTATCATTACATAACCATGTAACTGATCCCAGATTTTGAGTCATCTTAATATACCATGGACTCAACTTCTTCATATGGTAGCCTCAAAATTGGAGCACTTGTCAGCCCCTGCCTCAACTCCTCGAATGCCTTCTAGAACATCTCATACCAGAAAAACAAATGTCTTTTTCTATGTTAGAGTTTTCAAAGGGGATTGGATCCTGGAGAAGTTTTTCACAAATCATCGGTAGTACACATCTAAGCTAAGAAATCTCTTCATCTTAGACACATTATTTGGTGGCTCCCATGAAAGCACTGATTCTGCCTTCTTTGGATCCATATCTAAACTCACTACAAAAATTTCCTTGCCTATAAAGTGAACCATATGTATCTGGAATTATAATTAAGAGAGTTTTTCATAAAGTTGTTTCTCTCAAAGTAAATCAAGGACCATCCTCATGTGCTCTGCATGCTCTTTCTTTGTCGCAATGCAAATGTGCAGACAATTACATAATGGTCCATACATGGATGGAAGATCCGTTTCATCAAATCCATAAAAATAGAATTGGAATTTTTCACACCAAAGGGAATTACTAGGAACTCATAGTGTCCACAATGAGAAGAAGAGGACAACTTCAGAATATCATCATCATAAACCTGGAGTTGGTGGTAGCTGGACCTGAGATCAATCATGGGGATCCATATCACAGTTCACAACTGATCTATGAAGTCTTCAAATAGAAAAAATGGGTACTTTTTTTATTATGGCCTGGTTCAGGTGATGATTATCCACAAAAGTTGTAAAATACCATATTCCTTCTACAAACAAAAGGTTGGAGCCACCCAAGGGGACACAATGGGTTAGATGAAAACATTCTCATAAAGGACCTCTAGCTACAATCTCAACTCTTAGAGATTATTGGGAGCAATGCAATATTCTTAAGAAGATATTAGGGAAGTCCATGACTACAAGTCAATGCAAAACTACAACTCTAGTATTAGAGGATATCCCAAAACTTCCTCAGGAAACACATCCAAATAATCATACATAACTTAGGTGACCCATATGCTCGCAGAGTCTTCTACACCAAGGGTCATACTCGGTAGCTATTGGGAAATGGGTTGTAACCTCTGGCTCACAACATCCACTCGTCCTACTATGTGGTCTCTCTTAACAAAAAAAATAGAAGAACCTCGTCCCATTAGCTTGTAGTAATCTGCCAAATCTACAATGGAAGTCAATCTAAGCTTGAACCATAGATATCCAATACACTCTCAAGAATACATCATAGGGTTCTATGATGAAAACTAGTAGGTACCACATGAAAATAACTCCTCTAAGTGATATATCACTCTACTAATTGATTAATGATACATAAGAATAATTTCTTATAGGAACCACATGGCTAAGCTACTGTAATAACATCTCTACTGAGAGATCTAGATCCAGGATAATGATTCGAGAGATAAAATAATGGATATAACATGTGACTACTAATACTCAAGAAAGATTAGTGTAAACACATATCATACCTCAAATTATTTTGTGTGACACTAGGTCATAGACATCCAAAGCCTACTGATGTTCTTGTCCCTGATTTCCATCTCCTGAAGCCTGATATCTTCCACTTGGTGGTGGTGGTGGGAGAACCTCATTCAGTCATACCCCACCTATAGATATACCTAATCCTCTTCCAGCTCCACCTCCCTTAGGACCACCCTGTCCCCACTTGGAAGATCCCATATTATGTTGCTGGCTCTACATGGAAGTCCATCTGCTTCCTTGCTGGGATGCTCAGTATGCCTAGTCGGGCATTCCTGGGACATGTGACCTCACCTATAATAAGTGTATCATCATCCCTCTATTGTTTCCCTTACAGCTCTACATTGCCCCTAAACTGGGTGACCACGCCCCTGAGTCTACTCACAGAAGTGTCTCTTATACCGAGACCTATGATGCCTACCTGCTACTAAAGAAGACTCAGCCCTATCGTGTCCACATCCAACTTAATCTATCTATATTCCTTATTATAGGTAGATCTCCATCATGTATTCCCACTCCAGCACCCCGGCATAGGTAGGGATGCGTGTAACAACCCGAAATTTTGAATAAATCGTGTTTCCTAATTTTTTGTGTTATTTCATTTTTCTATACTCAACAAAACTATTTCATTGGATAAAATGAGTATAATTAAAATGAGACTATTGGGTTCCGACTGTTATATGACCATTGGTCAATATGACCACTGGAAACTAAAGATTTCGATATTTGTCTCTAAATACAAGTGATCATGGTTAATTAACATAGAAAGAAGATTTGATGGCCTCACCCAGTAGTCTTGGACCGATCGAAGCCCATCTAACAGAACTTGGGAAGGAGGTAGCACCAATGGGCTTTGCTCTGGACTAAACCCAAGCCGAACTTCATCGTATGAAGCTAGAACAGAATCGCCTTCGCGAGAATTTCAAACTGATAGAAATTACTACTCGTGCGATGTTGGCCGAGTCTCCCTTGGATTCTCTCACCTTAGCACACCTTCCACTTAGGTCCTATGCTGGTGTGATAAGGGGCTATGTAAGGAGACCGTAACTGATTTGTGTAATCCATTGTTTTAAATAAAAAAATTTATTTCTTTTTATGATGAAATTTATGAATTTTCAAATGTCCAGATAAATATAGTATGCATATTTTTGGTGAATTTTAGGGAAATGATATTTTTAAAAAATGTTTATGTAATCCTTAAATAATTAAAAATGTGTAATGATTTTCAAAAAATGGTCTTCAACAATTATGTTCAGTATGAAATTTAGAGTCTAATAAGATCAACTTAATTTTTGATGAATAGTAAATTATGAATAGTGATTTTATGCTTAGGATTAGTAATGTGACCAAATGAATTATTAATCTCACTTAAATAAAGCATTAATATAATCTAGGCACCTTGATTAAGTAATGTGATTCAATAAAATGGTTAAATAACGGTGTCATTAATTATTACTCAAGAGTTAGTTTTTTCTAGTGAATAGTGTTTTTTAATTAAAAATTTAATTAAATGTTATTTAGAAAATTAATTTTTTATGATGGATTTCATTTTTGAACTCATATAATCGATATTATGTTAGGGTAATTTTTGGGGATTTTTCTAAAAAAATGAATTTTCGGTGAATCGTGTATTTATTTAAAAATTATAAATATTTAGAAAATTATTTTTATAAAATGGAGTTCATTTTTGAAATCCGAGCATTGATATTTGGTTAAGGTGAAATTTTGGGATTTTTCTGAGAAAGTTGAATTTTCGATGAATAATGAAAATACAGTTTTTAAGTTACAGCTGTTTAATGACATCATTAAATGATGTATTAAGTATATAATCAATATGGTCGACTTATTAATAGTAAGATAAGGTATGAGATGTCCTAAGTGGCCAAAACAATGGGCAAGCCCATTGTTTTGCCAAAACACTAATGAGGTGTCCCTTGGCCATTAATACCTTGTCCCCTTAGTTTCCCTATAAATACCAAGACATCCTCTCATCCATTCGACTCCAAACTCTCCCCCAACGAAGCTCTGGTCCCATTAACTCCCAAGGAGTCCTTACAAGGTGCCCCCAAGCACTCATGGTCCCAACCATTATGTTTTATGAGTTGCGTTTTAAGGTAAGGGATCTGACCTCTCTCTTTCTTTTCAAGTAATCTCTTTTAAGTCATTTATTTTATGATCCATGTTCTTATGTTGGAAGATGTTATTTTATATTCCTCTTACGTCCCTTTTCATGTTCATATAATTAGATATCCCCTCTTACTCTCATTATTTAGTTTTATGAATGTTTAAGTGGCGTCGTTAGGCTGCCGAAATTTTTGTAACGGATTCTTTCTCCCTTCTCTTTTTTCAAGATCTATTTTCAGGTAAACTCATTCATGTACTTTTTTAATATGATGGGGTATGTTTTATATATCTATCATACTGATATTTTATTATCATATTATGAGAGACCCCGTTTTATCTCTTCAATTCAGTATTTTGATGTTTTAAGTGGCGCCGTTAGGCTGCCGAATTTTTAAATGGTTCTTTCACCCTTCTTGTTTTCATGTTCTATTTTCATGTCAAGTATTTCAAGTTCGTTTTTATTTTTTGGGGGTATGATATCTAAATCTATCATACTGATATTCTATGTTCATATGATTAGAGACCCTATTTTATCACTTCAATTCATTATTTTGTAGTTTTAAGTGGTGCTGTTAGGCTGCCGAATTTTTAAGTGATTTGTTCAACATTCTCATTTTTCAATGTTCTACTTTCATGTAAAGTATTTCAAGTTACTTTTTATTTTTTTTGGGTATGATCTCTATATCTATCATACTGATCTTTTATTTTCATATTATGAGAGACCCAAATTGATCTTGACAATTAATTTTTTTTAATGTTTAAGTGACGTCGTTAGGCTGCCGAATTTTTATAAGAGAAATCTTATTTTAGTCTTCCTTTCATGTTCTTCATTTCATATGGTATATCTTTCAAATTTCATTACCAAGTTCATATATCCTTCATATTCTGTCCCTCTACTATTTTATGGGTCATTTATGAATGTTTGACCCTTGTCCCCTCTCTTTTCAAAGTTTTTTAAAACCCCGAAACATAGTTGTTATGCTGTAGAATTTCCATCTCAAAATGTCTCTCTCTCTTGTTCTAAAGTTCTTTTATTTTATTAAGTGAATACTCAAAGCTATCTCTTCTATAGGGGTAATCACATATATACCAAAATGTTCTATTTTAAATTCTGGGATTTACATAGATGAGACCCACCTTCCTTTTCTGTGGGTTTTAAAGTGACACAAAGATCATGTCTTTAAAGCAGTTTTTAAAACATTATGATTATGAAATGAACCCCATTCCTTTTATGCTACATGGGTTGTTTATAAAATTATTTATAATGATATATGTGTCTCACATGATAATAAAGACATGTCAATAGTGCGCCCTGATAGCGCTCCAATGCATTAGGTGAAGACTTAATCTCTAGAGATGGATATTTTTAACGACGCCTTGGTGAATAACCTTGGTAATTTTTAATGACACCTTGGGGATGGACCTTGGTGAAACAGAAATGATTTTCAATATTAAATGTTGTAGCCACATCTTCAAGTTATGAAAAACGTTATTTTTATTATGATATGCCTCATTATTTCTTTCTCATGCCTTAAAGGTCATTATGATGACATTGTTGATGTATCTCAAGTTCACATGTAAATGTTTCCCCTTGTTTCCCTTACTGGGCCTTCTGCTCACCCTTTCTTTTGATGTATGTCCCCAGGTTATGAGATGCAGTAATGATCCTTGGATGAACGTAAGGAAAAGCCTTTCAATTGTCTAAGAAGAATGTTTTATGTTTTCATGTTTTAAGTTCCTGGTTTCCAAGAAACTAAACCTTAAACATCCTCGGTTTTGTAAAATGTAATGAAAGTTTATGTGATAAAAAGGCGGGATGCTATAATGCGCATGGGAACTACGATGGCTTGGGTCTCTCTACAAGGACCCTGATCGAACTTCTATGCTTGGAAGTAACTATCTCTGATCATGTTAAGAGTGTATCACATAAATCCAGTGAACCATTATGGATACATTCCCAATATCATCCCTCCCTACCAATTCTATAGAATATATTGAATCCTAAATGAGTACTAATAGAATGGGTAATAATTTTTATGAAATAGAATATGGAAGTCACCCCAAGGTAGTGTAAACCCATCACGTATCTGGTTAACTAATCTCTACCAATTCCCAACTGATCTATAGAAAAGAATAGATACTAATTCCACCATCTTATCCATCAGCTTCTGAACCTGTATAAACACATGGACCACCAAATCAAGCCAATCCTCGGATTCTTGATGATATGGCTCGTGGTAGAACCTTAGTGTTTGATTATGCTGAAAACCACAAAGTGTGCTCATCTTATGCACTTCCATATCCTAACCTACTAAGACTACCTACTACTCAAATACTGTAGGTTCTTCTACTGGTCCACCTGAAGGATGAAGATCACATGATGTACCTTGAATTGAGGCCTTGTTGCTCATAGGGTTGTCATCATGAACCAGAGCTAGTATCATGGCTATCAATCGTCACAAAGGCATCCTGAAAATTTTCAAGGAGTACCTCTGTTTGATGAGAATATATATATATATATATATCAAAAAATGACTGGTGAGATAACTCTAGAATGATTTCCAAAGACCCAATCATATATGACGAGTGTATCATTGTTCTCAAAAAAATGGCTCAGGTTGTCAAGTCGCCAAGTGGGTAATCAGGGATCTGGTAAATGGATACATCATTTGCTCATACAATAACATAACTCCATATCTTGAGAGAGTCTGTTTAGATACATCGACACTATTTCCATAAATCTGAACCAATTTCTTTTTAAGGAACGTCTATATAATATCCCAAGGAATGAACCACCTCTAATACCACTGTCATAACCCGTCCCAAGTTGGGGCTCGAGCCATAACTACCCCTAGCCTACCTCCATATGTCAGGGGTTCGTGATAATCCCAAAAGGTACAAAAAACTCAAGGATTCTTTTTCATAAGAACCACTACTCATGTACTCATCCAAATCAATGAAAATGTGAATAGGAAAGTAGAAAAATGGAGAACTTATATAAATTAATGTAAATATCCCTGACCCTATAGATGGTATAAGATAATAGTATTGAATACTGAAATATAATGGGAAACACATGTGACCAATCTAGAATCTGTGACCATCCCAAAGAAAATTGGAAAGGAGTATCAGTTGAGAAATCTCGACTACTATATCTGAACTATGCCATCATACATGGTCCAAAATGCTTGTATCCCTATGGTATTTTTTAGACATGATAGACTTATCCACCATCTATAAAAGACACAACATGTCTTGGGAAAAGACCATGCAAGGGTGAGTATATACATAACTAGAAAAATGTCCCAAAAAGTAGAAGGGGAGCAGTAATAGATACAACCAAAGAGAACCAGTAAATGGAACCGCGTATTGTAAAAGTGAATAGAAAGAGTAAATCTCATCCCATCAAGAGTGTGAAAGTTGGTTCATCCAGACACAAGGAACTCAAAATGGAGAAAGTTGATCCGCCTATTAATTCTTCACTGCCAATAGTAGGAGAGTAGACTCATCGAACCATGAGAAGGTAGACATGGAAAGCACGTGGAATACCATGTGTGTCTTCACCTATATGGTATGGAGAGTAACTAAGACCTAAAGAGGGGGCACTATAGAATATATAAAGACACACATATATATATATATATGTGTGTGTGTGTGTGTTTATTATCTAGAAAATAAGACCAAATGAGAGTGTAAAAAGATCTCCATCTCACTGCTCAGTCCAAGAAGATGAGTAACCAACCATTCCAAGGTAGAGTCATCCTCGATAACCAACACCTCAAGAATTTTCCTAGGAAAAACAATTTGAAGGGGTTCGAAACATGACACCTCAATATTATCTAGTTTGGGAATCACTAACTCAACCACAGGGTTATAGATCATGTAAAAAGAACACATCTCATTGGGGAAAGTTCCCTCCTTATTGTGAGTCCATAGTTAAGTCATATAACACCTCTCCAATATGTTGCGTAGTCGAGGGTATTCTTTGGAAGGTAATCAGGGATTACACTACCTAGCCTAACTGAAGTGTCATCCAAAACAATTCATTAGGGACTACAATGGATAGGCCTGTTGGATGGTCATTCTTTAATAGTCATTGGGGACTTCACTGCACAACCCTATTGGATGGTCATCCGGAAAGGTCCTCAGAGACTACACTACCCATCCCTACTGAAGGGCCACCTCAGAATCTTCGTCAGAGAATATACTACCGAGCCCTACTAGAGGGTCATCCCGAAAGGTCACCAAGGACTACATTATCCATCCTAGGTGGAGGGTCATCCCAGAATCGTCGTCTGGGACTAAACTACGCAGCCCTACTAGAGGGTCATCCTGGACGGTTATTGGGGAATACATTACATTGCCCAACTAAAGGGTCATCCATGAATCGTTATTTTGGTAAGCATGTATATTCACGTCCGTCATCAGATGTCTTATTTATGCATGGGAAACCTATAACACAACATCGTATCTCAAAATCTTCTTCTGAGGGAACCATTGCACTCAACATCGAAAATCCCTTAAGATAAGAATCTTATATGAATAAATCCTAGTTAAAATGAATGTTATATGGAGGATTGACGATTTCTCATTGGAGCACAAGTAGTACACGACATGTGAGGTGGCCCACAAGGTGTGTGGCCCCTTTTCACTGTCTGGACGTGTCTCTGGATGGACATAGGTCTCATCGCATATATTAATTCATTGCATTTAGGTGGAATACACAACATGTTCCACTTATCAGGGGACTAGGGTTGTGTCTACTGGTCATGTCCATATGCTCAGACTCCATGTCTGTGTACTTTGGTAGACGGTGCATTGATCAACACGGGCTGCTGCCTATGTTGCTAACTAGTGTCTTTGAATTCAGAAAACGGCATGTTACTTTCAATGTGTTCCTTCACATGGATTACTTAACATGGAATGGTAATACACAATGTGTCAAGGGGTGTACACACTGTGTCATCCTAATCATTTTCCAAATACTAGAACCATTGTTGATGGAGGATACACGTAGTGTGTTGTTCAGTAAACACAGCATGTAGTTGGGATTTCACCAAAAACACTATATTTCTCAGAAATCTTAATCCTCACATTGAATATTCTATAGACATTGTGAAATTTACCTAAATTTACTCTAAAAACATTTGATCTGTCCGAAGAATGTTGAATTGTTTCATCGTTGGTTGTAAATTGGCCACATTAAAAAATGATGGTTTGGCCGGATCTTCTAAACATCTTCATGGATTCATTCCTTGTTTAATTGTCATGAATCCTTCTTATTCATCATCGCCACATCATTTAATTTCCATATATCTTTCTAACCCTAAAATTGGTTTACATTCCACGATTCCTTCTAGTTTCCGAGTGCCTAATTGAGTGAGAGTCTCCCAAAAATGGTCGAACCGGGATTCAGAAAAAATTCCATGGTGAAGAATGTGAATAACCATGGGGGAAAATGAACCAATATATGTTTTTGGATAATTTTCAAATCTTTTCTGGCCAACCAATAGTAATTGTGAATTTTAGGTTATAAAACCCAAAAATGAAATGAAACCTGTACTCGAGCTCAAGCATGGTTCAAAATCACATGCGCACGTTAAAGAATTTTGATTCAACATACGAAAACTTTTAAAACATGTTTTAAAAAGGATAATGATGAGACCAAACTTGATTGGATTGATTACTGTTTATGAAAAATGTGTTCTTTGACAAAGGAAGAGGATTATTTTTATCTTGATCCTTATAGATCAATGGTTATCTCATCATTCGATCATCATTCTTTATTTCGTCCATAAAGAGGGGAGGAGAGGAGAGGTTGTCCTTGGTTGAAAAAAACTAGGATTTTGTGGAAAAATTTACTTTAACCACATAATTATAATAAATTATTAGGTAAAATATATTTTTTGTAAATAAATAAATTAATTCATTTAATTACATAATCATACCGCTAACGAGAAAGCGGTCTAAACATCCCATGCTGAATTATTTTATAACGCTCATATGGGAAACATTCTGTTGCATACACATCGATGGTCTCAAATTTCGGATCTGATTAATGTTTTATGAGTTATCTAATTTTTCTTAATTATCCATGTGTGTGTAATATAAAATATATTTAATATTTTTATAAAATTAATTCCAGGCACACCATGCCTCATAATCGCACGTTGTCTCATCACCTAGCATTAGAATAATATTTAGAAATATCTAAAAGTCTTATTTGTCTAAAAATAGGTTTCTTCATTCATGTACCAATGGGTTTTAAAAACATTTGTATAGATCATATTTCTAACAGTGTAACATTGGTCACTAGAGGATGATGTTTAGACTGTTTCATACCATCACTCCTAAATGCGGTGTAAAAACATAAATCTTTACAAACTGAAATTAATACTAACTCCAATGACCAAATATTATTCATCTAAAATTGTAAAATAAAAATAAATTATCGATTACCATACATAACCAACACGTTTTTTGGTTTGGAGTTTTAGAGAGTGTGGAAAAACCCTTTAAATTAGAAAAATCATGTCTTTCTCATTAAATGGTATCTTTCATCAATTATACTTAGATCTTATTATTCATTAACAATTTTTCAACATCTCCCACAAGATTATAGACCCATGATAACATTATAGACACATATTACATAATATCATTATTTATCACTAGAGGAAATGGAAACATAAGGAGAGTGAGATCATAAATTGAGTAATGTTAATCATAGGTGTCATGAGTAGATGATCATAAGTGAGCATAAAATTATCATATTGGTATGATAAGATTATTATAACTTATGAAAACTTACCCAACAAGTTATATAACATTAATCACGAGTCATAGAATAAGGATATATCATAACAAAAGTCGTGATCCATAAGAGTGAAGAATAATCAATAATCCATCATGATCGATGAGAACATATTTTAAGCATAATATACAAGTTTTAAGAATAAATTAAAAAATATAAAATCATGACAATATGAACTTTAGTAACTTAAATATTTTCCACCTAAAATAAGTTAATATAGATATATGTAATCATCTTTTCCTACAAAAATAAGAATATAGCTAACTATAAGCATCTCCAAGAACAAACATGTGAACCTAGTTACCTATTTTCATGTCCATACACTAACTTATGAATAAACATATCCAAAATCATGTACATACAAAAGCATCATTACATCATGAGATTTAACGAATTATAGAGTTAATGAGAGGGTTATATAATTATGGTCCCACCCATCACATAATGAATATCGTACATATGTGTTCCACAAGATCATAAAAAATTTTAAAACATCACCACACCATAATTAACACTTGGAAAAGTAATGGGTTTCATCAAAATTTCAATATAACACAAAAATTTCAACATTTTAAAAATAAAATAAATGCGGTTTAGGAATATTTAATTAAAAATCATCACAATAAGACATATATAGAAAGGAATTGGGTGGTATCATAATATTATATCCCTATTGTAGTATAATAATCCTTAAAGGATGTTGACATAGATAAAAATTATTTTTATAAATGCATTATAAATATTATTTGAAAATCATGAATAAATTTCAATTTATATTTGTAAGTATTAATTAATTAAAACTACTAGAAAATTTGG
The DNA here is from genome assembly GCA_963277665.1 of Viscum album. NCBI lineage: Eukaryota > Viridiplantae > Streptophyta > Magnoliopsida > Santalales > Viscaceae > Viscum > Viscum album. The sequence goes on along the minus strand of OY728140.1, from coordinate 1,718,441,559 downwards.
AATTGGATTTTCTTTGAAAAAAATGGAGACTTTTAAATGAATATTTTTATGATGAATTGATATGATAGAGGGAAAATATATTAATTCAATAAGTTTTTAAAACCATTATTTTAATACTTCTATAAAGTAAGAAAAATATAACCCATTTGGAAAACAAAAAATAATGTTACATTAATTATTTTTAAATAAATTAAAGTATAGTACAAAATGACCTTTATAAATCTTTTCAATGTATATAAAAAAATGTAAATAATATTTTAAAAACACTGATTTGGGGGTAAAAGATTCTCGATCAAAAATGATATATAAGCTCATCTTTTCATACAAATTTTCTTTTAGTTGTTTTTTATTAGGAAAAATGGAAATATTTAAATAATACTATAAAATACATTAATTACCAAAGTATAACAGTTTTTTTTAAGAGGTAAATAACATAAAATTCCACTAATATAATTTGAAATATAAACAATTTTGATAACTGGTGTGATTGTTACATAAAACCATTTTACTTTGGTAAACATTGAATTAAATCCAAATGAATTAAATAAAATAAAATTGAAAATTATTTAATATTATTATAGTTAATATAGAAAAAAAATTCAAATATACATTTTATAAACGGTATTAATGAATATAGATGAATAATTGGAATCATATTCCAAAGAAATAAATTTTAGATGAAAAACCTATACCTCAATTAATAGTATGCTTTAAAAATTCTCTAAAATCATATATAATTAATTTATATTTTTATAAATATATATTATAGAACAATATTTATACTTTTTGAACTTAATATTATTCCTACATAATTTTAAATTTACTATTATTGTTATGATCATTAATGTTTTCTTAATTATTTAGTTTTCAATCAATATTATTATTTGAGGGATTTACTACATAATCCTTGTCTATGGTTTAATCATCAATAATATGTTATTTAATTTTAAAATCATTAAATTTAAATAGGTAAATATTTTCTTAATAAATTTAAGAAACATATATTAATAGTTTGCAATGAACACATAAAATTCCATCTTTTTTATTATTGAATTTATCAAAAAAATTTAATATAATGGTAAATAAAAATTTTTATATAACCACTGAATAAATATTATAAAATTTTCAATTCATTATTATTACACAATATTATCATTAATTTTCATTTCTTAATCATTCATAAACTAAACATTATAACAGTGCTCATATAGGTGGTAATGCTGACCAAAACAAAAAAACATTATAATGATTGAATGAGAAAAAAATGTTTTCTTATACTGATAATATAACATTTAAAGGACATTAATCATGTTATAAATTTAATATTTATTCATTATATTAAATTTTGGAATTATACATTAATATGGTTATGAAAAATGAATCATAACACTTTATAAAGGTAGTAGTCCACACGTACACACATGTGATCTTCCGAATTTTCAATGGATAGAAATGAAGAAAGATGGAAAATGATTTATATTTTTGAAATCATAAATATATCATTATTATTATATATATAAATATTAATTAAATCCAAATATATAAACATATATTATATAATTTAATAAAACAATAAAACATGTCACTTTATAGAGGTGACAATTTGCACATATGTAAGAACCCGGGTTTTGAGTATGTAAGACTTTGAAATTTTTTTAATGTTATTCCAGAGTAGGGAGTTTAGACGACGTGTGATTCCGAGCCCCAGCATGGCCGAAATAAAATTTTTAGTGCATTCACACTACAAACGCCATATAAATTTAATAACTCTTAAATGGTTGCTCGTATAGGAAAACTGAGGGCACCATTTAGTCCAGAGCGTGCTGTTTACCCTAGGAGAGGTGTAACTTTTCTGGGCACAGCCCTTCTGTGGAAAATGCCACCATAGGAATTTTCATAAATTATTGTTCTGAGGCGTGAACATTACACCATCCGAACTAAGGCTCAGATTAAAATAGCGAGACTGTCGTTGCGCTCAGAACGCGGTTTTTACCCTAGAGGCGGCTTAACCCCGACCCCGCCGAAAGATCGGGTACGGGTCCTACGGGTGGGTGTTTAACTGTTTCTCTAATTGAACACTCAACCACCCCTCCTCATACCCCCCCCTCCTCATACCCCCCCCCCCACCTTTTTTCTTCTCTGGTGGAAGTTCTCTCAACAAATGGAGAAACCTTCCTTCAAGCTCCACTTCTCCACCTCTCCGGCAAGGCGCGACAAATCCGGCGGATCGTCAACGAAGCTACGGGCTACGCCCATCGAGGTAGGCTCATGAATTTCCACTTTTTTTATTTCTCCAACCCACTTCAAATGCAATTAATTTCATTGATATGCGTTCTGATCATCAAGTGATGCCCATAGTTGCATATGGCTCGATTCAATCTTCCCAATGATCCTTTCAGATTGAAATTTCGAGTCCCGGGGCGTCCGGGGTGGCCCTGAGAAGATTTCCAGCCATTTACCTTGGTTTTTAGTGGGCTCCCAGTGGTGATGGTTGTTTCCGGGATGGCAGCAGCGATGAGCTTCCCCAGCAGCAGCAGGCTCCCAGGACGACGGTGCGGCGCGCGACCCCACCCGGGTGATAGAGACCCGCGGAAGGCGGGCCTTCGTTTGTACCAGCGACTGGCCACGAGGGTCGTGCGACACAGTAGAATGTGGGTCCACGGATGGGCCGCGCGGCCGAGAAATAGGCCAGTGCTACAAGCCGAGCTGGCCGGCATGGGCCGGCCCCAGCCAGGTGGACGTGCCGGACCAGGCCGGTCCGGCCCAAAGGGCTTAATCCCCTTGATTTCGGACACCCGTAACTTCCACTACGGGTGTCTGTTTTGCCTTCCGTCTATGGTAGTGCAGATATCAGCTCGAGATGAAGTTTTTGAGAATGTTTCGGAAATTTTAAATTCCCATGACAGGGGATCGGTGGCACAGAATGCACATTAAGTACTACGTCAGAATCCTTCCTTCGGATGGCGCGAAGACATCCGGAGTCTGTTTATGGCGTCGTCAGCGGCGTTGTGAACATGGCGTCAAGACGAAGTGGTCTAGGGTGGTTTCAGGTGTTGAAGTATGGGTTGAGGTGTGGGCCCAAAGGGCCATATTTTAAGTTGTGAGCAGCATTTTGGGACTTTTTAATCAGACGTCCGTTCGTGGTGACTGAGTAGTCATTTTGGCCTATTTTTCTAAGAGCACCACGATGGCATAGTTTTCCTGAACTCTTTCATGACCAATGTGTGGGACTAATGAGATGTTTTATGGGTTTAAAATGGTTTTGAATAAATTTGTCTTCAGAAGTCTGTTTCTAGCGAGTAAGTAGTTTAACTTGTGTGTTTGTTCGCAAGGATTACAACAATGTAAACTGTTCGGGTGAGAGGAGTCTCTTTCAAGATCACATTAAATGTGGAAACACAAAAGGGCATTGGTCGGAGGTTTTTTTGATGCACTCTGACCCAATGCACGGTCGTGATGTTAGCGACACCCAGTGATGGCACATGCATCACGGAGTTATTGGACCAGTTCTCGATTTCCCTCTAGCAGGGATGGGCAGTGGGTTAACCATTGACCATAGGGTTACCCTCTAGCGGTTCTGGGTAGTGGGTTACCCATTGATTTTAGGGTTTACCCTCCATCAGGGTTGGGCAGTGGATTACCCATTGATTTTAGTGTTTACCCTCCAGCAGTATTGGGCAGTGGGTCACCTGACGACCTTTTGGGGTTTACCCTCTAGTTGGGCTGGAAAGTGGGTTACCCGATGAAGAATTCTTTTAGACTCAGCCCTTTCGATGAGGCTAGTCAGTGGATTTTTGCTCCATGATTACCAAAGAGGTACTCTTGGTGGTACGGTTTAATGATGAGCCAGCATTGACATGTGAGACTATTGGGCATCAGTGATGGCTACCCATAGAACTGTTGGTGACTTATCCTGGGAAGATATCGGAGATGGGGATCCCCTTATTCACACATTTAGGTTTCTTTTTGAGCATATACATATATATATACACCCTACTTTTTATCCCACTTCTTGGTACCAATTACACTCCTTCTAGTAGGGGCGAAGACACACGGGGTATGTCATGTGATTTCCATTTCTAGATCCTCTTGGTTGGGACGAGTATACTTCCTTTCTTTTGTTGGGTTGAGCTGCACTCTCTCTATTGTACTCTTACATTGTTTCATTTATCATTTACCATTTAGTACCTACTTTTTTTCTCCCTCGAGCTTTCGGGTCATCCTACTGTGTAACCTTATACTCACCCCTACTTGGGCTTTTCCTGCACTTGTATTTCCCTTGTAGACAATGGATAGGTCGATTAAGACTACAGAGGAGCATAAAGGACACAGGATCTTGGGCTGCCTTCAGTGGAAGTTATAGGACATTCTGGTTTAAGACTCACCAGTTGGTTACTTTCATTTACCTGTTGTCCAGTTGTGGCACATTTTGGGTTGGGCGGGTATTTTTCCCCTTTTTCTGTTCACTATCTATCAGTAATTTTCAACACTTTACCTTTTTCCTTTTTAGAGGTTGATGCATGACTGTGGATGGGTTATAGTTGATTTTCCCTTTTTACCCTATTTAATCTATACTTCTGCATTGAGTGGGTTGTGTGTGTGTGTGTACAGGTACTTAGGCAAAGGCCTCCCCGAGATTGTTACGCCTTTGGCGCTTGTCGCCAGCCCCTGGCCTATGGAGGTGAGGTTGGGGTAGTTTTGGCTCAAGACCAGTAGGTTCGGGTCTTGAAAAAATGCTATCAAATGTGGTTTGTTCCTTGGGGTGTTGTTCGGATGTCCCTAAAAAGGAATTGGTTGGGATTTAGGTAAATAGTTTCGACGTGTCTCGAGAGCGGCTCTCAGGCCAGGGAGTCCAGTGATGGTACGGGCGGCCAACATGTCCATTCACCAGGACCCTGATAACCCGCTTTCCGACTCGACACGCTGAGAAACTTTTTGCAGGGGACATTAAAACATGCATTTGGTATGATTGATTTTTGACTATCCTTATTGAGTTATCTCCCCTTTGTGATTACTGATATATATATATATATGCTCATCTAATTGCGGTAATCCTTGATAATTCTCCGGATTCCCCCATGATAGACACCAGCCAGGTTACCCTGTCTAGTTCGTGAAGACAACCTGGAGAATGATGAGTCGTCAGTTCAGGGACCCTCAAGTGATCCCCTTCCTCCCATTGCTTCAGTAGTAGCCCCTCCACCTGAGGAGCAGCAGTTAGTACCGGAAGAACAGGCCGAGGATGAGTGCATGTCGTGTGCGCTCCGAGTCTTTCAACAACAGCGACCGAAAAAGTTCCATGGAGACCCAGATCCCTAGGGAGCGAAAGACTAGCTCGAGTCCGTGGACCGACATTTTAGGATGGTACAGACACTAGCAGACCAGATTGTAGCTCTAGCCACCAGCCTTTTCTACAGGATGGCCGAGCGTTCGTGGGGTCTAGTTACGCATACCCACGATGAGTTGTCTCTAACGTGGGATAGATATCAGCAACTCTTTCAGGAATAGTACTCCCCCTCTTGTTTACGCTCAGTTCAGATTCAGGAGCTTCTGGAGCTGAAGCAGGGGGACGACCATGGCACAGTCATAGGCCCGGTTTAGCGATTTGACATGCTACTCGCAGGATTTGATCCACGATAGTTACTTCCGGGCACGGATGTTTGAGCAGGGTCTTCGCAGGGAGATCCATGCTAGTGTAGTACTCATGTGCATCCCTACATATGTCAAGGTACTAGAGTGGGTGCTCATGACAGAGAGATTCTTGGCTGAGGGGCACTAGCTAACAGGGTCTAGCAGTGGCCACTTCAGAGGATAGTCTTCGGTGAAAGGCAGGCGGCAGAGAGCAGAGCCTCGGTCGAGGAGGTCCTTCTGTGAGCAGACACATGGGCAGGGACATACACCATAGTGGCACCATGGAGCACCGAGGCAAGAAGGAGAGATCTGGTGCTATGCCTATGACAGAAATGGTCACCTAGAACGAGACTGCCCGACCAGGCTTACCAAGCAGCCGTGGTAGGTAGTGGGCGCACCGCAACGGTAGAGGAAGCACTGTGTCCTTGGATCCCCTAGGAGAGGATAGGGTGGTCCTCAGGGAGGTGGTGCAGGTAGAGAGTCAAGACCTGGAGGTCCGGGATGGTGTTTTGAGGTCCTTCCACCGACCCTGCCAGGCGGCACATGCCAGGATCAGGGAGCTAGTGGTAAGGGTCATAGACAACTTCAGGCTATGGGTGTCTGTGTCCCACCAGCACACGAGATAGTTCACGGTACACTTTTTGTTAACCCTATGCATGCTTCGGTACTAGTAGACACAGGGACCAGCCACTCCATTATATCGCGGCAATTGGTACGGGAGTTGGATCTTCTAGTATAGGCGCTGATACATGCACTTAGCCATGAGGTTCTTATGGGAAGTTCCTCGTTAGTGAACTTTATCTGCAGATAGTGTGAACTGTCATTCGGAGGAAGGTGTTTCACCTGGGACATTCTTGGAATCACGATGGAACCTTATGACGTCATCTTGGTCATGGAATAACTTTCTATGGTTCAAGACCAGATTGATTGTCATCATAGACGAGTCAGAGGCATGTTTTCTGATGGGACTTGGTTCACTATCCTTGGTGAAGGAGACCTCATGGTAGAGTAGATGGGTACTCTGAGCAAGAGACCCCGACCTTTTTTGCACCAGTTGGCGATCATGGATCTCAGAGCAGAAGACGCTACATGCACATGGATCCCTACCATTGTGGTGGACTACATGGACGTCGTTCCCAAGGATGTCCCAGGACTACCACCGAGGAGAGAGATGGAATTATGCAATGACTTGCAGCTGGGGACTGCCCGGATATAATGTGCGGGTTATCGGATGGCACCCATAGATCTTTGGGAGCTATGACTTCACCAGGACGACCTTCGTGAGAAGGGATTCATCAATCCCAGTGTGTCCCCCTGGGCAGCTCCAGTTTTTTTTGTGAAAAAGGTAGATGGGAGTCTGTGGCATTGTATGGATTATCATCCCCTGAATCAGGCTACGATATAGAACATGTACCCTTTGCAAAGGATCGATGACCTCTTCGACTAGTTGAGTGGTTAAAAGTGGTTCTCCAAGATTGATCTTTGATCTGGCTACCACCAGTTGTAGGTTCTTGAGGATGATATCCCGAAGATGGCTTTCCATTGTTGTTATGGGCATTACAAGTTTTTGGCGATTCCCTTTGGTGTGACGAATTCCCCCACCGTTTTCATGGCTTTGATGAACTATATCTTCAAGCCGTACTTGGACCAGTTTTTGGTTGTCTCTATTGATGGCATACTCATTTACTCTGCGATGAAATAGGAGCACGCAGAGTATTTGATGATGGCTCTAGACTTACTCTAGGATCACGAGCTATATGGGAATCTCTCAAAGTGTCAGTTCTGGATTCATGAGGTTCACTATTTAGGGAATGTCATTACGGAGGAGGGATTGTCCATATATCCTATAATGATAGAGGTAGTGGTTTCTTGGGAGACACCCAAGAATGCATCAGATGTGAAAATCATCCTTGGTATGGAAGGGTACTACAGGAGTTTGTGGATGATTTCTCCAAGAAATCCTCCCCTTTGACCGCATTGACGTGAAAGGGATGACTATTTACTTGGATTGATCAGTGCCAGATGGCCTTTGAGGAGTTGAGATAGGGGATAAATAGTGCTCGGGTGTTGATGCTGCCAAAGGAGGGTGTTGAGTTCATAGTATACTGTGATGCTTTAGGAGATAGGCTCTGGTACATGTTGATGTAGTAGCGAGTAGAGATTACATAAGGGTCATGGCAGTTGAGGCCCCATGAGAATAATTATACAACTCACGATTTGGATATGGAAGTAGTGGTCTTCGCCTTGAGGTTATGGAGACACTACCACCTGTTTGAGCGTTTTGTGGTCTACTCAGACCACGAGATCCTCATGTACATCTTCACTCAAAGGGATTTGAATATGAGGTAGAGGCGCTGACTAGAGGTTATACAGGATAATGATTTGGAGATAATCTACACTCCAATGAAGGGAAACATATTAGCATATGCTATTAACAGGAATTCCCAAGCTCGGTTAGTGTGGGAAGCTTCAGAGTAGTTGGCTTCTCTACTGCTGACCTTTGTGGAGCTGGAGTGTATAGATTTTCTACAGTCGATGGTGTTGACTCCTTCACTGCTTGATCATGTGAGAGAGTCTCTGCTGGGGGATGTCGACAGTGAGGTACTTCAAGATCAGATACCATGGTTGATTCACCCAATGAGTATTCTGAAGGAGGGAATCATGAGATCCTATTCCAGGGGTGAGTTGTAGTACCAGTGGAGATGCGAGAGGAGGTGATGTGGGAGTTCCACACTTCTCCCTTGGTTATACATCCCAGTGTGGATAAGATGTACAGATACCTTCAGTGGTAGTTTGGGTAGTCTGGCATAAAGTGAATAATAACTGAGTTCGTTTCACAGTGTCTTACCAGTCTGCAGGTGAAGGCAGAGCATCAGGTTCTGGTAGGGTTGTTTCAACCCCTTGATATCATGGAGTGGGTGTGGGATGGCATATCTATGGACTTCGTCATAGGGCTCCCGTGTATAGCGAAGTGCCATGATTGCATGTGGGTGATAGTGGACTGACTCATGAAGTCGGTGCACTCCCTTGCCATCATGGAGTATAGATCGGTGGGGAGTCTGGGGCAGCTGTAAATTCGGGAGACCATCCCCCTTCATAGAGTACCCTCAATGATATTCTTTGACCGTGACGTGCGGTTTATGTCGCAATTTTGGCGAAGCCTGCAGGAGGAATTCGGGACCCAACTACGGATGAGTACATCTTTTCACCCACAGACGGACGGGCATACTGAGCACACTATTCAGGTGTTGGAGGATATTCTCAGGGATTTCGTGTTTGACTTTGGACTAAGTGGGGAGGATCACCTACACTTGGTGGAGTTCACGTACAACAACTATAACATCCCAGGTTAATAAAGAATAAATCATTTTCATATTTATTAATATTTAAGAATTAAATATTAATTTTACTTTTAATAGGTTTCTATGTTCGATAGCGTACCCGATACGCAACAAAGAGTTTCATTGAAATCCTACGTTGCACACTAGTAATAAAATATTATTATTTTAAATGGTAGTTAACACATAGCCGTTGTATTGGTGGGAATGGATAGAAATAATTAAATATTATTATATATGTTTTTTAAATGTTTTTACATTTATCTAATAAAAGATAATGGCTTTAAATATGGAAAGAATTCAATTTTAGGTATATATACCCTAATTTTCACTAAAGGTTCACTTATCGCCTTTTGATGGCGAACCGTCATTAAATATAGTTTTGGTCACTCTTATACATTCAATTGGACCAAATAAAACTATTCTTTAGAATCGGGACATCAAAATTTACTTTATGTAAATTTTTGGTATTTTTCCGATAAAGTTCATTTTTTTAATGAATAGTGAAAACTGTTGTATTTTAATTCAAAACCTCTTTTTAATATAATTTATTTATATGATTAGATTATATTTTTAATTGTTTTTAGAGTTGAATTAGAATATATTTTTACCATTTAATCCAATAGTGTTTGATGGAATTAATTTCACTGTGAAATTGGACTTAAACTATTGTCAATCTTTTGATACTTATTGTTTCATAAAAACACGCTATTTTCTCTAACAGTGGGAATTAATTATTATATTAATTAATGAAACATATATGTTCTGAATTTTGTAAAATAGACATCATTTTTTAATTCGGAATATCAAATATATCATAAGGTGAAGTTTTGGTATTTTTCTGAAAAACATCAATTTTTGATGAATAGTGAAACCACTAAGTGGTACTTAAAAAAACTGATTTTTCATTTAAATGAAATTTTACCACCTCTGTGTTTTGAATTTCAAAAATATGAAATAAATGGTTTTCATTAAGAAGTAAAATATTTTTCAATGGGATTAAAATAATTTTTTGGTGAATAGTAACTTTTATGTTTTTAATCGTGATTAGAGGTAATTAGTGTAATTTAAGGTAAGAATAATGTTTTAATAATATGAAATGAACATGAAACATGTTCTAACTTTATTGGATGTGTCATGGCCGAACAATAAAATCCATGTGTCAACTTGGGGACCCCATTGAGCCACTTTGGAAGGAAAATGACATTAATATCTTTTTATTTAATGTTAAAGTAAAAAATGTAACAAACATGAGTTTTTTTACTAAAACAATTTTTAAATGGGGTTATACAAGTAAGATATTTGACTATAAATATTAATTAGAAATATAAAAATATTTCCTACATCATGATATTTTTTTTATAATTTTTAGACATTAAATAAATTAAATTATTTGTGACATCATGATGATGCACCGATTACCACATTATTTAATGATTTAAATAATATGAAATGATAATGTAAAATATAAGACCTACACATGTCAAAAACCTATTGGATGAGTATATTTAGAACTCCTATCACCTTATCCTAAAAATATATACTTTTGGGACATTTTAAATCGAAAAATCATTTTATGATAAAGTAACCTTTTATAACTTTCCAAGAGTGCCCCTCCTATCCTCTTATAAAAGGCCCCCACCTCTACCACCTTACCCACACATCCAAAGCCTTTGGCTCGGCTAAACCCTGCCCATTTTGTCTCTCCACATCCCTCTATTACTCCTAAAAGCCTCACATTGGATGGATGTCATCCCAAGGAAGCCTTTGATCTCAAATCTAAGAGAGTTACCCGATTTTAAGGTAATGTCTTCACTTGTGTTCTTTTGTTTCATTTTGCTTCTACAGCCCCCTAAAATATTTTTATTCATTTATTTTGTAACAAATCCATTATATTCAATGTACTAGGATGTTTTTATAAGAATAATTCGAGCTAAAATTACACACACCTACATCTAATGGTTAAAGAACTTACTATTTACGTGGATGGTGAATTTCTACCTCACGAAACGATGATTGTTCAATATTCTTTTTACACCTTTAATGGTGGCCATTAAGATTTCACTATACTTATATATGATATATATTATGTTTATTTTTTTCTTATTCTTCTGTATTTTTCATTTGTGTCAAAACTTTATGGTTTCCATTGTGGGTAAACACGATAATTTCATTTTAGGATGTGTGGACTACCGCCCCCTCAAAGTGATTTGATTCGTTAATGCCATATATGGGACGTATAAAGGATGGATTTTATGTTATTATATATTATGTTATACTGGAATTATAATATACCTTTATACCATTATTATTTCTTTCCATTAAAGTATGAGATAGAAATGAATGTAGCGTTCATGCGTACATACGGCTTACCGTCTCCATGAATGGTGCATTTCATTTCTTATCCCCTAATGTGATGTACTATTATAAGTACATATATATAATGGATATATATGATGTATTTTACATAGAAATGATTAATATATTTCTGGAATATAAATATTCATATCTCTCATTTAGTTTTAATTCCATTAATTTGACATAGAAATGAAAGTAGTGTTCATGCGTACATACGGCTTACCGTCTCCATGAATGGTGCATTTCATTTCTTACATCTAAATGATTATGTAATATTATAAATTAATTTATATAATGGATATATATGATATATATATATACATCATGAATATAATTCTTGATATAATCGATATTTTACCACATGAAAAACTTATAATTATAAAGAGTTTATTTTTGACTCAAGTACCAATGATCGTTAAAACAACCGTTATTAACTTAAATAATTACATAGTGTTCATGTCATGGTAATAAGTTATATAAAAGGAATAATTATCTTGAAAAAGGTTCTTAAGCAATTAGAAATTAACTCAAGTTTATTATTCAGGACATTAAAGAACCATCGAGTCAAGTCGGACCCGAGGTTAGGGAAATTCTTAACCCAATTTCTATTCTTTGGGTTAATCTCCTACTTTCAAATTATTTCATAAAATTATTATGTTCTATCTTGTATTTTTTCATTATTTATGTGTAATTATAGTGAATACACATAATATATCTCTTTTATTCAAAAAAATGATCTTTTTAAGGGACTTCGTCTCAATCTCCTTTCATTGAGGCGTATTTCATTTTATACACAACTTTCTTTTATACGGTGTATAAACCCCTTTGAATTTTACTTTTATACAAAAGAAATATTTTTCTACGAAGCGTTTTACTAAACGACAAAAAATAATGTTTCTTTTAACGTACGCGGTTACACCGACTTTTTCTACCGCCGCAAGTATTATTTGGTCTTTGGCTTCCTCAACAAGCCATAATTTTTTTTAGAATGAAATAAATACCATATACTGCTTTATTTATTTTGGTGTTGAAAATGGTTTTTATAATGGATTTTTTATGTCAATATATTTAAGTGATATATTGTGATCAATGTGTGGAAATGTTTTCTTTCCATTATATTTGTTTTATGTCCTATAGTTTTATAATGGTACTTGGACATTTGACGGGTGGTTACTTGATAAACCATATGACGGGTGGTGCCGTGAATACCTGGATGGGTGGTTACGTTATAAACTCCAATGCATTGGGTATGGAAGTTATCCATATGGCTATTCCATTAAGTGATATGTGTGGAAGTCGACCATATGGTTATTACATTTAAGTATGTTTATGTCCCAAGTTACCTTTATATGTAATGTGATCTTTATATGGGTTTTATGGTAATCTTTTGGTTACAAAAGGGTAAGTAATGATCTCTTATTCAGTGAAGAGTTTTTACTAATTCATGGAGGTGAAAAGTATTACTTTGATAAAGTATACATGGTTTACTTATTGTTTGGATAAACTAACAGTTTTCATTCTTTGTGTATCCCTTACTGAGATTTTTATGCTCACCCCACGTTTTTTTGAAATGTTTTTCACAGGACATAATGTTTAATAGGGTCAAGGATGGGATCAAGGGAAATTCATGCTATATAAAACATGGAACTAGACATGTTACTTTTTAAGAGTTTTTATTCTATGTAAACATATTAGAAGTGTCTACTTTGTAATCTTTTGCGATGTAATAGTTATGTCCTAATTCTCTAGAACTCTAAATCTGAAAATATCCTCAATGTGAATTATTCATTTAATTCAATATTAAATAAGGTTTAAGGTTGGGGCCTTATAGTTGGTATCAGAGGTCGGTTTAGACAACTTTAGGAGTTAGAAAATTGTTAAATTAAAAATAAATTTAAGATATGATTGAAATGATATAGCATTTAAAGATTACCATGTTCCTTCACCTAAGATATTTCTTTGTTAAGAATGGTTTTTCGTAGAGGAAACAGAACATCTTTTTAGGGAAGGCATACAGAGGGAAATGACCTTCTAAATCAGAAACTTGAGATGGTTAGAATCAGAATTGAAGAGATTTTTTTAGTGATGGCTCCGTTGACTCAGGTGATATGTTTTTGGTTGTGTTTATTGATGATATTTTGGTGTTTTCTAAAAGTAAAGAGGAGCATGAAAGTCATTTAAGGGTTATCTTGCAAACCATAAATGAAAAGAAATTGTATGGAAAATTCAGCAAGTGTGAGTTTTGGTTACAAAAAATTTATTTCTTTGGTCACATTGTTTCAAAAAAAAATGGGATAACTGTTGATCCTTCTAAAACAAAAGTTGTTGAAGAATGGACAAGACCCAAAAATGGAACTGAGATCCGTAGTTTCCTTGGATTGGTAGGTTACTACCGAAGGTTTGTTGAAAACTTTTCACGATTATCTAGTCCAATGACTAAGCTAACTCTGAAGGGTGTTAAGTTTATCTGGACAAAAGAATGTGATGATTGTTTTCAGGAGTTGAAAAGAAGATTGGTGAATACTCTAGTTTTGGAGCTTCTTTCCATGAATGGTGTTTTTTTATCTACAGTGATACTTCATTGAAAGGAATTGGTTGTGTCCTTATGCAGAATGATTAGGTAATTGCTTATGCTTCACGCTAGTTGAAAATTCATGAGGTAAATTACCCTACACATTATTTGGAATTAGATGTTGTTGTTTTTGATTTAAAAATTTGGAGGCATCATTTGTATAGAGTAAAGTGAGAAATATATACCGATCACAAAAGTTTAAAGTATATATTCACTCAGAAAGAATTGAACATGAGGTGGAGGAGATGGATGGAATTAATCAACGATTATGATTGTACAATTCATTATCATCTGGGAAACGCAAATAAAGTCGCTGATTCTTTGATTCGAAAAAGTAATGCTTCATTAACCATGCTACGTTTGGAACGAGATCCTTTGGTTTTTGACTTGATGAACTTTGGCATAGAAGTTGTTGGTGCAGGATGGCCTTCTGTTTTGTTTCATGTATGAGTGAAATATTCCTTATCAGATAGAATTAAGTAAGCACAGAAGACAAATAGTGAGTTGCAGAAAAAGGTACAGCTGGTTCAGAAGGTTGAAGAGAGAGTTGTTATGTGAAGCTCATAGTTCTCCGTTTTCAGTTCATCCTGGAAGTACTAAGATGTACAGAGATATGCGAGAGTATTACTGGTGGGATGGAATGAAAAGGGATATTTCTGATTTTACTGTGAAGTTTTTGACTTGTTAGTAGGTTAAATTAGAGCGGCAGTTACCGAAAGGGATGCTGCAGCCTTTACCAGTGCCAGAGTGGAAATGGAAAAACATATCCATGGAATTTTTTTGGGATTACCGAGGAAATCTCTAGGTAATAATGCAATCTGGGTTATTGTTGATCGCTTGACTAAATCTGCTCATTTCCTTCCTATTCGAGATACATTATCTCTAGATCAACTTTCTCGATTGTATCTTAAAGAGATAGTCAGGTTGCATGGAGTTCCCCTCTCCATCATATATAATCGTGATCCCAAGTTTACTTCTATCTTTTGGAAAGGCCTTCAAATGTCATTGGGTACTGAATTAAATTTTAGTACATCTTTTCATCCATAATCAGATGTGTAGTCAGAACGAACAATTCAGACCTTGGAGGATATGCTACGTGCTTGTTCGATGGATTATCAGGGAAGTTGTGACCAACACCTTTCTTTGGCTGAGTTTTCTTATAATAACAGTTTTCATTCCAGTATATAGATGGAACCATTTGATGCATTATATGGGAAGCGGTTTCAAAATCCAGCATTTTGGGATGAAGTGGGTGAAAGGAAGTAGATTGGACCAGAATTGGTAGAAGAGATGGAAGAAAAAGTTTAGTTGATTCAGAAACACATGAGAATAGCTCAATGCAGGCAGATGTTTTATGCAGATACTCGGAGGAAGGATCTATATTTCGAGGTAGGTGATCATGTTTTTTTCAAGGTTTCTCCATGGAAAAGTGTGATGCGATTTGGTAAGAAAGGAAAGTTGACACCAAGGTTCATTGGACCATATGAATTTCTGGAGAGAGTTGGATCAGTTGCATATATATTGGGATTACCTCCGAGTTTATCTCAGGTACACAATGTTTTTCATGTTTCGATTTTGAGAAAGTATATTCCATATCCATCTCATGTTTTGAGCCCGGAGGTAGTTCAGTTGGAAGAGAATCTCTCTTATGAAGAACAACCAGTCCAGATTCTTGACCGAAGAGAGCAAGTGTTGCGAAATAAGGTAATTCACCAGGTAAAGGTTTTGTGGAAAACCTATATGGTTGAAGAGGCAATGTGGGAATCTGAAAATGCTATGAGGGATAAATACCCCCACTTATTTTGATAAGTGAATAAAATTGCGAGGACGCAATTCCCAAAAGGGGGGAAGGATGTAACATCCCAGGTAAATAAAGAATAAATCATTTTCATATTTATTAATATTTACGAATTAAATATTAATTTTACTTTAAATGGGTTTCTATGTTCGATAGCGTACCCGATACGCAACAAAGAGTTTCATTGAAATCTTACGTTGCACACTAGTAATAAAATAATATTATTTTAAATAGTAGTTAACACATAGTCATTGTATTGGCAGGAATGGATAGAAATAACTAAAATATGATTATATATGTTTTTTAAATGTTTTTACATTTATCTAATAAAATATAAAGGCTTAAAATATGGAAAGAATTCAATTTTAGGCTTATATACCCTAATTTTCACTAAAGGTTCACTTATCACCTTTTGATGGCGAACCGTCATTAAATATTTTTTTGGTCACTCTTATACATTCTATTGGGCCAAATAAAACTGTTATTTATAATCGGGACATCAAAATTTACTTTGTGTAAATTTTTGGTATTTTCCGATAAAGTTCTTTTTTAATGAATAATGAAAAATGTGGTATTTTAATTCAAAACCTCTTTTTAATATAATTTATTTATATGATTAGATTATATTTTGAATTTGTTTTAGAGTTTAATTAGAATATATTTTTACCATTTAATCCAATATTGGTCGTTGGAATTAATTTTACTTTGAAAATGGACTTAAACTAGTGTCAATCTTTTGATACTTATTGTTTCATAAAAACACGCTATTTGCTCTGACAGTGGGGAATAATTATTAAATTAATTAATGAAACTTATATGTTTTTAATTTTGTAAAATAGAAATCATTTTTTAATTTTTAATATAAAATATATCTTAGGGTGAAGTTTTTGTATTTTTCTGAAAAACTTCTATTTTTGATGAATAGTGAAACCACTAAGTGGTACTTAAAAAAACTGATTTTTCGTTTAAATGGAATTTTACCACCTCAGTGTTTTGAATTTCAAAAATCCGATATACATGGTTGTTATTAAGAAGTAAAATTTGGTTCAATGGGATTAAAATAATTTTTTGGTGAATAGTAACTTTTGTGTTTTTAATCGCGGTTAGAGGTAATTAGTGTAATTTACGGTAAGAATAATGTTTTAATAATATGAAATGAACTTGAAACATGTCCTACCCTTATTGGATGTGTCATGGACGACGAAGAAAATCCTTGAGTTAACTTGGGGACCCCATGGAGCCACTTTGGAAGGAAAATGACATTAATATCTTTTTATTTAATGTTAAAGTAAAAATGTCACAAACATGAGTTGTTTTAGTAAAACAATTTTTAAATGGAGTTATAAAAGTAATATTTTTGACTAGAAATATTAATTATAAAGATAAAAAGATTTACTACATCATTATATTTTTTATATAATTTTTAGTCAATAAATAAATTAAATTATTTATGACATCACGATGATGCAGCGATTACCTCATTATTTAACGATTTAAATAAAATGAAATGATAATGTAAAAAATAAGATCTACACATGTCAAAAACCAATTGGATGAGTATATTTATAACTCCTATCACCTTATCCTCTAAATATATAATTTTGGGACCTTTTAAATTCGAAAATCATTTTATGATAATGTAACCTTTTATAACATTCCAAGAGTGCCCCTCCTCTCCTCTTATAAAGGCCCCCACCTCTACCACCTTAACCACACATCCAAAGCCTTTGGCCTGGACAGCCTCTGCCCATTTTTTCTCCCCACATCCCTCTATTACTCCTAGAAGCCTCACTTTGGGAAGAAGTCTTCCCACGGAAGCCTTTGAGCTCAAATCTAAGAGAGTTACCCGATTTTAAGGTAATGTATTCACTTGTGTTCTTTTGTTTTATTTTGCTTCTCCAACCCCCTAAAATCTTTTTATTCATTTCTTTTGTAACAACTCCAGTATCTTCAATGTACTAGGATGTTTTTATAAGAATCATTCGAGCTACACTTACACACACCTACATCTAATGGTTAAAGAACATACTGTTTCCATGGATGGTGAATTTCTGCCTCACGAAATGATGATTGTTCAATCTTCTTTTAAAAGATTTAATGGTGGACATTAATATGTCACTCTATTTATATATGATATATATTATGTTTATGTTTTCCTTATGCTTCTGTATTTTTCATTTGTGGCATACCTTTATGGTTTCCATTGTGGGTAAACACGATAATTTCATTTTACGAAGTGTGGACTACTGCCCCCTCAAAGTGATTTGATTCGTTAATGCCATATGTGGGACGTATAAAAAATGGATTTAAAGTTATTATATATGATGTTATACTGGAATTATAATATACCTTTATATCATTATTATTTCATTCCATTAAAGTATGATATAGAAATTAAATCATTTAGTTTTAATTCCATTAATATGACATAGAAATGAAAGTAGCGTTCATGCATACGTACGGCTTACCGTCTCCATGAACGGTGCATTTCATTTCTTACCTCTAAATGATTATGTAATATTATAAATGAATGTATATAATGGATATATATGATATGTATATCTTCATCATGAATAAAATTCTTGATATAATGGATATTTTACCACAAGAACAACTTGTAATTATAAAGAGTTTATTTTTGACCCAAGTTCCAATGATCGTTAAAATGACCGTTATTAACATAAATAATTACATAGTGTTAATGACATGGTAATAAGATATATAAAGAATAATTAACTTGAAAAGGTTTCTTATGAAATTATAAATTAACTCAAGTTTATTATTCAGGACGTTAAAGAACGATCGAGCCATGTCGGACCCAAGGTAAGGGAACTTCTTAACCCAATTTCCATTCGTTGGGTTAATCTCCTACTTTCAAATTATGTCATGATATTATTATGTCATATCTTTTATTTGTACTATCTTTATGTGTACTTATATTGAATACACATAATAGATCTATTTTTTTCAAAAAAATGATCTTTGTAAGGGACTTCGTCTCAATCTCCTTTCATTGAGGCATATTTCATTTTATACACAACTTTCTTTTATACGGTGTATAAAACCCTTTGACTTTTTCTTTTCTACAAAAGGAATCTTTTTCTATGAAGCGTTTTACTAAACGACAAAAAGGAATGTTTCTTTTAACCTACGTGGTGACAACGACCTTTTCCACCGCCGCGAGTATTATTTGGTCTTTGGCTTCCTCAACAAGCCGTAATGTTTTTTAGAATGAAATAAATACCATATACTATTTTCTTTATTTTGGTGTTGAAAATGGTTTTTATAATGCATTTTTATGTCAATATATTTAAGTTATATATTGTGATCAAAGTGTGAAAATGTTTTCTTTCCATTATATTTGTTTTATGTCTTATGATTTTATAATGGTACTTGGACATTTTACGGGTGGTTACGTGATAAACCATATGATGGGTGGTGCTGTGAATACAAGGATGGGGGGTTACGTTATAACCTCCAATGCATTGGGTATGGAAGTCAGCCGTATGGATATTCCATTAAGTGATATGTGTGGAAGTCGACCATATGGTTATTCCATTTAAGTATGTTTATGTACCAAGTTACCTTTATATGTTATGTGATCTTTATATGGGTTTTATGGTAATCTTTTGGTTACAAAAGGGTATGTAATGATAATTTATTCAGTGAAGTGTTTTTACTAATTCATAAAGGTGAAAAGTATTACTTTGATAATGTATACATGGTTTAATTGTTGTTTTGATAAACTAATAGTCTTCATTATTTGTGTATCCCTTACTGAGCTTTTTATGCTCACCCCAAGTTTTTTTGAAATTTTTTTCACAGGACTTAATGTTTAATAGGGTCAAGGATGGGATCAAGGTAAAGTCATGCTATATAAAACATGGAACTATACATGTTTCTTTTTAAGAGTTCTTATTCTATGGAAAGTTAGTAGAAGTGTCTACTTTGTAATATTTTGAGATGTAAAAGTTATGTCGTAATTCTCTAAAACTCTAAACCTGAAAAGATATTCAATGTGAATTATTCATTTAATTCAATATTAAGTAAGGTTTAAGGTCGGGGCCTTATAACAACAGTTACCACTCTAATATCAGCATATCCCTTTTGAGGCCCTATACGGGAGACCATGCCGGCCACCATTGTGCTAGACGGAGGTTTGGGAGACCTCCCTCATGGGCCCAGAGTTTGTGCAGGCGACGACGAAGAAGGTGGAGGTCATCTGTGAGCAGATGAGGATGGCTCAGATCAGATAGAAGTCCCACACAGATCGTTGTTTCATGCCGTTAGAGTTCGAGCAGGGGTTCCATGTCTTTTTGAGAGTCTCTATGTGGTGTGGTACACAGAGGATCTTCTAGGGTGGAAAGCTATTACTGAGGTTCATTTGGCCCTTTGAGTTCGTGCGCAGGGTCATCTTGGTTTCCTACCGTCTTGATCTACCCCCATAGCACGATATGGTGCATGACATCTTCCACGTGTCATAGTTGAGGAAATAAGTTCATCACCCCACAACCGATATCGACTGGGGAGATATTGACATTGAGGATGGATCCATCATTACGGAGCACCTGGTGGTGATTGAGGACCGACTGGAGGGGACACTGCGTGGACAGACCATTCATTTGGTTCGTGTGTTGTGGCATCACGGGAGGGTGTGGGAGTGCACCTGGG
Source organism: Viscum album (assembly GCA_963277665.1). Lineage (NCBI taxonomy): Eukaryota > Viridiplantae > Streptophyta > Magnoliopsida > Santalales > Viscaceae > Viscum > Viscum album. Next base: position 1,718,421,191 of record OY728140.1, on the reverse strand, counting down.
AACAGGAGATCCATATACGAGCTCAGTATCATTTTTTGTGGTTTTTTCGGGGATGAAAAACGTGAAGGAGGGAATGATGTAAGAACCCAGGTTTTGAGTCTGTAAGACTTTGAAATTTTTTTAATGTAATTCAAGATTAGGGCATCTAGACGGTGTGTGATTCCGAGCCCCAGTGTGTCCAGAATTAAATTTTAAGTGTGTAGACACTAGACACTCCAAATAAACATAATAACTCTTAAATGGTTGCTCATAAGGGAAAAATGAAGGCACCACTGAGTCCAAAGCGTGCCATTTTTCAAAGGAGGGGTGTAACTTTCACGGGTGCGGCCCTTCCGTGGAAAACACCACCAGGGGCATTTTCATAATTTAGCTACCTCGAACGTGAACTTTACAACTTCTGTATGAAGTATCAGATGAAAATTTCGAGACCGCCGTTGTGCTTTGAATGTGGTTTGAACCCTAGTGGCGGCTTAACCCCGACCTCGTCGAAAGTTCGGGTATGGGGCATACAGGTGGGTGTTTAATTGTTTCTATACATAAACACTCCTCCAACCATCATCCTTCTTCCCCCTTGTTTCTTCTATAGTGTAAGTTTTCTAAAAAAAGGGAGAAACCTCCCGTCAAGCTCCTCTCCTCCACCACTCCGGCAAGGAGCAGCAGCTCTGGTGTATCGTCGGTGAAGCTACGGGCAACACCCAGCGAGGTAGGCTCGTGCATTATCAATTTTTTATTCCTGAAACTCCCATAAAATTAGATTCATTGAATATATATTTTGTATTATTGCTGAGAGAAATACATAGTTGTTTAGTGCTCGATTCTATCTTCCCAACGATCTTTTCAGATTGAAATTTTGAGTCTTGGCGCGTCTGCGGTGGCCCAGGAAAGTTTTCTGGCCATTTCCCTTGGTTTCAGGTGGACTCCTAGTGGCGGCGGAGGATTTCGGTATTGCGGAATGGTGGCGGGATCCTCAGCATGGTGGAGGTCTCCTCAGCAGCAGTGGAGGGATCTTAAGTGGTGGCGGTGGGCTTCCCTGTCAGTAGCGGGCTCCCAAGACGCTGGTGCGGTGCACGACGGGGGTCGTGCTGCGCGACCCCGCACGGGAGACAAAGACATGCCGAAGGCGGGTATCTATGTGTACCAACGACTGGCCACAAGGTATGATTGGTGCAGTGGACTGTGGGTCCATGGCTGGTCCGCGCAGCTGAGCCGTAGGCCGGTGCTGCGATCCGGGTTGGTCGGCGCATGCCGGCCCAAGACGGGTGGACCGGCCGGACCGGGCCGGTCCCGCCAAAAGGGGTTCGTCCCCTTGACTTCGGACACCTGTAACTTCCACTACGGGTGTCCGTATTGTGTTATATCTGTGGCAGTGAAAACCTCAGCTCGAGAAGAAGTTTTTGAGATGGTGTCGGGAATTCTCCATTCCCGAGACAGGGGTTCGGTGGCGCGGCACGCTCGTTATGTACTACACCAGAATCCTTACTTCGGATGGCATAAACACATCCAGAGTCCGTTTAAGGCTAATAAAATGGCATTGTGACCCTGGAATCGAGACGAAGTGGTCTAGGGTGGTTTTATCTATTGATGTCGGGGTTGAGGCATGGGCCCCAAGGGCAGTATTTTAATCTTTGAGTAGCGTTTTGCGACATTTTCATCAAACGTCTGTTCGTGGTAAATGATTAGACTTTTTGGCGTGTTTTTCAGAGAGCGTTGTGATGGTGTTGTTTGTCAGACCCCATTAGGGACTGAGGTATGGGATCCATGAGAGTCTATATGGGAATAAAGAGGTGTTTAATGAATTTTTCGTCGGGCATCCGTTTCCAGCGATTATGTAGTCTATCTCGTGTGTTTTTCTGCAAGGATTACAACGGTGTAATTATTTCAGGTGAGAATAACCTCTTTAGAGATCTCATTAAATGTGGAAACATGAAAGGTAATTGCTTGGAGGTTTCTTTGATGATCTCCAACCAAATTCATGGTCATGATGTTAGCGACACTCATTGATTCCATGGGCACCACAGAGTTATCAGACCAGTTCCAGGTTTACCCTCCAGTAGGGCTAGGCAATGGGTTACCAGTTGACCTTAGGGTTTACACTCCAGTGGGGCTGGGCAGTGGGTTACCCATTGATTTTAGGGTTTACCCTTCTGCAGGCCTAGGCAGTGGGTTATCCATTGATTTTAGGGTTTACCGTCCAGCAGTACTAGGCAGTGGCTAACCTGAAGTCCTTTCGGGGTTTAGCCTCTAGTTGGGCAGGGCATTGGGTTACCCGAAGATGACTTCTTTCCGTCTCAGCCCTTCCGATAAGGCTAGTCAGTGGATTTTTTCTCCGTGATTACCGTATCAGGAATTTTGGTGGTACGTTTTAGTGATAAGGAAGCTTTGACATGCGGGACTATTGGGAATCAGTGATGGCTACCCTTAGAACTGTTAGCATCTTATCAAGGGCTGAGCTCAGATATGGATATCCCCTTACGCACTTGTTCAGGTTTCTTTTTTAGCATATATATATACCCTACTTATGTTCCCACTCCATGGGTCCAGTTAATCTCCTTCTAGGAGGGGTGAAGACACGTGGGGTATGCCACATGCTTTCCGTGTCTAGCTCCTCTTGGTTGGGAAAAGTCTAATTTTTTTTCTTATGTTGGGTTGAGTTGCACTCTCTCTATTGTACTCTTACATTGTTCTGTCTATACTTTAACATTTAGTTCCTCCTTTTCTTCCCCATATATCTTTTGGGGAATCCTAATGAGCATTCTTATACTCACCCCTTCTTAGGCTTTTCCCGCACTTGGTGTGCCCTTGCAAACGACGGACAGGTTGATCGAGACTACGGAAGAGCGTAGAGGTCATAGGAGCTTGGGCATCGTTCATTAGAGGTAGTAAGACTTTTATGTGTGAGACTCACCAACTATTTACATTCATTTACCTGTTGCTGGGTTGTGGGACCTTTCAGGTTGTGTGACTGTTTTCCCCTTTTTCTATTCAGTATCTGTCAGTACTTTCCAGCACTTTACTTTTTTCATTTTTAGAGGTTGATGCATGACTGTGGTTGGGTTATAGTTGTTTGTCCTTTGGTTTACTTTTTACTCTGCATTTCTGCATTGAGTGGCATTTGTGTGTGTGTACTGGTACTTAGGAAAAGTCCCCCCTAAGATTGTTACACCTTCGGCGCCTGTCGCTAGCCCCTGACCTATGGAGGCGGGCTTGGGGTAGTTTCGGCTCAAGACCAATAGGGTCGAGTTGTGACAATATACGTATGAGAAATGTTTCCATTTTCCATTATAGGGAAATAATATTGAATATGATTATACCATTAAAATAAAAAAGATATATTGACATAAAATATACTTATTTAATTATTTTTATAATTTTTATAGAATATTTTAAGGAGGTTTATAATGAAATAAACTTGGAAATGGTTGGAAATAACATATACCTTTTCCCTGGATAATCTCATTTGAGAAAACCATAAGGATTAGTGGATGAGTATTTTGAGAAGAATATAACCTATAATACTTGAGGAGGATATTTGGGTAGATATTGGTCTACATAAAGTTATCAAGTGGTGTGGAGAGGTGAGGATATGAGGTTTCATTTCATAAGTGATGGGAGTTGTTTCTTTAAAAATATTTTGAACTCTAAAATTTAATAAGTATATTTCTCATGGAAAGTGGATAAAATTTATTGAAATTAAAAATATGGGATAATTTATTATCTAAACTAACTCATCCAATAAAATTTATAAATTTTTAGATGATATTTGAATCTTTATCTCTTAGTTTAATCCCCTTGTTAACCCTTATAACCAGTATCATGGTTACACACTTTTGTCCATGATATCTATTAATTTTGACTAAAAAATGAAAACATAAACTTTAAAAATATGAATTTTATTATTAAAAATTTTGAATCTATTTTAAATAAATAAATATCATGAAAAAATAAAAATTAATTTCAAATTCATTTTTCAAAACACATCGAAAGATAATTTTTATAAAAATGCCTTTTTTAGCATTTAAATTATTTTACACCAAAATAAAGTATAACTGAATTATCATGGAATTAATTTGAATTTTTTTTTTAAAATAGTTATTTTATTTTAAATCTAAAAAAACATAAATCATAATTTTGAATGCCTTATTAAAATATAAGGTCTACTATTATATTTTATTTGAATAAAAACATTTCTTATATTAACAAAATTTCAAAATTAGATTTATAAGTTTAAAATTATATTTTAAATTTAATAAAAATAATTATTAAATATATATTTAATTTAAAAATGTTTCATAAACATTAAAATAATTATTATATTTTTATAATGATAGTAAAGTGCAACATATGCAAAATATGTATTTTCCACTATTCACCAAACAATTAGCTATTTAAAAAATGTAACGCCCCGACCCCAGTTACCCAGAGTCGGTGCATTATTACTTAACATTGGTATGATCACAAGAAAGATCAAATCTCGAAAGACCGATTGTTTTAGTAGTCTTGGAAACACTAGATATATTCCTAAGTCTTACATTACATCATAAAATGAAAAACTACTACAACAACATATTGTCTCCATAATCCACACTCATATCCCCACATAATATCCCTACAGGTCATTCATAATTTACTTCTTCACTTCCTGGGAAAAATAAAACATAGAAAAGGGGTGAGCTCAAATGCCCAGTAAGGATAACAATATAGCGGAAACTTTCATAAATAAGAATAAACATTTAAGGAAATGTATAACTAAAACAAAAGCCTTTTAAACTTGAACTTTTAACATATTATGGAATAAATAAAATGAGATAATGCCATTTACTTATTCACATGGTTATTCTACTAATCGAATAATCACATGCAAAATCAATAACCACTTTCATAATGATGGAGTGCGTAATGCCAGACTATCATAACTACATAGCCAAGGCCTCGTGCCAAGACTACAAATAATATTTTGTCTAGGCCTTGTGCCAAGACACTAGTTTGTCTCATGAGACCTATCGATGCATCGAGGAGCTATAGCGGGCTCCACCTGTCACATATTAAGTCCAATGCATTCCCATATGAAAAGGTTTAAACATAACATAAACATTCATATTAAAACTAGCATACGAAATGTCAATACTTTCACCATAAACTATGAGTGGTATAAAAATAGCACATCCACAGTCAAACATATCACAAAACCTTCAATACAATATAGAAGTTTTGTATCATAACAAATCAACTTCAAATAATCTTAAAATCCATCAAAGGATGTTGACATAGATGAAATAAAATTATTTTTAAAGAAATATCTCCTTTTATTTTGAAATCATTTAAGATCCATATAAAATAAATCATTTTATTTGAAAATATTCTTATAATCTTGTAAGGGAAGCTTTGAAGATTTTATAACAGCGGAAAATAGCCACACCCTCCATATAAGTTAAAAAAACATTCTTACCTTAATTCTGTCGAAAAGGTTAAAAAGGACCTTGTCTTGAAAACGACGGAAAGATTCCTTTATAAACCTCTTATAAAAAGTCAAACAAGTGTATAAATTACTTTAACCCATATTCTTGTAAAAATGTTTTGAAATACATTTTGATGAAACATGGATGTGGATGATAACGAGATCCCAGTAGATTATTACGTATAAACAACCTCGGATAATGAAGAGATTGTGAAATAACCCTTACCTTTTACTTTTCCTTGGTTGGGGTAGGTTAACCTCCTGTATAATGGTGAAATAATTGTTATTAAATTATACAAGAATCATATATATTAATATGATATCATATATGATCTTTTAACATTGATTTTTTAATAATATCTTAGAATTATCGTCGTTTTGGGTGTTAATTTACTCATTTTATTTTATATGTTTTGTTACATAAGCCAAGTTTTTTGTATCTTATTCATATCCAGAATGATATCAAGTCCTTAAACATCCTTTTTAAATCATCAAATGATAATTATACTTGAATGGATACGATGGAGAATGAATCTCATCGCGTTCGTGGAGACGGTAGTCCGTACGTACGCACGAGCGACAATATCATTCTTTTGATATTAAAATAATATATAAATGGATGGTATATCATATATAAAGAATCATTAACATGTTATATTTATTATTTACATGAGTTACACATCATTATTATACCCATCCAAATAATAATATATTGAATAACAATTACACCACGACGAGGAGATGGTAAGTCGTACGTACGCACGTATGGTGACATGTTATTCAAAGGGTGGATAGAATACTGAATATGGTTGTAACATATTTATAATAACATCACAGTATATGTAGGATACTGGAGTTATTTTTTTATAATGGTAAGAACAAAGAAAGAAGAAGTGGAAGAAGAAAGGAACTTGAAAAGGGGTGGTGAAAACATTACCTCTTCTTCGGGTTCTTCCTTTTGATTTGATCAAAAGGGATCCTTAGGTTGGCTTTATGATCAAACTAAGGCCTCTATGTTGTAGTGAGGGATGTTGGGAGAGTATTTTCTCAGAGTTTGGCCGAACCAAAAGGCTTTGAAGGTGTGAAAAAATGAGAAGGAGGAGTGCCCTTTTATAAGAGGGGTGAGGGGCACCTTTGGAAAAGGTAGAAATATTAATTTATAATAAATTCATATTCGGTTTCTAATGGCTCCAAAGTTGATTATTAAAAGGTTAAGGTGGTGATAGGTCGAAAACCACTCAACCAATAGAATTTAGACAGGTTTGGGTACTTATATTAACCTTATCTTTAAGTATTAACTCTAAGTTAATTAGTTTCACTTTTACAATGTCTCTTTGTATTTTTATATAATATGGTTAATAAACTTACTATATACATCCAAGCGACCCCCAAGTGGTCCATTAATGAGGAAAATATCATGATATAAGTCTCTTGGCCGAACCGTAGATTTTTAGGAATTTAATATCAATTAATAATATAATATTTGTTTTAAAAACTCTTTTATGTCAATTTTGACACTATTCAATAGTTGATTTTTGTGAAACTCATAACAGATTGATTACTTCGAAAAAAGTCAATTAAATCAATAATAATATATCATATTATCCTAGAAAATTAGTTTAATTCATTAAAAGTTTCATATTATATTTAGTTGGGTATTTATAATATCAATTATTTTAATTTTTCACTATTATAGTAATTACTACATCATCATTGTGTCATAAATAAAATAAATTATTTAATGTCTAAAAATTATAAATAAAATATCATTATGTAGGAAATCTTTTTATATTTCTAATGAATATTTATAATCTAAAATCCAACATATATAACCCTATGTAACAATTGTTTTTCTAAAAGATATATGCTTCTGTCATTTTTGTATTCATTTTAACTTAATTAAAATAAAGTGTCATTATCACTTACAAGTGGATCCATGGGGTCCCAAAATCGACCCAAAGATGCCCATGGTCGACCATGTATCAACCAATATGGTTAAGACACGTTTTAGGGTAATTTAGTATTCTTATAATATTATTTTTTAACCCTTATTTACCGGATTTACCCTTTACCATGGTAAATAAAATATTTACCGCAGTAATTATTCAAAATGTCTAAAAATAAAAGTTACCTATTTACCCAATTTGAACATCCTGATTCCAAATATGGAATCCATTTTCCTAAATTGAAAACACAGAAGTGGAAGAAATAAATTTAAAATTAATTCCCGCTGTCAAAAAAAAAGCGCGTTTTTAAGAGATAATAACTATCAAAAGATTGATACTTGTTTATGTTTGGTTTAATTGTAAAATTATGTCTGATGACCAACATTATATTAAATGGTAAAAATATATTATAAATATACTTTAAAACTACTAAAATTCATAATTTATCACTATTAATTATTTTGATTAAAAAAGTTGCTTTTAATTAAAATTTAGTAATTTTCACTATTCATCAAAATATGAAAGTTATCCGAAAAGTACCAAAATTTTACCTTAGGCTAAATTAGATATTCCGAATCCAAAAATGAAGTCCATTTTGAAATATAAAATATATATAATTTTAAAAAGTAGGTATTAGTATTCATAACGGCTAGTTTGATTGGTTGTTAGAACTCGGTGTTGCGTACAACACACGCTATCGCATTATTCAAAGAGAAGCGTACCGTAGAAGCATGGGGTGTTACATTCTCCCCTCCTCCAAATAATTTCGTCCTCGAAATTTCTAGAATACTATCACATGAAAAGACTCGAGTGGTTCTTCATCATAAGTTCCTCGGGCTCCCACGTTGCCTCTTCCATCTTATGGTTTCTCCACAAAACTTTTACCAGACGCGTCGTCCGGTTTCTCAATACTTGTTCTCTCGTATCAAGAATCCTGACGGGCTCTTCACAATAGGAATGATCGGGTTCCAGTTCTAATTCTTCATAGGTGATTACATGCGTTGGATCAGGCAAGTATTTCTTCAACAGAGATACATGGAACACATCGTGAACTTTGGAGAGACTTGGCGGCATTGCCAATCGGTAAGCTACAACCCCAATTCGTTCTAGAATTTCGAAAGGTCCGATGTACCTGGGACTCAATTTACCTTTCTTACCAAAATGTATGACTCCCTTCCACGGAGATACCTTCAGGAAAACATGATCACCGACTTGAAATTCCAAATCCTTCCTTCTATTATCGGCATAGCTCTTCTGCCTACTTTGAGCTGCTTTGATGTGATTTTGGATTACTTTCACCTTTTCCACTGTTTCCTCCACCAGTTCTGGGCCTACAAGTTTTCTTTCACCAATGCCATCCCAACAGGTTGGTGTACGAAATCTCTTTCTGTATAACGTTTCATATGGTGCCATCTGAATACTCGAATGGAAGCTATTGTTATAGGAAAATTCCACTAGAGGTAAATATTGATCCCACATACCCTAAAAGTCAAGTGAGCAAGATCTCAACATGCCTTCTAAGGTTTGAATAGTCCGTTCTGATTGTCCGTCTGTCTGAGGGTGGTATGCAATGCTCAAATGAAGTTCAGTATCCAGGGATTTCTGAAGACTTTTCCAGAATCTTGAAGTAAAACGGGGATCACGATCAGAAACAATTGATAGGGGTACTCCATGAAGTCTCACAACTTCATTAATATATAGTCTTGCTAAACGTTTCAGGGGTAGATCTTCTCTTATAGCAAGAAAATGTGATGACTTGGTAAGACGATCAACAATAACCCATATTGCATCGTTCCTTCTAGGAGTCTTTGGTAGCCCCATGACAAAGTCCATCGTAATATTGTCCCATTTCCACTCCGGTATGGGAAGAGGTTGCATGACTCCTCCAGGTTGTTGCCTTCCAGCTTTCACTTGTTGAAAAACCATACATCTTGACACAAAATCATTATTCTCCCTCTTCATGTTGTCCCACCAAAAATGTTCCTTCAAATCTCTATACATTTTGGTGCTCCCATGGTGTATAGAGAAATTGGAACTATGAGCATCATCCAGCAATTCCCTTTTTAGATCAGGTATATCGGGAACACAAAGTCTCTTCCCAAATTTCAAAATTCCATCTTCATACACAAAGTCTCTCAATCTCCCATCATTCACAGCTTTAATCTTCTTTTGAAATTCTTCATCATCGGTCTGAGTACTCTTAATCCTTTCTATTAAAGATGGTTTGTCAACCATTTGAAAAAGAAATTATGTTTCGCCTTCCCTGGTTATTCCCATGTCCATCTTCACTAGATCCATGAAAATTGGATCCCTTTCAATTCTCATATTGTTCAAAACTCCATGGTCTTTTCTACTCAAAGCATTTTCCACCTTGTTTGCTTTCCCCGGGTGGTAGTGTATCGTGCAATCATAATCCTTGAGTAATTCAAGCCATCTCCTTTGACTCATGTTGAGTTCTTTTTGTGAGAAAATACACTTCAATCTCTTGTGATCAGTATAAATCTCACATTTTTCACCATAGAGGTAGTGCCTCCATATCTTCAAAGAAAAGATCACAGCTGCTAACTCGAGATCATGAGTAGGATATTTTTTTTCATGAATTTTCAACTGTCGTGATGCATAGGAAATAACTCTATCATTCTGCATAAGGACACAACCAAGTCCTTTCTTCGATGCATCACTATAAATAACGAACCCATCATTCCCTGATGGTATAGTCAATATAGGAGCATTGACTAATCTTTTCTTCAGTTCTTCAAAACATTCTTCACACTCTTTTGTCCAAACAAATTTAACCCCTTTACGTGTGAGCTTCGTTAATGGGTTAGCCAATCGGGCAAAATTCTGGACGAAACGTCGATAATAACCTTCCAAACCAATAAAACTGCGTACCTCAGTTATACTCGTAGGTGCTGGCCATTCTTGGATTGCCTTGGTCTTAGAAGGATCAACAAAGATTCCATCTTTAGAAACAATATGGCCAAGAAAAGAAATCTCCTGAATCCAGAATTCACACTTGCTAAACTTCCCATATAATTCATGCCTCCTCAGAGTCTTCAAGATAACGCGCAAGTGATTTTCATGATCTTCGTAGGTTTTGGAGTATACCAAGATATCATCAATAAATACCACCACAAATTCATCGAGATACTCCTTGAAAACTCTATTCATCAGATCCATGAATACAGAGGGTGAATTAGTCAATCCAAAAGGCATTACAGTAAACTCGTAATGCCCGTACCTGGTTTGAAATGATGTCTTCGGAATGTCTTCCTTCTTTACACACAACTGATGGTATCCAGATCGAAGGTCAATCTTTGAAAAGTATTGAGCTCCATGTAGTTGGTCAAATAAATCATCAATACGAGGTAGGGGATACTTGTTCTTTATCGTTATATCATTGATCTCCCTGTAGTCGATACATAACCTCATAGATCCATCTTTCTTTTTAACAAAAATAACAGGGGCTCCCCATGGAGAAACACTAGGGCGAATAAATCCTTTATTACTCAATTCCTCTAGTTGTTTCTTTAGTTAAACTAATTCTACAGTGGCCATTCAATAAGGGGTCTTCGATATAGGCCTTGATCCAGGAATTAAATCAATGGAAAACTCAACTTCTCGTTCTGGAGGATGTCCAGGTAAATCTTCTGGAAATACATCTAAAGATTCTTTCACAACAGGTACATCCTCTATTTGAACATTCCTTTCCTCACCCACAGTTATTTCATTCACTTCCTCCCCAATAATTGAATTTAGTTGAGCTATTGAGGGTGGATCTAAATAAGAATTAGGTGGTGACGATTCTGCTCTAAAGATAAGGTGTTCCTTATCATTATCATCAAGAATTGTAACCTCTTTCTTCTTACAATAAATCTTCACATCATAGTCCGAAAGCCAGTCCATACCGAGGATTATGTCAAACTCAATCATAGGTATAATGATGAGATCAGCAGATAACGAACATTTATGTGCTCTAATGGGGACTGATTCACAAAACATTGTTGCAATGATACTTCCCTTAGGAGTTTTAACTGACAACTCCCTTGTTAAATCAAATTGGAAATATCTAATTTTCTTAGAAAACTAGGAAGATATGAAACAATGCGATGATCCAGAATCAAATAATGCATTTGCTAAACTTGAGGAAACCATTAAATTACCTGCCACCACGTCTTTCGGAGCTTCTACCTCAGTAGTAGTGATAGCATAAGCTTGGCCTTGATCCCTTGGCCTTTTCTGAGGTAAGTTCTCCTGACGCATAGGACATTAATTCGCATAATGTCCCATCTCCCTGCAATTGTAGCACTGAACGTTGGTGGCTTCCTTCTCCCCTTTGCAATCACGAGCTTGGTGGCCTTTTTCACCACACTTGTAACAGACTCCCATTCCCTTCAAGAAAGCACCGGGGTGTTTCTTCCCACATTTACCACAGGATGGATATTCAACCATTCCTTTCTTCCCCTTATTTCAATTCCCAGATTGATCAGCATGCCTCTTCTTCTCTTTCTTTGCTTTAAAGTCATAAGACTTAGAGAATTCCTTTTCGGTCTTGATAGCACATGAGACAATGTCTTCATACGATGAAAAGGATTGTGAGACTAATGCTCGATGGAGATATGGTTTTAACCCATAAAAGAAACGATCAATCTTACTTCTTTGGTTACGTATATAATCACCAGCGTACCTTGCTAACCTTGTAAAGTTAGCCTCATACTTTGTTACATTCTCATCCTCCTTCTGTCTCAAACTTAGAAATTGCCTTTCCATATCTGCTAGATGGTCGCGAGGAACGTATTTTTCTAATAACAGATTTTTGAACTCCCTCCATTCCATATTTTATACTTCATCATCTTCCTTCGTATTTTGAATCAATGACCACCATTGATCAACATCTCCAGTGAGGCGGTAAACTGCCATGATAACTTTTTCCCTTTCACTGCTCCCCAAAGCCTGAAATATTTTCTCTAGGGAAAATATCCATTGCTCAGCTACTAAGGGATTTGTACTCCCATAGAACATTGGTGGTTGTTGCCTCATGAATCGATCTAACATTAATCATCCACGCTGCGGATCAGGGTGCTTCATATGGGTAAGGTTATTATTCATAACCTGAGTAAGTTGTCCCAGTATGGTGATTAGCTGATCGGCTCCAGTTGCATCACCAGCTCCACTATAATTATCTAGAGCAGGAGGGCAATCCCTACATGGAGTGCGTGCATTGATATGGATTCCATTTCTTCCACTAGGCGCCATTTCTAAACAATGGCATAAACTAGATCAGTTTATGAATCAAAATACATAATCCCATACTTAAAACACTTAACATAAATTGAACTATTTATGGATATAATCCATAATCATAAGAATGTTTTCTTTGAGGAAGTATATACTCATAATACCTTCAAAATGATTTGTAAAGAAAAATGAGAGTTACCCTAAGCATATCCCTCGGGAGTGTCGTAACCAAGAGTGCAGCAAAGCCCATTGTCGTGCACCAGTTCCCGTTCGAGTCTATCTCAAAATGGTGTTTTCGGGTTTTACCCCTAGGTACATCAGTGCCAGAGCCGCCTCTACCTGCTCGTATCCAGACATGGATGTATTGCTCGGAAAACACACAAAATCTCTACAATACGAAAATTCTAGGAAGTTCTTCTATACTAATCCTCAAAGATCATCTTAGGTCTACATGCTCTAATCAGAGTTTATCTAAATCTAGCTTCCAAGGTTTGTACTAAACTTCCTCTGATACCAACTGTAACGCCCCGACCCCAGTTACCCAGGGTTGGTGCATTATTACTTAACATTGGTATGATCACAAGAATGATCAAATCTCGAAAGACCGATAGGTTTAGTAGTCTTGGAAACACTAGATATATTCATAAGTCTTACATTACATCATAAAATAAAAAACTACTACAAAAACATATTGTCTCCATAATCCACACTCATATCCCCCCATAATATCCCTGCAAGTCATTCATAATTTACTTCTTCACTTCCTGGAAAAATAAAACATAGAAAAGGGGTGAGATCAAATGCCCAGTAAGGATAACAATATAGCGGAAACTTTCATAAATAAGAATAAACATTTAAGGCAATTTATAACTAAAACAAAAGCCTTTTAAACTTGAACTTTTAACATAGTATGGCATAAATAAAATGAGATAATTCCATTTACTTATTCACATGGTTATTCTACTAATCGAATAATCACATGCAAAATCAATAACCACTTTCATGATGATGGAATGCATAATGCCAGACTATCATAACCACATAGCCAAGGCCTCGTGCCAAGACTAAAAATAAGATTTTGTCAAGGCCTTATGCCAAGACACTAGTTTGTCTCATGAGACCTACCGATACATCGAGGAGCTATAGCGGGCTCCACCCGTCACATATTAAGTCCAATGCATTCCCATATGAAAAGTTTTAAACATAACATAAACATTCGTATTAAAACTAGCATACGAAATGTCAATACTTTCACCATAAAATATGAATGGTATAAAAATAGCACATCCACAGTCAAACATATCACAAAACCTTCAATACAATATAGAAGTTTTGTATCATAATAAATCAACTTCAAATAATCTTAAAATCCATCAAAGGATGTTGACATAGATGAAATCAAAATTCTTTTTAAAGAAATATCTCCTTTTATTTTGAAATCATTTAAGATCCATATAAAATAAAAAAATTTCTTTGAAAATATTCTTGTTATCTTGTAAGGGAATCTTTGAAGATTTTATAACGGCGGAAAATAGCCTCACCCTCCGTATAAGTTAAAAAAACATTCTTACCTTAATTCTGTCGAAAAGGTTAAAAATGACCTTGTTTTGAAAACTATGGAAAGATTCCTTTATAAACCACTTATAAAAAGTCAAACAAGGGTATAAATGACTTTAACCCATATTCTTGTAAAAATGTTTTGAAATGCATTTTGAAGAAACATGGATGTGGATGATAACGAGATCCCAGTAGATTATTACATATAAGCAACCTCGGATAATGAAGAGATTGTGAAATTACCCTTACCTTGTACTTTTCCTTGGTTGGGGTAGGTTAACCTCCTGTATAATGGTGAAATAATTGTTATTAAATTATACAAGAATCATATATATTAATATGATATCATATATGATCTTTTAACATTGATTTGTTAATAATATCTTAGAATTATCGTCGTTTTGGGTGTTAACTTACTCATTTTCTTTTATATGTTTTGTTACATAAGACATTTTTGTTGTATCTTATTCATATCCAGAATGATATCAAGTCCTTAAACATAATTTTTAAATAATCAAATGATAATTATACTTGAATGGATACGATGGAGAATGAATCTCATCGCGTTCGTGGAGACGGTAGTCCGTACGTACGCACGAGCGAAAATATCATTTTTTTGATATTAAAATAATATATAAATGGATGTTATATCATATATACAGAATCATTAACATGTTATATTTATTATTTACATGAGTTACACATCATTATTATACTCATCCAAATAACAATATATTGAATAACAATTACACCACGACGTGGAGACGGTAAGCCGTACGTACGCACGTATGGTGACATGTTATTCAAAGGGTGGATAGAATACTGAATATGGTTGTACCATATTTATAATAACATCACAGTATATGTAAGATACTGGAGTAATTATTTTAGAATGGTATGAACAAAGAAAGAATAAGTGGAAGAAGAAAGGAACTTGAAAAGGGGTGGGAAAAACATTACCTCTTCTTCGGGTTCTTCCTTTTGATTTGATCAAAAGGGCTCCTTAGGTTGGCTTTATGATCAAACTAAGGCCTCTAGGTTGTAGTGAGGGATGTTGGGAGAGTATTTGCGCAGAGTTTGGCCGAACCAAAAGGCTTTTAAGGTGTGAATAAATGAGAAGGAGGAGTGCCCTTTTATAAGAGGGGTGAGGGGCACCTTTGGAAAATCTAGAAATATTAATTTATAATAAATTCATATTCGGTTTCTAATGGCTCCAAAGTTGATTATTCAAAGGTTAAGGTGGTGATAGGTCGAAAACCACTCAACCAATAGAATTTAGACAGGTTTGGGTACTTATATTAACCTTATCTTTAAGTATTAACTCTAAGTTAATTATTTTCACTTTTACAATGTCTCTTTGTATTTTTATATAATATGGTTAATAAACTTACTATATACATCCAAAAGACCCCCAAGTGGTCCATTAATGAGGAAAATATCATGATATAAGTCTCTTGGCCGAACCATAGATTTTTAGGAATTTAATATCAATTAATAATATAATATTTGTTTTAAAAACTCTTTTATGTCAATTTTGACACTATTCAATAGTTGATTTTTTTGAAACTCATAACAGATTGATTACTTCGAAAAAAGTCAATTAAATCAATACTAATATATCATATTATCCTATAAAATTAGTTTAATTCATTAAAAGTTTCATATTATATTTATTTGGGTATTTATAATATCAATTATTTTAATTTTTCACTATTATAGTAATTACTGCATCATCATTGTGTCATAAATAAAATAAATTATTTAATGTCTAAAAATTATAAATAAAATATCATTATGTAGGAAATCTTTTTATATTTCTAATTAATATTTATAATCTAAAATCCAACATATATAACCCTATGTAACAATTGTTTTGCTAAAAGATATATGCTTGTGTCATTTTTGTATTCATTTTAACTTAATTAAAATAAAGTGTCATTATCACTTACAAGTGGATCAATGGGGTTCCAAAATAAACCCAAAGATGCCCATGGTCGACCATGTATCAACCAATAGGGTTAAGACACGTTTTAGGGTAATTTAGTATTATTATAATATTATTTTTTAACCCTTATTTACCGGATTTACCCTTTACCATGGTAAATAAAATATTTACCGCAGTAATTATTCAAAATGTATAAAAATAAAAGTTACCTATTTACACAATTTGAACATCCTGATTCCAAATATGGAATCCATTTTTCTAAATTGAAAACACAGAAGTGGCAGAAATTAATTTAAAATTAATTCCCACTGTCAAAACAAAAAGCGTGTTTTTAAGAGATAATAACTATCAAAAGATTGACACTTGTTTATGTTCGGTTTAATTGTAAAATTATGTCCAATGACCAAAATTATATTAAATGGTAAAAATATATTCTAAATATACTTTAAAACTACTAAAATTCATAATTTATCACTATTAATTATTTTGATTTAAAAAGTTGTTTTTAATTAAAATTTAGTAATTTTCACTATTCATCAAAATATGAAAGTTATCCGAAAAGTACCAAAATTTCACCTTATGCTAAATTAGATATTCCGAATCCAAAAATGAAGTCCATTTTGAAATATAAAATATATATAATTTTAAAAATTAGGTATTACTATTCATAACGGCTAGTTTGATTGGTTGTTAGAACTCGGTGTTGCGTACAACACACGCTATCGCATTATTCAAAGAGAAGCATACCGTAGATGCTTGGGGTGTTACAAAAAATCACAAATAGTCAAAATTTTATAGGATTTACATGATTAACTAATTAATTAATTTATTTTCATTTAATTTAAATTATAAAATTCTTAAATTTATGCTTTAAATATAACATTTATAATATACAAATTTAATAATGTTTGAAAAGAAATTTATTTTAAGATAAAATTCCTTATAGATTATTAATCACACTATGTATGTTATTAATTTATTTCCATAAGAATTTTTATAATATTATCAATACATGTTTTTGATATCATTAACTCAAAAGTATTAAGTATATCAGAAATTCATAAATCAATAGGATAGTTCAAAATAATTTTGTTAGAATCAATTGAATTTTTAAGTGAACTTTATCCCATTTTTTCAAAGTCATTTAATTTAACTATAAAATAATTTCTTCCATTTTGAATAAAATTAAAAACATTATTCACACATGTTAAGTGTTTGGTGCACCATAAGATATAAAAAACCCAAAATTTAAAAAGGAGAAACTGATCCAAAATAATGGGGGTGTCAAAGAAGTATCAACCCTCTCATGTGTCATTCATTTTCAAACAATCTCTTAATTCATATATATTCAATGTTTTCTATTTCTGACATTTTAAAAAAATACAAAATTTATTAGAAATAAATTTCTAATTTTAAAAATTGAAAAAACATAAGAGGTGACATGCCATAATTAATTAATACCAATTACGAATACAAAAAATTTATAAGTGGCGAGATAACATAATCATGACATATTTAGTAGCGAAAAGAAAACATAAAATATGTAGAAAATCATGACTAATGCATGAAAATTAGTAATATAACTATTTTATAACATAGTTTTATTCTTGTATGGAAAATTAAGTCTAATTTAGTATGGGTTATGTTGAAAATTTTTTGATTATATCAGGTTTGTTCATTTCTTTTTGACTTATTCTTGAGTTTGATTTGGTTTTTTAGGTTCTGTTAAAAATATTTTGGTTCAATTAAAGTGTTTTTATATTGATCTGGTTCAAATAAATTTTATTCTAGTTCGTTTGGTTTAGATTTGGTTGGTTTGGGTAATTTTAGTTCTATGATAATGATGTTATTGAATATTATGGGAGAAACAATAGCACATTGGTTGAATAAAAACCATAAGGGGTTTTTAAGATTGGATGGATCATTTCCCAGTTCGTAAATATGTAAACATCATGACCAATGAAATTTTCCAATTGAATATTGACATAGAGAATGCATGAACACAGGGAGAGGGTATTTTTTAAATTAAATTTCTAATTAATTTAAATAGACCAGAATAAATAATAACCTATCTTAGCATCATTCCTTATAGATGTTTTAAATCATTTGAAAATCTCTGTTATGATCACCGTCATTGAACTTAAAGGATCCAAGTATATAATCCCTATAGTGGTGATCCACACATGATCCGTTTATCACTGAATGACACTCATTGGTTGTCAGGTGCTATCATGGCACACTAATCATCTTATGTTTTTCATTTTTTCACTTCAAGATCATTTTGGATTTAAATATTCTTGATTTTTCGTGTCATTATTATGAGTAGTGAAATTTGAATTCATGAGATAATTATGTTGTGCACAAAAATTTTCAATTTTCCATTATTCATATGCAATAAACACAACCTTCTATTTAGAGAGTTGGGGTTAATATTTAAATTTTATTTAATATTACAACAAAACATAATCCATATAATCAACTTAATCATGCCCCATGAAATATAAAAATAAAAATAATATTATTTTATAGTGAGTGCTAAATGATGTAATTATACATATTATTTTAACAAATTGTAAACTAATATTTATCACTAAATATGATCGTGGTCCACTTGTATTCCTCATTATTTTCAGGATAAAAATATAAATATTTAATTATATATTATATTCATAAATAAATATTTTATTCACAATCTAGAAAATAAGTTTTTTATATAATATTAAATAAATAAAATAAATATTCAATTCAATGTTTAGTGAATAAATATTTGTTTAGTATTTTCAATCAACATAACTTGAATAAAATTACTCATAGGCCTTGATAATAATATTTAATCAAAATAATAAATTTAAATAAATTTTAATCAAAATCAATAGAAACACTGAGTGTGAGACCCTCTAAGATTATTTATCATCTAAATGCTTAAGGCTTTCCAAATGTCTGGTATTTCAGTTTAATAATGTGTCAGGGAACATAAAACAAATGACTTGTATTCACAATTTTTACAACCACATATAAATGGTTGGTAGGTAATATAATCCATTTATTTCAATTTCCCATCATCCTTGTTTCACATCTATGTCATCAATATATATTATTGACATGAATTTCGTTAACTATCTGAAATAAACATATTATTACACCATTCCCATGGAAATTATTATGATGGTTCCATTATAAGGGCCAAGATACTTCTTCCACAAATATAGAAGGTATAAATCCTTCTTCTAATTAATAATTAGTAACACATAATTTTTATGCACCCAAAGCAGCCAACTTCTCCATAAACTATTATCATCACAGTTTATGGAAATACACCTTAGTGAGTGGGTCATTACATGAATGAATTATATTATTAAAGTAAAAGGAACATTACCTATGCTCATGGTAAGGAATATTCATTGAAACACAATAATTCAAAATTTCTACAGGCAAGCCTATACTTATAATCTCTTATCTTAATGATTATTAAGTGTGAGATTAATGTGGAGAAGTGTAATCTGATTAAAATTACTTGTAACTGTTAGTCAATATTCTATGTACCCCATAATAGTATGTTATCCAATTGTAGAAATATATTTAAATATATCATCTTATAATTTCAATGTTCTTATCATACCAAGGAACTGATAGGAACATATAAATGAAATAGATACTCTAAGAAATTATTATATTGATGTCAAATATAAAAATAAAAAACATGTAATAATATATTTTTTATTAATATTTAATTCTTAATATATATATATATATATGTAACCCAATGTTAAAAAATTTTGATCTATAACAGCAACTCAAAAAAATATCCCACTTGTACTGAAGCCAACTTCCTTTAACATCTTATCCACTAGACCTCACATTATGATAAAATTTCTACTAAGTTTTGAATTTATTCATGGGGTTCGCAAAATTTTATTCCATAGATATTATTCTCACTATGAATCCACTAAATTGAGAAAAATACCCCAATAGTTGATACCTCTAAATTATGTGTTTCATCTACTGATGTGACCTTGGATACATTGTGAGATCCAATGTTATAGTATTATAAAAAATATTTTGATTGTACCTTCAAATCTAGGTACCTCATCAAAATCTTGGATGAAGTTCCCTATCCAAATTGCTTATTTAGATACCTCAGTAGTCACAATATATGTGGAATATAAATTAAATGATATAAATACAATATGTTCTGAGCTCTTCTATCAAAAATCACCACTATTGAGAATGAAGGTGTATCCTTTATATGATTTAAGATCATATATACCCTTTTTGGAAACTAGAATATTCAAATCCTCTATTGACTCGTTCCACATACCCTCCCTGAACTATGAACAATTCTTTTGTATGCCCAAGATACTTTAGGATAGAATTGACATCCATCCAATATAGGTCATTTAGGTTATCCTGATATCTTTCAACCAAACATAAGGCATAACAAATACATATCCTAGTATATATCATAGCATAAATGATTAACCAAATCACATATACATATTGAATCCTTAACATTCATTCTATTTCCTCATGTGTATAAGGACATATATTGCTGGAATAATGAATTTCATGTGACATTGGAAAAAAATACATCATGGATTTTCCATACTAAATCACTTATGTATATTGTCAATATATATTCCATGAATTAGGCCAAGACAAATTTTGGTTTTATCCTGATGGATCATGATCCTTTGAATATATATTACTTCACCTAAGTCCTTTAGGGATATTATATTAGAATTTGAAAAACTATATGTATTGTATTTTATTTCCATTCAGTAGTATATTATCAACACACACTTTTAAGAAAACATCCACACTCCTCGTAAAATATTTCGAGACAAAATTATTTCATTCATTCTTTATAGAAGAAAATTTCATGACATATTCATCAAATCAAATTTTCCATGACATGTTTTCTTTATTTAATATATAAATGGATCTTGGTAATTTTTATACCTTATTGGAATATTTTTGAGGTATAAAGTATTTGGGTTATGAAATATAGAAAAATTTCTAAATTTTTCCATTTAGGAAGGAAATTTTTACATCCATTTTCCAAATATCATAGTCATAGTAATCTATAATGGGAAATATAATTCAGATATATTTCAACAAATAAAATGGTGAAAAGGTTTCATCATAGTCTATGCATTGATGTTATGTGAAATAATTTACAACCAATAATTCCATATATGTGCTGAATTTTCTATGCATGTAAGGTTTCTTCATGATTTTAAATTTATAAATAATGGTATTTATATGCAATGGAAGATCAAAAAATATAGACTTTGTTTTGGTACATGGAATCCATTTCAGAAATCATTTCTACTTTCTACTTGGAAACATATGTGCCTAATATTTCTTTTATTTAGGTTATATGATCATTATTATCAACTACTAATGATTAACAAACCTCAGTGACAAGAAAACCATACCGTTTTAGCTCATTAACTCTCTTCTACTCCTACAATGTACTTTTGTCTCTTTTAAATTATCCATAATATAACATTATTAAATTTATTTATGTGAAATCTCTTATGTATCTAAATATTAAACTATATTGAAGTATATTTCTCACCCACTGTCTATTTTTGTTCAAAAATCATTATAAATTAATGTGGGATATATTTCAATCAAAATTCATTTATCTTAAGGGTTGTATAGGTAGTATCTTCTTGTTTCCATTGGATATCCTATTAAGATAAAATTGCATAATGAAGGTGAACTTTTTTTACACAAATAGAAATTGAAAAACACTGCACACCCCACAAATGTAAATAAAATAACATGAATTTCTTTTTAATCCATTATTATTATGTAATATTGAATACTACATTCTTGGAACACAGTTTACTTTGTATTTTGTTGTTTATGATGCATATCATAAAAATGATAATAAAAGGATAACATGACTCATCAATGATCTCACCACATCCAATAGTGTTTGGTTCCTCCTTTCACCTACACTATTCTAATAAATCATACAAGGAGTATTTGATATAGGAACCCAAACTCACATAAGTTATCAATGAAGTATTGATTATGATATTCTATAACATAGCTTGGAAGAAGTTTCCTAACATTATTAAAAATTTTGTTCTCAACATCATTCTTGTATTCCTTGAATCTCTCAAATTAATTTGTATTATACCTCATTAATTATTCATAACCACATCAACTTAAATAATTAGTTAATATTTTGATGTTTTAGTACCAACCTCTTGCTTCAACAAGAAATTTTCTACACACTTTATTAAGAACTAATTCAAGAATATCCATATACCTTTCACATTTTCCACTAAATGTGGCTTCATTCATTTTCCTATATAAAAATGAGTGACATTCACCAAGTGTTTTTGGTTCAATGGAATATAAATATTTATCTTTCTGTAATTTATTAAACAACATTTATTTACATGTCCTAGTAGATCATTCCATAGTTGGGTGTGATGATATTCATGTGAATTAGTTTTTTATCTACTTATATTAATTGGTTTTTGTAATCCCACACATAAAGATTATTATTTAAATATACCTTACAATTACAAATTGATATCCTTATAAAAGAAGAAATATTTATTCCCAAATAAGAAATTAAATCAATTTTTATTAATTACAGATACTCAAATAATGTTTTTAGAAAAAATTAAGACATAAAAAATATTCTAAAACCAATATTATTCTCATTGAAAATGTTTGGTGGTAGTATCTAATATCCATAATAGAAGGTCTAGTACTATTGACTTTTAAAAGATTTAACTCCTCTTAGGCAATATTTTGAATCTACATAGTTCTTCTATATGAATCCAAATGTGAGAACTACATGTTGTATCTAATACCAAATTTTAAATATATATATATATATATATATATTACACTTAATAACATATACACAAAAATATTTCCTTTGTTTCTTTCCATGAGTATAATTTTTATTCTAGCATACCTTCCAACAATATATAAAACATAAAACATTTTCCCCCTGTTGGACCCTTGTTCTTTATCTTCTATGAATGGAGTTTCAAATAATAATTATATTTAGAGATCATTACTAGGAGTTTCCTTTTATTCACTATAAGGGTGGAAGGTTTTTCATCCATCATGTCCTTACTGACCTAGAGAAGATGGGTAGGATGATTTCGAAGAGACTTATCCAAGTTATCTATGATAAAATTAACAACAAATACGGAGAATCTTTGAGTGAGTGATAAAGTAATGTGATACCTTTAATGTTATTTTGGAAATTTGAACCCTATAAATTCTAGGTGATCAATGTAGCCAATGATTTTAATGATGTGGTCCCCACATGGCTCGCATTCTCCAAGCATACTCTAAATGTGGGCCTTGGAAATCCTGAACTGTTCAAATATATCACTCTATTGAGATATTCTTTAGAGATGATGGACCATGATATAAGAATCCATGTCTTATATAGATTTAATGAGTTCACTAGGATTAATGAAATCATTTAATAATTAAAATTTACAACACATTTCAAGTGATTATCATAGAAAACAAACTCTTCATCACTTGCCTCCATTATAGGTAGTGAAGATTATAATGCATAAATTTTTTATTAATGGTGAAACTCAACCCAAATCCATATGAACCATTCCTAGATTTTACTTCTAGTAAATAGATATTTCATTTCAAAAATATAGATCTTTTGGATAAATTGAATAATAAATTTCAATTATTCCTTGATTATAAATGATCAAATTTTTACTACTTCACTTGATTACAATTTATGTAAGATGTAATGAATTTAATTATAATATGTCTAATATTATTTTATCAGGTATCAACTTTCCTTACAATTAAAACTAGAATTACCTGTCACACAAGACATTATAATGGAGTGTATTCATATTTCAATTATTATAATCCAAATACAGGTCATGAATACAATAAAAAGGTATTTATGTTGGAATTCATGCGAACTAAAAAATTGTAATTCCTTGATCTATTGACTGGACTCCCCAATATAGAAATCATAAATGGGATTTACTAAAAATAGGCCACAAATTTTTTATCTGAAAAATGTGGCATCTTAATCCCAATAAATATTCTATTATGTGTACCAACTGTAAATGTTAATAATTCCAAACAATTGAAAAATTCCCACAATGTAGTCTGAACTAACAAATTGATTATGGGTTCATCTTAATTTAGATGATGGAAGGATTAATTACAATACATTAACATGAGGGATGTTATTTTATTATATTTAATTATTTATTATTTTATCCTTTACATGTATTTTTTAGGTTATTTGGATTTTAACTATGAGATTAACTATTTCTTTGATAATTCATTTACACATATACATTTATTTAAATTCAATATTTTCATATTTTTTTAATTTATTTATGTGATCATGGTCTTGAAAACCTAAAATATTTAATTCATAAGATAGAAGTAAATAAATAAATGACTTGATCATGTGGTTATTCAATGATTTATTTATTCAGAAGATAATATATCAATCAAAATGATAGGTGAAAATCTTTTTTCTAGTTTTGGAATGAGATAATGAATTAAAACCATCCATATTTGTATCACATGTGTTGGTATCATATTGGTTCTATCTTGAACAACCTCCTTCCACATTGGGATAATCCTTCTATTACATGTATTTATATCTCACACACAGGTTAGGGGAACCAAAGTATTTTTTATGGGGAAGTATATAAATAACTATGGACACATATGTCATATATAATAAACCAAGGAGGGTTTAAAAACATCCCATCATATTTAAGTTAAAAATATGTAATTGAAAACCCATAAACAAATTAAACAAAAAACAATAAAATGAATACACAGTTTTTTGTAATGATCATGAATATCTCTATACATGTAATGAATATGCAAAACAATAGTATCTCAGATTCATTTCCATTTATTCATTATTACTATGATAATCACACTTAAATTAATTAATTAATTAATTAAAAAAATTTAAAAAAAATCCATATGAATTTTCTTGGATATTCCCATCATTAATGTATTAATTGTATGTAAACATAATGAACAATAATTATAGATGATTACATTAACTAAATTGGGCATTTAAAATTATTTAAAACTATTATTTAATTGATCACAACATTAGGTAACAATCAGTATAATAAGGTTTTGGTGGGAAATTAATTACTTTAATGGGATTTAATTTTTCCTTATACATGGTGACTACATAGAGTGCACTATCAAGATATATTTTTTGTTCCTCATATATTGTTTACATGGGTTTAACACTTGAGGCTTCAGTGTGTATCTCAGCTAGGCTACAAAATATCTATTAACTAGATACATTCCATGTATCATGCTTGTTGTGTATCTGTACGTCCAACTAAAAGTCTAGAAGTTTTCTTTGGATCTGAGACTACAATGTTTGTACTAACCTGCTACATGTAGTGTATATCACCTATAAAGTTTCCTCATAAACAAAAAAATTACTTAGTATTTATTTAAGTCACATGAATTATTGATAAACACATTGTGTATTCTATATACACACGATGAGTTTCATTAATTACATTGGCTAATAGTTTCACATGTTCCAAAACCATGTATCTATCCACATGATAACCATGAATATTTATGTTCAACCATGTAAAATTCAGGATTTTTACACTAGATACACTGCATGTAATTATACTTTTCATTTTTAGGTTGTCCCTATGTATAAATGGTGTGAAATAAATGAACTACATGTAGATAATTCTAAGTATTTCCTA
Source organism: Viscum album (assembly GCA_963277665.1). Lineage (NCBI taxonomy): Eukaryota > Viridiplantae > Streptophyta > Magnoliopsida > Santalales > Viscaceae > Viscum > Viscum album. Next base: position 1,718,395,307 of record OY728140.1, on the reverse strand, counting down.
TAACTGAAATCATATCCATGTGTGGTTTACATCAGCAACATTCCATGTAACCCAGTCATACTAGAAAAAGTCTTTTTCACTTCCCAATGTAATATTTGGTTGATCTTAATATGTTCTTCATCCTTTAATAACATATAAATATTGAACAAAGTAATTTAAATTTCAAAATCATATTAAATAATCATTTACTTATAGAATGAATAATCTAGATATGAACGTTCTAACCACTATAGCCAATAGTAAATCAATAATAAAATAAATAAATTTAAATTTTAAACATTACCCCTCTAACACATGTTGAATGTTTTTGGTGTAGTGGAATTACAATAGTGGGTGATCACCATAAGGGTTTTGTAATATTAAATAGTTCATTTTCTTATTTTACATGACATAAATGTTGTAACCAATAAATGTTTCCATCAAATATTGACATAGAAAATCCTATAACCTTGACATAAGATCATTTGAACATTTAATTTATAATAAATTTAAATATATGTTATGAATATATACCCTGACAAAGTATATTTTATTTTAGATGTTTTTGATTATTCAAAATCAACCTTTTAGATTGTAATATTTGTACTTGTAGGATCCAAATGTAGAATCCTTTTTTGGGGATCCACAAAAGCTCCCTTGATCTCAAAATGATACTAATTTATTGGTGGATTCTCATAGGAACGATTAATATTCTTACATTGTTCATTTTGATCTATTTAAGATCATTTATACCTGATTGAAATACTATGGTTATTTTTATTCTCGAGAGGAGGATACATGTAGAAATTTGAGAGTAAATTATATTGTTCTCATTAATTCTAAATTCTCAACTTATCCATAAATAATAAGCATAACAAGCTGTTTATATGGTCTGGGTTTAGGTTAAAAATTTTTTTAATTAAGTTAATACCATTAAGTAATATAATAAAACAAATAATACCCAATTTAATAAAAAAATGTTATTGTTTTACGTAATTCTTTAATTGGAAAAACGATAAATATTGAGTTACTAACAAGAAAATTGATATTTATCATCAGATAGGATCATGGATCACTCATCCTCCTCAAAATTTATTTAATAATCAAATCAATATTAAAATTAATATTTTTTTCATAATTAAACATTTTATTCATAATATGGAAACCAAATATTTACTAAATATATAGTAAATAAAATAAAAATTTTAATACCGATATGAAGAATAAATACTAGTTCAATATTTTTGACTTATATAACTTGAATAAAATTATTCCTTAATCTTGAGATCATTAATTTTTTTAGTTATTTAAATGAAATATAATTTAAACTAGTTCAACTAAAACATATTGTGTGTTAACCTCTAGGATTATTTCTCATTATCATTATGCAAGATAGCCTAAAGACTAATATTAATGCCTTGAAATGGGTCAGAGAACCATAAATATTGTACTTATTGTCACAACATCGACAACCAAATATGAATTACCACTGTGTGACATAATCTCTATGTAATAATATATCATCAACTAGGTTTCAAATCTATTTCCTCAACCTATATGATTTATACATTGTTCTTTGACTATCTGAAATTAACATGTAGTAAAAACATGGCCATTGAATATATTACTATGGTTCCATTCCAATAAAAGGGATACGATATCATATTTCAGAAATATGTAATGAAAAAAATCATTCATCGAATTATTAATCAATAAGACATCATTCATGACTCACCCAACACACTGAACTTCTATGTGGACTATTATCTTTATGCTATACAACAACACATCCAAGTGAAAAAAACATGAATTTTATTACTAATAATCATAAATTATAAGGACCATTACACATTATTGTATATAGGAATATCCTATGAAAAATAAACATATATAATTACAAGAGTTGGTTCAATTATCATAATCTCTTATCAGGAATATTTTGAAGCTTGAACATCATAAGAAAAACTCTCATTTCTGTATGAGTATATACACATATTAGTAATCATTTTATATTTCCTGTCATAGTATGTTATCATACCATAGAACTATATAGAGTAATATATTTACAACATTTCAAGGTTCTGATCACAATGGAAAAACTCTATGACCTTTTCAATGCAATAGATTCTCTAGAACAATATTACATTAAGGTCATACCGAAATAGAAAAATATGTATTATGATGTTTTTTTAATTAAAATATTTAAATATCTAGAATCTAATGTAAATAAATGTTGGTTTTAGAACACTAAATATAATATTTTTTTCTCATTTTAATTCCTATATCATGAATTAATTTTATTTATTAGATGTCTTTAGTTGTTTTTCAGTGTTTTTACAATGAATATTTTTGGTAATTTGATAGATTTTTCATTTATTCAAACCTGATGTGAACCCTATATCACAATATAGAGATTTTAAAGGTATATTTTTGATAATGGAAAGGTATAAAATATTTTAAATTCTAATATGAAAATTTTAAATGGCTTGGGTTACTATTTATAATAACTTTTATTCATTATTAACATTATTTGAGAGATATATTGTTGGGTGTGTTATGATTTTTATATGGGTTCTTTGTGATGTAAATTTAATTAATCTTATTTTTAATTGGTGTGTGGTTTAACATAAAAGGTAATAAAATTATATTAATATGGTCTTTTTTATTTATATCTTTATTGTAAAGTTACTTTCAACGTGAAAATTTTAATTTTCTTCATTCATATATATTCATGTAATATTTTACTCAAATTGAATCTGTCTGGGTTATGTAATTTTATTTCAATTTTATTTTTTGTTCCATTTAATTATATCGTAGTCATTTTTTTCTGTTTTGGGTAGTTTTATTTAATTAAATTTGATTTATATTTTTTCAATTAAGTTATATATAGTTCATTTTAGTTTTATTCTAGTTTGATCAAGAAGAATAAAATCATTAATGTTTTAGGTAGTTCAAGTTAATCCTTTTCATTCCATCCCAAGTAATTGGGTAAAATTTTATTATAAAAATGTATTTGAGATCCAAACCATCATCTTCCACTATAATTAATGAATCTACATATAATTAACAATAAACCAATATACCGATTTTTAATAATTCTAACTAAAGTCAAGTAGTTTGCATAATCAAGATATATTTTCTAGATATATCAATTGACATTCTCGACAAAAAAAAAGAAATAACATGCTACGTTTTTCACTCTCAATTAAAAATAATAACACTAAATCAGGAAATATGATCATACTAATCAATCTCTTAACATGTGTAATACATAAACATGCTATCATGATAGTGATGAATGCCCAAAATAAGTAAATATTTTTTATATTTTTCCAACATAATTTATACAATCCACATATTTAAAATAGTACTTAATCTATAATAAAAATACTAATTACTTTCTAAGAAAATAAATGGTTTCATTTTTATAAAATATTATTTATAATGAAAATGGGATATAAGATTTATCTTATTCAAATTAATGAGTGAAAAAATATTCTATTTAAATGATTTAATATGGTTATTAAAACAAAACAATTTATAATAAATAATTTTATGAAAATACATGACTAACCATTAACTAGTAACAAAATCAAATTATAAAGCATTTCCCAGTAAACAAAACCAATCCATTTTCTCTCCACTAATTCATCTCTTAACCCAAAGTTATTATATTTTTTGACTTAAAATTCATTGAAGTAAGGTAGATAATATAGTTAATATTTTTTATTGTAATTGTAGGAATTATTGGTTGTTAATGAGGATATGTCATCAATGAGTTTGTTAGATTGTTAGAGTAAGTTGTGTGAATGATTGAACCATCCAAATACCCGGTCAATTTAGTTAATATATTCATTTATATACTAATGGAAATAACTATTTATATATGTTTTATAATAATTTATATTAGATTATTATTATAATTTACATTGAATTACTAAATCACATTAGTTACCAAGGAGAATCGCTAACTAGACATGTTGAATATATAACATTCATAAACATTATATAGTTCAGAAATAACCCCAAAATCTTACTTTAAGTCACTTCAAAAACCTTAATAAACCTCATATGTCTTCTAATGTCTCAATGATATGATTGGTGGTTTATGTTAAACATATTACACATTTGAAATTTTAACCATTAATATGAAGGAGGTGAATTCTTAACCCTTTTAGATACATACAAACACATTATAATTTTAATTAAATGATATTATAGATTATGATATCCAAAAAGTACCTTTTATAACCTAGACATAATGGAATTACAATACATTATCTATTCTAAACTAAATTTATATTCTAATTGATTCAATTCATTATTATGAAATCTAGTTTTCATATTAAGACTCTATTGGTTATCTTCTAAATTTAAAGGATATAATATTTATCAGGTCAAAAATTATTAGCCTAATTAAATATTTAAGAATAAATATAAAAATTTATGGGATCCAAATGATAGTAAATTAACATTTAAAAATTCATTATTTTTTCCCAAATCATTTAAAAAAAATTAATTTAATGAGGTATGTTAAAAATTCATATCATGCATAAAAAATATTTTCCTTTTTTAATGGTCTTGTTAATTTGTTTTAGAAAACCTTATTTCTTTTAATGTGGTTTTGTTTTATGAAAAAATTAATTGATGGAATATAAATATAATGGAATAGGTATTATTTTTGATTACTTTTTTTATTGTTTATTTAGATTTGGATAATTAATCATTCCTCGCCACAATTATTCTATTCATAATTTAATTTTTCTTTATTTATTAATTGTAATTTTTTATGAATTTTTATTACTTTATTTATTTTTTAAATTATGTTTAACTTTTCACATCACTTTAAATATAGGTAATAATGTTTTTTCTTTATTTGTCTTTAGATTGTTTATAACATTCTCTACATGTTCCATGAATATTTTCTAGACAAAAATATTTGTTTTAAGCATTCATATTTCATTTATTAAATTTTTTTATTACTATATATTTATCATTAATTATTTAGAATGTACTGTAGAGTTTAAGAATATTCTAATGTGTTTCCAACATATTCTCAAGGATTTACACAATATTGAAACACTCCAATGTTTTCTTATGTTTTGTGATTTTTAAAATATGTTTTCTAATTTTTTTATCATAACATAAGGAATATAATAAAAGTTTATTATGATTTTTATTATCCCTAATATTTGGATAAATATATTAATTTAAAGATATTATAGAATAAGAATATTTAACAGAAAATGGTGTGTTGAGGCCACAACTATTTCTTCTATGTAGCGCCAACCACTATTTAACATTCATAGTGAACTATTACAATTGAAGTATTTGAGCAATCAAATACAACATATTATTCAATACTAATGGGGGTCATGATTTATTCAATTTCATACACATCATCATTGAAAATATTTCTTGTTATGTCTTTTGTAATGAAACTAAATGCTGTTTTCAGATGAACCTTCAAATTAAACCCTTGTTTTTCAATTTATTCCAAAATATATTTATCATTGATAGAGAGGAATAAACAAATGTAAAAAAACTCTAAATACATAGTCATCAATAAATTTTCTCCATTACATCATTAAATAAAACCCCTTTTATTTCATTATAGTGACACAATATTGGGAGTAATAATTCAAAAAACGTATTTTCTTTATAACTCTATAATAATATATAGTTTTATATAATGTCCATCTAGCAGATACAGTAGCATAAAAACATGCCTATGTAGTTAAATTAACGCCATCATGTTATATTATCATATTCACAACAGAACTGGTTATAAAAATATTTATAGTCATTGATTACTAGTGATATGAATTCTGGAATATAATTATTGGGATCAAAAGACAATAATATTATTTCACAAGAGATAATGAAAACTGAAAAAATAAAAACCTAAATACATATTAAAATTAAAATTAATGAATTTTATTATTTATTTAATAAAATGAATGGTAATACCTTCGATTTAAATTTTAGAAAACATTTTTCTATAAAAGGTTATGTCCATCACAATGTTAAAATAAAGATGAATTTTAATAATAATTTTTTCACAATACTTATATAAAAATATAGATACAGTTTAATATATATATATATACCATTATGAAGAATGTGAGAACATATACATGTTTAAATTACTTACTCGATATATTCATCCAAAAATAAAAGTTAAATATACGATGTTCTATCTCTACTCTTCATGTATTAATGTATAAAATTTATAGGATTGTGGAATTCCCCCGATTTGGGGAAGTTACAAAAAATTGTGTTTAATTTTCACATACATTTCATCATAATTTCTTAGTCATTTTTTAAATCTTGTTCTCACATCATCAATAATATATTGAACAAAAATTAATACATTCTTGAGTTTGTAAACCTTGTATAATGTAACCATCATTGTATTTCTTTCTCCAAACATAAGAATTAATTGTTTATATGTTTCTTTAATTTTAAAAAATCAAACAAAAAGAAATATTTCCATAAAAAGTATATCGTGTGGAAGATAAATAGTTATATAATACTTGTAAAAAAAAGGTATGGATTAAAATTTTTCACTAATTCACACCTATTTAATTTTTCCATTGTCGGAATTTTCTCTACAAAACACCTAGAATTATTTTTACAAAAATATCTCTTTAAAAAATTTTGAATCATTATAAACTTTATAATATTGGATAGAAAATGGTAGATTGATATTAGAATCATATTAGGACGAAGTCTATCATAGTCATGTGTTTTTTAAGATATCAGTTTCACCTCACCTATATTATCACATATTGATAATTTTCATTAATATTCCTCTGGAATATTGATATTCCCTTGTACATTTATAATTTTTTTAAATATGAATTTTTCATCACAAAAAATCAATCGAAACCATCCAATTATTTTTATAAAACTATTAGGATTCAATTATGAACTAATTCCCTAATACAATTAGTCATGTCAAGATTATAAATACACTTTTTTCCTCACAATGAAATTTAAAAGGATTGAAAGAAATATTTCATGAATATTTTAATCATTATGCATTATGTATAAATAATGGTATAATTTTCCTATAAATATGTAAATTTAAAGAGGATACTTTTCTTCATCCAAATATAACTGGAATCTATAGACATTTCAGTCCTCTATTTATATTCCATTTGAAATTCCCTAAATAGAAAATGAACATCTACAAATTAATTATGAAAATTAATTCTAGATATACTTGGTGGAGACTTACCATTCACAATGATATTTCCAAAACATCATCATTTTTTCTAGTGTGGATGACCCATTGGAAAGAATAAAATATGTCCCATGAAAATGGAAATATGTTGATATTTAATTTTTTGGGATATTGTATTATTCATAGGTATAAGACATGATAGATTAAAATTTATGCTCTATAAAAATATCATTTCATAGGTATAAAAATAATTTACCTTACACAAAATAACAACACACATCTTAAATATTTATTTTGAAGAATTATCTTATATACACGCACCCACATTCCAAGGATTGTTCAACTATTTTATTAATAGCTACATGTATACATCGTTACCATTTTTATTATTTTAAGGTCCATATATTAGTATAGACAAGAATGTTAATGGGGTTTTCATATACATCCATAGAAGAAGGTTATTAATGTGAATGATAACATGATACATGTAGTTTGTAGTATGCATTTTACCAAATGATTTAAAACCATCACACGATAGACTCAACCCAATATTACACACCTTAGCTGAAAAAATAGGATATCGTGTATCAAATTTCTACCATGAAAATCCATATTCATGATGAAACAATTCATAATTATCCTTAATTATGTCAACATAATTCCATCACATATATTTTTATATTTTTTCACACATAAAAAGTCATCATAGCCTATAAATCAATAGGAAGACACATATTTATGCAGAAAAACAGATTTAGATCGATATAAATTTTTCTTTAATATAGAAGTACCATATTCTCCACATTCATTAAAGACCACCATTTCCTCAAAAAATATACTAAAATATTTTAGTAAAACATTAATATTATTTGTTGAATATCCAATACAATATATTAACATACATTCTATATGTTAGTTTGAGGGAATATATTCGACATTAGGATGTATGTTCTTTAAAATGTAAAATGGTTACCAATTAGAGTTTCAAAAATTCTATAAAATTTTTCCAATGAAACAATTCCATTAAAAATTATAGCCTTTTCATTTTACGACATCCATAACATATTGAATTCCTTGCTAGATCCTTAGTTTTTTCACTCTTTCATAATCAACATTTTCATTAGTTACATCATGCGTACTCATACAATTGTCTTCTTTTATTGTCATAAATTCTTTATCATGATAATAAATAAATGGAAACTGATCAAAAATAAAAAAATTCATTACAATCCATAATTTCAATCATGAACAAATCTGAGATTTAGTTTTCTCTCCATTGTGATACTAGAAATAATAGTTTATTTAAAATACAACATATATTATGAACAATCAAATTCTCTCTTATCATGGTATATTTTTCATCATAACATATGAAATGTCTTTTGAAAAAATTATACAATTTAATAACACAATTCATCCATTTGATGAATATTTATATAAAAAATTTATGTAAATAAAACTTATTTTGAAACTCGGTTGATATTCAATCCATATCATATAGGAAACTTTTATCAATTATAATACAAAAATTAAGAATATTTTAGTAAAATCAATATAGCTGACTATATTTCAACAAATCATGACATCCTTGATATTTTGAAGATATATAAGTATAATAAAATAATTCCTAGACTAAGCACATTTTTTTATCATGGAATATTTTTAACGAAGAACATTATTACAGATAACATAAGAAGTCCCATCTTTGATACATATGTTTTTAATAGAAAAAGCCATCCCACTACCTGCATAACATAATTCAGTATCATATATATATATATAATACCAAATATGATAATACAAATAAAAATTTTAATATCAAATTAATCAAATCATATCAGTAGATGACTAAACCATTCTTAAGTGATGGTATATTATATAATCAATAAATAATAACATCAACCCAAAAAATGTATAAATCATTAAATATTCATACAAGTAAATTTTAAATTAATGAAAAATTCTCAAATTTAGATACAATTAAGTCATTATAATAGGAAAAAATATTTACCTCATCCCAATAAGTCATTAATATTTTAAAACAAAATTTAAGAAAACAACCATTTATGAAAATAGACAATATCAAAGGAAAAAGGTTTCTAACACATTAAATTTTTTCTTTAAAAATAATTATTGAATTATACAAAATCTAGTTAAATATAAAGATATAAAAAAGGAATTAAGTATGGTTGATAATGTAAAATGTGATTGAATTATTAAAAAATAATAAAAAATCTATGAGGATATGTTCTCAAAAAATAATATGTCATACAAATCAAGTGTTGTTCTAGAACTAACCAATACCTTATTTAAATAATCCTCAAAAATATATTATACTATTTTTTTTAAACATAACTCATCGAAATTTTCATTGAAAACAAAAAAAATCTATTTTAAAGATAATTAAAACCCAATATATGTGTATGATATCTCCTTTTCTATAGTTATCCCTACCATGTGTTTTATGAACATTTAGTTCTTTTGAAGTACCATTGCTTTGTAATTTAGGTTTTATGTGTGTTTAGGATATGTTTTATGAAAAATATATGGATATTGGGATGGGAAAAGTTTGAAACACCATGCGCCCAATCCCAAGTAAGCATGAGAACTATGTGAACCTGGACAGTGAGGTCAACACAGTTTACGTATGATTTCCTTAGCCAAGTGCCCTTGCCAAGTGTAACTGTGTGTGTGGAAACAAATTCATTGAATACTAGTTTTTAAATCAACCTAACCCCCTGAACTAATATATTTTGACCTATTCTCAAGCTTAAAGAATTCGTGGAAATCAAATAGATTGCTGGAATGATTACAATGAAATTCAAGCACTGTTCATTGAGATTGAAACCTCGGATTGATGATTCGCTCTCTTCTATGTAAGTGGATATCATTCCAATGCATATTACTTTATATCCACTATCAGTCATTGATCTTTCCATGAATTATATCCACATTTTCTTGGGATATAAACCTATGTGTTGAGATCTAGATCATGGATTGTGGATCTAGTTCCAAATGTGTTAGATCTTGATGCCTTTGGTCTTAATTTTGGGTTTTAGAGATTTAGATCTAGATTTCAATCGACATCGCTGTGCTGCATGGACTATTGGGATTTATTTTGGGAAATCATCTATAAATATACCTAGGTATGTGGTCTCAATTTAACTCCCATAGTCATTGATTTGATATTTCTATGTGAGATTATTAATTTTTTAGATTCCCTTAACAAATTATTTCATAAATTGGAGTAATTAGGAATATGAAATTGACTTGTTGATGAATTAGTGAATAAATATATGATCTAACTATGAGTCAAAGGGGATATATAAATAGATGTTGGATTTAGGAAAATTCTTTTTGGGTTGAGATATTGTAATTGAGATATTTAATTTGGTTGGGTTAGAGAAAATTAAATGGGGGGGGATTAGTAATGAGATAAGGATTTGCTATGTGAGATAATTATTGGTGGATTAATTATGTGACTTATTAGTTCATTAAGATAATTAATTATGAAATTAATTTAGATAACTTGATTTTTTATTTGGATAATTAATTTTGGAGAATTAACTATGGAATAATATTAATATTGATTGATTAATTACTAGAGGAATTAATTAATTAGTTGTCCTCTTTTTAAACATGGGTTAAATAATAAGTTTTGATATATTTAACTAGTTGTTGGATTAGTATTGTATTGATGTGAATAATTATTTATGAATTAATAGATGATGCAAATTATTGAGAATGTGGGTGCGAGACATGGTGTTCAAGACTGATGGAGATGTTGGGGTGTAGACATTGTGTTCTACCCCAACAGTTATCCAAGCACATGTAATGTGAGGTGGTAGACATAGAAATCCACAAAAGATGTGATTTTGGGTGATAGACATGGGATTTCGCATGTTAGGCATGATGACCTACACTGAATGAGATTGTGTGTGTTGGACATTCCATTTAACACCAAATGAGTGACAATAGGGAATTATGAAATGAATGAGAGACATGAATGAAACTTGAGCATAATGTTATTAAAAAATGAATTAATGACAATGTGATAACTATTTATTTTTTCATTGTACATATTGATTTGTAGAATTTCATACACTATATTTTTACTGGACTTGTTTTAGGCACCACTGGTGGTGGCCAACTAGGTGATACTCACACCCTACTTGGGCCACTTGATCGGAACCCGAGCATAATTTTTTGTTATATGACTGGATAAGGGAAAGTCCCTAGGATAGGCTGTTGTTTGGGAATAGAGCATGGTTGAGGGAACTAGATGTGGTTCAGAACCTGGTATATATATATTGTGTCTAAATGTTAGTATCATTATAGACACTTGGCCCGTGAAATATTACATCATGTTTTCCATTTCATTTGACAACAGTATTTCAGGATTTGACTATCTTGTGACATTGGTATTGTTCTGGTGATTTATATGCTTTCACACTTTATTATTGTTGTTTTCTTATACTTTAATATTACTCTGGTAAATTAGGGTATACTCTCGCCACAAATGACTTACCAGAACCTCATTTTCAGTCGACACCCTCTAGTATATGGGGATGCACGCTTGATGGCATGTGACCAACCAATATGGGGACCCGTTATATGGATCCTAGGTCTGGACATTACAAATTGGTATTATAGGGGTTTTTTTTCTATATTATAATTTTTTCATAGTGTTTAAGGAAAGTTAGACTTGATACTTGGAATATTCAGGGATTTGTAATGAGATAATGTATGGTAGTTGGGGACCCATGTATAGGGGAAAATATGAGTACTCAGGATGGGATTTTTGTGATTTTTATTTTTTTATAGTTGGATATTATTTCACCTTGGGTAATACACTTGTGGTGTGATGTGAATATTGTTTTTGAGAATTTTTATGTAATAATTTGGAGCCACATGTGGCATGAGATTTGAGTGTGAATGCATAATTTTAGGCACTCAAGGTTGTTATGACATGTATCATTAGGCACTCATGGGAAAAAAAGTTATTGGTAAGGTGTTAAACATGAAGTGATTACTTTTTTAAGTGATTTAACTAACAATAGGGCCTAACATGAATTAATAAATATTGAAAAATAATTAAAATTGAGAATAATTGGGTGTCTAAATTATAAAATTTTTAATGAAAATGTGTTTCTCCTTGCTAACCCAGACCTAGGGACAAGATGGTTAAGGGTAGTGATAGCACCTCAGTGTTGACCGTGCAGTGAGAAATGATGTAAGGACATCTTGATAATTTTTGTGTTTCCTTATCCTCTTATGTAATAGTATATGGTTCTGTTCTGTGACCTATGGCGTGTGTTTAAAATTGTAGATATTATGCCTCCACAATGCTTGTTGAGGTGAGGACCAAGTGGTAATGCTCCGAACAAACAACTAAAAAGGGAACATGAGGCACCATTAGTACCAGATAAAAAGGAAGGGGATATGTTTTGAGAGAACATCGATTGTTTCATTCACATCATAAAGATAGATCAAGAGTGGGATCTAAAACATATGTCTGAGTTGACAAGGGAGTTTTAGCAATGGAACCCTCCAAATTTTACTGGAGAGGGTGGACCTTTAAGAGATGAATTATGGATTGAATACATGGATATGATACTTGAATATTTAGATAATCGAGTTGATAGGAGGTTAATGTCAATTGATTATATGCTATGGAGGTCAGTGAAGGGATGGAGTAAAATTTTGGTATAAACTGGATTGGCTGATGATATGTTATAGAAGGACATTCTTGAGAGGCTCCTTAGGCCCTTCTACCCCGAGACACTAATAAAAAATAAGTAGTTAGTTTTTATGAATCAAAAACAAGGAATCACATACATAATGGATTATACCAAATGTTTTATATATTTATAGAATTTTTCTCCAGCATTGGAAGCAAATGATTGTAATTCGGAAAAACGATTTCCGGACGAACATAGATGTGAAATTAATAACCTGTTGAATATATTTATTCTAAAGAAGTTCTCATAAGTGTTATATCATGATCTCATTTCGAAGGGGAACTTAAAGGAGGCTTCTAGTACTAGACAAGTATTTATCACTAGATTAACTGGTAGAGTTCCTTAAAAGATCAGGTAGCACCATTATGAGAACCTTAATCATGATAGTGTAACGAAAGGTGAAAAAATAGGTGGAACAGTTGGACACGATCTTACACATGTTTTTTTTCACAAGTGAGGTAGTCCATGACATTACTACAATCATTTTTCTTGACCACTAGTGGAGTACCAATGTTTCATCAATATAGGAAAACTACAGAGGTTCCACAGGTAGCAGTGATGGATTGGTTCTGTGGGAGTAGCTGCAAAGAGTCAGAATGTGGGAAGGGGGTCTTCAACACCATATATGCCTATCATCTAGTGTTCTTATGGAAGACTCGGTTGAGGTAGTGGACGTGGTGGTTCAACTGAAGATCGCTCGAATCCACAATGTGGTGCTACTTAGTTTTGTTAGACCAAATCTCTTGGAAGAGGGGCATGAAAGTTACGTGAAGTGCATCCTACGCATGTGGAGAGCAAGGCGATTTCATCGATAGTGAGAGGTGCTATTCTAGTAGCTTATACTTTAGCTAGATCCTTATTTTATACTAGTGACTATCATTCCTTTATATTTCCAAATCTTTTTAATGGATTGGTCCTAGAGGTGGATTATGTGAATGGAGTAATGAATATCGATACACTATTAGGAACGAGATCTATAGATATCTATCTATGAAAGTCATGTTCAGTAGACATCGGAGGGTATCGTTCCTTTTGGGATCTCTATGTACTTGTTATGATGGGATTCAACAAGATTATGGGTATTTACAGGTTAGTCTCATACCAATCGCATACAAATTGTTACCACTAGAGTGTGACCTTTGTGTCTCTTAAGAGTGACCAGAATGTTCACCATGACGAGCGGTATATCCAGGCATGTCAAGCCTATCCAATTATATAGAAACTAGGAGAGCCCCCAACCCATATTTCTAGACATTTGATGTATTATGTGGTAGTAGGAAATATTTAATGCATCCAGTTTTAGAATAGTTTCATGATGTCTTTCTTGAAGACTTCTCAGGGTTTCCACCTAAGAGAGATGTGGAATTTACTATTGATCTCATGATGGGAGCTGAGCCAGTATCTATTCCATCATATATAATGGCACTAATGGAGCATTATGAGGTCAAGAATTAGTTGGAGGATATGGAGGGAAATGTTTTTATCCGTCCAAGAACATCACCTTTAAGATCATCCATTTTTATTGCAAAGAAGTCTGATGGGGGTTTATTCTTGTGTTTCGATAACTGGATGTTGAAGAAGATGAATGTGAAGAAACGATATCCAATTCTTCATATCAATGATCTTTTTGAACAACTAAAGAGAGTTTTTGTGTTCCCAAATATTGATTTGAGATTAGGCTATCATTTATTGAGAGGTCAGACTTCTGATATAGAAAATACTTCTTTCAGAAGCAGGTATTTCCTTTATGATTTTGTCATAATTTTTTTTGGGTTGAAAAAATGCTCTATAATTTTTTATGGCCTTGATTAATAAGATCTTTCATATTCAACAGAATCAGTTAATGTTGGTGTTAATGGACTAAATCTTGGTCTCCTCCATGACTGATGATGATCATTCCCATCATCTTGACATCATCACGAGTACAATGAGGGAGCATCGATTATATTCCAAGCTATCTAAGTGTTAGTTTTCGATTGGTTAGGTACACTATTTGGGGCATATAATCATAGAAGAAGGAGAGGAAGAGGAAAACGGTAAAGTATAAGTATTGGTTTCATGGGATCATCCCAAGAATGTTTTTGATATCTGAAGATTTTTGGGATTAGCTAGAAATTACAAGAGGTTTATCTAAGTCATTTCCCAATTTTTATAGTCTCTTTCGAGTTTCAAAAATAATGGGATAAATTTTGAATTGAAAAAAGTATGCAATAATAATTTCTAGAAATTAATGAAGTGATTTGCATCAGCAACAATCTTGATCCTACCAAAGTCATGTGAGGAGTACACGGGGAATTGTGACACTTCTAGGATTGGTCTCAAAGCTATGTTGATGCAGGGGGATCTGGTCATTGTGTATGGGTCTCGATAGTTGAGTCCACATGAACAAAAGTACCCAACACATGACTATGCGTTAGCAACGGTGGTTTATTCTCTAATGTTTTGGAGACACTATGTCTGGTGTAAAAAAGATTAATGTTTTTATAGATCAAGAAATCCTGAACTATATCCTTTCCCTGGGTTACTTGAATCTTCGGCAGCGAAGATGGGTAGAGTATATGCAGTCCTTTTATTTTGAACTACCATATAAACCTAGAAAGGGAAATAGTGTGGTTGAAGCATTGAGCATGAAAATTCAGACTCAATTATTACATGAGTCGAGTGAGGAGTGGAAGATGATGAGTTTTTTGGATGAAATTCATGTGGTAGTTTTAGAGAGTCATGAGAAAATTACACTAGTTTCAACAATGGTGGAGTCTACACTCTTGAGATTTATTAGGAAGATGGAGTATGAATATAAAAGTACATAACCATGTGGTTAATCCTTGAAGGCAGGGAAACACCTTTAGACTGGTTGATAGATGCGGATGAGGTCATCTTTTTGAAAATTCTATTTGTTGTGCCTATTATTATATGAGGGGAACTCATGAATTAATTTCATTCCTAGAAGTGGGTAGTACATCTTGGAGTGAAATTTTTTTACCCTAACCTATAAAGATCATTTTTGTCAAGACTCATCCCCTGGGGCATGTGCTGTGACTACCCCAATCCCGCCTTCCATAGGCCAGGGGCTCGTGACTAGAACTAAATATGTAATTCCCTAAATCCAGGAAGGCATTGACTTTATAGATGTAAACAAACACAATAGAGCACACAGATGGATACAAAAACACACAAAACATCTGTATTACAATTGAGTACTGAAAAGTAAAGGGGGCGGAAATAAATCCCAAATGTAACGTACAAATATAACTGAAAAGGGAAAAACAGCTGAATAATGAAAAGAAGCTCCTGGATCGTCCACCTCAGATCCTATCTGAAGTGTAGGTATAGATAGCCTCCTCAGAACTCCCCATCTTTCTGTCCCCTCCAGTTACCGACTCATCATGAGGTCCATCTTCGGGAACTGTCCCATCCTAGTACACTCATCTTCGGTCACTACTATCCATCGTCTACATCCAACACAATGTTGTGAGGGCATATCCCATTCAGGTGTTAGTATAACGATAATTAGTATGGACCCCATGGCCCTCAAGGTCTCACAAAATCCATCCCGGATAAACCAAAAAGTATGAGATCAACAGATAACCCCACATAGGTATATGCCCATACATATACATATGTTATAAAGTAAACCTTCTCAATCATGAGGCAAACACAAAGTTACCGACTCATCTAACACAAGTATATAACTTATATAGAGAGATAGAGATTATCAAATGTAACCAGTGAATCATCTATTCTGTCAAATCCACAGAGGATCCAGGAACAGAAATCAGAATTGTTGAACCCACATAGGATCTATGAACAGTAAACGAAGATGTCGAACCCAGACAGGATCCATGAATAGTCATCAAAACTGTCTAACCCACATAGGATCTAGGAACAATTTTTAGTGTTGTCGAACCCACACAGGATCCAAGAATAGTCGTCAGTGCACAACCAGCCACAAGGTTTCCACACAAATCATGCTTGATTCCAGGAGGGCCCGATCCTCAAGCCATGTTTTGATACATCATCTGCCACGATGTCCCAAGTTGATATATCCAAAAGATCCGTCTTTCCTTAAAGAAAATCAATGTGACAGAAGGTGCGTCAGTCGGACACCCGATCATAGAGTTATTGGTATTTCTGTTCTGAGGTCCCAGTTGAATTTACATTCGATCACATCCGGACACATCCAAACTGTGTCCAAACCTCTATTGGGTTATACGAAAAGAACATTATCCTCCTAAGGTTTTTTCACCACATATGGTTTTTCAATCGGATGATCATAGCTCATGTTATGGGCAAAAGTGTGGAAACAGGTCAAATGGGTCCGGGTCCGGTCCAGCCCAGTTTGACCGACTCGGCCCGACTCAGGTCTGGAATGGGTTCTGACCTGGTCTGCGGGTCTGACCTAGTTTGTAGGTCTGATTTGGTCCACGGGTCCTTCCCGGTCCGCGGGGACGGCCTGACCCGCGAGGGAGGCCCGACCCCTACTGGGTCTGGCCCAACAACCCACGCAACTGGCGGCCCATGGGGTCCACCCTAGCCGCATCCATGAAGAAATTCGCACCCCCTATATCCCTAATGGGTTTTTCATTTAGGTTATTTCCCAAAACTGGTGCCATGTGGCACCAGTCTGCATCACATGGGACCCAGCGAGGGGTCCCACTCCTCCCGATGTGCGAAGTGGCCAACCGCCTCCCGTGTGGCGCCGTTGTGAGGCGTAGTTGGGCCCCACATCCTCCAACAACTAGGCAGGTCGGTCCATCGATCTTCCTTGCGTCCGGCATTGCGCTGGTCATCGTTGCATCACTATGGCCAGGGGTCACCCCCCCCCCTTCGTTTGTCCAAGAGTTTCAGTTGCACCGCACAATCCTCGGCAACCCAGCAGCTCGAGCCACCGATCTCCTTCGCGATCGGGCTTCTGCTAGCCGCCACTACACCACCATGGCCCATCGTCTTTGGATACTCTTCTAGTGTTGTAGTTGTGTTTCCGCCGCCACACAGTGACGCTCTTTGGTTCCATCCGTCGGTGATCTTTCTACGAGTCATCAGACATTTTCTGGTGGCCCGATCCGCGCTTCGGAAGAAGTCGTGCTCTCTTCGGGATGTCACCTTCAATACAAAATCATCGTTGACGAGAGTCTCTCATTCCAATCTCATGTCGTGTTTATCATCAAATCCCACAAAAAGGTGGAGTGGCCGGTCTGTGTTTGTTCGGCCCGCACCCTCTGCGTTAGGGTGATAGCATGCAGCTTCGATTCTCAACCCTTGAAGAAAAACATAGAATGAAAAACATCAAAGAATGAATCCCCTACCTTTGATCGTTGATCTTAGACATTGGCATGAGAAAGTGGATGTCGATTAGTTGATGTCGGGAATGAAGATGAAGAAGTCGAGGATGATGTTGTCAGCATTCTTCAAGGACGGCACTTCCTCCATCGTTCCGATTTAAGATCAAAGAAGAAGATGTTTTTCATTCTTCGATGGTCTTTCTTCATTGGGAGGAGCATTATTCATGGGAGATAGTATGTTTTCCATGTTCTCTCCTCTTCCATGCTCCCCAAAAACAAATGCCAACCAATATAATAGATTATTCTTTCCTATTATTTAATCGTTGGAACATAATTCAAAAAGATTCATATTAATTAATTGATTATCTCAATTAATTTATTGTGAGGATAGGGCATCATAAAGTGGGGATCTCAAGATTTTTCTACCCACTTAATGGGGATTTCAAGAAGTTTCAACTTTGGGTGGTCCCCACCACATTAAAAACAACGATTTAGTTAGGTTCGGGTGGGCCGAACCTCCATAACTTCTCATATAAGGTTAAGGTGTGGCACTCCCCACCTCCAAACTCCACATGGAGGTTTTATCCAACTAATAAAAATAATGTTTAGACAACCATATTTTTATTTAATTCATTAAAAAACTAAAAACTATATTTTGTTTTCGACCAACTGTCATCAAGGTGAAAGTCTTCCTAAGCGAATATCAGCGCTTCAAGTTCAACGATGCCCACAGATTTCAATTCGTAGAATAGGTTCCAAAGTTATAAAAACCCATTCGTACTTTTTATTATTGTACCTGAAAAAAACTTCATAAATTGATTTCGGGAACACTGGGCCTCAGAATCAAGAGTCTTTAGTTTTCATGGTCTCGTAAAATTCACATGTATTTATGAAAAAAGTTTCCACAAAAATAATGGGTCATTACATTCTACCGACCTCAGGGATTTATGTCCCTGTAATCTAAAACTCGAACTAAGGGAACAAATGGAGGTACTGAGCATGCATCTGAGACTCCTGATCCCATGTACTCTATTGGAGGTTCTCATACTGCCAACAAATGCACACTAGAGGTATCAACTGTTCATCAAGGACCTTCTCTAGTCGATCGTCAATATCCACTAGAACCTCTGTAAAAGTCACCCCATCATCGACGTCTAGATCCCCATGGTCAATTATGTGAGAAGGTTTGTGCACATATCTCCTCTGCTGGGATAATTGGAAGACGTCGTGTACCCAGTGAAACTGAGGTGGAAGAGCTAAGCGGTCTTCCACATCGCCAACTCTGCTGAGGACCTGAAAATGTCCGATGAAACGTGTCGATAACATGCTACCTCGGCCAAATCTCTGTAATCCTCGTCGAGGTGAGACCCGTTGAAAGACATAGTCACCATCCTTGAACTCTAGAGGTCTCCATCTCCTATAATCATATGACTTCTTTCTTCTCTGTGCAGTCTTCATCCGCTACTGTATGATCTGCACCATCTCTGAGGTAGCTCATACCATCTTTGGTCCCACTAGTGCTAACTCCCTATGGTTAGTCCAGTACAAGGGTAATATGAAAGGTCTCTCGTACAAGGCCTCATGTTGTGCCATCCTAATGGTGGAGTGATAGCTGGTGTTATTGGAAAACTCCACCAAAGGTAAGTGATCCTCCCATCTGTGATCATAGTCGTGGAAATAAGCATGCAGCAAGTCCTCGAGGGTCTGAATGGTCTGCTCAATCTGACCATCCGTCTGAGGATGGAAGGCGGTGCTCAAACGAAGATGCATTCAGAAAGGATCCTACAACCCCTTCCATAGCTGGGATGTAATCCATGCTCTATGATTAGAGTCAATAGAATAAGGTACTCCATGTATCCACACAATCTCTTGCACATCGATGCATCTCATGCTCTCTACTAAACCCTTCTCTCTGATCGGTATGAAGTGGGCCGACATGGTGAGTCGGTCGACTATCACCCAAATCGATTCATAACTCCATGATGTTCGTCGAAGTCCCTTAACAAAATCCATGGATATCCCATCTCACTTCCACTCTAGGACCCTTAAAGGCTTAAACAAGCCTGCTGGTACTTGATGCTCTGCCTTCACTTACTGACAAGTGAGGCATCGAGAGACATATTCGGCTACTACATTCATTATACATTGGCACAAGTTCTGTCATATGAGGTCTTGATACATCATATCCACTATTGGATGTACCGCTAGAGGGGATGTGTGGAACTGCCTCAAGACTTCCTCCTGAAGTTTTACTCATACCACGACACATCCTCTGAAATGTATGAACTTCTCCCTACCATCGAAAAAACCATCAGGAGCCTACCCTGTGGATATCTGAGCACATCGTGTCTCACAGTAAACATCTCCACGATGTGCCTCCATGACTCTCTGAGGAAATGGGGGAGTGACTGTATGATACTGAAGGAACGATAATCCATCTCTATCCATAATGGATATCTACAATGCAGTCAGCTGCTCTATCATCTCTCCTAGAATCTGTATACCAGATCTCTTGTTGAGTGCATCTTCAACAATGTACTCTTTCCTGGGTGTATAGACTATCTCAAAGTCATAGTCTTGGAGGAACTCAAGCCAACATTGTTGTCTCAGGTTCAGGTCCTTCTAAGATAAGATATACCTGAGAATCCGGTGGTCAGAGTAGACTATGATATGCTCACCCATCAGATAGTGTTTCCACATCTTCAAGGCGAATACCAATGCTGCTAAATCTAGGTCATGGGTGGTATTTTCCTTCTCATTCTACCTCAACTAATGATAAAAATAAGTGATCAAAAAATTTTTCTGCATTAGGACACTCCTAAGTCCAGTCCCTGATGCATCGCAGTAGACTACGTACCATACACCTTCCTCTAGAAACCTCAATATGGGGGCACTATTCAGCCTCTGCCTTTGTTCTTGAAAGCTCTGATGGCATCTCTCAGACCACACAAAGTGTTTCCCATTCTTCGTCAAAGATGATAGGTGTGCTGCAACTATGGAGAAGTCTAGTCTTATCCTCTGGTAATATCCATCAAAACCCAGTAAACTCTGTACCTCCTTCACACTCCCACGTGGCTCCCATGAAAGTACCGCCCCGATATTCACTGGATCCACTACAACTCCAGCCTCCGAGATGATGTGTCCCTTGAAGTGAGCCTCTCGGATCCAAAACTATCACTTCAAGAGCATACCATAAGGATAGTGATCTCAGAGTGTGTTCAGTACTACCTGTAAATGGTAGGCATGATCATCCTCAGTAGTCGAGTAGATCAGAATGTCGTCGATGAAGGCTACTTCATAACGATCGAGGTAAGGCAGGAAAATCCTATTCTTGAGTCCGATGAACACTGCTGGGATGTTGGTTATGCCGAAAGGCATATCCAATAAATCATAGTGGACGTATTGATATCTGAAGGTCATCTTCTGCACATCATCATCTTGAACTCTGAGCTGGTGAGAGCCTGATCTGATGGATATCTTCGAGATCCAACATGCTCTTTTCAACTGATCAAATAGGTCTTCAATCCGCATGAGTGGGTACTTTTTCTTCATGGTCACCTGGTTTAGGTAACGGTAGTCTACAGAAAGCCTCAAGAACCCATCCACCTTCTTGACGAACAGAATCGGGGCTTCCTAAGGAGAAACACTTGGCCGGATGAATCCCTTCCCATGAAAGTCCTCCAGCTATACCGACATCTAACGAAGCTCAGTAGAAGCCATCTGATATACTGCTGTAGATATCAGTGTTGTACTGGGGTATAGGTCAATGTAAAATTCCACCTCTCTGCGACGAGGTAGACCATGGACTTCATCGGGGAAAACATCCGCGTACTAGTTTACCAATACATGATAGCTCAGACTCTCCACATCAACTGCTCTAAGGGTAAGGCAGTCCAACTGATGAGTGATCGGCTTCACCCTATTTTGAATAATTCTATCATGCGCTGCAAAGGCTCCATTATTGCCGGTGAAGGTGAACCTAAACCCATCCGTGTGGACACACCGCACATTGCGCTTAATATATTCGATCTGTGAATGGACTGTAGATAATCAGTCCATACCCAAAATGATGTTGTAAGGCCCCAACGCCACTATGAGGAGATCCCAGCCGAAGCTCTCACCTCCTAGAGTATGCTCACACTATTGTCAACAGTGCGAGATCGTAGAGTCTGCTCGGTAGAAGTCTATAGTCGTATGGATCGAGCCAACGTCTCCATCAGAATATCCGAGCATTGAATTGGGGCAGTGGAAATGAAAGATTGACTGACACATGTGTCTATAAAAACTACAGCTAAGGTGGAGTAGACACAGACCGTACCTCAAATCATCTCTGGAGCACCAAGATCCTATGCCTCACCATCCTGGAGCTATGCTCTCCTCTGTCCACCTATGCCTTTAGGTCGGGGAGGACCTCCTGGTGGTGGTGGTGGTAACACCTCATAACGTCGTCCACTGCCAGCTACACGACCAACTCCTCTCCCACTTCCATCAATGCCCTTAGGATCGTTTCGATCGAACCTCTACCTCTGCCATGGAGGTCCCTCCACTATCTGTTCATCATCCGAATGATGGGTCAAACATTCATGAGACATGTGACCCTACCGGCCACATGTGAAATACTACTGATTCCTAAAATGAATGGCTCTGTATCGTGTGCCTTGCACAACCAAACCCGTGTCATGAGGTCGTCCACCAGATGGTCTAGTCCTCTTAGACTTCTATGACATCTGTCTGTTGCCTATTGCAGAAGAATCCTCTACGTGACACCCAGTGGGGGGTCTCACTAATGGTGACTGCTCAGCAAGGAAAAAATCCACTAAGAGGGCTCTCTCTAACACCCCATCCTACGTCGAGATGCTGAGGGAGATCATTGAAGCTCTGATATCTCACCTGAGACCCTGCTCTAAGGTCCGGGCCCTGGAGAATAGGTCATGCACCATATCTTTGGAGTACCACAGAAGGTTTGTGAACCTCACTGAGTACTGAGCTACCATCATGCTACCCTGCTCTAGATTCAGTACCTCCTGTATCTGCACCGCACGTAGAGTGGCTGGGACAAACTCCACCAGAAACAGGCTCTCAAAGTCTAACCAAAGAAGTGACACATCATCCTGCACCTAGAGCATCAGGCTCCACCATCTGCCTACTGCTACCTGAAGGAGACTCGTGGAAAGGATCACCATAAGGTCTTCCAGTTTCCATACCAATCTGAAAACTCTCACTACATACTCCATCCAATCCATAGCCACATGTGTGTCGGTCTGACCCCTATACCTGGGAGTCCTCTAGCGTTGGAACTCGTGCAATGCACTCAGGCCGCATTCACTCTCTGATACTGGGGCTGGCAGCATCGGTGGCCCAACGGGTAGTGGTACCACTAGAGCCTCCACTGTAATAGGGCCCTGTACTGAGGCCTCGTCGCTCAGTGGTCTACCATCTCATACAAATCCTAGAACCCTGGCTGGCTGTCCTTGTATAGAAATCCTGTAAAGAAACAGCCATTCCACAATCAATAAGTTTATACATGGTGATCTAACTCAAAATAGATCACAAATAAGACTCTTAAAAACACACACGCAATCATTGTTTTCATGAACTGAGTCATAAATCAAAATTCAGAGTCCTGGTGTATGGATATATCAGCTGCCACACCAATAGTGGACTCCCTGAACTGAAAACCACACTCACTACATATTACACTATTGCTTCACAGAAAAGATCAGAGTCCTAAAATCTGCGGTAGAACTGATTCCATTGATAGCAATTTGTCACGACCCATCCCTCGGGGCTCCTGTCGTGACTACCCCAAACTCACCATCCATAGTCCAGGGGCTGTTGACTAGCACCAAAGGTGTAATTACCTAAATCTGGGATGTCATTTCTTTTATAACTATAAACGCACACAACAGAGAACACATATGGATACAAAAACACTAAGAAAAACTATATAACAAGAGATTGATGAAATGTAAAGGGGTCAAAAATACAATGCCAACTATAAAGTATTGGTACAACTGAAAAGGGACAAAAGAGATGAAAGATGAAAAGTAGCTCCAGCATCATCCACCACAGATCCAACCTAAAGGGTATGTATAGATAGCCTTTTTAGCACTCCCTGTATATCAGTATCCTTTGGGTACCGTCTCGTCATGAGGTCCACCTCCGGGAACCGTCCAGTCCTAGTACACACAGCCTTAGTCAGCACTGTCTGTCGTCTACATCCAACACAACGAGGTGTGGGCGTAGCCGGTGCAGGAGTGAGTATAACGATACTCAGTAGGGACCCCGAGACCCTCACGGTCTCAAAAAATCAATCAAGGATAAACCAAAATGTATAAGATCAACAGATAACCCCACTTATGTATATTCCCATACATATAAATAAGTTATCAAGTAATCCATCTCAATCCAGAGAAAACACAAAGTTAATGACACATCTCACAAACGTATACAAAATTTAAAGAGTGTTAGAGATGATCAGCTATAGCCACTAAATCATCTATTATGTCGAACCTACATAGGATCCAGGAACAGAAATTAGAACTGTCTAACCCACACAGGATCCAAGAATAGTAAACGAAGTTGTCAAACCCACACAGGATCTAGGAACAATCGTCGAAGCAGTCAAAATTGCACATGATCCAGGAATGGTCATCAGTGTTGTAGAACCCAAACAGTATCCAAGAATAGTCGACATTGCTGTCGAACCCACACATGATCTAGTAATAGTCGTCAGTGCACAGCCAGCCACAAGGTTTCACACAAATCATGCTTGATTCCGGGAGGGTCCGCTTCTCATGCCAAGTTTTGATACATCAACTGACAAAAAATCCCATGTTGATGTATAAAAAAGATATGTCTTGCCATAGGACACTCAACACAACAGATGGTGTGTCAATAGGATGCCCGGTCTGAGAGTTATTGGCATTTCCTATCCAAGGGCCCGGTTCGACTTACGTTCGATCCAACCCAGCTGTACCCTAACTGTGTTCAAACCTCAAGTGGGGTATACCAAAATAAACATCTCCTCCCAAGGTTTCTGTCACCATAGATGGTTCATCTATCAGATGCCCATATCTCATGTTATGAGAAAAAGAGTGGAAACAGGTCAAATGGGTCTGGGTATGGTCTGGCCCTATCGGACTGACCCAGCCCGACCCGGTCTGCGAGGATGGCCTGGATCGCGAATGCGGCTTGACCAACACTGGAAGCCCTACCCGTGCTTGGTTCGGCATGCTCTGGGTAAGGCCCACGTTGGGTCAGGCCTGGTGGCTTGCACGGCTGGCGGCCCATGGGGTCCGCCCTAGCCACATCTAGGGGGGAAGCCACAACCCCATGATCCCAAACAGCTTAGCTGTTTGGGTGAATTCCCAAAACCAGTGCCACGTGGCACCGGTCTGCATCATGCGAGACCCAGAAAGGGGCCCCGCTCCTCCCGTCTTGCTGAGTGTCCAATCGCCTCCCGCGCGTCGCCATTGCACCGCTTCCCGACCTTCGTTCATCCGCGCGGCACAGTTGAGCCATGCCTTCTTATGCAACCTGATAACCCAAGCCGCCAGTCTCCTTCGCGGTCATGCTTGTGTCGTCCTCCACTGCACTGCCGCGGCCCGTCGGGCGTGGCTACTCCTCCAGCAATATAGATGCACCGCTGCTACCACACGGTGATTCTCGTTGGTTCTATCTGCCTTCGATCTTTCCGCAGGTCACCGGATGAGTTCTGGTGTCCCGATTCTCACTCCGGAAGAAGTCGCGCTCTCCTCGGGATTTCTCCTTCAATCCGCAATCATATTTTATGAGAATCACACATTTGTGTCTCATGCTGTATTTAGTGTCAAATTCTACAAGGAAGGCGGAGGGGTCGGGCAGTGTTTGCTTGGTCCGTACCCTCGACGTTAGGGTGATAGCATGCAGATTTGATTCTTAACCATTGAAGAAAAATGAAGAACGTGCAACAAAAAAGCTTGAATCCCCTACCATTGATTATTGGTCATCAACTTTGGGGCGAGAAAGTGGATGATGATTCGTTGACGTCAAGAAAGAAGATAAAAAGTCAAGGATGACGTCATTGACATTCTTTTGGGATGGTGCTTCTTCCCTTGATCCAGTTGAAGATCAAAGAATAAAATGTTTTTCATTATTCGATGGTCGTTCTTCATTGGGAGGAGAATTATTCATTGGAGAGAATAAGTTTCTCCATGTTCTCCCCTCTTACAAGCTCAACAAAAACAAATTCCAGCCAAAATAATATATTATTCTTACCTATTATATAATTGTTGGCACAAAATTCAAAAAGATTCAAATTAATTAATTGATGAGCTCAATTAATTAATTGAGAGGATATGGCATCATAAAGTGGGGAGCTAAAGAGGTTTCTCCCCACTTAATGGGGAGTTGAAGAGGATTCAGACCTTGGGTGGTCCCCACCACATTAAAAAAGAAGAGGAGGTTATGTTCGGGTGGGCCCCACCTCCAACCTTTACATGGAGGTTTTAACCAACTAATAAAAATAATGTGTTCACAACCTTATTTTTATTTAATTCATTAAAAAACAATCTTTTATTTCTGACCAACTGTCGTCTAGGTGAATGTCTTCTTAAGAGAATACTGGCACTACGAGTTCAACAGTGCCCTCAGATTTCAATTTATAGCAACGGTTCAATCGTTATAAGACTATTTAGTGATCAAACATATTGCAAGGATGTACATCATATTAATTTAGGAAATTATATATATATGGTTTTAGAAAATGAAAACATGTATTTTTGTTGATAACCCATCATGTTTGGAAGGGCTACGACACTTGAACCCATAACCAAAGTATGCAAAAGGTTTCCCGCGTACAACAAGCCTATGCAATGTCCTAGTTAATGTATAATTAGTTTTAGTTAAAAAATTGCACTATAAATATTAGTGATGAAACATTAGAGTTACTTTCATATTTTATAGATTAATGTTTTAACAATATTTTATTTTGGGGAATATTTAGACACAATTGGAACAATTATCAGTTTTTAAGGGTCTTACGGTCTATTAAAAGTTTATTTTAGTGCTTAAGGAATCAATGTTATTTTTTGGATATCCATTTCATGATGACATAGATGAATTGGATTTGATCAATGAAAAAAAGGATGACAAATGTGTTTGTAGAAATATGTTAAGTATGTATATTGAGTATATCCTTGGATAGTTAATGAATTAACCAACATTAGTAAAATGATCTAAAAATAAAATGTTTTCATAATACCTTAATTTTTTATGAACCAAAGATATTTTAAATAATCATAGATTTATGGATTTAAAGCCCCCAACATTCTGTTGAACATTTATTTTTTTGTTATCAATGACTTCAATCACTCCCTATAAAAATTTATGATTTCTCTCCAAGTACATGACTTTATTATTCAATATGTTTATCCTACTTAGAGACATAGTTATGTTTTATTCCATGTGACCTCTCTACATATCATAATCCATTATTAAGAGTATATCTTATAAACACCTTTATAATATGGGGGTTTCAACAATAGTATTTTAAAATATAAAAACATGGAATATCTAGATAATGTTTAAATTGGATGATGAAATTTAACTAAGGCATGAAGATTATAACACCCATAAATTCTAATTAAATAAAACTATAGGAAATAGCATGTATGACACGCAACATGAAGAATGTTAAGAAAATATTTTGTCACAAGGTATTGAAATATAATTACTATTTTAAATAAATTAAATATAACATATATATTTTACTGCACATAACACTGATTTATCATGCATCACACATAACAACAACTATCTTCGATGACTTGCGTTACACACTAGAAGAGGTTTTACCAAACAAAAATATATTTATAAAACCTTTTATTTAATATAATATGATATAACATTAAAATTAAATTAGTTTTCATGAATAGTATTAAAAAAATAATGAAAATATACGTTTTAAAACATATGGGATAAATTACATGGTTACCAATAAATTAGTAGTGAAATTATAAACCAATTGGGCATAATTGATATATTTTTATATTTATGCTACCAAATAAGTTTTTTATAAATATATTACATTAATTAATATTATTGATTGGTATTAATGAAATATAAGTGGTATCTATTCAATGAACCATTTTTTATATTCATCCAATATATTCGATAGTCATAATATAATAATGAACAAAATATGATGTATAAAACCTATATATTTATAATGCTACTCTTTCCACCATTTAATAACAATTTTATTATAAATAAAAATTTTGGAACTTTTAAAAAAATTATATATAATAAAATGACATAATTTTTTTAATAGGAGATTAAAAATTAGCTTAGGGTAATTTTTTTGTATTTTTTTGTGATGTTTCATTATTTTATGAATAGTGAAAACTGAATTTTAATTCAAAAATATTATTTCTTCATATTTATTTATAATTTTAATTGATGTTTTTCTTAGTATCAGTGAATTATTAATTAAAATTTTATAAATAATAATTATAATTGGATAATTGGAATAAATTTCACTTTAAATTGAATATAAACTCATAGAAACCTATTAAACATTGGTAGTTTAAAAACATGTATTGTCATCCCATATATGGGAATAAATTTAAAATTAATTTATACTAATATGTGATTGGTATTTTCAAAAATGGATTCTATATTTTCAATCAGAATAATATATAATTTATTGCAAGTTCAACTTATTTTTGGACACAAAAAAGAAGTGAATTTAATTAAAATTGATTATAATGATTAAGAGTAAACATTTCTTATCAAAGGACTAACCATTAATCATAAGGTCTAAAATTACCTAGAAACTTCTTCAAAATAAATTTTATGTTCATATTTATACCCTATACTCCCTTTAATCTAATTATTTCATTATTGGAGTCACTTGTCATAAAAAACACATGGGTTGAATTCCCTTCTAAATTATTTACAAAAATGCCACTAACCTTCCACTATAAAAATGCACTAACCCATCCCACTTCCTCACACCTATCAATCCAATTTAGCTCAAACAAAATATCATAAAATAACATCTTAATATCCCAAACATAATCCTATAATCCACTCTTCTAGAATAAATCTTTTAAGGGTGGGCCTTTGGGGAAAACCATAAGGGGTAACCCAAATAAAAGTTCACATCCTTTATAAAGCTCATTTGTTTTATTTTCATTTTCCTTCCCATAAACATTTATAATTCAATAATTATATATTAATAACAGATTACTAAGTATAATTAGTTTTTTTTAATCTATTTTTTAGAACTACACATACACACACTTCTATATAATGGGTAACAAATTTACCATTTCTGTGCATGGTGAACTACTGCCTCCCAAAATGAAGTCATTATTTTTTTACTTTACCACCTCTCATAGTTGGGACGTATGATGGATAGTATATTTATATATAATTTATAAATTATATTTATTATTTCAGATTAATTATTGAATTTATATATAATAAATATATTCTTTATTTCTATTTTTGTCCATTTTGTGTAAATATGTCAATATTGTATGTGGAGGTGTGGGAAACTGCCTCCTCAAAGCAATTTTCTATGTTAAAACAACTCGCTACGTTAAAAAATTACATAGAAATTATTAAGTATGGGATTAATTAAAAATATAATATTTAAAAGAAATATATATGATATTAATTAGATAATTACCTTTTCTGAAATATAATATATCATTTCCTTTAATAACCTTTTTATATACTAAAAAAGTAATAATGTTGTTCGTGGACATGTAAACTACCACCTCCTCTACACGATGTGATTCATTTTAAATTACAATAATTTTATATATAAATATATATGATTTAAAAAATGGTATTTATGATATAAATATCATTTTATAATGATATAATATTACATACCTTTTTTCCAAATTTATCTTTGACAAACAGGAACGTTACTGATGCGTATGTACGACCTACCATCTCTATGATTGTAACATTTTTTCATAACCATATTTCACGATTTGTATTTAAATTATAATATATGAATAAATATGATAATTATTTAATGATTATTATTATTGATATGTTTATATAACGACCTATTTGACCATAGTTGACATGAAAAAGCCTTTCTTAACACCTGAACTAAATTTGGTCAAAACATGCGAATGAAAGTTAATTGTTTAAGAAGTTGTATAAAACATTGTAATAAGTTAATTAAAGGTAATAATAAATTTCAAAAGTGTTATGAAAAATTCTAACAATGATAATATTCTTATTATTAAAAAAGATAAAGAAACAAGTGGCAATCATGACTCAAGGTAATGTATTTTCATCTCACTTGTTACATATGTGAGTTAAGTGTCATGTTCACCGCTTCTTCTTTTTTGTTGTGTATATAATGACAATTTTGATATATTATATATTAAATTATTTAATGTTAATTCTATTTTTTTAAAAAAAATTAATTACTTTAACTAATTGTATTTTAATTTAGTTTTACCATGAGGAATATAATTTCAAAACCCAATTTATTTTATTTGTGTTACATTACTTCTTCATTGTTGTTAATATTCCATGATTTTGTGTGTAATTAAATTTTAATACCTATTATTTTATATGAAAATTTTCTATATGGATTTAGATTTGGAACACATATTATCTTTATTGGTTGCGTATCACTAAAACGTTGGGATCTTTTCAGGCGTTAACTTCTCAATATCATTATATTCAAGATTTTTTACACATGAATTTCCATTTGAGGAAATTATAAGAAAATTATTTAATAAAACCTTAATTTTTTTATCTTCTAGTTATTAATGGATATTTGATGTATTAGTACCATTTTCCCATTATTGATTATTCAAAACTTTGTTTAAAATATATTTAATAAAACCTAACATTATTTGTCCATTTAGTCAGAGAATGCTTTTACTCTTAAAAACCCAACTTTATAAAAATGTTTTCAAAAAGGTTTTTACCCTTCCAAAAATAATTTAATAAAGTAGTTTTTAAAATTTTATCTTTTAAAAATGTTTTCAAAGAAAAATAATTATCTCATTCCAAATAATTCAATTTATATCCTTTTACCATGAAAAAGAAATGTTATTGTGAAATTGTATGAAATGTATAGAATTACCCACCATAAGTTCTTTGAAACATACATTTCATGATTAGAAGGTTATTTTTAAATAAAATATTTTCAAAATTAATTTTCAAATATAATTATTTTAAAAAAAATCAAATGTAATTTTTTTTACTCAATAATGGATTTAAATTATCGATTTATATTATTTTCATTTATCAATGACAATATAAAATTATCCTTACTCCACATGGGATATTTTGTATTGATACTATCCCTATTCTTCTTTTATGTGGTTTGTGATTCCTCATGCCAAATATTGTATTAAAATTCACTGCCTTGATAATTTTTTATTCCCCTCGAAATGTTGATTTTTCTATGATCATTGAACATTTAATTTACCCTAATTGTCCATATAATATATCATGATTATGTTTACATTAGAAACTGTATATCATTTTTATATATGGTGTTTACATTGACTATTATTTAATTAACTAGGGAAATATTGATTAATTCATGTCATTTACTAAATATAGATAATTTATATGGAACTTTGTTAATTTAAATCTATTTTTCAATATATGAGGAATGATTTTGACATGAACAATACTATTTGGTGACCAATTACTATATGCCCAATTATTAATGGACTAATGAATGAATGAGCTATGGGTTAGAGATAATTTAATGTAATATTCATGATGAATCTATTGTCTAATGAGACAAAATTAGTTAGAAAAAAACCCTTAGTGTTTGTTTCTAAGAATAATTTATCAGTTTTAACTAATAGATTTAAACTTCCTTTAGAATTGATGTTGAGGGCAATGGTATCTTGTTCTTGGTAAGCATGATATCCAATAATTAAGAATTTCATTTAATGAGAATTAATTTATTATTATTGTCCAATATATTATTGATTTTTAATTATCTATTGATGAATTTTCATTATTAGTTTATTGATTTCATGACATGTGAGTTTAGTTATTTACATTTCCATATTATTAATGTTCATTCTACCTAGTTTTCTGTTTACATAGAATTTATCTTGATCTATTACATTTACATATTTACAATTCTCATCTTTTCATTATTTATTCCATTTTATTTTACCATTATAATTATTTTGATCTCGCCATTATTTTGAATCCATTACCCATGAATCCAATTATTATACTAAGAATGATATGATAGGATATCATTGATGGAATAAATTTACCCTTGAATGAATAAAATTATGTTCTAAATAGTTTTTTCATTTGTAATAAAAGTCTCTGGTATGTATTTGGTTTAACAAGACTGCTAAACTCTTAGATCCATCAAGATTTTATTTCTTGTAATCATGGAAACTTAATGGTAGTAGACACCAGCTCTGAGCTTCTGGGGTTGGGGTGCTAGATGGGTAGCGGTATCATAATCATTTCACACCAAGGATTTTTTTCCTCAAAAATAATGGTTGCTGAGCCTTCTAAAAATGTATGTTTTATTTTGTGTTATTTTTTTATCAATATCTCAACTTCACATCATCACATTGTAGATTTTTTCACACTAATCAGTTGTTGAAATTACATTTTTTTTAATTGGGGGTTGGTGTTTTTGATCAGCATCAATTTACCCTCTGCCAGTTGTAATTCACTCTCCCTTGCGAGAATCAAGTGCTATCATATAATTATTGAAAATTTTTCTAGAAATGTTATATATATATATATATAACCTCATTTTCTTATATATTTTATTAATGATATCAATAGAGTCAAAAAAGATCAATAATAATAATGGGATACCTATTTTATATAAAAAATTGTTAAATCTATGGAGATATTTTGTGGTTATGAATCATGTATCCCTTGTCCTGGACATTCATGATATAACCATGAATTATATTAATCTTCATAAAGATTTAATACCATAAACTGAAATGGATAAAAAGAATATAGAATCTAATGGGAGAGAGTTTAATGCATTACTATCATCACTCTAAATAAGAGTTTACAAGAGTTATGGGAATGAAAAAAGTAAATATATATTGAAAAATATATATCATATCTATGAAAGAGATAAGAAGTTAAACGAGTCTCATATAAAATATGAGGTGAATAATACAAATATTTATGAATGAGAGAATATGAATTTGTTGATGGATTCTTTATTTGAGTAAATATAATATTATTATTTGTTCAAAGATGTGATGAAATTATTAATGACTCTATTATCCTGAAAAAGATGATAACAATCCTCATAGATAAATTTGAGGGGATGATTTTAACCCTTGAGGATCAATACTTCAATTAGGTTACCATTTAAAATTCTATAATGTTTTGATCAGCTATAAGAGGATAAGAGGGTGATCCATTAGGTAAAATGAAAAAATTGAAAAGGAGATCACATTTAATTATCTGAAATTCAAAAATCAATTTTATTAGAAGATGTCACACAAGGAACAAAATAATACAATTGATCATTCTGTTGAATTTGAAAATTTTATCTCTATATTCTCAAAAGGAAAACAGCATTGAAAATGTAAACCTAGAGATACTATTAAATTAAAATGATTTAATTATGGTAACATTAGACAAATTGCAGTTGGTATCCCTGAGAAACAAGGAGTATAGGAAGGTTAATACAAAAAATCAACTCCTAGGAATAATATGTCTATTGGATGTAGTTGAAATAAAAATATTCAAGGGAAAAATAAAATCCAAAATATTAAATATTAAAAATAATTCCTCACAACATGATTATATATCAAGTGAAAAGGAAATTAAAAGAGAATATAAATAATTATAGTGTAAAGAAAAATATCCTTCATTTTCAAATAAAATTACTCCAAAAATGCCTTCAGTGTAATTGAATATGGGATCATCAATAGAGAAACTAGTGCCTCGAAAACACCAAAAGAGTTTCAACTAAGAATGATGATAATCATGTGATAGAAATAAAATATAAAACTCAAAATATTGAAGAAATAATTGATGATCGAGAATAATTTGTTAATAATTCACCCAATCATTCAAATATAATGTACTCAAGAATATTGAAATTGATCTCAAATGGAATGGGATATCACAATGAATTTTTATAAGTAAGAGACCTAATTATCAAGCTAAAATGCATGTAATTTAATGATAAGTGTTGTTCATCAAGATGTTCATAAATTTTCCATGACCATGAATGAGTTAATCCGTTGAGGGGAAATTTTGATGAAATTTTATGAATTATAATCACACTGTCATCATTATTCTTATCTATATTAATTAAAGGGATAAATATAAAATTAAAATAAACGTTAAAGGGGAGTTATTTTTATGTCCCTATACATTATGATGTGTTTGTTGAAGTGTGTGTCAGTTTTTTCAATTTATTGATAAATAATTTAATTTATCCCTTAAAATTAGAATTGAAAAGTATATGATCATTTTAGAATATGTATAAATTTTATGAATAGATTAGATAACCTAGGTTTTACAAATATTATTTTCTATGTTTGGGTATCCTATGAAAACATTGAGATCAATAACTAATGGATCATTTCCAATGGTAATATGATATCATTACTTCATTTAAAAATGATAGAAGATGTTTTTATGAAAAAAATGATATGAGGCCACCATATTTACCCTATTAATTTTGATTTAAATAAGGGGAGAAAGAAAAAACGTTCAACCATATATTTACTTTTATTATTTGAAAATAAATTGTCATCAAAATATAAAGGGTGATATCATTGATACCATTTTTCAAATTCGTTGTCAATGGGGCAATATGTGAAGTTATTATTAATAGAGAATTATTATAGATTCAATTAATGGAATTGGATTTTATGCTTAAATAAGTTTACAGGTAAATTTTATGGATTTTTGAACTAGTTTATATCATAAAGGCTTGTGAAAATTGAATTTAATGATGTTTAAAATTGGTCATAAAAAGTTGAAGAAGACAATGAATATAATTATTTACACGAGGATATAATTTTTTTGGGAAAAATTAATTGCATGATGAATTTAAAGAAGGAAAAAAATAAAATATATCTAATTTTTAAATGAATAATATGGTAAGAAGAATATTTATATTCTTATAATATATTAGAATATTTGGATAAAACATGTTTTGGACATCAAAAAAAGAGGCCAACCAACAATCCATGTAAGGGACATAGGTGAAACCACAAATGATATGGGCACTACAGTTGACCATAGTATTGGATGTGGTGGAACATGAATGTTTCTACATGGGTAGGTGAGTTTGTACACACATAGGGACATAAGATAAGAGGGGTGGTTCCAATTTGTTGGGTTGAACGATAATAAATAAGTCAACATAGCTCAGTTTTCAGGGGGGGATCGAGAGTGGACATTGTAACTAACATCATGAAAAAGAATAAGATAGAAAGTAATAGATGGAAGAATATGACCAAGTAGAGATTCGACGTGGGGTTCTGATGTTCATTACACTGTAGTGAATTTTTAAAATTTTAAAAGAATAAGATATATCAGATCTATTATATAATTTTTTTCTGATCATATAGTAATCATCATCCTCCTCAAACTAAATCATTGCTCGACCTTCAGTAGTTCACCTCATGGAATTTTGAAGCCTACATGAACTAGATCAAACCAAATATTATTTGTAACCAATATGGAAATGAGTATTCCTTTCAAATAAACCTTTTATATATTTTAGGGTACTCTATATTTCATTACATCTTCACTCAAGGTTATATTGGGATTTTATATTGAGTGGATCAATAACCTGTATATAGTTGAATAGATTGAATGAAAAGTGAAATTTTTAATAAGAGGTCACCAAAAATTCACCTGTAATGCAACTAAACTAGTCCTTGGATTCTACAATTATTATCATATGGGATGGTTCCCTCGAAATATCCATACAGTTTTGAATATGTAATATGATATAGATAATGATGAGATTATATCCCTTATTTCATGAAATTAAAAAATGGTAAAATGAATAATGAAGGAAGAAATTTTCAAAATAATAATATAATGAATGGATATGAAACAATCCTCCTTGTGTTTCATGATAATAAGAAGAAGAATCAATATTATAACATTTTCCCCAGTGAAGGTAAATAATTAACATAATTTTATTTATGATTATAAACCTTGATTGGAGAAATAATGAAAAAATTTAGAATCCATCATGAATCTAAAAAATACATTTGATATTGGTAATTATGAGTTAAAAATATCAAGTTTCCATTAAAAGAATTGATAATCCATTCAAAAAATATCAATGGATAATCACTTATTAATTTTATTATTCAACAGTAAAATATCATTCCATAGAAAATTAAATATTGATTAGGGAAGTGGTGACTTCAAATATTAATTTAATAAAAATGGGAACCAATTATAAGGATCCAAGTGATATGATTGAAGATATTTTACAATATATTTTAAGAAAAATGGGCGTAGAGATAGAGTTTAAGGATAGAATCAAAACTCTCAAAAATACAACATGAAGATAGTGTACAACTAGTTCTGGATGCTACATTAGAAATTAAAATAATGGATTCTCAATTGAAAGGGAAATATATGAATATAATATACCTTTAAGAGAATACTAACACCTCTAAAAATAAGATAAGGATTAAAAAAAGATATCTATATATGTAAAGCAACAAATATTAATCTTGACATTAAATATGAATGTAATGTATTCCATGAAAACATTGAAATTATAGTATCAAAAAATATGAACCCAAAAAAGTCTTTTCTCTTGTAGAATATTAGGGAAAATCATGAGTATTTGTTTTGAATTCAACAAGCACAAATATGTTATAAGAACTCCATAAGTACCAACAAATCTGTCTTGTAAAGACCAAATGAGTTATGAATTTTTTGATAAAATTATCATTTTTTTAGCATTGATCATATAGTAATGTAATACACCTAGAAAAATACATGGAATAATAAATAAGACATAATGATACACTCCACTACTATGGATTATATGAAAATATATTATCCTAAAAAATACCTATTATGTTGTAAAATAAGTTTGATGAATTGGAGAATAAAAATAAACCACAATGAAGGGTGTTTCCAGACCAAAAATAATGCACTCAGAATAAAACTCATAGAATGAAAGAAAAAAATGGAAGTGAAAACACGTTGTTGTTCCACCCATGAAAGAGATGGAAAAATTATTCGAAAAAACCAAATTAATGGGAAGAAAATATATCAAAAATCCCAAAATCCGGTTATTATGAAAGAAAGTACATCTCATGATGATATCAGAAAAAATAAGAAATTAAATATTAGAGAAAAATATAACATTAAATTATTCCTATAAAGAAACAGTAGGTTATTATTTATTCTCTATTATTTTATGTTTTATGAGCTAACATACGGGGAATTTAATGAGTATCTTTTCTCAACATTGAGTTCGAAAATTTCCATGGTGATGAATGAGTTCATTTCTTAAGGGGATATTTTATGAGTTTTTTTGTATTACAATGATAGTCCTATGACTTTTCATTATTCAAATTTGTATGGTTAAGTGATTGGTTCATTAAAATATGAGATAAAGGGAGATTTATAATCATAAACAGAAAATTTATGATGTTTTTGTTGAAATGTGTACTAAATATTTCATTTAATTGATAAGTATTTCCATTTACCCTATATCGTGAGAATTGAGAAATATTTTATCATGTTATCATATTTGACTATTTTATGGATAAGATGAATAAACATGTTTACATATCTTTTGTTTTCGACAACAGGTCAACCCATGAGAATCTGAGTTATTTAACTATTGGTTCATTTCCATGTTTCAAGTGATATCATTCCTTCCACTAAAAAATCGACGAAGTTGTTTTTGAAAATAAAAAATGAGAATAGAAGACACCAATTAACCTTTATAATTTGAATTTTGATAAGCAGGAGAAATAAAAAAAAATTTACCATAGATTTCATTTTATAGTGTCAGGATATATTGAAAATAAAAAAACGGGGGAAATTTTTTAGTCCATGTCTTGATTTTTCTAGCAATGGGACATTATGTGAAGTATTGACTCTATGATAATATTTATGGATTCACTTGATGGAATTGGATATCATGATTGATAGGTTCTCCATGTTAATTTTTATTACTACTGAACTGATCTCAAAACATAAATACAGATGGAAAAAGTAACTTGAGGATGTCAACAATATTCCCAAAAATATGTATAAGCCCATTGAAATATTTATTTTCATCTTGATTTCATGATTTGTAGGAAAATACCAATTACATGAAGGATTTAATGTAATTCAAGGAAAATAATATTTAATTTATATTGGAGAATAAGGGAATAATAATTTTCAGTTTCTTATAATAGATATGAATATTACTCTAAAAGATTTGGTGGAGTTCAATAAAAAAATTAGATTAACCAACTATACATCAATGGAACTCATGTAAAACCACTACTAAGGCGGACACTATATGCGACCATGGAATGTTAAGTAGTACCCTAAGAGAGTGCCTTCATGGGATGTTGAGTCTTACCAAAAAATAAATGCATGTGAGTAGAGTGGTGATTCCTCTATATGGGGTAGAATGAATAATGAGAAGCCAAAATGGGTTGATGCTAGCTGGGGATCAGAAATTAACATTAGAACTTACATCTAGTGAGATAACGGGACACATAGTAATAAATGGTATCTCATAAACAAGACAAGATTTTATGTGGTATCGTAATTTTGTGTCATTATAGAACGTTTTAAAAACCTAGAATGATGAAGTTTCATACGATCTATTCCATGAGGACCTTCTGATCATAAAACAAGAATCATCTTCCTCATACAAAAACCTCACATGAACATCATGAATCTAGATTTTGGAATTTTGTGGAATGAGTACATTGGGTGAAACTAGAGATCAATGGTATTAAAAGGAGTCCATGATAAATACCATAGATCCAGGGGAGTCTGAATCATTCCTTTCATATTAAATTCATGAATATACTGATGAAACATAAGAGTTATGTCACATGTGATGGGGATAAAATTTCAAATAAAAAGAATCTAAAATGCATGATTAATCTCGAAGATAAATACACGTGCATGAAATTACAATATTCATGAAAGTAGGATTTTTTTCAGAAAAAAATAACCAACATTTGTAGAAATTAAGTGAATGTGAATATTATTTTTAAGATGATGAAGCTATGTATTTTTAATGAGATGCATGCATACATAGTTGGGTTGTCAAGGGTGATGTTGTGTGAATAAGGAAGATCATAAATCTTATTTAAATCTAAATGAGAGTTAAATGTACTCGTTTTTTACTGTATTATATGAGAATTGATCTATGTTAAAGGTTTCATTAACCCATTGTAATGCTTCATGATTTTGAGAATCTGATTTTGTAGGCTTTGATTTATTGTAGGGATACCTAGAATTCATCCTAAGCGATGAATTTGAGCTACAATGGGATATTATGTAGTTCATGAGTTTACACAAAAGGTTAATATATAGTTTTTGGGATTCTGGAAAATGAGAGGATGTTTCAATATGGGATAAGAGTTATTCTAATAACACTTCTATATTGCAATGTGGAATATGAGGTTATGTCATAGAAATAATGAAAAGTGGAAAATGAGGGAGAATATACACAAACTATTTTTGGGATTTAATGAGTGAGGAAATGAATTTCCAAAAACCTGTGGGTATTCAAATATAAATAAGGGATAATAAATGTGTTATTCATAACACATTTATATGAAGAAATAATGGATATTTTATCACGTTAAAAATTATAGTTTTCTTAGGGATAAATTTTGATGGTGAACATAGACATACTTAGCATGTTTATCCACTAAAAATCATATCAATGTTAATATTGATAAAGATGACTAAATATCTCTAAAACGAATAACAAAGCTATGATTTTTATGAAAAAGGACACATTACCAAGTTATAGGTCTAGAGAAAAATTGGGAATAGTAGGATGCCTAAAATTGGGAATGAGAATGAGATTACACTACCTATAATGAATTATTTTATTATAAAGATGAATTTCTGGTGTAAGAACAGTTTGATGTCAGATATTCTATATATTGTTGTCTCCAATATCTACATTATTTATATAGCTTAGTATAGGTTGTTGATTCCATATACCAATATGTTAAATGGAATCATAATTTTTGATAACTTTTGTTTTGGATTAACACTTGAGATTGTTTATCCCCTGGGTTTTTTAATTGAATTATGTTATTATTTTACATTAATTTATTATATATTTGACTATGATCTTTTTTTAGGATGATTTCCCAATTTTATTTTAAAATTTTGAATTCTTCCTCAATTACAATATATTATGATATTTATTTTCATATTTAAGTGTTTATAATTTAAATTCTAGTTTCCAAACCCTATCCTATTAAATACAGGTTCTAGGTGGTGAATCATTTATACATGGGGTAGAAATTATAAAAATTACTATTTCTAAGGATATGGTGTTTGAAAAATTACAAAAAGGTATATTATTATTTAATAATTGTGCTTTAGGGATTAGTATATTTCCATCAGTGTACTTTTTTATATATAAGATCATGAATCATATAGTGGAATGTAGGTATTCATGATTATGTTTATTATTATTGAGGTACAACATTTTTGTGGGTTAGGATGAGGGATAACATATTTTATATTCTATATATTTGGAATGAGTTTATAAAATCCTTATATTTATTTATAAAATGTCTATCAAAATATCATTAATTGATTGAATCCATGTAGAAACAATACATTTTATATGTTTTATAATAGATTTATAGAAAAACTTTAATGGATAAACTTATCTAAATAGAGATTGGGGTTTCTTTTGGTGTGTTTTTATGATAAAATTATGTTAATCTTGATAGATGATAAAATTTATCTAAGAACCTGTTTTGTTTCGAAAAGTATATGTTAGTAAATATTTATTTAAATAGTTGTTATTTGTGGTCTTGATTACAATATTTATATATTATCTATATTTAATGAGGTGAGAAATTATATTTATGATGGAAAATTAAAATACACGCATTTTTAAATGTCATTGGAATTATATAAGTTCATATATTAGCATACCAGGATCTGGGTGAAACAAAATTTTCAAATTCAGATTAACCTATGGTCATTTTAGTGTATTTAGATAGATAAAATTTTGTTATTGTATGTGACAGGGCATATGAAAGTCGGAGATGAGTGATTCTATGACTTTTGGTGATTTTAGAGTTTAATAAGTGGTTATAATATCCATAATGTAACTATTATTAATCCATATTGGACTCAATAGAGTAACTACTGTAGATATCCTAATAGTTAAGCCATTAGGTGTCTAGTGACTGTGCATTGGGAACCCATTTAGATAATGGGTAGCTAGTGTAAATCCACT
This sequence comes from Viscum album, assembly GCA_963277665.1. Taxonomy (NCBI): domain Eukaryota; kingdom Viridiplantae; phylum Streptophyta; class Magnoliopsida; order Santalales; family Viscaceae; genus Viscum; species Viscum album. The sequence goes on along the minus strand of OY728140.1, from coordinate 1,718,353,673 downwards.
TGGTAGATGGTGACACAGAAGCAGATTATTTATAAAAGAGGGTAAATATTTGTTTTCAAGGTGATTTTATTTTAGCCCCAAATATGGGAATATAATCTCCTATATCTAAACAAAACGGGTTAGTCATACATTATCTCTATATTAATTCCCATATTCTCCCCTGAATTAGGTTCATATGGGAGGTTTTAGTTTTCCATTGTGCTGATCATAACCCACCCACTTCTTCCCTTCCTCATGTCCTCTATTTTCCTCTAAATTTGAATTTCAACAATGTTTTATTTCATCAAATAATTGTTTAACATTACCATTACAAAGGGTTGTTTTCCTCTACATCTATAAAGAGGCTAGGAGAATATGATAATATGACATTATATTTTATTTTTTATTACTGTAAATTTTCCAATTTAATATTCCATACTTTTATATATTATACATTAATTTAGAAGTGAATCAAATATAGATTTTGGTTTTTTTCTCATCGAGGACTAGGAGTAGTCAATGAAAATTTTACACTATATATTGTGGGATTAATGAAAGGATATGAAGCTTGGTAAGTTTTATTCAATGATTCATAATTGAATTAATTATGCGGGTAAATTTTAAATTACGAAAATTAATTAAATAATAATTTTTGAATTGGATAATCTATCTTATGATGTAAGATAAATGATATAATATTTGAAATAATTTATCAAATAGTTTTCTAGGGTCTACCTCCTTTATGAAATGTAGGTAATTTAAAAATTATTACATTATGTATTTTTCTATTTATTATTTATTGTTGTATTGGAGTATTCTGTTCTATAAAGTTAGTCCAAAATGGTAATTGAGATAGTAATAAATGATATGAAGGATTAGCCAAATACCCTTATGATAAATAATATTTTTCATCCAATATATTGATTTAAGGGTTGTATGGAGATCATATTCTATAACATGGCTACCAAGGTGTAATTCAAACCAAATAAGTGTTTGGAAATGAGGAAAGATATTAAACTTATAACTGTTAATTCATACCATGTATGGGTGTTTTCTAAGAGTTGAATTTACATTTATATATTAACATTGGTTTTACCTTACGTGTTAAGACGGTAAAGGGAAATAAGTGTTGTAATAGGACCAATATGTTTCACATAGTGGGTGAATTATTAGATTTGATTCTGTAGAATAGTGAGAATCCATTGGAGGACAAATAAAATTTATAAGAGGGAGAACACTAGTGGATTATGAGTTTGAATGTAGATATCGATGGTTTTTATTCTGATAGTGACTTAACATTCAATTTTCCTAGGAAAATGTTTCTTATTTTTTGGACCCATTATTGTCTTTATTTGATATAAATGTATCTTAGGTATGTTTAGTGGAAATTTTGGAGATGTTTTGGAGAAATTTGTAGGTTTTAGTATCCCATGATCTAGGAGTATGAAAATTTTAATCTAACCATCTAATTGACCATTTTTTTATAATGGTCTGAATTATCTTGGATTATGTTTTTTACCCTTTGGTGGATAGTTGAAAATATTTTAGGGTTGTGGAATTTAAATGAATTAATTAAAATTTATTAAATGAAATTAATTATCTATAAATTCACTAACTATAAAAACCAGCAAAATCTCTCTAATGATATCCGGGATAGAAAATATATCATTGAATTTTTCATTAAGATGAGGTCTTTTAGATAAGAGTTGTGTAATTTAAATTACATTTTGATCCCATATCTGAGCCATTTTTTCCATATCCAATTAATATCTATAATAAAGTGGGATTATGGTTTCTTACACCCAAGATATAACTTAACATGAAGATTAGTTACATGAATATATACCAACTCTATGCATGATTTTTGGTTTTTTAATTATTTCCCCATTTTTAATTAATTCTTCAATTGTTATTATAATAGAGTCTGTATCTGAGATTTTATTATCCACTATTTTTTTCAAATATTATTTAGGGATTTTCTAATAACTCAATGATCATTGATGGAGAACAGGAGAAATAAAGAGGAACTATAGCTCGCTAAACCACTTCCATCCATCATCACCCTCCTCAACACCCTGTGACATGTAATAGGGTAAGATAGGGGGGCCTCCGATTGATTTTTTCTTACAGAAGGGAATATTTATTTTTCTTACCATACAGATATCACCCCATTTCACTTACTCCATATGCACCCAAAACAATGACATGGTCGGTGAATCCCCATCAGAATTAATTATGGTCAATAGAGAGATTTGGTGGAGACAAAGGCTACATGGATCCATGGTGAGGGTAGTGTAGTAGGTTGTGAAACATGATGACCATATGAGACATGGTTGTATGGATCAAGAAAAGGTGGAACAACTCCAATAGTTTAAGACATGGATAGGGCAACCCAAAAGGGTATTCAGTAGTGGTATGAGGAGAGATTACGGATACGGTTTTTAGAAAGGGTTATTTGGAGGAATAAGTATGGAGGCACCCTAGCATTTGGATCAACAAAAAATGAGTTACCACCCCCCACTATGTAGTTGGAAAAAGGTGGTAAACCTATGGGGAAATCCTCTCTAGTGAGTAAAGTGTTTAAAAAATACAATGAACTTGGATAGTTGACATATTCTAGGTGAATAGATGCATAAAGGCCCAACCATGGAGGGTGATGTGATTTTAGTGGGATAGTTCATATCCCCTAACACAATATTAAATAGGGGAACCATATTGGTATTGTGTGATGATCATACTCATAGGTTAACCAACCAACCAAGTGGGTATTCAAGTTATGTTTGTTTTTATCTAACCAAAACTATGATGGAAGTATGTGTTGGTTTATATGTTCTCATTCCCTTCCACCTATGTATATTTCCATGAATGACTTGGGATTCCACATCACCAATCTATTTTCCATTATAAATTAAATTATTATCATCATATTTTTGGTATATAATATTTTTTAATCAAATATTATTCAAATACTATTAAAAGTTATTGTTTATTCACACATGATCATTATATGTGAAAGGGAAAAAATTGGAGAAACCAAGGGTTTCTACAGCACCACAAACTATAATCATTCTCTTTATCACCCCATTATCCTTAGTAGGGTTTTATGGTATGGAATTTAGATGAACGATTATTTAAAGGGGAAGATGCTTTTTCAGGAAAATTGAGTGACCTTACCTATCTATCTCTCTCCCTATATCTATATCACACATTACTCACTCATGTAATAGATCAATAATGTGAATCCTCATAAATCATTTCAATTTATATTGGAAAGAATATGTGGTAGTGATTGAAGAGCGGGTTGGTGGAGATGGTACTATAGTATGTGGAATAGAACAAAGGATTAAAATACATTGTTCCATTGATTATTTATAATAATAATTAATCGCGTGGTCTAATGAAAGGATGGGGGAATAATAAATGGTTGGTAGGTAGTTAATTAATCGGACGTGATGACTAGGATTTCTATATTGTTTCGAGGAGGCATAATGATAGGGGGGACCTAGTTGTTGGATCGAATAGAAATGGGTGACTACTAATAAACCATATAGTTGAATGATGGGTCAAAACTAGTGGTAAAGGAACTACTATTGGGATAAACAGTGTCCAATTTTTATACAATAGACATAGTTTTGTGGGAAGACCATGAGAAGGGAAAAGTTCCAAACCTTGGAGGAGGGAGAGGTTTGTGGGGAAGTTTATGTCTCATAAACGAACATAGTCTAGGGGATCCAATTTGATGAAATGTGTCGACCCATGCTTGATAGTAAGATGACTGATCAGCTGGGTGGAAAGTTGGGGTGGTGCTTCGGCTCTGACATGACCATGGATAGTGACTAGTAATGGGTTCTATGCACTCATTACCATCCCTGTATATAGTCACACATTCTTTGCTTGTGGTACCTCAGCTCTACCCGCTTCTTATTTCAAAACATAGAACTATAAGAGGATTCCACATGTCCTTGTACACCCATATAATATTATTTTCATAGATTTTCACTTCAATCATATATTTATAAAAAAAATGGTTTATGTTGATCTTGTTTCCATAGATATAAAAATGATGGGTCTTTATTTCCATTTAAGATCATTTATGAATTTTTTTAGTATATTAATCCATTGACTTTTTTGGATTCTATATAACATACTTGGGAAACATTGAGAATGCTATGAAATATTTCCCTTTCTTAGGTGGGTGTGGTAACACTATTCAAGAGTTCATTGTTATATGAAGATTCATCAATTGTAAAAAAAAATGGGGTTTTGGGTATGAAATCATGTAGGAATATTTTATGAGGTCTCCTTTAGGTGATATGGAAGTTAATCGATGTATTAAAATTGTCTATAAAGCATATGTGAATCTGATTCTTTGTATAAATACCTTGTTAGGGATTTACAAATTTAATTGTATGATGGAATATGAGAGATTAATCATTGATTCCCTATATGATATGGTCTTTTTGACTAGACCGAGACATGAATGATGTGAGTAACCATTGAAAGGGGGGACTTAGACTATATTAAGGTGAATTCATAATGTTATCCTTCCACTGAGTCCAATATTTTAGGATCCATGAGATAGAGGATGGTTTTAGATCATGCTTAGGTAATACATTAATGATGAATCATCAACGATTTATGGGTTCTCTATATGTTTATGGAATTAAAATTCCCCCAATTATATGGGAGAAGTTACGTTATGTAAGACATGGATTTAATGTAACACCCCAAGATTTTACGAAACTATTTATTTTGAATAAATTTTCATTTTCATTTATTTCATGAAATTAACTATGAGTAAGATTCCATTCTCATTCAACACTGACTTAGTCTATGTTACATGCAACGCTGACATGATGTATGATGCACTAAACACTAATTTGGTGTATCATACAAGTAACACCGAGTATCAATGAAACATCCCATTTTACTATTTTAATTATTTAAATAATATAATTATAATATTTCCATTAAACATAGTTATATGAATAGTATTAAATAAATTTCAATTATTTCCTATAATTGTTTTATATAAAAAATCATATTGATAATAAAAAATATGATTTTTAGTAAAGACATTTTTATGTTTAAAAACACAATTTTATTAAATAGACATATTTTAATAATTAAATAAATTTTACACACATTTATAATTTTAATATCATAAAATAAACTAAATTTTTGGATTCAGAACATCCAAATAAGCATAGGGCGAATATTTTTTGGATATTTCAAGAAGACATCATTTTTTATGAATTATGAAAAATATTGTTTTTAGTTAAAAACTGCCTTTTTCAACATAATTATTAATGATAAATGATATTATAAATTATTATTGAGGTAAAATTAGATAAATATTACATATAATAATACTGTAAAATTCATTAGATTCAATTTCACATTGAAACTGAATATAAATTCTTAATAAACTTATTATCCGTTTCCAACATTAAAACACCATTATTTCGTTATGTCTTCATGAATAACACAAATTGTAATTTTATCTCTATAATGTAGTTAATTTGAAAAATCTCATATAACCTATTATATTCAGTCTAATATTTATTTTCATATAAGACCATGTTAATTTTTTAACCAAAATTATTAGTAAAAGTGATTAATATTAAACATAAAGGTTAAGAACAATTTAACCTTAATTAGGGGATAAACCTAAAAATTAAGAGCCAAAATGACCTAGAAACTTGTCCAAACCCCATTTTATATGCATTATTCTCCCAAAACTAACATTATTTATATTTATGGGTTTTTAGGACTTCTAATTCATAAGAACTTCCAAACACCTAATTTGTTTCTAAAAATTCCATGTGAGTCATTTTCCTTCCCTACAAAAGGCCACCACCGCTACCCATTCCTCACACCTCTCAAACCTTTTATGTTCATTCATGATTATTCTAAGTAGCCTCCAAAAAAATCCTCCATTAATCCTTGAATCGTCCCTTTGGGTATAAAGCTTCTCAAGGAATCCTTTTGGCAAAATCCAAAAGGAGTTACCCGACTAAGAGGTAGCGTCTTCTCTCAAGCTTCTATCATTTATTTCCTTTATTCACCCCATAAAATCTATTTATTACAATATTGATTGATGAAAATAGTATCCAAAATATAATAGGATGTTTTTATGAAATGTTTATGACCAAATATTATATACACCTCCATCTAGTTGATGTTGAACACACAGTTTCTATGTATGGAGAACTACTGCCTCACAAATTGATGATTTATCATTTCTCCTATACCACTAATAATAGTGGACATTATGAAGGATAATATGTTTATATATGTCATATTTTATATTTCATATGTATTTAATATTATTTATTCCTTTTAAAAACCCCATCTCTTTATGTTTCATTTAGTATTAATATGATTATCTCGTTTGAGGATATACGGATTACCGCCCACTCAAAGTGATGTGATTCATTCACACCTCACATGGAATGTATTAAGAATGGTTTTAATGAAATTATAATATATATATATATAATATACTAATGGTAATTATATAATGATATATATATATATATATATCATTTACATACATTCATTCAATATGGTAATAAAAATGGAAAAACATTCATGCGGCTTATCGTCTCCATGAATAGTGTATTCCATTACATATATCATTATGAAATATGTTATTATATAGTAAATATAATCGATATAACTGATATTTATATCATTTTAAAAATACTATAATCATGATATAATTATAAGGATAAAGAAAATAACAAATTAAGAAACATGCTAAGAACAAAGTGAATACTACATGAAGTAAAACCTTAACAAAGGATCGTTAACAAGCAGGTAATATAATGTTATATAAATTCAATATATAGTAATTGATATTAGAATATTATTATGTAAAATATGTATAACATACTTATATTTATTATATAGAAACCATTTACGAGCATGTATAGAGTCAAGACACAAGGTAAGAGGATTTTCACATCACTATTAATTTCTGTGAGATACAAGCTATGTTTTCCACTCTTTCATTTTATGTGGTTTATGTACTGAACATTATTGTATTCTATTTATATTAAAAAAATATTTTTGGATATTCAAATATCTATTTTATTAACCATCATTCATGGGGTTTAACATTTAAAAGTTAACAAATCTTTAAAAAAAATGTCTCGATTTACCTTCTTTGAGAATCCTATTTTATTATGAACCTAAACTCTTATCTGAGGTGTATATACTTACATTTTACATTTTACAACATGAATATAATTATTTTAATGATATATAATGATTCATTTAATTTAATTTTATTATATGGATAGTATGATCCCAAGTCACCAAGTTATAAGAGTTTATTGAGACAATCTTCACATTTTTGTGAGATTGTTTATGTTTATGCTTCCTTTGATGAATTATTACAATAAGTCATTCATGAATATTAATGAGTTTCCTTATCCTATATTTATTCATGATAAAATAATTTTTTAGTAAAATATTTCAAATCTTTGGTACTTAAGATAAGGTTTTTTGTAATATCTGACCACCTCTCTCTTTGGTCGAAAATCTATTGTAATAAACATTCATGTATTGAAAAATGTTTTAAAAATGAAATTAAAGATAATTATCATGTAATTATGGATTTTATATATATTTTATTGGTTTTTAATATTCCTTTATAATTTTTCAAATATTCTTTCAAAGAAAATGGTTTTTAAATTTTTTTATATAATAAAAATCATTTTTCAAAGAAGAAAGGATATTTCCCTAAAGAAGTGTTTTTAAAATATCTTGAAAAATTACTTCCCTTCTAAGATAAAATATATTGGTGTTGCTCATGAATTTATGGGTAAATTATTCAACATTTCCATTCATATTATTTATTTTAATGGATTATGATTTTGTGGAAAGATGTTATGAAACACGTTTATCATTCACAGGTTATATGCTTTTGAAATGCATTTCTTTTCATGGGTTATGTTTATGATTAAGGGATTATGAAACCTATATATTTACAAATTTTATTATATGTTTTCATGGTTATGATACCCATTTAATTTCTTGGGTTATGATATGTTCATTTATGATCTTAGGGAACATGTATATATGATTTTATTTTGTGATAGGTGGGGCCCATATCTCCCTCTAATGTATTGAGTAATGTTTTATAATTCAGGATATAGGCTATGATGGTTTGAGGAGTGAAATCATGCAACAAATATGGTCTAGGTAGTGAATCTAGACTACTAAGATGGCTATGGGAGTGAACCATGACTACTATTGTTGTATGAGTAGTGAAATCATGCTACTTTCATGGCCATGTAAATGAACCATGACTACTAATATGGTCTTGGAAGTGATTCCACACATAATATAGAAATCATTATATGCTTATGTGTTTTCTATAATTACATAGCATATACCTACTTTATTATTTCATTGATTATGTCTTTTATTTCTTTTTTATTCATGTCTTATGAATAGCTTAGTTTTTTTCCTATGATTCATGCGTACGATCTTTTATATGAAGGATATGATATTCTATTTTCTTTCTAGAATATTTTCCATGACTTCCACTAAAATGTAAATTCGAGTTCTCAATAGAATGTATACCATGTTTCACACCAATTTTATAAACTCCGTATAGAATGGCCACAATTGAGTTTCAAGAATTAAATATGTAGCTCTAAGAGCACCTTGATTAGAGATTCATTCAGAAAATTGTGTAATTTTTAGGTGCATCAGTTTTTTTTGAAAAATATTGATGGATCAATGAAACTCTACATTTTTTATATAGTGTTTATCAAGTTAACAATCAAGAAAATTTATCCTCTTCCCTATATTGATGATTGTTATATCCATTGTGTCAAACTCAATACTTTTCCAAGATTTACGTTTATTCTGGATATCTTCAATTGAGGTTCATGAAGGTGGATATTCCCCACACCACATTTTGTACAAGGTATGGTCACTATGAATATATATTCAAGCCTTTTGGTCTTACTAATTCCCCTTATATTTTCATGGATTTTATGAATAGAGTCTGTAGAGATTTTATCAACATGTTTTAGGTAGTCTTTATATATTATATTCTTATATATTTTAAGAGCAAGGAAGAAAATGAAAAAAAACTAGAGAAATATTCTGAAGACCCTAATGAAGTTTAATTTGTATTAAAAAATTACATAATGTGATGTTTGGATGAAAAAGTTTTATTTTTTGGGTCACATAATCTTAAGAGATGTTATAACAGTAGATCTGTCAAAGAATGCGGCTATAGAAATTTGGCCTAGAACAACCACGATGACTGAGATCGATAGTTTTCTTGGTTTATCTGGATATTATCGATGGTTTTGGGAAATTTTTCATGGTTTTCTAATCCTCATACCATGTTAACTTATAATATTGTCAAGTTCATATAGACAGATGAATGTGAGTAAAATTTCAAGGAACTGAAAAGAAGGTTGGCCAGTGCACCATTTCTTATATTACCCTATAGTGGATAAGGGTTTTGTAATTTGTAGTGATTTGTCCATGAAGGGATTGGTTTGTGTTGTTATGAAAAATAACATAGTTATAGACTATTCCTCACAACAATTAATGATTCATGACAAAAATTACTCCAACTCAGGATTTGGAGTTAGCAGTGGTAATATTTTCATTAGAGATATAGAGGAATTACATTTTGTGGAAAAGTGTGATATATATACCGATCATAAATGTAAAAATTATATATTCACATAGAAGGATTTGAACATGATCTAGAGAATATGGTTAGAGTTGATAAAGGATTATGATAGCTCAATACAATACCACCCTAGTAAAGTGAACAAGGTGGATGATGATTTGAGTCAAAAATGTCATGATAGCTTATCTATTATGAGGATAAAAGAGAGATAATATTTATAGATTTTCAAATTATGTATCTAGAAATCTTGATGGATGGGGAAACATCTTATCGTTCTCAAAAGAATGTTCATCCCTCTAACCAAGTGATGATTGAGGTGCCTCACAAGGATGCTAAAGAGATATAAAAGAATGTAAGAAATGTTTCTGAGTTTATACATTATAAAGAGAGAATGGTATGGTTCTGTACCTTGTTTGTGTTCCTTACATACTATATTTAATGAAGGAGATATTAGTGGAAGCACATAGTTCGTTATTCTCTATTCATCATGGAAGTGTGAATATGAATATGGACATAAATTAATACATCTGGTGGTATAGAGTAAAGAGACATATCATAGAGTTAGTATCATGGTGTAAGGTAGGCTTGCAAGTTAAGGCTGAAATAAAAATAATAATAAAGGGATTTTTCATCATTTACCCATACCCGAATGGAAATGGGAGAACGTCACTTTTGAATTTTTAATTAGACTAACCAAACCCCTTAAAGGTATTAATGCTATATGGGTGTTATTTGATCACATTACTATGTTAGTAAACTTTATTTCTATAAGAGAAGATTTATCTCTTCATCATATTTCCAGAATATTTATTAAGTAAGTGGTAAGGTTGTATAGAGTTTCGTGCTCTATTGTATCAGATCGAGATATGAGGTTTACATCAATGTTTTGGAAAATTATTTAGAAATAACATGATACAAAATTGAATTTTACAACAACATATCATCTTAAAACTAATGGATAGTTTGAAGGAAAAATGCAAACCCCTGGGGATATGTTGAAATCTATTTCCTTATATTTCAAAGGTGATTGGGATCATCACCTTTTCTAGTTGAGTTTTCTTAAAAAAATAACTTTTAATCAGGAATCCAGATGGAACCATTTTAATCCCTAAATAGGAAGAAATTTTGAGCTCCAACTTGTTTGGATGATTTTAGAGAAATAAAGCTATTAGGACCTGAGATTCCTGATCAAATGGTCGAGACAGTTAGAACCATTCAACCACATATCAAGTATCCTCAATGTTGGTAGAAAAGTTGTCCTTATAACCCTCGAAATGATCTATATTATGATGTTGTTGAAATAAGTATCTGTGAATGTCACCCTGGAAAAAAGTTATGAGACTCATAATATATGGGATACTAATCCTTATGTATATTGGCCCCTTTGAAATGGATGGCCATATCAGGATGGTGTCCTATCGCTAGGATGTTCCTCCAATTTTTTATCATGTCCAGGACATGTTACATATATCCCTCTTTACGGAAGTGCATACTTGACCCTTCACATGTACTGATCTCATAGGTCATACTACTGGAGCAGGATTATTTTTTTGATAAAAAACCTGTTAAAATTCTAGACCGATCAAAGAAATTACTACGAAACAAGACCACTCGTCTGGACAATGTATTTTATAGAAATAAACAGTTTGAGGAAGATACATGGGAACTTGAGAATATGATGAAGCAGAAGTATCCTCACTTTTTTTACCTGAGTGATGAATTTTGAGGATGGAATTCATTTTATGGGATGTTTAATGTAACAACATAGGTTTTTAAAGACATTTATTTGAATAAATTTAAATATATATTTATATCTCGCAATGAACTAGGTCAAAGATTATTTTCACATGAATCACCGACATGGTGTACATTACACCCAACACTGACATGGTGTATGATGCCTATAACAATGTGTTGGCATATGATACACACGATAGTGGGTTTAAATGAAACATACATTTTTATTGTTTTATTTATTTAAATAAGATAATTAAAACCTCACTATTAAACATAGATATATGAATAGTATTAACTACTTTTCAAATATTGTTCATAAATTTTTTATATAGATAAAAGATAATGATAATAAAAGATATAATTTTTCCTAATGTCATTTTTATGTTTAAAAACATAATTTTATCAAATGAACATATTTTAATAATGAATTTCATTTTAGAAATATTTATAAATTTAATTAGATAAAATAAAATTTATTTTTTATTTATAATTTCAAATTTAGCTTAGACTAAAATTTTGTTATTCTTCTGAGAAACGTCATTTTTTGAAGAATAGTGAAAAATGTTGGTTTTTAGTAAAAAGCTACCTTTTTTCAAGTTAATAATTACTAATAAATGATATTATAAATTATTTTAAGGTAAAATGAGATAAATAATACATCTAATAATACAATTAATTTCATTAAAATCCATTTCACTTTGAAACTTAATATAAAAACCTGACATGTTGTTGAACTTTTTCCTACTTTAATACTCCATTTCATTGTTCTGTCTACGAGATTAACACTAATCATAATTTTTACAATTCTCTGAAGTGAATTTAAAAAAATTGACATAATCCATTGAAATATGTATAATATTTATTATCTAATAATACCATGTTATTTTTTTTCCCAAAATGATTAGTAAAAGTGATTAAAATTAATCATAATGGTTAAGGACAAATTAAGTTTAATTAGAGACAAAACCTTATAATTAAGGGACAAAATAACCTATAAACTTGTCCAACACCCATTTTATATTTATATATCATCCATAATACTTCATTTATTTAGTTAAGTTGGGTTTTTATGTGTTTTTTATGTAATAACATGTTCACACCTAATTTGTTTCTAAAACATTCATGTGTGTCCATTTCATTCCCTATACAAGACCACAACCACTACCTATTTATCACACCTCTCAAATAATTTAATTTTTTAAAATATATGGTGTATTATCCTCCCAAAAATTATACCTTTGACTATTAATCCTCCATTTGGGATGAAATATTCTTAAGTAATTATTTTCGCATAAACCAACAAGAGTTACCTGATTAAGAGGTATCATATTCTCTCAAGCTCCTTTACTTTATTTTCATATATCAACCCATGATCCCTATTAATTATATACTTGTATGAAATAATGTATCATTAATATACTAGTATGTGTTTTTTCAAATTTTATGTCCTACACTTACACACACCTTCATGTAATGGATGATGAACATTCTTTTTCTGTATATGGAAAACTACTGCCTCATGAAATGATGATTGTCGATATATCCATTACCACAAATAATGGTCGACATTATTTTACATACGATTTTTATATATTTAAAATATTATATTTAAAATTTATTTAATCTTATTTATTCTTCTTACAACACACATCTCTTTACTTTCTACTTTGTGTTAATACGATAATCTTGTTTGACGAAGTGTGGACTACTGCCCCCTCAAGACGATGCAATTCATTCACACACCACATGGAATGTATTATGGGTGGTTTTAATGAACTTATATTATATATATATATTCTATATTAATTTTACTGTTATAATGATAAATATATATAATTCATTTATAAACATTCTTTCAAAACGATAATAAAAACAGGAAACAACATTCATGCGGCTCACCGTCTCCATGAACGGTGTATTGCATTACATAATTCATTATGATATAGATTATTATAATATACATATAATGTATATAACTGATACTTATTTCTATTTCTACAACATGTAATTGTGATATGAGAATAATGATGAATGATTAAACAAATCAAGACACATGAGAAGAACAAACTGAATATTGCATGAAGTGAAACCTTAACGAAGGATCATTGAAAGGAGATTAATTTAAGGTTTTAAAAGAACAATATATGGTAATATATATAAAAATATGATTCTGTAAAATATTTATAATAAAATTTTATTTATTATACAATAATCTTGTATGAGTACAGAGAGAGTCATGACACACTGTAATGGGATTTTCATCTAACTGTTCGTTTCTATGTCATATAAAAAATGTTCACCACTATTTCTTATGGAATGGTTTATATAAATTACATTATTTTATTCTATTTATCTTGTAAATAAATTTATGGATATTAACATATCGATTATATGATATTTCTTTCTTAGATTTTCTCTTTCAAAAGATACCAAATCGTTAAAATGTTTTTGTCTCAATTTCCATTTCTTGAGACTCCTATTTTCTTATCCACATAAAATATTATTCAAGGTGTATATATTTTGATTTTACATGATATATCATCAATCTATTTAGATTAATGAAATATTAAGATTAATTTAAATTCTATTTCTTACATGGAGAGTATGATCAGAATAAACCATGTTATAAGAGTTTACAAAGATAGTCTCCTTTTTTTGAGATTGTTTATGTTTATGCTTCCTTTGATGAAATTTAATGATCCATAATTCAAGAATATTCATGATTTTCCTTATCCTTTATTTATTAATGATACCCTCATTATTTATTACCATTTTCCACTCTTTTATAACTTTAGATATTTTGTTAGTTAAATTTGTCCACCTCTCTCTTGGATCAAAAATCTATTGTATTCAAAAAACATGATTTAAAAACGGTTTTCAAAAGATCCTTGAAGATAAATCTAATGGAATGATAGATTTTAAAATTTTTAATTATTTTATAATATTCCATTATTATATATCAAATAAATTTTCAAAGAATTATTTTTTCAAAATATTTCATTTAATAAAAATCATTTTTCAAAGAAGAAATGATATTTTCCTCAATAAGTGTTTTTAAAAGGTTATTCAAAATTTCTTCCAATTTAAGATAACATCCAATGGTGATGTTTATTCCTTCATGGGGATATTATTAAATGTATCCATTCATTTTATTTATTTTAATGAATTATGTGTTTATGGCATGATGTTATGAATCCATTTTCTCTTTCACTAGTTATATTCTTTAGAAACCAGCTTCTTTTCATGTGTTATATTTATGATGAAGTGATTATGAATACTATCTATTTCCACAGGTTATGATATTTTTTATTGTTCACTATACCCATTTAATTTCATGTGTTATGATATGTTCATTTATGATATTTTGGAACATGAATGTATGATTTCATTATGTGATATGTGGGACCTATATCCCCCTCCAATGCATTTAGTAAAGTTTTACATCTCATGGGATATACTATGATGGTATGAGGAGTGAATTAATGCTAATAATGTGGTATTGGGAGTGAAAAATGACTAATATTATGGAAATGGGAGTGTGCTATGATTTCTATGATGGTATTAGAAGTGATCTCATGCAACTATGATGGCCATTGAATGGAACCACGACTACTAATATGGTATTGGAAATAATGCCTTTGGTACTATATAAATCATTATATTCTTATGTTTTTTTCAAAATTCCATGTCTTACTCCTATGTTATGATTTAATGGATTATTTCCAATAATTAATTTTGATTCATTTCATATGAACTAACAAGCTTTTTTGCATGATTCATTTGTATGACCATGGATATGCAAGGTATGATATTCTATTTTCATGATAACGTTCACATACCCTTATGCTCGGTATTAAACTTACATGTATTCCTTATTTACAATTATTGGGTAGTTAATCTTACCCATTTTTATGTTTCCATCCCCATTTTATGAAGATATGTATTATGTTTGATGAGTATATGAAGGGTTTCAGTCAATAATAACCTAGTGTAAGATATTGTAGCTAATTTATGTACCCGTGATTTTGTTTCCATGTTACCAAAGGTAATAAACTATAACGGTATTCTTGAATCTATTTCTATAATTTTTATGTATTCCACAAAAAAAAATTAATGTAATTTTTCTAAAGATTGTGTCACTATATTTAATAGATTATCCTTGATCATTTCTCAATTAGAAAGGCGTTTTTTCATTTATGCATGATAGGGTTGGAAATATTCCCATTGGATGGGGTGTTGGAACCCCATATATAGGTATTTCACTCACACAATCAATATAAAATATCTCAAATAAGTCAGGGTCCTGCAGTACAGTCAAACATTTCATGTGATGTTATTAGTGTGTTTTGTTTTGAGGGGTTTTATGGCTTGAAATATTATTTTTGGAACAAAATTACACCGATATTCACGTTTAGATGATATGATCTACACTAGTGGGGTGATCCAGGTGATGATGACATGTCTCACATATTGAAATGTATATGTGTGTGGGTTACACTAAATCAATTTACATAGTAGCATTGCAGATGTTCAGTATTTTGAATTATATATATGGTTAGATCATTTTTTTTCTTTCCACTATCATGGTAGAGCTGGGAGGTATAATAAATCAATTAAATTTTTAGTTTTAGTTATGTGGTTTATATTTTTGATAAGCGGAAAATATTATTGGGATAATCTTTCTCTCATCCTTTATAGAGTTTTTCATGGTGTATATATGGAGAAAATTGTTACTTTACCATTTCCCTTAATATCTAATCCTTTCTCATACCTTGTTTGAGTTGGGTGGATATTCTATTTCTATTTATTTTGTTGTGTCCTATAGAGTATTTTTATTCTCACCATTACATGGGTACACATGTCCTCATGTGTATTTTTGTTTTATGAAGACATAATGAATATTATATGTGATCTTTTATATTGATGAGTTAGTATATTTGTTTCATGTAAATGGTCAAGGTAAACTATATGATAGTCTTTTAAGAGTTTTGATGGTGACGTGGTGTTCCCCCATTCAATGATGGTGGACTTATAGACTGTTATTATCTATTGTAATAGTTATTTTGATGATTTATTATGAATTAGTGATAAATTATATCTATTTTTATTTATATATGTGAATAAATTTTTTCATAGTAATTAGAACTTCTCTTATTTTAGTAGTCTTGTGGTCATTTTTTCTTTGGAGATATAATTATTTATAGAATTTGAGGACCAGTTAGGAGTCTCTGATAGGGAATTGAATCTACAAAACCATCTTTTAAAAAATTTCCCTATTAATTAATCCTCTTAAAAAATGTTTTTCTTTTTTGATCCACTAAATATAAACTCTCAATAATAGATAGAGTTAAATTGTATGGAAATAGAGAGAAGGAAATAACTTCTAGCAGTTATTATTTAAATTAATACATATTACTATGTTGTTTATACCCCTTCATAGATCCTAAATGATCTTTAGAAGTCTATACAGTGACATTGAATCATCTATTCCCTCTTACAGAATCCACTATGCTCTCTCTTTCTCCAGAATCTACGAGAGACTTATTATGATTATACGGTCTACTGGAAGAATTATTTCCTTATTTAAGGATGAACCATAGTAGGAAAGATATTATTTTTCATACAGTCTTCCTCCACAATAATGATAGATTCCCATTCCCTCTGAACAAACTCATGAACCTTAGTAGTGTTGGTCTTGTGACTCCTTCATGATTTGGTACAATCTATATTCTCTTAAATATTTTAATAATATATAAATAATATAATCATATCACCTTATTTCTTTGATACTTTTATTTATAAGGTTCTCTAAAATATATTTCAATATTTATGTAGTATTTTCATCACTTACACGCACAATTTATCCCTAATAAAACAATAATTGTGATTGTGATAATATCTCCTTCATTTCAATAATTAAATTTCTTATGAATAAAACATTTATTTTCCCTAATTTTAATGTCGATTCCTGCCTATTGTTTGGTATTAATTTAGTCACTCTTTAAATCCAAGAAATCTTATAGTGATTATTCTTCCGCATTTATCATTTTTCATGGTTTCTATTACATATCCATATATTCTATAGTAAAACATAGTAGTCCTTTTGGAATATTTTTTCTCCCATAATAAAGAGCCCTCTCATTTTCTAAAATCCCAAAATTAAAATATTCTCATATTTTATAATGTCAATAACTACAACATATCCCACAATGGCACAAATTAAACACCTATATTGAATTTAAGGATTATAAATCATAAATCAAAGGTTGATGCATCAACTTCGCAAAATCATGAATATTTACATAGATTTATAGAAATATATAGTTTATCTCAATTATTCTATAAAAACATTAATAAATGAGTACATTTAATTTCCATTTAAATTTCTGTAAGATTCATGATCATCATTCAGCATACTTCACAACCCAACTATGTATACAGGAATCTAATGAAAAATACATTTCTTTAACTTCTTAAAAATAATATTCACAAGAATTTAATTCTAGGACAAGGAGATTAGTAATTTTTTCATTAAATCCTAAAATAATGAAAAGTGTAACTGCATTCATGATCATTCATCTTCAATCATACTCCTACATTTATGCATCTATTTCTTTTTAAAGCTTTTCTCCATCACATGTGAAAAAATTATGGAGTTTCTAATGTTGATTCATAAATGTTGAATGTGATGAATGCTATAAACATTCCTGAATTTCATGTTTTTTTGTGGAATCGTTTTAGAATAGAATATCTTCAGTTTGATCTAGTGTATATGGGCTACAAAATTCTCAAATCTCGACACGTGATGGTCAAGTGAGGCTTTAGCATAAGGAAGTAAATTCTCATTGTATGATTAGACAGTCCTCAAAGAATATATTGGATAACTCTTCAACATTATATGTTTTAAAAAAACATTCTAATATTAGACAAAAATTTCAATCCCACATCAATTATCTTCTTGGTTTGGTGATTCCTTTTAACACTCCCCACCCTATTAGCTGACCAGATGCTTGTATGAAGGTCTGTTTCTGACACCCCAATATCACTGAACCATGCCTGTTTCTCATCCATCATTCCACCCAAATAGTGGGGTGACCACTCTACTCACATGAACCTATTTTTTCTCACAATTAAATTACCATGTAGAAAGTCAGTTAGGCCTCTTCTTCCCATGGCATGGTGGAATCTAGTGCCCACCTAAGCTTTTCTTTCACCTGTGTCCCTCAGTTGGTTGGTTGGTCTTATATTTTATTGAATTTAAAAAAAAAATTGTTTTAGAAAAATATTCATATCCATTCAATGAAAATAAAAATTTAAATACCTTTATTCTTTATAAAAAAGAAAAAATATTTTTTGCGTCCTTCTTTAAAAACATCATGCAATTACTATTTTCCTATTCATATTTAAATCGTTAAGAAAATAAATATTTTCATAGCCTCATTCAACTTTTTGTGAATATTTGTTACATCATGAATATACTTCTTCACAAGTATTTATGATTTGAGATCATTTAAACAATCAACACAATTAACATGGTGAATTTATCATGCATGACATCCAAATCCATCAAGTGAATCAATAAAAATTATCCAAGAATTGTAACTTCATCTATTTACCCATTGATAATAAAATACAACAAATAGACTAAAAGAATCTCCCTGAATATTTTTTTGTCAGTATCTTCTCACACCATAAAAGGAAATATGTGGTGAAAATTTGTTTATTTCTCCTCCATATTAAAATTCATAATGTAAAGTTCAAATGGTTTCTTCTAATCTCATTTGTTCATCTCAAATTCATCATCTCTATTTTTTTAATTGAATGAATTATTTCACATTATTGTTGGAAAATATCCTATAGATAATCAAATCAATGTATACACGGGATAACCTAGTGTGGACGACAAGGGAGATATTACCATGTTTATCTAAGCTATCCAAAAAATACTCAAAAAAGATAACATGATAAGTTATGTATCAATTCTCAAGACAATGGGTAAATAAGACGAGTTATAAGAGAAGTGAAATATTTTTAACGCATTTCAACATAGTCATTAGAATGTTTAGGTGCATGAGAATAACTCCTCATTTATCTCATCTTTTCATCAAAAAATCACTCCTCCGTAAAAAATTAAATTAATAATAGATATGAGAGTGTGATTGGAACAACTATAATCTAAAAAAACTATAACCCTCAAGGGTTCCACTCATTCATTATCATGGTAATTTGTGAAATCCATGATGTAGAATCCTTCCTCTTCAATTCCATGCATGTTAGCACAAAATACATAAACAATATGTAATATGGAAGATGTTATTGTTTAATTAGAGGAAACATTTATGGTGATAGTTTTCTCTCATTTTTTCTTTTTTATTCTCTTCGAGACCCACATGGATTGTTATTTCATTCTTATTAACATGATTTATTGATTACGGAAATATTTTCAAGAAATAAATATAATTTTTTTGGAATACATTTTCAATCACTTTAATAACTTGAACAAACTCATATTTTGCATTACAAATTTTCCTTGCAAATTTCAAAGAGTGATATTTAGAGTTCTATAATTTTCGTTCTTGAAACAACCTTTATTTTGTTATATATTTATTCTCAAAAAAAATTATCAAAGATTCCATTATTATAGGTCTCTTTCCAAGACATCTTATTTCCAAGTAATTTATTGGAGTGGAGTGTTTCCCTGTGAATTATTTATAATTACATGCATTCCTATATGTGTTATACAATAAAAAATTAAGGATAATAGAAAAAATGAATTAGTTACAGAAAAATAATTCCTTATTTGGTATCTCCTTGATCGAGACGTCAGAAATGATTAATTTCTTTTAACATACTTGGGATTGTTGGATTAGAAAAACCTACTCATGATGTTCCCAAATCATTTAAAATAAAAACACATATTTAGTTTCATCATTGGTGGGACTAAAATTCAATATTTTTCAAGGAAAATTTTACATATATATTTTAGATCTAGATTCTTCTTTGTTGATTTACATATTTAGATATATTTTGGAGTGGTCGTCATCTAATACTTAATGGTGTTAATCTTCTATTAGTGGTTTGTTTTTTCACATATTTTTCTTTCTAATGAGAAACAATTAACCTTATATCTGAAGAAGCATCCATACATAATTTTCTAATTTCATAAAGATGGGTTTTTAGAGATATGATTTCAACCTTGAAGTCATTCTCTATGGCCATTTATTTTAAAAGCTCTCCGTAAATCTCTTCAATCATATAATTATTCTTTTTAATATTGGAATCCATTTTCTTTGTGTTGAGAATCTAGGTAACCACTTTTCTTCTCAATTTTTTGTTTTATATTTATACATCCTTTACTGTTGAATAGTAAATTTCATACATAATTCTCCATTGATATTATTTTTATTGCATGGGAATTCTATATAATGGAAACTTGATGTTGTAATTTTAATATTAGCTGAATCAAATCTAATTTAGCTCCATGAGTGAGTCTATAATTTCAAATTCATTCTCCAAAAAATATTTAGAATAATAAATAACATTAGTTTTATAATTTACCTTGACTGGAGAGAGTAAAATAAATCTAGGATGGATTCCTCTCCTTATTCTACTGAAAGTAAAGGAGTTTGACTTCACATCCATTCATCATAATATTATTTTGTAAATTTTTTTCTTCTTTATTAATTTTTCCCTCTTTGTAAATCCTTGAAATAAGGTCTATGATATCATCATTATCCTTATAATATTGTATCATTATAACTACATGGAGCTTTTGAGGGAAACCCCACTATGATACAAATTGACGAATCCCAAGATAAGTTTGGTTCCACTGAGGGTAAATTAGTGGTGCAATCTTTTTGAAAATTTCCCTTTTAATAATATATCGTCAAATTTTTTCAGGTTGTTTTTCCAATCAATATAAATTATCATTATTACCTCAAGTGTAGTTGTAATGAAATATAGAGAAGCATAAAATATTTAAATGGTTTTAAAAAGGATTATTATAAAATTATAAATATTTTTGATGAATAATATTTTATTGATTTTTATTAAATGGATTCGAATATTTTCCTAAAAAAAATTTAGACTTTAATATAAAATAATGACAGACCAACATGCTAGTTGAGTGACTCAATTAATCCACTGTTGAGGTGGGCACTGGATTCGACTGTGGAATGAGAATATGAGTCCTAAGAAAATTATTACTTTGGTAGTTGAGTGTGATAAAAAAATCATTTCATGGGAGTAGATAGTTGGAGACACTTTTTGGGGTAAAAACAAATAAATAGAATCTCAAATAGGTAGGTGCTAGTGAGGGATCCGAAATGAACTCTAGTACTCGAATTTGGTTAGATAATGGTATGTGAAGTATAAAAAAGTAGAACCTAACCAAGAAGAGATTTAACGTGTGATCACAATGTTTGGGTCATTGTGGAAAATTATAATAACATATAAAGATGAAGATTTATACAATCTATTAAATGAGGAATATCAAATCCTACAAAAAGCATCATCTTCCTCATGTTAAACCCCTACTGGACCTTCATGATACCCATATTTGGAATTTTATAACCTGTGTACATGGGATCAAACTGATGATCTTTTTTATTAAAAGGATGCCATGTTTAACACATCAAATCCTATGGATTTTGAAAAATTCCACACATATTAAATTCATGATTCCACTAATGAAACTCTTGTATTTTGTAGAAATTTATGGATCCATGATTTCAAATGAAATAAATTCCTGAATACATTAGTATGACTGAAGAAAAAAAGAACATGCTTGAAGATACATTTTTTAGGAATATAGTATCGAATGAGAAAATAAATAATTGCAATATCCAAGAATTAAGATCATGTGAATATTAATTTTATGATTATAAAGATATTTATTTTTAATGAGATGCATCCATACATAGTTGGGTTTTGAAGGGTGAATTTGTGTGATGAAGGAGGATCCTAAATCATACATATTTTTAAATAAAAATTAATTGTAATATTTTGATTATATATTTATAGGTGAATAGACCAACACAATAAGTTTCTTTAAATAATTGTAATGTGTCATGATTTAAGGATTATTTTTCCAAAACATTTTATTTATGATTCAAAAGCCTAAAATTCAATATAAGAAATGAATTTTTGCTATAGTGGGATATAATGTACTGTGTGATTTTATACCAAAAGAAAATATTTGATTTTTTGTTTTTTGGAAAATGAGCGGTTATTTCTCTATGGGAAAAGAACTATTGAACAAGGGCTCCTGTGCTGCACCATATAATATATGGCTATGTCATAGGAACCATAAAAAGTGATAAATGAGGAATAATAATACCCACACTATTTCAGGATTTAAATAGTGAGGAAATAAATACCCCAAACCATTACGTATTCATATTTAAATGAACGAGATTAATGTGTTATTCATAACACATTTTATTGGGGAATAAAATTGATATTATCAAATTCATAGTTATTTTATTCACAGGGATAATTTTTTCATGTAGATAATGAAAAATCATAGAAAAATATTGAATGATATTTCAGAAAACACAATAAATCAATGTTTTTATGATTTAAGGTGAACCAAATACATGAGTTATGTAGTATTTTAAGATTGAGTAGAATCCATATTCCACAAAATCCGGAAGGTGTCACAAGTCCATCACAAATGAGGTACATGAAGATGTATGCAATGAAGGGGCGCCTAGATTTCTTATAAGGTATGACAATCTTCAGGATAATATAATTCTAACAATGGATCATCCTTGATGAAAGCAATATGTATTCTAGTGGACTCTAGCATCATAATAACTCTCCAGTGTAATCTATATAAAGAGAGGTCACAACAAATTATTTGTGGTTGTAGAGTGAGAACATTGGATTCTATGTCATTGTAATGACTTGTGGAGATAGTAAAGGATCCATGTCGGGGGGTGGGATTTAAACAACATGATAAGAAGTAGAAATTTAAGCAAAAACTTTTAAAAATAGGTTCTTATCATTATTTTATTACAATTTCCAATGATCTAATAGTTATATTTAATATTGATTGGATTGAGAACCAAAAAATGTCATGGAGAATGAATTTAATGATAAATTTATAAAATTAAGATACTGAAGACTCCCCCTCTCTCTACAGAACCTAAGAAGTGCTTAGATTCTATAAACAAATATATCTCTAAAATAATGACAACCAAACTACCAGACTAACACATGTAGAAATAACATAGAAAAAAACAAATTCACATAAATAAATGAAATAGAATTCATCTATCACTAATGGATAAATAAATCTTCCAAATCAATGTTACATGGGATAATTAGAGTTAAAATACCACCAACATTGATTGGGGGGATACCATATCACCATAAAGACTCCTGAAAGAGTCTTCTATAGATTACATTGACCACATCCACACAACGAATTTTTTTACTCAACAATGTACATGATCACCTTGAATATTTATATTGACATGAAAAAAAACTAGACATATGGGGACACATGTACACATGTTGTGGGGCGTATAAAAATACTCTATAGGAAACCCCAAATAAAAAGAGAATGAATTCCCACCCAACCCAATCAAAATATTTGAAAGGATTAGTTTTTAAATGATATGGTGAAAGTATCATTTTTATCCACAAATACACCTTGACCAACTATCTAATGGAAGAGACAAAGAGTATCCAAATAATATTTTTTTCCATATCATAATGAGAAATAACATAACTAAAACATAAAATTCAGTTGACTAATTATACCTCAAAATAATACCTTGATAATTAAATGATAATATAATCTGACCATATAAAGAATTTCTAGTCCCAAACCTCTACATCTCTCTTAGGTAAATCTATATAGAACCCACATATACTTGTCAATCTTTGAGATACATCTTCATCACCTAGATCACCACACTCATGGAGATCAAGTAGTCTAGCTAGGAATATTAGTTTAATTGTGTTCATAGAATAATATTTCATACCATTGATGCATCAGAACACAACATCTTAAGAATCTCACATAGAACATTGGACTGTTGTATAGGGCCTTCACCTAATTTAGAAGATGTATATTTATTGAGGGAGTGAAGGACCTACATATGGGGTTCCCACCCCACAACTCATTGGGATGTTCACAACCATATAATTAATGATGTAAATCAATACATTTCCAATTGGGAAATGATTAATGATAAACTACTAAACACATTCCCTTCATAAAGTAACTTATACCTAATCATCAAGGGACTTAAAATACAATAAAAATATGGTGAACCAATAACTCTTTGATGATACCTCATTAATGGGGTTCCTAACATTAATTTTCCATGATCCTCTGTCTCCTTGCTCCTAAAATATAGGAACAAGTAGAGGGATTAAAACATGAGTACTTTTTAGCAGATACTAAATCTCTTGATTCCCTACCTACTCACATAATTCATGTCTTTTTCTAGTCACCAAGACCATATCATATAGAGAGATAAAAATTGATCTCCCATCTTCCTTCCCAAGATATAATTTCTAAATCTCATATAAGGTATATATAAAGTGAAAGTATTAACATAAGCATTGTGAATAATATGTATGCCTCGATTAACATCCATATACTAAAATAAATAACATTGAATATTTATTTGAGATTAAACACCTATGAACAATTTTTCTATCAATTGAAGAATCGTCAACTGTTAATGAACTATTGTGGAGTTTTACCTCACCCTCATAGGAAAAGGAAATATTTTTTAGTTTTCCCTGAGTTTCCATGTTATGTTCTGTAGGATCAAAATAATATAGGGGATTTATAAACAAAAAAAATCATATATGATCTTAAATGTACATTGAGACATCTCTTTTTCAACCGATGTGAAGACAAGTTAAAAATTAACCATTTAATAGTATAATTATATCACTGAGGTGAAAAACTATCCAAGATGGGTTTATCGAGACTTGTGGAATACTATAAGAGTCCCTTGTTGTGCATTTAAAAGGGGGAGTGGTGAGCCCACTGAATCCATGATCTAATGACCTTGTATATAAAGGGAACATGGACATGGAACCCATGACATGTCACTGTCAATGGTCAAGACCAACCAGACCCATATGATCCACTAACCACCCCACTGATTAGTATTTCTAACTAAAATTTAGGGCCCAAGCATTTCATCATGTTGGATTTCCTAGACTATGTTAGGTTAAAAGACATAAACTACACAGCCAACCTCCCCTGACCCCCATGGTTGATGATTCTCACCTTCATATGGTCTTCTCAAACCACCATCCATGGGGTATTGATTTGGGAAAATGATCATCCCACTGGTAAGTCTAGTCCCAAAATTTTACCCATATCCTACCACTGTATAGTGGGTGAATGGAAACTCATTTCATGTATATCCAACAACTAGGTTCCCCCCATCATTATGTTTCATCAAACCCCTGTATTATAATCCATGTCATTATCAATCATTATGAAACTTTGTACCACCCATTATAGCTTTCCTAATCCTTTCCCTCTACCACATGATTTGTAACGTCCCAGTTCCAGGTGCCACTAAATGGGTTCCCCGAACCCGGTTCTCCACGTGACCTCAAGAACATTTCCCCAAACGCCAGAGGCTTCCAACTAGCAGCGAGGGACTAGGTATGATTGTGGGGAAACTATGCCCTCATTTGTCAAAGTGTGGGACAGCGGAATGATAAAAACATATGACAATATCAGATGTAATAAACCATACATATTTAATATAAACAACTTTAGTAAAAGATGACCAACCAGTTATGTAGATATGATGCAACATGTCTCAAGTTCTACGAAAAACAGTCAGAACATGTTACACAGTAGTACAATACAATACAGAGTACAACAAAGAAAATTAAAACAGGTGGTAGCATCGAGAGCCTAAGCCCGGTCCCATGCTCCCTTACTCCACAACAGCAAATCAGGTACCTGTATAGGGACCCTTGCCCTCATCCACACCTGTAGAAATTTAATCTGTTTGGGCCGAAAAGCATGACCCAAAGAGGGTGTGAGAAATAATTCCCAGTAGGCACCGACCAAGGACCATGCTCATCGGTTTGTAAACATTCAACCAAAGTATGCTGTAGTAAATGCAATAAACTAAGCAGTACTCAAAATTAACTAACTTAACCAGTTATATTTCCATTTTGATTTTTCATTTAACCATTTAATATTAAGAAAACACCACAGTGAATTTCTAAATAAGTAGTCAGTGTCCTCAAACAAGAAAAACCATACCCTTAGGTAATCAAAATCCAACCTGCAGGTATTGCCCTCAGGCGTAACAGAAATTTCCCTCAGGCGTATGAAGTGTCACCCTCAGGCACAAAAGTCACAGCCCTCAGGCACAAAAGGTTGCCCTCAGGAAAAATAGAACGTTTCCCTCAGGATAATATAGTCATGCCCTCAGGCATAAGTAACTAGGTCATGCGAAACATATAAACATGCAATTTACATACAATTCCACTCAAGGAAAATGTAATGAATAATTAAACATGGCATACCCTCGGGTATCCTCGCCAAATGGATAAACAGAGGAACGCACCCCTGCGGTGGTCCTGGATCAAAGCAACAATCCCAAACACCAGTTTATTATCAAATTTAATCACATATACAATTCTAGGTATTTAATTCAACAAGGCCTCATCCATACGACACCCCATTCATGGGCGCGTATCTCAACGGTACACAAAAATGCACACTAGTTGGAAATTAAACACCAAGACAACTACCTTAAATTCCAACGACCAGTATACGTGAATGTCGATTCCAGAAATGACCAAGAACAACGTAGATATGACCTAGAAGAAAACACGCTTAAACATAAATAACTTATCTAAGGAAAAGAATTGCTATGAACTACACCAGGAGAAGGGAGAACTCACCCGTGTGGTGCCAGGGAGATCGATGTTGTAGAAAACGGATTCCCGACGTGTGGTCGGTGGATCTCCAAATCCACGAACCCCCTCTCCCATTCCTTCTTCCCGTTCTAAGTCTTCCCTGTGAACAAAGGAGGCTATTTCCCATTTTATGCGAAAAAACAAAGTACTCGGTGTGTATTTCCAAGTACACGGCGTGTACATCCCATTTTTATAACTATTCTTCTAGTGGCTTCCTGCCAGCGTGGCACTGTTCACCTGTCGATATTACTACATGGCATGTCTACATGAGTACACGGCGTGTGCTGTCGTACAGCTGGCCACCGCCTTATTATTCGCCTGCCGACTGACTACACGGCGTGTAAAGGACCATTACACGACCTGTAGTCGGTTCCTACACCCTTCATTGCCGACATTGCCACACGACCCGTGTAATAATCCCGCACGGCCAAAAGTAAACAGCGTGTGGAAATGTACATGGCGTGTACTTCTAAAATTTAGGACTTTTCCCCATTTTCCTTATTTTCTGAAAAAAAAACTTAAGGAAAAGAGAAAATAAGAAGCCCGTATCTCAATACTAAGAACCAAGTTCTTACAATCAACCCTCATAAATGCAATCCATACCCGAATTTCCCTTCCAAGGGTGGTGAAGACATAACCGTGAATATCTCCGGCCACTGAGCACGTACATCGGTCTCCCACTCCCAAGTTTCTTCCTGCACTCGGCCATGCTGACATAGCACCCTTACGAGAGGAACTGACCGGCCTCAGAGAACCTTCATGCTCCTATCAAAGAAACTAATCGGATGCTCCTCAAAGGACGCATCAACCTGAAACTCAACATCCTCTGGCTGAAAGATGTCATACGGGTCTGAATGATAACGGCGCAACTGAGATACATGGAAGACGTCATGCATGGACCGATACCTCTATGTAACGACAACCGATAGGCAACCGGCATGACACTCTCCATAATCTCAAATGGCCCCACATACCTCGGTGAATGTTTACCTTGTCTCCTGACTAGTCAGAGTCCCAGCCTCGGCGAAACATGCTAGAAAACCTGATCCCCGACCATGAACTCCAAGGGTCAAATTCGACGATCAGCGTAAGATTTCTGACGAGACTATGCAGTATCCATCTGCTTCTGAATCAACTGGACCTCCTCAGAAGTCTCCTATATGAGACGTGGTCCTAGTAAAGCTGCCTCACCTACCTCTAACTAGAACAAGGGTGATCGGCATAGCCTACCATATAAAGCCTCATAAGTTGACATTTCGATAGTTTCCCGAAAACTGTTATTGTAGGAAAAATTGACTAGGGGTACATGCTTATCTCAAGAGCCCCCAATTTCTAGGACGCATGCACGTAGCATGTACTCTAGCACTTGTATCGTACGCTCTGACTGGCCATCTATCTGAGGGTGGTATGATGTGCTCAGAAGCACCTGTGTACCCCGGGCCCTCTGCAAACTCTTCCATAAATGAGACGTAAAACATGCATCCCTATCTGAAATGATAGAATAAAGGACCCCATTAAGATGTATGATCTCTCAGATATAAAACATTCTGAGATCGTCAACCCTGAAGGTCTCCTTGATCGGAAAAAAGTGAGCTACCTTCGTGAGTATATCCACAACAACCCACACAGAATCATTGCCTCGAGGTGACCTCGGCAACCCGCTCACGAAGTCCATCATGAAATCATCACATTTCCTCTTCGGTATGGGTAACTGCTATAACAGTCCAGCTAGTCTCTGATGCTATTCATTCACCTGCTGACGGGTGGAACACCTCGTAACAAAACCATCTATCTCTCTCTTCATACCCGGCCACCAATACGGACGTCTCAAGTCACGGTACATCATGGTAACCCCGGGATGAACTTCCCAAGCCGAAGCATGAAACTACCACATCAGCCCCTCGCGTATATCCCCTAGAAACCACACTCGTCCATGGAAATGCAGTACCTCATCATCGCATATCGTCCAACTAAGAGGAGGGTCCTCACTTACCACCGACTCCCGTAGAACTTGGACTTCCGAATCAGATAGCTGTCTCATCCTCACTATGTCCAGGAGAGTAGAAGTCATGGCTAAAGATGAAAGATAGGTCTGCCCTTGATTGTCATGCACCTCCAAATGCATCCCTGAGAACAAATCCATAAGCAGCCACTCACCACTGGCCTCCTGCACTGCCTGTATCTGAGTCTTCCTTCTCAGTGCATCTGCTACTACATTACCTTTACTAGGTGTATAGGTAAGCTCAAAATTGATGGACTGTAGGTACTCGACCCACCTTCCCTACCTCAGTTTCATGTCACGCTGGTTAAAGATGTATTTGAGACTTTTGTGGTTGGTGAAAACCACAAAATTCTCTCCCAAGAGATAATTCCTCCAACAGCGCAACACATGAACAACAGAAGAAAACTCATGATCATGTGTTGGGTAATTCTTCTCATGTGGCCTCAACTGCTGAGAATCGTACGCAACAACTCGATCGCCCTGCATCAACGCAGATCCTAGCCCAATACTTGATGCATCACAGTAAACTGTATAGATCTTTCCCAGCTCTGGGAGTACCAGGATTGGTGCTGATGTCAACCTTCCTTTCAGGTCCTGAAAGGTTGTCTCATAAGCTTCTGACCAAACGAACTTCACACTCTTCATAGTCAAACATGGAAACGGTGCTTCTAAGTGGGAGAAGTCCTGTATGAAGAGTTCGTAGTAACCATCCACACCCAAGAAACTCAGCATCTCAAACACATTCTTAGGATGATCCTAGGAAACTACTGCTCTCACTTCTCTGGGTCTATTGCAACTCCTGCCTCTGAGATGATATGACCTATGAAGTAAATCTAGTCCATCCAAAAGTGGCAGTTTGAGAGCTTACCATATAGTCGATGATCCATTAGTGTACTCAATACGATCTCAATATGGGTGGCATGGTCGTGTCAAGTGTGAGAGTATACCAAGATGTCGTCCATGAATACTACCATGAAAGAATCCAGTTAAGGATGGAACACACGATTCATCAGAGCGATAAAAACTTATGGCCCGTTTGTGAGTCCAAACGGCATAACCGTATACTCGTATAGACTATACCAGCTCCTGAAAGTGGTGAGAGGTATATCAGATGGTCTAATGCGCAGCTGATGATATCCTGATCTCAATTCAATCTTTGAGAACACTCGTGCTCCACAAAGTTGATAAAAAAGATCATCAATCCTCAGTAAGGGATATCGGTTCGTAATCATCAACTGGTTAAGCTTCCTATAATCCACACAGAGTCTGAGGGTATTGTCCGCCTTCTTCGAAAAAAGGACCAGCAAACCACAAAGAGAAGTACTGTGTTGGATGAAACCCTTTTCCTGTAACTCCTCTAACTTCCTCTTGACCTCCATAAACTCTAGTTTAGCTATCCTATAAGGAGGAGTTGACACCAGTGCCGCTCCTTACACCAACTCAATAGAGAAATCCACCTCACGCTCCAGAGGTAGACCTGAAAAGTCATCCGGGAAGACATCCCTAAAATGATCAACCACTAGAGGGAAATCCATCTAACAATTCCCCTGATCATCCAGATATAAACTCGAAATCTGGGCTGTAACTCCACCACACCCATGATGCTCTGGTCCAGCTCGACTCGCATAAACATCCCATTCACCCTTGTATAGAAACTCTCCGCCCTCTGGTGATGAGAAATGAACCCTGTGACGATAGCATTCTACAAAGGCTCGGAAGGGAACCAACCAGTCCATCCCAAGAATGACGTCGTAAGCTATCATCTCTAAGAAATAGAGGTACCAAAGAAAGTGACACCCACCAACCATAAGGGGTAACTCCTTGCACTGATGCACACTTGTTGTTCTAGTTCCCAACGGAGTGTCTAGTGTCATAACAGTAGAAGAAGAAGAAACACAAAGCCCAAGGCTCTCCAAAATGGGTACAGATATGAAACTATGTATAGCTCCCATGTAAAAAAGTACTAAAGATAAGACATATGCTACTAAAATAGTACCTATGACTGTAGAAGGTTCAGGATCCTACTCCTGCTTGGCATGTTGCACTGTATATGCCTGCCTAGTACCGCGACCCTGTGACACAGCCTGGCTACCCTGAGCTGTCCCGCAATGCTGCCTCTATGATCCTGGTGTCTGGCTACCATAGCCACGATCACCATCCCTGCCTGCACGCCATGTGTAATTCCAGTTCCCCGACTGGTAAGAAGCTGCTGGTCCTGCTCCCGCACACGAAGTCTGCACAGAACCCCTCTCACTAGCCACTGGTGTAAACGCCCTACAAAAGCGTTGCAGATGACCCATCTTTCCACAAGCTCGGCACTCCACTAGATCACATTGACATTGCAGTCTCTTGGGCCCCTCTTTACCACACTAGTAGCACCTAACTGGGCCACCTGAAGAAATCGTCTGGCAAGTAATGCCACCCTGAGAGAAGTCCATCTATCACATCCTCTTACTGGTAGACATAGTACCAAAAACTGGTGTTGAACCGCCCTAGCTCACACCACTAGCTTCCTGAAGGTTCCTCTCTGTAATCAGCGCCTGGTTCACAATAGCATTTACTGAAGGCAACTTGAACACATTCAACAGTGCTCAAATTTCATACCGAACACCATCCTAAAAGTGTCTGGCTCCCAACGTCTCATCACCCACCATCACGGGTGCAAAACGCTGAAGCTTAGTGAAACGAGCAGAATTATCCATCACTGACATAGATCCCTGCTGCAGATTCATGAACTCTCGAGCTCTATCTTCCCTCAGCATCTCTGGGAAGAAGAAGTCATAGAATACTACCTGAAAATCTTCCCACGCCATGTCCCTGTGATGCTCTGACTGGGTGGTAACAACCCACCACCTCTTGGCGGAATCACGCAGAATATAAGTCGCGAGCTTGACCCTCTGCCATGGAGGAATCTCAAGATTCTCAAAAATAGTCTTCATCAATCCTAGACAAGACTCTATAGCCTATGGTTCGCCATCCCCTGAGAATGTAGGCAGATGCTGCTGTTGGAAGATACGAGTCAGCTCATCCATATATGTTGTAGTCGGCGGTGCTCCCTAAAAGGTCTGCATGAACCGTATAAAGCCTTCACGGAACTCCGCCTCCGTACATGTGTCAGGTATAACAGATGGGACAACATCTGGATCTACTAGAGGATCCATTAGTAGCCCATGGACCACTATCTTTGGAGTATAATCAATAGTTCTCTCATGGAGAACAACGCGTGGTCGACTCAACAACATGACTCTACATGGCCAAATGCACACCATAGATCAAGATTTATCAAAGACTGAAGCGAAGGAACCCTAAAAGGAAATAGGAGGAAGAAGGAATTTAAAATTTTCAAAACAACACTACACGACGTGTATGCTGACTACACAGCGTGTACCTAACTTCTCTTTCCCTACCCGGGTCCTTCAACATGGCTAAGACACATGACTCCCATTGAACAAAACTGCATGATGTGTATATAATCTACAAGACATGTATGGTTTAATTTTCCAACTGCTTGTGTCGTTTGTGACACGGCAGACTACTCGGCATGACACTACACGGCATGTTACACCTGAACATGGTGTGTACCCCCACCCCGTTTCCCAGCCACACGGCTAACTCCACACAGTCTGTCCTCGGACAAGACTACACGACATGTCCCAAAGGCACACGGCATGTACTAGACGCACTCCGCCGACCCGTGTTGTTAGTTACACAGCTGAATACACGACTCCAACTACACGACGTGTTTAGCATACACACAGTGTGTACACAAAAGGATTTCCCTGACTCGTATTGTTAGTTACATGGTCGGATCCCTGGTCAGACTACACGGTGTGTTTTATAGTGGACACAGCATGTATGGATTACAGTCTCCTCCATCTGTGTTGTTAGTTATATGGGCGGACTCTGGATCAACACTACAGGGCGTATACATCTGGTACACGGCGTGTTTTCCCAAATCATTTCCCTTCCTCCTGTGTCCGCCCACACGGTCTATGACACGGGAAGAGACTACACGATGTGTACTTAGGTTACACAGAGTGTACTCAAAAGGTTTCCTTTTCATCCTAAACAGAAGATTATACACATCATGTTTAAGGTACTACACGGAGTGTATACTGGGTTTCCGGACAGTATGCCTTAGAATCTTCCCTGGAACCCAGAAAATACTGAACAACAACACCTAAGTGTCAAATTCTTTTCCGTGAGGGCCCATACACCCCATGAATCAATGTTTGACATCTTATCTGTGTTATAACAAAATAAACAATCAATTATCCACCAAATTCCAGTTAATGAGGGCCCATACTCCCCAAAAACCAAAGTTTGGCGTCCATTCTATAAACCGGCTCACAAGAAAATACCCTATCACATAGCAGGTATTTATCAAGTAGCTATCACAAAATCATGCTTCTCTAGAAACACAACCATCACAAACGCATGAAATTTCTAATGCACCTACATGGAATGGAACTATGAATGGCATGTAATTTCTAGAATATTCCTAAATGATGATGAGTTGCCATACCCTCATCTCATCGGGTTGCAACTAAACAAAACCCACGAATAAAATATAAATAGCAAAATGCAAGTGTGTCACCCAACGGTGAAATCAAATCAACTGTAAAACATGAAAAAATAGTAAATTTGTAATAACCGAGGTAGACTGGCTTTTCCTTATACACAGGTTAGCTACGCTCGAGCACAGCTTATTACCAACTACCGCTTTTGTCCTATCATTGACTACGACTCCAAATAGTATGTCAAAGAAAAGAACACCCTCTAAAACAACTTTGTAACGTCCCGGTTCCGGGTGACACTCAACGGGTGCCCCGAACCCGGATCGCCATGTGACTTCAAGTGCATTTCCCCGAACGCCAGAGGCTGCCGACTAGAAGAGAGGTCCCAGGTCTGATAGTGGGGAAACTATTCCCTCATTTGTCAAAGTGGAGCGCAGCGGAATGATAAAAACATACGACAAGAGAAAAAGAAATAAACCATTCATATTTAATATAAACAACTACAGGAAAATATAACCAACTATTTATATAGATATGATGCAACATGTCTCAAGTTCTATGAAACATAGCTAGAACATGTTACACAACAGTACAATACAATACAGAGTAAAATAAGGAAAATCAAAACATCTGGTAGCATCATGAGCATAAGCCTTATCCCATGATCCCTTACTCCTCAGAAGCAAATTAGGTACCCGTATATGGACCCTTGACCATATCCACACCTACAGAAATGTAATCTGTTTGGGCTAATAAGCATGACCCAAACAGGGTGTGAGAAATAATTCCCAGTATGCACCTACCAAGGCCCATGCTCAACTTTGTGTAAACATGCAACAACAGTGAGCAGTAGTAAATGAAATAAATTAAGCAGTACTCAAAAGTAACTAACTCAACAAGTTATATTTCCATTTTGATTATTCATTTAACCATTTAAAATTGCGATAACACCACAGTGAATTTCTAAATAAGCATTAAGCGTCCTCAGATAAGAAAAACCTTACCCTCGGGTAATCAGAATCCAACCTGTAGGTATTGCCCTCAGGCGTAAAAGAAATTTCCCTCAGGCGTATGAAGTGTCACCCTTAGGAACAGAAGTCACAACCCTCAGGAATGAAAGGTTTCCATCAGGAGAAATAGAATGTTGTCCTCATGCTAATACAGTCTTGCCCTCAGGCTATAGTAAAACACCTCCCTCAGACATAGGTAAACGGGCCATGTCCAACATATAATCCTGAAATTTACATACAATTACTCTCAAGGAAAAAGTAATGCATAATTAAATATGGAATACCCTTGGGTATCCTAGAAAAATGGATAAACAGAGGAACTCACCCCTGGGGTGGTCCTGGATCCAAGAAACGATCCCAAACAGCAGTTTATTATCACATTTAATCACTTATACAATTCTAGGTATTAAATTCAACAAGTCCTCAGCCATACGACACCGCATTCATGGGCGCGTATCTCAACAGTACACAAAAATGTGGAATAGTTGGAAATTAAACACCAAGCCATCTGCCTTAAATGCCAACGACCTGTATACATGAACGTCGATTCCAGAAACGCCCAAGAACGACGTAGATCTGACGTAGAATAAAACAAGCTTACTCTTAAATAACTTCTCTATGGAAAATAATTGGTAAGAACTACACCACGGGAAGGTAGAACTCACTCGGGCGGTTCCAAGGAGATCGACGGTGTATAAAATAGGTTCCTAACGTGCGCTCGGCGGATCTACAAAGCCCCGGCCTCCCTCTCATGTTCCTTCTTCCCGTTCTAAGCCTTCCCTTTTAATAGGTGAGGCTACTGCCAATTTTAAAAAAAAAACAACGTACCAGGCGTGTATTTCCATGTACATGGCGTGTACTTTGCATTTTTTTTAACTGTTCTGCTGGCGGCTTCCCGCCAGCGTGGCACTGTTCACATGCCAACATGACTACACGACGTGTCTGCATGAGTACACGGCATGTGCTATTGCACAGCTGGCCACCACCTTACTATTCTCCTTCCGAATGACTAAACGGCGTGTAAAGGACCACTACATGGCGTGTAGTCGGTTCTTATACCCTTCATCGCCGACATTGCCACACGACCCGTGTACTAATCCAACACGGCCAAAAGTACATAGCGTGTTGAAAATTACACAACGTGTACTTCTAAAAATTATGATTTTTCCACATTTTCCTTATTTTCTAAAAAACACTTAAGTAAAAGAGAAACGAAGAAGCTCGTACCTCAAAAATAAGAATCGGGTTCTTACATGAGTCATTCCATCGCTACCTAAGATAGGGAGAAAATGACTCTCATATCCATCTTAGTATGCCATATACTTCCACACCCTCTCCATATACCCATTATTCCTTCACAATAACTAGATATTTTAAATATCCAATGAAAATATTGACAAGGAAACAAGGTATTCATCTGTTACATGGGTGAGAAATGTCTGATATATAAAGATAGATTGGATGGGGGATCTCTATAGTTATGAAAACCCATCTTCCCATTGAAAAATAGAATTGGTCTGAGGGCCACACCGTGACACCCTATCAATAGTTATGGCATCCCAAAGAGAATGATTATGGTTAGGGGTGATCTATAAACCCTTTGTTTCACATAATTTATCCATTTTATATATGTTTATAATTTCTGAACATCCAAAATCCTTGAATAATATTTGATAAATAGTTGATAAAAAATTATAAACCAAAAATATGATAAAAATAATTAAAATAATAATTGAAAATATATTGGGTGTGTGTACATTTAATCCATTCATAGATGCATACATACGTGAAAGGTAATGAGCTTATAGAAACCCTCACATTCTGCATTCCTAGGAGATGGTAGAGAAGAATTAACACAACCTGAATACCCACCAAGATAGTCATTTGACCTATGAGTAGGCTCATCCCATAGCACTAAGAGGGATCCCCTATACTATTTTGTGTAAATGGATATAAATAGACCAACTAACATCATATAACTACTCAAGGATAGGAATTTATCTCCCTGTGCAGCTAGAACAGGTCAGGTAGTCTAGTTTATAGAATTGGATTGATAGTCAACCCAGTAAAGAGGGATCCCCCCTTGGTTTACCTACATATTCCTACTACATAGTGGGTGGGTTGTCAGTATGTTTTGGTTGTTTGAAACGCTGGGGTCCCTCCATACTTATGCCTCCCTAAAACCATATCTGAAAACCATATCTAGCACAGCTCGATTTACCACCAATTACTATATTTTCTGTTTACCCCCATATTTATCTTAAACCACCCGATTCATGCCATCGTTCCTGATCCATTCCACCACATTTATTGAGGTCTTATTGCTGCACAACCGACTACACCACAACCAACATGGATCTATGATTTCATTTTCTATTCCAAAACACCTTGATAACCATTGTAATGTATGACAGGGATTCACAGACCTGGTCTATGTTGTGGGTGAGAAATGTGGGGATGCGGGGGGGGGGGGGGAGTGGTGATATCTCCATGGTGAGAAAATAATGATTCCCATCTATAACCAAGAATCAATCTCAGGGCCACACTATAATATCTGGTTTCATTTTGGTTGTTGATGAGGAATGTGATGATTGATGGAAGTTGTTTAGCAATCTATATCCCCGCCTTATTTATCTCATTCATATCTGATGATAATTTCATGATGAAAAAAACTTGAATACTACTTTTAGAAACATTGGATAATAAAATCTCATATACCGATAATATTATAATAGGAATTAATGAAAGAATAATAAATGGGGAAATAATTCAAATACCAAAAATTCTACATAGGGGGGGTTTACGATCAATTAAACAATCCACAGTTTCACCTTTATCTAGATTGTAAGAATCCCAGGTTCCCCTTTCTCATAGATATTAAGGTAATATTTAAACACATGGAATTAGACTGGGGATTGAAGCTTAATATTAATTTATATAACTCTTAGCTAAAACAACTCATCATAAAGAAAATTAAACAATATATTTTACAAATGAGGTATCTTTTGAGATATATTGATGATTTTTATAATGTGTGGATTCATAGACAATTAAATTAATTTAATAAATTATAAATAATTCATATAAATTCAACTAGCCTTGAATTTTTCCAAAAATCTGCCCAAGGGTAAAAACCACACTCCGAGATCAATGGAACCACTTGAAAGAAATTATATGATATATTACTAGGTTAGATTTATATTTTCATCCAGATGGGTTATTGGAATTCAAAACATATGAATATCTCCAAAAAATACCATGAAACTCTTCCAAACTTATCCAAGAAACATTAATATCAAAAATAACCCTAATGGTATAACAAAATAAGAAATATTTATTTGGAAAAAAGGAATGATAATCCATTGTCAGAATAAAAACCTTGGGTCTCCACATTATCCTCATAGTCCACTCAAGTGTACCCTTTTCTCAATTGTATTATTTAGAATCTGTCTTCTCACAATTCCAATCCTTCAAAGCTCATAATACACCCTCAATGTGAGGAACATTGGTTCTATTACCACACTTATTTCTTTTTAAATTCATAACTTGTAAGGTAAAACCAATATTGACCAATCAATATCAATCCCACGACTATAAAACCCACATAAATGGCTCAAATGAACCACTATAGGTATATTAACTTTCAAAAAAATTAGAAACTGATTTGGTTTTCATAACACCTTGATATCCATGGTTTAATATATGATAGCCATATAACCATAAAATCAATATCTTTCATGAATAATATTTTTTATCCTAATGGGATCTGGATATCAATTCATATAATTTATTACTCACATAATTCCCATTTGGGAATCTATTTATTTAACCTCCATACTAAAATACATCAATGTATAATATCAGAAAAATGTATAAAATATTAATTTACGAACTACTTACCTCGATGAATGGATGCAGTCCCTATAAAACAATTTTTCAATCCTTTCCATTCATCTATCAAGTATCATTAATCATAAGAGACCCATAACCCATTATACATATTATAATCAATTAATCTTCATAATTTATAATATATCTTTATAACAACTTAAATGATGACTAACAAAATAAAACATACCAAGCAACATATTCTTTATTTAATAACTATAAATATAGTGTAAACATGTTATAGATTACTACTAGTCCTTTATTAACAAAATCCAAAAAATCTATATCTGATTATATAATAAATTTCATGCATAATCTATAATAACAATAGAAAAAAATTAGAAAAATACTTTAACAAAAATGGAATATAAGTCACAAAACCATCTTCTTCTAGAATTTTTTAGGATCAATATGGATACAACCCTTTATATTTGTAATATTTAACCATTATTTGATTAAATAATGATGTGAGGAAATAAAAAATTAGAGGAAAATAATGTTCATGAAGAAGGGAAGAAGCGGGGGGTATCTGCTCAATGGAAAACTAAAACCTCCAATTTGACTGAAATTTAGGGTAGAAGAAGGGAATATAGATATAGAGAAAGGGTAACTCCACCTTCTGATTAGATACTAGAAAAGAAATTATCTAATATGTAGTTAAAATATAATCCCCTAAAAATTTTTTTACCTCATTTATAAAGAATCCAATTAGGGATCACCAGCTACCATGTCTCTCTCCACTATTCACCCATTATCTTAATGGGTTATCCAACACATGGTCACTAGACAACTAGTGGCATAAACAATGGGATATATACACTAGTTAATATACTATGTATTTAGTTTATTCATAATAGGTAATTTATGGCTATTACTACCACTTTTTAAACTCTAAAATCTGAAAAAAAAAGTCATGTAATACCAAATATATTTTTTTTATGGCCCTTTCATGTACAATACCATTATTTTATCTCCCTAGATAAACTAAAATGACCCTAGGATAACCTGATTTTAAAAATTAAATTTCACTGAGATCATATTCTATTTAGATTAGAACTTCTCTGATTTCCATGACGTGTAACAATGTGTGTATTTTAATTTTAAACCATGAATATAATTCCTTACCTCATTCTATATAGAAAATATACGAGGATGAGATTCAATACCACCAATGTTACCTATATAAATAAAAATATCCCAACATAGAAATTCATAAAACATATAGGTGTTTATTATTATTTTCTCATATATTACAATAAACATCATGTTTTAATAAAAAAACCCCATAAAAATAAACGCTAATATATATTTGAATAAGTTTAACTATCAAAAAGTTTCTATGAATCGGTTAGAAAATTTATACCCAATTTTTTTTCACAATGTATTCAATATTATAATGATGTTTTGATAGAAGTTCCATCAGTAAATATAAAGAATTTATACAGTCATATAATGTATATGGAATAAAAAATATTTTATCCCTCGG
This sequence comes from Viscum album, assembly GCA_963277665.1. Lineage (NCBI taxonomy): Eukaryota > Viridiplantae > Streptophyta > Magnoliopsida > Santalales > Viscaceae > Viscum > Viscum album. Next base: position 1,718,313,460 of record OY728140.1, on the reverse strand, counting down.
CCTATATTGAACACATATTTTACATAAATAACAATACACTAAATAATCAATACAGACATGAAACAATTTAATGCATGCTCTAAGACATAAATAAGTGTCCTATAATTAATATACTAATCCCAAAAGAATAAAAATTAAATAATTTGGGTCATTTTTTGGGAATGTCCCAAACACCGTATCCTTATAAATATTACATTGTCAAAATTATATCCCATGTTCAAATATATATCCACAAAAAGAACTTATTTTATAGGATAGTTGTTGGAAACTACAATTTAGATTATTAAAAATAAATAATGGAAAGAAATATTATCATGTAACGTTTATTGTAGGAGTAATTGATAAATTAAAGATTAAAAAGGAAATATGTATGATAAAAATATCATAGTAAAATATATAATTAATTAATTTCAAAAACTCCCATAATTCAATGAAAAAAACCAGTGGAAAAAATATCAAATGATAATATAAAATATGAGTTAACTCAAATTAGTATTCAATATAACTTATTGGTTTATGAATTCAACCTCCTACACCATGCTCTACGAACAACCTGAATGTTTGATACAACATTAACAAGAATATCTACTACCTTGATCAGGAATGTTAACAAAAATGATAATAGATTTGAAGATGAATATTAAAATACTTGTTATGTTTCTCCTCTAAAAAATGTAAACAATTCAATATTGTTAATTAATAATAAATATATATGTAATAAAATAACCAAATTGTAGAGTATAAGAAAAAAGTATCATCCTTAGATTATAGTTCTAGAGATAAGTCAAAAAATAGAGGAGTCAACCACTATGGAAAGAACATGAGATTATAGTACCTCCTAGGATTCATTTGATTATAAGGATTAATTTCTGGTTTACAAATATTTCCGATGAGGAAGGAGGAAATGAAGAAGGGTTAAATTTTTAAGAGATATTTTTTATTTACAAAATGGAAGAAAAAATGATGGAAAAATGATTATTTATATATACCAAAATCAGTGGAGACAAGATCAATGGGGAACCAATTGGCTCTAAAGATCTTAGTCAATAATCTAAATCTGAAGACCAAGAAACTAAATCATTTGATGAGTTCCCAGAATGATAGGGGATCTTCTAATTTCCTCCCCAATTCACCTAATATATGAAAATTTCCAATGAAACATTTGCAAAGTATGATATTTAAGAATTTAATGAATCAATATACATTTATATTAATGTAGAACTGAAGTTCCATGGCAATGTGAATAATGGATGAGATCCCCTAGGATTCAATAAAGAACATTATCATTGGTATTTCACACAACATGATTAAATATTTATTTAATTTGTGCTTATGGATTTCTCCATTGATGACTACTTGGAAATTATAGTATAATACTCTCGATTTAAATATTAATTATGCTTTTTGTGTAGTTTGATTCATTTTTTCTGATTTTGGTTTTGAATTGTGTATCATGTCATGACTATAATTATTTCAATGATATCTTTTTGTAGTGATATGATCTAATTTTATCAGTGTATGTATGGGTATCAAATAAATCCAAAAAAATTTTATTTCAAAAATATCAATATAATAGATTTTAAGAGACATGAAATAACTATGAAATGGTAACTATCACACATGATATTGTCTACTAAATACCTCACATCAATCACACAATATATATGATATGTGATAATATAATTTATAAAACTAAAAATATATAAGAATCAATAGATCCACCTTACATAATCATCAAGGAAAAAGTATTCATTTTTTTTAATCTAATGTTATAGGATTCTATCACCACTACATAAGATTGAATTTTTTTTCAACACCTTGTATAAGAAATTATCATGTGTTATAAGGAATATGAGAGGAAAACAATATTCCACATAAATTATAATCTGAAACTATATATCTAGGTAATAATTAATTTTATAAATAGGAAGAACTTTGGGGGGGTAATGGATCAGTGTCCAGTGGTTACTTAACAAATAACCAATTTAATTACATGGATTTTTTCTCCACTTTAAATTTTAAAATGGGATTTAAATTAGTATAATAAATTTTTAATATTTTTAAATTCTTTTTTTCCATTTCTTGTAAATGGAAGGTTTCTAACATGTTTTTTCATGTTTTCATTACTTATTAAAAACAACAAACTTTGTGAAAATTTACTCACAATTTCGATGATTTCAATGTGTTATTTATATATACACATTTTGTTTGAAGGTGTTCTCATATTTGATGAGATGTTATTGATGAAAGTATATTTTCACTGCCTTGGGAGATAATTTCTTAAAAACTTTTTCATCATAGAGGAAGAATATTTGTTTTATATAAACAATATGGATTTTTGGATCAAATTTTACATTATTTTAATTTATTTATTAGTTTTATTTTCAATTCCCTCATTTCCTTATATAATATTTGTATATTCTAACTCAAACTAGATGATTAATGTCTATGTTATTGCATATTAAGCTTAATTTAAGAACACTAATGAGAAATACTCAACTGAATTCCCAAGAAAAATTTATTTAAGCATTATATATTATATTTATTTTCAATAGACAGAATAACCCTACAATATCTAGTATACATATTGGTCCACACATCCTATATCATTTTCAAATACTAGGAAGACACCCAAATTGAATTTTTTTTATAGATTAGTTGATGAAATAATAACTAGATTTTGTATACAATAATTGAATCTCCAATAATAGTATGAAAAATTTATAATTTCATTAGACCCCATTTAAATAGATTTATATTTTTGTAACAATAATATGGACATCATGATTTATAATTATTATCACCACATAGAAACTAGTAAATTTTCAGGGGTGGAAGATAGAAACATTAAGTGGTAGAAAATTAAAATTTTTGAAACCAAATATTATATTATACCACAATACATTAAATCTATACAATTTTCATACTAAATAAGATATATGTATTTGTAAATAATAAATAATAACAAATAATGTTATTTTTATTGAATCACAGAAGAGTTTTTTTATTCACCTATATCATTAGTGTTCTCAAAAAATCCTTGAACAATGTCTATATATAGTTCAAAAATACTGTTTATTTATTGGATAGACTTGATCGAAATTATAGGATTGAATATGTATACTTGACAATATTTAAAATCATAAAATTTTAATTCCTAAAGATAGTTTACAAAAAATAGTTATGAGTCATGTATATGAATTATGGATCATTATAAATTATATTTATACTAATGGTATGTCAATAAGTGAATCCATTCATGTTGCTAATTTTAATGAGAAATTTCTTCCTCCTTGGAAATATTTTAAAAAAATATCAGAAGAATAATTTAAAGGCATGTAAATTGAAGAAATAATCGTGAAGTTAAGGGTAGGATAAGAAAAAAAATACTAGAAAAATATATCAAAATCCAACATTTTTTAGGAGGCTTAGAGACCATGAATCACAAGTCTTCTGGTGGTATAAATGGTAATGAAAATCAATGGAAAATTGTTCAAATGTGAAAAACCAATACATCAAGTTAAAGATTATAGAAATATGAATATTAGGATGAAACCTAAATATAATGTAGTAGATAATCATAATATCCAGAAAACATTGAAGATCTTAAATTATAAGTTATGGTGTATGAGTGAAATATCATTACAAACCATAGGTATTGGTGGTTTCACACCAGATCCACAACCCATTTGTGTTCCAACAAGTGTTTGTTTTCATCATATGTATTAGTTGGAAATGATGGTAAAGTCTTCGTGGTGAACACATCAACTTCAAAAGTTGATGTAACAAGAACGTTACTTCTGAAATTGTCTTCAAGAAATTATTTTATAGAAAAATGTACTACATTTACATTATATTCACAATAATTTAGTGTAAGGCTCTATTGAAGACAATAATTTATTCAATCTAGTGTTTTCTTCAAACAAATTTGTACACACAAAGAGTTATATTTGTGTTGTTAATATATATATGAGTAATTTAATATAAAAATTCGATATAGTGATTATTTTAATAAATATTTTGAGATGAACAGAATAAACTATGCATTAATTTATATGGTTGAGTGTAATGATTTTTGGCATACAATATTGGTATATGGTACTATAAATACTTAATGAAATTAATTAACATGTATTTATTTCAAAATTTTTATTTTTTTGGAATGAAATTTCAATTGTGTTTTTATTAATATTGTTTAAATAGAAATTTCATTCTATTGAAAGGAGTTATAAACCATTGATTAAAATAATAACTAACCTATGTGATAGGAAATTAGAACATTCTAGAGGATATATTTTTTTATCAACTTCTTATATGATTATATTGTAGTTGTTATGTTTATCTACATAATATTAAAGATAATGATATTAATGTATTTGAACATTAAAAAATAAGGATGATAATTAGTTCAAATAATAAAATACATAAAGTGTGGTCATAGAGGTGAATATGAGTCAAAATTATAAAATACTTTTATAGAGTATATAATAATTCATCAAACTATATCTCCTTACTCTCCAAAATAAAATGAATTTGTTAAAATTAAAAACCATAACTTAATTAAAATGATAAATGTTATGCTAAATAGTTCCAGTTTACCAAAAAATATGTCAATGAAACTAATTTAACCAAAAAATAATTATTAAATAGATTACACCATAATATGATAAAATGTATTCCCAATGATTTTTGTCTGGTATGAAATAATACCTTTAAATATAGTAATGTGTGGTGTTTTTTGGCCAAATATAAAAACCCTAAACCTAAAGGGTTAATATTTGGCCCCAGATGGTTTACTATATATTTATTGGATATATACTTAATAGTAAAAAATATCAATTTCATTTTGATAAGTCAAATATCATGGAAACTAAAAACAATAAGTTAATTAAATTTAGGAATGATTTATTCATTGAAAATATATTCCACATAATCTGAAAAATGAGGGGAATTATCGATGTAAAAGGACTCCAAATAATGTGAAGGAAACAGATTAATTGGGGTTGGAATGTCAACATATATAAATTCAATTGATCTCTAAATATTTTATACTATTTTATCTTTTAAAATTATTTTAAAATGACCCAAAACATTTACATAGGCCATGTCATCCCAAGAAGATTAATTATTGGATGATTTTTTCAATAGTGGAATTGATTTCATCTTAATAACCATACTTTAGAATTGACTTATCATCCCCATGGAAATAAAACACTTTTATGTAAGTGGATCTTTAAAAATAATTTTATGGTTAATATAACAATTGTAAATTAAATGAACATAACTTTTGTGAATGGGTATAAGAAAAATTATGAACATGATTGGTTTTACACTTACCTATTATGTGGATTACATATATACTGAAGTTAATTGATTTACTATCTTTAATTATGATAGAAATACAAAAAATGGATTTAAGATAAAATTATTAAATATTTATTTCTAATGATATATTTAGATATAATTTCTGAATGTTTATTATATTCATGGAGTAGAAGATAAATTATTTAGTTTTTTAAAATGTCATTAAGGTTTAAAACCGGCTCCCATGAAATAACATATGTTGTATAATCATGTAATGATATGAAATAGTTTGAAGATCAATGATTGTAATAAATATGTATCTGATAGACAAACAAAAGATGGATATTCCATAGTATGCATGTATGTTGATGATATGATTATATTTGGATGTGATATAGATATCCTCAAAGATAGGAGATCTATTTTCACCTATCAATTTGAAATAAAATACTTGAGAGTGGAAGATTACATTTTCAGAATTCAAATACCTATAACATATTATGGGTTATAATTATCCAAATACAAGTATTTTCAGATGATTTGAAAATATTATAATATTATTATAAAACTAAGAATGATTATAATATATGTAAATATTTTTTCTTCAAATAAAAATGATGAAGGAAAATCTAATTTAGAATATGATCGTATTCCATGTAGTTTGTTGTATATCAGAAATTGCATGAGAACAAATATATATTTCTCCATTATAATGATATGTTAATTTACTATTAATACAAAAAATCTCAATTAGGAGGATATTAATTGAGACTTATGAAATTTAAAATATACCAAGTACTTTTCATTGAACTGTACAAAGTATCATGTAGTACATAAAGGTTGTAGTGATGAAAATTGAATATCTAGATTAAAAGACCCTAAATAGACTCATAGTTATGTTTCTATACATGGTAGTTGAGATATATTTAGGAAATCATAAAAAACTATAATTTCAAGATGCACTATGGATGTAGAGATTATTGTTTTAGAGAAGGATATAGAATATTCTGAATAGCTTCAAATCTACTTAAATGATATTCCATGTTGTTCAACACCTATTCTAATTATTTATATTCATATTTATAGTCAACTAGTGATAATAGTGGAATATAATGTCTTCTATAATAAAAAAACCTGACATACACATCAAAAAATGACTCTTTCAGACAACTACTCTATTTTGGGATTATTATGATTGACTACGTCACAACAAAAATAAATATTTAAGATCACTTTTAAAAATGTTTAATAAGATATTTTGAATAATATAAAAAAATAATGGTTTTATGTCCTATTAAATAGATTCATCATAGTGTTAAGCCTACCAATATTACTTGATGTCCAAAGAGAAATTTTTGAATGGAAAAGTAATTTATGATAAAGGATTTAGTGCTCTTGAATTCCCATTCTCAAAGTGATAAATTTTTTCAATAAGATTATAAGAATGTTGTTTTATAGATTTTAATAATTACTTGATAATTTTAGAATCGCCTATGTGAGTATAAATTGGGGCTACATCAAGAATAAATTGTAGGAAAATTTATCTAAAAGAATTAAGAAACATGGTGTAGTTCACGACCAAAATGAACAAAAATATAAGAACCAACTATTATTGAGAGATAATTTTGATACTTCTATTGTTAAACTGACATGAATATTTGAATGTCAATGAAATCAGTTCTTATTATTAAAGAAAAGTTTATTAGTATTCATATGTAAATTATTAATGTTTATAAACTTCCAATCTAGAGTAAATTATATGTCTTTATAAAACTACACACTTTTCTACATTGATGATCATTTTACATTAATAATGGGGATTATTATAGACAAATGGAATGTGGGGTTGTAAGTTATTGACCAGGGATTACTTATCTTCTTCAAAATTTCAATAATAAAAATTTTAACTCCATTTGATATTTAAAATGGGATTAAAAATATTATAATTACTATCAATAATTTTAAAATTTATCTTTTCATTATCTTATAAATATAATATGTCTTTGGTTATTTTGACTGTGTTTTCATTTATTATCAATTTAATAAAACTCTATCAAAATTTTACCACAATTCTAAAGTGTTCAAAGTGTGAGTTATTTTTACACATTTCATTAGGACTCATTTATAGATCTAATGTGTTGTTATCTAAGAATGGTGATTTTTTGTATCTCTTCAGACAATTTCCCATGAACTTGTGAATCATAAAGGAAGAAATGATTTATTAATAAAATAGTGTGAGTTAATTGGGATCAAAATTTAAATTTTTTATTTGTTATTCAATTGTTTTTATCTATTCCATTATCTCCATATACACTATGTGAGGAAAAAACATAGACTAATTTGGCAATGTCTATTTTAATTCTTAGGTATGTTACTGGTTCATGTATACTAAGAACGAACATACTATAATCTACACTGTTTTTATAAATTATAGGATGTAAGAACCTACATTATTTAGTATACAGATACATCAACAATTGTAATATTGTGTTTATATACTATGAAGTGATACTATTGAAAATTTTATATATATTAGATGTTAAATTAAAATATTACTTGGTATACACGGATATTATCTCCAAATATAATTTTTTTCCCGACATATAAATATATACTGAAAAAAAGTCTCTGTGTAAGTAATTCATATACCGTCTTGGATATGTTTCATTTTAAACCTATTTAATAGATTCATAGTGGATCAGTTGATCGAAAATAGATTCATGTTGGAACCTTATCTAATTTATGAGTTATAAAATACCAATGAATCAAATCTATATAATGTAGATATAATTTGTTTGATATTTCTAAGGTTATCCTACTTTTTTCCCAAATATTAATCAAATCATAGAGTGGGGATCAAATATCATAGTTGAACTAAAATTCTGTTTGAGGAAAAGTTTTATTCTAGTTATCAATCAATTATATTAGGGTCACTAATTATACTATGATTGAAATTTTGAAAGAGGAAATCATTGAACAAAACCCTCGATAAGCTATTATGAATTAATGAATAGAAAATAAGACTACAGTTGGGTTTGAAAATTTCAATTTAAAATATATTAAATGAGTGATTTAATATATTGGTTTAATATTCTTCATATACATGTTGATATTGATGAAAATGTTCGGTTAATTTTAGGTGGGTTAACTATTATAGCTCCTCAAAATGAGTGAATGTTTGGAGAAGGGTATATATGAACATATAAATTAGGATTCTATGTTTTGATTACATATGAATTATCATTGAAAGTAACAGTTGAAATGAAAAAATGAATGGATTTGAGCTCGAAATGAAGTAACCCACCTCATTTATCTTGGAGGGAAGGAAGTGGTAGCTGGTGGTGGGTAAGTAAACCTCCCAATAGGGATAAGTTGGAGGAGAAATGTGGGGTCTTGGATTCTTATAAAAGTTAATGAACTCTCCATAGTTTCATCATCAACGAAAAGTAACATCTCACAGTGTTATATTGTGAGATGTCACACCATTTATTCAAGAGATAATGTTTTGAACATTTTCTCATTTAAGACCTTTCAATCGTTCATTCAGTGAAATTGTTCAAAGTGGGACTCAGAATATGTCTGCTAGCAGAAAATCATTATCTGCAACGCTGAGAAGGAGTCCATGTAAGGATTATTTCTATCCTCCGGGGCTGATGCAGACAAGTTCTGCCTCCAAATGGAATGGTGGAGTGGTTCTTGTGGTCAATAAGGGAAGCAGAGGCACCCCCGGATATGCATGTTATTGATAATCTTAGGAATCGAGTACAAAGTGCATACTTTTGGAGACATCCAGAGTGGGAATCAGCTACTGGGGAAGATGAATCCTACTTGGGATGAAGGGAAGACTATGGGTACTATGATATGTAACTCTTTGTTTTCCTCTTGTTCTTTCTGCTTTATTTTCTTTGTTTTGCGTTGGAGGTGGGGCACCGAGAACCTTAAACAGGCTTTATGAAATGAAAAAAATGATTTTTCGGTGTCTTTACTCACATTTTACCAAAATGAAAATTCTTTATTTTCGTGGTTTTTGACCCCTCTTTATTTGATGTATTTTTTATATTACATCATGTTTCCATTTATTTTTGTGTGTTTCACCTTATTTTTATCATGAAAATATCCCTATATCAAAGGGCCACCAATATTTTACAAAATAATTAGCATCAAATAGATTCTCTGTCTCAGTGTTGTATTCATTCTTTTATTAATAATTCTTATAAATTTTGGTATTCTATATGATTAAAACTGCAGTTGATATTTTAAATATGAAAAAAATTATTGATAATTTGAAATAAATTTTTGTGAAATATATAAGGTTTTGAACTGGTGGATTTTGAAGGTTGCAATGATATTTGAGATTCCAAATTTCAATTGGAATAATTTTCCATTATGGAAAATGAAGATGAAAGGGTTTTTCAGGTTGGTAAATTTTCTACATGTTCATGGAGAAATACTAGTCTAGGTGATAGATAAATGGAACATCATAGGAAAGTATTTTAATTATAGTATATATTAGAATTTGGAAGATAGTTTCCTGTCAGGTATTGTGGAGAAATGTACAGTGACATAAATTTGGGATACTCTAATGGGTATTTATGATACATATTCAATATAGAATAGAATTTTTCTAAAGAGAAAATTATATATTCATTTTATGGAATAGAAATCATCATGAGTGACCACATAAACACCTAGAGAATAATTTTAACATAGATAATGCTATTGGGATATAAAATTTTGGATATCAAATGTGTGGTGACTCTACAAAAAAGTTTTCTAGATTAATTTGATCAAATCATCATCATCTTCCCTAACAATATCTTAATGGATATTTGTATCATTAACAAAACTTTTAAAGATATTCTTGAATAATATATTTAGTGAATGAACAAGGATAGATAGACATCTTAGAAACAAGAAGAGTCTATGTCATTTGAGATTTAAAGGATTATCTTGCTTTGTGGAAGTGGGACCCGAAATTTCAGTTAGAGAAAATCAAGGAGCAAGATGGAAAACATCACATTTCATAATTATTAGAAAAAGAGTCCTATAAATATGTATTGTTGGAGTGACTAGAGTTTTTTAAAAATCATTATAGGAATTTTGTCATGTAATAACAGAAAGGGATAAATACTAGTCAGTGAAAAGGTATTGACTGTTGTTAGTAGAAAACATACCAAATATGCATAAATAATAAAATTTGGGGATGCATGGAAAATTAAATCATAATGGGAATAGTTCAATTAGTATAAGCCTATCATAAAAGTACATGTGTACAAGGGAAATGATCACACCATGAATATTAATAGAGTTGATACTATCAAATTTAAGATGCATGATGGTATTGTTTCAACCATATATGCAGTAAGCTATGTAAAGGGATTAAATAAGATCATACTGTATTTAAGAAAAATTTGATGACAAAGGGTGAAAGAATAACATTGATAATGAAATGATAAATATTTTGATAGGTATGTTTGGGGTAAAAATGTATAAGATATTAAAGAATCTATATGTGTTTATGGGAGAAATATATAATGATATAGATATTGAGTTTTATTAACTACCATATTGAAATAATTTATTGAATCATAGCATCAAAATAATATCCATAAATCCATATGAGGAAGGGATATTCATTCTGATTATATTTTTTTTCATGGGATTACCAAGGTATACATTCCTTTTTATAAGATTTGGGTTTTGATAAAGAAACATTTGTAGATGTTTGTGAAATCACCGAAAATCACTAATAAATATTATAGTCTTCCCATTCAGAGGTTTAGAAATAACCAGTTATATATTAAGTATGGGAAATTTACCTTTTTTCATTTATTAGTGAATATTATAGGATATGTAGGGTATACCAAGTCAAGTAAAAATTGGATTTTCTTAAGTCTTCCAAACATTCAATTTACAGAAGGATCTTGAATATAAAAATAATATCATATTTATAAGGACAGAAAATAATGATAAATATATAGGTGAAGTGTTTCATACATTTTTTGAAGATGAAGGCACAAAAAGGTAGTTCATGGAGGTGTTCACTCCTCATAGGAATGGTTTTATCGAGTGAATTAAAATAAACATGATGGAAAAATCATGGAAAATTGTGATGACTATCAGATTTTCCATTTTATTCTTGCTAGAAGGAAAGATTATCACCTGTTGCATGATTAATTAATATCCATCACTATTTATTAGTCAGAATAAACCAATGGAGATGTGTATTATTTAACACACTATGTATTCATAGTTACATACTTTTAGAAATACAGTATATGAATTTTTTAATGAGTATTAATAATCAAAGATAAATTCAAGATCCATGAAATTTATCTTCCTACAATAAGCTGACAATATGAATGGGTATCATTAGTGTGACACAACTTCCCACAAACTTATCATCCATAGGTATTTTATTTTTTCTATAAAAGGTTTTAAATTATAGATAATTAATATATATATAAGAACAATATAAAAACTGTAATAGACGAGTTAGTGTAAGAATGAAATAAAGAACATGTTTCTTCCATGGAATTACTAGACCATGATGGTTAAGAAACAGTTGAGTTCATATCATGATAGTAAAATTCAGAGAAAAGGTAATCAATATGGAAGTAAGCAAAATAAGTTTAATTAATATTTTATTGACGGTAGATGGAGAACCGTCTTCTTTTGTAGAGGTGACCCTAAGCCCAGATGTATCCTCCCTGATGGAAGTGATGCAGTAAGAAATTGATGACCTGAATAAGAAAAAGACATGGTATTCAGTTTCATTACATCATAGAAGGAATAATATCAATAAAATATGGGTTAATAAGTTCCCATCGGATGGAAAGGACTGGGTGTAAAGATATCATGCATGACTAGTGGTTGACGGATATACCTATAAGCAATACATTTAAATCAATGAAATATTTTTTTTCTAATTCTTATAGAGGAAATATGCCAATAATGATTCTCCCCATGGTGATATTCATGATGAAAAATTCATTCTTCATGTGGAATGATTTTATAAGAAGGAAAAGAGTACTTAGTTTTGATTTTAATAAAATATATATACATGTTCTCAATATGGCACTATGAAGTTGGTATAAGAGATTTGATTAAAATATTATTCACCTGAGAAAATATATAATGAATTCCTATCCTTATTGTCACTTCATAGGTTCAAATGGTAATAATCTTATCATTTTTTTTCTCATATGTGGATGTAATTTTGGTTGCATCCACAATAATTAAAGGATTTAAAAGATGAATATATAGTTGGATTGAGAGTGTTATATGATAGACTTGGTACCAATAAACAAGATTCATGGGATGCAAATTTAAAAATATTGAAATAATTGGAATATTTGTAAATAAAAATATATTTACTTGAGAAAATTGTTGGATTTCTTAAACATTAAATATTATAATCCTATATCTTCTCATTTTTTTAATAAATTTAAGTTATTATCTACGATGAGTCCTAAAAATGAAGTAGATAGGATTTAGATGTATTGAGTGGAGTATGTATTAACATTGGGGAGTCAAATGATCACTATGGTTTATATTAGACTAAAAATTACACACACAGTGAGACCGGTTTCTCAGTATGCAAAGAATACAATATTGGATCATGGGATAAAAATGAATTAGATCTTAAGAAACATGAATCAGTAATCATATATTTTATTATGTTATGGAGGATAATATTATACTATCATAGAAAACATTGTTTATTATTATTTAGTTGATTCTAATTGGAGTAGATCCACAATTGGTTATCTTTTTAATCGTAAAGGAGGATTTGTGAGTGGGATTAAAAATTTAGGGTCATTGTTGGCATCATCCAAGAAAATGGTGGAGTACATGGTTTTTAAAAAGTATTATAAATAGACGATTTGGATGATAAGGTTGTTATAGGAGCTCAATAATAAAAAGGATATAATTCCATTAATTTATTATAGTCAGAGTTTTTTTGGACATGGTAAAGAATACATGTTTGCGTTCATTGAAAAATTAAATTGTCTTTAAAGTATCACTTTGTTTGAGATATAAAAGAGGAAGTATGTGTGTTCATGCTGAAAATTTACTCCAAATAAAATCAGATTGACTTCCCAATGAAGGTGATTGGTTCTGATTAGTTCAGATGTACTAGATCCTCGATCAGCCTAATAGATATATGAGTAGCATGGTTCAGAAGATTAACAATATTTGAAGGGATTTTATGGGTTCTCAGTCAATTTAAAGTGTGAGATATTTCAGTACCTTTTACCATTTTATATCATTGATTTAAATAATGGATGAAAACAACCCCCATAATTGTTCATGGGGAGAAAGAGATGGATATTGTTTATTTGGTACTAAACCCCCTAATTATGAGAAGCATGAGGAATATGTAGGGGGTCTTGGAAACCTATAAAATCAAAGTACTCCTAGTTTCGACTACATTAGTGTGTAGTTTAATGATGTGGTATTTTTTGAGTTATTTTTTCATTAATTAATTATATTATATTTTGAGCATTTTATCCTTATAATATCAATAAATTGTATTTAACAACGTTTTACGATAGCTATCCTTCTATTTTCTCTATGTTTTTTACCCCTATCTATTTTGGGGGGTTTTTACATTTCATATGGGGTCCATTTATTTCTATATTTTTCAAATTATTCATATCTCATAATTATCAGTACACTGAAGTGTAATGTCCTGGATTTTTCGATGAATTATTTTAATATTATATGTGAATTAATTCGAGACCAGGCTCTGAGACGGTGTGCAGTTCCGAGGCCCAGTGAGCCCGGAACAAATGTTTGAATTTAATTTAATAATTAAATTACGATCGCGTGCGGTTTTCCTGAAAATGTGGAATAACACCGAAAGGGAGCTCATATCAGAAATCTGAGGGCACCATTGCATTCAGAACAACGATTCTACCTAAGGTGAGGCCTAACATCGGTCGGCACAGGTCGGTGGTGAAATCTGGTTTTTGGACGCAATAGTAATAAAATATTTTATTAAAATATTTAATTTAAACCTTGTTACGTCAAATATATCTTATCTTTTAAATAGAGATTACGCAGGGGATTAGGGATACAATCCCCATAACCCTGATTTTCCCCTGGAGGCTCTGGGAAAGCTTTGGATGAAACCCCCAATGCGGTGGCAACATTCTTAATGGATTTCATCGGCGACGACGACACGGCAACCGACTCTTCCCCAATGAATGTCGGGATCCATGTAGGATGTCGTTGTGATTTTATTCTTCCCCTTTTTTTATTTCTATGATGAACGCAGACTAATCCACGAACAAATTAGCCAACGGATCGATCGTTCTTGCGGGATGGACTTTTGCGGGGATTTTGGGGATTTGATTCTTGTTATTGTTTGGTTTCGGTCAACCTTCTAACAGTGATGGACAAAGATCGACACGAACATCGATCGAGGTTCGTCCCTCTTGATTTGTGTGTGTCTCTTCCCCAAATTATTGTGTTCTTCGTGAGTGTTCTTTGCGTTCTTCATGGGACGAGGAACAACGGATCGTTGCGCATCCATTCTGTGACGCAATGATCCGAAATTTAAGTATCAACACCACAGCGATCATGAGGAGGTGCGACGGTGGTTTCGGCAGACGGATCGAAGCGGATCGGAAGATATCGCTCTTCAGATGATTTCCGCACGGATGGCCAGAATCGGATTTTGGAGCCAATTGAAGGCCTAAAACCCATGGTTTCAGCATCACAGAGATGAGGCGACCCAGTGTCTGGATGTTCGCGACAAACGGACAAGAGAATCAAGATCCGGAGGTCCAGCTGAGGCACACGGAGGAGGACGACGATTATGGAATTTTCCCGACTACACGACATGTAGTATGGGATACACGGTGTGTGTTCATCAACAAATGACCTGGCATGTACTCTGGGAGTACATGGACACGGGAAGGGTACACCGCCAAGGACACACCGTGTATACCCCTCCCCGTCCAGACATGGCCAGATACACGGGATACCCCGTGTACTGGTACACAGGCAGGCAACACGGACACGGGCAGAGACCGAGTACGGGCACATGGCCAGTGTACACGGAGAGACCCCAGGTGCTCAGACACAGCGTGTGACTCTTCTACACGCCGTGTAGATTCTTTTTATCCGACAAGCCGAATGACACGGGCCGGTTACACGGGAAGTACTCGGGGTCAAGGAACATGGCATGTACTTTTCTACAGGCCGTGAAGTTTGGTATTTCACAGCTTGAACGAATGACACAGGCCATTTACATGGGCAGTACCTAGGGTCAACGAACACGGAGTGTAACCATACTACACGCCGTGTAACTTTTTCTTCTTGGCTTGAGCAACTGCCTTCTATGACTGTACTAGTTCTTAGGGTTCATACCCTTGGTAATCCCTTGATGGTTCTAGTATCAATTCATTTATACAGGAGTATGATCCCTTCAACAGAACTCCCTGAATAATGTTTTTTGAATCCCCTCTGTGATACTTAGAGCTGGATCCTCTATTCATTCCTAGAACCCTAGGTGGAGTTCTTGGTATCGACGTGACCAAATTTACCCGGGCGTCGATCCTCTGCATAGTGGATTAGCTCAGACTGAGTTGTCGGAATCACCCCATGACTTGGTTGTGATCCTCATCTGAGCATCTTGTTCCCAAGGTACTTGGGGAGTGTGTTCTCCTGAAACGAGTAATTCATGTCTCTATCTTCAGACCTAGGAGTGGGTTCTCCCGATGGTATGCTTAGTGGAATCTTAGAGCTGGATCTTAGTGGTGGTTACGAGATGGTCCCCTGTGTATGAGTATATCTGGATCTTCTTGATATATGCTCCGTAGATATATAATGTGTATATCTGATTGTACCTTTCTTCGTGAAATTTTCCTTTGTTGTATTTCCTTTGTGGTTTTCGGGGTGTCCTACTAGGTATTGTTATACTCACCCATGCATGTTCGTTGCCCACACATGTCGTGTATTGTGCAGACGAGCGAGCCTTTGATAGGATTCTAGGCGGACCAGGATCGGACGCTGCTCAGTGATATCAAACAGGCTGAGGTGTGTTCTTTCGGTGACAGGTTGCCGTCCCAGTACCTTTCTCTACAGGTTGGACATGTTGCAGACTTTCTTTTGGTGGGCTTGTACTTTTGGCCAAGGGTTTTACATTACTGTACATTACTTCCATGTCGTACTCTGTTGGTTGGGTTTTAGTGTATGCATGCATCTTTTCCTTTTAGTAGTTTTTACTTTTCATCTTTGTGGGCTTGAAGATGTGTCTTTTTTTGTAAAGGTTATAGTCAATGCCTCCCATGTTAGTAGCATTCCTACTCGATGCTGGTCACTAGCCCCTGGCTTATTGGAGGTGGGCTTGGGGAGTTGCGGCTCGGGCCCCACTGGGATGGGTCGTGACAGAGTGGTATCAGAGGTGGTCGGTTCTACCTTAGGACTGAGTGTCTGTGATTTGGTTTGGGGAAACAGTGTTAAGTGTTTCGAGTTCGGATCTCTGGACAGGGACCCCAGTGTTTGTGCGGCAGCCGAAATATCAATAATCAAGGACTCTGATAACTTTCTTTTCGACTCTGAACATGAAAACATTATTTGCATGGAAAAAAATAATGGTACATGCATCATATAGGAATGGGTTGTGGTTTCCATTTCCTTATTGAGTTAGCTCTCCAGATATACTCACTAACTGTGATACATCTAGTTTCTTAAATAGGATGCCTCTACGATGCGCACCCACTAGGATCCAGCAGCTCGATTACAAGTGTGACCCCCTCAGTGATGAAGCTTAGATACATGGACCAGATCCCCCAGTTCTACCACCAGGTGGAGTGCCAGTTATTCAACCACCTGTGGGGAAGTTTTTAGTGCCTGATGTACTAGTGGAGGAGGAGGGCAGGTTGAGCGCCCTCCATGAGTTTCAGAGACAGAGACCCCTCAGGTTTCGAGGTGAGCCTGACCCTCAAGCAGCAGAGGACTGGCTTGAGGCAGTGCCCAGAGTCTTCTATTTGGTCAGGACACCAGCATACCTGATGGTGATCCTTGCAACGAGCCTTTTGTAGGGCTCGGCAGGGCGATGGTGGAGTTTGGTCATCCAGACTCATGAAGAGGCGACTCTTGCATGGTCGGAGTTTGAGCATCTCTTCAGAGAAGAGTATTCACCGGTTACCCTGAGAGCAGTACGTATACATAAGCTTCTTCAACTCCAGCAGGGAACCATGATGGTGGATGACTATTCATCAAGGTTTACCGACCTCTCGTGGTACTCGATAGATATGGTCAGAGATCAGTACTTTAGATCTCGGACTTTTGAGCGGGGCTTGTGCAGAGATATCTGAGCTAGCATCATCCCTATAAGCATTCCTACTTATGCTGGGGTACTTGAGCAGTCTTTGGTGGTCGAGAGCTTCCTGGCGGAGCAGGGATATCCGACAGTTGTCATTAGTGGGTGAGCTGGAGCAGAGACCTCGGCGGCGGGGATCCGACTTCAGGGACCCAGGCGCGGGAGACGTTTTCAGAGGAGATCCCAGGACAGGGGATCAGTCATACAAGGTTCACAGGGCGCATCCAGCCATCCACGAGAGAGGCGATGTTTCTCATGGGACGGTAGGGGACATCTCGCTCGAGATTGTCTGACCCGTCGTACTACTGACACGCGGAGCAGTGGATGGACCACCGAGGCAGAGGCAACGTGTGGAGCAGGCATATCCACGAGGCGGCAGACATGGCAGAGGAGGTGAGAGAGTAGCTGGAGGTGGTCGGCGTTTCGACCCTTTACCACCACCACCCGCATGAGGTCCACCCCAGGCTTAGGGAGCTGGTGGACAGAGGCATGGATGGTTATAGGTGGCAGAGGCTTATGACCCAGGTACTCCCGGAATGATTAGAGGTACTATCTGTGTCTTTTTTACTTTGGTTGTCGTATTGATAGACACAGGTTCTAGTCATTCCTTTCTGGCTGCTTACCTTGTTTGAGACCTTGAGATTCCAGATGAGTCGTTGACTCGACCCTTACGCTTATAAACACCGAATGGAGAAGATTCAGAGATCACACACCTTTGCAGGCAGTGTGACCTGACCCTTGGAGATGAGAGTTTCGGTTGGAACCTCTTGGTGGTAGCGTTGAGGCCTTAAGATGTCATTCATGGCATGGATTGGTTATCCACAGTTCATGCCCAGATTGATTGTTTTAGGCGAAAGGTGCGGTGTGTCCACAGTGATGGAATGAGGTTCTCTTTTGTCAGTGAAAGAGAGACCCAGGCAGCACAGGATGGACTCGTGCATAGGAGGGCATAGCCGATTTCACACAAGTTGGCTAGCCTAGCCCTTGGCACGATAGACGTTACGAGTTTTCGGTTCCCAGAAGTGGTGGATGAGTACGAGGACGTCTTTCTAGAAGATGTCCTCGGGCTACCTCCCTATCGGAAGATAGATTTCTACATTGATTTGCAACACGAGACAACCCTGATGTCAACATTGTCTTATCGTATGGCTCCTGCAGAGCTTCGTGAGCTGAGGATGTAGGTGGACGATTTGAAAAAGAAGGGCTTTGTGAGACCTAGTGTTTCACCCTGGGCAGCCCCAGTGTTGTTTGCCAAGAAGGAGGACATAAGCATGAGGCTGTGTGTGGATTACCGGCGCTTAAATCAGGTGACCGTGAAGAACTGGTATCCACTACTGAGGATTGATGACCTCTTTGACCAGTTGAGAGGGGCACGATGGTTCTAGAAGGTTGATCTATGATCAGGCTATCACCAGTTGCGAGTACGAGAGGGAGATATACTGAAGACGACATTAAGATGTCTCTACGGTCACTATGAGTACTTGGTGATGCCCTTCGGCGTGACGAACTCCCTGACAGTGTTCATGGGACTCATGAAACGGATCATTCATCCTTATCTAGACCGGTTTGTGGTGATCTTCATTGATGATATCCTTGTGTACTCTACGTCCGAGGAGGAGCACGCGAGACACCTAAGGATGGTTATGGACACACTCTGAAAGCACCAGTTGTATGGGAAACTCTCGAAGTGTCAGTTCTGGTTATAGGAGGTCCACTTTCTGGGGCACATTATCTCAGTGGATAGTGTAGTAGTGGACCCAGCAAATGTGGAGGCAGTGCTAGCATGGGAGCCACCCCAGAGAAAGACGAAGGTGCGGAGTTTCCTTGGGATGGCAGGCTACTATCAAAGATTCATCCATGATTTCTCCATGATTTCAGCACCAATGATAGCTTTGATCAAAAAGGGAAAACCTTTCTTGTGGACCTAGAGATGCCAGCAGGCTTTCTAGCAGTTGAGATAGAGTCTGACGAGTGCCTTGATCTTGAGATTACCAGAGGAGGGTGTTGAGTACGTAGTGTTCTGCGACGCATCAGGAACCGGGCTTGGTTGTGTCCTGATGCAGAGGAAAGAAATGATTGGCTATGGCTCACGTCAGTTGAGGCCACATGAGCAGAACTACGTGACCCATGATCTTGATTTGGCAGCAGTAGTCTTCGCATTGAAGATGTGGCGGTAATACCTGATAGGCGAACATTTTACCGTCTACTATGATAACAAGAGTCTCAGATATATCCTTTCTCAAAAGGATATGAATTTGATACAGAGTTGATGGCTTGAGTTCTTCCATGATTACTACTTTGAGATCGTTTATACTCCTAGGAAGGGGAACATGGTGGTAGACGCTCTCAGCAAGAAATCCAGTTCGCAGTTGATGGATGAGGCGACAAGGCAGTTGGCCTCTTTGCAGTTGTCCTTCATGGATGGAGATGAGGGAGCTTACCTTCAGTCGATGGTTGTTACCCCTCCACTTTTACAACGAGTCAGGGAAGCACAGTGCGAGGATGCTAGCTATGAGACTCTATGTGCTCAGATATCTACAGGTGATGCAGCTGATTGATTTTCAGAAGGAGGGGAGCACATTGTCCTTTTCAGAGGGCTCATGGTAGTACCATTGATGTAGCGGGAGGAGGTCCTGATGGAGTTCCATACATCCCCTTTGGTGGTGCATCTAGGCGTGGAAAAGATGTACCAGGACCTCCGACGTCAGTTCTGGTGGCAAGGAATGAAGAATAGTGTGGCAGAGTTTGTTTCTCGGTGCCTTACTTGTCAGCAAGTAAAGGCTAAGAACTAGGTTCTAGCAGGTTTGGCTTAGCCCCTTGAGGTTCCAGAGTGGACGTGGGATGAGATATCCATGGACTTCGTGACGGGTTTACCATGAATGTCCAGGGGACACGATGCCATCTGGGTGATCGTTGATCGACTCACCAAGTCGGCCCACTTCCTAGCCATACGGAAGCAGAGTTCAGTAGAGTGCTTGAGACACCTCTACTTGCAGGAGATGTTTCGACTTCATGGAGTACCATCCAACATAATCTTAGATCGTGATGCCTGTTTCACATCTCAATTGTGGAAGAGATTGCACGAAGCTTTTGGGACTCAGTTACGCTTGAGCACAACGTTTCATACCCAGACTGATGGTCAGACAGAGCGGACCATCCAAGTCTTGGAGGATATGCTACGATCTTGCATACTTGACTTCGGTCGTAGCCAGGAGGATCACCTACCACTGGTGGAATTTTCTTATAACAACAGTTATCATTCAACTATTGGTATGGCACCATTCGAGGCTCTATACAGGCGACCTTTCAGGTCCCCACATTGCTGGACTGACCTGGGAGAGTCAGCACTCATGGTCCTAGAGATGGTGAGAGCAACTACATAGAAGGTGCAGGTCATCTAGGAGCAGATGAATACTGCACAGAGTTGGAAGATGTCTTATGCCGACAGGAGGAGGAGGCCCTTGGAGTTCGAGGAAGGAGACCATGTGTTCATTCGGGTCTCACCTCGACGTGGATTGCTGAGATTTGGACAAGGTGGAAAGTTATCTCCGAGGTTCGTTGGCCCTTTTCAGATTCTGAGTAGAGTTGGCGAGGTGGCGTATTGCTTGGATTTACCTCCTCAGATAGACCGGGTAAACAACGTCTTTCATGTGTCGTAGATACGGAGGTAAGTGCATGATCCATCACACGTCATCGACTGGGGCGAGTTGGACATCGATGATGGAGCAACCTTTGCTGAGTACCCAGTAGAGATCGAGGATTGGCAGAACAAGATCTTTTGTGGACGCGCTATTCCCTTGGTGCATGTCCGGTGGCAGCACGAGAATCTCCAGGAGAGCACGTGGGAGCGGGAAGCTCAGATTCACGTGTAGTACCCACATCTTTTTTAGTAGCCCTTGTTTTGGCTTTTCAGGGACATAAAAGCCCGAAGGTGTGTGTGATGTAATGTCCTGGACTTTTCCATGTATTATTTTAATATTATATGGGAATTAATTCGAGACCAGGCTCTGAGATGGCATGCAGTTCTGAGGCCCAGTGAGCCCGAAATAAAGGTTTGAATTTAATTTAATAATTAAATTACGCGCGCGTGTTGTTTTCCTGAAAAAGTGGAATAACTACCGAACGAGTGCTTGGATCAGAAATCTAAGGGCACCGTTGCATTCAAAACAGCGATTTTACCAAAGGCAAGGCCTAACATCGGCTAGAACAGGTCGGTGGTGAAATATGGTTTTGGGACACAATAGTAATAAAATATTTAATTAAAATATTTTATTTAAACCTTATTACGTAAAACATATCTTATATTTTAAATAGAGATTATGCTGGGGATCAGTGATACAATCCCCATAACCCTGATTTTCCCCTGGAGGCTCTGGGAAAGCTCTGGAGGAAACCCCCAACGTGGCGGCGACATATTTGACGGATTTCGTCAGCGACGACGACGTGAAGACCGGATCTTCGCCAACGAACACCGGGATCCAGGTAGGCTTTCGTTGTGATTATATTCTTCCCCATTTTTGATTTCTACGACGAACGCAGACTAATCCATGAACAGATTAGCCCGCAGATCAATCATTATTGCGGGATGTGCTTTTGCATGGATTTTTAGGATTTGATTCTTGTTATTGTTTGGTTTTGTTCAACCTTCTAATAGTGGCTGACCAAGATCGACACGAACATAGATCGAGGTTCATCCCTCTAGATTTGTGTGTGTCTCTTCCACAAATTATCGCGTTCTTCACGAGTGTTCTTCGCGTTCTTTGCGGGACAAGGAACAACGGATCGTTGCGCATCCATTCTGTGACACAATGATCCCAAATTGAAGGATCAAAACTGCAGCGATCATGTGGAGGTGTGATGATGGTTTCGGTGGATGGATCGAAGTGGATCAGAAGATATCTCTCTTTGGATGATTTCTGCTCATATGGATGGAATCAGATTTTGGAGCCGATTGAAGGCCCGAAACCCATGGTTTCGGCATCACAGAGATGAGGAGACCCAATATCTAGAGTTTTTTGGAAAAAGGACAAGAGAATCAAGATCCGGAGGTCTAGCCGAGGCGCATGGAGGAGTACGGTGATTCTGGAATTTTCCCGACGACACGCCGTGTAGTATGGGATACACGGTGTGTGTTCGTCGACAAATGACCTGGCATGTACTCTGGGAGTACACGGAAATGGGAAGGGTACACATCCAAGGACACGCCATGTATACCCCTCCCCTGCCATACCCGGCCAGATACACGGGATACCCCATGTACTGGTACACAGGCAGGCGACACGGACACGGGCAGATACCGTGTACGACCACATGGCAAGTGTACACGGAGTGAGCCCAAGTGCTCGGACATGGTTTGTGATCCTTCTACATGTTGTGTAGTTTCTTTTTATCCGACAAGTCAAATGACACTGGCCGGTTACACGGGCAGCACCCGGGGTCAAGGAACATGGTGTGTACTTTTCTACATGCCGTGTAGTTTGGTTTCGCACGGCTTGAACAAATGACACAGGCTATTTACATGGGCAGTACCCAGGGTCAAGGATCAAGGCGTGTAACCATACTACACGCCGTGTAACTTTTTCTTCATGGCTTGAGCCACTTTCGTTCTGTGACTGGACTAGTTCTTAGGGTTTGTACCCTTGGTAATCCCTTGATGGTTCTGGTATCAATTCCTTTATACAAGAGTATGACCCATTCAGCAGAACTCCCTGAATAGAGTTGTTGGACTCCCCTCTATGAGACTTAGTGCCGGATCCCTTATTCATTCCTGGAACCATAGGTAGAGTTCTTAGTATCGACGTGATAAAATTTACCCGAGCGTCGATCCTATGCTTAGAGGATTAGCTCAGAATGAGTTGTCGGAATCACCCCATGACTTGGCTATGATCCTCATCTGAGCATCTTTCTCACAAGGTACTTGTGGAGTGTGTTCTCCTGAAACGAGTACTTCGTGTATCTCTTTTCAGACCTAGGAGTGGGTTCTCCCGATGGTATGCTTAGTGGAATCTTCGAGCTGGATCTTAGTGGTGTTTTTGCGATGGTCGCATGTGTATGAGTATATCTGGATATTCTTGTTATATGTTCCGTAGACATATAATGTGTAGAGATGATTGTACCTTTATTCATGGTATTTTTCATTGTTGTATTTCCCTTGTGGTTTTCAGGGTGCCCTACTTGGTATTATTATACTCACTCCTGCACGGGCTTTGCATGCACATGTCGTGTCTTGTGTAGACGAGCGAACCTTTGACAGGATTCTAGGTAGACCAGGACCGGACGGTGCTCAGTGAGATCAAACAGGCAGAGGTGTGTTCATTCGGCGACAGGTTGCAGTCCCAGTACCTTTCTCTACAGGTTGGACTTGTTATAGACTTTCTTTTGGTGGGCTTGTACTTTTGGCCCAGGGTTTTACTTTACTACAATTTACTTCCCTGTTGTACTCTGTTGGTTGGGTTTTTGTGTATTCATGCATCTTTTCCTTTTAGTAGTTTTTACTTTTTAGCTTTTTGGGATTGGAGATGTGTGTGCGTGTGTACAGGTTGTAATAAATGCCTCCCATGTTAGTAGCATGCCTACTCGGTGCTAGTCACCAGCCCCTGGCCTATTGGAGGCGGGCTTGGGGAGTTGCGGTTCAGGCCCCACTGGGACGGGTCGTGACATGAAGGGTCAATCATTTATTATCACAATGTATTCATATACAAGTTTATGTTAATGTAATGTAATGTGTAATGTTAGTTTAATTGACATTCATTGCTCAAAAAATTGTTTAATGATCCAATAATAGATATATAAAGTTATATATTGATATTATAAGTTCTATGTAGATATTTTTCATTGTTATTAGTGTTAATTTAGACTAAAATGATGAGTTGATTTGAGCTGTAATGATATAGAAGAGATGATTTATATTACCAAGTGAAAACATTTATCTAAATCTAAAGGATAAGATCCATGATTTATGGTTATTTAGAGCTTGTGAATGATCTAATGAATACACAAGGAAGATGATTTTTGAAATAGGGATAAAATACGAAATGTATGAGTGAATTATATGTACAGATAATAAAGGATCTGGGAATTGATACTTATATTTCCTGTAAATGTGAAATCAATAGGGTATATATTTATTCGTGGGAGAATAATATTGAAATATTATATTTTGAATATTGATTTTATGAATTTCTCAAATGATTCTAAATTAAATTAATATTGGTTTCAAGGTAGGATTTCATGTGTATTATATTTACGTTTTTATTTTCTGATTGAAAATGACAGAACCCATTTGTCGATGTTGATTGATTTTATTTACATAATATAGAAAATTTTATTGGAAAATCATTAATTAAATCATTGTACATTTGGAATTTTTTCAAGTAATCATGGTTGGAAGTTATGTACATATTTCAATGATTATAGATTGAGGTTCCATAGATTACATCCAAGATACTAATGGAAAGATGTGAAACATGATGAAGTCTTAATGGGGGATGAAGACTTGGTGGAGTAAAAAATATAATATAAAAACAATATTATAAAAATATTATTCCTGATAGCATACAATTATATAGATTTATTCTATTTATTAAAAATGTATACTATAAAAAAGGTTTTCACTGATGACTAAAAAATAAAATTATTCGACTGAATCTGGTTAAATTTTATAAAAAGATATAGGTATTTGTTGTTAAAAAATTAAATAATTATAAAAATAGTTACTCTGATGGAATGAGCACTACATAGACTTAAGTATACATTTTTCTCGAAGATTTCATGTTGGATGCATTCACAATAAATATGGTTTCCAACATTGAACATTGAGAATGAGTGATAATTATAAAGATACATAAATCATGATATGTGGGCCCATACAACAAATAGTTCCACAGAACCGATGTTGGAGCCTCCATAAACATCATCCACCCAATGAGTGCACAACTCGGTTTTGTGTGAACAACATACAATACCAACTTCTTCAAATGGGTTTCCTATAAATGCTTATCAACTCCCTATTTTGGATGATTTTTTAAAAATAGTGGAAGGGAGTCCATTTCAGATAAACTATGTCATCCAAAACACCCTTGTTTATAGATTCTGATTGATAAAAATTATGGATACAATTATTTGAGTTGATTTTCAATAATTTTCTCATGTATCTCCTAAAAATATAGAAAAATTCATGAGAGTAGATAGTGTGACCCCTTTATGATGAATATTGTTCATGAAAGTTGTGCTACCTCATAAAAGATAATTTAAAAGAAACCATTGGTTCATGAGTGCATATATCAAGACCAACCGCATGATACCCCTTTCAGGGTGAAAACATCTATGATAGTGGCAACACATGGGATGCTTTTTTTTTTATTGGTATATTCTCACAAACCACTTTCGTGTGACCTAAATGATGACCTCCACTATTCAATAACCTTGCATCAGACGTTGTTAGAAAATAAAAATCTAATTCTGTACACACCCTTCAAGAATCATATACATAAGGGCCATGTACCCTTCAGGCTGCACATATGCAGTCATCACATATACCCTTTCTAACACTTTACTTTTGAGACATAATCATCCTTACCAAAAGATGTTTAATTTCATGGGGTGCTCTTATCACATGACGTTAAAATGTCTTACCTAAAAAAAATTTGATTCATGTTTCATTAGGATATAATGTATACCCCTTTGAGATTTAATCCAGATATCTTTATCCATTTTAAAAGGTATAAGACACAATAGAACCTACCCATGAGGATTTATCACACAGGGTATACAACCCATAAGACTTTAAACTCTGACTGTCCCTACATGATTTTAAATAATGAAAATATAAAAAAATATTTAATCGTTAAGTGTCCCAATTGTATATTATTCCATGATTTCTTGAAAAAGGTCCTTCTTGTTTTTCCCTTCACAATATAAATCTATAAACCCGGTACACAACCAACGATAAGATCAGGGTTTTCTCACTTGAAGAGTCACACATGATTGATTCTAATTATAAAATCATTAATTCTTGTTTTTATGTTTTCCTTAATATTGAATGAAAACAAATAATGAAATAGGGAATATAGAAAATGTTTTTTAAAAGAAATAAAATAATATAAATGAGAACAACTATTTATAGGGAATGGGTTGTAATCTTTAGGGTTCTTTCAATGACCCCTTTATTGCCTATTTCTTAAAATCAATTTCTTAATTAAATCATAACTAATCACAAATTTCCATCACCTAGAAGCATGTGCTTTTGAATGAGAAACAAGCTAGAAAAACTATACCTCTTTATATATCTCAAGCATTGAAAACCATAATCACCTTTCTACTAGGACATCCCAAAATATTATAGGGCTAACCAAGATTCTTAGGCTTTCACTAATAAACCAAATCTCTAATACTATTTCATAGTGAACCAACGTGGTCTTGAATCCAACTAACACATGAATTAGTATTCCATAATGTACAAAGGGTATTAATTCTCCCTATGGGATAGAAAGTAGTTCCTGGGAATGGTATGATTGCCATTAAGAATCATTTTTTCATAAATAGTAGATAAAACATAGAATAACATAAAGTGAGATTCTAGTGTGGACCATCACTAATTTGGACATCAAAGAAATAATAATATGTTATAAAAAAATTGATATAACAAATAATTAATGACCAATAATAATGATTAATCCCATTTTTAGAAACATAAATATCATCTATAAGAAGAATAATACAATTATTCAAAACAAGATAAAACTATAACTAAGAAAAAAACTATAAAACCAATCTAGGTGAGACAAAAACCATCTCCATGAAACCTCTATTTTTTTACCCCAACCCAACTCAACCCACATTGGTAAAAGGGAATTAATATATGAATTCAATTGTAATCATAGATCTTGAAATATAGAGGTATGGGATTAAAATCTTATTAGGTTACCAAAACCCAGTGAGATTATGCAATTTGTTTCATAATGTAATTTATAAATTATAGTTTTATAATATAACTTGATAGTATGATTTTAAAAAATAAATTAAAAAAACCAAAACAATTCCAGAATCAATTTTTAAAATGTAACAATTTTTTTTTTAAATTGAAAAAATTCTTACAATACATTTCCGCTAGTGTTAACCACTCCAAAATTCCACTCCCGTCAACATTTCTCATAACGACTCATTTGTTTTATTTAAATGAAAAAACGAAATTTATAAACATTTAAGCATCCAAATAATTCTATAAATTTTAACAACCATTTTTAATACATATTAAAAACCACTATAATAATTTTTAAATTAAAAAAACCAAAAATTATTAAAAAAATACTTCTCAGAATGAAAAATGCAACTGACATGGGTCATTAATATCTCGGCCTACACCATATATTACAAAAAATATAATAAATATGTACAAGATAATGATTCCACAACACCACAAGCTAGGTATTTATATAATCTATAACTACATCAAAATATCCTATAACAACAATTAATCATGTTATCTAATGTATCAGGAACTCTAATATGGATTCCAAACATGAGATACATATAATATTTTAAAAGTGTTCCACTCATGAGCCATCTGTTTGTGTATGTTGAAGCCTAATCCATAATTCATCAAACAATCCCACACATTCACCATTGCAATGACACCCAAACCAAACTTTAATGAATATTAGTACGGGAGGGAAACTAGTTATGTGTGTACCAACTAGAACAATATAAATATAGATTTCTCACTAAGTACTCACATTACCATGTCCAATAAATAATTGAGGTGGAAGAATATGTGGTCCATGAATAATATTCATGGCATAATTAATGAATATTCCACACCTCCAACAACCAAAATATTTAATAACCCCATATATTCAAGCAACTGAAGGCATAAACAAGAACATTTATACATAAGCGGAATAATAAACATCAAATAGTGATAAAAAAAACTCATATAAGAGGTAAAAAAATTTAGGATAAATGAAGGGATGTCTTTTCGATAAAATGTTATAATCCAAAGTTCCTAATGCACCTTTAACACAAAAATATATATTTTAATTCCAATACCTTTCTCATTTCATCAAACAACACTTTAATCATTTTAAATTTTTTAATAAAATCAATGAAGCCATTTAAAAATTTCTATGATACCCTCAAAACATGAGTGTTATTATTTGAAATCCAAAACATGGTTGAATGCCATCCATTTCCATCAAAATATTTTAAAGGTTCCACTAAGGAATTTAATATGGTTAAATCCACACATTCATTTTAAAGAAACGTTTAATGTTCATTTAAGAACCCCATTGGAAATAATTTTGAGGTCTCACCCCACCATAAGTCATTTTACACTTTATAACATAGTTTTCACTCAGTGTACGACAAATTCCATTACCTAGGTTGAGGAAACCCACACAAATTTTATAGTTCTCCAAATAGTTTGAAAAAATGAATAGAATTCATGAAAATTGGATCATTAACAATGATAAGCTCCTATGCGTGGTCATTATATTGTTACTCCTAACCATGTGGGTTAGCCATGCTACTATAAAAAATCCAACAAAAACTCAGAATTCCATTCCAAAACAAAAAATGTCTAGGAACAACCCAATATAAAATCAACTAGTGTAAATTAATCTAAATACTATAATGTGGGTTTCACAGATCATGATTCAAATAATGAAAAATAATTAATAGTAATTCATCCTCAATCTCCACTTCTCATTTTTCACTTTTTTAGTATGTTGTATTACTTTTTATTTTTTTTATGTAAATGTTTTTATGATATTTTTTAGGATAATGGGTAGTAATATTTATTTAATGAATACGAATTGTGCCTATTTTTGATAAGGATAAAAAAATGAATCTACCGCCACATTCACTTAAAAATGAAATTAATTCTAAAACAAAAAAATAAATGACCCTTCCAAAATCAAACATAAACAATCATTCAAGATATTAATAATAAAGGGAGACAAATAAAACACATGTTTTGAAATGTGTTTTAAACCTATAAATAAATCCATGGATTATATGGGCTAAAATATGGTGGAAGTAATGGCCTGTTCAAGGAAAACAAGGCATAACCAAATTAGTTCCTATTTAATTTTAAAAACATTTCATAAACTCCAAATATTTAAAAAAACAATAAGTTATAATTTACATAAAAAAATATTTTTCTCTCTCAGAAATGTGAGGGTATGAGTAATAATATTTATAAATAATCATAGAAACCTATATGGATTGGAAAAAAAATTACTTCAGTCGCCATGTGAACATATTTTAAAAATTGGTTAAACACCTAAAATTTATTTAAAATCAATTTCAATTGAATATTATTTAAATAAACATTCATTTAAAATATATTTCATAAAAAATTTAATATAATTTCTAAAAAATAAACTCAATTGTGAAAATTGAATTTTACCTATATTTAAGGACAAATATTTCTAAAAACACTTGAAAAAATTGTATGATAGAAAAAAATTAGAAATATTCCCCCACACTAATATTTTACTACCATTAATTTTAGATACATTACTGAGATATAGGGAAGTATAAGTATATGAGAACGAAAGATACCTCTATTAATTTTCTACTATAATTGCTAGTCTCCTTTATTATACCATTTTTATTCGATATAAAATATAAAATAAACATTTGAAATTTATTCAAAATTGAAAATAAATAATTTTATAAAGAGAGAAATTGATATAAGAGCCATGGGTCACCCCCAATGTATTGTTGGGCTTGGTTCCCCGTTAACAACTTCGATGTACTTTATTATTAATTATATTCATTATTTTTAATATTAATAAAGTTCTTACCAACTCTTTATTGTTCGTTTTCATGAAATATTATATTAAAATTATTAAAGGGTAACTACCATACTAGAAGATGATAACATGATCCCATTATGATGAGAATGTAGATGTATGTCAATGATATTTTTAAATATATTTTTTATAGATTGATGATATCATTTTATAGAAAGAAATTGATACATGATATCAAGGGTGGATACTCATTTATTATTTAGACCCATTCTCATGGTGTATTTCATTGGTAATTTTTAAAACATGATATTATGTGAACATAAACCATAGTAGGAAATCCATATTCAAATGTTTGATTAGATTTTCCTATCTTTGTACATGTTTAATGGTCCTTATATAATAAGAATATAATTAATTCATATCATGAGTCACATACTTTTATGTATTGATGAAAGTCATTATGATATATTCTTGCACTATTGTAGGATACATTGGGTCTTTTGGGGGTGATATTACATTAATGAATATTAGGAGATAATATTTTTCCCTTCTTAGTTTGGCATAAGTTAACATATTTATCTATTTTATACAAATTTAACTACCAGATCAGGTACTTATCCTTGTAGTTTTATTAACAATTTCAATACTATAAATTAAACTAAAGATACATTGATAATATAGGTAGATAATACAAACATACATCTTGATTGATTAGAGAGACCATGATAAAGGTATTTTACTATATAGTGACAGTTTACATGAAGATGTATATCATTGTCACGTTAAATTATTTCTCTATGTGTTACTTGGAATGTTACTAGATGTTAACCGTGTAATTTATGTGGTCCCACCTACTTCTATTTAGAAAGTGGCATAGAGGGAACACACGAAATGTCTCAAAAACCTCAGTTAAATTCTCTATGAATTTTACATGTTTGATAAATAATTTTATATATAATTGTTTGATGATTATTTATTTATTTATGGTTTGGAGGCTCATGGTTTATATGTGGATCATCTTTAGATGGATTCTACAATCGAATCCTCTTACTACAATGAAGGAATTTTATGAACCGGTCTACAAATTCATCACTATGGAATGAAATTCAACAGAAGGTATTTATTTATATAAATAAATTAATTATAAATTATATGGGATGATCCAAACTTCATGGATTTTATATATCATTAAATTCATCATTTAGTTAATTATTTTTGTCAGGATGTTTCTCATCATGTAGTAATATTATCTACTGATTATGATTAAAATTCAAGTTAGTTAGGAAACATAGGTGTGTATCATGTTCCTAGAACCTTCAAGTGGTGTTTTATTTATATTTTCTATAGTTATAATGTTCTATTATATTAAAACAATCAAATTTATGTAGTGATTTCATTAATAAAACACACACATGTTAATTCGATAATTTTCCATGAGTGTACATCAAGATTAGTTAGTCCCATAAAAAAATTCCCCTTATACCCCCATGTAAATAAAAAAGGGACGTAAAGTAAGGGAGGGATAATAAAGAAGTATTTATCCCTATATAAGGTAGTATCATCCTTTACATAATGATCATATTGTTTCTGAGGGAGTAATGGATTCACAATAGGTCCCATGTTCTCAATCTTTAGTTCTAAATTTTCTTCCTTGGAGGCACCTTTTCTTGAAAATCTCTTTCCCAATCTATGAATAAATTGTTTTTATTTGAAAATATAAACATAAAAATATCTTAAATAAAATTAACGTGGTAAAAAATTAATGGATATGGAGTTAAAATAAAGGTCAACTGCCTTAATTGGTTTTTCTAAAATATATTATACTTTAGTATATGCCTCCATATGGATTTATGAGATGTGTGGAAGAGAAAAGTTTCAACTTAATAGATATGTACATCATCACAGAAAATGAGAATTATTTTATTCAGTTATTCTAATAGAGGTAGTTCCTATAGTTATTCATGGAGAGTGGTGGCCAGTATTTCATTCATTTCTTTCAATTCTCCAATCATGGCATGTTTTAACATTAATTGTTTGTCCAGAAATAGAGAAGTGGTGTTGATCACTTTCCCATTTCCAAGTTTTGGTTTGTATTGTTCATGGTGGATTTGGGGAAGATTATGTTAATTTTGAATTGTTTCATTGTAATATTAGAACTTATCAACCCATATTATAGTGTATACATTAGGCTATTCTGTTAGTTGTGGACATCAAAATTGAAATTTTGGTTCTTATAGGAAGAGGGAATGGGTAGTGTGAAATTATTCAGCAGGACATGCATCTTTGAATTTGGTAATGATGTTTTAAACTTCCTTGAACCAATAATATAATTAAGGATCCATTATTAATGAATTTTATTGTGATAAAATTAATCTCGATTTGGAGAAATTATGGTTATTGAAAAGACAATACAAATGAATAGACAAAATATAATAAAATAATGAAATAATATTTATTGAAAGTATTAATTATTCATGCCTACCAAATGAGAATATTCCTATATAGTTCAATATTGAAAAATTACATTCTAGAGGGTCATTATCAATTGAAATTTAAAATCCTATAATGTAGTTAGGGAGATGACAAGGGTTATCACTCTTGAGGAGTCATACTTGATAGTTTTACATCACTCACTTTATAGTATTAGAATTTCTGTATTTATTTCATATTTGAGTAAAATAATTAAATAAAGTGTGATGAATCAAAAGGGAGATGAAAAGGAAGTAAAAAAACAAAACTTACTAAAAATTAATGATAGTGTGGAAAGGGAAGTGATCATTAATGATTGACAGAGGAACCCTTCATTATCCATTTTAATTAATTAAATCACATTTTAAATCAATCATGATAAATCAATAATTTAATTCTCGAACATCTTTTTTGGAAGTAAAAACCATCAGAAAACCATTTCTATCACATCGATCCTTGATCCCCTATAGTGAAAAATGACAAGATAGCTAGAATAAGGCATGAAATAACATCCCACCATTTTTCAACACAAAACACACCTCATTGCACCATAAGTGGGATGATTTTAGAATGGTAGGGGTAGAAATTTTATGATAAAGAATGTGGTTATGGAATTTTATTAGAAGTGGGATTCTACCACACTAACACATTAATGGCCACTACCACATCACAAATGAAATACAACACTTATAGAAATATGAAACTGGGTTTGGGGGTATATTGAACCTCCAACAGGGATTAAAACCCCATGTCAACTACTCCATCATCATGGATTATTATAAAGGCATTACATGGGATTACAAACATTAATGGTAATGTTGATTTAAACAACAAATAATTAAATGATGAAACATAAAATAAAGTAACAACATATATTCTTCAAATTCATGATAAATGGAAAGTGTTCAGAATCTTATTAAAGGGAGGGTTAAAAGTACTTTTATAGGGGATGTGGAGAGATTGATTGTTCATGTTATGGATTCCATGTTTAAATAGGCAAGATATGAGATTTTTTTATCTTTAAATATTATAGATACTTCCATAGATATTTATTCCTCAAAATCATCCAATGGTCTCTAAAATGTTTTTTTTGTTGATGAATGACACATGTAGAGGATCATATTTTTTTATGGATTTTGAAATACATTAAATATTAGAATATACAATGCGTAATATGCTTTTTTTCATGTTTTCCATATTTCACTTGGATAATATCAACTGTCTTAATTGAACTTCTTGAAAGTTACTCGATCATTATCATTGATTCATGAAGACTAGCTTTAATGATAGAATTATTTTATTATTATTTGGGAATTCAAGAATGTGTGAATCTTGATATATAATAATAGTAACACTATCAATTTTTATAAAATAGTTAATGTATAAAAGTTATCATATTCATGGGGTGGAAAATGATAGTTTATTGATGGTGTAGTGGAAGTTGTCGTTTAGTTGATGGCGGTGAATCTCAATATGTGAATCCATTGGAATTAATACTACAGGACTGGAAACCCAATTATCTGTCTAGTTATAAAATATATTTAATATTATATTTGATCAAAATAATTTTACTATAAAATTAAATATTTCAGGTCAGTCATACATAGTTGGTTTCATATGGAGTGTAATCTTACAAAATTTATCTTACACATGGTATTAATATTTCACACTGGTTGTCACAATTGGTTAATAAAAAACAATTCACAATCATGAAATTATTATATATATATATCCCCCAACCTACCAGAGTTAATCGAATGAAGTTTAATATTTATATGTTTATTTATTTTGTGAGATTTAATTTAATAACACATGGATTCAAATTTCATTTTTAAAATTATTAAAATATAATAGTTGAGAGTAAATATCATGTAGATACATAAAATACATTTTAATTGAACATGATCTTGAAAAAATCCATTTATAAATCAAATTTTGTTTGAAAAAATATTCTAAAATCTCTTTTACATATATAATTACTCTAGAATTAATTCTAAAATTAATAAAATAATTATAATAATTTAATTAACTCATTTATCAATTAAACTCAAACATATTATAAAACTAATAAAATTCAATTAACTATCAAATATTAATTGAAATGTAGGTATTTAATATATGTAAATTATTAAAAATTTAGGAAAATGAAGTTATCATTAGATAATCAAATGGAATTTAAATCAAGAGTAGTCATCTTAAAAAAATTTAAACTATGAGCAAGGTGATTAGATTTTAATCTCTAAGAATTATAAAGGAAACATTAATCTTTCAAAACCTCCATATATAAAATTTAATTTCATGGTTCCATCTAAATATAATATAAATTCTTTATCTATCCAATTTTATGATAAATATGAGTTTTCCTCAAACTCTAGAATGAAGAATAAATAATAGGAACCAGTGTGTGTATCCCATTATTCCCTTTGACTGAATGTATTTAATATGAAAAGGAAAAAATTGATGTAATTAACAAATGTCTATAAGGACGGGGACAAGGAGGGATTTATTTATATTCTTAAATCTATGAGGGGACCTGATCTAGAAAAAATAATCTCATTAGTGGCATGACCTAATCTCCCATAATCATTTTCAATGAATGAATCAATAATCATCACCTTTATGGTGTGAAGCTTCATGATATTTGAAAGTTACAACATGACCAATTTATGTTTTTTTATGTAATAAAAAGTATAAAAAATTGGACAGGTATACCGAATAGGAATAAATTCTCTATAAAGTATAATTTAATGATTGGTGTTTCACAATACTAGAATTTCACATGACATTAATGGTTGTATTTTCCATGTTACTTCAACAAAATTATAACAATTGGTCATAATAAAAAAAGTGGTTCTTCCACTCCCAAAAGGTGTGAGGGTAGATGAAATATTTTCAATGATAACATATCCCACAAATTCATACAAAAAATGATCCCATGTACATTTAACCGGGTTTTAGATATTACTCCACTTTGGGATATTAAGAACCCTCACCCCCTCTCTCTCACGAATTTGATTCATTGGAAGGTGTCCAAATCTTGGGTTTATCTATAAAATTTGAAAAAAAACCATACAGAAATTTTATAAGGTGAGAAAATGGACATGAATCTGTTGTTTTATATAATAAAGATAAAAAGAAAAAAATAATCAACTAGGTGGAAAATATCTCTCATCACTACAACAATTTTTTTTGAAGTGTGTTCCAGGAATTATGCAATTAAGTATTACCTTATTCTAAGGTGGTGGTTGAGGACTATGATAATTCAGTATTTTATTTATTTATGAAGTCAAAAAGTGTGGATCCATCCAATTTGATTCACAATCATCAGGGGTAAATCATTATAACATTTAAATATTTTGAGTCCACACTTGTCTAATATCCCTCAGTTTAAACCTTAAGGCACACACAGTAGTGGGAATCCACAATCACTAATACAAGGGATGACTATCCATTAGTTTCTAGAATATCCCCTCACATTCAAACTACTTTCTGTAGAGTGTATTTGTATTACTATGATTAAAATCCCAGTAAGCTTCCATGTGTACTAAGTTGGCACCCCAAGGAAGAAAAACTACTAAAAACATCATAATGATTCTCCCCATAATTCCTTTAAAAATATTCATGATGATTTTCCCCATTAAATAGTCAATATTTCAAATGGGGAATCCTATAATTTGAAATGGAAATAAAGAAAATTAACACAATGGTTGTTTTCATCTCAATAATTTAGAAACCCATTCGATTGAGGATAAATAAGAGATAGTTATATATTCTCCACAATGACCCATAGTGTCAAGTACATAGGGGATAAAAATTCCCACTAATGACGTTGAGATATACATTATCTGAAATACCATTCACAAGCTTCCATGCATGGAATATTTTTTTATCCTTTCGTGTTCATTCCATGATTTCATATATCATTCCATCATTTTTCTCTCTACATATATATTCTATAGAGGTAGGTATACTATTAGGGTCTAAACTAATACAATTAGATGACTTTAAATATAATGATGGGTTTCACATTCCTAACATGAAAACTGTAAAATAGGATATAGAGGAAAACTATTACAAAGATGAAATGTTGATTCCTGAGATAGATCATAAAAAAATACCTAGATCAAGATGGGGAATCCCATCTATAAAATCTTTTACATGAGGAAATATTAGGAGAGTGATACTCATTAATCCCACCTATGGTAACACACAATGCGAGCATAGAATTCTAGGATGATGTCTCACCCACAATGATGTCCGTTGGAAATTATCCTATCGCTTTAGAATATGTCTATCCATAAAAAAATGATTAATATGATTAGAAAATATGGGAGGCTATGTTCATAAATCAACTTATAATCATGTTTTGTCCTCCTAAAATCACATGGTATCTCGTCCTAAATCTTATCGATGAATGGAACATTGAATTTCTCAAATGAAACCTATTAGTGATATTCATACACCTTAGAATATTGTTATTGGTGTGTCCTAGACATTCTTAACAACTCAAGGTTCTTAAGACATAGTTCTGAATAGTATACATTGTTTTACTCTAGATCACATTACATCTAAACACAAGTATATAATATTAGGGGTTTTAGTATTAATATACAATGATACTAGGTGTACTCTATAAAAACATCAATGGTGCCTTAACCCTTGTGCATGTAAGGGTTTAAGGGTGGTATACTACATTTCAGTTTTACCCTCTTAGAAACCAACAATAAGGCTCCAATGTATAATGGTAATCTCCCGCAATAGAGTGATCATTCATGGAATCCGAGTATATAATCATGATTAAACATGTTGAAGCCTAAAAATTATGGAATCATCTAGGTGTTATAAAGCATACAATCTCTAACTCTAACCCTTATATGAGAAATTCTTAGCATAGGCATAAATATCTAAATAAACTCTAAGAGGTTGACTAATTAGTACTGGACTGGAAATACATTGATAAATCAACTTTGATCATTTCCTATTATCATTGGGTGGTAACAGATCACCATAACAAGTCCATTGGTCTAAAGAAATTTTCAAGCATGGATTGAACTCTTCTAATACTGATATGACCTTTATTTTACACTATAAAAACATTCCAACCATCGAGGAAATTAGTTTTTTCCTAACTAAGAACAATTTTTCTCTCAATAAAAAAGCAAATCTCAACTTCAAGAAGCCACTTGGTGGTCACTATAGGGTATGCACTCAAAAATACAGGTTATGTAGAATCTGAACTTGTTCCTAGAGGTGGGTGAAATGAAAATTTATTGAAATTATGAGATGATTTTCAAGATTCCTATACAAGAATTATTGTTGTAGGATTTTGAGTTGTGGAGATGATATCACATGGTAATGTAATAAGTTACTATGTCTCCATAATTTCGTTCAACAGTTTGAACAATCAACCACCATGATGTTTAAAATTACAATTTCTAGTCCCCATGAAAACTAAGAGATTGATATAGGAAAATAAATAATAAGTGAATTATTTCCCATTGAAGATATGATAAAATTGAAAATTCACACATGTGTCATTTACAAGAGAATTCAAATGCATTCACTGATGTTGGATTAATAAGAACCATTTAAAAAATTTCCCCTAGAACTTGATCCTTGGAAAAAATATGAAGAATTAATTCACCTCCAAGGATTTTCTCTAGAATACTGTAGATGTGGTTGATGTTATTCAAATAAAAATTCACCAACAAGGTCCATCACCCCATGTTGTAGGACAAAGTTATCTCATTCATGAGGAAGAATAGGAAAATTAACATATTCATTCAATTATGGATTCAATATTCCACTTCCCAAAGGTTTATTTCCCCATCAAGATTAGAAATTAGTTTATTAATAAAAATATTATATTCTAATACCTCAACATTATTTATAAATATGATAGATATAATAAAATTTATATGGCCTATGAGGATAAAGAGGTTACCCCATTAAATGAACCCCAAGGTAAAAATTGTTATTGGGTAACTCGCTTTAGATTAAGGAATTATAGAGAAACCTTTAAGTGAAAAATGCATTACATCTTCAACCAATAATTAGGTAAGATGTTGGTATGTTATTTTTATGATCATGTGGTTAGGTTACATCATTTTGATTATCATCTATGAAATCGAAAAAGGGTTCTCACCATGGTAATGATTTATTACTCAAAGATGAATCATATAAAGTGTGTATTCTGGATCACATATCATAAGTATTTTGGATTTTTTTATATAAAGGTATCAAAATTTTCAAAGAAAATGATAAGTCTATTAATGAGATTCACCCACCCTGTAAACTTTTGTATTTGAGAGGTTTTTAAGGGAATCATTATTACATATGTAATTTTTTTAAAAACATTTCGAGTAAATGTGGCTCCCTATCAATGTTAAAAAAGATTGTTTTCACTTACCAGTGAACGGAATAATGATATATCATATATGATAGCATTATGAAGTAATTACTATATCCTCCAATCATGACTCCTCTTATCTATTGAATGTTTTAAATTCTCGTTTTGGAATCCTTAATGTGAACTCTCAATTACCTCATTCCATAGAAAATTTATAAATTTGGAGAGAATAGTTTTGTACTACCTCATTTGAATGATGGTAAATTTTAATATTTGATATTTTTCTATTGAAAATAATTTATTTTCTTTAGTATTCATAGTCTATAGACTATATCATTATCTAAAACATCACAAGGATCAACTAATATATAACATCAACCCACAAAATTTTATCCATAGTAATATTATTTAAATTGGATGATTAATTTGTTTGGAAGTGATCCTATAGAAATTGTATACCAAGTAATTTATTTGGAAGGCTATCAAAGGATTAGAACATGCATATTTGTGGGTCATGCACTCAATGGATGAAAAAATCTCTTCAAAAAATGAATTTTCAAGAATGGAAATTCTCTCCATAGACTCCATGGATAGGGAAAAAACATCCTCAGCAATTCACTTGGATGGAGGCTCCCAAAGACTAACTATGAAATAGTTAGATAGCCCCATGATTAGTAGATTTGAAATTGGATTCAACCATATCTTTCCTTATAAGGCCCTAATCTCATTCCGATTTTCAATTTTAATGGGATGCACTAATAATGGTGTGTGATATCAATACATCATTATCAAACCCGATATAGAACTTGAAATCCATGTTTTATGTTTCACATAATGGGTGATTGATGAATTTTTATAATTTAAATAAATACATATTATCTTATAAAAAACAAGGAACTCGTCCCCTTTCATTGAAACACCCATGAGTTTATGGATAAATTTATTATTGAACCAGGGGTATCCTATTTACATTGATCCCAAAACCCTAAATTACATACTATAGAAATTGTGGTTTCATGTCTCAATGACCTTGACGAGGATGACATCATAATTAATGTGGAATGTCAAAGAGTTGAAACAATTTTTACCCATAATGGGGAAGAAATTTATGTGAATTAACACAATACAAGTTCTCCATTGTTACAGACCATAAGCACTATCATTATATAATTAAGGTATAATTTGATGATTATGATGGTAGATTACCTGCAACATGGAAAACTGCAACATATTAATATGTGAGAGAATAAGTATGTAAGAGAGGTCAAATTTCATATTTTTGAATACCAATGTTCAGATAATGTTCTCTAAAAGAAAAAATTTAATGGTGTCTTCCTCTAGTGGATCATGTAAAATGAGACCCTCTAGTTAGGTAGTAGGTTCGTACTATGGTTTTTTTATCATCAGATAGGAGTGAATCTCTCCTACAATATCTGAAGGTTAGGATACTTTTATCCCACTATGATTTATGGTCGTATTAATTTCATCAAAATGTATCAGGCATTCCATGTTTATTAAAACTACATTTATCATCCTATGGAGTTTTTATGTAGTACAAAATAATCATGGTACTTTTCTATATTAGGAATATAAATCATTGGTCAATATCATTTAAAATGACCATGCCAGTTTAAGATTATTCTTACCTCCACCATCATATTCTCCAAATGGGATGAATTAATTCCCATGCTGGATAAGAAGACCAAATATATATTAATTATAGTGAAATCAGATATCATTCATCAGTTTAAAATTCCTTATATAATTATCAAATATATTGGAAATAATTTTCATGAATCTAATATAATGAAATTGTACATGAAGTATCACATTCAATCAAACTATACATCCATCTATCATGTGCCTATAAATGTATAGATTAAGGAATTAAAAAATACCATTCAAACATTCAATATAATTTCATTGATCCAAAAAATAATAGTGTGCATTATAATCTCAAAAAAGCATTGTGGTCATATTATAAAACACCATTAATATATAATTAGAAGACCCCTTAAAACTTAGTGTACTAGAAAGAGTTAGTGTTACACATTTAGGTATAATTTTCGTAACTCTATTTGACCATATATGACCAATTAATATAATATTAAGATGTTCGAAATCCTTATAATAGAGTTAGTGGACCTTGATGCAATAGGCTGTGAGCATTGTATAACCTTGAATTTCAAAAAAAAATTACATGGATCGAATACTAAACTATATTAGTTCCATATTAATAGCCACAAAATGTTGAACAAAATGGAAAATTACCTCAATACAATATAGTAAAATATATGGGAACTTTCATTATTATAAGATGTTAAATTGGATGTGAAATGTCCTCACTACATGATGTTACACTGCAAGGGAAATATTCTAACCACATAATATTAAATCAAATGGGAAATTTACTTATCATAAGATACCAAAATACATGATAACATCCACACCAAATGTCTTTAAACTATATGGGAGATCTTAAAATATTATATATGGAAATTTATAGGAAATCATTTACCAAATGATTTTAAACTACATGGGTTTGTCCCTATCCTATGGTGGTAAACCTTATGATTTTTTAGTCATTACTATATGGAATTATATTGTAGGCTTTAGGTCTTTCAATATCATTCATAAATTATAGAACTATATTTGTGAATTTTACAAATAGGATTCCCATTTCCTCTGATTTTGGTCACCTTATATGCCCCCTCTTTATAACTCCTCAATAACTGCATTG
This sequence comes from Viscum album, assembly GCA_963277665.1. NCBI lineage: Eukaryota > Viridiplantae > Streptophyta > Magnoliopsida > Santalales > Viscaceae > Viscum > Viscum album. Next base: position 1,718,271,506 of record OY728140.1, on the reverse strand, counting down.
CACTATAAAAACAATTAGTTTCTTGATACCTATTTTTTGAGATACTCAGTGATTTAAGAATTTTCCATTTTGGACCCATGTGATGAAAATTACCTACCCCCATCTAAATTTAGTGATTAGTGTCTTTCTACTCTTACTAGGTTACCTCTACCCAGCTGATAATGACATTCCATTCATCCCTAGGGATATAGTCTAATCTCTATGAATATAAAATGGGAACTATTAATTTTGAAAAATATGTAAGACCTTAAACTCTATATATTATAACAATTCATTTTATATTATACAAACCTATACTAGGTGCTACCCATTCAGTTTTATATATACAAACATATACTATTTAACCCCATTTACCACATCAGTTCCCTTCCAATGCAGGATTGATCCCTTCCTATAATTTTTTTATTTTGATGGACTTTAGGATTTTTTAATGACACATTTTAATATATTTCCTTATTTTTACAAACATTCCTAATTAAATATATTAGTTCTTAATGGTGTACCACCTAGAGAGCTCAAAACTATTAGTTATAATTTTCTATCACTCTAGAAATATTGTTCTTCATTTTATATGAAATCATCATTATAATTCATCACTACCAAAGATAAATCCCATGATTAATCTGATAGAACATGTGCACCAGTCTTGGTTCACCAATTCCTCTCCAAGGAACACATCCCAATGGAAATATTATATGTGTAAATGTGATGGAATCCATGTTTTTAAAATTGTTAATGAAAATCCTCAACATGTTTAAATATTTTCTACTAATAATATAATGAAAATTGTGTTTCCAATATATCATTATTGTTCTTTATCATCTTATTATTTGAGAATAATTCATCCCATAATTACAACTATATATTTCATGATGTATGTATTATTACCACTTTCACATGACCATATGGAGTTTAATATCACATATGTTGTACTCCCATGTACATTTGATGCAATAGGGAAAAACCTATATTTTTAAATCACATTAAATGTGTCATTTTGAATATTATAGAAGTTCTAGAATCAGATGATGTAATTTCCCAACAATAACCCATTCAACCATGTAATTAGTTGTCTCAAAATATAAAAAATATTCAATTACCTCATATTTCTCCCATCATGCAGTACTCTTTTGGGATTATATGTTCTTTTTGATTTCTTTATTTATATTATTAATATGAATTACAATTATTAAATAAACATATGAACAAGGTATCCTATAATTAATTGAGTAACCAAGGAGGAGAAAATAGAAGATTGAATATGTTCATAAAATATGAAAAATATATTTTTAAAATGACCATAGATGTTAAATATTCAATATCAATAATTATTTTTAGGAGGATTAGATAACCTATAATGGACCTATTATCCTATCTACCTTAGCCATATCATGTTTAAAATGTTTTCCCATTTGTGCCTCTTGTTTTCCTTATTGTGCTTTTCACTCCACTACCTTGGATGCTACTTGGACCAGTTAAATTTAGAAAATTTCAGTAATGTTTTCTAGAAAGTGGCCAACCATTCTCTCAATAGAGTTTGGAACTACAATAGAAACAACTCCTATTATCATCAAGAAATTTTCTTTTTAATTATTCAAAAGGAAGATACAACATGATACTTAAACTCATTCCTAGAAAAGTATTCAAATCATGCCTCTATTCATTGAAACTCAACTAAATGGTCATAGATCATTGAAAAAAGGGTGTAATAGTCAACCCTAACAGTTCCCAGTTTCACTATATAGTAACACTGGTTTTCGATTTGATTACCCAACCTATAAATTGTAATTCAGATAAACAAATTCCTAGATGTTTTATTATACCATTCATCGAATCACCTGGTATTCCATAGTCATATTTGATCTTAAGTCTTATTCTTCCTAAATGAAGGGTTTGTAATGATAAATTAACACATATGGGTGCTCAAATATAAGCCACTTATTTCCAAAATGGTTGGAAGACTAGGATCAACGGGAATGACTAGTGTATGTTTTGAAATGGAGAGTTTTCATTAGTCACTATAATGCCCAATCGGGGATGCGAAAAAATTTCCTATCATTATAGGACTTTGGATCGTTTTGGACCGTTGTGGTAGATAGTTTTGTTAAATTTGAATTAATTTATATATATATATATATATATGTTATTATATTATATATATATAATGTTTCTGTCTAAATAACTGCAATATTAGTATATATATATATTTGATATATATTTAATTTTCATGATTTCTTTTATTATTAGCTAAAATATATTATGAATGGATTAATTGTCTCAACTACTATTATAATAGAATTCAATGAATTATGGGAAATAACATATTTGGATAACCTAATATGTCCAATATGTTTTTTTATTGAAAAATGTCAAGGATTTTTATATAAAGGGATGGGATCCCTCTTGTTTAGGGAATCCAATTTAGTGAAACGCCTCTCATTTCTCTATTCCGCCGAACTTCTATTCAACATATGAGATGAAGGTGCAATCACTCCATCAGGATTTAGGTATCCTCAGAATACAATTTTGATTCAATTTTTCAATATAACAATTTAGAGATAGAGTGATTTTAGTCACATATTTGTGAACTTTATCATGCTTTATCCATATCCATGAAGGAAGATGATTGTAGTTGTTGTTGATTTCTAGGTACACTATTTTTACAGTGTATTTACACATTGAATCTAGATGATATATCTTATTATTTTTTGGTTTTCTTCCACTACATATGATCATATAATGTTCTTAAAAGACCCATTATCTTATACCTCCAATATTGGTTGTGTCACTACTTTTGACGACACCCCCTTCTATGCTTTTGATGCATTGTGGGGGCTGCTTTGAGGGGATGGGACCCTTAGGTGCTCTCCCCCTTCTCCTCCACTAGTTATATTTTTAATTTAACATAGAAGATTTTCACCCTAGATACTTTCTTGTAGTGGATAAGGACTACATCAACAAGTTGGATATGAGTATAGAAAATGGAAACATATATAAAGATGAAGCATGTATATAAAAACTTTCTTATATCAAATGTGGTACCATGGATTATTTGTTCCGTCATCAGAAAATGATGTTTTCTATCATGAATTTCTCCATCAAATAGATAATTTTTCTCATCTATTCAGTTGAATGATTGTGGTTATAAGAACTAGATGAAGACTCAATAATTTCGAATCTTTAAACATAATTCGTTATACCCAAGGTCACCATAGAAGATTATTTGACACCATATTCATGTTCTATAAATATAGAATCTGAATAAGCAATAAATAATATTCCTAGTAACATTTAAATAAAGAAGGGGTTTGAACATACCTTATAGGTCATGTCATAGACATATTTTCTTCTATGATCCTGGAATTACACCTCATTAGAATTCAGTGATTCACATTGATTCATGAGAGTAGGAACATTTAGGACTACTGGGAAGGGCACAACATTAGTAGATCCCTCCACTACTTGGTAGTCACTTGAATCCAATACATTTTTCTTTTACACATGTTATTTGGGAATAGGTTTGCTATAGATTTTCCAATGTCTCCTACATAGATGAGAGAATGGAAAAGTTAAAATTATTTCAATTATAAATATAATATATGATGTCCATTGGTGTTACTTTTAATAGTGATACATTCATTGATTCCACTACATTTCAGCTTCTTTTTTACCCGAGGATTCAAAATCGCCACACACTTTTCCATATCAATTTTCAGAAAAACATTTTTGAAAATTATTCATGTTACCAACAAAATATATTCTATACTTAATCTATGATTACACTATACTAGAGGAGATAGTAGATTAATACCTTAAAAATATGGTATTGTGCCATAAGTTCCACATTTTGGTCAATAAATTTAATTTGGATTGAAGATATGAAGAATATGATACTAAAGAGATATAGCCCCACCATTTGATGATTCACACATTGAATTATTATTGTAAGGTCTCTTTGTGTCCCTTCCCATTCTTTCCAATATAGGATCCTCCAAGACATTATGAGAATCCATCAAGTGATTCCCCAAGTATGTTAAGCGAATGGTAAAAAAATCCTTGTAAATTTACCATGATGTCAGATGCACTTCCTAGGGTTCTCTTCAATAATCGTTGTGATGGATTATGAAAAATCACAATTATGCTAAGTTTACTAGTGTAAATTCCACCTTATAGGCCACATAATCGATATGTACTTTCTTCGTTTTTATATATGTCTCTAGAAGAACTATTCTTCTATTAATATATCCCCTATGTTTGTGATATATCACCTATATTCAACACCAGATCATTCAACATGAACCTGGGTTTATTTTCAATATGTTTATTGGAATAAATTTGTGAAATATAAATGGGGTTCCCACTATTAATTGTGTGATCTAAGTCTAGATTTTTTCATGAGTTGGTATGATCTATAATTATAAAAATATCATTAGATACAACTCATGATGGCCTTGGTGAATAGAAATAGGGTGATCAACTAGAGGTAAAACAAACTGTTATACAATGTGACACAGGATATATGGCTTACATATGAATTTTTATCAATATGTGGGACAAGTTACTTGCCCCTAAGATCCATCAAATAAGACCTATCATTGTATGAACCTTCATAATTTTTGGTTATAATCTAGTTTAGGTAATTAATGGAAATAAATTCATACCATGCCAGTGATCCCATATTGAATATCAGATCATCCATGTCCACATTTATGGGTTTTACACTATTGATGTTGATAATAGATGACCCAAATTCATCATTTAGAGATTTAATGGGGTTTCAAAACATGTTTCACCCAACGTGAATTATTACCCATCCATATATGGTATGGAATGTCCTATAGATGAAAAATGATGCTTCAATCTACTCCAATAGTGGAACATATTATATAGTTACACCTTGATAGGCATAGTGAGATAAATGGAATGCTTGTGTTCGATTTGAACCTCTATAATAACGTTTCCAGGAATCACAACCGTGTATATACCTCTAAGTACAATAATCCATGTACATAGAAATTCTACAAGGAATCCTTCATGTCTCAATTAGGGAGACAACCCCTCTTTTAAATAGAATCCTCACTCAATGTATCAACCTTCATATAGGATGATCTAGTACACATCTAAAATAATCTGGGAGTGTCATACCGGGAATTTCATCATACACCCAACTTGGGCTGTTATAATAAGATGTTGAACATTTTTTTAAGAGTATATGTTGGTGTAGATGAGTTTCCCATAATTATATCACCCACATTTCCTACAATAAAAATATGAAAAAAATGTGGTTTCTTAAATGTTTTTCATATATTTGATGTTAATAAAATATCAACATATTTTTAATTGGGGATCAATATCCCTTAGATATGATAAATATCCCATAAAATAATCTAGATATATATTTTGAGTAAATGTAAAGTGTTTTTTCTATAATATTCACGTTAAAAAAAATTTCATGGGATTTACATAGTGATAGATGTGGATCTATGAATCACAGATAGCATCATACAGTTTGAAGGCCTACATATGGTACCCATACATAATACAACCCATGAAATCACAAAATCATATTCCCACTCATCCATGAAATTTTATCTTAGGTGCATCTCCCACTAATTACTCTAACCATGCTAACTATCAGATATTTTTTCTTATAAAATTATCCTATGTTGTTGGGGTAATGCCTCGATGAATGGTTCATCATCATTCACTATCCTAATAACTCTTCAAATAGTTTAATCTAGAGTTTATTGTTTTCATCATGACATGGGAAATGGTGTAAATGTTTTTTTTCATATATCCAAGTATGATTTAGAACTAGTATTATGTCTAAATAAGGATTGGTTATGGAATCAATGAATCTAATTATTATCCAAAGTCATATAGGGGTAGTCTCACTAAAATTTAAAGGTGTTAAATTTCCTTCATAATAAAATTTTCTTGAATTTAGTGTCTCAATGAAATTTGGGGGTTAATACCCACATCATCATTCTCAGTCATATCATCATTCCTTTAATCAATGTTAGGATCCAATATTTGAGAAGATATTATTTCCATAATCAATGTTTGGCAGAGAGTTAGTATAGAGTTTTTTAAAGGATGTCAATTCACTTATATCATGGGATTCATAATGAATATGGTTGATAAAATATTTCAAATATAAACTATATGTTTCACCATAAACATGTCCAAGAAATCTAGTTTCTTTCTTGAAGGGCCAAAGTAGTTTATATAAAAGGAAACTCATGAAAATTTTGACATTTGATAAAAGAGTAGATTAGAACAATTTAGGAAAAATTATTATGGCCCCCATTTAACATACATATCTCTATATATGGAAAAAGGAATCCTTTAATTTTCCCTAGATACACAATAGAAACCTTAATTTTCAATATAATTTGATATATATTTCCTAAAATGGATCAAATTTTTCAGGGGGGAGTTTTTAGATGACCAAAGACATGTTCAAAAAATAACATGGAAATGGAATGTGGAATATTAAGAAAATTCATATTAAAGAACATTGGCTCACACACACTACCATCTCTATAATATCATCACCATTTTCATTTGTTCACATCATTATTTTTTCATCAGTACAACATGGTTATCGATGTGAAAACATGGAATACCATATAATGTGAACTATTTTCCTATAAATACTCATCGTTATTCCATTTTAGGGGATTTGGAAAAATTGAATAAGGGTGACTGATTGAGGGAAATTTAAAATTTTATGAGTCCATTACTCACACAACATTAATGAAGAATAATGATGGATTCATGTATGAGAGTTATGTTTTCAAAATGTTCTTCATAATTCCTCATAAAATGGATAAACTCTTTAGAGTGGATCATATATCCCATTTTAAGAGGAACATTCTTTTCACATGTTATGTTGCATATACTTTTTATATATCAGGATTAACCCTATGGTTCTCCTTTAATGGTGACAAATTTACCTGAAAGTGATGATGCATGGGAATCATAATTTCTCAAATTGTGGTTATTTATGCAAACCACATCTATGAATCATAAATGGTGACATCCCCTCTTCTAAACTTTCATATCAAAAAATGTGTTGAGTATTATATGTGGAAGATCCGTACACCCTTCATGTAGAATATTTTTATACCCCACATATAATCTCATCATCCCCAAACATTGTGATACAAACTCTTTTCCACATGAAATAAAATTTCCTAGAATGGTCATTTTTCATCTCTTTAAAAGGATACAACCAAACTCTATGGTTTTGATTCATATTTAAATAGAATATTTAGGACCCTTCTTTGAGGATCAATCCAAATATCACCATGCTTCTTAGGATTTTGAATCATGAGAGAACATATTTATGATGATTGATCACATAGGAATTTTATCTAGTAAGATATTAAACAATGATCATCCCCAAAATATATAAAAATGATTATACTTATATGATTTTAAATTGTGAATGTCCCCATAAATTTTCAAACCATTATTATCACAACTAGACTCTAAACCATGGGTTTCCAACCTATAAATCACTGAATTGTGAGTGTATCCATAAAAATTTATACTCTAATCATGTTAATGAAAATATAAAATTTTAGAACCTCCATTCATATATTTATATTATAAAGTTTCATCCTAAATGGAATAAAATAACAAATATATATGCATATTTAATGAAAAAGATTCACATATAATCCAACAAAAGTAATAAATAATGGAATCTAAAGTGTGAATTTGATTCAACCCTAAAACTGAAGGTCTTGCCCCTCCAAATACATTAAAAACTATATTTAGTTTATGTACATGATGATATAAATGTAAATGGATTCATGGATGTGATTAAATGTATGAGGTAGTTTCAGACTACGAAATAATTTACGTAGTCAGATTATATAACCTCCTATAAAGAAAAAGGATTCATCACCTTGATGGTGTGAGGCTTACCACTAATAGAGTGTCAGATTGGAAATAGATTGAATCCATATCTCACAATTTAAACCTATTGAAATATTTGTTTTGATTATTCTGGTGTTATATAAATCACATTTAGTTGATTTACATTAGATGAAATTTTATGAAGTTTTTTCCACTTGAACCATTAAAAAATATTATTACATGATTTTCCCAAATGGATCTAATTTGGAATCATACATAAGTATCCTCTTAGTACTATTGGATCTATTATAACTAGTTGACTCATGAAAATAACTATGTTAAGGCTATATCTTATGGAGTGATCTTCTATGTGGTTAGTGGAAATAAAAATATTGCACTCTACTAATTCCACACTCTCCACACTATAAGGTGTAATTGCGACATGATGGTCTCCTACTCTTGAAAAAATTGTGGCATAGCCTATTCACATGGAATATGCCTTCCTGAGACTCTAAATACAATGAAAATCAGCTAGTCATACATACACATATCCACACAATGACACCTTCATTTTTTGGTGAATCTCTATATAGGTTTTAAGAGATACCAAAACATTACCCCTTTCTAAAACTAAAACTCTATGGTACAATGAGATCATGTGAATGACCATATTTTCTATAACTGGATTAAGTCGTACAATCTTATGCATGGTGTAAGATCCTTGAATCATGTAGAGATAATGAAAACTCCAAATATATCCTACAATATAGCCTTCTGGGTTGTGGCAGAGGGACTACCTTATAAAAAATTTTCCATAAAAACACAAATCTTATAGATTAAATGAGTGACAAACAATCACCAAATAATCAACTATACTCATTAACATTTTTTCACATAAATAAAAAAATATTTTTTTCCAAAAACAGAAGAAAAATAAATTTCTAAAGGGTTTTTTCCTAAAAATCCCATTTTGGGTTTTTTATAATTCAATAGAATTTCAAGAGTGATCACCTCTCTTCAAAAAATTACAAAAAATTCCATAACCAAACACACCTGATCCACTTATCTTTTATCTTTAGCACGGAGAGTTAATCAATTATCCATAAATCATAAACTCTAAGTTCCTGTGGTTCAAGACTTAATGTGAGAAAAACTATTTACATGAATGAAGTATTATATGATAACTGTAACACCCCAAGATTCCAAAGTATGTTTCCCTTTGAGTAATGCAGTAGCTTGTGCAGTATGCAACTTGGAGTTTTAACACACCACGACCAAGGAAACTAAACTTTATGAATATTAATACCCACTTTCTGAAATTTTATAAATTTTAAGTTTCACAATGTACTTTATTTTTTTATTCAGAATATAAAAATTAGATTAGGGTGAATTTTTAGTATTTTTCTGAGAACATTCAATTTTTGATGAATAGTGAAAAACCCCGGGTTATTGTTTAAACTGTCTTTTTATTTAATTAATTTGTAAATTTAATTTAATTTATTTTAGGTCAAAATAGATATATAATGCCTATATATGTTCAATGAAATTAATTGGAGTCATTTTATAATAAGTTTAGATATATAAATTTTTATTGAACTATTTACCGTCTGTCATCCACCTTCTTGGAGAACTTACAAATTTGCATGAATCATAATTTTTCCACTTCTGTGAGTTTAATTTCAAAATTCCGATACACATAGTTGATAATAGTATGTAAAATTTGGTTCAATAAGATTAATATAATTTTTGTTGAATAATATATTTTGACTTTTATTTACCGCGATAAAAAGTTAATAGGGTAAGTAAGGGTAAAATGATATTATAATTACCCTAACACATGTCCTAGTTCTATTGGATAAGGGTAATTCTACCATAATAAACCTTAGGAATAAAATATGATCCCCTTAGGCCATCCTTTATTAGATTAGAACATTTATTATTATTTAATTTAAAGAAGAGTTAAAAGAGGAAAATTGAATGTTTAATAACTAAACCATTTTTAATATAGGGTTATACATAAGATAAATTCTCCTATAAATATTAATTAGAAAGATAAAAATATTTCTTACATAATGGTGTTTTATTTTTAATTTTTATATATTATATAATTTAATTTTTTTATGACACAATGATGATATAGTAATTACCTAATTAATGATTGATTAAAATAATTGATATTATAAATATCCAAATAAATGTAATTTGAGACTTTTGATGAATTAAACTAATTTTACCTTTTAATATTACATTTTAGGGTTGATTGAATAATTTTTGTTCTATGTAATCATGGTGTTATGATTTTCACCAAAACCAAATACTAAATAGTGTCAAAACTGACATAATTTAGTTTTTTTAAATATACTATATTATTAATTGATATAATATTCCTAAAAATATAATGATTATCCAAAGGAAATATATTAGTATATATATATATATATAGTAATAAATAAGAACTTGGCATTTTTTTGGCTTGTTATAGTATGTTTATTAACCATATGATATAAAAATACAAAGTGACATGGTAAATGTCAAACTATTTAACTAAGAGTTAATTATAAAAGATAGTGTTAATATGGTCACATAAACCAATCTAAAACCTAGTGTTTGAGAGGTTTTAGACCCATACCTACCTTATCCTCCAAATAAATCATTTTTTATCCAATAGAAACCGAAAATAAATTTATTATAAAAAAATATTTCAATATTTTCCTAAAGTGTCCCTGACCTCTCTTATAAAAGGGTATTTCTCTTTATCTTAATTACACACCTCAAAAGTAATTTGGCTCCACTAAACCCTTCCTAAATATACTCCAAAATTTCCTCCCTTAATTCTAGAGGCCTTCCGTTGGTCAGAAATCCAACCTATAGATTCCTTTTGATCAAATCAAAAGGACGAACCCGAAAAAGAGGTAAATATTTCATCACCTCTTTCAAGTTCTTTTATTCATCCACTTCTCCTTTCATTGTTGTTTCCATTATAAAATAATAAATCCATTTTCTTCTATATACTATGATGTTATTATAAAAATTTTACAACCATCTTAATTATTATATCAATCAAATGAATGAAAATGTCCCCAAATGTTCGAACGTACGGCTTACTGTCTTTATGCCATGGTGAATTTTGTTATTGAAAGACTTCATTATTTAGATGGGTATAATAATGATTACAACTAATGTATATAATAAATATAATATTTAAATTATTCTTTATATATGATATACCATCCAATTACCTATGATCTCACCATCAATATAATGATATTTTTTCTCTGGCGTACGTACGGATTACCATCTCCATGAACACAATGAGATTCATTCCCCATTATAGTCATTGAAGAATATTTTTCATTTTATGATTAAAAATAATTTTTATGAATATAATATCATTCTGTGTATGAATCAAATACATCCTATCTATAACAAACTTGTCTTACGTAACCAATTATATAACGGAAAACGAATCAGTTAACACCCGAAATGATGATACTACTGAAATATAATTAACAAAGAAATATTAGAGGATCATATATGATATCAAATTTATTTATATTGTTCTTTTATAATTTAATAAAAAAAATTCACTATTATACATGAGGTTAACATACCATCGACTAAGGATAATTACAAGGTAAGGGTTAATGTCACAATCTCATTATTATTCGATGTTCTTTTTACGTAAGTATATACTGGGACCTCATTATCATTCACATAAATTTATCTTAAAAATTAATATCAAAACATTATTTATATTTTCTATACAATGGGATAACATCATTTATACCCTTGTTTTACTTTTTATAAAATGTTTGGAAAGGAATCTTTCCATCGGTTTCCAAACAATGTACATTAGGACTTTTTCAACAAAATCAAGGTAAGAATGTCTTTTTTTTAACTTATACGGACGGTGTGGCTATTTTATTCCACTATATCATCAAGAAATCTTCCCAGACAATATTTTAAGAATATTGTTAAAATAAATACTTTATTTTATAATTATGTGACTTTTAAATGATTTCAAAATAGATAGATGTATTTATTTTAAATAGTTTTCATTTCATCTATGTCAACATCCTTTGATGGATTTTAAACTTGTTTGATGTTTATTTATTATGATACAAATCTTACATTTTGTATTGAAGGTTTTTTGGTATGGTTAATTGTGGATTTTTTATTTTTACAACATTCATGGTTTATGGATAAAGTATTTACATCTCGTATGCTAGTTTTCATACGAATGATTATGTTATGTTTAAAACTTTTCATACGAGGAATGTATTGGACTTAGTAAATGATGGGTGGAGCCCGCTATAGCTACTCAATGCATAGGTAGTCTCATGAGTAAAACTAGTGTCTTTCCAGAAGGCCTTGATAAAATCATATTTGTAGTTTCCGCATAATGCTTTGACTATGTGGTTATGATGTCGGGAATTATGCATTCCATCATTATAAAAGTGGATATTGATATTGCATGTGATTATTCGACTATTAGAATATCCATGTGAATATGTAAATGGAATTATTTCATTTTATCTTTTCCCTATTATGATGAAGTTTATGTTTAGAAGGCTTTTTTTAGTCTTATGAATTTCCTTAATTTTTTATGCTTATTTATGAATGTTTCCACTATATTGTTATCCTTACTAAGCATCTGAGCTCATCCCTTTCTAGGTTTTATTTTTCCCAGGATGTGAAGAAGTATTTTATGGTTGACCTGTAGGGATAGGCTAAGCATATAAGTGTGTTAAAAAGGGGACAAAATTTTTTTGTTGTTTTTATTTCATGATGTAATGTAAAACTTATGAATGTATCTAGTACATCCATGGATACAAAACAAATCACTCTTTACAGACTTGATTCTTTGTATCATGCCAATGTTATGTAATAATTCACCGACTCTGGGTAACTCAGGTCAGCACATTACAGTTTGTATCAGAGAAAGTTTAGTACGAACCATGGAAGCTATATTTAGAAAAACTCTGATTATAAAACATTACCCAAAGATAGACTTTGAGGATTATTATTGAAGAACATCCTAAAATTTTGGTACTATAAGAACATTGTGTGTTTTCCAAGAACTACATCCCTGTCTGGATACGAGCAGGTAAATGTGTCTCTAGCACAGATATTCCTAGGGGTAAACCCCAAAAACACCGCTTTGATCTAGACTCAAACGGGAACTGGTGCACGATAATGGGTCATGCTCCACGTAGTGTTATCCCTCCTATTCAAGATAATTATAGTGGAGATGGGGAAGCATCTGGTGCTGATTAGCATACCACAATACTGGGACAACTCACTCAAGTTATGAATAACAACCTTATCTATATGGAGCACCCAGATACACAACATGGAAGATCAATGTTAGACCGCTTCATGAGACAACAAACACCAACATTCAATGGGAGTACAAATCCAATAGTATCTGAGCAATAGATAAATTTTATTAGAGAAACTATTTCATGCTTTGAAGTGTAGCAAAAATGAAAAAGTTTTCATGGCAGTTTATCGCCTCACGGGAGATTGAGATCAACGGGGGTCATTAATCCAAAATACAAAGAAGGTTGAAGTCATATCAAAAATGGAATAGAGGGAGTTTGAAGATATTTTATTAGAAAAATAATTTCCCTGTGACCATCAAAAAGATGTGGAAATACAATTTATAAGTCTGAGGATAAGGGAGGATGAGATTTTTATAATGTATGAGGCTAACATTACAAGGTTAGCAAGGCATGCAGCAGATTATATATATAACCCAAGGAGTAAGATTGATCACTTCTTTGATGGGTTAAAACCATTTCTCTATTGAGCATTAGTCTCACAATCGTTCTAGTCATATGAAGATATAGTCTCGTGCTCTATCAAGACAGAAAAGTAATTATCTATGTCTTGTGACTTTATAGCAAATCAAGTGAAAAAGAGATCTACTGAACACTCTGGAAATGGAAATAAATGGAAGAAGGGAAAATTTTAATATCCATCGTGCGGTAAATGTGGGAAGAAACACCCGGGTACTTTCCAGAAGGTAATGGGTGTCTATTACAAGTGTGGTGAAAAAGGCCACCAAACTCATGATTACAAGGGAATGAAAGAGGATATCCATGTAGAATGATAAAATTGTATAGAAAAGGGGAAATATAGAAATTAATGTCATAATCTCCTAAGAAACATACCATAGAAAATTACTTGGGAGGAAGGCCAAGCTTATATGATCATTGCTGCTGAGGTTGATGATCCAAGAGATGTGGTGGTAGTTAATTTAATAGTTTCCTCAAGTTTATAAAATAATTTTTTTGATTCTGGATCATTTCATGGTTTCATATCTTCCCAGTTTGCTAAGAAAATTAGTTATTTTCAATTTGACATAACAAGGGTGTTTCCAGTCAAAACACCTAAGGGACGTATCATCGCAAAAAAAGTATTGTAAATCAATTCCCTTTAGGGAATATAAATGTTCTTTATCTACTAATATCATCATTATACCCATGATAGAATTTGATATAATCCTCAGAATGAATTTCCTTTCGGACCATGATGCAAAAATTTATTGTAAGGAGAAGGAGGTTACAATTTGTGATGATGATAAGGAGTACCTTATCATTAGATAAAAACTGTCACTACCTGATTCTTATATATATCCACCCCCAGTAACTCTACTAAATTCATTTATTGGGGAAGATTAGAATGAAATAACTATGGGATAGGAAATGATTGTTTAAATAGAGGATGTACCTATTGTGATAGAATATGTTTATGTGTTTCCATAGGATTTACCTGGACATCCTCCTGAATAAGAAATTGATTTTTCCATTGATTTAATTCCTGGTTCAAGGTCCATATAAAAGACACCTTATAGAATAGCCACTATGGAATTAGTGGAAATAATAAATAGATAGAGGAATTGAGTAACAAGGTATTTATTCACTCTAGTGTTTCTCCATGGGGAGACCCTATACTTTTTTTACGAAGAAAGATGGATCTCTGAGATTGGGCATTAACTACAGGGAGAACAATGCTATAACACTAAATAACAAGTATCCCCTACATTTCATTGATGATTTATTTGACCAACTTCATGGAGTTCAATATTTTTCAATGATTTACCTTTGATTTGGATATCATCATTTGTGTGTGAATAAGGAAGACATTCTGAAAACATCATTTCAAATCAGGTACTGTCGTTACGAGTTTACAGTAATGCATTTTGGATTTACTAATGCACCCTCTGTCTTCATGGATCTAATGAATAGAGTTTTCAAGGAATATCTTGATGAAGTTTTAGTGATATTTATTAATGATATTTTGGTATACTCAAAAAGCTACAAAGATCCTAAAAATCACTTGTGCATTATCCTAAGGACTCTTAGAAGAAATAAATTATATGGTAAATTTAGCAAGTGTGAATTTTGGCTTCAAGAGATTTATTTTCATGTCCATATTGTCTCAAAGGATGGAATCTCTATTGATCCTTCAAAGACTAAGGCAATCCATGAATGGCCAGCACCGACGAGTATAACTGAGGTACACAGTTTTATTGGTTTAGTAGGTTATTATCGACGTTTTTTCCAGAATTTTGCCTGATTGGATAACCCATTAACAAAGCTCACTCGTAAAGGGGTTAAATTTGTATGGATCAATGTGTGTGAATAATGTTTTAATGAACTGTAGATAATATTATTTAATCCTCATTTCTTGATTATACCATTGGGGAATGATTGGATTGTTTTTTATAGTGATACTTCCAAGAAAGGACATGGTTGTGACCTTATACATAATGATAGAGTTATTTCCTATGCATGACGGAATCTAAAAATTCATGAAAAAAAATATCCCACTCATGATCATGAGATAGAAACTGTAATCTTTGCTCTGAAAAAATTGAGACTCTATATCTATGGTGGAAAACGTGAGATTTATACTGATCACAATAGTTTGAAGTATATTTTCTAACAAAAAGAACTCAATATGAGGAAAAAGAAATGTCTTGAACTACTCAATGGTTAATATTGCACTATACACTACTAACTAGGGAAAAAATAAGGTGGAAGATGCTTTGATGAGAAAGGATCATGGAGTTTTGAACAAGATAACTGTTGAAAAGTATCTTATATACATGTATCTAGTAAATATGGATATGAGAATAACCATGGAAGGTGAAAAATTAATTTTTTTTAAATGGCTGAAAACTATCTTTACTAGAAAGTTTAAAAAGTTCTCAGACTGATGATGAGTAATTTCCATATAAGATTAATGATGTGAATGATGGGAGATTGAGTGACTTCATATATGAATATGAAATTTTGAAATTTCTGGAGGGACTTTGTGTTCCTAACATACCTGATCTAAAAAGGGAATTTTTGGATGATGATCAATCCTCCAATTTTTCTATACACCCTCGGAGCACCAAGATGTATTGTGATTTGAAGAAACATTTTTCGTGAGACAAAATGAAGAGGGAGATTATTTATTTCCTGTCAAGATGTATGGATTCTCAACAAGTGAAATCTAGAAGGCAACATCCTGGAGGATTCATGAAACCACTTCCCATACCTGAGTGGAAATGGGGTAATATTACGATGGACTTTTTCTTGGGGCTACCAAAGACTCTTAGAAGTGATGATGCAATACGGGTCATTGTTTATCGTCTTACCAAGAAGAACATTTTGTTTCTATAAGAGAAGATTTCCCACTTGATCATCTGGAAATACTATATATTATTGAAGTTGTAAGACTCCATGGTGTACCCCTATTGATTTTTTATGATCGTGATCCCAGTTATACATCATGATTCTAGAAAAGCCTTCAGAATGACCTTGATAATGTACTTCGTTTGAGCACTGCCTACCACCCTCAAACTGATGGAAAATTTGAACAAACTATTCAAACCTTAGAAGACATTTTGAGATCTTGCTCACATGACTTTCAAGGTTTGTGGGATCAATATTTACCCCTGGTACAATTTTTTTATATCAATATCATCCATTCAAGTATACAGATGGAACCATATGAAGTGTTGTATACAAGAGATGTCATGCACTAACTTATTGGGATGATATTGGTGAATGAAAACTCATAGGCCCAGAACATGATAAAGTAACAATGGGAAAAGTGATGACTATCCCATCCCACATCAAAGCATCCTAAATTAGGGAAAGGATATTTGTCGATAAATGAAGGAATGATTTGGAATTTTACTATAGAGACCATGTTTTCATGAAGTTATCTGCATGGAAGGGTGTTATACGTTTCTGTAAGAAGGGTAAATTGAGTCCCAGATACAACGGACCTTTCAAAATTCTAGAACTAATTGGACTTGTAGCTTATCGTTTGGCAATGCCTCCATGTCTCTCCAAAGTTCATGAAGTGTTCCACATATCACTATTGATAAAATACATGATTGAACCAATGCATGTACTCACCTATAATAAATTCGAACCGGAACCAAATATGTCTTATTGTGAAGAGCCTATCAAAATTCTTGATACCAGGAACAAGTGCTGAGAAACTGGATGACTCATCTGGTAAAAGTTTTATGGAGAAATAAAAAGATAGAAGAGGAATCGTGAGAACCTAAAGAAAATATGATGAAGAACCACCCAAATCATTTTATGCAATAATATTCTTGAAATTTCGAGGAAAAAATATTTTATGGAGGGTATAATGTAACACCCCAAGGTTCTATGGTACGTTTCCCTTTGAATAATGCAGTAGCTTTTATTATACGCAACTTTGATTTTAACACACCATGACCAATGAAACTAGCTGTTATGAATAGTAATACCGACTTTTTGAAATTTTATGAATTTTAATTATCAAAATGTACTTCATTTTAGATTCATAATAAGAAAATTATCTTAGGGTGAATTTTTTGTATTTTTCTGAGAACTTTCAATTTGTGATGAATAGTGAAAAATACTATGTTATTGTTTAAAACCACCATTTTATTTAAATGATTAGTTATTTTATTTTAATTTATTTTTGGTCAAAATAGATACATAATACCTATATATGTTCAATGTAAATTATTGGGGTCATTTTATAATAAGTTTAGATATATAAAATTTTATAGAACTTTTTACCGGCTTTTACCCACCTTCTAGGTTCATTTAAAAATTTGCATAAAACATTATTTTACTACTTCTATGATTTTAATTTCAAAAACCTGAGAGAGGTGCTTGATATCCGTATGTAAAATGTGGTTCAATTAGTTGAAAATAATTTTTAGTGAATAGTAACTTTTGAGTTTTATTTACCATGACTAGAAGTAAATAGGGTAATTAAGGGAAAGAATGATATTATAATTACCATAAAAATGTTCTAATTCTATTTGATATGTGTAATTATACCGAAATCAACCATTGGAATAAAATATGATCCCATTTGATCCACTTGGATTAGATTAGGACACTTATTATTATTTTATTTAAAGAAGATTTAAAAGAGTTAAATTCTATGCTTAATAACTAATTTTATTAATATAGGGTTATACATAAGATAAATTATACTATAAATATTAATTATAAAGATATAAATATTTCTTACATAATGTATTTTTATTTATAAATTTTATAATTTAAATAATTTAACTTCTTTATGACACAATGAAGATGCAGTAATTACCTTATTAATGAAATATTAAGATAATGGATTTTATAAATATCCTAATAAATGTAATTTTAGTCATTTTCTAAATTACACTAATTTTATAGTTTTATATGACATGTTAGGGTTGATTAAATATTTTTTTTTCAATGTAATCATGTTGTTATGATTTTCACAAAAACCAAATACTCTATAGTGTCAAAATTGTCAAAATTGAGTTTTTAAAACAAATACTATATTATTAATTGATATAATATTCCAAAAAATATAAGGTTATGCCAAATGACATAGATAAAGTTATATATATTAATAATTATCCTTTTGGGGTTTTGTTGTCTTGTTATGGTATGCTTAATAATGATATAATATAAAAATAGAAAGAGACATGGTAAATGTCAAACTATTTAACTAAGAGTTAAATCAAAATGATAAGGTTAATATGGTAACATAAAAATGTCTAAAACCTATTGGGTGAGATTTTTTCGACCCATGCCCTCCTTAGACTCTAAATAAATTATTTCAAAGCCATTAGAAACCGAAAATGATTTTATTATACAATAATATTTCATGCTTTTCCAAAAGTGACGATAACCTCTCTAATAAAAAGGTACATCCCGTTATCTTCATTAAAAACATCAAAAGACATTTTTACCATCCAATACCTTACCATATATCCTCCAACCTTTCCCCCCCATCATCCTAGAGGCCTTCCTTTGGTCAGAAATCCATACTAATGTGACATTTTGAACAATCAAAAGGAATAACCCGAAGAAGAGGTAAATATTTCGCCACCTATTTCAAGTTCTTTTCTTCTTCCACTTCCACATTATTTAATGTTTCCATTATAAAATAATATCTCCAGTATCTTATATATATTTTATTGTTATTATAAAAATGGTACAACCATATTCATTATTCTATCCATCATATGATTGACAAAGTCACCATACATGTGTACGTATGGCTAACTGTCTCCATGTAGTGGTGTAGTGTGTTATTCAAACACATAATTAATTGGATAGGTATAATAAGGAGAATAACTAATGTAAATAATAAATATAACAAGTTAATGATTCTTTATATATTATATAACATCCAATTACATACTATTTCACAAATATAATAATGATATTGTTGCTCATGCGTACGTACAGATTACCATCTCCACAAACGTGATGAGATTCATTCCCCATCATAATCATTCAAAAATAATTTTCATTTTATTATTAAAAATAATTTTTATGAACATAATATAATTCTTTATATGAAACAGGTAAATCCTATCCATAACAATCATGGCTTATGTAACCAAACATATAAATGAAAATGAACCAGTTTACACTTGAAATGTTGATACTACTGAAATATTATAAACAAAGAAATATTAGAGGATCATATATGATATTATATTTATGTATATAGTTATTTTATAATTTAATAACAATGTCTTAACTATTATACATCAGTTTAACAAACCATCTACTAAGTAAAAGTACAAGGTAAGGGTGAATTTTACAATCTCTATATTATCTGAGGTTGTTTTTACGTAAGTGTCTAATATGACCTCTATATCATTCACATCCATGTTTCATAAAAATTTATTTCAAATTATTTTTACTATTTACTAGACTATGGGTTAATGTCATTTATACCCTTGTTTGAATTTTTATAAAATGGTTTGAAAGGATTCCTTCCGTCATTTTCCAAACAAGGTATTTTATGACCTTTTTGAAAAATTAAGGTAAGAAAGTATTTCTTTAACTTATATGGTGGGTGTAGTTATTTTCTGTCATTATATCATCGTCGAATCTTCCCATACAAGATTATAATAATATTTTCAAAATAAGTTTTTTTTGTTATAATCAGGTGACTTTTAAATGATTTCAAATTAGGAAGAGGTATTTATTTCAAATAGTTTTTATTTCATCTATGTCAACATCCATTGATGGGTTTTAAACTTCTTTGAAGTTGATTTATTATGAAATAAATATTCCATATTGTATTGAAGGTTTTGGGATTTTCTTTAATGTGTATTTTTTATTTTAACACCATCCATGGTTTATGGATAAAGTATTGACATTACGTATGCTAGTTTTAATACAAATATTTATGTTATGATTACACCTTTTCATAGGAGGAATGAATTAGGCAAATAATGTGATGGGTGGATCCCACTCTAACTCCTTGATGAATCAGTAGGTCTCATGAGACATACTAGTATCTTGCCATAAGACATTGAAAAAATCGTATTCGTAGTCTTGACACAAGGCATTGACTTTGTGGTTATGAAGTCTGGCATTATACATTCCATCATTATGAAAATTGCTATTGATATTTCATGTGATTATTCTACTAGTATATTATCCATTTGAATATGTAAATGGAATTATTTGATTTTATATTTTCCATATTATGTTGATGGTTATGTTAAAAAGGCTTTTGTTTTAGTCATATACATTTCCATTAAATGTATATGGTTATTTTGAAAGTTTTCACTATATTATTATCCTTTATGAGCATCTAAGATCCCCCATTTCTATATTTTATGTTTTCCAGGATGGGAAGATGTATTTTATGTTCGACCTTCATGGATAGGCTAAGGATATAAGTCTGTTCAAAAGGGGAAAAAAAATTTGATGTTTTTATTTCATGTTGTAATGTAAAACTTATAAATGTATCTTGTACTTCCAAGGCTACTAAACTGATCGGTCTTTTGGGACATGATTCCTTGTATCATGGAAATGATATGGAATAATGCACCGACTCTGGTAACTGGTCTCGGGGTGTTAAAATAACCCATTTTTGGACTTCTTTCACAAAACATAGTTCCCTGAAATCTTCAATCAAACACACTACTCCATTAACAATGCTCCAATTTCTATATTTTCAACTTCATGAGTACAGACTCCCCTAAAACATGAAAAATAATCTTATGTCCCTTTTAAAACCTTCCAAGAGAGAGTTAGATAGAAAATAACGTGCTTGTTGGAAAAAAACATACCATACCCAAATAATAATGTCTAAAGGTAGGTGGGTGCCTCATATCTAAGACCATCTAATGAGATGGGTCCAGCTGGAATACTAGATCCAACCAATTCCATTAAAAATATAACTTAGCTAATCCCTTTGTCTTGATTTGAGTTACATGATCCTGAGGATAAATATACTCTAGCCTCTATCTTGTTTCCCCACATTCTCATTTAAAAAATGTTATTTTATCTCAATGTACTACATGGATGATTATTGAATTATATTTTTTTTAATTATTATATAAGTTTAGCTATCATACATAATTGGAGTAGAAATATACAAATTTAATATCAATGTCCTAAATATGTTGTTTGATCCATATCAACAGAATATATTCTTGAGTTACGACATCATATTTGTCATCTACAGTGATTAGAATATATAGACTTGTGTATTTATATTATATGAAATAAAAGAGATAAATATATAGAACACACCACCATAATTATATTTTCAATCATCATTAAATCCTACCTAGTCAATATCCATTGACCCCTTATATTTCAACTGTGAATTTTTATTATAATAGAACTCAAAATCTACTATTTTGTTGATATAAAATAGAATACTCGTCACAAAAATCATGAAAATTTAGTTTGAAAAACTCTGATCTAGGGAAATATTACATGTGAAAAATTTCATGTTGGGTGGCTGATAATTATATAAAACTTCCTATAATTTACCTATAGAGAGTCCCACCAACTTCAACCCCTTTATAATCATTTGATAATTTTATCTTGGAATCCACTAGAGTAGCCATTTTTTTAGTTCTATCATTATGAAACCTCTTCAGCACCCCCAAAGAATATTTGGTTTTGGGGGTAAATTTCCAATTATTTATTAGAGTCACAAACAACCTAATGGAAAAGGGTAATTCACCCATTAATGGATTCTTCGATTTTCACCTCATAAGTTTTGAAATCTATGAGCATTATGTGTCATTAAATCCACCAAACATAATGTCATCAACATAAATGAGAATGAACATACACTTCCATTGCAAATTATTGATGTATTATTATGATCTACACCACATATTAGATAATAAATCTTCTTTGGGTACTGATCTAGTCATGTGTATGTGGATATTGGTGTTTTTCTCAACCCATAAAATGGTTTCTTATATATTCACAACCTTTTATAATCACTATGAATATTAAATCACTTTGGATGATAAATGTATAATTTTTCATTAACAACACCATTCATAAATAATTATTTGATATCTGTATGGTAATTTTATAAACCCTTGTACACATTTATGGAATTAAATAATGTGATGGTTTAATGTTGGTCCACCTATGATAATTTTTCATCTACATCGATTCCATTAACCTAGGAATATAATTTTCACACTATATCTGATGTTTTAGTTATCAAAATTTCATCTATGTTGAGTTTTAAATGAAAACCCACATGGATCATATCAAATTATTTTTTTCCAGCCTTCATACACCTTTCTGAGTGTTATTTTTCTAAATCAGGTCATGCTCATTATTCATAGATTAGATCTAATGTAAATTAGTGAAACCACCAAAAAATTATTTTTGTTCCACCTAAGGTTAAATTGATTTTTTTTACTTCACCTTCATCATTCCTATAAATATTAGAGTAACATTGTCACCAATTATGATGTTATCAGTCATTTCTCTTATATTAAACCATCTATATGAACCTATTATTCGAATTAAGATTCCTTTATCATTTGTTTCATAAAATATTATTTTATCCATTTTATCTCACATGACCTAAAAATATCTTCATCAATTTTCTCTTAATCATATAGACTAATTTAATATGAATTACTCTCATTTTATGATTAAATATTCTCTCTTATTGCTATATTATACCCAATTTCAGAAAAAAAAAACATCATGGATTTCAAAAAGAACAACCAAAAATCTATTATAGATATAGTATGCATTGATCTTAGTCTCATATAAAAAAATATCCCTTCAAATCAATGTTTTATTAACATTATATTAATATATTTTATTAGAATGAAACCCTTAATTTAAAAAATAGATGTATTTTTGTGTGAGATTATTTCCATACCATATTTTGCATGGATTAGTATCTTTATTTGAACAAAATGGTCATTATTGGTGATATATTCCATTTTAATAACTATTTTTTTATAATACTTCCCTAGAAGGTAATTTCCAATAATAATATGCTAATACATTTTATTGACACTTTAATTTTTCAACTAAATAACTTTTTTCTGTTGAGGAGTTATCACCAGTGAAACATGATGTTGAAAACCATGTTTTCTGGATAATCCTCCACTTTAGTATTTGTATATTAAACATTCTAACTATTGAAATATGTTAAATTTTAAAATCAATCCTTTTTTCTCTCTTATATATCATGTTACACACTTATAAACATCAATCATGTTAATAATATCCATCAATCAAGCCATCCTATAGAAATCATCAAAAAAATAATACATTTTCTCTCTAAATTCTATAGGAGTTATTTTACTAAAAACATCCAAAATAACAAGCTCTAATACTCTTGAAGATATTCCATTTTTAATATTATAATATTTTTGTGTATTTGTACCCTTTTTAAAGTAATCACATGTATGAGAGTTCCCACGTGTTCTCTATGAAAAATTTTGTGCTCTATCATGCCTCACAAGAATTTATAATGTTTTTTGGTCATGTTTTTGAGCTACTTATTTCAAATCCTATTTTCAACTTTCATGAAAAACCATGTGCCAATTTTATTACCAATAATTTTAAAATTTACATTGGTTTTCTTACCTATAATATATTTTAACAATTTCTATCATTAATGAGGGGCCATGTCATGAAATATTTCATAGAATATCCTTCATCACATAAATAGATTACACATAGAAACTTGTTTCTATTCTCTTCCACAAGGAGAATATCTATATTTTTTAGATCCTTTCCACCAAAATTGACCTTCACAGAGAAAAAAAATATAGTTCATCATCATTAAAAAAATTAAATCCCATGAACTTTTTATACTTACGGATAAAGATAGGATCATTATTCTCATTCATGTATGTGGTACACCTACTATCCAGATAACAAATCCAAACCTATCCATTTCTGTCAAAACAATCTCAATATTTTTTTATCTGATACCATTGTTTCTTCTTACATGGATATTGGGGAAATTCTCTTCATTATGTTTCTCATATACATCTTTGTTCGGTGAAATAAATTCATTTACTTCATTTTTTCTAGAACCCCATGTTTCATGTTCTTCAGGTGATGCCTTAATCTTGAACTAAGCATCAACACTTCCCATGAAATCATCACTTTCAACATCAGTATCATCAGGTTATATTTTTTTTATATATTTTTCTAAAAAATATTCATTAAGGTCCATAAAATACTCAACAGCTTCTAATTTAGAATAATTTTATCCTTAATCTCCATTAAATAAATGATTTTCCCATGAATAAATTCATTGATGGGTTCCTCTTAATTTTATTACCTTTTAATGGTTAGTTAAAAGAGTATCCATCCCCTTCATCTGGTATATTTTTGAAAGACATAATAATGATATGACCTACATTACCATGTTTGAAGTAATCATGTGAATAATTTCCTTTAATTTTCATTATACTCTATTATGGTTAGGGGAAAATAAATATATCATCCCATAAATCTCATAATCATCTAGATCATAATTAATATAATGTTTACTCATTGTATTTAATGTGATCTTCTATGAATTTTATATTACCCTAGCATTAATAAAATTATATATTCTATAATATGATACATATGTAACACAAAGGCTATAAAAATATACTTATTTTGTGTCTTATTTCTCACAAACAGATTCATTCTCATTTAATTTTTGATATAGTATCCTCAATATGTTTTTAAAAATTCTTACATCAATAATATTTTCAATAATCCCTCACATTTCATCCATAATAGAATTTATATGAACATAAAATACATCAAAATTTTCATTTAGGCAAAACCTAAAGTCTTCATATTAATTCGACAATACATTCATGTTTTCTACTCAAACATTGGAATTACCTTCATAAATATTTATGAATTATTCCCACATAATATCAGAGGATTCTCAAGACATTACAATTTTATATAAAGGGTTTTGTAAAGATCCCACTAGTTCATTGAATGACTTTATATCCACATTTAATTCCATTAATTATATTTCATACAAATATCAAACTTCCATGATAACTAATATACCATGAAAGAATTACATGTAAACCTTCATCAACAAATACTTGAAATAGTGCATCATCATGTTCATCCATAAATCAAAATTATTTTATTTGAAAATTAGAAGACCATTATTATTAAAAATCTCTACCACAACACTTATTTTAAAAGAGATAAAATGCCACCCCTCAAACATCATTTTTATACGAGTTATTAGTCCATTATAAATGATATTACCCTGAGAGAGAGGGGTGAATCTGGGTAACACATAATTACAAATATAAATCCTTAATTAGGATCTTTATCTCTTGATGCAATGAACACTCCTTTTAGTCCCTTACTTCTACTCTATTAGATATGAAATAAATAATGTACACATATGATTTTACATCGTTCATCCTAACTAATCTAGTCCAAGAAGAAAGAATATTATATGTGACTATGTAGATAAAACTCTAGGGAAAACTACTTTTTATATTAATCAATAGTTCCATGTAAACTTATTGTTCACGCAATCAAGAAATATCAATGACACTCATCAAAAATAGGAACTCATTTATCCTTACATAAAAATCCTATTATTCCTCAAGAGATAATGATATAAATAAACACCTAAAACGGTGTGACTCTTCTACAAAAATTTATGATGTTTGACTTAGATGAAGATCTAATACATTTTTAATATTTATTTTCTAATTTACAATTTTCCAAATAGTCTATAAATTTACTCTAAAAATATCATGTGACATCACTTTCTCTTATTTTTAAATTTTTCTCATAATATATTCTTACATGATGAACTATTTTATGATTTTATAGAAAATACAATCTACTTGATTTGATCCATGGTTTGAAATATGTAAATTATTCATTAGATTTGGTATGATTATTACATATTTCCTTCTAGATTCAATGAGGTGATTAAGGACCATTAATTTTTTAATAAATGCCTTAAAACATCATAAAAACATTAATGTTAAACTTCTTTTATTTGAATATAACAAGTATGTTGTAGTGTAATTTAAAGTTGTACGGCATAAAATCCAATAACATGAGATACAATATGTTGTATGTGAAAATTTATTCATACATTTTCAATTACTGATATATTTTTAATAGAGTTTCTTATTGAGATTATAAAATTATGGTTGAGTCAAGAATGAGGGGTTTTGGATTGGAAGGAAAAAACTTCACAGTCATAGAGGATGAGGTTGGTGATAAGATGAATTCATATACATATTTTGGAAAACCAATTTCTCCTTAATTATGTTTTATCTGATATTACACTAGGTTTCAGTTTATTTCCAAGAATAAGAATTCAAGAATCAAAGGGGGAAATGCTAACAAATTAGAAAAATTATAAATACACATCAAAAATCATAAGTAATCAATGTGTTCTCCTCAATCAAGCCACCTTACACATATAGGATAGCTTGTGAATACCAAATAAATGGCTTGATGAATGTACATGATTTGAATCCTAATTACATATCCTAAAAGATATGAATTACAAATATAACATGATACACGACCCGAATTGAATACATTATGTGAAAATACTGAAACCTAATTTTCATCAAATATTCAATACATGATATCCATGAGATTTAAAATATTCATATATTATTTAACATATTATGTACATGGAATTAAATAATATTAAACTCCATGAAATACATTATTTAGAAGTTACTAAAAGAATGTGAAGGACGTGAATCGTGTAAACATCATGAACTGATCAGCCTCTATAAATATATAGTTCCTCTAACGAGGAATACTATCCTGAGATTATAAGAATTATTTCATTAAGTCTTCTCCATTTTTTGTCTTTTCTTATTCTCATCTATCTAAAACAATTTTTTTATTATTTTTTATCAATTATTTTGTTTCCTCTTTCAATTTAAGTTATCATTTATTGTTCATTGTTGTTCCGATGATCCGATTTCAGCTTGAATTTCCATTCAAAATAGTTTTCCACTATAATAGTTATTTCTTCTAAAATAAACATATTATTAAATTTATTGACTATTATTTCAATCCTGGATTACATTTATGTGAATTTTTTATTCATTAGTTTTTACATGTTTTAATCTATTTCATTTTTTATTCAATTATGTCATGCATGACTAATCAGCTTAGGGTTAGGGGTTGAGATTAGGAAGTTCTTGAACCTAATGAATGTATGAATACAAACTAGGTAACCCTTTGTATATTAATTATGTTTAATGAAATTTCCAATCTGGTATCATTTGCAACTTCCTAGATCATTGGAGGTCGATATTAATGGATCATGGACCTAATCAACATTGATTTGGGTATAACCAATACCCTATGATTATTTCTTCATTGAAGCCATGAATTTAATGCATAATTTGTAAAATATATATGGATGAAAGAATATATTCCATCTTAGGTAGATCTAATTTTTTGGACCAAGATCAATCGGTGTCTTTTAGACCGTTTTGCAGCATATTCCATAGGTATATTGCATGTTATCTTTAGTATTAATCATTTTCCAATACATTATAATTATACATAAAACCATCCTTTGATATGTTTTAAATCATGATAATTTATTGTTGAAATCCCAAACCATAGACTGTTCTGGTGAGTAATCCTACCCTAATGGTTCTCTTTATTAGGTTTCTTTCTTACAAATTGTCTTTATGGGTCCGACCATCGACATCCACTATGCTACTTCTTTGTGGGAATGTTTAGTTTGGGAAATTTAAATCTAATATGATTGGAAATGAAACATTATAAATTTTTATGTATCGGATGGAAAAAATTTGGCACCATTTTTTTGGATTGGTTATGATAAGAAAAACTACCTATAAAGGATCCTTGGATAAACACCCCCTATTTTCTTCTCTTCCATTCCAATTTTATTTTTATAAACTTTTTACCATGAAATAGATCATTTGTACACTATATTTTGACATAGTTCTTGTTATAGAATCCCATGACTTATTCTAGAATCTTGTAAACACATGAATTGCTTCTATTCAATCCTGATATTGATAAAAGTTTAGCTACAAACCTACAATCCATCGTGGTTGATCTCAATGGTATTGCACCACCACACCCACAGAACATACAATATGAAACACCTGAACATTAGGGTGATATAAAAATACTTATTTAGTGGAAAAAATGGATTATAGCTTTTCTTCTATCAGTGGTGAAGATCATAGCATTGTACACCAACCAATTCTGGTTTATTATTTCAAGATAAAACATAAAATCATTAAAAGATATAAAATGTGGTGTAGTTTAGTATAATAATAATAAAAGACACCCAAGAAAAAATTTAAACAAAATTAGATGCCTTTTACACATTTCAAAATCATGAAGACTCATTAGACACCATCAAATAGAGAGTTTTCCAATTCTCCTTGCATGACTGAGCCACATATCGGCATAATAGTAAATCTCCTATGTCAATCACAACTTGGGATTATATAGTTTTGAAATTTATTGCTATGTATATCTAAATAATTTAAACTTGGATTCTCAAAAATTAGAATCAAAATTTAAATTAGGAAAATGGAGAATATTCATGGGAAGAATCGGACCGTATTATGGATCGTACCGGGAATTGACCATCTCACAGCCTTGATGAGTTGCTTCAACTACAAACCTTCTACCAAGGAATCCAGCCTACTGCCCACACTACTGTGGGTTCCACCTCTGATGGTGGGATCCTTCTCAAAACATCTGAAGTTGGAATAGCACTATTAGATGAAATATTCCAAAATTATCATTTATTGAAGAGAGATAGTACCACCTTTAAACAAAATCCATCAGGTGGAGGATAATTCCAAACAACATGCCCATGTTAAAGGATTTATGAAGAATATGGAATCTTTTCAACTACCTAACTCACAATAACCCCCTCCTAATCCTATTATTGAGATCCAATCATGAATTATCTATAGAGGACTTTACTAATATTTGGAATTTCATGAAAGAATGGAAGAAGTGAAAATAAATGATTATAATTATGTAAATTATAAAAAATAAGCAATAACAATATCCACAATAGTACCACCAAAACATCTATCAAAAAAGGCCATATCAGTATCCCCCAAAAAACAAGGTTATTATGACATGGGAAGTGGAAAATTTCCACCATGGAAACAAGGACCACCTATATAACCTCCACAAAAATCATATTTTTTATTGTTGAAACTATTTTCTCAACAACCATTTCCCACAAATGCTCTATAGTTTCAACATTATCAACAAGAATAGTATAAAAAATCCTTCCAAATACCTCCTAAATATTAAAAACATCTTCAATATAATATTGAAATCATTCTCACAACCTTCTTTCAAAAATTTGAATAATATATGAAAACCCTAAAGACCGAGTTGAAAACCCGATGAGCTTACACGTGCAACATTGGGCATCGTGTGGGATAATTTTCTTAGATAAATTCTAATCAATTCTTAGGTATATTTCCAAGTCATACCAAGACTCATCAAGGAGAAGAGGATAATGATATAATTAGTAAGAGTGGGAAGATTTTGTACTTTCAGCAACTGTTCTTAGGCTAGAAAAAATATTTAAAATATTCTGATAATACTAGTCAAGAAAAAAATAAATTCGTAGAATCAACATAAAACAGGTTGATTAAGGAGAATCCTGAAAATTATTATGACTCTGTGGAAAATCCACAATAAAACCCCATCTCTCTTTCCCATAGAGGATAAGACAAGCTACAAAATAGGGACAATATAAAAAATTTCTAGAGATGTTATAAAACTATACGGCAACATTCCCTTTAATGAATAAATTTCTCATGTTCTAACTTATGGAAAATTATATAAATACTTTACTTACATAAAAAATAATATTTAGAACATAGGTGTCATCTCAATAAATAATGAATGATCTAAGTTTTTTAAATGGAAGATATATAAAAAGATGTGATACCCTGGAATCTTCTCAATTCCTACATTATAGAAACATGAAATAATGAAATATCCTTTTGACATCTCGGTGAAAGAATCAATATCACGACTTTGACTTCTTTCAAAAAACATTTCCATTATGTATTAATACCAATAAGGGTGAAAATTCATCTCTAAGAATAGTCAATTAAGTACCCACAAGTACTCCTCAAGGATGTCTTAGTAAATATTGGAAATTTCATTTTCCCTGCTCATTATCTCATCTCAGATATGGAAGAATAATTGCATGTCTCCATAATCCTAATGAATCAATTTCCATGCATTGGGAAGTCGCTAATGGGTGTAAACCACGGAATAATCATCATCATTTTCGATAAATAAGAATTGTATTCAACATGGTGATTACCTCTAAAAAAGGTAGAGAGTGATCATTTTATCAAGAAATAACTCTAATTGATAGGAAAGATGAATATATAACTGGTCAAGATAGCATTAAAACACAACCACCTATTGATAAATTATATTATTCCCATAATAATGTGTATTACACTGAACATTTAAAAAGGAATGTCATTCAACAATTCATATCATATGTTTTCAACAACTATTCTATTAAGGGTATGCCCATACTTTCAAAATCATCTAAATAGAATCATATACAGAAATAATCAATAAAAAAGTATTTATTGAGAGTAATCCACGGTTATATTGGAGTATTACAAAATCTAATAATGTTGAAGATAATTTAGAGTGTAGTACTTATAATGTTTTGAAATATAATGTTAATTTTTCTAAAAAAACATCATGTAATCAAAATAAAAAGCATTATAGTTTTGGGCTTAATAATTTGAAACCACCTTGAAATACATTTCTTGAATGAAATACATAAATTTAACTCCCAGATACTAATTTAACGGCATAAACCTAAGATTAATGCATGCACAACACCACGAACTGTGGCCTTGCTCCTTTCTATAGAACCCCCTTCCCACAAACTTCTCCTCCACTTCCACATCAAATCCAACTATACCATACCCCTCCTCCTTAGAAAATAGTCCAATTATTAATTATAATATAGTGAACCGATGTCATATAGGCTGATGTCTCCTTATTTATTTTACTGATCCCTCCCATTTGACTACCCTAACACACTACTATTATCATTCACTAAACAACCAACCACCACCTATACACCCCAATACTACCACCATTATCGAACATGTCGTCCTTTATCTTAGGCTCACTGACCTTACTTACCAGTAGTAGTTTATATTAGAGCAAGTTATTTGGGAAAATGGACCCACCTTTCCTTCTTCCGCTAAGGTTCATCTCATCGATCATGCTTCCTGATAAATGACCCCCATATCAATCAACACCACAACCCCTCCATCCATGATAAAACCTACATCCATATATAGGAAACCTTCTATATAGGTAATTCATATCCCTTTCATCCATAGATGAGATAGATTTGACAGAGTGACTCATGAACACCAATAATCATGAGAAGACATCTGATTTGAAGCCTGGTGAGAATGGTTGTACTATTTCGTCATGTCCTTTACCCATCACATGATATACTCTATCTTGTGTATATTTTTTATAATTTTATTCCATTTTACATATATTTATCATTTATCATATATATGGATGGGATACAGTAATTTGAATACAATACTTATTAGATTATATTTATTTTCACTTATACCTTACCTTATCCATGTTTAGCTCTTTGGAATCCTCTATGGTCATTGATGATCTAGTGTAGCCAATATATACCCTCATATATTATATGTATCAAAATATACCTTACATATATAACCACCATGTGGAGATACATCATTGGATCTGTTCTCAGCCGGATCGTTCCCCACGATGTGCATGACATATACAACCTCTACATGAGTATCAAAAGAAACCTATCTCATTTATGATTAACCAACATATGTTCCCCAGTGAGATCAATGATATATTTACCTGTTCATAGAGGTTTTAGTAGACATGTGAGATGATAGATGACATTTACGGGTTCAATCATCAGTCGGTATAGATGATTATGTAATAGTTAGTCATTTATGGGAGGCAACCCATGTTTTCTATTTTCTTTTTATATGTTTTTTTCATTTGAACTTTTTTTCATTTCGTGACATTTTATATCTTTTATTCATCACAAAAATATTTTTATTCTATTCATAAATCTATTTGATATGTTTTATTCTACCATTGAAGATGTGCACCTTTAATATTTCTGCATACATTGGGGTTAAACATTAAGTACTAGTGGTTTATTTTGTTAATATATTTTGTTTCTAATATTTTATTCACACCAAAACAATTAACAATCAACATCAAAATACATTCCCCATTGAATGATGTTAACTATAGGGAGGACTCAATTCCCTAGTTTCTATTATAATAGTGGTTTAATTATTTTTTATGCCATACATGATATTTCCCACACATCTCTTTCTAGAAGTATGCATACAATATCTCATTTTAAATTCAAGGGAGTCTTTCGTCATACTTATTGTTGATACACTTTTATTATTTCCTATTTTCAAAATTCTGGGAGACATTTTTCATTTATTTAATTATTTAATTTTGAAAATTCATTAAAAAATTTTAAATAAAAAACAATGTTAAGTTGGATATTATTGAAATCCTTTTTTATTCCAATTTAGAACATTAGAAAGTTAGCTAAGTTGAGTAATTTAAATTTAATTTTATATTTATACAATTTCTTTTGATTGAAATTTTACTTGATATTATACCCTAAGTGATTGATATTTATTTTTTATACTCCCATTCCTAAGAGAATTGTAGAACCACATTCTCCTATTATTTTCAAAGAATATTTGTTGAGAGATACTTGCGACATAAAAACCTATCATAAGATGATTTGAGATATTATTGATGCTATTATTGAACAAATAAAAGTGGGATTGAGATAATATTTTTTGATTAAATTATTTTGAGACCCACCTATACATATATCCTTCTTTAACATGTAGTATCCATGAATAACCTTGTTAGGATTATTCAATTTCAATTTTTTTATCCCTTCCTACCCAACTCATTGTACTATCCATGATTTTCTTTTCAAAAAATGTGGGATATTTTTTATCTTGGCTATATTGAAGACATTTATAGTCTTGATATTTTTTGATGAACTTTAACAAAATTGGTATGATGTGGTTCTGGATTACAGTTGTAATTTTATACACAAACAATGTTTCTTCGAATATATATATATATATATATATATATATGTATGTATATATATATATATTTGGTTGTGTATTAGGATGGTGAAAAAACAAAATTACCAGACTAATGAATCTTATGATTGATCATATGTTGATAGGTGATTCATGTGATATTGGGAATAAACAACATTTTGAAAAAAATTGAAAATACAATGGGATAGAGGATATTTTTTATGATATCTTGAAATATTCACGGAACCACATTGAGTTTTTTGATACATGGAAACGTTTTTTAGGAGTTTCATAGTTGCACTATTGAAAATAATCATGCATTATACGTAACATCTTACCCTTCACATTGAGATCGATTTTATCTCATTACCTCCTACCCTCTTCCTTTGAAATATTTGATCCTTATTATTGATGCCCTCGTGATTAATTTTGTATTGGTATTTACAAATTAGATATGATAGAACTAATTAAATATTATGGTTTGAAACATGTATTAATTGTCACGACCCATCCTCAGGGCCCGTGTCATGACTACCCCAAGATCGCCTTCCATAGGCCTGGGGCTGGCGACTAGCACCAAAGGCGTAAATCCTGATAAAAGGGAAGACATTAACTTTATATAAGAAAAAAAACAACACATTGTACGCAAACTGAAGTAAACACTACGTAAACTGAGTACAAAAGTAAGTGTTGAAAAGTAAATGGGCCAGAATACAAACCCAACTGAAATCACAGTACAACTGAAAAGAAAGTACAGCAGTAGTAAAGTACATTAGAAACCACCGAGTCATCCTCCGGCTATCCCACCTGAAGGGCGGGTACAGATGGTCTCATTGTCTCCTCAGGTCCGGTCGTCCGCTCCTTGTATGTCCTGCCTGACAGTCCACCTCTGGGAACCATCAGCTCCACAACCCTCAACCATGATCTTCTTTGTCCGTCGTCTGCATCCAACACAATGTAGTGCAGGCATAAACCATGGAGGGGTGAGTATATGTTACTCATTAGGGACCCCGAGACCCCCGAAGGTCTCCCAAAATCAACAAAGGATATACCAAAATGGAAGGATAAAAACATGAAGTATCAACCAACTCTACTTAGGTATATGCCCATACATATACCTAAGTAATCATTTCCAGTTCAGCTCCAACTCACGAGCCCAAGTACAACCCAGTCCATATATGAAAACACAGCCCAATCCACACAGGAAAGCAATTCAACCATATCGATGATAATGATTGAAATTAAATACTCCTCTCACACAGGTATACTACTCACAAAGAGGGGTGGAGATGATTAGATGTAGCCTCTAGATCATCTCCTCTGTCAAACCCACGTATGATCCTTGTACAGAACTCGTCGTTGCCTAACCCACGTAGGATCCTTGAACAATAACCATCTCTGCCGAACCCACGTAGGATCCAAGTACAATCGTCATCGCTGCCGAACCCACAGAGGATCCATGTACAGTTTTCCTCACTGCCAAACCTACGTAGGATCCAAGTACAGTCTCCATCGTCGTCGTAGTTGCAGCCAGCTCTAGGGTTGTCGCACACAGCACGCTCTATTCTGGGAGGGTCCACTCCACGATCCAAGGGGGTCGATACATCAAATTTCACGAAGTCCATAGTTGATGTATCACAAAGTTTCATCTCGTCAATATGAACTAAATGTGACAGATGGTGCGTCAATCGGACGCCCGACCTGAGAGTTATTGGGTTTTTTTGTCCTAGGGGCCCGTTTGGTTTTTAAGCTAAAACCAACCCGACCATACTCCAGCTGTGTCCAAACCTCAAGAAGAGTAATCCAAAAGAACTGTATCACTAAGAGGAATTCAACATAATTGATGGCATGTTATTCGGACATCCGGTCGTTATGTTATAGGCGTTTCCGCTCCAAGGGCCCGGTTGGTTTCGGGTTCGAACCAACCCGGTCGTACCCAAACATCGCCGAAACCTCATGTGTAATATACTAAAACGACCGCCTCGATCCAAGTATCTCAACTCAATTGATGGTGCGTCGATCAGAGGTCCTTAGGCCATGATATGGGTGTTTGAACGAACCTATCCAAAAATAGGGGTATGGGCCAGGTCCGACCCAGCCCAATACCCCTGGGTCGGCCCGTACTAGGTCGGCCCGACACGGGTCCAGGTCCAGCCCATTTGGGCACGGCTCAGCTCACGGTTGGGCGCGGCCTACGGTCCGGCTTGGAAGCCAGTCGTGGCTCAGCTCGCGGCCGAGCGGGGCACAGAGGGGGGCGCCGCCCCCTTGATTCCAAAACGGCGGACCCTAAGGGGTCCACCCTAAGCACTGGATGGGGGTTTCAACCCCTCGGTTTTTTTGGAAAATGGCTGGCCATTATGGCCGGCCGGTTGAGCCGACATGGGAGTCGCGGGATTCCCGTCTCCCGGAGCGCTGGCGACCGGTTGTCTGGCCGCCCCTGTTGGACCGCCATGGCCCTTGCCAACAGCCCTTCTTCGACTGGCACGACATGACGGCGTCGCGTCCCTCCACCACGGCCCGCTCCAGCCGCGGCCTCCCTCGGGTTCTCCGTCACGGCGCAACGGCGCCGCACACCACCGACGTGGCCTACTCCGGCCGTGGTCCTCTCCGTCCCAGCGCGGTGCAACGGCACCACGCCTCCTTCACCTCGATCGTCAACTTTGATCAACAGGAAAACTGGGAGGAGATATCAGCCGTGTTTGTGCATTCTGATCTCCTCCCGTTACGTCAGTAACAAGCGGCCAAAATAATCAACAAAGAACGTTAAATTAAACTTGAATGAAGATAACCCCTACCTCGATAAACAATATTGTTTGCCGACGACGCGGAAGATGGTGTCGCGGATTGAGGTTTCAAAGACGGCGTTGGCGTGCATCCAAGGAGGGGATGACATCACACACTTGCTATGAAGAGAAGAAGGAACGACACATCATCCCTCATTGTGGTGATGACGTTCTTCGTCGAAGGGTGTCGTTCTTCGCGGGAGGATGATGTTCTTCAAAGGGACTTAGAGCTCTCTCCCCAAAATCCTCACAGAACAACCTACAAAATAAAATAAGGCCTCCCCTTATTTTATTATTTTTCCATGAATTTCAAAACTCCAATTTCAAAAACAAATCACCTAATTAATTAAACATGAGTTGTTTAATTAATTGGGTGTTATGTTGGCATGTTTAATGAGGGAGACATTGAGGAGTTACTCACATAAAGGGGTAGTTAGGTAGTTAGGGAATGTGAAGGGTTGGGCGCGTGTGGGCCCCACATCACCTTTATCCTCTCAAGGGTAGTTAGTAACAAGTGGGTCCCACCCCAACTCCCACACCTAGGATCTATCCACTTAGAAAATTAAATAAAATTGTAAGACAATTTTATTTTACTTTTTATTTTATCCACATTTTTTATCAACTCCGGCTGTGCAGACGCATCTTCGGCAAAGGTCCTCTTAAGCAAATACTGGTTCTGTGGTTCCATCGGTGCCCTCAGATTTCAATTCCGAGCACCAGTTCAAATGATATAAAAACCCACTCATTCGTTCACTGAATGTACCCGAGATAAACTTCGTAAATTGATTCCGGGAACACCGGGCCTCAGAATCAGGTGCCGTCAGAAAATGCGTACTCTTAAAATCTCAATGAATTTAAGAAAAAAAATCCGTGAAATTTAAGGGTCTTTGCATTCATGGTATAATCTTAACTGTAGTTTTATTTTACCATGAGTTATTAGAGAAAATTCATTACAAGGTAAATTGAAAATGGTTATATCTTCTGAGGAATAGTTATGAAATTATAATTAAATGAATAATGGATATGAATAAAAAACTAAACGAAGAGGAATGGATGATTTTCATTTTAGGATTGATTCCAAAGGATGTACTATTTATTCTTGTACTGTTTTTCGTTGGATCTAAAATATTGGATGAAAAATGAAGGAGAAAAAGAAGCCTGCGCATTACCTCACGAAGCTCAGATGCGAAGGGCCCCGGAGCCATGCGGCCGTCGTGAAGCCCCAGAGGCGGTAACTCTCCGTGAACGCCCTGACGTTCGCGAGCCCGCCGTGAAGCCCCAGAGGCGGTAATTCTCTGCGAACGCCCTGACTTTCGCGAGCCCACCATGAAGAACCAGAGGTGGTAACTCTCTGCGAACGCCCCTGACGTTCACGAGCCCTCCGCGAAGTAGAGGAGGTGGTAACCCTCTGCGAACCCGGTTGACATTCGCGACCCGCCGCGAAGCAACCGGAGCCCCTTCGCGCCGTATGAGCTCTGCTTCGCGGCTCCCCTTTCATTTAAATACCAAGCTCCCCTTGAGCTCTGGATACAGACAATCTAACATTTTGGCTTCTCAGTTCCCGAATCGCAAAGCACCCTTTACCCCGGGAATCATGAGGTCCACGAGGTATTTTTGCTTCACGAGATGCCTTCGCCATGTCTCGTTTTGAGCCCCACTTCTGAGAGGGATGACCTCCGCGAAGCCTAAGGGTCTACGCCAAGGAATGGAGATTCCCAAGGGAACTCGGGTAGCCATCGAGCGTTTATGCTTCGCGAAACACCCATCTTGTACAAGTGATCCACATGCCAAGGCAGGGTCAATGTACTTCGCGATGCACACTATTTCACAGCACCATGCTTCGTGAGGCACCTCTACTTCACAAGGCAGTGCTCTGCGAACACCCTTCCACATCGCGAAGCACCTCACACTCTCACCTTTTCCCCATGCTAAGGCCATGGCACTCCACTTCGTGAAGCACAACCCTTTGCAAGCACTCTCCAGTATGCAAAGCAACCAAGCTCTACAAGGTCCCCGCCTATGGACCCATTTGCTTGGAAATTCCTCTTCCCATGTGACCCTCCAGGTTTGCATGATGTGATTTCAAAGTCCCATGGATGACACCACCCATATCATTGATTCACCTAATTCTTCATCTCATAGGCATGTTAAGGGCTATTTCTTCTTCGCAAAGCCACGCTAACGTGGACCCCTAGATGGTCCGCTCTGCGACCCCCCTTTACCACGACATTGCCGGTACCTTCCCTCCCCCAAGGGGCAGAGGGTACCGGTCATGTAAGTCCTAGGGGTGTAGAGTAAACCCACTTCGTCCGAGTTGTAG
This sequence comes from Viscum album, assembly GCA_963277665.1. Taxonomy (NCBI): domain Eukaryota; kingdom Viridiplantae; phylum Streptophyta; class Magnoliopsida; order Santalales; family Viscaceae; genus Viscum; species Viscum album. The sequence goes on along the minus strand of OY728140.1, from coordinate 1,718,232,577 downwards.
GATGTTAAACTGCCAAGAACCTCGTCCTCAACACATGACGTTAAACTGTGACCTGACCCCGTGCCTCGCACGCAGGGTCCCCCTAGCTCGGACATTCTTTACGCCGCTCGTCTCCACAGGAATGTAATCACCCACACATGGGATGATATCCTTCTTATTAGAGTGGTGTATGTCCATAGGAGAAAGGAAACCACCTTGGTTTAATCCCCCTATCCCCTCTTGCGAAAGGTAGCACCCATGCACCTCCGTACTTCCCCACTGCCAAGGCCAGTGGAGGGTGCGATAGGGAATGAGGAACCATCCATAATTGGTCCCATATCCCTCTACCACTGCACTTTTCCACACTTTGGGCCTTCATCCTGTAATAAGTCCCAACACCATGGGTCACCTAACGTGTAATCCCCTCTCCACTTCTCAGGGATGCACCCTTCGCGACGTGATCATCAGGTCTCTGCTGCCTCTTGTTTCTCACACCGAGCATGACTCACATGGGCTTAGAGTAAGCATAGACCATGGCAATGCCCCCCGTCTAGCATGACATTAAACTTTATGCCCTTGTCCATCATGACGTTAAACTGCATACCCCTATCCCACATGACATTAAACTGTACATCCATTTGAACTAAGATGTCTTTGATCCATTTCAAGGCATGGTACGTAGGATGCCTTCACGAGGTTCAAGCCCACTGCCTGTCGTTTATTTACGTCGGGGTTCACCCTTGTCCCGTATGACATGAATCTACATTCTGGTCCGGTGGTAAGCCATTATGACCATCCCGAACTACGAGGACATTGATCCATGTCATGACATGGTACGTAGGAAGCCTCACGAGGTTCAAGCCCACCACCAGTGGACACACGGGTTCACCTTCACATCGATTCGCTTAAAAAACCCATACCGAACTACGAGGACCTTGATCCATGTCAAGGAATGGTACGTAGGAAGCCTCGCTGAGGTTCAAGACCATCACACATCGGACCAAGGTCATTTCTTCACGTCGGTTCGCTGACACCCACCATCGCCATTTTGAACGATGTGGTCTTTGATCCGTGCCAAGGCATGGTACGTAGGAAGCCTCCCTGAGGTTCACGCCCAACAATGGTTGTCCCAGAACATCCCCTTTTCAGTGTGCCAAGCCCCCCCCCCCCTTACACCTGAACTACGTGGACTTTGATCCTTTCCATGTAATTATACGTAGGAAGCCTCACGAGGTTCAATCCCACCACCCGTTGGTCATTCTGACCCCCCTCTTTACGTAGGTTCACCAACACCTGGGCATCCTAGTGTGTAAGACCCACACCATCTGGACCAAGGTCCTCACTTGCATCGGTTCACCGACACACCATTTTGAACTACATGGTCTTTGATCCATGTCAAGGCATGGTACGTAGAAAGCCTTTCTGAGGTTCAATCCCACCATCCATCTGGAACAAGGTCCTTCTTCACATCGGTCCTCCAACGCACCATCCCGAACTACGTATACTTTGATCCATGTCAAGGTATGGTACATAGGAAGCCTCATGAGGTTCAAGCCCACCACCTGGTTGTTTCGGCCACATCCATGCAATTAACCATCATCCACCCTGATTCTTACCCGGGCTGCCACATCCCAATGAGATCATGCCACCTAATTCCACTCCCCATCATTTGGGAATCCACCCACGGGCTGGCCCTGATATCGGCATTCCCTCAAGGGGGATTACTCAATCTGATCCACTCCAGCTAGTGTTCTGATCAGGCTGATCCATCTCCACTGGACGTTAAACTTGAAGCATACCCTGTGTTAAACATAAGAAGATGAGGAAAACCTCAGATACATGCCTATGGAATACGATTCCCCGGACTCGATGTGGGATGTCTCGGGCTTCCGCGCCCTCGAGAATCTCTATAATAAGGGAAAAAATAGAGACACGCCAATTCCACAATGTTCAGACACATTACTGATGCCTCGACGTGACTACTCCCCCGACTAAAGGTTTCTACCCTGACCAGACCCTTTGGAATGTCCTGATAGAAGCAGTGTAATTAACCGGCGTCCATGGAAACATGGCACTAGGAAGTGTTTCAAGAACAACATATTAAATATATGGGGGAGACCCGGACTAGGTGACAAGTTCTGATGAGGAATCCATGGAAGGAATAACCGACATCCCATCATCCGGGTTTCGATCAAGGAGCAGGCATCCCTGAATAAAGAGAAGATGTCACCCGCCTTTAGAAATCGGGAATGCGTGGCAACACAAAAGTCCCGCCTATCTCTCCCATGCAGATGGATGCGCGTGCCCCGGAGAAAGCGTCGGAAACAGAAATGGTGAACCCTATGTGAAGTTCTACTCCTCAATGTGTAGATTAGTTGTGCTCAAGACATCAATAGATTGACATGTCACCGGATCTAGATATCTGGCACCGGGTCCCACCAAGAAAACAGCGGGCCTGGCGTGAAACTCACCAGAAGTTGGGGCAGTAGAACGTGGGGCATTCCGTTCTACAACGTTGTCTGCGTGGATCTCTCTTGCTGACCACAGAAGACGGAATGACACTGGGGAACTAGTTTTAGATCTATTTTCCTTGAAATGCTGATGATTTAATCTCCCTTCTTCTCAGGAATCAGGTTTCTTCTATAGGGACACGATCGCCACCCACCCGCCTACATAGGGGTAGGGGAAGTACCAGCACAGCCGCTCTGCGTGGCTCCACTACTGCTACAATAGTGTTTGCATCCACGAGCATGGGGTACCCATGCCCCCTCTCCCCATCAGAAGTCATCCAATGAAGGTTGATTAACGACCTCGTACGTTGTTATGAGTAGGTGGGAATAATCCCAACTCAGGATATGGCCCGCCTGAACCATGAGGTGTCCAGGCCCCGCCATCAACGCCACCCTTGAGGTCCACGCAGGGAGCGCCTGCTCTCCACCCCAACATTCAATCATTTGGGGAGCATGTACCCAGAACGCCTCGACGACTCCTCGCCTTACGCTAATGAGGTGGGTGATGTCCGGATCAGCCCAGCTAGGGTCCTGATCCAAGGACTCCAGGCAAGGGCCCCTACCTGGCCACGTTCGCGCCACCGTCTGGCTTTTCCAGAGGAGCATGTAGGCTATTCCCATGCACCACCTCCACCAGCTTGCCTGACCCGACACCAGTGTTGGGCCCGAGTTGAGGGCGCTCGTCAAGGGGCATTGACGTCGACAGCTACTATGGACTGAGCCACCTCTGACTTGCATCATGAAGCCTCCTTATGCATTGAGCAGGGGCACTCCTACGCCCAACCAGGATCGAGGCCCCAACCGCCCCATGGGGAGGCTGGGTTGAATCTCCAGGTCGCAGGCCCGAGTGGTGATCGCCGCGAACCAATCCGCGGTAATGTCACCCCGTACAGAGTCCCTCCCCTTACCATGACTCCACAGAGCCTGGGTCTTCCCCGCTCCAAAGTTCATCATGGAGGTATGCCACGTGCTACCCCCAACCCAAATGAAGACCTGCCCCACGGCAGTGACACTCGGTGTGGAAGTCTTTCCCATGCCAATCATAGTGGGTATGGAATTCCTCCTCCTACACCCGACCATCAATGTGAAGGCATTTCCCATCTGGTCCCTCTCCAACGTGGGGACCCCCTACGTTCTTTCAAAAATTGGCGAAGGTCCTCCTCGCCCTGGAAACCAGAGGGGTGAAGGTCAGCCTCACTCCCCCAACGCCAATCATGGAAGTCCTCCCCATGCTCTCAGGGGTTCCAACGGAGGTTTCAACTGCTCAGGTACTATCCATGGAGGTCCTCCCCATGTTCCCTTTGACATTTTCCCTGGTGCCCCTCGCACCCTGGCTGTCTCAAGATGAAGTCCTCTACGGCACGGTGTCAGCACGACCCCGAGACTACATGTCGGGAATCAGCCTGGTTTCAAAGAGCCATATGAGGGTAGGAGAGCAGGTTGCCACCGCCACAATAAGAATCCTGGGAATGCCCAGACAAAGATCAAATCGTCCTGCTTCTCTAATTCTGAAGCAGAATGCGACTCAGCGATGGAACCTTCCCCTCGCTCCTCAATGTCAAGGACCAGGGTAGGAACAAGGCATGTTAGCCTCATCCTTCCAGAATGCGTGGTCCACCGGATTCCCACTTCTCTTCGCAGATACATCCAGGAGCCGGATATTGTGGGAATCTCACAGGTTCCGACCATACAGTCACCACCGTCATCACCAAAAGCACCCTCTGCCTCAACCAGAGATCACGGAGAGCTATTTTGGGGAACGATGGAAGTTGAGCGACAAGGGGAACTATCATCGATAACCTAAATTCATGTGCCAGAGACTGTGGCTATCATCCCATTATATTGTGACATTGTGGTCGGGTCACCTCACTCTTCGGAGGATGGCCTTGAATTCGGCGGCCAGTAAGCTTATTTTTCGTATTCTCTACCGCCCAATTTACTATCCCAACGGTCCACCTTAGTACCCCTACCAGTTCATCACCCACCCCCGGTTGACAAGTGGGGCAATATGGGGCTAGACCCTGAATCCGAGCCCATGAATTTCTGGAACATTTTCACAGCCGACCACTTCCCAGGGATGTTCTGGCCGGTGGCAACACCTAACTTCTGTGCACTAGAATCCCTCACCCCGAGGGAAGTTGAGTGCTTCTGTCAATACCTATGGGTGAAGCACTTTCATCTTCGCTATCAGTGAGTAATATACCCTAGGATCCAAGTGCACTTCGTGGAAATCAGCAATCAATGTCGTCTGGTTGATTTGGTTGCACTCCCTGTGGCCCAGCGCCCTAAGTCACTAGGTCGCCAGAGCACCCTCCAACAAGAATGTGTTCAGAGTTTCAAGGTACTCCTAAAAATCATAAGGAAAGATTCCCCCCATGTGCAAGTCCATGTATGGGGACAGTATACCGCCCTCCTCTTCAGTCCTATCCGACGGCAGCCCGATTCGTCATGCGACATTGAGGACATGCCCCCAAGAAGGGTTGCAGTTCACATGGATGACATAGTGGAAAAAGAGGACGAGTTGGAGTTTCTCGATGGATACATACCTCCTAAGGATGTACCACCATTGTTGGACACATCAGGGAGGATTACTCGTCAGGAGAGTAACCTTTTAGGTCTCCCTGCGCCCACTGAGTCACTGGTACTCAGCCGAAATGTCGGTAAGGGTAAAGAGCATGTCGGAACCGTCAGGCACACCGACCTGTCCGTCTCTGTACAAAAGACGGACGAAGACCCCATGAAGGCCGCGTTGCGCCAGCATCTTGCTGAGCAGAAGAGGCTGGTTGACGAACTCTTAGCCGAACGTATTATTGATAGGCGACCCGACTATAATGATCCTAATCCGGGGCAGCAGGGGCAGGAACAACCCCCCAGTGAGATGCCTCCGGGCAAACCTGATCATGTTACTCCTACAGACAGGGCAGAGACCAGAACTCACATAAAGAGGGCGCGATACATTTCTCCAAACCCTCCTGAACGGCGAGGCAATCCGAGGTATCTGGACCGGGTTCCCCCAGCCGCCCCAAGGGACATTCCGCCAATCACTCCACAAGCCATTGAAATCATTTACCATGTAGAAGTGCCTGGAAATGCACTCGTAGTTAGGGATCCCTGTCAAGGCAAGGACCCCCACCCGGATGATCATATGGTGGCACTCATCGCCCGCCTCGAGGCGTTGGAAACGCTGCAGGTGGCAGTCCCACCAGATGGAAAACCATATCCCGTGTGGGTGGATGATATGCCCGCACCGCCAGGTTTTGGAAATCCAACTTTCTCGCCCTTTAATGAGACAGGGGACCCACCGCAGCACTTGGCATATTTTTCCTCCAGGTGTGTCCCCATGTTGGGAACCCCGGCACAGCAGGAAGCCGCCAAGCTCCGATGTTTTGTCGAGGCATTGGAGGTCCATGCATTCATCTGGTACAACCAGCTCCCTATCAGATTGGTGACCGACTAGGAGGATCTCCGCCGGCAGTTCTTATACCTGTTAAGATCCACCACGTTAAAGTCCAGCATCACATACCTCTTCAAGTGAAATCAAAGTCCTAATGAGCGAGTCACAGACTTCATCGCCCGGTGGAAGGGGCTTACATACTCCCTCGACATGCCACTGACTCAGGAGAATTTACTGACGATGTGTGTATGGAATGTTAAAATAGAACTGTTTTCATCCCTAATCACCCAGAACTACCCCAGAGGGTTCCGCGATTTCACAGATAAGGCTCAGTGCCTCAAGGAAGCTCTGCAACAGGCTAGTGAGGCACATCTGCTACCCCCTGTGATCCTATCCAGGAGAGCTGGCAGAGCCGAACTGCCGTGGTGGCCCAAATAGAAGCCCCCCGGCAACTAGAATTACTGTCGGTGGAACCGGACCCGCAACCCCATAGAGGCCCTCCACCTCAAGCGCAATATCCTACCCAGCAACGACCGCCTTAGAACCGACAGGTTCCCCCGCACAATGCGTCACCACCACCTAGGTGGGACAATCAGGCTCTACCTCCTCGACATGCCCCTCCGACCCCTCGTCAGGTCTAGGCTCCCCGGGCCCCCTATCCAGAAAGAAGGAACCAGAATTACTCGTTCAACGAGAATCAGGTCTCTGGCTACTTCTGAAGTTCTCTAGAGCAAGGGATTGTGTGCTTGCCCGAGTGCAGATGGCAGGCAGAGGCGAATCTCACCGATCGCCCCAATTACTGCCCCTATCATCAGATTCTGGGGAACAACCTCAAGAAGTGCTAGGTGTTTAAAGACTGTCTTCAAGACTAGGTCGAAAGAAACATAGTCCGGTTGGGCCTGGCCATGACACAAATGGAGGGTGTCTTCATAGGGTCAGAAATCGGTAGCGACAACGAAGGCGAGTGGCAGCAGGTTCCCAGTCGTGGGTCCCAGAAGTACGATGACTGGATGGCCCGTAAAATTGTCGCCCATGCCCATGGCATCATTCGGGCACGCCAGAATCAGCCGGGGCCTTCATAAGATGCGACCAGTACCACTGCATCGTCATCACAGCTGACCTCTTCCCAAAAGGGCAAGCAGCGACGACGCAAGAGGAAGAAACACGCTCTACCACTGACGTCGCCATCCCGTACTATTGGCGATTTTATACCCCTAAGATATTGATTTATCCCAGAATCCGCCCAGTCATGGATGACTCTTCGAGCGACATTTTGGGGTACGCTTTAATTAATACAGTGGAGCTAGAAAATCCCTAGATGACTCCTGACGAGGGGGAACCCCCGGCGAACCTCCTCAACATCCCCAGCTGACGTCAACATCAGTGGAACCCCAACCACATGGGTCGTCGAGGCACGTCAGCAGGGTGCTTTCAGTCAGGTCGTGCATGCTACTGAAACAAGACTGTAGGCCCAGCGCAGAGCTCAGCATGCACAACCTCATCTGGTGCCCTCAGATCTACCTCCACCGTCGTTTGTGCAACTAGATCAGGTAGAGCTGCCTCGTCCGTACCACGGTCAGTCTTGCCCGGTTACAGGACAATCTCAGTTGTATGGTCCTCATCTGGTAGGAACTCTTCAAGCATCAACTAGCGGGCAGCAGGATGTACCCAGTACCAACCAGCTGCTCGTCCAGCCAGCCGGGCCCTCTATGCCTCCAACTGCAGAATGGCCTCCTGTAAGAAGAGGCACACGTTTGGCACAAATGTATGATGTCCTGAAGCACCCGGCCGTCATTCCAGCAAGGTTTTCTATCCTTGAGGCTCTTCACCTGTCGTATGAAATGTGTGAAGCACTCTCCGAGGCCCTAAGGAGCCCCCTCCAGTTTGAGACGGAGGTATCAGCTGTAGAAGCCTCCCATGCTGAGGGAATTGAGAACGACGAATGCCAGGCAGTTATCTCATTCTTTGGTGAAGAAAAGACCCTCCCATACATGGGAATATTCTCCAATTGTACGTCACTAGCCAGTTCATTGGTGTGGAAGTCCGTCGTTGTCTTCTTGACAAGGGTTTTGGAATTAACATAATCTTGACTCAGACACTGCGAAAGATTGGTTTCTATGAGGATGATTTAACTCCCTTCGACCTCAGAATCCAGGGATACAATAGGACCGAACAATCCCCTGTCGGAATGATCTGCTTGAAGACCCAGATTGGTGGCCTAATTTCCAGCACCGAGTTCATGGTTGTCTCTAAAGACACCGCATACAACACATTGATGGGTAGGCCATGGCTCCATCTGCATGCAATGGTCCCTTAGTCATATCACAAATGCCTCAAGTACTCCCTCAATGGTTGGGTAGGCGTTCTACAAGGAGATGCGTCTCCTTTCGCCTCTTGTGAAGCCCGATATCTGGACGCCGATTTTTACAAGTGCAAGGATAAGAAAATCCTATCAAGTGAGGATGAACCTCCCTCGGTCACAAGTGATCCCTGGGTAGACCTGGATGATGCCTACATCTTCCCGATCCATCGGTTGGAGGCCACAACCCCCGACATGGGGCAGTGTTTTTTTTGTTTATAGTACAATAGGAAGGCATGTTCCCATGTCCAAGCGATGGTGGAAGATCACCTCGTACTCCTACACCAACCAGGCTCAGGTGATCCCAGAACCTCCTACCCCAGTGTGGTATCGGAATGTCAGGCTTATGGCAATGGCGGTACGTCATACGTGTCTCTTCCGCCAGACTGGAATCAACCGGCTTAGGACGACGTGTCACTACTTCTTTGATTTCATCAAATGTGGCCCCTTGGGATGAATTCCATATGGAATAGGATCGACTTCCCTCATCGTGATGGTCTCAGTGGGGCATGGGTCTCCTGATATGATGACCACTGCTGCCTAGGCCGGCACCAGCTGCCCATCAGGTTTTGATAACTCAGAACCATCTCCCCCCACGGGAAATCCCTCCATAGGTGGAGGGGAGAATCTGGAGGATGCTCCCCCAGCCATTGAAGAAGGATTCTCTACCACAGTTTTTGAACTGGTATAAGTGAACCTTGGTAGAGAGGTAGATCTGAGACCCACATTGATCAGTGCATCCATGCCCCTCGAGGAACAACAACAGTATGTGGACTTTCACAAACAGCATGGTGATTTGTTTGCCTAGAGTTATGATGAAATTCCATGACTAGATCCCCATGTAGCCCTCCACCGCCTTAGTCTCCCGACAAACCATCACGGGTTTAAGTAGCCTCCCAGAAAGATGCACCCCTCTCACGGTGACATGTTTGAGGCCGAAGTTGACAAGATTATCAAAGCCAACTTCATCAAGGAAGTCCAGTACCCTAGGTGGATTTCCAACATTGTGCCATATGGGTCGAAGAATGGACAGATCAGAGTCTGCATCGACTTCTGCGATCTCAATTCCACTGCCTGAAGGTTGATATTTCCCATCCCAGTGACAGAGTTGTTGATTGATGCCACGGCTGGGTTCCAAGCCCTCTCCTTCATGGATGGCTATTCTGGGTACAACCAGATCCGGATAGCCCCCGAGGACGAAGATTCCACTGCCTTCAGGGCTCCCCAAGGTACTTTTTGTTACCAGGTTATGCCCTTCGACCTGAAAAATGCAGGTTCCACCTATCAGCAGGCCATGAATCGCATATTCAAGCCAATTCTCGGGATGCTAGTGGAATGCTATGTGGATGATCTAGTGGTCAAATCTCGCCAGTGCCAGGACCATCTCAAGGACCTTGAGAAAGTGTTCGGCTTCCTCCGTTCCCACCACCTGAAGATGAACCCGTTAAAGTGTGCCTTCGGGGTCACCTCTGGAAAGTTTCTTGGATTTTTTATTAGATACCAAGGCATTGAGATAGACCTAGAGAAGTTCAAGGCCATCATCCAAATTCCTCCCCCGAGCAATATTCAGGAGCTTCGTGGCCTCCAAGGCTACCTAGCCTATATACGACGATTCATTTTGAATCTAGCTGGAAAGTGTAAGCCCTTTTCCTAGATCATTAAGAAAGGCACCACATATGTATGGGATGAAGAGTGTCAGACCGCCTTCGAGGAAATCAAAAAGTATCTACTCAAACCTCCAGACTTGATGCCACCCATCTCCGGAAAGCCATTTGTACTTTATGTGACAACCTTGGAATGGTCCCTCTGTGCGCTTCTCACCCAGAAGAACAATGAGGGGACAGAGAACAGCCTCTACTATCTTAGCTACATGCTCCATGATATGGAGATCAGATACTCCCCTATCGGAAAGAGCTTCCTTGTGCCCGTGTTCTCCATATAGAAGTTGCGGTATTACCTGCAGCACCATGAGGTACAGTTGGACTCTCGGGTAGACCCACTGAAGTACATCCTGAACAGCCCTATGTTAACTGGCCGATTAATGCGGTGGGCGGTGATCCTCCAGCAGTTCGACATTAGGTTTGTGCCATAGAAGGCCATCAAGGGACGGGCATTGGCAGACATCTTAGCTGCTCATCCAACCTCCACGGATCAATCCCTGGATTTGGATTTTCCTGATGAGGTGATCCTTTTAGTCAATCATGCCATCTCATGTTGGCATATACACTTCGACGGTGCCTCCCGGAGCCCCACCGGTAGGAGGCTCAAAGATCCTAAGCTCAACAGAGTGGGTTTGCGTATCGTCTTCATCACCCCATCGCATGTTGTTCTGCCATACTCATTCCTATTGTCAGAAGGCTGCACCAACCATGTAAAGACCCGTAAATTTCAAGGGAATTATTTTTTCTTAAATTCTTTGGAATTTTACGAGTACGTAGTTTCTGACGGAACCTGATTCTGAGGCCTGGTGTGATAGGAATAATTTTCTGAAGTTTTGTTAAGCTTAAATTAACGCGCGTAAGCAGTTTTCCTAAAAAAGTGGAATAACTCTTAAACGGTTACTCGGATCAGAAATTTGAGGACATTGTTGTTCTCAGGATGGCGGGTTTACCCTAGGTGTGACTTATGTTTAGTCGGCGCAAGCCTCCTGTGGAAAAACTCGAAAATGGCATAACAGTAAATAAAATAATTAAATAAAGTTATTTTATTTTTCAAATGCTTATAACACACAAGCGGTAACTCGGATTAGAAATCCGATACCACCTCTGAACTCGTGAGGGTATTCTTCCTTTAAGAAGATACTAACTTTTGTCGGCGTGAGCCACCTGAGAAAGTTAGTTTTTGGCCATAAATAAAATAATTAAGTGATAGTTATTTTATTGTAAAATTCATAACTTCTAGACGGTAACTCGAATTGAAAATCTGAGAGTACCGTTGAGTTCGTTGGGGAGTGTTTCTCCTAGGCATAGCCTAACCTTGACCGCAGTCGGTCGAGGGTGACTGATAATAATTTTCCGAACTTTTTTTCGGGTACGTTCAGTAAACGTACGAGCGGCGTTTTATAACTACTGAACCGGTGCTCGGAATCAAATTTCAAGGGCACCGTTCAACATGCAGTGCCGATATTCGCTTACGAAGACTTTCTCCTCAATGGCAGATCATCAGGTATGAATGTTAGTTTTTGGGGTTTTATGTGGGTTATTAAAATAAAATAAGTGAATAATTTATTTTATTTTGTTAATCACATGCAGTGCGGATAAAGCGGTTAGAAGCTCCACATGGGAGTTGGTGGTAGAACCGCCGCACCCTAACCTCCCATTTAATGGGGAGGGAGAGGAAACTTCTCAAACCCCCAATCAATTAATTTTATATGTCAACGTAAAATTAATTGCACTCAATTAATTTTATGGGTCGAGGTAAAAATTAATTGTTGTGATTTAATTTTGTGGGTCGACATGAAATTAATTGCTGTCAATTAATTTAATGTTTCAACATAAAATTGATTCGTTTCATATTTTTTGACGCAGGCAATGTGGGGGAAACTTCGTGGCATCCTCCACTCTTAAGTAGTGTCAACGCACCACTTAAATTGCGCCAACACAATTTAATTCACCCGACCCCATTTTTAAATTAAGTAAATGCATCATTGGAATTTAGGAAGGTTCTAAATAAATGAACCTTCATAAATTTCATGATAGTTACATACCTCTCCCCCTCTCCTATATATAGGGAGCATGGTAGAAGGTTTTGGGACGGCTTCACCAAGCGACGAAGCGCTGGTAAAGTATTGTGACACCCAACACTTGGGGAAATCATATCCTCTCCAACGAAGAACGCGAAGAACGCCGACGCCACCCTCGACTTCATCCTTCTCGACATTGACGGAATGACGCCCTTCTACCGCGACACTGTCTACCGCGACACCGACGATTGCCTTTTTCGAGGTAAGGGTTTGATTCTATGTTTGTGAATATTTTGGCATTCATCGTTAATCTTTTAGCTGCTTTCTATCGATTAACCGGAGGTGGCTGGACCGCACAAACACACCTGACCCTCCTCCATTTTTACTGTTGTCCTTCGTTGTGGATTGGAACGGAGACGGCGCGGTGTCGTCGCACTGCGTGGAAAAGAGGGAACCATGACAAAGCAGTGTGGCACCATCGCGCCGCGCCATTAAGGCCGAAAGAGGCCGTGACCGAAGCAGGGGCTGCGGAGGAAGGGCGCGGCGCTGTCACGCTGCACTGGAGCATCTTGAAGGGCCGCGGCCGTGGCGGAGGGGTGCGGCGCCGACGCACCGCACCGGTCGATGAAGGGTTGCGGCATAAGGCTGCGGAAGACACCGGAAGGGGGTGGTCGGACTCCCCGGCCGTCGGAGCATCAAGGGTCATAGCCCTTTGGCCACAGCGGAAGACTTGGAGGCGGCCAGATAAAACCGGTCGCCAACGCTTGGGGGGCGGGACTGCGGGGTCTCGCAGCGGCGGCACAGGCCGGCCATCTGGGCAGGCCGTTCAGAATTCCGGGGTTCGTAACCTCCGGTGGTGGACAGGCGGTCCCCCGACGTGGGTCCGTCGTTTCAATGCGAGGGGGCAGCGCCCCCCCCCCCCCCCCCCTCGCGCTGCTCGGTCACAGACTGAGCGCCCAGCCGAGCCAGGCTGCTCGCGCTGGGCCAGGGCGCCCAGCGGCTGGGCTGGGCCGGGCATCGCCGAAGTGGGCCGGACCCGGACCCGGGTCGGGTCGACCTGGTTCGGGCCGACCCATGGGGTATTGGGCCGGGTCGGTCCGGGCCAAAACCCCCCTAAAAGCGGGCAGATTCGATCAAATGCCCATAACATGGGCTATGGATCTCCAATTAGTGCACCGTCTATTGAGACATGATCCTTGGATTGAGACAGTCCTTTTTTATTTTTACACTCAAGGTTTAAGGGAACTTTGGGTACATCCGGGTTTGTTCGAACACGAAACCAATCGGGTCCTCGAAGCGGAAACACCTATAACTTAAGCTTCGGATGTCCGATTGAAGTGTCGTCGACTTTGTTGGATTACTATTAGTGAGACAGACCTTTGGCCTTACTCCTCTCGAGGTTTGGACATAGTTGGAGTATGGCCGGGTTGGATTGTACCTGAAATCCAACTGGGCCCCTAGAACGGAAAAGCCGATAACTTTCAGACCGGACGTCCGTTTGATGAACCATCAACGGAGTTGGTTATCACATCGAGAAACGGTCCCTATGAGTATACCCTATGTGAGTACGGGGTACAGTTGAGATATGGTAGGGTTGGTTCGTACACGAAACCAACCGGGCCCCTGGGACAAAAAGGCTAATAACTCACAGACAGGGCGTCTGATTGACGCGTCGTCTGTTGCGTTGAGACCCCTATGACGAGGCGGTCCAGTGAGATACTTCTTTCTGGGACATTGTGATACTTGTAGTATCGACCTGTAGCTCGTGGAGCAGACCCTCCCGGAGACGAGTGTACGAAGTACGGAGACGAGTGTACGGAGTACGGAGATGAGTGTACGGAGTACGGAGACCGTGTAGCTGGCTGAGACCTGATGACTGCTTGTCCGATTCGATTCTAAGTGACTTTCATAGCCCAGTGGGGAGCACTACTTTGTGAGGTGGAAGACCCATGGCGGAGGAGCACTACTTTGTGAGGTGGCAGACCCATGGAGGAGGAGCACTACCTTGTGATGTGGCAGACCCGCGGTACTCGACAGGAGGAGTACCTCAGCAGTCTTAGGTTAGTGAGAAGTACCTCGGAGTCATGATAGGATCACTGTACTCGTCAGAGACAGGGCTTTTCAACAGTTATGGTTTTGATAATGAAAATCCTGGTTTGAGCTGAGTCACTGACCTTTGTGTTTTCCTCATGATTGAGATGGGTTACTAGATAACTTACGTATATGTATGGGCATATACATAAGTAGTGGTTATCTGTTGACTTCATATCTGTGTGACACATCGTGGATGAGATGGGTTACATAGTAACTTAGGTATAAGTATGGGCTTATACCTAAGTAAGGGTTATCTGTTCAGAACATTCTTTGTGATTATCCTTGTTGGATTTAGTGAGACCTTGAGGGTCTCGGGGTCCTTGTTGAGTATCGTATACTCACCCCTGCATGGGATTTGCCTGCACCTCGTTGTGTTGGTTGAAGACGAAGGACATCACTGATCGTGGTTGATGCTTCTAGATATGGATGGTACCCGGAGGTGGTTCTAAAGATGATTTGGTACCCAGAGTTGGATCTCACGACGACTCGGTACCCGGAGGTGGATCTCACGACAAGTCGGTACCCGGAAGAGAAGGACAGACGTGGAGTGATGAGGAGGACATTAGTACCTAACCTTCAGGTAGGAACCAAAAGGACGATCCAGGAGCTGCTTGTCACCTTCCAGCTGTTGTCCTATGAGTTGTACTTTACTTTCAGTTGTAGTTGTATCTTTATTTTGGGCTTGTATTTCCGGCCCCTTGTACTTTCAGCACGTTTGTTATACTGCTTTACTTAGTGTAGCTTCTTCTTGTACTCTGTTTGTGTGTGCTTTCATTTCGTAAAGGCAATGCCTTCTCTTTTGATTGGTATTTACACCTTTGGTGCTAGTCTCCAACCCCTAGCCTATGGAAGGCGAGCTTGGGGTAGTCACGGCACGGGCCCTGAGGACGGGTCATGACAAATTGGTATCATAGGAGTCGGTTCTACCGTAGAACTCAGGACTTTGATCTTTCCTTTTTGTGAAGCAATAGTGTTAAGTGTAACGAGTGTGGTCTTCAGTTCAGGGAGTACAGTGTTGGTGCGGCGGCCGACGTATCAATACACCAGGACCTTGACTACTGATTTCCGACTTTGTGCATGAAAACACTGATTGCGTGTATGTTTCCAAGAGTTTTAAAGTCAAATCACACTAGGTCAGCACACCAGGTATAAATCGTTTGATCGTGTCACGTGTGTTTCTTTCAGGATGTATTTCCACGGACGACCATCTAGAGCCCATAGGGATGTACGTACTGATAGCCTGTCGAGCGACGAGGCCTCGGTACAGGGCCCTCTTACAGTTGAGGCACCAGCGGAGGCACCAACGATACTACCATATGTTGGGCCACTAATGCCACCAACCCCAGCAGCAAGCGATGCACACCGCTTGAGTGCACTACATGAGTTCCAGCACCAGAGGCCACCCAGGTTTCAGGGAGAGACGGACCCACAGGTGGCTGAGGATTGGATGGAGGCTGTGGTGAGATTTTTCATGATAGTGGGTACACCAGCGGACTTCATGGTGATCTTTGCTGCCAGCATCCTTCAGGAAGTAGTAGGCAGATGGTGGAGCCGGATGATCCAATTTTTTGATGATATTACCATCACATGGGGAGTCTTCAAGACCTTCTTTACGGTGGTGTTCATACCAGTGAATCTACACTCCGAGCATGCTCAGGAGCTGCTGCCTTTTCCGCAGGATTTTTCATCAGAAGCCGAGTCATCTGAAGGCAGTATACAGATGATACAGGGGTCCAAGAGGACCAGACCAGCAGGTGGGTGAACTCAGGATACATGTTTGGTTATACGAGGCACGCGAAATAGAGCCAGCCATATGAGTAGCAGGAAGTGTTATGAATGCGGTAGGAAGGGTCACATGGCACGTGACTATCCGACTCCCCGCACAGTTGATCTGCAGGAATTGGAGGAGCCACTAAGATAGAAGCAGCGGCGGGTGCTTGAGCAACAGCCAAGCAGTGGAAAAGGTAGTAGAGCTCCGGAAGGAGGTGGACAGGAGCGGAACTATTGGATTCCTTTTGTTCCTTGTACTTCTAGTTCCACGTTTCTGTTGTATTTGTGTCTTTGTACTTCGAGCTGCAGTAATAAAAGACACTTATCTTTGTGATGTTTGATTTCATGTCCATTGTTTGGTTGATACTGAGAGGTCCCGGTTAAAACTGTTCACTTGACCCTCAATTTTGAGATTCCTACTGGAGGACACCCAGTAACCACACACTGATGCCGACAGTGTGACTCAACCCTTGGAGGCGAGAGTAACGATTGGATCTCTTGGTAGTAGCATAGAGGCCCTACGACGTCATACTTAGTATGGATTAGTATCATCCATGACAAGATTTACTGTATTAGGAAAAGAACGTGGTTCATCCAGGGGATGAGACCAGATTTCTATTATTAGAGAAGAAGAAATCTTAGCAACTCTTGTAGGACCAGAGAAGGTTCAGTACATCCAGGAGGTGGAGACCACTAGAGTTCGAGGATGGTGACCACGTTTTCTTACGGGTCTCACCTCGATGTGGATTACGGAGTTTTGGCCGGGGCGACAAGTTATCTTCGTGCTTCATCGGACCCTTCTAGGTCCTCAACAGGGTAGGAGAGGTGGATTACCGCTTGACCCATCCACCTCAGTTTCACCGGGTGCACGACATTTTTTTCACGTATCTCAACTGATGAGATACGTGCACGACCCGACGCATATCATCAACCATGGGGGCTAAACACCGATGACGGGGTGACTATTGCGGAGGTCCCGGTGGAGATCGTGGATCGACATGAGAGGGTCCTACGTGGATGGTAGATTCCTCTAGTGCGCATCAGATGGAATCACGGGAACCTCCATGAGAGCACATGGGAGCAGGAGGCTCAGATGCGTGCACAACACCCCCTTTTGTTTCCCTAGTTTTTGATGTAGCTTTACGGGGACGTAAAGCCCTGAGGTGGGAGTAATGTAAAGACCCGTAAATTTCAAGGAAGTTTTTTTTATAAATTCTTTGAAATTTTACGAGTACGCAGTTTCTGACAGCACCTGATTTTGAGGCCTGCTGTGCCCGGAATAATTTTCTGAATGTTTGTTAAGCTTAAATTAACATGCGTAAGCATTTTTCCTAAAAAAGTGGAATTACTCTTAAACGGTTACTTAGATCATAAATCCGAGGACACCGTTGTGCTCAAGATGGCGGGATTACCCTAGGCGTGACTTATGTTTAGTCGGCGCAAGACTCCTGTTAGAAAACCCGAAAATGGCATAACCGTAAATAAAATAATTAAATAAAGTTAATTTATTTTTCAAATGCTTATAACTCACAAACAGTAACTTGGATTAGAAATCAGAGACCACTGTTGAACTCGTGAAGGTATTCTTCATTTATGCAGATACTAACTATGGTCGGCACGAGCCACCTGAGAAAAAGATATTTTTTGGACGTAAATAAAATAATAAAGAGACAATTATTTTATTGTAAAATTCATAACTTCTAAATGGTAACTCGAATTGAAAATCAAAGAATACCGTTGAGTTCGTTGGGGAATTTTTCTCCTATTCATGTCCTAACCTTGACCCCAGTGGGTCGAGGGTGACTGATAATAATTTTCCGAACATTTTTTCGGGTACGTTCAGTAAACGTACGAGTGACGTATTATAACTTTTGAACCGGTGCTCGGAATTGAATTATTAGGGCACCATTGAACTCGCAGTTCCGATATTTTCATAAGAAGACTCTCACCTCAACGGCGGATGATCGGGTATGAATGATTGTTTTTGGGGTTTTCCATGGGTTAATAAAATAAAATAAGTGAATAATTTATTTTATTTTCTTAAACACATGTAGTGCGGATAAAGTGGTTAGAAGTTCCACTTGGGAGTTGGTGGTGGAACTGCCACACCCTAACCTCCCATTTAATGAGGAGGGAGAGGAAACCACTCAAACCCCACATGAATTAATTTTATATGTTGACATAAAATTAATTGCACTCAATTAATTTTATAGGTCAACGTAAAAATTAATTGCTGTGATTTAATTTTATGTGTCGATGAGAAATTAATTGCTGTCAATTAATTTTATGTGTCAACATAAAATTGATTCGTGTCATATGTTTTGACGCAGGCTATGTGGGGGATACTTATTGGCATCCTCCGTTCTTAAGTAGTGTCAACGCACCTCTTAAATTGCGCCAACGCAATTTAATTTTCCCAACCCCCTTTTTAAATTAAGTAACCGCATAGTTGGAATTTAGGAAGGTTCCAAATAAATGAACCTTCATAAATTCCATGATGGTTACATACCTCTCCCCCTCTCCTATATATAGGGAGCTTGGGAGAAGGTTTTGGGACGGCTTCACCAAGCGATGAATTGCTCTTAAGTATTGTGATGCCCAACATTTGGGGAAATCATATCCCCTCCAATGAAGAATGTGAAGAACGCTGATGCCACCCTTGGCTTCATCCTTCCCGACGTTGATGGAACAACTCCCGTCTACCACGACGCCGTCTACCACGACACCGAATAACGCCTTCTTAGAGGTAGGGGTTTGATTCTATGTTCGTGAATATTTGGGCATTAATCAATAATCTTTCAACCGCTTGTTATCGATTAACGGGAGGGGGTCGGACTGCACAATCACGGCTGAAGCTCCTCCCTTTTTACCGTTGTCCTTCTTTGCGGATTGGAACGGAGACGGCGCAGTGCCGTCGCACCACGCGGAAACAAGGGAACCGCGGCGAAGGAGCGCGACGCCGTCACGCCACACTGTTAAGGCCGAAAGAGGCCGCGGCCGGAGTAGGGGCCACGGCGGAGGGGCACCGCACCGGAGCATCTTGAAGGGCCGCGGCCGGGGCGGGCCGTGGCGGAGGGGCGCGGCACCGACGCGTCGCGCCAGTCGAAGAAGGGGCGCGGCCTAAGGCTGCGGCAGTCACTGAAAGGGGGCAGCCGAACTCCCCGGCCACCAGAGCATCAAGAGCCGTGGCCCTTTGGCCATGGCGGAAGACCTGGAGGCGGCCAGATAAAACAGGTCGCCGACGCGTGGAGGGCGGGACTGTAGGTTCCCGTGGCGGCGGCACCGTCCGGCCAACTGGGCCAGCCGTTCAGAATTCCAGGGGTCGTAACCCCCGGTGGTGGACAAGTGGTCCCCCCACGTGGGGCCGCCGTTACTAGGCGAGGGGGCAGCGCCCCCCCCCCCCTTCACGCCGCTCGGTCATAGACCGAGCGCCCAGCCGAGCCGGGCCGCTCGCGCTGGGCCAGGGCACCTAGTAGCTGGGTCGGGTCGTCCGTTGGGTCGGGCTGCGCCCAAGTGGGCCGGACCCGGACCCGGGTCAGGTCGACCGGGTTCGGGCCGACCCAGGGGGTCTTGGGCCGGGTCGGTCCGGGCCCAAACCCCCTAAAAGCGGTCAGATTCATTCGAATTCCTGTAACATGGGCTATGGACCTCCGATTGGCGTACTTTTCATTGAGACGTCATCCTTGGATTGAGACGGTTGTTTCGGTATTTTACACTCAGGGTTTCGGAGAACATTGGGTACGTCCGGGCTGGTTCGAACATGAAACCAACCGGGTCCTCGGAGCGGAAATGCCTATAACTTTTGCTCCGGACGTCCGATTGACGTGCCGTCGACTTTGTTGGATTCCTCTTAGTGAGACGGACCTTTGGGCTTACTCTGCTCAAGGTTTGGATGCAGTTGGAGTAAGGCCGGGTTGGATTGTACCTGAAATCCAACCAGGCCCCTAGAACAGAAAAGCCGATAACTTTCATACCGGACGTCCGTTTGACGAACCATCAGCGGCATTGGTGATCACATAGAGAAACGGTCCCTATGAGTATACCCTATGTGAGTTCGGGTACGGTTGAGATATGGTCTGTTTGGTTCGTACACGAAACCAACCGGGCCCCTGGGACGAAAAGTCTAATAACTCACAGATCAGGCATCCGATTGACGCGCCATCTGTTGCATTGAGACCCCTATGACGAGGCGGTCCATTGAGATACTTCTTCGTGGAACTTTGTGATACATGGAGTATCGACCTGTAGCATGGGGAGCAGACCCTCCCGAAGATGAGCGTACGGAGTACGGAGACCATGTAGCTGGCTGAGACCTAATGACTGCTTGTCTGATTTGATTCTGAGTGACTTGCATAGCCCAGTGGAGAGCAATACTTTGTGATGTGGCAGACTCATGGCGGAGGAGCACTACATTGTGAGGTTCCAGACCCGCGGTACTTGACAGGAGGAGTACCTCTGTAGGCTATTAGGGGGAGCACTACTGTGTGAGGTGGCAGACCCATGGCGGAGGAGTACTACTTTGTGAGGTGGCAGACCCACGGTACTCGACAGGAGGAGTACCTCAGCAGTCTTAGGTTAGTGAGCAATACCTCGGATTCGTGATAGGATCACTGTACTCATCAGAGACGGAGCTCTTCAGTAGTTACGGTTTCGATAATGAAAATCCTGGTTTGAGCTGAGTCATTAACCTTTTTTTTCCTCATGATTGAGATGGGTTACTAGATAACATACATATATTTATAGGCATATACCTATGTAGTGTTTATCCGTCGACTTCATATCTGTGTGACACCTCGTGGCTGAGATGGGTTACTTGGTAACTTATGTATAAGTATGGGCTTATACCTAAGTAAGGGTTATCTGTTGAGAACATTCTTTGTGATTATCCTTGTTGTATTTAGGGAGACCTTGAGGGTCTCGGGGTCCCTGCTGATTATCGTATACTCACCCCTGCACGTGCTTTGCCCACACCTCATTGTGTTGGTTGTAGACGATGTACATCACTGATCGTTGTTGAGGCTTTTAGAGCTGGACGGTACCCAGAGGTGGATATCACGATGATTCGGTACCCGGAGGTGGATCTCACGACGAGTCAGTACCCGAAGGTGGATCTCATGACGAGTCGGTACCCAGAGGAGACAGACAGACGTGGAGTGCTGAGGAGGACATTTGTACCTACCCTTCAGGTAGGAACCCAGAGGACGATCCAAAATCTACTTGTCACCTTCCAGCTATTGTCCTTTGTGTTGTAATTTAATTTCATTTGTAGCTGTATCTTTCTTTTGTGCTTGTATTTTCAGCCCCTTGTACTTTCAGCAAATTTTTTATATTGCTTTACTTAGTGTAGCTTCTTCTTGTACTCTATTGGTGTGTGCTTTCGTTTCGTAAAGGCAATGCCTTCCATTTTGATTGGGGTTTACGCCTTTGGTGATAGTTGCCTGCCCCTGGCCTATGGAAGGCGGGCTTGGAGTAGTCACGGAACGGGACCCGAGGACGGGTCGTGACAAACAATGAGGCGGAGTACCAGGCTCTCATCAATGGCCTCGAGATGGACCTTGAGATCGATGTGCCCCATCTACATGTGAAAGGGGAATCCAAACTGGTCATCAAGAAGGTAAATGGAACTCTGTCGTCAGGAATCTGGAGCTTGTGCCATTGGAGTGCACCCTCTATCTAATGGACCAGTTCTCTTCTCGACCAGAGGTTACCCAAGTCCCTCAGTCACAAAACGGTCGAGCAGATGCTTTGGATGTCTTAGTTGCATCTTTCGTAGAACCCAATCAAGATGATTAGATTATATGTGTGGCACACCGGATATTCATTTCCCCCATCACCCCAGAGGACAACGACGGCTTGCAGGTAAGTCATCTTACCACCGGACCTTCTACGCTGGGGGTCCCAGGTTCGTTAGACACAGTGGTTGAGGCCACTCTCGACTAGAGAGCACCTTTTGTCGAGTATCTCCAAAATGGTTGCCTCCTAGATGATCGGGCCGAGCACGAGTGAATCTGACGCCGCGCACTACAATTTACCCTCCAGAGTGGTCCCAGTCTTGAGAGGATCCTCTATAAGTGGAGCTTCGATTGTGTTCTCCTCTGTTGCATTCAAGGAGTCAAGATTTCTCAGGTCATGCCAGAGGTTCATGCCAGTTCATACGGTGCCCACCAGGCTGGGCCCAAGCTGTCCCATCAGATCGGGAGGTTGGGGTAATTCTGGCCCACTATGATCCATGATTGTATCATGTTTTCCAAGACATGCCATGAATGCCAAGTTCATGCTAATTTCCTACATCGGCCGCCAGAGACTCTCCACTCCACCAAGTATTCTTGGCCATTTGTGGTGTGGGGACTCGATTTCGTGGGACCATATCCACCGGAAACAGCTCGCCAGTGTAGGTTCATCCTAAATGCTACAGATTTCTTCTCTATGTGGGCATAGGCAGTTCCACTCAAAGAGGTCAAGCCCCGTTCCATCATTGACTTTGTGAGCTCCAATATCATCCACCGGTTTGGAGTCCCCCACGCTGTCCTCACCGATAACGACACCAATATCCGAGCATCTGATCTGATGAAATTGTATGCCAAGTACAATATCCGTTCGAACCATACCTATCACTTTCATGTGCAGGTGAATGGATAGATCGAGGCATTTAACAATACCCTCTATATCATTCTGCAGAAAATGGTTGGTCAGAACAATAAAAGTTGGCCGGAAAATCTCCCCAACGCCCTCTGGGCTTATCAGACGACGACTCGCAATTCCACCCATGTGACCCCATATTCCCTGGTGTGTGGGGATGAGGCCATCCTGCCCATTGAGATCCAGCTGTCATCGTTACGCACTGCAGTATATGACCAGCAGGCGCCAGATAAGGTGGCAGAAATCCGTCTAGAAGAATTGGAAGCACTGGATGAGAACAGACTTCGTGCCCTGCGCAATTTGGAAATACATCAAAATAAGATGGCTAGAGCCTTCAATAAGAAGGTTCTTCTTTGCTCTTTTCTGCAAGGATACCTAGTGTTGGACCTTAGAGCACCAATGATTCCTGGTAGGAAACCTCCCAAGCTTGAGCCCAAATGGGAAGGACCTTACGTCATCCATAAGGTTTACCCCAACGGATCATACTACTTGGTGACCATGGATGGTGAGCGCATAACTCCTCGCACAAACACCAAGTTCCTCAAGCAGTACATTCCCTGAGCCCCTTGGTCTTGCACGACCATAAACTATATGGTCCTACACGACCTTGAATTGTATGGTCCTGCACGACCTTAAACTGTATGGTCTTGGACGACCTCAAACTGTACAGTCCCGCACAACCATAAACTACACATTACGCTCCCGCATGACCCTAAACTGCACATTACAGTCACCCATGACCATAAAATTCACTGCTGTCCTTCATGACATTAAAACTGCAATATCGTCCTACAAGATGATAAACTACAAAATGGTTCGAGCTATATGGCCTTAAACTAAGTTCTCCCCCTTCCTTACTATAAGACGTTAAACTGCAAGCCAGTCAGGCCTTCCTGACCGAGGTTCAACCTCATACACTTTGGCCTCTTCGATCCCCTGGCCCCCGTCCTTACTGTAAGATGTTAAACTACAAGCCAGTCAGGCCTTCCTGACCGAGGCTCAGCCTCATGCATTTTGGCCTCCCCAACACTACGGGAAAAAGGGGTTTTTGCGACGAGAAAAAAACCCGTCGCAAAAAACTTATTTGCGACGGGGGTATTTTCCCATCCAAAATAACCACTTATTTGCGACTGGAAAATCTCACCCGTCGAAAAAGGCTTGGGCGCAAAGCACGCCAAACCACGGGAAAGTTATTTGCGACGGGTGGTTACCACCCGTCGCAAATAACCGGCGGCGGTAAAAACTATTTGCGACGGGAATATACCCCCCGTCGCAAATAGTATGTCGGCAGGTTAATATTTGCGACGGGTCCCGTCGCAAATAAAAATTTAACCGTTGACCGTGATAAATGCGGGCTCAAGTATTTGCGACGGGTATCCTGTCGCAAATACTCCCGTTGAAAATAATCTAACCTATAAATACCCCCACCCGTTTTTTTTCCATTCATTCTAAACTTCTCTCAAAACTCTATTTTTAGAGTTCACAGTTTCTTAAGTTTAATTTTTATTTCCAGATTTGATATTGATGTCTTCAATAGTTATTGGAGATCAAACTCAGATCAATTTTAAAGGTATTTATTTTCTTTTTAATTTAATAATTAATTTAAATTTTTTATTAGTTTTATTTATTTTTAATTAGTTGTAATTTAATTGTGTTTATATAGTTTTTTTATTTAATAAATTTAAATTATTAGTATTAATTGTTCATAGTTAATGGTAATTAGTAGTAATTAATAATAATTAGAAATAATTAATAATAAAAAGGAATAATTAATAATAAATAGGAATAAACCCCCCCATGCGTGCATTAACCTTTACAACTAAGCCATTTCATTTTTTTATACATTTAATGATCTATCTATATATATATAGGTATATTTATTCGTATATTAATATAGATTTATATTAATATAAATATATTTGGTTATATAAATAAATATATATTTATTTATTTGTATATTAATATATATGTATTCTATATATATATGTAGTTATAAGTTTTTATTCGTATATTTATTTGTATATTAATTAATATATATTTATAAGCTTAGTTTTAAATAAATTTATAAAATATGGGTTTTTATGTATATGTATAAATAAATACATATATACAATAGATACACACACACACACACACATATATATATGAATAGTTATGAATGAATACATAGGAATGAGGGGGTGAAAATCCACCGAGAATGTTAAAACGGCTATAACTTCTAATCCGTAAGTCCGTTACAACTCCACAACCAGTCAAATCGAAGAACATGAAACGATCATCGATATGATATGTGGTACAGGCCAAACGGACATCCGGATCGGATGTTATAGCCATTTGAATGTTTAAACGACCATAACTTCTAATCCAGAAGTCCGTTTCAGCTCCACAATCAGTCAAATCGAAGAACATGAAACGATCTTCGATATGATATATGGTAGAGGTTTATCGGACATCGGGAGCAGATGTTATAGCTGTTTAAACGGTGAAAACCCGGGGTACCCCGACTAAAAACTCAGTTTTGGAGGCCTTCTGGGCCTTTTTTGGCCCTGAAACAACCTTGGACAGGTTCTACCAGTCCATAGCTCTGTAGAGCTCGTCGCAGAATTTGATTTGATATGCTGTGGAGCTCAAACAGAGTCCCGGATCAAAATTTGTGTCCATTTGAAGTTTGGGTTTCATTTTTAACTTATTTTCCATCTTTCATTAATTTTTTTATTTTTTTTATATTCAAAGAGTTATTAAATGACTATTAATTGATAAAAATTACATAATTACTAATTAAAAATATTTTTTATTTTATTTTATATGCCTCTTTTACTGATCATCTTATACATTCATATTTGATTTTCATTCTTCCTTTCTAAAACATATTTAAAAAATAAATATTATATTTATATCAATATAAATAGGTTTATTGATTTATATAATAATAAATAAATTTTTTAATTTTTTTTAATTATTTTATTATTATTTTCGACGGGCCCGTCGCAAATACCCGCTTCGAAGCAACCATTTGCGACGGGAATATGGCCCGTCGCAAATACTTTTTGTGATGGGCCCGTCGCAAAAAAAATTAGTTGCGACGGCGTTTTCTGCAACGGGCGATTTGCGACGGGGCCCCGTCGCAAAAGGCGATTTGCGACGGGATCCCGTAGCAAAAGACCCGTCGGAAATATCTATATTTACCGTAGTGAAAGACCCTGGCCCCCGTCCTTACTGTAAGACGTTAAACTACAATCTGTTCAGGCCTTCCTAACCAAGGCTCAACCTCAGGCCCCATGGCCTTCGTCCAGTCAGGCTCTCTTATAGGATCGTACGGTGTGATGTGGGATTACGTCCTCATTCATGTCGGGTTACCCGACGTACCATACATGCCCCAGATGAGATGCATCTCTCATCCAGCACGACATTAAACTATTCTTTAGGAACTATGTATGGCTTGATTCCCATCCTAATGGGATACGTTGGAACGCTCAGACGTCTCGTCTTGAGCCCAGCCTCGAGCACTTCTCTTTTGACTGTCCCCCCTGGGTATAGTTTCCTCAGAGGGTCCTTGAATTATGAGGAGTAGGCTTCCTTAGCCCTTCTCATACAAGGATTATAATGGTCTCACCATGTGCCCACTCCCGTTCTTCTATCCTCCAATGTCCTCACTGCATGACATTAAACCGCATGGCCTTCAAGAACTATGTATGGATTGATTCCCATCCTAATGGGATACGTAGGAACGCCCAAAAAGTTCATCTATTGGCCCAGCCCAAAAGCCAAAATCTTCACCTTGGGTTAAGACATATTGCAGGATGCACACTTTTTCCCCAATTCGCGCTGAGCAAGCCTCGACCCAGCTATACGTCCCCCCTGGAGATGTTTGCCTCTTTCATGGATGGGTAAAGCTATGATTCACCCACTCCTTGACTGGGATTCCATCACTTTCCTCATCCGGAAGGGCGCCTGAATGGTATGGATGCTCAGTCTAAGGGTCCTCTTACCACTTCGGGTCAATGCCCTTGAGGATGTCGAGCAACAAGCGGATACAAGTCCCGCATTTCGAATGTGGTCAGCGATCGACGCTCATTTGTTGCTCCCATGTCGGGTCACCATCCTGGATCTTCGGGTCCACCCCAAGATGTACCAAACATCAAGTGCAGTGGTTTGTTCTACCCTATACCTAAGCGACAAACTTCCATCTGGGTGGTGTCAACATTCGGGCGCACGACCCCGATTATTTTATAGGGAGTGTACGGAGTAGTGTGGGATTACTTCCTCATTCACGTATGGCTACTTTCCATGTCGTACACATTCCTTTACCGTGGCCCATCCTCAGGCCTCTTAGCCTTTTAGGTCCCTAGCCCACGTTCTTACCCGGAGTGTATGATGTGGTGAGGGATTATGTCCACAATCACGTCAGTTTGTTCACCGTACCATACACCTCCTCCGTCCAGGGACTCATATCCCCCGAACATCGTCCTCACTGCATGACATTAAACCGCGAGTAGGCCAGGCCTTCTAGACCAAAACCCAACTATCAGGCCCCTTGGCCTTTTTGGGCCCCTTGGCGCAAGTTCTTTCCTACAAGACTGTGCGCGGTAGTGCAGGATTACGTCCCCATTCATGTTGGGTTACACACCACGCCACACACGTCCTTGTTAGGGTATCTTGACCACTGGGTATATTCTTGAACTACGTGTGGCTTGATTCCCATCCTCATGGGATTCATAGGACCACCTGAATGACTAAGCTTCGAGCCCAGCCTCAGCTTCTGAAAGTCTTCGTCCATTCCAGGCCCCTTGGCCTACCCTTCCTGAGACACTTTGACGACCCTTTGTGGCGGTTCACCGATATGCCTAAGGGTACTCTGGTTTAAGTTACCTGGAATGTCGGATTCTACTCAGACAAGTCCGCACCCACTTTTCAGGCTTCTTGTCTCCCTTAAACTGGGCTTTCACCACCTTTCACACCCGAAGGGACCCCCATGAACAGCCTGGATACCATGCCCAAGGGCTCTCCTACAGTTACGGGCCAACGCCCCTGAGGGTTTCGGATAAAAAATCGATAAAAATCCCACGTTGCGAATATGGTCAGCGGACGATGCTCGTTTTTTTTCCTACCTTAGGATAACGCGATATGCAGACTATTTTTTCACCATGGTTAACAGTTATCCTCCATCGCCACGCTAACCCCATTAAGCCGATAATGCCGGTTACACAATTCACATCTTTCTCCATTCTTATCATGTCCATGTAGAGTTTCGAAACTCTTGGTACTAGTCCTTAGTGCACATCTGCGCATCAGGAGAACAAATCTGTGTTAGAGGCATCCTTTAGGGCTCTTCACTGACTTTCCCTCGATGGATCTCTCGGGTATTGCGTTAAGGATCTTCCCCCCTTGTTTCCCACACCGATTTTAACTCACGTGGGCTTAGGGATTGGGTCGAGGTCTGCGCTTACCTGGAAAGTTTCCATCCACCCTTGGTCCGAGCTCTAAGACCACAAACTAAGATCTCCTAAGAACTATGTCTGGCTTGATTCCCATCCTCATGGGATAAGTAGGACCACCCGGATGTCTTGACTTCTGGTCCAGCCCCACCTATTAGGGATATCCTAATCTCCCGGACTACTAGGCCCCTTGGCCTGTCACTCTCTAAGGGGGGATATATAGAAATGATATAAGTTTTTTGGCACCATGCCCTATTTCCCGGGAATCCTCCATCTCTCAAACACCCTCAAGTTGAGACCCTCGACTCCTTGCAATGATTCACCCATGTGTTAAGAATAATATGGTCTAGAATCAAGAGTGTCAGATTCGACTTGGTCAAGTTCATCCCACTTATCAAGCTTCTTGTTCCCCTTTATTCGGTCTTTCATCACCTTTCACACCCGGAGGGACCCCAAGAACGGGCCTGATACCATTCCCAAGGGCTCTACGACCGTTACAGGCCAATGCCCCCGAGGGTTTTAGACAAAAAATTGATACAAATACCATGTTGCGAACATGGTCAGCGGTCAATGCTCATTTGTTTGTCCCCATTTTAGTCTAATGCGATAGGATGCTGTGTTTCGAACATGGTCAGCAGTAATCCTCTGTTGTCATGCCAACCCTTCCTGGCCTTGAATGATTGGTTACATGATTCACATTATGTTCCACCCCATCGTGTCCAGGTGGAATCTCAACACTCTTGGTGCTACCCCTTAGTGCACCTTTGCATATCAGGGGGACAAAGCTACAATACAGTGTCCTTCGGGGCTCCCAAGGTCTGGGTTGTAAGATCATAAACTAAGATATCCTAAGAACAATTCATGGATTGATTCCCATCCTCATGGGATATGTAGGACCTCCTGAACGTCTCATTTTTGGGTCCATCTCATTTGGGAGCTAATCTCTCCCCCTTCACCTCACACCTCTATGTGGGCCCCTTGGCCTGAGGTTCCTCTCTTGGGATTGTGTACGGTATAATGTGGGATTATGTCCCCATTCATGTTGGTTATGTCACCGCACCATACACATCCCCCGTTTAGCATCGTCTCTTCTATGTCTATGCTGCATGACGTTAAAATGCATGCTTGGGCCTATCACACGACCCAAAACTGTGACATTATCATCCTAGCCGCACGATGAAAAACGGCACTGCATTGTGATGACCTCGTTGTAGAGGACATCACATTGGGTATTGGTCACGTTACATGCCATTTTTCAACACCTATCATGGATTGATTCTTGTGGAAACACCTGGGCTTGTTACCCTAGGCATGTTCCTTCACAAAAAAACACCTCACCTAAATGGAAAAACAAGATTTATCAAATTTCTCTTCTTTTGGTGCAAGGTCCACACCCTCACTCCCTTCAGAACTACGTGCAGCTGGATCCTCATCCCCATGGGGTACGTAGGAACGCCTTTGAACTTTGCTCAGGCCCATATCAACTCTCTATTTCGTTCCCTTGACCTAAAACCTCTCTCAAGGGGTGTTGTGTAGTGTGGTATGGGATTATGTCATCGTTCATGTAGGGTTGTTCACCGCACCGTACACACCCCCGGTTCCCATCCACGTCAGGTTTTTTTAAATACCTGTCGCATGCCTCCTATGCTTCCTCCCACCCATGGTCCAAATTCTACGACCATAAACTAAGATCTCCCTATGGGAAAGGACTCTTCTCCCTCTATCTAATACGTCTCGTTGTCGTATTCAAATGTGTTTTGAAAAAAGCCTGATGTGTGGGATTTTCATGGGGACATTCCCCTCGTCCCATGACCAAGCTTCGTGAGCTCGCTATTTGGATACTCATCCTCTTCCACATCCAAAGGGATCCTTGGATGATATGGATTCTAGGATTAAGGTCTCTCCATGGATGTTGGGCCTAAGGGCTCTCCTATCATTTCAGGCCAACGTCCCAAAGGATCTCTGACAACATTTGCGACATGGTTCCATGATTCGAACATGTTCAATGGTCGACCCTCATTTATCTGTCCGCATTCTAGGATAACGTGATATGGATGCTGTGTTTCCTCCACGGTTAACGGTTATCCTATATCGTCACGCCGTCATCATTGTGATCCAACTCTCGAGCGTCATGATTCACACATTTCCACTTCCTCATGTTCAAGTGGAATTCCAGCATACTCGGCTCTATCTCTCCGTGCATCTAGGTGTGCCACATGGTCGTGTTAGTGTCATGGGGCCAGTATTCACTGAGCATCCCTTCGCCCTAACCTTCCCCTTTCTGTGTTGGGAAATTCCCACCACTACATCTTTTATCCCACACCGAGCACGACTCACATGGGCTTAGTAGTTTTGGCAGGATGTGTACCAACACGACCAGGCTTCTCATCGTCCCTCCAGAACTATATATGGCTTGATTCTCATCTTCATGGGGTACGTAGGAACTTCTGACAACTCTACTTCGGTGCCATCCTAATTCTCCCTCTTGGTCCCTCAACCTAAAGAGTTTCCTCCGGGAGTATGTGGTGTGATTTGGACATCATGTCCCCATTCACATCGGTTTCATAACTACCACACCATATGTTCCCTGGGCTCTTCCCTTTCACTCCACATCCTATCGTATGACATTAAACTATGGGAGTTCCAGAACTACATGTGGCTTGATTCACATCCTCATGGGATACATAGGGACACCCTGGTATTTTTCTTAGCGTCCAGCCCACAGGAATCATTAATCCTATTCTTCCCCTTTCCGGCCCCCTGGACGGAGCCCTCATAGAGGACCGTGTAACTATGAATCTACCCTGAACAAGTTCAGGATGCCCCATGATTACATTGGGATGCAACAGAACCCCTATCCAGAGAGGCCCTGTCTCAAAGAAGGAATTGTCCATGATCAAACCAATGTGCCCATCTGGCGTACTCCCACTACGGTGGTGTAATTACATGGGTGTTGGATTTTGTTCGGAAAAACCATCACCCCATATTCCACGCTTTGCGTGCCCCTTATTCGGACCCTCGTCCCCTTTCATGTCTGGAGAAACCCCCTAACTGTATGGATTCCTGACCTATGGTTCACCTTCTGTCCTGGACCAATGTTCCGGAAGACCGATCATGTTTAGAGGGACCCCCTACCAGTATGGATGCTCGACCTATGGTCCACCAGCTATTCTGGTACAATTTCCCGGAAGACTGATCGA
The DNA here is from genome assembly GCA_963277665.1 of Viscum album. NCBI lineage: Eukaryota > Viridiplantae > Streptophyta > Magnoliopsida > Santalales > Viscaceae > Viscum > Viscum album. Next base: position 1,718,201,515 of record OY728140.1, on the reverse strand, counting down.
CGATATTTGAGTTAGGCCCCATGTTGCAAATATGGTCAACGGTCGGCCCTCATTTGTTGTCACCATTTCAGGCTAACGCAGTAAGGATACCGTTTTCCCACCATTGTTAACGGTTGTCCTTTATTGACACTCCACCCTCACAATGTTCGGAATTTTGGGTATCGTGATTCACACTTCCCATTTCCATCGGTTCGGACTGATTTCAGCGCCCCTGTCGTTGCACCGTTCGTGTATAAGAGCACGCTGAAAAAATGGTAATTTGGTTGTTCTGAGAACTTCCTTCTCCGGCCAGGTCTCTCCTACTTCTCGGAAATCTGGACTGGTTATCCAAACCTCGGATGCCCGATGATTGGTTTACACTCCTATGTTGGTTGGGACAATTAGGCAACTATCTCTTGTTTCTCACATAGGGCCCGACCCACGTGGGCTTAGGGAATTGTCGCTGGATGTTCCACAAACATTGTAAGGAAGCAATGAACCAGTGCAAACAATAGAAATCGAGCATGCTATGACACTCAAAGAAAGAAGAAAATAAAAGTACAAGAGTACCATTAAAGGGTTTGTAATTGTTATAGTACATGGGGGTCGACTCCCTCCATGGACGGATTGACCCCATAAAAAGAGCTTTGAAGCTCCGCCACCCTTTGACTTGTGGAATCCATGAATTATTGTCGTCGAATTAGCTCCTGCTCCTCCCCAGCAGCGATGGGGAGCAATCCATCAGCCTTAGTTCGGGTTCGCTCTACGCCAGCCTAGATGTTGGCCATATCTTCAGAAGCCTGTCTCATGCACTCTTCAGCCTATTCCAACTGGGCCTTCAATCACAAGATCAGCTCAGATTTTGCATTAAGAGAGGCTGAATGCTCGTCCGCCCGAATCTGCAGCTGCTGGTCCTCGTTTTCAGCCTCCTGGAGCTTCATGATGTTTGTCGCTTTCCTCTGTTGTCAGCCCATGCTGAGCCCACAATCATACTCTCGGTTCTTCCCTGCCATGAGATCTTGGATGAGCGCATGAGGATGTTGGGAATCCACTCCCCAAGCGCACAGTTCACACAGCCATGAGTGATGTCTGTCCATTTCATTTAGCCATAGCACTTGGGGGTGTCATTGATGAAGCGCGTGATTAGCTTCCACGATCAGAGACGAACTATTTTACTGTCCTCTTCATCAGAGGTCGTCTCGTCCCAGTCCGCGCGATTGGCAGGCTCGTATGCAGGATACGCCCATAGGAAATCTTCGGAAGGATATACCTATGGTGTTGAATCTAGCGTGACATCTAACACCGAGATAGGCGTGGCGGGACTTGGGTCGGCGGGTTGATCCTCATCATCGGACTCTACCTCAATAACCTCGGGCACAACCCTGCTGGTGTTCCCGCCAATGATAGGGAGTGCTGCAGCTCGGGTAGATGGGGAAACTATCTCCACAATCACCGGTATGCCCCTAGGATGGATGCCACCGGACATCTCGACCACCCTTGCTGCAACAACCCATGCCAGTCAGAGATCTGTATGACAGAGAAGGGCATGAACGTCAGTTGGCATAATCTACATATGACAGAAATGAATCCAGTGGAGAAAACATATGGAGATCGAACTCCTGGTGCTGCTTTGGATTCGATGCTGATGTGACCCCAAGGCATGGCCCTCCTTATACTGTCGGATGGTTTGAAGATTCTGGAGGGGCCAACTTAGGTACTCTAACCCCGCCAGACATAGAACTGAACGCAACCGCAGGCGCGGGTTCTGAAGGTCCTACATCATCACCCACCAAGGGGCGAGAGCAAGGTCTATGTACAAGTTCCTCCTGCACAATTTAGATATTCTTAAGAGGTCTATAATGGCCTGAGAGTGGACCCTGAGGAAAGAAATTTGGAATGATACCTCTAGAACCTCCGCGAAATCGTCGAAATCTGAGTCTTGATCTCCGACTTCGCTTTCCTCCAATGGGCTCCCTCCGTCGGCCACATCCTCCCTAGAGGATTCTTCTGATTCTTTCGGCAGAGGGAAGTGCTCTCTCAGATCGGCAGTCGATAGCTGTGGGGGAACCATTCGATCTAGAAGCACCCTTACCCGGTCTGTCATCGAACGCAGGGCACCACTAGAGTGAACTTAGTCCTCCAGCTCATCCAAGTATTGATCTGCCTTGGCCGGAGACACCGTGAAACTTTCCCAGATAGGGCCTATGCCCAGTAACTCCATCCCGACACAATTCAAGTGTGCCCACATCTCGGGTGGGCTGAGAAAGTTTCGGTTGACATACCAAATGTCCCAGGCCTCCAGGAAAACAACATTCTCTGGCATGTCGATATGGCATAGCCGCTTCCACGGAGCTTGAGTGGATATCCTACGAAACCCCCTCGGTGGCCGCACCTCCGGATGGCGCTGCTCTTCCAGAACCATCGGGTCCACTACCATTGTTGGATCCGCTGCTGCTGCCGCACCCTCAACAGGTGGAGGTATCACCATCACGGAAGCCCCACCACCGTGAGAGGCCCTTGTTACCCTCTGACCCCAACATCAAGATAGGGGAGGCCCACCGTCACCAGCCCAAATGGTTGGTTGCTTCAACAATTCCCCAGGATAAGATGCCTCCCAGCTGATAAAATACGCCTTCACCAGTCCAAAGGCGACAGTCGGTGGAGGTAATCCCATTCGCATATTCTCGTTCTCCCGTGTGTACATGAGCCACAGCTTCCTCATTACACACAGGTGCTCCTCATGACGCACCTTCCAGTAGACCTGTGGGGTCAACCGTTGCAGGCACCGAAACTGCCTCGCAAACCGATGCGGGGTGTATGGCTCACAGAGTGGCTCACGGTCCACTCGTGCCACCAAAACTCCACCTCTAAAAGCAAGGATATAAGCCCTGTACTATTTCTTTCCATGCCCGTCGTCAGTGAGTACCCCCTTCAGCATTATAAACAGGTGGAAGTTAAACTCATCCGCCTTCCACACCCGGTTCAGCACCATCGGTATGGTTAATTTGACTAGGAAGCTCCCGGTTGCGTTCAGAATGGAAGGGCCGAAGTTTGATCTTGGTGGCGAGATAGGGTTTGGATACTCATAAACTGCCCTGATTTGCACCGCAATCCACCCATACAAAAGGTGGAAGGGCCCACATATCCTTGGCAGCTTCTTGACCCCGCTAACATGCCGCATAATCCTGTACAATCTGGAGAGCATCAGAATCCCCAGATTGACCCGCCTTCCCATGGCCAGCATGGATTCCATGATGAAAGAGATGAGCCACAACCCCATGTTGGTATCCCTCACCGGTAGGATCCAACCATAGATAAGGGCTACGATGAATGCCGCCAGCCTGAATATCGGCTGTTGTTCCGTGCTGACACTGAAACCCAAAGTCTTCCAGTGGTTGTCCTCCAAGAGAAGACAATACGAGTGCTCATTTCCCCATTGATCCCCTTTCGGACAAGTTCGAGGCCTCAGAGGGAACTCTCGATCCTCCAGGAAGTTCAGGAACTGCTTGAGCCACTTCTTAAAGTGTACATCTCTCACCGCCTCCTTGTCCTCTCCAGGGACATGTGCCATCATTATTGCCGCCAGCCAGGAAATCTGCTCCGGATCCTCCCACGTGCCCATGACGGGTAGGAACTCATCATACATGGCCCCTAAGATCAGGACCCCCTAGATATGATGGACATCCCACAAACTAATTCCAACCTCCCCATGGTGCAGGTGAAAAGTATTGGTCCTAGATGACCATTTTCTCAGCAGCTCCAGCTTCAGCTATTTCGGTTGATAAATGTGGAATTGTGAGGCCCATGCCACCTCATACAAGCCCACTCTCCTCATCTCGGCCCCAAACTCCTTGCATGAGGGACCTACCCAGTAGGCCCATGCCCAGTCGTTGGTGATGTTACCGCCCTGCCGCATGTCCCACTCGTCGGACCACCCTTTTTTTGGATCCTGCAGATCCGGCTTCAGTATGGTGAGGTACAAGGTAGGGGACGTCTCCAGTTTCAGTGGATCCCCGTCGATTTTGTTCAGATGGTTGTCCAGGCAGTCAGAAGTGATGGGTGTGAAGTCCTCCCGCGCATGACCATCGGTCTCCCTGAACCATTGGTGTTGGCATGGCGTGCTCCTGAACCAGAAATCTGGTTCGTCCCTACTCTCCTCAGGAATGAAGAAATCATCCCTCAGCTCGAAGCCGTACAAGGGTAGATTCTTGAACTAAGGATAGTTCTTTTGGCTTTCTGATAGGAGGTCTTTCAGAGAATTATGATCTGAGTTACCTTGGACCATCTCTCCAAGGCCCAGGCGGTAGGCCATCTCATCCCTCCAAAAGGCATCTGCAAGAGCCCCCATCACAGCTTCTTGATGGGCCATTAAGGTTTCAAAACTAGGAAAAAAAATCGGATCGGGTCAGGGAGGTTGTTCACGAAGGTCTCTCGCGAAGCTCAGGCGCAAAGCCAAGATGCAGAGCCTCGCCTCGGCTTGCATGCAGAAGTTCACTTGGCATAGTCACAGAGTCGGAGACTCGCGGTTCGCCGTGAAGCTTGATTCGTGGTGAGAAAACGCGGAGGATGTGGAGCTTCGTGAATCGAGAGCGCAAGAGGAAAAATTCGCATATAAGGAAAAAGACAAGAGGCCAGCCCCCTATTTATAGGCAGTGGACCCTGGAGCTTCACAACGCGTTCAGACCGTGAGGAGCATCGCGGCGCGTCCAGATCGTGCGACCCCTAGCCGCCTCGTGCTCTCGCTTCGCGAGTCCTCATCACGACCAACCGAGAATTTTGGCGATTTCCCTCACACTCCAACCCTTGATCCCTCTGTAGATCTAAGTCTGAGGGAGGTAATTTGTTGGCGCAAAATATTGGATGAAAAAGGATGGAGAAAAAGAAGCCCGCGTGCTGCCTCGCGAAGCTCAGACACACAGGGCCCCCGAGCAACGCGGCCGCTGCGAAGCCCCATAGGCGGTAATGCTCCGCAAACACCCTAACATTCGCGAGCCCACCGTGAAGCCCCAGATGAGATAATGCTCCATGAACACCCTGACGTTTGCGAGCCCTCCTTGATGAACCAGAGGCGGTAACACTCTGCGAATTCCCCTGACGTTCGCGATCCCGCTGCGAAGCAGAGGAGGCGGTAACCCTCTACGAACCCGGTTGACGTTCGCAACCCGCCTCGAAGCAACCACATCCCCTTCGCGCCGTGTGAGCTCAGCTTCATGAAACACCTTGACTATAAATACCAAGCTCCCCCTGAGCTATAGAGATGGAAAATCTGACCTTTCCGCTTCTTAGCTCCTGAAACGTGAAGCACGCTTTGCCCTGGGAATCATGAGCTCCGCGAGGTATTTTTTCTTTGTGAGATGCCTTCATCTTGTCTCGTTTTGAGACCCTCTTCTGAGAGGGATACCCTTCGCGAAACCTAAGGGCCTATGCGGAGGAAGGGGGATTCCCAAGTGAACTCGGGCAGCCGTGGAGAGTTTATTCTTTGCAAAACACCCATCCTGTACATGTGATCCACATTCCAAGGCAGGGTCACTGTACTTCACGAATCACACTGCTTCATAGCACTTTGCTTCGCGAGGCAGTGCTCTGCGAACACCCTTCCACTTCGCGAAGCACCTCCCACTCACACCTCTGCCCCATACTAAGGACAAGTCACCCCACTTCTTGAAGCACACCCCTTTGCAAGTTCTCTCCACTATGCAAAGCAACCATGCTCTACAAGGTCCCTACTTGTGGACCCCTTTGCTTGGAAATTCCTCTTCCCATGCGACCATCCAGGTTTTCATGATGTGATTTTAAAGTCCCATGCATGACTCCACCCATAGTGTTGCTTCTCCTAATGCTTCTTCACATAGGCACGCTAAGAGATATTGCTTCTTCGCATAGCCATGCTAATGTGGACCCCTCAATGGTTCGCTCTATAACCCCCTTTTACCACGACATTGCCGGTACCTTCCCTCCCCCAAGGGGAAGAGGGTACCGGTCATGTAAGTCCTAGGGTGTGGAGTAAACCCACTTCATCTGAGCTGTAGGATGTTAAACTGCCAATCACCTTGTCCTCAACACATGACGTTAAACTGTGACCCGACCCCGTGCCTCGCACGCAGGGTCCCCCTAGCTCGGCCATTCTTTACATTTCTTGTCTCCATGGGAATGGAATCACCCACACATGGGATGATATCCTTCTTATCGGAGTGGTGTATGTCCACAGGATAAGGGCAACCACCTTGGTGTAAGCCCCCTAGCCCATCTTGCGGAATGTATCACCCATGAACCTCTGTACTTCCCCACTGCCAAGGCCAGTGGAGGGCGCGATAGGGAATGAGGAACCTTCAACCTTTGGTCCCAAATCCCTCTCCTACTGCTCTTTTCCACACTTTGGGCCTCCATCCTGGAATAAGTTTCAGCACCATGGGCCACCTAACGTGTAAGCCCCTCTCCACTTCTCACAGACGCACCCATCACGACGTGATCGTCAGTTCTCTAATACCTATGGTTTCTCACACCGAGCATGACTCACATGGGCTTAGAGTAAGAATTGACCATGGAAATGCCCTCCATTCAGTATGACGTTAAACTGTATGCCCTCGTCCAGCATGATGTTAAACTGCATACCCCTGTCCCGAATGACATTAAACTCTACATCCATTTGAACTACGAGGTCTTTGATCCATGTCAAGGCATGGTACGTAGGAAGCCTCCATGAGGATCAAGCCCACCACCCGTCGTTTATTTATGTCAGGGATAACCCTTGTCTTGCATGACTATAAACTGCATTCCGGTCCAGCGATAAGCCTTTATGACCATCCCGAACTACGAGGACTTTTGGTCCATGTCAAGGCATGGTACGTAGGAAGTCTCATGAGGTTCAAGCCCACCACTAGTGGACCCACAGGTTCACCTTCACATCAGTTCACTGAGAAAACACTTCCCGAACTACGAGGACTTTGATCCATGTCAAGGCATGTTACATAGGAATCCTCCCTAAGGTTCAAGCCCATCACTCATCGGACCAAGGTCCTTTCTTCACGTCGGTTCGCCAACACCTACCATCACCATTTTGAACTACATGGTCTTTGATCTGTGCCAAGGCATGGTACGTAGGAATCCTCCCTGTAGTTCAAGCCCAACAATCATTGGCCCAGACTGTCCCCTTGTCGGTGTGCCAAGCCCCCCCCCCCCAATTTCCACATGAACTACGTGGACATTGATCCTTGGCATGGCATGGTACGTAGGAAGCCTCACGAGGTTCAAGCCCACCACCCGTTGGTAATTCTGACACCCCTCTTTACGTCGTTTCACCAACACCTGTGAAGCCTAGTGTGTAATCCCCACACCATCTGGGCCATGTTCCTCACTCGCATCGGTTCGCCGACACACAATTTTGAACTACGTGGTCTTTGATCTGTGTCAAGGAATGGTATTTAGGAAGCCTTCCTGAGGTTCAATCCCACCATCCATCTGGACCATGGTCCTTCTTCATGATGGTCCTCTGACGCACTATCCCGAACTACACAGACTTTGATCCATATCATGGCATGGTACATAGGAAGCCTCACGAGGTTGAAGCCCACCACCTGGTCATTTCGACCGCATCCATGCAATTCTCCATCATCCACCCTGATTCTTAACTAGGCCGCCACATCCCGGTGAGATCATGCCACCCCATTCCCCTCCACAGCATTTGGGAAGCCACCCACGGGTTGGCCCTGATATCGGCATTCCCTCAATGGGGATTCCTCAATCTGATCCACTCTAGCTAGTGTTCTGATCAGGCCGATCCGTCTCTACTAGACGTTAAACTTGCGGCATACCATTTGTAAAATATAAGAAGCTGAGGAAAACCTCAAATACATGCCTATGGCATACGATTCCCCATGCTCGATGTGGGATTCCTCGGTATTCCGCGCCCTCGAGAATCCCTATAATAAGGGACAAAAGACAGACATGCCAAATCCCCAGCGTTCAGACACGTTACTGATGCCTCAACGTGACTACTCCTTTGACTGAAGGTGGCTGCCCTGACCGGATCCTTTGGAATGTCTTGACATAAGCAGTGTAATTAACCGAAATCTATGGAAACATGTCAATGGTAAGAGTTTCACAAACAATGTATTAAATCTATGTGGGAGACTCGGACTAGGTGACGAGTTCCGAGGAGGAATCCATGTAAGGAAGAACCGACATCCCATCATCCCGGTTTTGATCAAGGAGCATATGTCCCTGAATAAGGAGTTGATACCACCCGCCTTTGGAAAGCGGGAATGTCGGTCAACACAAAAGTCACGCCTGTCGTTCCCATGCAGACGGATGCACGCACCTCAGCGAAAGCATTAGAAACAGTTTTATTTTTATAGTCATCATACATGTTTCCTTTTTAAAAAATGTTACACTTGGAATCCATATTGAGATATTTTTTGTCTTGAGGAAAAGTAATGATTCATGTGTGGGGAAATTTGATATTCCAAATTATTATAATAATTTTAATAATATTTTTTAAATTTTTATTCATTATTTATTTGATTTTACACTAGGTTTTGGTTTTTTTAAGGAATAAGACATCAAGAATCAAAGGATTACATGATAAAAATATAAAAAATGATCATTACACATCATGAATCTAAAGAACACGTGGTGTACTCCTTGAGAAAACCACTTTATAGATAATGGAAAAACTATGGATCAAAAATACAACGTGTAAATAATGTAGATGACATGAATCTTAGTATCACATCAAGAAATATTTAATGTCCAAATATGAGGAGATTTATGGCGTGAACTCATTACTTGGTAAAAAAGTTTAGAAATTATTTATTGTTGAATATTCAAGCCATGAAATCAATGGAATCCAAACTTTTAAGAGATTAATGAGGATATAAATTACACAGAGGGAAAGACCATTATAGGTAATTAAATCCACAATACAGAAGCCACATAAATCATGTTCATGACGTGAATCGTATACACATCATGAACTGATATTCCTCTATAAATATGTGGCACCTCCAACATGCAATATGATCCATAAATTTTTATCATTATGTATTTATTTGTTATATTTTTCATCTATTTTCATTATCATCTATCTCAACAACTTTTTTTCATTTTTTATTCATTCTTTTGTTTCCACTATGAAATTAACGAATCTCTTATTGTTTGTTATTGTTTTGACATAAGGATTTCAATACCAATTTCTATTAAACATAAATTTCCACTATATTAATCATTTTTTATCCATTCATATTAGTGTTTAATTTATTTATTTTTATTTTAAATATTCATTTATTTTATTCAATTAGTTTTTCCATTTTGTTGAAATTTTTGTAATCTGTTTCCTTACATTCGTTCAATTCTAGGATGCACGACTAATCCATATAGGGTTAGGGGTTCAGAGTAGTGGTGGTTTGATAATAATTAATATTAGAATAGAATCATGGTGACCTTATAGCTAGTAAATAGGTTTCAAAAAAATTGAATCGTGAATATTTTAAAACTACCAAGACCATATTTGGTGTATTTAAAAGAGTCACTAGCACAATTGATGTTGATAAGGGTAGGATTGATACCTTATGATTTCTTGTACCTCAAATTCGAGATTCATTTATTTAGGTTTTAAACTATCTATTAACTATATAGTAGTTTCTAGCATAGTTAGATCCACTAGAATGGAATATGATTAACAAGTGTCTTTTGAAAAACATTGTAGCCTAAGCCATAGGTTCATTCCAAGCTAGATTTAGGATTAATTTTTTTCCAATACAATAAAATTATTATGGAATAATTTATTTAATATGTTTTAAAACAGAATATATGTAGTTTAGAAAACCAAACCTAAGTGTGTGAATGTGATTAATCCTTCCCCAATGGATTTTTACACTAGGATACTTTCTTAAATGCTATATCTATGGGTTAGAACCCAGAATAACACTATGCAATGACATTGTATCCATGTGTATTTTGGGAAATTTAATTTTATCTAATAACACACACACACAAAATCAATTATTCCATTCAGGTTTTTCCTTTTTCCCTTTTTACATTTTTTCATTTTACATCCATTTCTTCCTTTAAATTTTTTCATTTTTATTAATTTATCCCGCTTATGTATTGTTTCATATAAAAGAGGGGAATACACCTTTGGTTTGTTTCCCTAGATATAAATTTTGTATAAATGAGGGGAAATATGATGGGAAGATCATAATGAGACATATTAGAGCTCGGTAGTTATGCTACATGGATCTAATAGTTAGGCTACAAAAAATTTTCACCAGAGGTAGTACAATTTTTGAATTTTTAGCCAAAATACAAATATATCCATTGTTTTTATGTTTTATAGATCTATATGTTTTTCTATGGACCCCAAAAAGATTTTTATATGATGTTTTAAGAGAAATTGGAGGTTTAAAAAATATTTCCATGGATTTTGATTCAGGTAACCCAGTTTGATGGGATGTAGTTTAGAAAAAACACTCCTCTGGTTTTTCCTTTTATGAGAGGTGAGGAAAAAGGCGTTACATGGAGTTTGTGTGTGTGTGTGTGTTTGATTGTTTGTGTGTGTGTTTATGAAATAATATCTGGGATTACTAAGGGTGTGACATAATGGATAGAGAGAAACCCCTTGATGGGGGAACATGGTCGTATGAGCTAGACAATCAGTGACTATGTGTAGTGCATGCGTATATTCTGTGTGGGATACATTGTTAGATCCTGATTAGGGTACACATCCATGTACCCCTGGGGATTTTCACTTCATGTAGATTTGGTTAACATTGAGTACTTTTGTATGTACACACCAAGTTTTAATTATATGACTTGTGTTTATGGTTGGGAGTATACACCGTGAATATGAGGTACACACAATATGAAAACCCTTTTCAATAATTTTTTACCTTCATAATGTAGAGTTAGAATTGGACCTATGAGCAATTTTTTATGTTCCCCAAATATCCCAGTGGTCAAATCTCTTATGCATTTAATTTTAATTTGGATGGTGTTTTAGACGGGGAGAGTATTGGTGGGAGGTTTTCTTCATGGTTTTCTTTTAAAAGCCTCCTATGGGGTGGGTTCTGTAGGAAATCTATTTTTTGGGGATTGATAGTTTCATATCAACCTAGATTGTGTATTCTAAAGTGAGCTATTTGATGTTATTTTGAATTTTACTCCAATATGAGGCATATTGATTTCAGAGATGAGTCCTTTTATCTAGATTTATTGAGGTTTGAGTGGTTGGGGTTCTAGACCGTGTTCATTAGGTTTTATATCCAATTACTGGGAGTCAATATTTTGGATACTTTGGGATGGGTTAACACCAATGTGTGTCAGTTATGGATGGTAGCTATTAAGGAGATGTTGAGATTGGTTAGAGGGACCTCTTATAGATTCCTTTATGGGAGAGGTAAAACTCAAAGTTGCGTTGTGTGTTAGGGAGTCCATCTCATCACTAGATAGATATTCATCCATGAGGAACCACCGTAAGACCCCCCCAACAATGATAATATATGGGAAATACCCCCTAACATCACTATAATTACATAAATATAAATCAATGGAATCTCTATTAGTATTTTCATATTGTCCATTACATCATGTACAAATAAACCTCAAGTATAATGATCATCGACAAGGTCATAAGAAGGATTAGGGATCATAAGACACCAAGATTCAAAAATCTAGAAAAAAATATCCTTATATCTCATCATAACATTCAGCAGGTTACTTTTCCATATCATATAATATAAATAAAATCCCATGGGTGGATAAAATATTATGCATAAATTCAAAAGGGAATTGGGATTTTCCACCCACTCAAACCTGAAATGTTTAAATAGGGTTGGCCTCTAGAGATCCTAACACAAAACTTCATATCCAACGTTGTCCTAGAACAACGAACCACATTCTAGGGTAAAACGTGTGATTTTATAGCCATTCCACACACCAACATAGGGGTAAATAAGATTTGGGTCACATTATTGGGTCCCCTATATCAATACATAAGTGGATGCACCGTAGTTGGGGTCCTCAGTATCAGTTTGGTCCCATGGATCATTTGTTTTGGTCCACTCATTCTTTCTAGTCATCTTTCCCATGGATGAACAACCATTATACACACATTAAAGTGTAGAAAACCACCCACACAAAAAAATCAAATCATAAATCCCGAAGGCCCCATGATTATATATGGCTAATATGTAGTTTTATAGTGTGACCTTAAAATAACATAACACCATCCTCCAATATAAAAGTATCTTGGGGCCTAATATAATGTCCAATACAACCCACTAGGTCCATACATCCTCATGTCATCCCACGTCTAACAAGAGGTGTCAAGGATCTAAATCTATGGTCACTACAAGATGCCTATTTATATTAGTAAGGGAGACCTCCTAAAGAGGTCCATACATTGAGGAAATAATATTAGTCTAAGGTAGTCAAAATCATTATCAAGATGTTGGCTATAAGTGGCCATTGCAATCAACCCAGGGCCAAGAACCCTTCTGAAATCAGATCTTTGTTTAGTTTTACTTGGTATTTAATTTATGAAATATATTTTTGTAAATAAAGGTCATTTATCATAGTGGTGTAACAAAATGAAATATAAAACATAAAAACTTGTATAAAAGTCATAGTTCATATATAAAGGTCAAACTACCTCAAAAAAGGAGTTATTTCTGATTAATCCTCATCCCAAAAACTCACTGCCCATGCTCATCCAAGTATCTCTAAAGATTGTACCACCACCCAAGCTCTTACCAAAATTAATACAATTTAAATAATAAATTATATACAATTATGATTAATTATATGATTTAATCAATAATGAAATACAATACTAAACAAGTCACCAAGAACCACTACAATATAGGAACATGACCAACCACACGTGGATGGTCCAGAGTAAACTATCATCACTATACAAAGAAAAACCTTATCACAAAACCCAAGATACATTCCATTTCAATTTAATTTAACACAAAATAATTAGAAAAACAATCATACTAAAATATATGTTTATAATGGATTGATAAGGCATGTGGATGACATCTCATGAAAGTCCCTAGATAGGATGCATATCATCCTCTTCGATAACGGTTCATTTTAGTATTCTATAGTGAAATAAAAATAAAAACCCTAAATTAAATGGCCCAGTCAGTGAGAAACAAAAAACATGGGTGGAGGAATTATGTGCATGGTATGTCTTACCAGTAAGTGTCTGTAGGATTTAATAGAACATAAATAAATAATGAAATGAGGTCTAAGGGGCTCTCAAAATCCAAAAAACACTAAAAATTGGAGGGTAATACACATGGTAAAGAATGAGGTGGTTCTGGGCCAATTCCCTTGTTTAAAAATACTTTACTCACTTCCTAGGTGTTAATTGAATAACGAAACATGTCTAAATAGTGTGGACATTCAAGAATACAACCAAAATAACCCAACCTAAATGATTAATGATGTTAAACCATGATTAACGTCATGAATTCTCTATACAGCTCTTGAGTACATGTAGGCCCCCTAGATCCTCTTGAACTCACCCCAGAACAATCCCAACACCTCCAGTGATCCAATATTCATCCAAAAACAACCTTCAGAGGTTTTTAAACACTAATATTCCCAACATGAGCCCCAAATCACAAAAAATTAAAATCCTTATAATTTTAATGTAAAATTCCCATAGAATTTTCACACCTATATAGACACTACATATTAAAATAATAAATAATATTGAGTGATTAAATTTTTCATCCATTTTAGGATAATACATTTGTGGCATGAGGTAGTGGATTTTATTAGCGACTTCTTAAAATTTATTTTCACTCTATGAGTCTATTAAATCAACTTTCTTAAATTATTTATCTTATGAAAAAAAATATTACTATTTTTTCATGAATTATTCATTCTACTAATATTAATTGATTTAATTTATTATTCAAATCATTCAGTCATGCATTTGAATTTATCATATCATTGAATTATGATTTCTGTTTTCATTCATTGAGAGTAATTTTATCCTCTATTTTTGTGTAAAGTTCTGATTTTTGTTCAATAATTAAGAGAGTTGTAAATGTTGATTGAATTTAATTTCATGGTTGTTACTAAGTAAACAAAAACATTCCCCATGAATAAATTCAAAAATGAATTTTGGTTTTAGTATGAGATTTCAACTGTTTATAGTAATATTTTATATGGTTATAGGTTGTACATTGAATGATTTTAATAAAGGTAATGACAATTTTGAAGATGATGATGATGTGTACCAAAGGATTCAACATGGTATTGTTTCATCACTTTTTTATATTCAATTATTATCATTTATACTTATTTTGATCATTTCATAAATCATACATTAATATGCGCATTCAAAAATTAAATATTATTAAAAACACAATAAAAGTGACAATTTAACTAATGAGGTCAGAGGATGTCAGAGCCGTCAAAATTACATTTATTACCAACATTAGTTTAGCGGTGTAGGGTCAAACCACAGAGAAGGCAGGTGAGTAATCCTATGGATTTTAAAACAAACTACCCAACTTCTGTCAGCAGTGGGGAATAGTTTTTTTAAAATTTTAAATTATTACATTTTTTATATTTTTTAAGGATACTAATGATGAAAGAATGTTTTTTTACTAAGAAACTATATATTAAACTAAGGAAATGATTAACTATAGGAAAATAGAGAACTAACTTACAACATCATAATCAATGGAGAAACTGATCAATAAAATCACTGGGAAATTTTAAACTACGTTTTAAAAGAATGTCTTCTCCACAACATAATATTGAGTCACATCTCAAGAAAAGTTGAAAAATCTAATTCTCTTAAAAATTCAACAGGTAGAGGATTATGTCTTGGAGTTCGCCACTCTAAAATTTTATCGAACTGCTTAAGAATTTTAAAAGAAAGAAATTAATATTTATCACACCGTCTAGTTTAAATAATAATTATAGTGAATGATCATTAAAATAATTCATAACCAATATTGTCAATAAATTATGAATTTTTTAATTGAAAAATGTTGTGATGTGAACAATTAAAAATAATGTGAGAATCAGTCTCTCCAACTGATACTTACTTTGTAAAAGGATATGCAAGTGAAGAAGTCTAAAAGTAAGACTAGTAGGATTAAATCCCCATGAAATAAGTTTTATCCTAAGGTCATTTTGATTTCTATAGTGAAAACATTCTATTATAGAGTATTATGAAATAAGTACCAAGAGAGAGATAGAACTCCTCTAGTGGTTCACTTCTCTCGGGCTCCTTCGCCTCTAGATCATGCTGATCTTTATGTCTCTCGGATCTCCTTCACTCTTGAAATTTGTCAGCATGGAATGTCGAATGAGAGTCCTCCCCTGTGTTTCTTCTGCTCTCCCCTTTAATCATGATGTCATGTTATGCTTTTTCACCAATTACTTCCACCGATATAGTTTTATATTTCATAGTGCATCTACACACGTGCGTTTTTTGGTGAATGACATGTCATTTGAGAAAAACCCATGTAACTAAGTCCACTGAATTTTGGTCAATGAACCATGACATATTTTTGTCTCTTACATGTACCTGCATAGAAATGAAAAACAATGCAATGTTAAAACTTTTAAAACATGATAATAAAAAATTCATTATTATTATTAATGTAAAATTACCTACATAAAAGTTAATAGTTATTAATTAATATATATTATAATTTATCTGTAAGCTTTTGATTTAATAAATTCCATTTGGCATGAATTGGGAAACCAATTCATGTCACTTTCAAAAAAAATATTATAATTTAATATTTTATTTATTTAATCTAAATTTTAAATTAATAATTAATATTTTATGTTATTATATTAGTAACCTTATAATATTATTTTAGGATTATAAAATTTTATTATTAAATTAGGTTATTTAATTTATAATTAGATTAAAATATTAAGATTAATATTTAATATATGATAAGTCTATTAAATAAGCATTCATAGTAATTAGTTAATATAAATTTATTGCATATTTTTTTAAAATACTACTTTTTAAATTAAATTAATTACTTTTTATTATTTATTAATTTTGTTATTATAATTATAAGTGTTAAAATTTTATAATTATTAAATTAATTAATGTATATAATAAATTATTATTTTATTAAATTAGTTACAAATTAATCTTATTTATAAAATATTATTTCTGTTTAATAACTTATAAGATATTATTATCTATTTTAGTATAATATATTTAATTTAGTTAATTAATTAAATAACTCTACTTCATTAATATATAATTATTTTATATTAATTATTTAATATTTTGATTTTATTATTATATTTTAGTATGTTTTTATTTTTATTATATTATATTTATTTATATTTTTAATTTCCTCCCCCCAGATCCATGCTTCCCTAAGGGGGTGGGGTTTTGTTTTTGTGTTACACCAAGCTGCTGCGATGACTTTTTCCAGCCGACGTCGGCTTCCCTCCTCCAACAACATCAGTGGTGCAAAAATCTCCTAATCGAACTCATCCTGATGTGGTGCACTATCCCAGCCTTGCACGACGCCTAGTAGTGGCACTATCCCACTCGGATGCAGATCAGTGAGTGTTGTCTTTAGATCTACTCCTCACAGAAGTTCACCTTCAGGGTTCAGGACCACCAGCGGATGAATCCCCGCCATGCGGATTCAGATGGTGGCCTAATGTCCCTATCCCATTTTCATAGGCAGTGGCTTGTGGTCCATCTTGTGAACAATATCTGTGCAAGGTACAACAGTGGACTACTATGGATGAAGAGTTTGTGGAAGGTGGTAGTTTTAGTCATCTTAAAGCTTGCGTGAGGGTTTCTCAAATTAGATCTGTTTCTATATAGTTATTTCGATGTTATGTTTCTGATTGAATCTAAATTTTGAAGATGATGAAGAGACAATGGAGGGATGTGCATGGTTGTGATGGTGGCTGGAAGGATGTTTCAATGCTTTGAGTATGATATGTTCAAGGAAGAATGGTGAGATGATCGTCAGTGAGTGGGGTGTGATGTTAGAATTGGCACCAGCGATTGGTGTCGGTAGCAAGACTGGGGAAACTTCGGTTGCACAAAGGGATGGAGGAATGTGTTGGTCTTAGGAATTTGTCTAAGCAATGTCGGCATGTTCCTATGGAAATGAAAACAATGATAAAAAATAAAAATGAGTGTTGGTAGTAAAATAATGTTGTTTGTGATAGATTGACACCGATATAAGGATTGGAACAATGACTCAATAAAACTCGAATTGCAAAACAAAAAATGAATTATATTAGTTAAATAAATCTAAAACTAACACTTAAATTAATTTAGGTAATTAATTAATTAATTAATTAAAAACCAAAGTATAATAAACATAAACTAAAACTAAAATAAGTTATCTAATTAACTAAAATTAGGTTATTGATCAAATAAAAAATGAGTATTATAATTAAATGTTAAATTATTAACCAAAAAATCCTAAAATTGAAAAACTGAATAAAAAATTAAAATGTATTGATAAAATATTAAAGTTAAAAAATAAATAAAAAACATTATTAAAGAGACATCGGTGTGTGAAAAATAATTGCGTCATTGACTCAATGAGTCACTGACAGTTGGTGTCTATCTCACCAGCACTTGTTATTTACTTAAATATTTTACTGCTTATGTAAAATAAAATATTAAAGATATAAAAATCTAAATTTGTTGCTTAATTAACTAAATGGGGAAATTAAACTATGAACACATTATTTTATTAAATTAAATCTTAAAATGTTACTTATATTAAAACTAACAAAATAATTAAAAATTAAAATTTAAAAATGTTAATTTATTTTAATGAATAAAAATTAATGGGTAAAATATTTAATTAACAACTAAGTTAGATAAATTCAAATAATATTATTAAATTATTATTTAAAATAAACATGTCTTATTATTTAATTTTCGAGCATATTAAAGTTAACGTAACAAAATTGTAAATTAAATGACTAGAAAAAATATTAAGTCTAAATTAATTATATTAAAGACTTAAATTTCACAATTTATTAAAAATATTAATATATTTATATATTAAATTTTAAATACACAAATCTGAAAAAATATAGTAAAAGGTGTGAAATTAATTAATTAAATCATTAAAAATTAATGAAGAATATGTGGGAAATAATATCAATTTTAGACCACATCAAATTCCCCCACACTTAAACATTGTTTTTCCTCAAAAAATCTCATGCATTATTATCATTGAAAAACAGAAATGTGTTTTTTTATTATCATCTCATATAGTAATATGTCAAATAGTTTCACAACCAAGGATAATAACTATAAATAGGTTTTTAAAAAGATATCTTCAAATAAAGTCTTTCCTTAAATCATATATTCCAAGGAAATCAAAATATATATGAATCATCAACTTATGTAAATGTCCCGCATCATATATGATTATGCATGGAGAATAATTTCAATCCAATATTATGTTCAAAGTCCATTATTGACCTCAAGTTAAATATATATGGAATTAAAAACATAACAAAGGGAACATTACACTTTGATTCATCACCTTGGCTCCAAAAGAAAATATTATTTTTTTAATCACCTTATTGATACAACCTAAATGATTCCCATATATAAAATTTGTCCCATTCTTCATTTGGAGTTCATCATTCCCCTCACTTTAATGATATCATATTTTACCCTAAAGACTTTATTTTATTTTTCCAACATAATTAATTATGCACTACGCATTGTGAAAATTCATTTTATCAACGTGTATAGAGGGATTATAGTAAACAAAAACATACCAAGAATCTTGGGTCTTAGAGATTCTCCAAGGGACCCCAGATGCCCAAATTACTCCAGTTTCAAATGATTTATATAAAAACCATTCACACAGGATCTGTAAGGTGACTATTTTTTAATAAATAAATGAAATGGGAGTAACTTTGAAATGATTTGAAATTTCTAGATCCTAAGGTTACGATCACAATTATTCAAAAATGTTACCCATATCACACTCTAAAGTAGTCTCTAAAACAATGTTTTCATCAAATCACTAAGAGTATCATGCAACAATCATTAAAACACATTAATTTCATATTGCAGGAAGATATTAACTAAGAGTAAAACATTATCTTTAGTCCAGATTCATTCACATATAGCCTAAAATTGTTTAATATTTTTTATAATTTTTTACCATTTAAAAAAAAGATACATGAAGAAGTTGGAATTGAAATCCATTCAATAACCACAGTTTAGATCAATGAAGATTGAACCCATCCCCCACACTTAAAACCCAACCTTTTCCCCAAAGTGTAATTCAAAAGTGGATAAGAAAATTTAAACAATTAATGTTTAAAATATATTTATAGTGAAGTAGATAGATGACATGTATCAAGGATCACATTAACGACCAAAAATACATGTTTTCCAGAAATACTACATTACAGTAGGTTTATATGTCTAAAGAAATGAATTAACATTAATGTTTGTCAATAAATTATTAATTATGTTAAAAATGATGCATGCATTAAAAGTAGGTGAAAAGTGATTTGGGTTTAAGAAATATTAAATGAATTTATTTAGTTGGATTTGCACTAAAGAAGATAAAGTTAATTCTATATCCCCTACAATCTAAATAAGATTCAATAAAACAAAAGAACCAGCCAGCCCACAAATACCCTCCCACACACTTAGTTTAATATAGTGTAGAGGTTAAACCATTGAGACTCAATTTTCCATCAAGGAGGAACATACAGAATTATTTTTAGCAAAGTAACATGTGGCTGATTTTTTTAAAACAAGAAGAATTTTTTAAAGTAAATGTAACAAGGAGAAGAAACAAATGAAAAAATTAAAAAACATCCCTATGAATGTTTATACTATTTATAATTATGATTGGAATTGAACTACATTATTGACACCAAAAAACATCATCCTTCTTATTCATTTAAAAGGTTTAGCAAGTCCAAGGAGAAATATCAAGCAATGTAGAACAACAAACACACAAAGAAATTAGTTTATTAAGAAACAAAAATATTTCAAAAGTGAAAAATAAAGAATGGAAATGGGTTTACTCCAATGAAACACTGAATTTAAAGCCTTTAGTTAGATATTATTTAATCACAATTTTTTTATTTATTGAAAGCAAGAAAAATCATGGGTTGCCTCCCATGCAGCACTAGATTTATAGTCCCTAGTCGGGCTCACCTAAAACTAACTGTAATCACTATTTTGGTGTTGTTCCCTTAATAGGAACCTCCACATGTGTTTTTCCCAATTATTTTTAATAGAACTATGAAATTTTTGGGCACCAACACTTATGAAAACTGAAACTAAACTCTCATAGTCTGTAAAAACCCCCACAAAACAGCCTTTAACAGTTGGGGGCATAGTGCTATCGACTTTTAGATTATGTTCATATTTGGCACAATTGAAATTATTATGAAGGGACAACAGATAATTGGGTGCATTAAAGGTTGTGTCATTGTCATAAAAACTAGTTCTATTAATTTCAACAATTATAGATTCTAATTCAAGTTTGGATGTGGGTGAATAATGAATATTAGATTCATAAAGGTGATAAATATAGTGATAAAGAGAATCATGAACACTGGAAATCAAGTGTAAACCTCCCTATAAATTAATATTATCATCTATATGTTATGTTTCACCCGACTCATTTGGGAATGGATAATGTGAAAAAGGGAAGAGAATTTATTTGACCAACAAAAGATTCAGGTATTAAAATGTTATAAAAATGATCCAAAAGTTCTTCATCTATTAACTTACACTCAAAATATACTAAATTTTATAAATCAACACTGCTAAAATAAAGTGTGTGTCTAACCTATTCTTCTAATTCTTATTAGAAAGGATCACTTTTGAAAACATTGTCTTTTGACTGTTGTAGTATAATTCGAGAGGAAAAACTATTCAGTTCATCTTCAAAAATGTCATATTTCATAATGTTCAAATTGAAACCATTTCCTCCAGGAATGACAACACTAATTTCCATTTTAGCACACATTTCAAAAAAGTGATGTCTCTATGATAGAGGTATTTAAATCTCATCATTTATCCTTTCATCAAAGATCATACCCTATTCTTTATCCACCAATATCTTTTAAAAAATTAGTTGGGTTTGAAGTTTCAAAACAAGGGAGAGTTGTTTTCAGTTGATGTTCAAAAAATTTAGATTTTATGTTATCCAGTTCAATATTCTCTTCCAGATTAAATCCCACTTCCAGTCAAGTTTAATTTTCATGATTTTAGTACAGTTAGGTGAAGATTTCATCACCATGATGTTCTAATTTTCATGTTTATCTTCAAATTGAGTGATATCCATTTAAATGCTTCTAAAACAGAGAGATTTTAAAAGCATGCATTATAAAGAGAAATTTTCTATCGTTTTCAATATATTTTTATTCAATTTAAAAATATTCCAACTCAACTCCAATAATTTTCTTTATGGAATTGTCAATGTTGTTTTCATGATTTAGTGAGTTGTTTGTTTCCACATTGGTTCATCAGATTCTGAATGTTTAAAGTATGTGGATTGTTGCCCATATTTAGATTCATTGTCCTCTTCATTTTCATTTTCGAATATTTTATAGACATTTTTTATTCCCTTATTTTAACTTATTCAGGTTCCTTAACCCTATTCTGTAATTCAAAGAACATGTTTTCTAATCTTTTCATTCTTTTATCTTTCTCTTGAGAATCTCTATGTTGAATATCTTGAGTTTTATTAAACCAATAATTCCAAACATCCTCACTAGAATCAAATTTATTTTCAATTAATTTATTTTTAGTTATAAATATAATAATAGACTGAAAGTGTTCATTTTTTTCATTGTGAAAATGCATGTTGTGGATGGTTATAGACACACTGCTAGGGAGTGTTCCCATAATAGTAACAATAATCATAGTGTGGTCCATATTCCTTCAATATCTCACGAATTTATATTTTTTAATGTGTTTATATTAAACACAAACAAATTCCAATTAGACGCACCATGAAAATTAACTCAACTCAATTAGTAGTGAAGTTCATGTTTTTTATCATAGTTTTATATGATTTAATATGTTTTTTATATTGATTTTTTTTTCTAAAACATAGAACACTCTGTGTGTTCCCTCCATGACAACAGCACCAAATTTTGATAAGGCTAGAGGTCATCACAACCCTCCAAATCACATTTATTACATATACTAGTATAGTGGTGTAGGGTCGAACCATAGAGAAGGTAAGTGAGTAGTCAAAAGGCTTTTACGACAGACTACCCAACTATTGTTAGCTGTGGGGGAACATATATTTTTTTTAATATTTTTATTTTTTTCCTTTTTTTATATTTTTTTTAAATACAATATTGATGAAAGCATGATTTTGACTAAAAAATAAATCATAAACTGACGAATAATGAACTATAAGAAAATAAAGAACTAACATAGAGAAGTATAAGCTAAGGAGAAATAGATTAAGAAAATCACATATTATTTATAAACTATTGTTTAAAAGAACATATTATCCAAAACATTATAATGAATCACTTATCATGAAAAGAAGAAAAATCACTTTCTCTTGGAAATTCAACAACAGAGGATTATGTCTTAGAGTTCGGCACTCCAAAACATTATTGAACTACTTAAGAATATAAAAAGAAAAAAATTAGAATTTAAC
This sequence comes from Viscum album, assembly GCA_963277665.1. NCBI lineage: Eukaryota > Viridiplantae > Streptophyta > Magnoliopsida > Santalales > Viscaceae > Viscum > Viscum album. The sequence continues at coordinate 1,718,178,881 of OY728140.1, read as the reverse complement.
TCACCATACATTTCCAATGCTAATAATATTGAAAATTTGATAAAAATTTTAAAAATATATCTCATTGATCAAATTTGATGTTTTGAATTGAAAAAAAATGAGATGCGAACAATTAAAAAAAAGTCAGAATCAATATTGCTAACTGAATCTTAATTTGTAAAAGGATAAGCATGTGAATAAGTTTATACGTAAGAATAATATGATTAAATCCCATATCTAGAAATTATTAGCCTAATTTCATTTGAATATATACAGTGAAAACATCTGATAAAAGAGTATTACCAAATAAGTACAAAGATGGAGATAGAACTCCCATAGTGCTGCTCTACTCTTGAGCTCCTTCACCTTCAGATATTATTACTCTCTATGTCTACTGGATCTCCTTCACTCTTGAAAGGTGTTTGTTTGGAATTTCCAATGAGAGTTCTCCCTTGTGTTACAATTGTTCTCCCTTTTAATCTTGCTGTCACGTTGTTATTTTTCACCAATTTCTTCCACCGACATAGTCTTGTATTTCACAGCACATCAACACACGTGCATTTTTGGGTGAATGACACATCATTTAAGAAAAACTCAGGTAACTCACTCTTCACAAGTTAGTTGAAAGAACCAAGAAGTCTTTTTTTCTCCTACATGTACATGTACAAAAAAGAAAAAACTAAGCAATGTTAAAAATGTTAAAAATATGATAATAAACAATTGATAATTATTTTTAAAGATAAATTACTAAAAAGTTATTATTGATAAATTAATATATATTTTAAATGAACATTTTATTAATTTAATTGAAAAAATTAATTAATAATTAATAAATAATGATATAATTTTAGTTACCTTATAATATTTTTTTTGGATTATAAATTTTTTTTATTTAATTATGTTTTTTATTTTATAATTGGAAATAAAATTATGATTAACATCTAATATGTGATAATTTTATTAAATAAATATTTTTAGTAATTAGTTAATATAACATTATTATATTTCTATAAATAATATTATTTATTTAATTAAAATAATTAGACACTTTTATTTATTAATTTTGTTATTATAATCATAATTTTTAAAAATTTATAATTATTATATTAATTAAATTAAGTAATAAAGTATTATTTGATTAAATTATTTAAAAGTGAATATTATTTATAAAATATTATTTTATTTTAAAGACTTATTAGTTATTATTAAATATTTTAGTTTAATATATGTCATTTAGTTAATCAATAATATAATTATAATTCATTAATATATATTTATTTTATATTTATTATTTAATATGTTAGTTTTGTTATTATATTTTATTCAGTTTTTATATTATTTTTTATTTTCTTCTTAATTTATTTTCTCCCCCCCCCCCCAAATTAACACTGCCCTAACAGGGTGGGGTTCTGTTTCAGCACTACAACAAGCTGTTGAGATGACTTCTTCAACCCGGTTCTAGATTCCCTCCTCCAACAACATCATTGGTGCCCAGATCAACTGGTCAAAATCCTCACGTGACACACACTCTCGACCTTGGGCGACTCCCAATAGCGGCTATATCCAGCTCAGATGCAGATCATCGGGTGTTGGCTTTGGATCTTTTCATCACAGTAGTTCAGCTTCAGGTTTCAAGACCAACGACAGATGACTCCCCCTAATGCGGCTTCCAACGGTAGCCTAGTGTCTCGATCATATCTGAACAGACTATTGCTTGTGGTCTAGCTCGCAGAACAGATATGTGAAATAGGGGGAAATGGGCTAATCTAGGAAGAGGTTTTGTGAATGGTGGTGGTGTTAGTCATCATTATGCTATAGTGAGTGTTTTTCAGATCAGATCTATTTCCCAATAGTTTTTTGATGATTAATTTCTTATTGAAATTGAATCTGGCAGATGATGTTGAAAAAATGATGATATGTGAATGGTTGTAATTGTGGCTTGAAGGATGCTACAATTCTGTGAGAATGATATGTTCGGGGAAGGATGGTGAGATGATCATCGGTGAGTGGGGTGTGAAGCTGGAACCGACACTGATGATCGTTGTCAAAAACAGGACTGCAAAAACATCTGTAGAACAATGGGATGGAGGGATGCATCGATCATAGGAATTTTTGAAAGCATCATCAACAAGTGGCTATGGAACTGACACCGACATGAACAAATATAAATGAGTTTCAGTAGTAATATGGGGGTAATGTTTGAGAGACTGACACAAACAGAAGGTTTGAAGTGGTCACTAAGTAAAACTCTAACAACAAAACAAAAACATGAATTAAATTAATTAAATGTATCTAAAACTAACAGTTAATGTAATTAAGGTAATTAATTGATTAATAAATTAAGAAAAAAAACTATAATAAACTTAAACTAAAACTAAAATAAGTTAACTAATAAAAAAAATGGGTTATTGATTAAATTAAAATTCAGTAATATAATTTCAAAGTTAAATTATTAACTAATAAAAAACATAAATTAATAAACTGGATTAATATTAAACTGTAATGATAAAAGATTCAAGTTAAAAAATTATTTGTTAACATGATTAAAGAGACATCAATTGTTGAAAAATAACTGCATCGGTGATTCAATGAGTCACCAGCAGTTGGTGTATGTCTCAGCAACACTTGTTAGTTAATTAAATATTTTACGGCATACATCAAAAAAGTATTAATGAAATAAAAATCTAAATTAATTATATAATTAAATAATTTAGGAAGATAAAATAAGAAAATAATATTTTATTAAATTTAAACGTAAAAAGATAAGTATATTAAAAATAATTGAATAATTAAATAGTTAAAATTAAAAAAGTTAATTTAATTTATGGAATATAAATAAATGGATATAATATTAAATTATAAACTAAGATAGATAAATTCAAATAATATGATTAAATAATTATTTAAAATAAACATGTCATATTATTTAATGGTATAGAAGAATAAAAATAGAGCAACCAAATAGTAAATTAAATGACTAAAAAATTTAGTAACTCTAAATATTTTTATTAAAAGACTAAAATCACATAATTAATTAAAAAAATTGATTGATTAAAATGTTAAATTATAAAATACAAAATGGTGAATATTTAGTAAAATTTGTAAAATTTATAAATGAAAGCATTAAAAATTAATTAAAAATATGTGGAAAAAGTATCAATTTAAGGACACATCATAATGATTGAATGAAATATCTTCGATTAGAAACCATGTATGTTTCAATTACTATAGTCGTTAGATAAAAAAATTGATTAATCCTCTGGATAAGGACCAACTTCAGAAAAAAAATCCCTTAGATACGTCACCATAACTCCCAATGTCAATCCTCTCACATCCATCCTTTAATCCACACAACCATATCAACCACATTATCAAGTCCCCTCAACATCACATCATCTACATGATCACATCACTGGGGAGGTAAGTGGTAATTCATTGATGTACCAATAGTCTCTCACTAAATGTATGGAACATGTTTTCTGCAAAGATTATGGAAGAAAAAAACATGTACCATCACCTAAATAAAACAATATAATATCAGATTCTATCATAACCCAAAAAATGATATTATACATACTTTTACACTATTATATCATTTGTTATCATATTCATCATCCACCGTCCATCATACCATATTCATTTAGTTATTATTTTCATTCTTATCACATCCATCTATTTTGATCAAGTAGAATATAGATAATTTTAGTAGGAATGTGACACTTTCTGTATCGGTGTTTCAAAAAGCTAATGTGATGACTTCTTACAGCTGATGTCGGCTTCCCTCCTCCTACAATATCGGTGGTGCAAAAATCATCTAGTTGAACTCATCCTCACACTTCGCACTACCCCAGCATTGCATGACACCCAGTAGTGGCACTATCCCGCTCTAATACAGATCAGTGAGTGTTGGCTTTGGACTTACTCCTCACAGCAGTTCACCTTCAGGGTTCTGGACCAGCAGGGGATGAATCCCCCTGATACAGCTCCAGACGGTGGCTTAGTGTCTCTATCATATTTTCATAGGTAGTGGCATGTGGTCCATCTTGTGAACCAGATCTGCGCAAGGGGAGGTCGTGGACTACTATGGATGGTGGGTGTGTGAAAGGTGGTGGTGTTAGTCATCTTGATGCTCGGGCGAGGGGTAGTTTGTGAGAGATTGACCCCGAAAGAAGGATTCGAGCGGCGACTCAATAAAACGCTAACTACAATAAAAAACATGAATTAATTTAATTAAATGAATCTAAAACTAAAACTTAACTTCATTGAGGTAATTATTTAATTAATTATTTAAAAACACAAAAATATAATAAACATAAACTAAAATTAAAATAAGTTATCTAATAAAATAAAATTTTGAAATTGATCAAATTAAAAATAAGCACTATAATTAAATGTTAAATTATTAATCAAAAAAACCTAAAATAAAAAAACTAAATAAAAAATTAAACTATAATGATAAAATATTGATGTTAAAAAATAATTAAAAAACGTGATTAAAGAGACATCAGTGTGTGAAAAATAATTGCCTCAATGACTCTGAGTTACTGGCAGTTGGTGTCTAGCTCACCAACACTTGTTAGTTACTTAAATATTTTAGTACATATATATAACAAAATATTAAAGAAATAAAAATAAAAATTAATTTCTTAATTAACTAAATGGGGAAATTAATCTATGAACACATTATTTTACTAAATTAAATCATAAAATGTTTCATATATTAAAACTAATAGAATAATTAAAAAGTAGAAATTAAAATTGTTAATTTATTTTAATGTATATACATTTATGGATAAAATATAAAATTATCAACTATGATAGATAAATTTAAATAACAATATTAAATTATTATTTAAAATAAACATGTCATATTATGTAATGGTCAAGCATATTAGAATTAACTTAACTAAATAGTAAATTAAATGACTAAAAAAATTAGTAAGCCTAAATTTATTATTTTAATGACTTAAATTACATAATTTATTGTAAGAATTAATTAATTAATATATTTAATTTTAAATATACAAAAGTGCCAAAATTTAGTAAAATGTGTGAAATTAATTAATTAAATCATTAAATATTAATGAAAATGATGTGGAAAATGATATCAATTTAAGGCCATATCAAATTCTCTCACACTTAAACATTATTTTCCCTAAAACACTCTCAAGCATTATTATCATTGAAAAAATGAAATGTGTTTTTTTATTATCATCTCAATATGTAACATGTCAAATAGATTCACAACAAAGGATAATGACTATTAATATGCATTTGAAAAGATATCTTCAAATAAAATCTTTACTCAAATCCAATATTGAAAGGATATCCAATGAGATATGAATCATCCACTTTAGTAGATGTCCCACATCATATATGATTATTCTTAGTGAATCATTTCAATCCAAGATTAAGTTCTAAGTCCAAGATTGAAAAAAGATAAATATATATGGAATTTAAAACATAACAAAATTATCTTTACACTTTGACTCGTCACCTAGGCTCCAAAAGAAAATATTCTTTTTTAATCTCCTTATTGATACAACCAAAATGATTCACATATATACAATTTTACCCCTTCTTCATTTGGAGTTCGTCATTCCCCTCACCTAAGTGATATCATTTTTTTACCCTGAAGACTTTATTTTATTTTTTCCAAATAATGTATTCTGTACTAAGCACTGTGTAAGTGCATTTATTCAATGTGTATAGAAGGATTATAGTAAACATAAACGTACCACCCATCTCAGGTCTCAAAGATTCTCCATGGGATCCCAGATTCCCAAAATGCTCCTGTTTCAAATGATTTATATAATATCCATTCACACTAGACTAGTAAGGTGACAAATTTTTAATAAATAAATGAAAGTTGAGTCCCTTAGAAATGATTAGAAATTTTTCGATCTGAAGGTTATGAAAACAATTATTAAAAAATGTTACCCATATCACTCTCAAAAGTAGTCCGTAAACCAAAACATTTCATCAAATCACGAAGAGTATCATGCAACAATCATTCAACCACGTTAATTTCTTATTCATAGAAGATATTAAATAAGAGTAAAACATTCTCTTTAGGAAATATTCATTCAAGTATAGCCTAAAATTTTGTAATATTTTTTATAATTTTTTTCCATTTAAAAAAAATATTAATGAAGAAGTGGGAATTGAAATCCATTCAATAACCAATGTTTAGATCAATGAAGAATGAACCCCTCCCCTTGTCTTAAAGCCTAACTTGTTCCCCCAATGTGTATTTTAAATGTGAATAAGTACAATTAAACCATTAATGTTAAAAATATATTTATAATTAAGTATATAGATGATAAGTATCAAGGGTCACATTAATGTTCAAAAATATGTGTTTCCCAGAAATACTACATTACAATAGGTTCATATGTCTGCAGACATGCATTAACATTAATGTATGTCAATAATGTTTTAATTAAGTTAAAACTGATGCATGCATTACAAGTGGGTTTAAAGTTATTTGGGTTTAAGAAATATAGAATGAATTGATTTAGTCGGATTTTCACTGAAGAAGATAATTTTCATAATATATACCCTACAATACAAAGACGATTCAAGAAAACATAAGAACCAGCCATCCCACATGTACCCCCCCCCCACACATAGTTTAATATAGTGAAGTGGTTAATTCAATGAGACAAAATTTTCCATCAAGGATGAACATGCATAATTATTTTCACCAAAGTAACTTGTCGCTGATTTTTTTTTAATTCAGAAGAATTTTTTAAAAGTTGATGTAATGAGGAAAAGAATCAAATGAAAAAATTAAACCACATCCCTGTGAATGTTTAAACTATTTATGCTCATGACTGGAATTGAACACCATAATTGACACCAAACAACATAATCCTTCTTATTCCTTTAAAAAGAGTTAGTAAGTCCAAGGAGACATATCCAGCAATGTAAAACAGCAAACACACAGAGAAAGCAATTTATTCAGCAACAAAAATAGTTCAAATGTTAAAAAAAGTATGGATATGGGTTTACTCCAATGAAACACTAAATTTAAAGTCATTAGTTATAAATAATTTAATTACAATTTTTATTATTTATTTAAAGTAAGAAAAAATCATGGGTTGACTCCCATGTAGGGCTAGATTTATAGTCCCTAGTCGGGCTCACATAGAACTAATTGTAGTCACTATGTTTGTGTTTCTCCCTTAATAGGAACCTCCAAATGTTTTTTGCCCAGTTTTTTGTAATAGCTAAATGAAATTTGTGGGCACCAAAACTTTTGAAAACTGAAACTAAACTCTCAAAGCCTGTAAATACCCCTAAGAAACACCCTTTAATAGTTGGGGGCATAATGTTGACAAAGTTTAGATTATGTATTGATTGAGCACAATTGAAATTATTACGAAGGTAAAATAATGAATTATGTAAATTAATGGGTGTGGCATTGTCATCACAATTATTTCTCTTAATTCGAACAATAACAGATTCAAATTCAAGGGTTCTTGTGGGTGAATACTGAATAGAATATTCAAAGAAGGCGATAAATATAGTGATAAAGAGAATCATGAACACTGGAAATCAAGTGTAAACATCCCTCTAACTAAATATTATCATATATATATTATGATCCACCTGACTCATTTGGGGATGGATGATGTGAAAAGAGGGAAGAGAATTTATTTGACCAACAACAGATTCAGGTTTTAAAATGTTATAAAAATATTCCAAAAGTTATTCATCTGATAACTTACAGTCAAAATATACTACTTTTGATAAATCAACACATCTAAAATCAAATGTATGCTCAAACGATTCTTCCAATTCATGTTAAAATGGATCACAATAAAAAACATTGTCATTTGACTGTTGGAAAATAATTCTATTGGGAAAACTATCAAGTTTAGCTTAAAAAATGTCATATTCCATAATTTTTAAATTCAAACCATTTCCCCCAGGAATGAAAACATTAATTTCTATTTCAGCACACATTTCAAAAAAGTGTTGACTCTCAGAAAGAGGCACTAAAATCTCATCATTTAGCCTTTATTCTAAAGACATACCCTATTATTTATCCACCAACATCATTTAAAATATTTTGGTTTTGCAGTTCAAAATAGGGAAGTGTTTTTTTCCATTGATGTTCAAAAATTTCAGATTTTGTTTTATCAAGTAAAAGTTTCTCTTCGAGATTACATCCCATTTCCAGTCAAGTTCAATGTTAATGATTTTAGTAAATTTAGGTGATGATTTTTTAACAATGAAGTTATAATGTTCATGTTTCAATTCAAATAGAGTGATTTACATTTCAATGGTTCTAAAAAAGTGAGTTTTTAAAATTAGGAATTATGAAGAGAACTTTTTTATCCTTTTTAATCTATTTAAGTTAAATTTCAAAATATTCCAACTCCACACCATTAATTTTATTTATGTAATTTTCAATGTTGTTTTCTTGATTTAGTGATTTGGTTGTTTCCACATTTGGTTCATTAGATTCAGACTATTTAAAGTATATGGATTCTTGCCCAGATTCAGATTCATTTTCCTCTTTATTTTCATTTTCAAATCATTCATATAAATTTTATTCTTCTATTATTTCAACTTTTTCTTGTTTTTTAACCCTATTCTGTAATTCTAAGAACATGTTTTATAATCTTTTCATTCTTTTATCTTGCTATTGACAATCACTAAGATTAATTTCATGGGTTTGATTAAACCAATAATTCCAAAAATCCTCACTAGAATCCAATTTATTTTCAATTAATTCGTGTTTTGTTAGAAATTCAATATTAGACTAAAAGTGTTCATTTTGGTCAATGTAATGTTTATAGACACACTGCCAGACAGTGTTCCCATTAAATTCACATCAATAATAGTGTGGTCTATATTGGTTCCAACTCTCATGAGTTTACAATTTTTAATGTGTTCAAATTAAACACAAACAAATTCCAAATAGACCTAATAGAAAATTAACTCTGCTAAAGAAACAGATAAGTTCATGTTTTTTTAGAATATTATTTATTTGATTTTATATTGTTTTTATATTTATTTTTTTTAGATTTTATAAAACAGAGATCACTCTATGTGTGACCACCTCGGCAACATCACCAAATTTTGATAAGGTTGGAGGTCATCACATCCCTCAAAAATAATTTTTTTACCTATACTAGTTTAGTGGTGTAGGGTCGAACCATAGAGAAGGTAGGTGAATAATCATAAGGATTTTGCAACAGACTACCCCACTATTTTGAGTAGCGGGGGAACATATTTTTTTAATGATTTAATATTTTTCCCTTTTTTATATTTTGTTTTAAATATAATATTGATGAAATCATGATTTTGACTAAGAAAATAAATCATAAACTAAGGAATTGGTGAACTATAGGAAAATAGATAACTAACTTAGAGAAGCATAAGCTAAGGAGAAACTAATTAAGAAAATCACTGATGAATTTTAAACTATTTGTTTAAAGAACATATTCTCTAAGACCTTATAATGAATCACTTCCCCAGAAAAGATGGAAAATCACTTTCTCTAGGAAATTCAACAACAGAGGATTAAGTCAGAGAGTTCGACACTCCAAAACATTATCGATCTGCTTAATAATTTAAAAAGAAAAAAATTATAATTTAACTCGCCATACAATTATAACTCTAATGATCGTAAAAATTTAATAATAGTATTGAAAATCTATCTCATTGAATAAGTTTAATGTTTCGAATTGAAAAAAATGAGATACGAACAATTAAAAAAAATGTCATAATCAGTCTTTCTAACTGATTCTTAATTTGTAAAAGGATAAGCATGTGAAGAAGTTTATAAGTATGAAGAGTATGATTAAAAACCCAATCTAGAATGTATTAGCCTAAGGTCATTCGGATTTCTACAGTGAAAACATCTGATTAAAGAGTAGTATGAAATAAGTATAAAGAGGGAGCTTGAACTCCCATAGTGGTGCTCTACTCTTGGGCTCCTTCACCTCGAGATCTTGCTACACTCCATGTCTCCCGGATCTCCTTCACTCTTGAAAGGTGTTGGTGTGGAATATCCAATGAGATTCCTCCCTTGTGTTACAAATGCTCTCTCTTTTAATCTTGATGTAAAGATCTCATTTTTCACCATTTGCTTCCACCGACATAGTCTTGTATTTCACAGCGTATCTTCACATGTTCATTTTTTGGTGAATGACACGTCATTTGAGAAAAACCCTGGTAACTAACTCTAAAAAATTTAGTTCAAAGAACCAGGATATCTTTTTATCTCCAACATGTACCCTTACAAAAATAAAAAACATAGCAAAGTTAAAAATGCTAAAAACACGATAATAAACAATTGATTATTATTCGTAAAGATGAATTACATACTTAAATGTTTTTAGTGATAAATTAATATATATATTAATTGAATATTTTATTTATTTTATCAAAAAATTAAATTAATAATTAATAATTAATGTTATTATTTTAGTTAACGTATAATATTATTTTAGGATTATATAATGTATTTATTTAATTATGTTATTTAATTTATAATCGGATATATTTGAAATGATTAATATCTAATATTTGATAATTATATTAATTAAATATTTTTAGTAATTTGTTAATTTAACTTTATTATATTTCTAAAAAAGGGAATTATTTATAAAATTAAATTAATTAGATAATTTTATTTCTTAATCTTGATATGAAAATTAAAATTGTTAAAAAATTATAATTATTAAATTAATTAAATTATATAATAAATTATTATTTGATTAAATTGTTTAAAAATAAAATTTATTTAAATATTTTATTTTAGTTTACAAACTTATTAGTTATTATTAAGTAATTTAGTTCAATATATTTTAATTAAGTAATTAATATAATAATTCTATTTCATTAAAATCTAATTATTTTATATTTATTATTTAATATGTTAGTTTCTTTATTATATTTTATTAAGTTTCAATTTTAATATTTTTGTATTTTCTTCTTTATTTTATTTACTCCCCCCCCCCCAGATCCACACTTCCCTAAGGGGGTGAGGTTCCGTTTCGGTGCTACAACAAGCTGTTGCGACGGCTTCTTCAACCCGGTCCTAGATTCCCTTCTCCAAAAACATCGTTGGTACCCAGATCACTTGGTCAAACTCCTCCTCACGCGGCACACTATCCCTGCCTCATGAAACTCCCAATAGTGGCTCTATCCAGCTCGAATGCAGATCGGAGGGTGTTGGATTTGGACTTTCTAATCACGGTAGTTCAGCTTCATGGTTCAAGACTGACGGCATATGTCTCCCCCCTAATGCGGCTTCCAACGAAATGCTGGTGTATCAATCATATCTGCACAGACTGTTGCTTGCAGTCTAGCTCGCGGACTAGATATGCGCAATAGGGGGCAGTGGGATACTGTAGACAGAGGGATTGTGAATGATGGTGGTGTTAGTCATCTTCATTATTGAGTGAGTGTTTTTCAAATCAGATCTATTTCCAAATAGTTTTTTTTGATGATTAGTTTCTTATTGAAATTGAATCTGGCAGATGATGTAGAAAAAACAGTGAGATGTGCCTGGTTGTAATGGTGGCTGAAAGGATGTTGCAATTCTGTGAGAATGATATGTTCAGGGAAGGATGGTGAGACGATCATCGTGAGTGGGGTGTGATGCTGGAACTGACACTGATGATTGGTGTCGGCAACAAGACTGCAAAAACATTGGTAGCACAATGGGATGGAGGGATGTTTCAATCTCAAGAATTTGTGAAAGCAGTGTCAACATGTGGTTACAGAACCGACACCAACATGGACAAATAAAAATGATTTTCGGTAGTAATATGAGGGTAATTTTTGAGAGACCAACACCAACAGAATGATTGCAGCGGTCACTAAATAAAACTCTAAATACAAAAAAAATGAATTAAATTAATTAAATGAATCTAAAACTAACACCTAACTTAATTAAGGTAATTAATTGTTTAGTACATTAAGAAAAAAACTATAATAAACTAAAACTAAAACTAAAATAAGTTAACTAGTAATAAAACTGGGTTATTGATTAAATTAAAATTATGTAATATTATCACAAAGTTAAATTATAAAATGATCAAAAACATAAATTAGAAAACTGAATTAAATTTAAACTATAATGATAAACGATTAAAGTTAAAAAAAATTATTAGATAACATGATTAAAGGGACATCAATGATGGAAAAATAATTGCATATGTGGCTCAATGAGTCACTGACAGTTTGTGTATGTCTCACCAACACTTATTAGTGAAATTAATATTTTACTGCATACATCAAACACAATATTAATGAAATAAAAATCTGAATTATGAAGTTAAAAAAAGAACACATTATTTTATTAAATTAAGACATAAATATATAGATATATTAAAACTAATTGAATAATTAAACAGCAAAAATTAAAAAAGATAATTTAATTTAAGCAATATAAATTAATGGATATACTATTAAATTATAATATAAGTTAGATAAGCTAAAATAAGATCATTAAATGTTTATTTAAATTAAATAAGTCATATTATTTAATGTTTGAGAAGATTAAAATTAACACAAATAAATAGTAAATGAAACGACTAAAAAAATTAGTAACTCTAAATAATTTTTTAAAAGACTAAAGTTACATAATTAATTAAAATATTTATTTATAAAAATATAAAATTTTGAATATTTAGGAAAAAGTGTGAAATTTATTAATAAAACCATTAAAAATTATTTAAAAAGATGTGGAAAATAGTATCAATTTAAGACCACATCGTGAACATAGAGTTAAATATCTTCAATTAAAAACTTTGGATGTTTCCATTAATATAGTCATTAGATAAAAAAATTGATTATTCCCCAGGATACAGACCAGCTTCAGAAACAAGCCCCTTAAATGCATCACCATAAATCCCAAGGTCAAACCTCTCACATCAATCCTATAATCCACACAACCATATCAACCCCATTATCAAGTCCCTTCATCATAACTTCATCTACATAATCAAATCATTGGGGAGTAAAGGGGTAATTAATTGATGTGCCAATAGTCTATCACTATATGGATGGAACTTGTTTTATGCAGAGTTGATGGAGGAATAAAACATGTACCATCACATAAATAAAACAATATAATATAAAATTCTCTCATAACAAAAAAATGATATTATATATACTTTTACACCATTATATCAACTATTATGATATTCATCATCCACCATCCACCATACCATATTCATTTAGTTATAATTTTCCTTCCTTTCAAATCCATCTATTTTGATCAAGTAGAATATAAATTCTTTTAGCATGAATGTGACACTTTATATTTTCTGATATGTTAAATGATCATAACTAATTCATATTATCAATATGATTCATCATCAATATTCCACGTCACTACAATGCCACATCATCCACATGCAACATTATCACCAGTGGTTTGTCATTAACTTTACATAATAATTATTACTACAATATCATAATGTAAAAAAAATTAGAATATAGAAAATTAATGGTGTACAATTTCTCATTAAAATTTTGTATGACACTAGTGTAACAACAAGAAGAATCCAAGAATAACACTAATAAAAGATATGATTCTTATACAACTTATATCTGATACCATTTAATAACATGTTCAATATGATTTTACATCATTTATTTATGAGTAATAATAACAACGATTTTATATATCCAACACATCGTTGTGTTATATGGTGCATCGTTATGCTATCCTTTTCAAAAATGCATTTAATACATTTTAGGAATTATCTAATACGCCACTATCAACATCAACTATTATGTCCATTATACAATCATGTTATTTTAAAAAATTTACACCCAATATCAAAACATTTTATTCACAATATAATATCATAAATACATTAATTATTTACTCTAGAAATTATTCAATTGAAAAACAAAAAATTTATAAAATTTTTATTTCCTTGTAAATGTATTACAACACATTTAGTCATTATCTAACATTTTCCATTTCCAACTCCTAAAACTAAATAATAAGTATATTTATCTATCAAATATGATTAAGGATTATAAATGAATATTTATTATTTTTAATTACAAAATAAGGTTTTATCTACTAAATGATATACCAATTTAAATAAATACTCAATAAATTCTCTAAAACACAATATAATTTAACTAATTAACATTTTAGAAAACTCGATTATTATATATATTCAAAATTATTTTATTTTATATATATATTAATAATAATAATAATAACCAATATTATTAATTTTAAAAAAATTAGTATATATATATATACATATTCTCATTTTAATATTTTTTCCATAAATCAATAAAAAAATTTCATATATGTGAAATAGATGAAAAAAAAATCCAATTTTTCCTTATAATATTCTCATATATATTTTGGTCAATTAAAATTATCTATCATTACATGAAATATATAGACCCAAATAAATTCAATCATGAATCCATTTATCTATACATACATCCACCCAGAAATCTATACATACATAAAAACATAAATACATACATACATACATACATACATACATACATACATACATACATACATACATACATACATACATACATACATACATACATACACACACACACACACACACACACACATACATAAATTCATATAATTTTAACATATAGATTTTTCATATATTGAAACTCAATGATTTAATTGTTCATTTCATACATATTCACTGGATTATCCAAACGGAACATAGTAATTTTTTTGACCCTCCTACTTCTTAACCTTCTTATATTGATAAATAAACTATCTTTCCCAATCCACTGCTCATTAATCTTCATTACTCATATGAAAAATATAGTGATATAAAAATAAACCACTAATGAGAGAAGATATGAGTTATTTTTAGTTGTAAGGAAGAAAGAGGACCTCCACATTCCTATTATAGATGGAATTTATAAGATCCGGTGTTTTGACCAGATTAAGAATTTATAAAGGGATTTGAATTATCAATTAATTGATGGTTCAAATCCGGATTTGAGATTCATAATGAAATTATAAATGCTTTAATGATTTAAAATCTGATCATTATATGTAAAATGTGGCCTGGAAGATGGATTGAAGGATTCCTTCACATCCTCAGGTTTCATGGCCTGATGCTTATGTTTTGAAAGCCTATAGATTAGAGAGAACAATTAGTGAAACCCATGAGGACCCTATTGTGTAGGAAAATGTATTTTTAAAATTCATGGACGACTATGGGATACCATGTGGTGGTATAAAATGTATTTTACACATGTTTCATGGTTGAAGTATTGTCTATTTAAACCATGTGCTCCATCTGTACGAGGTGGAGGGGTTGAGATACTGCTCACTAGATAGATAGTGCATTGTCTGTTAAAACATGTGGATAACCACATTAGGTTTTTATTCCTTGGATATAGTTGACACATTGTTTTTAAAATAGTGGCTCTCATGATGTGTTAAATGTTTACCATTTCCCCCTCTAACACTTAGAGGGTTTTACCTTGTTTTTCCCCTTCATTACATCCAATATCTACCATTGTCTTCACTCTTCCTTCTTTAAATGGGATTATATTCTCTATTCCTGGCATGATTTGATCTATATTAGATTTGTTGGAATCGTAACAGTGAGTCTACATATCGTTCTACTTCCACATCTTATTTACCATGATCTCTTAAATGTTATCATTGTGGGTGATAATCATCCATATTTTAGTGTGTTTTTTTAGTTTTCTACTTTATTCCATTTTTAATTTAATCTAAGGATGATATGGTATGAGTAGAGCTTTTTAATAATGAGTTAGGTGGTCTAATTTATTTCACCTAATTGTTATTCATTTACAATTTTTTTCATTTTACCACATACCAAACATCCCACACACATCTCCTAAAATGTGAAATTTCATAAATAGAACGATTATACTACAATATTGATGTTCCTCAGACCCCCTTTACATGATTGGAGGTCAAAACCTAAAAATTAACATCAACATAAAGTGAGTTTGATCAAATCAATATAATTGTATTAATTTTACTAATCTATCAAACCACCCCATGGGTGTATTTTACTTGTCAAATTTTAGTAGGATAACTCAAATGAATAAAAATAAGGGTAAGTGTTATGGACACACACTTATCCATTTTTTATTTATAAATGAGTGAATGAATGTAATAACTTTTTAAATATAATGATCTGTTAAAAAAATATTTTTTACATGGACCTTCTTATCACATCTAATTGAGTTGAGTAAATAATCAAATTATAATGATTGTAGATTGGAATGGATAGTTCTCATATTCCATTTTTAATTATTAAATTAAACATGATTTTCATTATTTTATTTTCAGATAAATAATTGTGTTTTGATATGTAATTACATTGACGGGCTCATATGAAATATTTTATTGAATGATTATAAATCATTAAGCAGTATTATAAATGGTGCTGCATATTTTCTAGTTGAAATTATTGGAAATTGTGTTCTTATTTATTATATATGGTTTTACTTATCATTTATTTAAATGAAGGATAGGTCATTTCTCTTTTATTAATGGAATTATTGAACATGACATTCTTTATTAGTGTACATGTATTTACTTATCATTTGTTGGAAGGTATTGGAAATTAAATTCCTCTTTATTGTTTATGGTATTCATTACCATTATTTTTTAAAATTGTAGGACATAGAGTTCCTCATTAATTATTGAAATTTTTGGGCATGAATTTCCACATCCCCTTGGTTTTAATGTCTGGACTAATTCTCAATATCAAAATATAAAACTTTCATACGATTATCATTGTACATGGAAACCTTGGTCACATCACACATGTCCTTATGGGTTTTTATATAAATACACATATATGTATGTGATCATACAACCTCAGATACATTCTCTATTATGGAAAAGAAGGCATATTTAGATGGGTGTCCCCTCGGAACATGAGCTGACTTGGTTATAGCTTACTTCACAATTTTAAAATTGTTATGCATACATGGTGTTACATTTTATATCCACAAATATGATTTTCATTAGACAAAGATGGTGGTATCCTACTGAGTTTGACTCACTCCGTGTTCATGTTTCCATTGGGTAGCCTGATAGATTACATGATTTTAGGTTGCGATCAAGAAAGTTACTAGCTATGGATGATTGAAATTATATACTAAGATAGAGTACGTAAGAAGAGGATTGAGCCAGTGGTTTCATATCTAGTTGATTTTAGATATTGATATTTGTTTATTTTTATCTAGTATGTATTGTATTGTATGAATGCTTCTCATTTGATACAACATCATTATATTATCATGTTAATATGACATAGTTTTTAGATATTGGCCGTTTATTATTATTAGGGTGATTTAATTATGTTCTGATGTTAATATATTATCTTTAGCATTATTTCATTCATTTATTATTCTGATATTTTTATTACAAATACAAAGGGTATAGTATCCAAAATTTACCATCATTAGACCCTTACCTCTAGTCGGAAGCCCCTGGAATATAGGGAGGAATGATTGAGTAATTTTTCCCAACTTGTCCGGTTACTGTGTATAGCATAAACTAGATCAGGATGTGACTAAGTGATATAATCTCTATATTTCATTATCTCAACATATTATTTTTTTGATAATATAGATGATACAAAGAATGTGTTATATTTTTCAAAATAGATAATGTATAGGAATGGCCAACCCATGTACGGGGGAAAGATCAAGTTTCTAAGGATGTGTTTTTTTTCCATGTTCTATGATATTATTGTTTATTATTATTTCACCTTGAGTGGAATTTTTTGTATTTTAATTGGATACTGATTTATGGGAATTATCTATTAACCTAGTATTGATTGAGTGGAGGTGTTTTCATGTAGTATTTCAAGCACATAAGATTATCATTCCATAATATTTCTTATCGGTATTCCGTGTTTATTTTTTTTCTGTTCCATGTATATCGTTATACCCATATTTCATGATTATGTACCATATATATATATGTATACCATGATTTTGTGATTATTTAAATCTAAACCTGTAATCTTTGATGACGTAGTAGATTTCTATTTTATTGTTATGATGTATGGATTGATAAATAATGTGAATACATCAACTAAAATGGGGTATCCACGCATAGATTGGTGATATAATTCAATCTAACTAACATGATATTAATTAAATGTATGTAGTAGTTTTCAATAAGTTGTAGAATCGATTAGAATTAAATTTTTTAAAATGAAATGATTTTTTTATTTTTACTAAACTCAATTTATTTATTATGGATATTAGTTAAATATTATATCAATTTAATAGTATAAAGTCTTATAACATAATTACATTGGAATGATGACCATTATAACCGAATCCCTATATTCTCAAATCAACACTTGTAGTTGAGTATATTCTTGTTATTCCTATGAGGTGACCCCCCTGAGAGTGTGTTAAATATATTGATAAAATTAATTGTTATGGTTTCCACTTAAATGGGATTCAAATATTAATTGATAGAGCATTGAATCCATAAATTTGTAATATATTACTATATAACTGATACCAAATTTCAATGAGAGGACCCACATAGTTCATCATTATCATATTATTATGTCGTACATCATCCTTTGGGGGTATGCTTGGGATGAATAGGGATAGCTAAATAAATATTCGACAACCACTTATACATGATTAATGTAAATTTATGGTGGAATATTACATTACAAATCCCTTAATTTGTAATATATATTTTTGATGAATTAATATTTACTAGCATAAGGAATTAGTAAGTTAAAATGACAGTTAAAACCTCAAAAGTATTTTCCACTACAGATTGTGATTGAAATTTTTTTTAATATTAAATTTTTGAGAACTTATGGATAAATGAAATGGTTTAGAAAGATGTTATATGATAATAATTTTGTAGTTATATGACTTAACTTAAAAATATAGTTCCATGTATAGATTCCTCTATCATAGGTATTTTTATTTTCATATATCTGAGCCTTTGTAAAAGATTATAATAAATGTGAATTAATAAATTGGAATAAATAAAATCTTTTTTGTTGTGTTGATAACAGAGGACCCTCCCCTATAGTTTATTTTTAATGATTCATTGAGATGTTATGTTGAATGAGAATTTTAATATTCATTTTGATTTGACTTCACTTATGGAGGTTCATTAACCATAGAGGTTTTGAGGTTGAGCATAGTGACCATTTTGGTGAGACCATAGTTTTAGAAAATATGATTAATAATAAAACAATATAATGGATCAGTTTTGGTTTTACCGTTGGAGATAGGAAGCTGACAGTATTTTTTGGAGAGTTCATAGTGAAGTTAAGTGCCAATATATTACTATTTTAGTTGGGTTAGAGTCATAGTTGTTTAAACAACAACCCCGGGTTTTCAAGTGGTCATATGTTAAGATGAACCCTATGGGGGTATTGCCGAAATTAATATACATGGTGATTGGACAGTCCTTATTTATTTTTTAAAATAATGTCGTAATAATACAATGATTAATCCCATGCGAGTATGTTCAATGTGGATCAGTTCCTCATAGGAAAATGCTTTCCATGTGATATCACGAGGCTTATGTTGATGAACATTGACCCCTATGAGTTGATTATTCCTATCCAACATTTTTTCCTACATTAGAGAGGGTTTACTAGAATGTAATATTCCATGTAATTGAGTGCCCTAATTGGTATATGGTTCCCATGTGAGATAACTTTGGTCTATGTGGAACGGTTTGTGTCCTTAATTTGATATTTGATATTTAGGGATAGGTGAGTGACCTAGAAAACTTTAGTTATGACTTAGACCGTAGTGAGGAATCCAAATGTTTTTTGATCGAGGGAATCATGTGAGATAGGTTGATCTAGGGTTAATTCTACCATTATAAGCACTGAGCTTGGTTATATTCTCATCTCAAGACTGATACATAATAAGTGGTTAGGTTTTTCAATATAAGAATTTTGATGCCTATGATTTTGAGAAAGAAATTAGGGGGATGGGATATTTTGATTTTATTTTATTTAAATGAATTTATAGTTCCATGACTGGTTTACAATATTTTTTTCAGTTGATGATTTTTTAAAACACCATGAGGTGGGAGTTCGTTCAATAGATCATGGAATGATTGAGTGGTTGATTATGAAAAGAAGTTACTAGGGAGATTATAGAATGTTAAGGTTAACTTCCCATATCATATAGTAATAATTGTTTATTGAAAAAAAGATAACATGTCTGTGATTTGAGTCTTGACCCATGTGGTATAATATTTTACCCCTAATTAATATGGATAGTTTAGTGAAGAAAAACTGATTATGGGAACTATTTGATGTGGAACATTAGTGAGTAGACTCGTGAAGACTAATGATTGATGGTTTCTAAAATGATTCATGTGGGAATGGTGAAATGATGATTTGGGTAAATTAAAGGAGGTCCCCAAAATGAGGGATAAAATGGAAATAAATCAGGTATAGTTAGATGGATTACCCATAAGTTGACATTGAATACCATTACCAGGTGATGTGGAATTAGGGGTTGGTTAAGGAAAGTGCCTCCTAATTGTTTTGAGTGTGTCTTGAGAGGGATAATATTCCCATTGAATGAATCTCTTTTTACTAGTATTATAATGAAAAATATAACCAATATACTGACATCATCCTATGTATGATGGGAGATAATTTACTATATGCAAATCTATGTAAATATCTTTAATTATTTGATAGAGTTTCTATATGGGAGTTTTAATCAAGGTGGAGTTTAAAATAATTCATAGGGAGTACACTATTGTCCTTTTGGGGGTGGTGACCTTTACTGTGAGTTGGAACTTAGTGAAAACCTATGGAAACTAGTGTCATGAACTAGGAATTTGAGATGGGTGATGTTTACGCTAGTGATTCAGGGATGAGTGGGTTCTTATCCATGAATGTATTTCTATTTGGGGATGGGCGCGATATGAGATATAGTGATTGAGAAATCATTTAATTGGTGTCATGACTAGGATTCTCTAAAATCGGTTAACAGAATGTTCCTCCGTAGTATATAAACCTCATGTGATAAGCGTGACATGACCATGATAATGGTCATTGGATGGGGATGTGGTATTTAATTTTAATGTTTTCCCACATTATTTCATATCTTAATTATAATTTTTTTGACTAAATTAACCAATTAATAGTTATTTATTCATTTGTTATTAATTTATTCTATTTTTTGAAGATCAATGATATTTATAATAATGATGATTGTTTTGTTGTTAAAACATTTATTTGTTCGTCCATTAAAGTATTTATTATTCTTTAATTTATTGACAAATTGTTTAGTTATATTTTTTTTTCTATTATTCAATTTGGTTTTCTATGTATTTAATATTTACATTCCTTTTGATTCAGTATTATAATATGAAGTAATTAATATTTATCTCTTAATATATTTCAGCTAATTAATTATATAATTAGTAATATAAAAATATTATTAATTTATTTAATAAATTTTATCATTTTTGAATTCGTTTAATTCACTATTTAGTTAATTATTTTAAGAAGACTGTATTTTAATTTATGAATTGGTTTTTTATAAAATAGTTTCCCTAAGTAAAAAATTATCTTAATGTTCATTATATTTTTAATTATTTTGGAAATATATTTATTTACATAATTTCATACTGTTTATTTAATCATTGATTATTTTATGTTGATGAATATAGTACGTCACATTTCCCTTTCACAAATTTATACATAGCCTTTTTCTAGGTTGTCCGATTTTGTGAATTCGAAGATGGATCACATAACAAATTTAAAGTCCTCCTACATTAGAAAATTGAATAAGTAAAATATCACATAGCTATAATTATGGGATCGGCATTACCCAATTACCCATGTAATCATTTATTGAGAACCAAACTTATCTAAAATTTCAATGTGAACGAGATCAACATAAACTTCATGAAGGAAAAGAACAAAACACCCAATCAAAAAAAAAGAACTAAAAACTAGCCAAATGAGATCGATATACCAGGGGATACAAAAACAATTATCTTGATCTTGACCCATGATAAACTGAAGTGGCTGCAAGGGAAAGAAGAAGGTTACTAGAGCTCTATTGATACATATCTGGTCAAGAACAAATAATGATCAAATGGAAGACAAAAATGATAATGAGAATGACTGTTGAAGATGAAAATCCAATTCTAGTGGTCAAGAGGTGTCCGTGATCTTAGGAGTTGGTGCCAATATGGTGGAACCAAAATTTAAATGATTTTTTTTTATTGAAGTGGATACGTCTTATGATTTTAGTCATGCTACATGAGCATGCAAAAAAAGGAGATTCAAGTGATGCTTATTATTGGACACAGTGGAACATTTGTTGGTGATTCATAGAGATTTTAAAAAAGGGTAATATTTTTAATGTTTATTAACTAATATGAGACTATTTAAGATTCCAATTAGATTTTGATTTGATTCTAGTGAAGGAACAAGGTCATTGTGGTTAGAACTGTGTGGTCATTAAAACCAGTGAATTCGTGATTTTTTAGGCTATGTATATTAATGTTTTAAAAGAATATTTCAGTAACTTGATTTGATATCATATAATTTATAGAAGAAGGTTCTTTTATTTTTTTTAATTGTTTACTTACAGGAAAATCAATGGGGGTCTCATATTTACCCCATGGGGTTTCTATGAATTTGGAATGGGTTTGATGTATGGTGTTTGGATAATTTTCTAAATGAAGCCGCAACATGTTTTTACTTATTCCATGTGATGAGGAAGGGTCTTCACCTTTTAAGTCTAATTTTGGGTTTTGATATAAATATTTTACTATGTGTGAAATATTACATTGAATAAAGGAGGAGGCATAATTGTGTACCGCAAAGGGAATGCATGCTAGAATTTTTGTGATGTGGGTATTAAATGATGGTTTCATAAACCAAATTATGACAGATAAATTCCCAGACAATAGAGAGAACATTAAATAAAATAATTAGAATAATGGCAGCCAATATTAATATGTGGAATTTTGGTTAACATGTATTATAATATAATAAATGAATAAATTTGAAACATGATAAATTATGGATATTTAACAGATGTCTGTTTAATGTTATAGATTTCATTCTGATTATTCGATGACGAAAAGGGTGTTAGTTAGAGAATTTCATTTCTTTTGTTTGTGGGTGAAATTTTTGGATAGAGTATTGTTAATTTCATAATGACTATGATAGAAGGTATGATTTTTTTTCCATCAAGTGGTTGTCACCAAATTATGTCAAAATATGTGGTTGTGAGAAAACAAACATTAAAGTATTAAAAAAATATAGGTTTATAGATAATATAATTTTCTAATTTGAGAGTAAAGAAGAAAAAAAAATCCAAAAAATATTGGGGATAAAGAGAAATTAACTTTGGTAAAGAAGATATCCCCATCATTTTCTTATTTATTATGCTCTTCAATTCTTCCTATTTATTTCTTGAAAATATTTGTAGTAAATTATATGATCATATGTAAATAAATTCTTTTAGGGATATAAGATTATAATTCAATGATATTCTTCTTATGTTCATCATGTTTCATCAAATTTATGTTGTTGAATTTTTTGGTCAATGATATAATTTTTCATTAACGAGTATTTTTTTACCCTAATCTATGTACTCACTTGCGATAATGATGGTTAATTTAGCACTGCTCAACATCTAACGTATCAAAAAATGGAGAATTTTGATGATACTCTACTCCATTAATGAACTATTTGCATCCTCATATTTGATTAATAGGTCATTTCTATGGATATATCACTGACTGAGCTAAATATATAATGATATTTAGGTTCTCAAAACAAAATTTTTTATATCACTCACATAGATGTGATAGCTTATAGTAAGAAAATAATTTTATTTAGTTAATGTACTGTAGTTTGATTAACTAAATCTATATAATTCTCATCTATTTACCTCTTTTTTTTTCAAAATCCACATAACTACACATCATCCACTTTTTTTGTTTGTTTTTTTATTTTTATTTGTTTTGGATGCACAATTATTCTATTTTTCCCAGTTGATTGATACTCCATCTCACTATATTTCTAGTTTTCTATAGGATTTCAATAATAAAATTATTTACATTCTCAATGAAGACCTCATCAAATTTTTGTGATGTTATTGTGTAAATTTCATTGTAACGAAGGTAAAAAATGAAACAATTTAAAAACAAAAACATTAGATCTTTTAATAAAAAAATAATTAAAATAAATCTAAAAATTGCATTGTTTCTATCATTATATTTTAATTTATTTTATCATGTTAAACATTAAATCATTTTCCAACAACATAAAATTTTAAATCTAAACACAAAAAAATAACTCTTAAAATAAATAATCATTTTTCAACCTTTATGAAAAAATTATTTGGAAATTCCAAATATATAAAATTAACGAGTTCTATTGAAAAATGAAAATATGGATTCACCTCAACTAATGAACAATAATTATGAGAGGAATAGGATTATGGATTTCCACCTTTAATATATTTGAAACAATATATATTTTCTATGGTTATCACCTTGGTCTATAAATGTTGAGTTGAAGTAATCTTACCTTTCTATATTACCCTCCTTTAGTTGTTAGTCTAGTGAGGACTATATTCATTTTACTAGTGATTTTCTTAATTCCTTACAATATTAACATTTTCATGAGTTGAATGAGGAGGATCATAGGTTGGATTTATTCCAATTTTTATTTAAATAGTATGGATATGAGTTTGCTCAATAAAATATATAATTATATATTAGACACTTGAGACTAGATAATTAATTTTTTTTATTTGGAATTTTTTCCTAAAAGCACTACCATTGAAATGAGGCATAATGTCACTCATTTAGATCATGATTAGGATCTGATTTTCCACATTGGAAATGTTTAGATAAATTCTTAGAAAATGTGATAATCACTAACTTTCTACTCATCTCTTGATTGATAATTTCTATAATATCTATATTAATTATAATCAAAATACCATTGATCAATCAAGTAGTGGTGATTTCTATGACATTATACGGGATGATCTTAAAAATAATTTAGAAAAAGACCAAAAAATTACGAAATAAAAATACCAAGGAATAATAGAATTCATAAATTTGAAAAAAAACTCATATAACAGTTGTTGATGATAGTATTCTTGGGGATTAGTTCTATTATTTTGTGATTTTTGGTCATTGTGAGTTATTCTATCCCAACACTGACCTCCCTATCGAGTGGGAGGAGAGTTCCCAATTTGTTGATTATATATCTAAAAATCAATGGTTTAGTGATCCAATCTTTAATTAGTATAGATCTAGTAAAAAAATTACCACAATCCATCATAGATAGAATAAGGTGTGTTGAAATCTATCGTTGAAGTTTTTTACTCAAATCATCCCAAAAATAAATTTAAAATAAGTGTTAGACCACTAATTTACATTTATTATATAGATTGACTATTTAGGAAATTGATCTCTATGGTAACACAATATTATAACATAAAGAATGATCATATTTAGATGGACTAAATGGATAGGTATTAAGGTGGAAGTGACAAGGGAATGCTTCGAAGCACAACTATGGAAAACCCCAGGGAAAATGTGATGGTTCTAAAAATATTTCTAAGTATGAACACTCAACGAGAAGTAACTAATAAAAGTATCACTAAACCTGTTGAATAATATTTTTCTAAGGATGAAATTGTATTAAATTCCAAAACTAGAAAAATTTACATAATTGTACTTGATAAAAAAATGTTTGATATTCACATGATAAATCCCAAGAACAAAGGAAAATGGAGTGGTACATATTATTACAAGGAAAGAAGAAGGCGTGGTTTAAGGATGGGGATAGAAAACTTCCTATTTTAACTAATTATACACCCCATACCTTTTCCACAAAGGATTAAAAAATGAACAAGATTACATAGAATTCATTAATTGTATAGGATCCTTAATTTTAATATACCCTTTATTGAGGCTTTGAATAAATTTTAATCTTGGTTTAATTTTTTATAAATATTTTTATTGAATAAGTGGAATTTGGATGATTTGTTACTACAAGTTTGAATGAGGATTACATTTTCATATATTAGAAAAACCTTCATCTTAAATTAAAAGACCCAGATTCCTTTAACATTTCTTATAAAATCATAGTTAATGAGGATATTAGGTGCTTTTATCATCCCTATTCCCTAATACATATTCAAAAAATTTGTTTTTTAATAGAATATAATAACATCATTTTCACTATTAGTAGCTTGTTGATCCTTTTAAAATCTTACAGAAGGGTAGATGTTATTTTATTTGATGTCAAAAATCTCACACTACCCACTAATTTTTTAATTATCGAAATGGGGAGTGATAGTAATGTCTAAATTATTCTAGGAGGACAATTTTGAGACACATTTGGGGTTGTGATTATTGTTTCTAGTGGTAAGGATAATCTTCATGCTAGTGATCAAAAAGAGTAGTTTCTTATTATTTAAGAGTCCCCTTTAATTATGAGTTACATGTTGATAGATGTTACAGATGATGTTTTTAGTAACGAGATTAGAAAGGACACTCGTCACTGATATGGTTATTTAATCAAAAAATTGGTTTGAGGAAATTTTCAAGTGAGTAATTTTTAATATTATAAACTAATGATATTGAGTGAATATAGAGTGTTGAGAGGATAATTATGTAAATAATTTTAAAAAATGAATAACATGTTAAAAATGACAAAAAATTATAAATTGAGTTTTAGAGTGGGTGGATATCCCTTTTAAATGTGTTTACAAAAGTTGTTAAACCATGATAAAGATGAATAAAATGAATTATTGGACCAATATAGATGAAACATGAGTCTAAATTGTGACTGGGGACCCCAACTAGGGTGCAACCACTTATGTTTTGATCTAGGGGACCCAATCATGTTCCACAAATCTTATTTTCCCCTATATCAATGTGTGTGCATGGGTAGAAAATCACATATGTTGCTTTAGAACATAGTTAGGGTGGACGGAACACCATAATATGTCATATTCCATTTTATCAATGGATTAACATTGGTTTTTTTGCCACCAAATCAACCCCAACTCCTCAGATCATGAATACCTATTTTAGAATTGTATTGGTTCATATTCTTTAATAGTGGCGCTCGTCATCATCAGTCACTCAATTTTAACTGATATGGCTCTTGACTAGATCTATATCAATAGATATTTGGTGACCATATTTCTTCCCATAAAGACACATTTTTTTGTTCTTGGATCAACATTGGGCTTCAACATTTAACATCACTAGGTAGACCAAGCTCAATTGGATTGTGTACAATTCTACATGTTTTTGAGTTATAGGTTCTTTTTCTTTTTGAAGTTTAACTTGATCTAGTCCCCATAACAATTTATGAAATTCATGGTTATAAAGTATTGATTATGTGTATAATTGGGTTACTTAGTTCCTTGAAATTCATCTTTGTGATATTTCCCACCTTCAATTCCCTTATGGTGAAGCTCTTTAAATTTGTTCCATGAGCCCTCTTAAAACTGACTACATGGGAAAACCTAGAAAAAGAATCCATAGAAATTTGTGAAGTGGCTATATTATCTACTTAATCCATGAACATAATAAAATTAAAACATAAATAAAACATAATGTTTTCATTATCTATAGGTGATTTATGTATAGTTTTATATAATTGGGAGACGGTTATATCATGTTCGATATGTATTCGGGGGCATTTTGATGCCTAATTCATGGGGGGAAATCCATTATAATAATGTTGTTTTTGTTATATTTTTTTTGTAAGAGATTGTAAAAAATTTATGGTTTTCTTTTTAAAAATATGGTAATAGTAATAATTGTGGTCATAAAACATGGATCTCATATTTTGAAAAGAACATTTTATATATTTTCTTATAGTCGGTGTCATTATTGTATGGAAAAAGTTGAATAAAGTCGGCATTAAAAACAATTTAGTTACATTAATCAAATAAACATTTACCCTCAATTGTCATGGTTATACATTTTAGTTAGGAAGTTTGGCTAGGGACTTAAAATCGTGGACGCCAATGGAGGAAAGTCATGTTTTTTAATCCTTACATTTGTCTATTCTTCAGATAAATTTCTTCTAACTCGAATCAATTCTATCTCTATAGTTTTCCTACCATTATTTCATATGGTACATTGATTAATTTTTTAGAAGTATATTTTTTAAAATATATTCACTTATATAGAGGCAATAATATTGGGAAACCTACTTTAAACATCCTTTCTTATTTCCCATATATAATCATTATTTTAATTTAATTTTTGGACACTTATGCTTTATATTTCCAATTTAATATGAAATGAGTCCTTTTTTCCAGTTTTTCTAAATATAAAGACTTTAAAGGACCCTTTTTTGTATGAAACAATGAGAAAAACCTTTTTAATAATACAAGAGTACTTTTTTTACTGTTTGGTTTTAGTTCATCTCATTCTATTTTGAACTGCATGATTGATACATTAATTACTGAAATTTTATTTCAAGAATTTTGTATTTCATCCAAAAATTATTCTTAGCTATGTTGGTCATAGATATATTTTAACTAAAATATTTTCTGAAAATGTACATGTTCATTCCATTTTATTTTCTCATTATAAAATCATTCTTGAACATAATGTGTGAATGGATACATATTTTTAGATATCCTATTCTACATTGTACTATATGATGTGCCTAAAAAATACACTATACATGTTGTGATTGTTCGTATTATGTGTGGAAAATATTTCTTGAACTTTATTGGGACAATATATATTAATTTAAACTACATAATATGAATATTTTTGAACTATTGATTTATTAATTATTCTTTCACCTGATACTCATCATTGGGGACAATATTGGGTGTTAAGTGTGTGTGAGTTGTCTTATTTAGAGATTAACTATCTTCCAATGTGATCCTAATAAAAAACCTTATTTTTTAAATATTTTTAGTTTTTATATATCATTTATGAATTTTCATTGTGTGAAAATATTTCTCAATATTGAGGGTTGAGATTCCAATTTGTGTAGGATAATATTTAATACCTCTTGGATATAACTAATTAATCTTTTTTTCTTATCCTCTAGAAAAAAACAATTCTCAATAAAAACTTCAGAAACATTCTTTCACTAGGTAGTAAATTTCATCTATTTAATTATAAATTATCTCATAAATATGCTTTGAAATGAACTATTAAATGAAAATACTAATCTAAGTTGAAATCATTCCTTTATACTTTTCATTCATTATAAAAAATTTGGTTGGGTTATTTATTCTAGAAATAAACTTTATTTCCCACTAATAAAATGGTCAGTATATTTAATATCTGTTATTAAATAATATGATAATGTTCACCTAGAGGAAAATAGAGGTTTTTAATTTCATTTGGATGCAAATAGTCTTTTGTTAAATTTTGCAAAAAAAACTTTCTTTAAATAATAATTTTAAATAAAAAATGATTTTGAAAGGAAGAAATATGATTTTATAGGGAATTAATGTTTCACTAATTTAGAGAATAAATGAGGGAAAATCATTTTAATAATCAATACTTAGTAGAATTTTATATTATCTATTTTTAGATTTATTTTATACCACTGAATGTTGTCAAATATTTCGTTAGTACAAGCAATGTCAGGGGTTTGGGGGATTTTATTAGACAATTAATTGAAGTTATTTACAACATAATTTCTTATAGTAATTATGTATTTTAATTTTTAACTATTCAATTAATGGTTAAATATTTTTTTACGGTTAATTTATATATATTTTTTTGAATCCATGTTTTTTAGGATAAAATTGTATATTTCAACTTAAAAAACATTCATTATTGTCATTCATAAATTATTTACAATTTTTTTATTTATCAATTGATTATTTATTGGCTTTTTTTAGTTCTTTTATTATTATATTTTCTCTATTTTGTGTATTTAATTTGTATTTCTTTTTTTGCATAGCTTTTAATATATTAACTAATTATTTATTATCGTTTAATATATTTTATTTAATTGATTAAAAAAATTGTGATATAAAATTATAAATCATTTCATTATTAATTTTTTTTATCATTTATGTATTTTAATAATTATATAATTAGTTAATTGTGTTATTTTTGTAGTGTTAATTTTTTTAAAATAAATTAGTTTGAGAAATAATTTATTTATAAGTTTTTCTTAGGTTTTTAATTATTTTAAAAATAATAATATCTCATTCATTATTCTTGGAGCTTTATTTGCATCTTCATTTTATTATGTTAATGGATACAATATATAAAATAATGATTTCAAAAATTTGTATGTATCCATTATCAAGGTTGTCCCATATATCCCATTTTATGAGGGCTCATGGATCCAATTTAAAGTGAATCCATTTAAGGGAATTGGATAAGTAAAATATCACAAAGATGAATATCTAGGAACTACATATCCTAGTTACACACAGAATAATTATTTTATAACCTCACATTTCCAAAATTGTGAAGGGAACTAGATCAAGTTCATCTTTACAAAGAATCAGAACCTCAAACTCAATCACATTTAGAATTGTACACCATACAAATGAGATCAGTCTACGCAGTGATTCTAAATGTCAAAGAACAATTATGATCAATGATTATTCAATGTTACGTTAAGGGAATAAATATGGTGAACATTTCTTTGTTGATTCAGATCTAGTCATGTGCCACAACAATTCAAATTAAAGACATCGATGAAGACGAGCATCACTATTGAAGAATATGAACCAGTACCACTCCGCATGAGATGTTCAGGATCTTAGGAGTTGGAACTGATCTATATAAACAAAAACCAAATGGAATCCATTTATTAAAGTGAATATGATTTCTAATGGTGTTCAATCCACCCAACCGAAGTTCTAAAGAACCACCAGTGATTTTTTCCCAATGCCCACACACTGACCCATTGGGGACGTAAGACTTGGGGAACATTATTGGGACCCCTGGATCACGAAATATGTGGATGAACCATATTTGGGGTCCTAAGTATAAATTTTGTCTCATGGTTAATCTAATTTGGTCCATACTTTCATTCCATTCAGCTTTCTCATAGTTCAATAACATTTGTAAACACATTAATGAGGGGAGAACCACCCACCCTAATACTCAATTAATAAATCTAAAAGGCCCCTTGGTTTTATATGGTTCATTAAGTAGTCTAATAGGGGAATCTAGATATAATATAACACCTTCCTCCACCATAAATTATAGGTGAGCCTATCAGAATGTCTACTACATGACAGTAAGTCCAAACATCCCCATGTTATCCCACCTCTAACAATAGGTGTCTAAGATCTAAATCCAGGGTCACTACACCATGACTATTTACATGACTAATAGATAGCTCTTAATGGGTTCCCAAAATTTAACAAATAATATTAGCCAATGGTGGACAAAATCCTTATAAAGGACTTTGCTATAAGTGGGAAAGCCAATAAACATATTTCCAAGGACCCTTGTAGACTATGCTCTTTGTTCTGTTTTAATAGGTATATCATTTAAGTAAAACAATTTACAAATAAAATTCATTCCCCTCAGTGGTGTGTAAAAATGTCATATAAAACATAAAAAATGAATAAAAGTCATATGTCATGTTTAAAAGACCACCTACCTCAAATATGGAGTTATTTCTCATAAATCCTCGTCCCAAAAACTCACTACCCAAGCTCATCAAAGTCTCTTTGAAGTCATTACCACCACTAGATAACATACCTGAAGTCATACAACATAAATAATTAATTATATTATTTAATCAAAAATGACATAAACATTGAACAACTCACCAACCCCCACTTCATTATAGGGTCTAGATCAACCACACATAAAGGGTCCATTGAAAACTCACATCACTATACTGAGAAGAACCCTATCACGGAACACCAAGTTATATTCTAGATGTATTTAATTTAAACCTAAGATATTTTAATAACAATATTTTTCAAATATCACATTAAAATGGAATGAGATAGCATGTGGATAACACATCATAAAATTATCTATCTAGGATTCATGTAAGACCATTCGATTACAGTTAATTTCAGTATTCTCTAGAGATATCATTATCAAAATCCTAAATAAAACTACCAAATTAGTGAGAAATAGACCCACAAGGTATGAATAAGAATTTTCATGGTATGTATTACCAAGATAAGCCTATAGGTTTGATCGAAACATAAATCAATAATGACATAAGGTCGGAGGGTCTCTAGAAAGAAAAAAATTACTAAAAATACGAGGGTAATGCACAGGGTAATGAATGAAGGGTTTCTCTGCCAATTTCATAATTTTAAAACACATTGACCACTTCTCAGGAGTCACTTAAATCATGAATCATGTGTAAATTGTGTTAATATTCAAGAAAACATCCAAAATCAACCGACCTCAATGACTGATGATGTGAAAACATTACTCATGTCAATAATTCTCCCTACAGATTTTGAGCATATGTGGGTACCTGTAGATCCACTTGAACCCACTCTAAAACTCTCCCAAACACCTCCAGTGACCCAAGCCTCATCCAAAAATATCCTTTAAGTGTTTTTAAAAACTCTGATTTCCAACGAGATCCCCAAAACTCAAAATGAAATTCCCACTAATTTAAAATTAAAATATCCATTGAATTTGCACACCTATATGGACTCCATATATTATAATGACATGGAATATTGAGTGTTGAATTTTTTTATCCATTTTTCATAATTCCATTGTGGAATTAAGTAGTGGATTGTCGTAGTTAATTCTTCTGATTCATATTCATTTTATTATTCTATTAATTTTTTTTCTTAAATTAGTTAACATATGAAAAAAATTTGGTTACTCTTTTTTAATTAACAATTCGTTCTACTAATACAACATAATTTATTTTCTTATTAAAATCATTTATTCATGCATTCAAATTTATTATATCATTTGATAATCATTTGTAATTTCATTCATTGAGATTTATTTGTTCTTGTTTTTTTGTCTAATCTTTTGAATTTCGTTAAATAATTATGATAATAGTAAATTATTATTGCATTTTATTTCATTGTTGTTACTAAGTAAATTAAAAAATTTCTGCTAAATAAAATGATAAGCGTATTGAGGTTTTAGTGTGAGATTTCAACTAGTTATAGGAATATTTTCTATGGTTATAAAATGTACATTTCATTGATTTTATTAAAGGGATTGAAAAATTTGAAAATGAAGAAGATGAGTACCAAAGGTCTGAACAATCTATGGTTCATCACATTATGACATTCCATTATTATCATTGCTACTTGTTTTGATTATTTCATAAATCATACATTAATACCCCCATTCAAACATTAAATATTAATAATAACATAATAAAATTGAAAATTGAACCAAGTGTTAAATATCTTCGACTAATAACGTTGAAGGTTTCTATTTCTCTATTCCTTAGATAAATAAAATCTTTTATTAATCCCAATTATAAAAACAAAATTTTTAACAAATCCCATTGATACATCACTATATGTCCAATTTAAAATAGAATACCTCTATATTATAATCAAAAAAACCATATCAACCAATTTATCACGTCCCCTAATCATCACATTGTCTATATAATCACATCATTAGAGAGGGAACTAGTAATTCATTGATGTACCAATATTTTCTCACTATATTGATGGAACATGTTTTCTACATAGTTTATGGAATAATAAAACATCTTATATCACATAAATAAATCAATATAATATAAAATACTCTCATAACAGGAAAATTGATTTTATATATACTTTTAAACCATTATATCAACTACAATCATATTCATCATCCTGAAATTAAATACATATATAATGGAGTTTTGAGGTGAGAACACGCCCCAGACACCTCCCCCTGTTTGAAATTTCCCAACCATTGTAGCCCAATCAGCTTAGTCCTTGTCTCTTCTTCAGACAATATTTGGCCCCAGGTCCTCTTACTTTTCTAAAGGTGGCTCCCGACCAGAGATGCATAGTTTTATCATTTCCTTTCCCCCACCCCCTCTCAGTCTTACTCATCCCACTGGGTGTAGTGTCTCCTTTTGGGATTCCCATTGCGGCACAGATCATCTTTCTCTATTCTTTCCAGCGTTCTCGATGGCGTTGTCACAATCTTCGAACGTTGGAAATATGATTTGGTTATCAATGATGGTGGGCACTTTTTTTGAGGCCAAATACTATCTATGGTTGAACCTGGTGGCTCGGTTTGGGGGCACCAAACCACCTCTCATCGTCTTCCAGGGTTGGGTTTAATCATGTGGTCTCATGCAGCAGGTGAAAGTTCCGGTTCTCGACAGGTGTTCATTCTATATCATCCTTTCTTCATAGGAGAATTTCCTCCATTCTGGGAGCCTGGTTCCTCGATCATGAGGTTGGTGGAGTTTTATCATGTCTATGTGGTACTTGGATTCCCAAAGAGGTAAAGAAAGTTTGATGGATGGGCTATAGATCTTCCTCCCAGGGCTTCTGTTGACCTTTTAGAATGATGGATTCTTTCATTTCGATGGGGTATTCTCTTGGGGGGTATTTCTGCTTAGATGAGGGCATGAGGTGGGATCTATCTTCTTCGAATGTCCGCATTTATGATGAGCTTGGCATCGCCCATCCTCAGCTAGAGAAGCTTGATCTTCAGGTTGAGGGAGACATTACTTGGTTTCAATATATGGTCTACCCAGTTTTTCCCAAGATTTGTTCGCATTGCTTCATATAGGGCCACTCCATTGATGTATTTCGTCAATGTCTCCTTTAGGGCAGCAATATGATGGTTAGGGAAATGACTAGATTCCTCGATAGGGAACTCCCTTCTACTTCGACTCCAGATAAAGATGTTTTGAGGGTGGTTGTAGAGGCACCCGTCGATGATCGTAATATCTTAGAGGCCTCCTCAAGGGCCATTTCTATTTTTGAGGTTCCAGATAGAGAAGAGGTCAACAAGGATATTGTTTCTTTTATCCCAAGGAGTCTTAATATTGTCCAAGTATCATCTTCTACCTTGTACCTTGGTATATTATTTCAGTTCTCTCAAGCAGGTAGTCTATCATGAATGGAAGGTCCTAGTGTCCCTGACCATAAAGGTTTTGGCTCCGGTCTCTCATGATGAGGAATTATCCATCAGACCCTAGAATAATGTGTGGGAATTTGTGGTGTTTTCTCAAGATTCAAGAGTGGTCTCTGGTAGATCTCCCTTTTATTTGGAAGCTTATACTCGGATGTCTACAACCTCTTCTTCCCCATGCCTAGTGGGTAATAGGTATGGTTGGTTATCTTCCACGCCTAGCTATAAGAGGAGGCGTGGCTTGAGATAGAAGTAAAGATCAGCTTATAGTTGTTGTTTGGTGCACCAGGAGTCGAGTTCATGTACATGATCAATGGTCAGGATGGAGCAAGGGTGGAAACATCTTATTTTGTAAAGGCTAGTAGCTCTAGACCCAGTCCTATGGTGCTCTGTTTTAAATGACTCCCTTGATCATCTGAAATGTCCGTGGGATTGGAGCCCGGGTTAATACAAACATATTGTACTTGTAACTAATCAGTCACTAAGTTGTTTTGGTGTTCGTTCTTGATTATAAACAACATCTCTCAAGAATTGGGAAGATCTTCAGGAAGATGAAAATGCATGGTTACATGTAGGCTAATTTGGTTAATAAGTATATTTGGATTTTTTGTAATAGGTGGTGCTTTGTTGATTTGATTCAAGTAGGGTACCACTGTATCACTGTCAAAGGAACCCTAGGGATCACTTCCTTCTATTATTTTTTGTTTATGGGATCTATGATTTTCATTCTCGTGAGACCCTATGGAGGGATCTCAATTCCTTTGACCCCAGCACTGGCCCGTGGCATGTTGGGGGGGGGGGGGGGTTAGCGTGATGAATGACCTCGTGGAGAGGAAGGGTAGGGGGCCGTTTCCCAGGAAGGATAAACATTCCTTTTCTCAATTCATGGATGATAATTTTATCTCAAATATTTGTTTTTTGGGCGATAAATATACATCGTGTAATAATCAATTGGGCCTCTATTGGTCGTGGGGTCGGTTGAATCGCTACTAGGCTAACATACACACCATATCTACTTTTTCCAACAATAAGGTGGAGCATTTGGTTTGGGGAATCTAAGACCACTCCCCCCTCATTATCACGATAAGGTGTTCATAAGGTTCTTCTGAGTGGTACAGGTATAACCGGTAATGGGTGGATATCAAGGGCTATCATGAATAGGTTATCAGTACATGGGCCGGCCCCACTCAAGGAAAAATGTTGATCATCATGCACTACAAATTGAGAAGTATGAAAATAAAACTTACTGCATGGTTTAAGGGCCTTTTCGCTCCAGATTTATAGAAAAATAACGTCATGAAGGAGGTTGAGCACCTTGAGAATATATTAGAATAGGAATGGGATGATAGAGTTTATGAGGAGATATCAGAGGTGAATGGAATAACACAAGACATGATCCTTAATCAAGAGGGGCTCAGATAAAATATCTTTGAGAGGGAGATAAAATATCATCTTTCATCCACACTTGAATTAAATAGAGGAATAGACCAGTGAAGCTGTATATTATTTTGGAGGATGAATCTTACACGGAAGATATGGATATTTTCGGAGGATTGGCGAACTCATTCTTTAAAGATCTATTGGTCAGTCCCTCATAGAGTTTTCCCAATGGTTACCCTTTGGATTCCCCATACATCTTCGAGGTGGTTCCTATAGGGGAGATAGAACATATTAATGCATTCCGGGGAGAAGTTCTTGAAGAGATTTAGATTGATCATAACCATATGAATTTGAAACCAGATAGCAGTGCAGGTCCTGATGGGCTCTCTGCCTCCTTTAATAGGTACTCCTAGATGTATTGAAGAAAGACCAGATAGCATCCATCCATGATTTCTTTTAGGGAGTCATCTTACCATGGGTTGCATGTGCCACCACCAATTTTCTTCTTCCAAAGACCAGGAGTCCGTCATCAATCATGAATTACCTCCTAGTGAGCTTGTGCAATGTCCCTTACAAAGTCTAGGATAATATCATTAACTCCAGGCTCGCTATGCATATCTGGAGGTGGGATTCCTTAGAACATCATGAGTTTAATAAGGGTAGTTTGATATAGGAATAAATTGCCTTGGAGCAGGACATGATCAATGATTTCAGCTTCAAAACATGTGGGTCTAATTTGTACATTAAGTTAGATGTGAAAAGGAATATGATAGGGTCGAATGAAGCTTCATTAAAAGTGTTTTATCATGTATGGGGTTCTCTTTAGGAACATTGATATAATATTTCACTACATTATCTCCACTTGTATGTCAGTCACTTTCATGGGCAGATCTTATGGATCCTTCAAGTCTAGCCGAGGCCTTAGGAAAGGGGACAAAAAATCTCCATCCCTTTATATACATATTCAGAACGTCTTGAGTCAGCAAATTTAGAGGAGCATCAACGAAGGGGGGATCCTTCAGTATCATCATCAGTTGAAGGATCTGTCTATATCTCACCGAATGTTCGCCAATGACTCCATTATGTTCCTGAATTCCAAAATCAGATCAATTCATAGCCTTAATTGAGTACCGGATGAGTAATCTCAATGGAGTGGCCAAATTATAAACAAGTGAAAGAGTGAATTCTTTGTTTCTAACAGGTCCTCATCTGAGACGGTAGAGACTATCTTTAGTTTTATAAGCATATAGAGGGGAAAGTTACCAATGTCTTATATTAGTTCCCCAATCTCATACAAGAGGCTCCAGATTAGAGACTTTGACACACTTCTCTCCAAGATCACTAATATGGTGATGAACTGGAAGAACAAGTTTATGTCTTTTGGCAGAAGGATAGCTCTTGTTAACAATATCTTGGTGGCATCTACTAATCACAGTCTTTCATCCATCAATGTTTTTCAAGGTGTGATCCAATTTATTGACAGGATACTAACAAACATCATGTGGGATCCCTGTGTAGAGGGTAGGAGGCATTAGACTTCTTGGGAAAAAAATAGAGAAGCATGTGAGAGAGGGTGGCATAAATGTGAGAATCCAGAATGATACCCTTTACTACATGCATGTGAGGATGGCATGGGGCATGATGGATCATCGTACTCTTTGTTGGTCTTACCATGCATAGGTACACATATTGCCTTCAGGATCCTGAGTAGGGCTATCGTTCCTCGCTTTAGTCAATGATTGGTCACATTATCTCTATTATGTGGCCTTTTTCCAATTGATTTTTGGGGAAGGCAGAGTCTCCATTTGGTACCAGGACTGGTGCAGAACAGTCCACGGGTTCCCAGGGTGTCCGGTCCCCATTATCACCTTCATGGAAATTAGTCTTTTCCCCTATTTTATCGAAACGGTGTTGGATAAGGTGTAGCATGATCGTTTCCATCTCATCTAGGTTAATGTCGAGGAGGGTAAATGTGTTTTCACCACTTCTTCCTCGGGCCTCTTCATGTCAAAATATTTCGACCACATTTTCCAAGAACAGGTACAGAATGACAAGTGGGATTAGATAATTTGGGTGAAAAAAATTCCTACCAAATTCAATTTCATTACCTGGGGGATGACGAACATATCACTCTTGACTAACAATAATATTTATAGATGTGGTATTTAGTTGGAAACTAGGTTTGTGTGATGTACTGTAAGTAGTGAGGAGTCCATTGCACATCTATTAATCAGTAGTGATTAGGCTAGTGAGGTGTGGAAGGTTCTTGGACAATTCACATTGTTCGTTTCCATGGTTGGGAATGGCCTTACCTTAACTAATAGATGGTTTCATGGAACAGGGAGAGTATTTCATGAATGGCGACGTGTTTGGTGGTGATCCATGCGGGGTGCTGGTGCTTATGGCAGGAACGCAACATGTCAAGGCACGAGGGAGTGGTAGTGACAGCCCAAACTATCATTTTCTTGGTTAAGAATTGACTAATTGATTTGCATAAGGTTGTGAGGGCCTGGAATAATTCCCTTTCTATGAACATATTTGAGGCAAGTGGCGGTGAGGTCTATATTCCAAGTAGTAGGAGGGGAAAATGGGTATGTTGGTAGGTGCCTGCTGTTGGATTAAAGCTGAACACATATGGCTCTTGTGTGTTGGGGGATTCAAGTGGAGGTAGAGTAGGGAAAGATAGTAGTGGCTCAGTCTACTTGGCATTTTAAGCCAGATTTTGTTTGGGGATGACCCTTCAAGCATTGGCTATGGAAATTCATACTTGTATTAAGTTATGTAGCCAAAATGGGTCAGAACATTCAACAGTGGAGACAAACTCTATGATTGTCCACAAATTCATTAATAGGTAATGGGAATCACCTTGGTCGATCCGTTACATTTTTAGAATATGAGTAATGTTCCTCAATTTCAATGCTAATGTGCATCAAACCTGGAGGGAGGGGAACAAGGTTTTAGACTACTTGGATTTGGTGGATTTTTCAATCACAGGGGAGGTGTTTGTCTACACTGTCAGTAGAATCGAGGCTGACAGAATCAAATATATTAAGGGGGACGTGCTCCGGCTGCATTATTTCTGGCCACCTTAGTAAGGGTCGGTGGCCAAGGGGGTGAGGGGTTAGGTTTTCTTGCGTCTTTTGTGTTAGGTTTCCTTTTTCTCTTTGATCTATATTAATTAAAATAAATTGATGGTTATGATGTTCATATTCATCATCAACTGTTCACCATACCATATTCATTTAGTCATAAATTTCTTCCATATCACATCTATATAATGTGATCTAGTCAAATATAAATTATTTTATCATGAAATTAATACTTTATCTTTCTTAATCAGTTAAATGATCATAACAATTCTATATTACCACCATGCTTCATCACCGACATTCCACATCACTAGAATACCACAACATCAACGTGCCACTTTATTAATGGTGGTTTGTAATTTACATTACATAATCATTGTTACCACTATAAAATAATGTTAAAAAAATATATTATAGAAAATAAATTGTGGTCTATTTCTCATAAACAATTTTTATGACACTAGAGCAACAACAAAAACAATAAAATAAAAACACTAATTAATGACATGATTTTTATACCATTATGACATAATACCAGTGCATAACATGTTCAATATTATTTGACATAATTACTTTACGAGTAATAATAAAAATTATTTTCTATATTAAACACATGTTTTGGTAATAGGGTACAATCTTATGAAAAACTTTAAAAAAATGTGTTTAATACATTTTAGGAATTATCAAAGCCCCTTATCCAAAAATAAACTATTAAATCTATTATCAAATAATATTATTTTTAAAAATTTACACTTAATATCATAACTTTTTATTCTATATAAAATATCATAGAAACATTATTTATTTTCTGTAAAATTTAATCAATTTTAAAATACTTAATATATCTAATTTTTATTTCTATGTAATAGTATTCCAACACATTTAGTATTTATATAAATGTTTTTATTTTCAATTCCAAAAATTAAATAACACATATATTTATCCATAAAATATGTTTAAAAATTATAAATAAATAAATATTATTTAAAATTAAAAAATAATTTTTCATCTAATAATTATATATAACTCTCATATAAAATATTAGTCAATAAAATATCTAAGAACACTATAAAATTTAACTAACTCAAAATTTTTAAAACCCACTGAATATTTATATTCAAAAAATATTCCATTATTTTATACATTAAAATATTAATAATACATATAATAATAAAAATAAATATTATTAATTTTATGATCTTTCTGAAAATAATTATATATTTATACAAATAATCATTATATTTTTTATTGTATACATCAATAATAACATTGCATATACGCCAATTAGATGAAAAATAACATCCACTTTTCTTCTTATAATATTATTCTATATATTTTGATAAATGAAAATTTATTATCCTAACATGACATATATACACAAATTTACGCATGCATGAATCCATCCATAAATCTATAAATACATACAAATACAAATATAGACAAACAAACACACATAAATACATTCATACATATGTATGTGCATACACAAACACCCACATACATACATATATAAATTCACATCTTTTTGACATATAAATTTTTCATATATTGAATCTCCTTGATTTTTTTAATTTTTTCAAACAAATAATCATGAATACCAACACATAATAGAGTAAAATTATTGAACCACCAACTTCTTAACAATTCTAGATCAATCAATAAACAATCATTCATACTCCACCAATAATAATTCTTCATAATTCATAAGAAAAATATAATGATATAAAATAAACAACTTAATAGAGAATATATGAGTGTTTTTTAGTTGTGACGAATTATGGTTTCTTCCACCTTCCTCTTATAGAGGGAATTTATAAAATCACATTTTTTGAACCAATTAAAAATTTATAAATCAATTTAAATTATCAATTACCTGATGGTTCAAATCATTATTGGAGATTCAAAATGAAATAAAAAATGTTATAATTCTTTAAATTCTGATCATTAGATGTGAAATGTGGCGTGAAAGATAGATTATTGGTTTTTTTTGCATCCTCTAGTTTCTAGGCCTAATGCCTAATTTTTTGTAAGCCTGTATATTGGAGAGAAATATTAGTGAAAACCATGTTGCAAAAATTGTATATGAACATGGTTTATAAAAATGCATGGAAGACTATGAGAGACCATGTGGGGGTCTAAAATTTATGGTGGTCATGCTTCATGGTTAGTGGATATAATTTTAAACCATTTTCTATAACTATATGAGGTGGAGGGGTTGAGACAGTGCTAAATACATGGTTAGTTCATAGTCTTTAGAACCATGTGGGAAAAAACATGTGGTGTGTATTCATTTTATATAGTAGATACATAGTTTTTACCTGGTTTTAAAATTTTGCCCCTCATTAAAGGGTAAAAATTTATCATTTCCCCCTCCAACCCGTAGAGGAGTTTACCTATTTTCCCTCATTTCATTCAGTAGATCCCTTTGTACACCCTCCTATTCATTCTCTTACATGAGTAGATCTTCTATATTATTTCCATGATTTGAACTAAATCGGATGTGTTGGAATTTTAACAGTGAGTCTATATCTCCTTCTACGTCCTCTTTTTTTGAACTCTTAAATGTTATCATTGTGTGTGATAATTTAAAAAAATTGTGTTTTTTTGGTTCTTTGATTTCACCCATTCTGGCTTCAGTCTATGGTTGATATGGGATGAGTAGATATTCTTATGAATGAGGTAGGTGGTCTAATTTATTTTCCCTTAATTTTTTCATTTATAATTTTATCTCATTTTACTACACACCAAACGTCCCATATGAATCTCCTAAAATATGTAATTTCAAAAATTAAAATATTATAATACAACATAAATGTTCCTTAGACACACTTAACATGATTAGTGGTCAAAAGTACTAAACATTAACCTCAAATTAAAGTAAGGTTGATCAAATCCATATAGTGGTCATAATATTCATAATCTTTCAAACCACCCCTTGGGTTTGTTGTACTTGTAACATATTAGTGAAATTCCAGAAATGAATTATATAAAGGGTAGGTGTTTTGGAAAAAAAATTATCCATTTTCATTTACAAACAAGTGAATTAATGGAATAACATTCTCAATATAATGAGTTGTTAAATAACATATTTCTTACATGGTCCTTCTTGTCACATCTTATTGATTTGACAAAATAATCAAATTATGATGATTGTATTTTGACAGGGATAGTTCTAATGGCCTCTTTGTAATAATTAAATTAAACATTATTTTCATTATAATATTCTCAGATAAATACTTCAGTTTTAATAAGTAATCCCTTTGATGGGCTCATAAGGAATATTGAATTGAACGACTTTGAGTGGTTAAGTGGTGTAATAAATGGTGCTCCAATTTTTTATTTGAAATTATAAGAAATTGTGTTCCTATTTATTATACATGTTCTTCCATATAATTTAATTCAATAAATTGATATTAAATTTCTCTTTGATTAATGGAATTATTGAACATGACATTCCTCATCAGTGTACATGTAGTTCATTTTCATTTTTACGAATGTATTAGAAATTTAATCCGTCATTATTGGATTTGGTGTTCTTTACAACAATTTATTAAAATTTTATGGACATATAGTTCCTCATTACTTATTGAAATAGTTTGGAATGACTTTCCACACCCCTTTAGATTTGATGTTTGGATTAATTCTCAATATAAAAATATAAAAACTCCATATGATTATAATTATACATGGACACCTTGGTCATATAAAATAGGTCCTTGTGGGTATTTGTATAAATAAAAATATAGTAATGTGATCACACATGCTCATATGCATTCTATATTGCACCAAAAAAGGAATATTTATATGGATGTCCACTAATAACCTGAGATGCATTGGTTATTTTTTACTTCAAAAAATTACAATTGTTATACATACATAGTATTACCTTTTATATCCATAAACATGATTTCAATTAGACAATGATGGTGGTACCCTACATAGTTTTACATACACCATGTTCAATCCTCCTTTGGGTACCATGGTAAATTTCTTCTTTTTGGGTTGCGATCAAGAAAATTTGATGATATAGATGATGGAACTTCTATACTAATATGATGTATGGGAGAAGAGGGATGAGCCAGTGCTCTCAATTATTTTGGAGTTTAGTTATTATTATTTGATCAATTTTATGAATTATATATTATATTGTATGAATGCTTCTCATTTTATACAACATCATTATATTATCTTGTTTTATGATACTATTGGCGGATTTTGGACATTTATTATTATTGGGATTATTTAATCATGTTATTAAGTTTACATATTATCATTAACATCCTTTCATTAATATAATATTCTCTTATTTATATTAGTAACCCATAGGGTATAGTATCCAGAATTTACCATCAGTAGACCCCCACCTCTAGTTGGTAGCCACTGGAATACAAGGAGGCATGCTCGAGTATATTTTTACAACTTGTTCGGTAACTGTATATAGCGTGTACTAGGTCAGGACATGAAAAAGTGATATCATATCACTCTGTATTTACATCAACATAAAATTTTATGATAATATACATTAGACTAGTAATGTGTTATAACATTGAAAATAGATATTGTCTCGGAAGGACCAACCCATTTACAGGTGAAGGATCAAGTTTCAATGGATGAGGTTATTGTCCATGATGTTTGTTATTATGGTTTATTATCATTTCACCTTCAGTGAATTTTGTTATATTTATTTTGGTTACTGATTTATAGGAATTATCTATTTTCCATGTATTTATTGAGTGGAGGTGTGTTCATACATCATTTCTGGAACCTAATATTCACATTACGTAATTTTTCTTATCAGTATTCCATGATTAGTTTATTATGTTCTATATAAATCTTTATACCCTTACATCATGATTACATTCCATCTATATATGTATATGTATGTATATCCTGATTGTGTGATTATTTCAATGTCTCCCTATAATAATTGATGATGTAATTGATTTCTATGTTATCATTATAATGTAAGGTATGTTAAACAAAGTCAATACATGAACTAAAATTGTGTTATCCAGCATAGCTTAATGATAGAATTCTATCTAACCGACATTAGAGTAATTAAAGAGATGAATTTGTTTTCAATCTATTATAGAATCAATCAGAATTTAATTTTTTAAAATTCAATTGAATTTTCTTATCTTTACTAAATTATAGGTTTTTGTTATGAATATTAGTTAACCATTCTACCAATTTCAACTTATAATGGCTTATACATTGATAACATTGGAAAGGTAAACCTTATTTTAAGGACCCAACCTTAAACATTACATAATATTGAATTATGTTAATAATTCACATTTTTTATTTTTCAATTTTGGAGCTTTATATAATTAGGTCATAACTTATACATACAACTTGAATATTACATGTGGACACTTCTACTTTTTATCCATTTTTTTGAAAAACAAAAACTCTTAATAAAATTGAAACATGTTTAGATACATGATTTAAAAAGCATTAAATTTCCTTGATCCCATC
The DNA here is from genome assembly GCA_963277665.1 of Viscum album. NCBI lineage: Eukaryota > Viridiplantae > Streptophyta > Magnoliopsida > Santalales > Viscaceae > Viscum > Viscum album. Next base: position 1,718,133,911 of record OY728140.1, on the reverse strand, counting down.
CTTGACCCTATTCCACTTTATGTCCTGTGAAAAACATTTCAAAAACATGGGATGAGAATAAAAAGCTCATTAAGGGATACATAATGAAGATAAATTGTTAGTTTTCAAAACCACATGTAAACCATGAATACTTTATCATATGTAATACTTTCAACATTTATGAAGTATTAAATACTTTTCACTGAATAAAATATCATTTCATACACTTTTGTAAACAAAATATTACAATAAAACCCATAGAAATCAACATAAAGCATATAAAAGTAAACATGGGATATAATCCTACCTAAATAGAATAACCGTACGGTCAACAACTGCAAATCATTTTTTCAAATGGAATAGAAATATGTTTGACTTCCATACCCAATGCATTGGAGGTTATAACATAACCACCACTACCACAAAACATGGAAAAGGAAGTGCTGCCCCTTATTAGCGCTAATGAAAAAGCACCGATAAAGGGGTGTGACTTTATCAACAGTAGTTAAAAGCACTGATAAATGTATATATTTTTAATTTATATAAAATTATATGATTTATATAAAAAAAATGTTTATTTGTATACGTTAAATAAAAAACAATTGTTTATATTTAATATATATTTTTTATAAATAAATATATATATATATATAATGTTTTAATTGAATGTGTTTCTATGATTATAATTAAACACACACACATATATATAATTAATTAATTATATGATTATAATAAATTAAATTGAATAATAAATATTTTAATTATATTTATTTGATATTTATAAGATTAATTCATTATATTTATTATAATTATTATATTTAATATAATTATTATATTTATATTATTTTTAAATATATGATAATTTTTAATATATATATATATATAAATAAAATTAATGAATATATATGTGTCTTTCAATGAATTTTGTCAACGAATATATGTGTATATGTTATGTATGCATGATTCGTCATTTGTATATTACATGATGTAGCATATATAGATTAATTCATAATGTTACAAATATGGACTGTATATATTCTAAAAAATATACTTATAAAATTACATTAAATATATTTAAATAATAAATATATTTTATTATATTTTAAATAATATATATAAATACTTTTCAAATACATTGGTAATTATAATTTTATTAATATATATTAACTATTATATTCCATTATTTATAAATACGTACTATTTTTAATTATAATTATTAATAAATAAATATAAATTTATCCTATATATAATTTTAAATAAATATATTAGAATATAAATAAATTATTAAATTTATACTTTTATAAAATAACTATTTATCAACGCTATAATCTTAGCACTGATAAATAGGTACATTATCAGTGCTTGTTTAGCATTGATAAAGGTCTATCTTTATCAGCACTAAAAAACACTGATAAAGTTTCCAACTATTTTTATAAAAGAAACCTAATAGGCCCCTCCTCTCTCACTCTCGTTCAAGCCTTCGCGGAATCTGAACTCGACCCCTCCTCCGCTGCGACCCCTCCTCCACATCCTCCTCCTCCTCTGCGGATACCTTTTCCTCATCCTACACCATGACCGTCCTCCCCCTCGTCTTCCTTCATTGCCTCCGCCGCCACTACCTCCGCCATGTTTCCCCCTCCATTGTGATCCCTGCTCTTCCATGATCCATCCTCCATCGTGATCCCTCCTACTTGGTAACCCTTAATGGTTTATAAGGACGTATTGTGTCTTAGTTAACTAGTTATAATTAAAGGAATAATCATCCATATAGTTTATAAGTATGTGCCATAGGATATAATAATGCTGATTTCTAGGAGGTTTTTAATCCTTATTTTGGAATATGTGTAAACCATTGTATAGGATTTGTATAATATTTTGAGGGTGAGCCCCTAGACCGAGTGAAATAATCGATTAGAGAGTGATCATTAGATCAGGGAAGGTAAGGAGATATAATTTTACATCCCATGGTATTTGTGTTCTCCTAATATATTTATCCCTAGACCATTCGATTGGGGGGATGCATTGGTTGGTAAAAGTGATTGAATAACTAGTGGGTAGGTTATTGTGTGAGATATACCATGAATTGTTTTAAATCCTATATCATGTTGAGTACATGGTTTGTATTGATTATCCCATAGAAAATATTTATCCTGGCTATATGAAATTTTGATATCTCCCTTATATCCCTTATAGGTAAAGTACATGGATTGGGGTTTATTAGGATGTTAGTGGAAATGATAATGTGGATTCCTTATAACCTTGAGGGTAGGTAAATCCACACATGGGGTGGTGTAGTTTGGACAATAAATACGAATCATGGGATTTGTTGTTGATATATTGTTGCCTATAGGTCTCGGGAACATCAAGATATATTTTTTAACTGTAGGATATGCTAATGATTAATACGTTTAATGAATCTTATTTTGATGTTTCATGTATGAGCTTCTTCTGTAATGGCCTCTTGCTCGATGCTAGGTATCAATCACTGGCTAGCTAAAATCTAGTATGAGGCATATATTCCATGTTTGTTCATTATTTTTTAATCATTATTATATATATAATATGAGGATGAGGTCAAGAGACCTTGGGATTCCAATGTAGAGAAATTCCTCCAAGGTGAACATTCTTTCAATTTTTTTAAAGTTTATGATTGGCTATACAACATGGGGTATATGTGGTTCCCAACAAGACCGTAATTATTTTAGTGGTTATGATTATGTTGAAAGTTAGATTGCTTATTCCTATTTAGGTCTTATTTAATTTATGTGATTATATCCATGGAACACACATAATGTTATTGGTTTGGATCATGTGGGTGGTTGGCTATGTTAGGCCCTCCATACTGTTTTTTGGGGGTGGATGTTATTCCATGAGGAATATAGTCACATCACAATTCAAGATCAAGATTTATTGGTTCATTTTAGGGGATGAGTGTTTTAGTGTATACCTTGGGGCAATTCATCAATGTGACATCATATGGTCCACTTTGAAATAGACCATAAGGCTACACCATAATTTACCCTATACATGAAATGAAAATATATTTTTTTAAATGAGGTTCCCCTATTTCTTATTAGCCACTCGATGCCTTATCCCAACCCAATCATACAGATAATTTTCCCCTTTAATAATTCACTCTTTAGGATCCCTAATGATCATTTCATAGTGGACACCCCACCACCTAGGATAGCCCACACCCCTCCCCCACACCCTTGTACCCCACCACCCAACCCCACCTGGGCATCCCACCCACACCCTTCCATAGACATCCAAAACCCCTTCCATCACACCCTTGTATCATTCTAACCCCCTAGAGATAGGCCACCCCTTCCTCTTTGAACATTATATGTTTTACTGGATTTTTTCTATTTTCTCGTCAAGAACCCCTCTGCGCTACACCACGCACCCCTTCCTCTCCTCTTCGGTGGTTCTCCCTCACGTGGTGTATGTTTCATATTTCATCACTTGTATTGGAGAGCCTAGGATAATTTTTACCTCTATCAATCCTTCTATATATTAGTGTTCCCCCAGCCTATATTTAAATAGACATGGGTCCATTACAATTGGAAATAAAATGACAGGACCCATGTTGGTATCATAACAAACAACTTACCTGACATTCCACTAACCTAAGAGGAATTCATGATCCCTATGGGATAACAATGATCCCCTAGAAAAAATATACAATTAATGTGGAATATTTTACCAATAAATAATAGTAAATTTAAAATAATCTTTATTCGGAAAAGAAGAAATTTCCCATTCATAGGTTGAACATCTAATAAAATAGTAGATACGCAAAAAATAAATAAACATAAATCAGATATCATAGAAGGAAAATAAAATCCCACTTTTAACCAATAAAATTGTTTAACTAGAAATTTCCCATTCATAAATCTCATTATAACTATTTTGGATAGTTATAACATACGAGTTCTCATTTTATGATTTTTTTCAGTTGGAAATATCATCTACCGTGTGCCTCTCCTATGCCGCGAATGCACATCTGCCACACACTAAATGACACATTCATGGTGAGTTTTATCCACTTATTAATTAGTTTCCTCTTGTTCACATGTTATTATAATTTGATATTGATGGTAATAATGTGAAATGTACAGGCAAAAATCCATGCTGAAAATTGGGGCCGAGGTGGTCCTTGTTTGTGCACTAAATGAATTGCATGTTGGTTGGTTCCTATTGAACATTTGAATATAAAAATTGATAATTTATGTATACATTACAAATGAGTGAACTAACCAGGATGAGAAAACGTTTGTGATCACCCCTTAATTAACAAACAGAATTGAATAACGGGTGATTTGTAAAATATGATATTGCGATTGTTCAGTTTTTAGGGTATTGCGATTGTGAGCACGATTGTGTGTTTGTATAGTGTTGCAATTTTCGGAATGATTAGTATAACATTTTTCCATGTTTTAGTTCTTCCACAAAGGAATATCAATCCAATAATTAACCATTTCGATGGAACCACCACATTTTTACTATAGCAATTCCACTGAATCATAGAAAACCGCTTCACTAGAGGACTCAATGAGACACTTTATAAACACCATATCCAAATAAACATAAAGAAACATGTAATGAATTTTTCAATTAAAATAACTATATTGAAAATAATACCATATATTAGTTTAATACCATAGTTCTTTACTGAAGACATTATTTTTCTAGAGAAAAACTAAAAAACTTGTTTACAACAATGCATATAGATCACATGTGGGATTCTAAAACATTCTAGTGCTCGGGATTATCATATCCTTTTGAACAACTTTTTGTGTAATTATTTTGTTAAATATTTATATTACTATATCAAATAGGATGAATATGAATAAATAATGAATGAATTCCCATCGGTTGAAAAAATAGTATGAAGATGGCATGAAAGAGTATATCAAGTTTGAAAAAGATCTGGCATGTGTATAACAACCCATTCTTTAATTACATTGTTAATACTTCAAAATTGAAGCACACTTATTACAACATATGACAAAACCACAAAGGACCGTATAGGTATAGTGTCTTTAGAAACTGGGAAACATAAACAACAGGTTCATAAATCTTCTACAGTGTCTCCCATTTATTTCATCATATCTAGGGTCCCATTTAGCATATTCTACTTAATATCCATCTTCTTGACCTAGGGAAAAGAAATCATACAAAAAGGGTGAGCTCAAATGCTCAACAAGGGAAAATAAAGGAAATAAAAATCATATCATATCTTTTTGAAAATCATAACCCGCAAAAGAGATCATAATATCTTAACATGGAATAAATCATAGAAGTGAAAATGAGATCCCCATAATCATAACATAAAACATGAAACTTTGTGGCATGCAAAAATAATCCTGGAAAATCATTTCTTGTTAGTCATGACTCATTGCCAAGACTATCTTAGCGGACAAAGTCCATTTCTGAACCGAGTTCACTCCTCGTTTCAGTCCTGAATCACTGAACCGAAATATCCTTCCGTTCCAGCCATGTCTATCTCATGAGATATAAATCTTTACCCAATTCATTGGAGGTAGATATAGGTCCCACCCATCTTATAATGAATCCTTTCTTATGTGTGCCACATAATCATAAATCATACATCATCGCATAACACATGTAACAAAAATGGGATTCTTGAAACATCATGACATCATAAAACAAATCATATAAGGTAAATGACTTCATAAAAATAATTCCCTCAAAACATAATAAAATCAATGTAATAATAGGGATAAAAACAAAACCCTATATTATCTTAGATGGAAAATAATTTTGATAAAACATTTGAACTCCATTCTTGAGGAAAATATCCTTTCTACTTCAAAAACACTTTTCTTTTCTTGACATGTCATAAAATTATAAACTAAAAGAAGTTGATTAAAAATAAACTTGAAAACTTATAAAGGAAGCTTCTTGGAAATAATGTTTTAAAAATCCATTAATGCCGTATAAGTTAAAAAAACATTCTTCTCGTACTTTTGTCGGAAAAGTCAAAAAGTACATCGTACGAAAAACGCCAAAAGATTCCTTTCATATCTTTTACTAAAATCTCACCAAAGGGTAAATTTTGATATAAACTATTGTATAAGGATATAAATATTACATATTGGGGAAACATGGATGTGGATGAGAAAATATACCCCAGTAAATACTAAAGTATAAACAATCTCGGATAAAAATGAGATTATGATATTTCCCTTACCTTAGGTCCGATTTTCTTTGTACGTGTCCGAAGCTCCTGCATAATGGTTTAAATAATGTTATTGACTTATTCCAGAATCATACATATTGATATGATATCATATATGGTCATATTCTTAGCTTCTTATTAGTAGTATTTCATTGTTACTTGTTACTCAGGTCTTTATTGCCTTTTGTTATTATGCGTGTTTTGCCGAATAAATTCTTATTCTTCTTTTAAGGTTATAGATACCTTATATCCAGAATGGTATTAGTGCAACATATATCATATTTATTCATTCAATTCATTTATATAATTACTATGTAATTATGATCAGGTAGAACGAGTCGCATCACATCGTGGAGACGGTATTCCGTACGTACGCACGAGCGATGATATTGTTCCCATGATCGTGGAATTGTATTTAAGTGTATTTATACTATTTCAGTATAAATATCACTTTATAATAATCATATATAGTTACTCATTACACCATTATACCCATCCTTGTAAGGTGATGATGGAAAATAGATTACACCACAACGTGGAGACGGTATTCCGTACGTACGCACGCGCGGTGATTTCATTTTTCCGTAGGATGGATAGAAGGTGAATTAGGGTTGTTTCATATTTATAATAACATATCAGTATGTAAGTAATACTGATGTTATTACTTTATCATGAAACAACTAATGAAGAAGAAGTTGAAGAAGAAAGAAATTGAAAAGATCGGTAATGGATATTACCTCTTCTTTGAAACGCCTCTTTGAATCCTCCACTTAGGGAACTAAGATTGGTCTTTGAAGAAGACCAGGACCTCTATGATTATTCTAGGGAAGTGGAGAAGGTATTTTGGCAGGGGGTGGCCGTGCTTGAATGCTCAAATTGGTGTGAGGAGGAGGGGGAGGAGGTGCCCTTTTATAAGGGATGAGAGGGGTACCTTAGGAATATCTCAAAATATTATTTTCTATTAAAGTCAAAATCGTTTTATAATGGTTTCAAAGGGTCTTATTTCGAAGGTAAAGTGGGGATGGGTCGAAATCCTATCAGCCAATAGTATTTAGACATGTTTAGGTTATTATTTTAACCTTATCAATTAGATTTAACTCTAAGTCAAATAATTTAACTTTTACCGTGACTTTTTGTTTTCTTACACTATATGGTTAATACACTTACTATAACATGCCAAAATAACCCCATGTTGTTTATTATTAATATATATCTTTATCTAAGTCATTTGGACGAACCTTATATTTTTAGGAATAAAATAACAATTAATAATATAATATTTGATTTAAAAACTATTTTGTGTCAATTTTGACACTATTTGATATATGATTTTTGTGAAAGTCATAACAGAATTATATGTTCGAACCAAGTTGATTAAATCAACACTACTATATCATATTAACCTATAAAATTATTTTAATTCATAAAAAGTCTCAAATTGCATTTATTTGGGCATTTATAACATCAATTATGTTAACATTTCCTTAAAAGGGTAATTACTGCATCATCGTTGTGTCATAAATAAATTAATTTATATAAAATATAAAAAATTATAAATAAAATACCATTATGTAGGAAATCTTATTATCTTTATAATGAATATTTATAGTCGAATTTATCTTATGTATAACCCTATATTAAAAATTATTTAGTTATTAAACTTTGATTTTAACTATTTTAACCCTTCTTTAAATAAATTAATAATAAATGTCCTAATCTAATCCAAGTGGACCTAAATGGTCATATTTTATTCCTAAGTTTGTTTTTGGTCGAATTACACTTGTCCAATAGAATTAGGACATGTGTTAGGGTAATAATAATATCATTTTTACCCTTAATTACCCTATTTACTTTTAACCGTGGTAAAAAAAAGTAAAAAGTTACTATTCACCAAAAAATTATTTTCATCTCATTGAACCACATTTTAGTCCTTGATATTAACCATGTCTCTCGGATTTTCGAAATTCCATTCATAGAAGCGGTAAAATTAATTTTTATGAAAAATTCAGTTTTTAACCTACCACTTAGTGGTTTCACTATTCATCAAAAATTGATAGTTTTCAGAAAAATACCAAAATTTCACCCTAGGAAAATTTCGGTATTCCGAATCCAAAAATTAAGTCCATTTTGAAAAATAAAATTTATAAAATTTCAAAAAGTGGTTATTACTATTCATAACGGCTAGTTTTATTTTAATAGCATATCATTGTTTAGTGAAACTCGGTATTGCGTACGATGCAAGCTATCGAGGAAGGTCACGATTTAATGTAAAGCAAGCCAAGAAAGTGTAGAAAAAGATTCCTTTGATGATTTATATAACATAAAAGTCTCAGGTGTTACATTCTACCCCCCTTAAAATGAACTTCGCCCTCGAAATTCGTCACTTTGTAACAAACAGATGAGGATACTTCTCCCTCATCATATCCTCAAGCTCCCATGTAGCTTCTTCAAGTTGGCGGTTCCTCCATAAAACTTTCACCAATCGAGTGGTCTTGTTTTGTAGGACTTTTTCGCTACGATCCAGAATCTCTATCGGTTGTTCTTCATAAGAAAGATCTTGCTCCAGCGGTACAACTTCTGAGCTGAGTACATGTGAAGGATCAGGTATGTACATTCTCAGGAGAGATACATAGAACACATCGTGAACTTGAGAGAGATTCGGTGGAAGTGCCAATCAGTAAGCTACCTTTCCAACACGATCCAGTATTTTGAAAGGGCCGATATATCTAGGGCTCAACTTCCCCTTATTTCCAAATCTCATAACCCTCTTCCAGGGTGATATTCATAAGAACACTTTATCACCCACTTCAAACTCTAGGTCTTTTCTTCGGTTGTCGGCATAACTTTTCTGTCGACTCTGAGCTGCTCTTATGTGTTGTTGAATAGATCTGACCTTTTCTGCCATTTCATTAATGAGATCAGGTCCTAATAGCTTTCTTTCCCCAACTTCATCCCAGCAAGTTGGAGTCCTGCATTTCTTTCCATAGAGAGCTTCATAAGGAGCCATCTGAATACTGGAGTGAAAGCTATTATTATAAGAAAATTCCACCAAAGGTAGGTGTTGATCCCAACCTCCTTTGAAATCCATGGAGAAAGTTCTCAACATATCTTCTAGGGTTTGAATTGTTCTCTTAGACTGACCTTCTGTCTGAGGATGATAAGCAGTGCTGAAACTCAACTCTGTATCCAGAGTATGCTGAAGACTTCGCCAGAACTTTGAGGTAAATCTCGGATCCCGATCAGATATAATAGAAAGTGGTACTCCATACAATCTTACCACTTCCTTTACATATATCCTGGCAAGCTGATCTAGAGAGAAATCCTCTCTAATAGCAATGAAGTGTGCAGACTTTGTAAGACGATCAACTATGTCCCAGATAGCATTATTGCCTTTGGATGTTTTAGGAAGTCCTGTGACAAAGTCCATAGTGAAGTTTTCCCATTTCCATTCGGGTATGGGTAATGGTAGTAACATCCCCTTAGACTTCTGTCTCTCAGTTTTTACTTGTTGACAAACCAAGAATCGAGAGACATATTAAGCAACATCTCTTTTCATGCCATCCCACCAGAAGTACTCTTTCAGTTCCCTATACATCTTTGTGCTTCCAGGATGAATAGAGAATGAAGAACTATGAGCCTCATCCAGCAGCTCCTTCTTTAATTCGGGGATTGTAGGAACACAAACCCGATTCCTGAACTTTATTATCCCATCACAATCAAGGTTGAATTCAGGAACATTTCTCACCTACTTTTGTAACTCGACATCTTCGTTCTGTGCCTCTTTAATCTTCACATGTATAGATGGTTGAACATTCATTTGAGAAAGATAAGATTTTTCCCCTTCCATTATAATTCCAAGATATATCCTTTGTAAATCCATAAATATTGGATTTTTTGTGATCCCCATCATGGATAAACTAGCATGGTCTTGTCGACTTAATACATCTTCCACCTTGTTTGCTTTCCTAGGGTGGTAATGGATTGAGCAGTCATAATCCTTAATAAGCTCCAACCATCTTCTTTGACGCATATTCAGCTCCTTTTGTGTGAAAATATACTTTAATCATTTATGATCAGTATAAATATCACACCTTTCACCATAAAGGTAATGCCTCCAAATATTTAATGCAAAGATTACCGCAGCTAACTCCAAATCATGTGTTGGGTAATTTTGCTCAGGGATTTTCAACTGTCGTGAGGCATAAGCTATAACCATATCATTTTGCATAAGAACACACCCCAATACCTTCTTGGATGCATCACTGTAGATCACAAACCTTTCTCCACTACAAGGCAGTGTGAGCATAGGTGCACTGGATAACCTTCTTTTCAACTCCTTGAAATTCTCTTCACATTCCTCTGTCCAAACAAACTTAACTCCTTTCCGAGTAAACTTGCTGAGTGGATTAGATAATCTTGAAAAATATTTTACAAAACGTCGATAATATCCAGCCAAACCAAGAAAACTTCGGATCTCAGTTACTGTTGTTGGTCTCGACCATCTTTCTATAACCTCTGTTTTTGCTGGATCCACAGATATCCCCTCTTTTGAGATTATGTGACCCAAAAATGAAACTTTTTGAAACCAAAATTCACACTTGGTAAATTTGGCATAAATCTTCTCCTTTCTCAGGGTCATAAATATAATTCTCAAGTGATTTTCATGCTCTTCCTTGCTCTTTGAATAGACAAGAATATCGTCTATAAAGGCTACCACAAATTGATCAAGATATTCTTTAAAGACTCTATTCATTAGATCCATGAAGATAGCAGGGGCATTAGTAAGACCAAACGGCATCACTATAAATTCATAGTGTCCATACCTTGTACGGAAAGCTGTCTTTGGTATATCCTCCCTTTTGACCCTTAATTGATGATACCCTGAATGAAGATCAATCTTGGAAAAGTATTGAGCTCCGCGTAGTTGGTCAAATAAGTCATCAATGCGCGGGAGAGGATATTTGTTCTTGATAGTGATCTTGTTATGTTCTCGATAATCAATGCAGAGTCTCATTGATCTGTCTTTCTTCTTAACAAATAGAAAAGGTTCTCCCCAAAGTGACGCACTAGGGCGTATGAATCCATTATCAAGATTCTCTTGGAGTTGCTTCTTAAATTCCTGCAACTCAATTGGGGCCATTCTATAAGGTGTCTTTGAAATAGGCAAAGCACCCGATACGAGTTCTATTGAAAACTCAACTTCATGATTTGGTGGAAGATGTGGTAATTCCTCCAGAAAGACATCATCAAACTCTCGTACGATGGGAATATTCTTAATCTCGAGTTTCTCACCAACCATTTGAGATAAATAACCTTCATTTAGTGGAATCAATACCCATAAAATGGAAGAAATTTACACTGGAAGGTTATGTTCATCCTTGCATTGATAGACGATCATAGATTGATCTGGAATATGAAATGTGACTTCCCTTCTTTGGCAATTGATATGAGCTCCGTATAAAGAAAGCCAAACCATGACAAGAATCACATCAAATTCCACTATAGGAAGGATCACAAGATTTGCAGGAAGCACTTTCCCACAAACTTTGATCGGAGAAGAATTATAAACTTTTGATGCGATTGATGTGCCATTAGGTGTTGTCACAGCTAACTCAACATCTAATTGTTGAGGTAATACGGTGATACCCTTAGAAAATTCTTCAGAAATAAAAGAGTGGGTAGATCCAGAATCAAATAAAACATTTTCTACTTTAGAGTGGATGGTAAGTGTACCATTCACCACATCATTATCGTACTCCACATCACTGATAGAAATTGCATGTGACTTTCCTTTTTCTTTAGCCTTAAGAGTTTGTTGACGTCGACCATCATCATCAACCCTTGGATTTGGGCATTGATTGGCATAATGCCCCATCTCCTTGCACTTGAAACATTGAAGTGTAGTAGGTTCATTCTGTGTATCCCTTTCTTTGATTGCATCATTAGACGTCTTCTTCGCATTATCGCGGCATTCAAATGCCTGATGACCTTCCTTTCCACATTTGAAACATTTACTTGTCCCTTTAAGACAACTCCCTCCATGTTTCTTTCCACACTTTGAGCATAAGGGAAAGCTCATCTTCTTTTTAGTGTTCTCTTTAGATTTTCCTTTGAATTCCATTTTCCTCTTCTTATCAAACCCATATGACTGATGGGTTACTCCAATCTCCATCTCGACTTTGAGAGCACATCGAACGATTTCCTCGTAGATATTGAAGTCCCTTATGGCTAACACCCTTCGAAGACTTGGTTTTAAGCCACTAAAGAATCGATCGATCTTACTCTCATGTTGAATAATAATACCAGAAGCGTACCTTTCAAGTCTTGTAAAATTTGCTTCATTGGTACCAAAAGATTCATCATCCCTTTTCATCAGTTCAAGAAACTCTTTATCCATCTATGTTCGGAGAATACGAGGGAAGTACTTATTGAAAAATAATGAACTCGTCCCATTCCATGGACTCAATTTCATCCCTTTGCCTCGTATTCTTAATAAGATTCCACCATTGATCAGCATCTCCTTCCAAACAATACACTGCTAGGATGACTTTATCATGTTCAGAACATTGAAGAACTGAAAATATCTTTTCAGTAGTACTAATCCATTGTTCAGCAACTAATGGATCAGTAGACCCGCTGAAAGAAGGTGGACGCTGCCTCATGAAGGATTCAACAGAATGTTGCTCCTTCCTTTGCTCATTTGGAAGTCTTGCATGATTCATAGATTGAGAAATTTGTGTGAGCATGGCTACAAGATTTTGCATTCCAGCTCCCATATCATTTGGATGCTCAGGGGGACAATCATTGCATTGCCCATCGCATTCCGCATTAACACGGTTCCTTCGGGTTCCAGCCATTGACTAAAACCAAGAAGAATAGTGTGAGCAACACTAATTATAATATGAAAACCACATAATTCAAGAATAAAATTTTCACGCTTAAGGTCTTATCCTAGGTTATTCATGGCCATTTCTAAAACACTAAGATTGTGTTCTATGATTAGACATATCCGTAGGGTTCTTACTAAGGCTTTCACATTCTAGTTTCCAAAGGTTGACTATACCTTTCCTCGGATACCAACTATAACGACCCATACTTTACATACATTGTTAACACTTCAAAATTGAAGCACACTTATTACAACATATGAGAAAACCACAAAGGACCGTATAGGTATAGTGTCTTTAGAAACTGGGAAACATAAACAACTGGTTCATAAATCTTCTACAGTGTCTCCCATTTATTTCATCATATCTAGGGTCCCTTTGAGCATATTCTACTTAATATCCATCTTACTGACCTGGGGAAAAGAAAACATACAAAAAGGGTGAGCTCAAATGCTCAGCAAGGGAAAATAAAGGAAATAAAAATCATATCATATCTTTTTGAAAATCATAACCTGCAAAAGAGATCATAATATCTTAACATGGAATAAATCATAGAAGTGAAAATGAGATCCCCATAATCATAACATAATACTTGAAACTTTGTGGCATGCACACATAATCATGGAAAATCATTTCTTGTTAGTCATGACTCGTTGCCAAGACTATCTTAGCGGACAAAGTCCATTTCTGAACCGAGTTCACTCCTCGTTTCAGTCCTGAATCACTGAACCGAAATATCCTTCTGTTCCAGCCATGTCTATCTCATGAGATATAAATCTTTACCCAATGCATTGGAGGTAGATATAGGTCCCACCCATCTTATAATGAATCCTTTCTTATGTGTGCCACATAATCATAAATCATACATCATCGCATAACACATGTAAAAAAAATGGGATTCTTGAAACATCATGACATCATAAAACAAATCATATAAGGTAAATGACTTCATAAAAATAATTCCCTCAAAACATAATCAAGTCAGTGTAATAATAGGGATAAAAACAGAACCCTATATTTTATTAGATGGAAAATAATTTTGATAAAACATTTGAACTCCATTCTTGAAGAAAATATCCTTTCTACTTCAAAAACACTTTTCTTTTATTGACATGTCATACAATTATAAACTAAAAGAAGTTGTTTAAAAATAAACTTGAAAACTTATAAAGGAAGCTTCTTGGAAATAATGTTTTAAAAATCCATTCATGCCGTATAAGTTAAAAAAACATTTCTCTCGTACTTTTGTCGGAAAAGTCAAAAAGTACCTCGTATGAAAAACGCCAAATGATTCCTTTCATATCTTTTACTAAAATCTCACCGAAGGGTAAAATTTGATATAAACTACTGTAGAAGGATATAAATATTACATATTGGGGAAACATGGATGTGGATGATAAAATACACCCCAGTAAATACTAAAGTATAAACAATCTCGGATAAAAATGAGATTGTGATATTTCCCTTACCTTAGGTCCGATTTGCTTTGTACGTGTCCGAAGCTCATGTATAATGGTTTAAATAATGTTATTGACTTATTCCAGAATCATACATATTGATATGATATCATATATGGTCATATTCTTAGCATCTTATTAGTAATATTTCATTGTTACTTGTTACTCGGGTCTTTATTGCCTTTTGTTCTTATGCGTGTTTTGCCGAATAAATTCTTCTTCTTCTTTTATGGTTATAGATACCTTATATCCAGAATGGTATTAGTGTAACATATATCATATTTATTCATTCAATAAATTATTATAATTACTATGTAATGATGATCATGTAGAACGAGTCGCATCACATCGTGGAGACGGTATTCCGTACGTACGCACGAGCGATGATATTGTTCTCGTGATCGTGGAATTGTATTTAAGTGTATTTATACTATTTAAGTATCAATATCACTTTATAATAATTATATATAGTTACTCATTACACCATTATACCCATCCTTTTAAGGTGATGATGGAAAATAGATTACACCACGGCGTGGAGACGGTATTCCGTACTTACGCACGCGCGGTGATTTCATTTTTCCGTAGGATGGATAGAAGGTGAACTAGGGTTGTTGCATATTTATAATAACATATCAGTATGTTAGTAATACTGATGTTATTACTTTATCATGAAACAACTAAAGAAGAAGAAGTTGAAGAAGAATGAAATTGAAAAGAACGGTAATGGATATTACCTCTTCTTTGAAACGCCTCTTTGAATCCTCCACTTAGGGAACTATGATTGGTCTTTGAAGAAGACCAGTACCTCTAGGATTATTCTAGGGAAGTGGAGAAGGGAATTTGGCAGGGGTTGGCCGAGCTTGAGTGCTCAAATTGGTGTGAGGATGTGGGGGAGGAGGTGCCCTTTTATAAGGGAGGAGAGGGGTACCTTAGGAATATCTCAAAATATTATTTTATATTAAAGTCAAAATCGGTTTATAATGGTTCCAAAGGGTTTTATTTCGAAGGTAAAGTGGGGATGGGTCGATATCCTATCAACCAATAGAATTTAGACAAGTTTATGTTATTATTTTAACCATATCAATTAGATTTAACTCTAAGTCAAATAATTTAACTTTTACCGTGACTTTTTGTTTTCTTACACTATATGGTAAATACACTTACTATAACATGCCAAAAGAACCCCAAGTTGTTTATTATTAATATATATATATCCTTATCTAAGTCATTTGGCAGAACCTTAGATTTTTAGGAATAAAATAACAAATAATAATATAATATTTGATTTAAAAACTGTTTTGTGTCAATTTTGACACTATTTGATATATGATTTTTGTGAAAGTCATAACAGAATTATATGTTCGAACCAAGTTGATTAAATCAACACTAATATATCATATTAACCTATAAAATTATTTTAATTCATAAAAAGTCTCAAATTACATTTATTTGGGCATTTATAACATCAATTATGTTAACATTTTCTTAAAAGGGTAATTACTGCATCATCGTTGTGTCATAAATAAATTAATTTATATAAAGTCTAAAAAATTATAAATAACATACCATTCTGTAGGAAATATTTTTATATTTCTAATGAATATTTATAGTCGAATTTATCTTATGTATAACACTATATTAAAAATTATTTAGTTATTAAACTTTGATTTTAACTATTTTAACCCTTCTATAAATAAATTAATAATAAATGTCCTAATCTAATCCAAGTGGACCTAAATGGTCATATTTTATTCCTAAGTTTGTTTTTGGTTGAATTACACTTGTCCAATAGAATTAGGACATGTGTTAGGGTAATAATAATATCATTTTTACCCTTAATTACCCTATTTACTTTTAACTGTGGTAAAAAAAAGTAAAAAGTTACTATTCACAAAAAAATGATTTTCATCTCATTGAACCACATTTTAGTCCTTGATATTAACCGTGTCTCTCGGATTTTCGAAATTCCATTCACAGAAGCGGTAAAATTAAGTTTTATGCAAAATTCAGTTTTTAACCTACCACTTAGTGGTTTCACTATTCATCAAAAATTGAATGTTTTCAGAAAAATACCAAAATTTCACCCTAGGATAATTTCGGTATTCCGAATCCAAAAATGAAGTCCATTTTGAAAAATAAAATTTATAAAATTTCACAAAGTGGTTATTACTATTCATAACGACTAGTTTTATTTTAATAGCATATCGTTGTTTAGTGAAACTCGGTATTGCGTACGACGCAAGATATCGAGGAAGGTCACGATTTCGTGTAAAGCTAGCCAAGCAAGTGTAGAAAAAGATTCCTTTGATGATTTATATAACATAAATGTCTCGGGTGTTACAATGTGACCCTTCTCAAATCCTTTTTCTGTTTTTACATTGTTGTTATTCAATATAAATTAGTACAGATGAGTTGGATGAACACCTGATCTGTCACAAAATAGATCGACGTTATACATCATAGAATGTACATGGTGAAAAAATTAATGTAGGTAGTGACTCAAATAACACGGCGTTTTATTGATCATCTGATATAATTACAAGCATGAACAATGAAGATGATTGTATAGATGATATGATTACATATGTAAATGATGATGAATATTGTATTGAGGAAATGAATAGGATTGTTTAAGATGAAATTCGTGATTCCCAAAATTGTTTTAGAAGATAAAGAGTTATGTAAAAACACCATAGTTTGCAGGTTTCACTAAATATACAACATTTTCAGCCATACTAGAGCTATATAATTTGAAATCAGGCAATGGTTGGATTGATTCTAGTTTTAAAAAACTAATTTCTTTCATGAATGACATACTCTGAGAAGATAATGTTATCCCGAGCCAAACATACGATGCCAAATAGATTCTATGCTCGTTGGGTATGATCTCTGAAAGAATATACACCTACCCTAATGACTGTATATTATTTCTCAAGAACCAAAAATCATGTAAATAATTCTCAAATTGTGGTGCTTCTCAATTCAAGAATGATGATTCTATTCCTACAAAAGTTTTATGGTACTTTCCAATCATTCCAAGGTTTAGGCGCCAATATGAAAGTGAGGAGACTATAGGTCAATTTACATGAAATTTGTATACAAAAATTAAATATGGAAAACTAAATCACCCAGAAGACTCTCATTAGTGGAAAAGAGTTGATCATGATTATCCTAAATTTGGAAATGATATGAGAGACCTTCGTCTGGCGTTATCTACAGATGGGGTGAATCCTTCTGGTTTTCAAAGTAGTAGTCCCAATACATGGCTGATTATGTTGGTAAGTAATAACTTAACACCGTGGTTATGCATGAAACTAAAATACATCATGTTATCTGTGATTATATCATGACCAAAACAATCGGGTAATGATATTGCTGTTTATTTGGCTCCATTGATTGAGGATTCGAAATTATTGTGGGATTCATGTGTTACATTGTATGATGCATACAAAAATAAATATTTCACTTGGAATGAAATGTAGTACAGGATGATAAATGACTTTCTTGGTATAGAAAATTTTCAAGATATAACTTTAATGGAACTCAAGGGTGTCCTATTTGTGAACAGGGTACATAGTCAATTTGGTTGAAACATTCATCAAAAACCGGTTTTCTAAGACATTGCAGATATCTACGCCATTGGCATTAGTATCGATCTTGGATGACATCATTCAATGGATGTTTAGAAGAATGTAAAACACCGTCTCCAATAATATTTGATCAATTATTTTAGAAAGTAAAATATGTGGACACTACTTTTGGTAATCCATTTTTGAAAAACATTACAAATACTAGGTAAAAAACAGATCAATTTTTTTGGAATTACCATAATGGAATTGTTTGTATTTCAGTACATTTCTTGATGTTATGCATGTTGAAAAGAATGTATGTGATAGTATTATTGGCACATTGATAAATTCACCAGAAAAAAAGGATGGAATTAAGTCTAGATTGGATGTGGTTGAGATGGGAAAATAAGAAGAGTTGGCAGTAGTGAAGGGTGAAAAAAAAATTCTACCTCTTACTTCTTACACTCCTTCAAGGAAAGAGAGATATCAGTTTTTCAACTTCTTGAATGATGTAATGGTTTCAGAGGGGAATTCATCATATATCAAGAACATTGTGTCAATGGGAGATTTAAAATTAATGGGTCTGAAATCACATGACTTCTATGTTTTGATGAACAATCGAATTCCTATAATTTTAAATTGAATTTTTCCAAATAATGACTGCCATTCCTTAACGATGATCTGTTTATTCTTCTATTCTATCTGCTGAAAAGTTATTGACTAGTTGAAATTATAAACTACAGAAAGATAAATTTTGTTCATATTTTGTAAATTGGAATGTTCTTCCCGCCAACATTATTCAATATGATGGTTTATTTGATGGTTCATCTGGTGAGATATATTTGACTATTTGGTCCTGTACATTATTGATATATGTACCACATTGAACCATATATGAAGATTTTGAAAGGGTATGAAAAAAATCAAAGTCGTCCAGAGGGTTGAATTGAAGAGCAATATATTATTGAGGAATCCGTTGAATTCTATACCGAATACCTATCTGGTGTGGAAAATGATGGCCTAATGAAAACTCATCACATTGGAAGGCTTGAGTGTTAAGGAATTTCTGGATGACAGGTTTTCAAAATCAATATTATAGCTAGGGAGTAAGAACAACTCTAAGTTTTTCATAACAGTTCCGATGATGACCCATATGTTCCTACCGACAAAAAAATTCTTAGGAATTCGAATCCATCAAGGGATAAAAATGGATATAATATACACAATATTATCATATTATAGGATGGTTTCAAGACCATATTTTAATGAATTTAGATGATAATCCTGACTCAATTTCAGAACGACATCAACGGCTAGCTACAGGAGAAAGTGTGTATGAATTATCATACAACGCTTTTGTAGTTAATGATCATACATTCTATACTAATGAAAATAATGAAGATAGTACAATAAAGAATAGTGGGGTTATAGTTGTGGCTAAAGCGATGCATGTTTCTGGTGTGAAGGATAGAAATCAAATTAATGCGAATATGTCATACGGTGGCATGATCAAACAAATATGGGAGTTATATTATATGAAATTCCAAGTGACGATTTTTCAACGAAATTGCGTTGATAACAGGACAGATGTTAAAATAGATGAATTGGGATTTGAGAAATTTGATTTCAGTAAGGAAGGGGAGAAAGACGAACCATTTATAATGGTATCACAGGTAGTGCATGTTTTTTAGGTTCCTGACCCCATAAACAAAAACTGGTCAATTTTTTAGTTATTGACCAAAAAAATGAAGGGTCAGATGAATGTTTAATGATGGATGCCACTTTTATAGGGTCTTCACAATCAATTCATAGCGGTCACAATGTAGACGGTGCTTTTATGTCAAAGGAGACCACAATGAAAGGATTTATATAGTCGATAGAGGGGCCAAATATCTTTACCCTTTAAAAAAGAGTCCAATAATTAGGTTATTTGTTTATTGTAATATACATTGTGTTATGTTATGTTATTATCTATTTGTTGTTTCTTTTATGTAACCTAAAATAAATTTTAAACCACTTCTAGAGATAATTAATTTTTCACCTATTGATGTTCCCAATCCTGAGGCACAACATGTATTTCAACCCTCTATTGTTGGTCCCAGTGCAGAGAAACACCATGTTTCTTAACCATTTTTTACTGGTCCTAGTGGTGAGGTACAATAGGGGTTTCAACCTGTTGCTGCTAGTCCCAGTGACAATTCTTGCACTCTAGAAGAACATAATGATGATGCTTCTAAGAAAATGGTTGGAAATGAAACTCTAATTGTGAAAATAACAAGAGCTTTGTAGTTTGAAAGTGTCAGCCAAAATCCTTAAGGCAAAAGAAGAAGGCATCAAATTTGAGGTGGCTTGGAATAAACCAGGCCAACATGCTAACCCCAACAATTCCATCTATAGTAGTTTCATTGGAATTGTCACTCGGCAAAGCGTGCTGATTGATGTACACCCGTGACACTATGTTGTCACTGGGATTAAGACATTGATGTGGGAAGAGATTATGCTAACATTATGATATCATTTTTTAAATTTATTAAAATAAAAAAATATTAAAACATTGACTTACTCTTCATTGTCCATTGCAGAGTGCATTTATAGTACATGCCTTGCACGAAGAATATGTATTAAGAGTTTCTGGAAGGATTCATAGAGGCTTCCACAGAATTTTAATGAAATGTAATATTAACGATGCTAAAGGGAATATCAATCCGCTCCCAACACCTCTTTATGCACACTTGATATCCCAAGGAGCATGGGATGCATTTAGCCACCGTCGTCCGGAGCAGACTTATTTTGTACATTGTGTGTTGTAATACATTGTTTGATATTTCATGTATTAATCACATTGATTGATATTTTTTTATTTATGAAACAAAAATTGAGTGATGAAAATAAATAACATGCAATAAAACCAGTGTACCCCAATAGTAAAGCTAGTATGGGGTACGCCTCATTTGAGAAAAAATTGTTATGTCTTTTAAATCGACCGAAATATATTTATGTGACATAAAACAACACCATAACAATGTTTCTATATATATATGTAGATTGATGAATCGAAATAGAAATCCATATCCATCACACTCCATGTGCTATTGATGGAGGCTCGTGTAAATAAATAGGGGATACTGATAGTTGAAAACACAAAAAAGTGTGGGAAACATGTGTAAGTATGACATAATATAAATTTGATTTTATTTAAAAAACAACTACAGAACAATGTCTACTTATTATTCAATATTTTTTATCTAACATAGTCACAAGAATAAACAAAACTCGCACCAGACGCTAACATAATTTCAGCAGCCTTGAAGAATCCAGAATAGTATAAAAGCTTCAGAGGTGCGGGTTTTGGGGTGACACCCCAAACATATTTTCAGAAAAAAAACAGGCAGAGGATCAAACTGAGGAAATGAAAAAGATGCAAGAAAAATTAGCTATTTTTCATGAATAATTACAATACCAGAGTGAGATGATATCATGCTTGATGGAGCAGATGAAATGTTAAGAAAAAACTCAACAACATCCCATGTGTGATGATACCGCCCAACCCCCACCATCATTGGGGCGAGTCATTCCCCTAAAAAACCTGACTTAGCTGAGGTAATCCATGGTCAAATAATTTTTTAATGAAATGTTAATCACATAGTCACTGATAACTTACTTTTAATAATATTATACAAGGTGAAAATGATAGTGATTTATATCTATCAACTCCCACCAATCGCCTTTTAGTGAGGGCAACAATGTACAATATGCACAATGACATGCTAGACAATAGAACACTATCAAAAGATCATGTAATTCTA
This sequence comes from Viscum album, assembly GCA_963277665.1. Taxonomy (NCBI): domain Eukaryota; kingdom Viridiplantae; phylum Streptophyta; class Magnoliopsida; order Santalales; family Viscaceae; genus Viscum; species Viscum album. The sequence continues at coordinate 1,718,112,005 of OY728140.1, read as the reverse complement.
TCAATTAACATAGCTAATGTGCTGATTTCATAGCTAACCCTTCCAAATGACGATGATGACATTCATATGATTGAACAAGTCATTGGAAAATTCATTGCATAGTCGTCAATTCTTGTAAAAAACCAATTTAACATAGAGGTATCCATTTCCAATTTATTTTTCAAGCTAAACGATTAACATTTAATGAAGAAAGGTCTGATCTAATGAATTTTATTATAGAACGACAAGGAGAATGAGTGAAATGAACGATTGATGCAAAACCATCTTAAGGATCAACCGACAGATTGAAACTATCTACTAATAGCACCTTATCCCCACCCGTTATATATACACATTTAATATCATTGCATAATCATGTGGATGCAAAGTTGATAGAAATCAATACTCAAACAGTTGATTTTGAAAAAATTATGTATGGAGAGGAAAACTCAGATTTCATTCATGCTGAAAATGTAAATGAAATATTCAAGTATGAATGGCATGGAACCTCAGTTCTAAATGTATACATGAGGTATGTTTTCATGATTTGATTTTACTAAAGTTGATAAAATATGATAATTCTGACTAAATACATTCCATATTTTTTTCAAGAATATATATGAAAGAAAATTGAAGGTATTTCCCCATGAACAAAAATTTGGATGCATTATTCCTCACATCACCTCTTCAAAAGAATAAATAAATTATGCTAAATAGGATGAAATAATGTTATCCATGCTCAAATCGTTTGAAAGAAAAATTACTTATGATATAATCTATTTAATACCAATGATATAGGGTTAAAAATCTACAATTTAATAATATCATCTCTATTTTCATATATTTAATTAATTATTTCTTTTTTGTGTTTTTGGGTAGCATTGGATGCTGATTACAGTCAATTTGGATACTTCAATGATTTATTTTCAAGATTCAATGGATGGATATGCAACCAATTGACCACACATGATGGTGTATATCAATTTTCAATATACTAGATCCAAAATTTTAGAACTAAAGATCTAGTTATATAATTTATAATATCATTTAATAATGATTCTATTATGATAGGGTGGTTCATCAATATTGTCTACTTCATGGAATGAATCGATGGCCGAAGGACAATAACAACTACAAGATCTACAAATGGACTAGTATCCTGGTATATATAATAATATTTCACTATCCAAACACATATAAAAATCAATTACTTAATTTTCTCGATGTTTCCGCAGTGTTTAAAAAAACAAATGGAAAGGATTGTGGTTATTATGTTTGTAAATTTGTGAAAGAGATCATATTTCATCCACAATATGCATCCCAAAATATGTATTTTTAAAATTTATTATGAGTACATTTAAACTATTTATTAATCCTTTGTGTATTTATATTTTTTCTATACTACCTTGACTGTCATAAAAAATCATATTCCCAAGATTATTTATATGTGTTTAGAAACTAATGGGCATCATACCTGATGGAGAATTGTACAAAAATAGGATGAAGGTGAATTCTTACTACATATGTTATCTTTATATGATCATTGATATCTCCCTTGTTTACTTTTATTGAGCATATATTATCACCATTTATTATGTTTTATATCAATAGTATATGAAAAATGGTTTTAGAAATGATTTGTCTTTCACGTAAAGCATTACTTAATGAGAGACTATTGTGAACTAGTTTTTTATGTTTCTATGTTTCCAAAATCCCTAAACCTAAACTATTATGGCATGGTTCGTTTATATTTTGTATTTTGGTCATTTATGCAGCTGTTTCTACTCATGTAGTGTGTTGGAAGAATAATGGTTGTGCAGTACTAATTAATTTAATAAAAGAACTAAGGATTTGTCACTACTGTTTGTTAACTACCTCTTAGCATTACATCTGATCTAATGTTCTGATCTGGCTTCCCCGTTATTATCTCATCTGACTCCATCTCTATGATATCATTATTCAGTATTCACTTTTCCTTCTCTTCCTGAATTATTTTATTGAAATTTTTATTTGGTTTTCTTTATTCCTTGAAGGGTTCATTTATTTAAGAATATTTCTACCCATGTGACATGCCTTTGCAGGAAGAGAAAACATGTTGTGTTTTCTCAATCAAAAAGGTAATGGGAAATCTATTTCACTAATGACTCAATATTTCATTTCTCTATGAGAACTCTAAGGTTTTTTTCTACTTCACATAAGCCTCTTCATGTTACCATGTCACATAATATCCATTGTATGAATGATTTATGTGAACTGGTCGTCTGATTTCATCACATGATCAAATCACATTAACAAATCACATAATCAATTATGGTAATTCACATGAACCTTGCTTCATTTATAGTTGTAGTATCTACATGATCATAGATAGCTTCAAGGGTCCTGTAATCATATAAATCTCCTAGGTTCATTTCATTATGTGATGCTATTATGGTCATTTGATCACATGAATTTGAACATTTCATGCACCTAATATGATATTTACAATTAGTCATGTTCCCCTTTCTTACTCAAGTCCATTTCTAACCCAAAATTCATTTTTTTCATAATTAATCCAAAAAATTTCTTTCTTATGATATAAATGAATACATGAAATGAACTAAAGAGGCTATATTTTATTGGACTACAATGGTCGATAGTGTAAAAGTTGACCAATGCATAGTCATTCAGTCCACTTATGAGCATTTTAAATGCTTGATGGGAACCAATATCTTGAATTTTCACTTTTCTAATTAGTTTACCATATATGTGGGTGGGGGTGTCCAAGAGGGAGGGGTTTTCAGAAGTGGGGGGGGGGTGTTTCCATGAAGAGATGGAGGTTTCCAAGAGGGAGGGGGTGTCCAGGAGGGAGGGGATCTCCTGGTGGGAGGATGGGTGGGGCGTCCATGAGGGATGGGGGTCTCCAGGTGGGAGGGTGGGTGGGTGGGGATATCTGGGGAGGAGGTGGGTGTCCAGGAGGGAGGGAGGGTGTCTAAGAGTGGGGGTGTCCAAAAAGGGAGGGGGTGTCCATGAGTGGGCTGTCCAGGATGGGAGGGAGAGGGTGTGTCTTGAAGGGAGGAATGTCCAAGAGGGAGGGGGTGTCCATGTGTGGGGGTTGGTGGGGGTGTCCAGGAGTGGGGGGTGTCCAAGAATGGAGGGAGGTGTCCAATAGGGAGGTGGTGTCTATGAGGGAGGGGGTCTCTGGGTGGGTGGGGGTGTCCAGGAAGGGGGAGGGTGTCCAGGAGGGAGGGGGTGTCCTGGCGGTATCCAAGAGTGGGGTGTGTCCAAAAGGGAGGAGGTGTTCAAGTAGGTGTCCCTGAGTGGGGTGTCTATAAGGTGTGGGAGGGGGTGTGTCCACAAGGGAGGGTGTCTCAAGGAGGGAGGGGGTGTCCATGTTTGTGGGTGGGTGGGGTGTCCAGGAGTCGGGGGGGTGTCCTAGAGTGGAGAGATGTGTCCAAGAGGGAGGTGGTGTCCAAGAGGTAGGGGTATCCAGGTGGTAAGGGTTCTCCAGGTGGGTGGGAGTGTCCAGGAAGGAGGGGGGTTCCCAGGAGAGAGGGGGTGTCTAGGAGTGGGGGGTTTTCAAAAGAGAGGGGGTGTCCATGATTGGAGGGAGGGGGTGTGTCCAGAAGGGAGGGGGTGTGCGAGATGGAGGGGGTGTACAGGAAGAGTACCATTCAATACTGATAATATACAATGGGTATATCACTTCTAGATTAGCTTGAAGTGGGTCCGTAGTGAGGCATCAAAAGTTCCACCAAACCATACTTATTAGTGAATGATGGTGTATGAGTAATATTTAATCCATTATCAAATAGATAATGAAAATATAGTTCGACAAATAAGGTTATTAATGGATATACACTGGATTCTTCCCTTTCGTACTAAAATAAATTTAGGATTGTCTGATACATTATTTTAATTCTATGATAATTTATTTCTAGGGGGTGGGAGGGGGAGGTGGTTGTCCCGGGAAATGGTCGGAGGCTATAGGGGGGTCGTGGGGGTGGGGTTATCCATGGAATGGGAGGGGATGCAGGGGGAGGGAGGGGGTTGTCCAAGGGGAGGGAGGGGGATGCATGTGGATTGGTGGTGGGGGGTACTGTCCCGGGAAAGGGATGGGGCTTTCCATGGGGGATATCTCAGGGAGGGTAGGGTGGGGGTCTGGCTAATCACACTAAAGAACTTGGAGGGAGGGATTTCCATGAGGTAGGTGGTGTCCAGGTGGGAGGGTGCGGGGGGGGGGGGTGTCCTGAATAGTGGGGGTTTCTAGGAGAGAGGGGTGTCCAAGAGTGGGGGGTGTCTAGGAGTGGTGGGTGTCTAGAATGGGAGGGGGGTTTTCCAGAGGATGGGAAGGGGGTTTTCTATGGGGTGGGAAGGGGCAGTCCATGGAAAGGGAGGGGTTGGAGGGGGAGGACGGGGGGTTGTCCAGAACGAGGGAGGGGGCTACATATGGAGTGGTGGGGGATGTCCAGGGTTAGAGAGGGGTCTTTCTAGGGGGTCTGTCCCGGTGAGGGGGGAGGGGGGGTCTCGCTAATCACACTAAAGAACTATGAGATAATGAGAAAAGTGAACTGGTATGATCATGGCCTATCTAATTGTGTATCTTCTCATCAGACCCTCTCTAAAACTGATACATTCTTTCCTTAGATACCTTAAATAGGACTATAGATATTGTATGGGGTCCTTAGAGAGGCATAATTGGTCATGGTCCAAGCAGGGTTGGACCCAATGTCTGATGCAGATGTGCTAGAACTTATTCCATTTGACATGGCCTGGAAGAGTACACTCTTATAGGATCCTAATATGTGTAACTATTTGGTTTAAAACCTATCTTGGATGGTGCTATCACTAGGAATGTATTATAATTTATTATAAAATTGAATACTCCTATGTAATTGAATACATAATCATGTATGTGTCATATTGTATAACCTCTGGATATTCCTTTATTTTTTATTGTCAATAAATGAAACCTTTTGGATTACATGTTGTTGTTGACATTTCTTCCACTTATTATCTCATCCAAATATTTATAACAAAACAATATTTATAAATCAATGAATCATTTTGAGCCTCTTCTAAAATAAAAATTAAATCTAAGAAAATATAGAAATGTTAAGGTTGCAATAGGTAACAATTGACATTTTATTAATATATTATTTCATATTAATGTTTATCGTATTACTAACATAATATTTTGTATCATATATAGGTGATTTTTTTTTCCTGAGTTCAAATTATTTGTTCGGAAACTTATACCATGGATTAATTTTTTTGAGAGGGGATCACAGAAGAAAAAAGGATGAGTGAATAATGTTTTTAACTATTTGTTGGATAATTGTAATTGTAACCATATTATGCATTTTTTTAAATATATATATATATATATATTTAATGTGTTTTTTTATTCATGATTTCAAGTAAATATATATAGTATTGTTTGGGAAAATCTTGTGCATGCGGTTTTTTTCTTCTTTGTTTTGTTTCTCTGTAGGTGTTGTTTGTGTTGTGTGTGCAAGTGATTTCTCAGGTGTGAAGGTGATATGCATCTGCTCAGTTTTATTAGGAAACATGGAATTTATCATCCCTAATTTAGTTCTCATAATTTCGTAATATATCATCACTCAAAATAGCGCTGATAGAGGGGGTATTTATCAGCGCTATTTTGAGCGCTGATATATTACACATTTTTTGTTCTCTAAATAGCACTGATAAAGGGAGACTTTATCTGCTCTAAACAAGCGCTCATAAAAGAGGGCCTTTATCAATTATTTTTTTAGCACGGATAATGGTGACCCTTTATCAGTTATATTTTGATCCCTGATAAAGTCCCCCTTATATTCACAGCAATTAAAAACATTTTTCTAGCACCGTTAAAGGCATTTTTTAGCACTTTTAAAATGCATATTTTTAGCAGTGCATCTGTCCTTGGATTATCATGGAATCACCAGTAATTTGGTTTGTCATGTAACCACCCGTCAAATTTCCATGTTCCATTATAAAATCATAACTCATAAAATATTGTAAATATCTACATTTCCCAAATTACATTTCATTTGCAATCACATGAAATCATTTGAAGATATTGTAATATAAAATAAATTTTAAAAACAATTTTCAGTAACAAAACACACAAAAATGGAATAAGGGGCTTCTTTTTTTCATTTAAAAACATTAAGTCTTATAGAGGAAACAAAATTACGATTATGGTGGCAGAGAGGTCATTGTTTCAACATATGTTAAAAACATTACATTTTTCATTTTGTAAAATGATTAATAAATAAAACATTTCCTTTGAATTAATGTAAAATTCAATGGTGTTTATTATAAACCATTTAATACAAGGAGGTGTATATTTTCAAAATATTCCTCAATGAAAGGAGATTGAGACGAAGTCCCTTACCTTGAGTCTGAATCATCACATGTGTTCCTTTTTCTTCCAAAATAACAAAATTAAGCTAATTTCTACATTCTTCAGAACATTTTACAAGTTAATTATACCTTTAATATATCTTACTAACTTTCTTTAACATTCACATAATTAATCATGTTCATATTGGGCGTTTTGTCGATGCTGAGTACTTGAGTCAAAAAGGAACTTGCAAAAATTACAAATAGTCCATGTGGTCAAAAGTAAATTATATCCAAAATGATATTCATAATTTAGATATCATATATATCATATATATCTATTATATATGTTTTTATAATATTCATTAGAATTTGGATTTAAGAAATTAAATGCACCATTCATTGAGACGGTAAGTCGTACGTACGTATGAATGCTACATTAATTTCTTTTTTATATTTAATGAAATGAAAACTAAATGATAAAAAGTTATATTATAACTCTATTATAATATCTATGTTATATATTTTACTTAATTTTATTACATCCATCCTTTACATGTTCCATGTATAGCACGAACGAGTCATATCACTTTGAGGATGCGGTAGTCCGCACTTCCTCAAATGAAATTATCGTATTTATACAACATGAAAAACATAAATGTATATTATAAATGAGAATTGAAGAATCATAAAGATAATGAAATATCATATATAATTATTGTTCCCTCAAAATGGCCACCATGAGAGGTGGTAGGAGATGATTGAACAATCATCGTTTCATGAGGCTGTAGTTTGCCGTCCACAGAAACAATATGTTTTATACCCACTAAACATAGGTGTGTGTAAGTGCAGTTTGAATATTTCTCATAAAAAAACTAGCATATTTAGGATACTAGTATTTTACGTAAACAATGAATAAAAAAACATAGGGATTGTAGAAGGAAAAACAATGGAAAAGAACACGAGAGAAGACATTACCTCAAATCGGGAAACTTCTTTGGATTTGAGCCAAAGGGCTTTCCCGAATTCCCTTATGCCTAGGGAAAAGATCCTAGGTGGAATAGAGAAATGTTGGGAGATTATTGGAGTAGATTTTGGATTATCCATATGTTATTTAGAGGTGTTAGTAATGGGTTAAAGGTGGTATCCTTTTATAAGAGGAGGGAGGGTCACTTTATGAATGTATTGAAATATTATTTATTATTAATTGTTTTTTAATTTATACTAACAAAAAATTAATATATTTATAATATTAGATGATTATGGGTCTAAATACTCTTATACTATGGGTTTTAGACAAGTTTTGGTCCTAAAAATAACCTTGTCTTTTATCATTAACCCTTATTTAAATAAATTAACTCTTACCATGTCTTCTTTTATTTTCATAATATATGGTTATTATAATTACTATGAAATGCCAAGAGACCCAAAATGGATCATTAATGATACTGTTAACATCATATATGTATGTTGTAAGAATAATATATTTTTAGGACTATTATATCATTTAATAAATTATTAATTAATTTAAAAACTCATTTATGTCAATTTTTATAGTATTCATATGAGGACTTTTTAAAATAAATTACCACTTTATTAATTCGAAAAAACATGATTAATTAAATGATAAAAAGAATTATTAATGCATAAAATTATTATATGGCCTAAAACTTTTTAAAGTAAATTTATTTTAATATTTATAATCTCATTTATTTAAACCATTCATGAATATGGTACTCACTACATCACCATTATGTCATAAATAATTTTATTTATTTGAGGTCTAAAAATTATAAATAAAGTACCTTGATTTAAGAAATATTTTCATCATTATAATTACTATTTATAGTTTAAGATATCACTTATATAACCCCATATAATAATTTTTTTAGTAAATGATTCATGTTTAGGTTATATTTTCCTTATCTTTAAATGAAAAGTAATTAAATGTCATTTACATAGAAAAGTGGCTCCATGGAGTTGTAAAATAGACCCGAGGAATTCCATGGTTGGACTTATATCATAAAATAGGGTGAGGACCTTTGTTAGGTTAATTTAATATTATTATAATATTATTGTTTATCCTTGTTTACCAGATTTACCCTTTGACCATAGTAAATAAAATAATTAATGAAGTTGTTATTCATAATGTATAATACTAAAGGTACCTATTTACACTATTTGGACCTCAAATTTCAAAATATATAATCAGTTTTTCCAAATTGATGACATAGATGTTTTAGAAATTAATTTAAAATTAATTACCTCTTTCAAAACTAAAAATTGTGTTTGTTAAAAGTAAAAACTACCAAAAGATTGGTAGGTGTTTATGTCCAATTTCCATGTGAAATGACTTCCAATGGCTAAAATTGTATTAAATTATTAAAATATAATCTAATTAAACTTTATAACCAATTAGAAGAAAAATATCATAATATAATTAAATTAGATGAAAAGAATGTTTTGACTTAAAATGCATTATTCCATACTATTCATTAAAAGATGGACTTTATCAGGAAAAACCCAAAATATACCCAAAGTAATATTTGATGTCCCACATATAAATAAGAAGTTTGTTTTTTCAAATGGAACTTATAAAAGTGAAAAAACTATATTTAAAAATGGTTTTCCATCAAAATGAAGTAAATCAACCTTTTAAGAAATTTTAGATTATTTCATGCTTAAAATCAGATTCATTCTTATTTTCTGCCTCTAAAATTTATTGGATTAATGTAAAGACATTTAAAAAACATGTGTAATAATAATGTGGTTATTTATTTTATTTCTCTGTAATATAACTACAATGCATTAACTACTATTTAAAATAATAATAATATTATATTATTTTTTGTTATAACTCAAATTTGTGTGAAGCATAATATTTAAAAGAAACACATTGTGGAGTGTGGAGTATGCTATCAAAAAAAGTGTCCAATTTAAAATAAATTTAATATATTATTCGCAAATATTAATAGATATAGAAAAATACTATTCTATAAATACCTTAGTCATTAGATCCTTCCCCCATTTTTGAAAATTGCATCCCCACAATTTTTAAATTGGACTTGGAAACTTCATTGAAGGTCCCACATCAAAAAAAGAGACTATAAAACAATCACATTAAAAGAAATAAAGTTAACTTAAAAGGTCACTAATATAACCCACATTAGGATTCCATGAATGAAAAAATGGATTTAGAAGTGAAACTAAGCATCAGGTTCCGATGGAGAGTGATAGAAAACATAATTATGAGAATGATAACCACCAGGAAATAAAACAATTGTTACAAGTTAAATGGTATTTGATTCCACAATAGGTAAAGTGAATAGAAATTGTTTTTGGTTTATTTTACTTTTCATAATATTGGGGAATTTATTATTGATATTAACAAAGAACATGAGGAAATATACTTACCATTCAATTAATGTTTCATCCTTCGATAAATTTCTACCACAAACTCATTTGTCTCCAAAAAATGAGTATTCATGATGACATGGTCACACATGTAGCGCTAGAATCAACTTCTATAAAATAACATAATCCACAAAAGATAAAATATATATTTCATCTATCTTTATAAATTATCCAAAACTAAAATGGTTAGTACGAGATCAGTTAATCCCAATAGGATAATCTTTTATAAAAAGAAATACTAATCTTAATGTCTAAAATTCAACAAATAGTACCCATATTTCAACAAAGACCGTTAAATACATAATTTTCCTTAAAATTCTTCAATATAATCCAAAATAATATTTAAAAGCAAAACTCAAATGAATTTAATCACATAGTCATCAATAGTAAATCATGACATTTATCTTCAAATAACATCTATTACACTTAAAGTCTCATACTAAAGTTTAATTATCCTAATAAAAAATTCTATATGATAAATTAATCATTTCCATAAATATCCCAAATCACGATTTCTCAACAATAAAAACATATATTTTTCCGAAATAAAATTTCAACCATTACTCCACAAATGAAATCCCAATGTATTATATTATCATTAGCCATATAGTGTTCCCCAAAAGAGAGAATGTGTTCTAAAATAACCTTTTTCATTTATTCACCAAATCATTTCTATACACTAAGGATATCCATTTGAAAAAACATAATATCCCAAATCATCTTATTCCTTATCAATTAAATCATTTAAGTAAAAATAATAAGCCATAATAACTAGGGACTTCACATAGTTCAGTGGTAGGTGATAAATCCTAGTCGCACTTTGGATGTGGGTTCGATTCTTGCTGCTTATTCCGATACAACAAGTTGTCACTTGGTCTTCATGTTGTTATTTTTGAAAAAACTGTATAATTTTAATAACATTAACAAAATGAGATAAAATCCTAAAAAATATCAAAAATAAGTTTTAACCTCAATGGTTATTTCATACCTCACATTTTGCATCCCAAAAACTAATAACAAATAATTTCCTCAAAAACAAAAGATCAACATAACCCCTATGGTTATCTGATATGTCCACACAAGAAAATATAATTCTTTCTAGAATAACATTTTCACATATCATACAACAATTATACACATACTAGAAAATTTATTCCAAATTAATCATATCTTTAATTCATTTAAGCATATCATAATCCATAGATCAAACCTAATTCTTCAATTACTAGACATCAAAATCATAGAACATTATTCATTATCCTTTATCCATGTTTTTTCATCATATTATTTTATAGTTATTTCCATCAAATAAAATCATGAATAATGTCTTAGGATTTTAATAATTTCAAAACATGATCTAAGAAAAAACATATACCTTTCAAAGGTCATTTTCAATTTCCTCATCTTCAGTTGAATGGCAATAGGAATTGGTAAAAATATTTTTATAAGATTCAGATTATCCCACTCCCAAACCTTCTTCGTATGAAATATATTTGTATAATGACCATGAACCCCACATTAAAAACATTCAATTGATGTTTTAGAAATAACTTCCTTCTCATTCTTGGAGTCAAATGGATGCTTCATTTTTCTATGGAAGGTTATAGCCTTGGGACCTTCATTACCACATTTGAAACATCTTACCATTACCTAGAATCATTTTCCAAAGTGTATCTTTACACATCCCAACACATAGGTTTTTGAATATATTTACCTTTATGATTATTACCTGAACGTCCATTTGGATTCATTTATCACATATACGATTCCTTATAAAAATTACCATGGTTTAGGTGGCCAATCATGACTCCAGATAGTTGGTTGAAAATAATCACAAAATTTCTCATTGAAGAGCCCATTTCATTCAGTTTATTTTTCATAAATCCATCACAGTTTCCTTCACATCCATTATTACATTGCTTCTTGCTAGATCTAGCCATTTACTAAAACCAAAAATGGTTGTGTGATTATATTTGTAAAATCATCATATAATTTCATATAAAGAGGGTAAAAACTATGATATACTTATTAAGGTTATCTTAAACAAATTAAATTTATCTAAAATAACTATGACTCTTTATAATATGATAACCATTATGGTTATTTTACTTATGAAAAAATTACACCCTGACCTCTAATGTTATCTAAACTAAACTCCGATACAAACTATAAGGACCTAGACTTAAACATTACGTAATCTTGAATTATGTCAATAATTCATATTGAAGATATTTTCTAGTTTGGATATTTAGAGAATTAGATTATAATATATACATAATACATGAATATTACATGTAGAAACTTCTACTCAGTATCCATTATTTTCCATAAAATAAAAAATATAATAAAAATGAAACATGGTTAGTTCCTTGATTTAAATAGCATGACTTTTTATTGATCTCACCATTGAATCTATTTCACTTTATGTCCTATGAAGAACAATTCAAAAACATGGGATGAGTATAAAAATCTCATTGACAGATACATAATAATGGGAAACTATTAGTTTTGAAAATAACATGTAAAGCCTGAATATATTATTATAAGTAATACTTTTTACCTTTATCAAGTAGTAAATACTCTTCAATGAATAAAAGCTCACCACTTGCACTTTTATTACCCAAAAAATTACTATAAAAGCCATAAAAAGCAACATATATCATATAAAGGTAAAATTGGGACATATTCATACATATATGGAATAACCATACAGTCAACCTCCACAAATCATTCATACAAATGGAATATCCATATGGGCATATTTCATACCCAATGCATTGTAGGATATAACATAACCACCCACCCTTGGTTTATCATGGAACCACACATTATTTGGTTTAACATGTAACCACCAGTCCAATGCCCATGTTCCATTATTTAATCATAACCCTTAAAATATTTAAAATATCAACATTCCACTTATAACATTTCATTTTAAATCATAAGAAATAATTTCAGGATATGGAAATAATCCATGCATTTCAAAAACCATTTTTAATACCAAAATACCAAAAAATATTGAATAAGGGGTTTCTTTTTCCTTTTAAAAACATTATGGCTTATATATGAAACCAAATAACCATTATGGCGGTAGATAGGTCATTGTCGATGCATACGTTAAAAAAATTGCTTTTGTTATTCAGTAAAATTCATCACAGATTAAATATTCCCATTGAATGAATGTAAAAGTAAAATCGGTTTATTATACACTGTGTAAAAGAAAGAGGTTTATATTATACAAACATTCCTCAATGAAAAGAGATTGAGGTGAAGTCCCTTACCTTGAGTCTGAATCATCACATATGTTCATTATTCTTCTTGAATAATAAAATTAAGTTAATTTATAAATTATTCAGAACATTATCCGGGATTATTATTCCTTTTATATCACTTATTACCTTTTGATAAAAATCATATAGTTATTCAAGTTCATATTGGTCATTTTGTTGATTTTCTGTAACTGTGACAAAAATGAATTTGTTATAATTACAAGTTATCCATGTGGTAAAAAGTACATTATCAACCGAATTTTATTCATGATTTATGTATCATATATATCATATATAACTAGTATATATCTATTTATAATAGCCCATATCATTTGGATATCATAAATGAAATTCATTGTTCATTAAGACAGTAAGCCGTACGTAAGCATGAAGGCAACTTTCCATTGATTTGTTTATTTAAAAGAATGAAAAATAAATGGTAAATATGTATATTATAACTCTATTATAATATCTATGTTATATATGATACATAATTTCATTAATTCTAACCTTTATATGTTCCATGTATAGTATGAACGAGTTATATCACTTTGAGTGTGCGGTAGTCTGTAGTTCCTCAAATGAAATTATTGTATTTATGCTAAAAGAAACGAAAAAAGGTATATTTTAAATGTGAATTATAGAAGAATAGAGATAAAATAAATATATTATATTTCATATATAAATATATTTCCCTCATAATGGCTACCATTATAGGTGGATGAAGAATATTTAAAAATCATCATTTCGTGAGGCCGTAGTTCACCGTCCACAGAAACAGTAGTTTCTATACCTGTTAGACGGAGGTGTGTGTTTGTATAGTTCTAATCCTTCACATAAAAACAACCTGGTATATTTAGAATACTTGTTTTTATTTAAACAAATACTATTAATAGAATATGTGGTGGATAAGGAAACCTAATGGAATAGAACTTGAGAGAAGACATCATCTCAAATCGTGTAACTTCCTTTTATTTGAGCCAAAGGGCTTTCGTGAATTGACTTATTCCTAAGGAAGTATTATAGGATCAATAGATGAATGTTTCTATATTGTTGGAGAATATTTTGGATGACCACATGGGATTTATGGGATTGAGTAACGGTTTAGAGGTGGTGTCCTTTTATAAGAGGGGGTAGGGGAACTTTTGGAATGTTTCAAAATATTGTATTATTATTAATTTATTTTCGAATTATAATAACAAAAATTAGATATATTTATAATATAAGATGTGTATGTGTCTAAGTAATCTCAAAAATGGGATTTATTCATGTTTAGGTCATAAAAGTAACAATATCTCATAGTTGTAACCCTTAGTAATATAAATTGACGTTTACCATGTCTTCTTGAATTTTTATAATATATGGTTACAGTAGTTACTATAAAATTACAAGAGATCCAAAATGGATAATAAATGATATTTTTAACATAATATATTTCATTTGGTAGATTTATATATTTTTAGGACTAATATATCATTTTATAAAATATTAATTGTTTTAAAAACTCATTTATGACAATTTATATAGTATTTATATCATGACCTTTTTAAAAATCTATAAAAACTTCATTAATATGAAAATAAATCGTTATTTAAATGATAAAAAATACATAATAATCGATAATATTTGTTGATGGAAAAAAAATATTCGAAATAAATTTATTTTAATATTTATAATCTCATTTATTTAAATCCTTCATCAATGAGGTAATCAGTACATCACCAATGTGTCAAAAATAAATTTATTTATTTAACATATAAAAATTATAAATATAATACCAAGATTTAGTAAAAAGTTTTATCTTTATAATTACTTTTTATAGTCGAATATATCACTCATATAACCCCTTATAAAAAATATTTAAGTAAAATATATATGTTTAGGTTATATTTTTCTTAACATTAAATTAAAAGTAATTAAATTCCAATTTCACATAAAAGTGGCTCCCTGGGGTCCTAAAATCGACCCACGGATGCCCAAGGTCGGAAATATCTCATCCAATAGGGATAAGACAAGTGTTATGGTAATTTATAATTATTATAATATTATTTCTTATCCTTATTTATATGATTTACCCTTTAACCATGGTACATAAAATATTTATTTATGTTACTATTAATAATGTCTAAAAATAAATGGTACAAATTTACACAAATTTTACCTCCTTATTTAAAATATTGAATCTATTTTTTCAATTTCAAAATACAGAAATTGGAGAAAATAATTGTAAATTAATTATTATTGTCAAAATCAAAAAGCATGTTTTAAAGATGTAAAAGCTACCAAAAGATTGACATTCATTTATATCAAATTTCAAATTTAAATTACATAAAATGACCAAAATTAGATTAAATGATTACAATATATTATAAATAAACTTTTAAAACAATTAAATGTATAATATAATCAGATAAATAAATTAGATGAAAAGACTATTTGGACATAAAATGCAGTATTTTTAACTAATCATTACAAAAATGAACTTTTTTAGAAAAATACCAAAAATTTACCCACTGTAAATTATGATGTCCCACTTCAAAATATGAGTATTATATTTTCAAATAGAACATATAAGAGTGAAAAAAACTATAATTAAAAAGGGGTTTCCATCAAAATGCAATAAATCGACCATTAAAAGAATATTAGATTATTTCATGCTTAAAATAAGATTCATTTTTATTTTATTCCACTAAAATTTATTAGATATATTTAAAGTCATTTAAAAAAAAATAATCATTATTTAGTTAGTTATGTTCATTCCCAACAATACAACAGCTATTCATTAACTATAATTTAAAATAATAATAATATTATATTATTTTTTGGGATAACTCAAACCTGTTTGCAACATAAGATTTCAAAGAAACCCATTGTTGTGTGTGGAGTATTCTATCAAACAAAATATACTATTTAAAATAAAATAACTGTCTTATTCATAAATTATAATAGATATGAAAATGTATTATTATATTAATACTTGGGTCATTACAATTATAACTAAATCCTTATATGGTTGAATCAACCCATATAGTTGAGTTTAATATTGTTATGCCTATGAGATGACCCTGTTGAGAGAGTGTTAAAATATTTATAAAATTAATTGTTACAGGTTTCAGTTAAATTGGACTCAACTATTTATTTATAGGTCATTGACTCCATAAATTAGGAATGGTATCCCATATAAATGAACCCATATTTGAATGACTGGACCCTCATAGGTATTCATTATCATTATATTCCATGGTACATTATCCTTTGTGTCCATTCTTGGGATAAATTTGTATGGATAAATATGCATTCAACAACTACTCATACATGATTCAAAAAAATTATTGTTGAATATTACTTTACAAATCCCCTTAAATTATAAAATATATTTTAGATGATTTTATATTTACTATATTGAAGAATTAGTTAATTAAAATGTATGTTACAACATAACGAGTGTCTTCCACTAAATATTGTGAGTGAAATTTTATTTAATTTTGAAATTTTTGAGGACTTCTAGTTAAATTAAATGTTTTAATAGGAAATTATGTGTTAATTTTCTTATAATTCTAAGAATTATCTTCTAAATAGAAGTCTATGTATAGTTTACTCCTTCATTGGTATGTTAATTTCAAAATATATGAGCCTTTGTAAATGTCTATAATATGTTTGAATTGATGAAATGACTTATATAAAATATTTTTTTGTGGTGTTGATAATGGATGAACCTCTTCTAGGGTGTAATTTTAATGTTTCATTTAGATGGTATGTTGATAGAAAATTTGAATTTTTCTATATTTTTCAGTTGACTTATGGAGTTGCGTTGACCCTTGAGGTTCGTAGGTTGAGCATAATGACCTTTTAGGTGTAACTATAGTGTTAGAATATATCCATTATGTTATATGAAGGTTTTGGCATAGTTTTTGTAGTACCATTGGATATAAGAAGCCGATAGAACTTTTAGATGAGTTCTTATTTAAGTTAAGTGCCATTATTTGACCATTTGAGTTGGTTAGGAGTCATATTTGACTACAAAACATCCCCATGTAGTCAGGTGGTCATATGGTTAGTTGATCCCTATTGGGGTATTAACATATTCAGATACGTGGTGAGTGTACACTCCTTAATTATTTTTTAAAATTATGTTGCAACTCTCCCATGAGAACTCCACTCTGAGTATGCTCAAAGGGGATTAGTGCCTAAATATCCAATGTTTTACAGGTGATTTTGTTAGGCTTATGTTGATTGAGTTTGACCCTTCTGGGTTGATTATTTCATTCATGCCTTTGTTTTTCCTCACCTATAGAAAGTTTCCTAGCATGTTAGTCACCATGTAATCAAGGACCCTCATTTGGGATCTGGTTCTCATGTGAGATATAATATGGCTAGGTGGTCGGGTCTAGCTGTCCTATTTTGAAATTTTTATATTTAGGGATAGGTGGGATACCAAGAAACCCATAGTTATTACTTAGACTACAGTGAGTCATCCACATTTTTCTAATCTATGGAATTCTATGAGAGAGGTTGACTGAGGTTCAATACTGCCTTTTGAATCATTGTTCTTGGTTATATGCTCATCTGAACCTTGATATATAGTAAGTTTTAAAGTTTTCACATAGAAGCATGGTGATGCATATGCCATTGTGGAAGAAATGTTGGTGATTGGATATAAATATTGGCTTTCATTTGAAATACTTTTCTAGTGACAAGCCCAATTGACCAACTATTTTTTGGTTAAGGAATAAATTTTTGAAAATACACCCTGAGGTGGGAGTTCGTTTGGTAGATCATGAAACATGTGAGTTGATTGATTTTTAAAGGGAGTTCCTAGGGAGATTATGGATGGTTAATTATGACATTCCATATAGTATTGTGAGATTCCATTGTTGAAAAAAAATATAATTTGTGTGTTATTTGAGTATTGCACCAGTTCTTATGATATATTACCCCCATTATATATGGATAGTTCAGTGAAGAAGGATTTTGTATGGGAACCATTTGATGTGGAACGTTAGTGAGTGGATTGGTGCAGACTGAGGATTGATGGATTCCGAAATGATTCTTATTGGAATGGTGATACAAATATTTGGGTAAATAAAAGGAGGTCCCCATATTAAGGAATAACATGGAAATAAATCAGGTACCATGAGATGGTTGACCCATATCAAGAAATTGAAAAGAATTATTAGGAAATTTGGAATTAGGGGTTGGTTAAGGCAAGTAGAACCAAATTGTTGTGAGCATGGGTTCAGAGGGAGAACATTCGTGTTGAATGAATCTCTTTGTACAGGTATTTTAATGATATATATTCAAAATATATTAAATAAATATTGAGTTTGATGAGAGATATTGTACTATATGAAGATCAATGTAAATATATTCTATGTTTTTATAGGGGGACTCCATAGGAGTTGTGCACAATGTGCAATTGAAAATAATTCATAGGGAGTACACCATTGGCCATTTGAGGGTGGTGACCCTTATTGTGAGTTGATACACAGTGAACACCTAAGAAAATTATTTTCAAGAAGTAGGAATGGGTGATGGGTGATTTTTACGCTAGTGGTCGTGGGTGATTGGGTTCTTAGCCATGTTCGTATTTATGTTTGGGGGTGGATGGGGCATGGGATATATTGATTGGGAAATCCTTTCATTGGTGTAAAGACCAGGATTCTCTTAAATTGGTGATCATAATTTTCCTCCCTAGTATATAACCCTCATGTGAGAAGAGTAACATGACTATGACACTGGTTATTGGATGGTGATGTGTTATTTAATTGTAGCATTTTCCAACAACATTTCTTATACTAATTATGAATTTTAAGACTAAATTAACCATTTAATGGCTATGAATATATTTGTGGTTAATTTATATGTGTTCTTTGTAGATCAATGATAATTAGGATAAAGATGATTTTGTTGTTGTTAACTTATTCATTTCATCATCATTTGAATTATTTATTATTCATTATTTTATTTTATTTTTTTTGTTATGATCTTTTATCGATTTTTATTTATTTATTTTTGTTTTCTATGTCTTCAGTTTTTTTTCTCTTTTTGCATTTGATTTTAAGATACGAATAAATTAATATTTATTTCTTAATATATATTTGTTAATAAATTAATAAATTATTATTATAAAATTATTATTCACTTATTGAATAAATATTATCATTTTTTAATTATTTTAATTTATTTGTTTGTTAATTAATTTAATTATATTGTATGTTAATTTTTAATTTTTATTTTATATAAAATATTTTTGTGAGTAAGAATTTATATAAATGTTTTTTATATTTATAATTATTTTACAAATAAGGTTCCTTACATTATTTCTTATGGTTTATTTAATTATTGATTTTATTATTTTCTTTTATATAGTAGATCACATTGGAATTTGAAAAAAAATTCTATACAGCCTTTTTCTCGGTTATGCCATGCAACAAATTATAAAAGGGATCACATATCCAATTTGATGTACTCCTGCATAATTTAATTGAAGAATTAAAATATCACATAGCTAAAATTATTGAAACCACATTACACAATTACCCACATAATTATTTTTCGAGAGCCTCACCTATTAAAATTTTCAATGTGAAATAGATCAATTTAAATTTCCTGAAGAAGAAGAACCTCAAACTCGATCACCAAATGAACTGAAAGCTAGACAAATGAGCTTGATCTACAAGATGATTCTAAATATTGAATATTGATAATCCAAGAACAAATAAGTGGTTATAAGGGAAGGATAAAGGTTAATAGTGATCTGTTGATACAAATATGGTCATGAGTGAAAAATGACCATACTGAAAACACAAATGATGATGATAACGACTATTGAAGATGAAAAACATGTTCTTGTTGAAAAAATGTGTTCGAATTCTCAGTAGTTGGCGCCAATCTCATGGAACCAAAATTAATAGATTGTTTTTTATTAAAGGGGATAAGACTTAGGATGTTGTTGAAGAAGAATGAGAACACCGAATGAAGGGGATGTCATTGAAGTTTACTGTAGGACCCGGTGGGACTTAGGTTGGTGGTTTATTGAGATTCTAAAAAATGTTACCAATTTTTATTGATGAATAACTAAGATGAGACTATTTAAACATATAATTAGAGGGTGATTTGATTCCGGGGAAGGAATGTGGTCAGTTCGGATAGACACGAGTTCTTATAAATCCATTGAAGACATGAATATTTTTTCACTGAGTATATTGAATTTTAAGACGAATTTTTTAGTACTTTGATGCGGCCTTAAATACTTTCTAGAAGAATATTGATTTATTTATTTTATTTTTTCCCTTATAGGTAAATATGTGGGGTCCTTTTCATTACCCCATAGGGTTTCTAGGAATTTAGAATGGGTTATATGCATGGTGTTTGGTTAAATTATTAAACGAATCTTTACTATGTTTTTTATTATTTAGAGTGTTGAGGAAGGATCTTCTCCTATATAGTTTAATTTTGTTTTGAGGTCTAAATATTTAACAATGTTTGAAATATTACTTCGAAGATAGGATTAAGCGTAATTGAGAACTACAAAGAGAATGCAAGATTGAATTTTTCTAATGTGGGTATTAAATGATGGTGTTATAAACAAAATTAAGAAAAATTAATTCCAGTAAAACATGCGGAACGTTATAGAAGAAATTATAATGATGGAAGACAATATTGATATGTGGAATATTGGTTAACAAGTATTTTAATATTATAATTGAATAAATTTTAATTACGGTAATTTTTGGAGATTTTCTTTAAGGTTGCTTAATGATTCAGAATACATCCTTATGATGCCACGCAATAAAGGGTGTTAAATTGAGAATTTCATTTCCTATGCTGCTGAGTAATCGTTTTTGATAGAGTATTCTTAATGTCACAATGACTATATATAAGGGAGGATCTTTTACTTTAGGTGTTTGTCACCAAATTATTTTATTTTTTGTGGTTATGAGATATAAAAAATAGAGAAAGATGGAAAAAATAAAGTATCATATATAACAGAATTTTATAAATGTAGAGTGTAGATAAGTACATCGAAAAAAATAGGGGAATATTGGAAAATATGAGAAACTAACTTCAATAGAGAAGATATCTCCATAATTTTTTTGTTTGTTATGTTATTTATTTCTTAATAAGTAATTCTTGAAAATATTTATAGTACATAATATGATGATGAGTAACTATACAATTTTAAGTATATAATATTATAATTAATTGATATTCATCTTATGTTATGCAATTTTCATCACATTTATGTTGATGGTTTTTTGTTAATGAAATAATTTTTCATAATTGAGTATTTTTATACTACTCTATATATTGATGGGTGATAGTGGTGGATAATTTATCTCTGTTCAAGAACCAAAGGATCAAAAAATAGAAATTTTTTTGACAGTATACTCCGTTAATGAACTAATATTATCCTCAATTTTGATTAACGGGTCCTTACAATAGGGGGATCACTAGATGAGCTAAAAACGTCATGATATTTTTCCTCTCAAAGAAATTGTTTTATACAACTGAATTAAATGTGATATCTTATAGTTAAAGAATAAAATTTATTTACTTATTGTAGTGAAACATAATTATGTAAATCCATATAATTATTTTCTATATTACTTTGGTTTCAAAAATCTCTATCACTACACATGATCAATTTTTTTGTTTGGTTTTGTTGTTTTTATTTGTCTTGGATGCACACTTATTCTATTTTTACCTATGGATGGATACTCCTTCCCACTATATTTCTAGTTTTTTATAGGATTTAAATAATAAAGTTAATTAGATTCTAATTTATGAATTGATCAAATGTTTGGGATGTTGTTGTGGAGGGCGTGTGCTATCAAATGTAAAAAATGAAACAATTAAAAACAAAAACATTAAATATGTTATTAATAAAAATCATTAAATACATTCTAAAAAATCTATTGTCTCTATCACAGTAGTGTACATTATTTGAAAATGTTAAACCTTAAATCATATGCAAAAAATGGAAAATTTTAAATCATAACTGGAAAAACTAATATGTATAATAAATATTTATTCTTAAACATTTATGATTTTTTTTGGAAATTATAAATATATAAAATTACTGAGCTATATTGGAAGATAAAAATCTGGTTTATCCTCAAAATAAGAACAAAAATGATGAGATCCATAGCATTAGGGATTTGAATAATCCATATATTTCAAATAGTATATCTATCATACAATTTTCACCATGGTATATAAATTATGAGATGAAGTAATCTTACCTCTCAATGTTACCATCTTTTATTAGTTAGTTTAGTGAGAACTATTTTGATTTAACAATATATTTTCATGATTCGTTATATTAATTACCTTTTTGTTAGTTGAATGAGGGGGATATTAGGTTAGCATTATTCCTTTATTATTTAAAGTGTAACGATATGAGTTGGTTCCGTGACATATAAGAAGATATATTTAACAATTAGGACAAGATATTTAATTTTTTATTTGGAAATTTTATCATAAAAACACTACCTCTGATATGAGGCATAATTTTACTCATTTCATTCAAGATGAGGATGAGATTATACACATTAATTGGAAATGTTTACATAAATTCATAGAAAATATGGTAATCATTAACATGACACTCATATATTAATGGATATATTCTATAATAGCTACACTAATTATAATCAAAATGTTATTTATCAATATTGTAGTGGTTATTTCTAAGACATACCATTGGATGATCTCAAACAAGTATTTAACAAAATCTAAAAAAAAGTACCAATAAAAAAGCACAAGGAATAGAATAATTTATATAGTTTTAACCAAAACTAAATTAACTATTGTTGATGATAGAGCTATTATGGAGTAGTTCTATCATTATGGGATGTTTGGTAACTATCAGTGATTCTACCCCATAATTTACATCCCTACCCAGCCTAAGGTTAGTTCCCATTTTTTTCATTATAGGTACATGAATAAATGGTTCAGTGATCTATTCTATAATTAGTATTAATAATGATATAAAAATTACCCACATCTTTTTTGGGGAGAACAAGGTGTTTTAAAACCTATTTGTTGGATCTGAATCTACGGATTACACACAAGAGGGGGGGGGGGTGAATTGTGTCTTTTCAAAATTATTACAATCTCTTCAATTTAGACAAATTCTGTCCACTATGCTTTAGCACGATTAAATATGCAGCGGAAAAAGTAAAAGCATGAACACACGGATGTATAGTGGTTCGGGGAACAGAAGGCCCCTAGTCCACTCCACCAACGCTCAAATCCACGAGCTTGGCGATTTTCACTATCTGGTCCTCGTTTCCACAGACCTGTCCACAACTGAGTACAGGAAGTTGACACCTTTACAAGTTTCAGGCAAACACAGCCTTCCTGGTTCAAACACGAACCCACACAGCTTAGAACGAGAAGCTGATCACTCAAAAATAAAAAGGGTTTCGATAAAGAAAACACTTCTCCAGTTGTTCTTCACAATTGCAACAGAATGCAATTGACAGTAGATAGATCGTCCTCTTCAGAAAATAAAGATCTGTAATCAAAACAGTTCTGAGTCGATCCAGTTGCAATAGATATTACATGAAACTTCACAACTTCAGTAGCAGTAGATTCACAACAGATAGTCGATGTAGAACACGTGAATCTGCTATCAAGATCTTCCTTCGGTAATAAAGGTTTTACACTTCTTCTCGATCACCAGAAAAGAACGCCTTCACACAGTCTCTGTTTCTTGCTCGTTAAAAGATCAATCCATATATTTCATACACTTTCCTGTGTATATATATATATCCGAAGTTTCCAAGATAGAACATATATATTCAAATCTGAGAAAATCTTCCGCATAAAATAGATCCATGAAAATCTCCTTTAGATTCGCGATATTAAAAAAGAAATAACAGAGCCGTTGTAACTCCCCTGAAGAATCGGCATAAAAATCTCCGTTTAAATCAATCATTAATCCGTTGAAAATCGTCTTTAATTCAGTCAAAGTCGTACTTAAGAATCGGCTCGAAATCCGCTTAATAATCCGCCTGTTTGACCAATGAAAAAGGAAATATCGTCTGTCAAAAATATCCCGACGCCAAACGTAGGGTTGATGACGTGGCTCCAAACGTAGGGTTCACAAACGTAAGGTTCACAAATGTAAGGTTCAGAATGTAAGGTTCAGAACGTAAGGTTGAACATACATACTTTCTCTTCAGCATTCAAACGTAGGGTTGATCATCCATACTTTGTCTTGCTTCAACTCTCCAAAGAACTTACGGTTGATTATAAAAGTAAGGTTGATGATCCATACTTTTGAGAAACAAACTCAACACTGAAAACTAACGTACGGTTTCTCTTCCATACTTGTCCAACAACAAAAACGTAAGGTTCCTTCCAAAGGTAATGTTCTTCTTCCATACTTTTCAACAATGTAAGGTTCATTAACCATACGTTTCAAAATAACGTAAGGTTCCTTAACCATACGTTTCTTTTAACATAAAAAGTAAACTTTTCATCCATACGTTACATTCATCAACGTAGGGTATGAACAGTGATTCCAGTACGCGCTAAAACTGATCTTGCGCTACAGTGATTCCAGAACGCGCTAAAATTGATCTCGCGCTACAGTGATTCCAGAACGCGCTAAAATTGATCTCGGAATAAATGAAGTATGAAATCTCGTTATATGAAATAAATAAATAAAATAAATTCCTGCAAAATACTCAACAAAATAATTAGTAAATAATTAAGGGTATTTGTGAGCATCAAAATTATCATAAAGAGACAGAGTATTATTTAAAATAATCTCCCCCTTTAAAAAACATTATTTTGAATTGTTTGAAAACAATACAATGCTCAAAAATCTCCCCCTTTTTGATGATCACAAAACCCATAAAATAATAGAACTAATTTAATTGCAATCTTTATTGAAAAATTAGTTTTATAAAATTTTAGAATTTTGAAAGGATTAAAACAATATTTAACTATAATAAAATTTCTCCCCCATAAAAATAAATTTTCAGCTAAAAATAGATAAAAGATAAATGTCGTATATATCCAAATTCTCCCATATATCCAAATTTCTTCATAGGAAACAAATGAATTTAAATGTTGTGTTTATCCAAATTCTCCCCCTTTTTGTGATATCAAAAAGAATGAAAAATTACGGATTTGAACACATTCAATATTGCACTGAACTATAAGTAAATGCTATAATTAACTGTGTATGAATAAGTGAATTTGTTATACTGGCTAACTCAATCATAAATCAATAAACTAAAAAACAAAAAAAAAGAAGTAAGAAAAGAATTTTCATTCACAAGCTGTTATATATAAACGATTGTGATATACAGAGGAATCAAGGTTCATAGATAAGACAGGGAAAAAGGTGTCTATCTCCTTTGAATCGCGGTCTTTATCTCTGTAAACTGTTCTCTGAGCCTCTTCATCATCCCATCTTCGAACTTGATGATAAGATCTCTGTTCTCTTGAGTCATATGAATATCGTCAATCAAATTAACTATGAAAAACTCATGCATTCTTTCTTCTTTTTCAACAAAAAGAGCCAGTTTTTCTGATAACTGATTCAAAAGAATCCTAATCGGTTGCTCTCCAGATGTCAACTGATCCACTAAAAATCTCTGATTATCTAGAAAAACTGACAAAGGGGCACTATTACACTGAAGATCGTGTAATCTGTCACTCATATTGCTCATTGCTGCAGTAATTGCTTTAAATTTCCGAATCAAATCAGGTGAAGAGCCTGATCCACTCACAGCACTGTTTGCAACAGACTCAAATTTATTCTCCATGTAAATCTTCAACTCAGACAAATCATCTTTCTTTACCATCTATGATTTTAACTGATCAACAGCATGCAGCATATCAGTCTTAAACAAATCTACTTCCTGTCTTGAAACAGTACATTCTTTCAGCTTCTGAAACTTCAACTGCTCTAAGTTCAGAGAATTTCTGAGACTAACATTCTCAGATTCTAACTGAGAGATACGCTTGTACGACTCAACAACTTCTTCTTTTCTCGAATCAGGGGCACCCTGTGCTCGATTCTCATGTCCAGAATTAGGTTGATGAAGCAGGGCAAGTGGTAAGGAATCTGCATCTGACTGTTCTTTGTCCTTGTCCTGACAAGGTTGATCCACTGAACTATCTTTTGAAGCCTGAAACTCTTCCACTGAAAAATCTTCCTGAAGTACCTCTGTATTAGCTTCAGAAGTATCTTCATCACGAACAGTAGTCTCTATGACTTCTACTGATTGGTCAAGAACAATATTTTCATGTAAATCTTGAGGTCGGGCCACTTCTTCACCAGGAACTGCCTCCACAAGTTGTTCTTGTTGAATTACTTTTTCAACAGCCACAGCAGCAGATTGAGGTTCTTTTTGAGTTTCTGTTTGAGCTGTTGGTTCCTCTATCGGTGCAGTCTGCTCCACAACAGCTTGTCTCACAAATGAATAAGAAAATAACGGTTCAGAGGATTTCAAGGCAGGAGAGATAATTTCTTCATCAATTGACCTCTTCCTTCTAGATTGATGTCCTTCTTGACTTCTCTCTTCCTCAACTTCCTCCATCTCAAAACGAATTCTACTTGACACTGTACTAACTCTTGATTCTGCTTGTCCCTCCTTGGACTTAGCCGGTTGAGCCTGAGCACTCTCCGAGTTTTCCTCAGCTCCAACAGGTAAGAGTTTTCCTTTAATTGTGCTCCAGAAGTATCCTACTTTCCTCAAAGTTCCAGCATTAAAAACATTACTGTGGTGACATTTCACCCCAGCATCTACCAATCTGATCATTCCTCTTTTAAACAAAAACAAAGAAATGAACCTTCCATAAGGGAAAAAGGTCATTCTTGCTTCACTCTGACAGCAGTAACTCAGATATCTTATCATAAACCGAGGAAAATTAAACTTAATATCACACATCAGAAGATACATTATGTACATGGCAGGGTATAGGATTTTCTCCATCTCAGCCATTCTTGGTGCTAAACCAGTCTGAACAAATTTTACCAAAATTTTCTGATCGGGCTCCAAATCCTTAATAAACATATTCTTTATCACTCTGGTTCCAAACAGAAAAGACATAATGTCTTCAGACTTATGTACAAAATCTCTAATATTCCGTAAATCGAAATGAAAAACTCCTTCATGAGGGCAGTTAAGAATTTGACTTATCTCTACAGATGATATTGAAAATTCCTTATCCTCTATTTGAGCCAATAAACTATCCTCTGTATCTCCAAGGCTAAACTGAATAGTTCTAAAGAAATGTCTCATTTCTGCCTCATATAGAAACTCAGAATTTTCACTATTAAAAGCTTGCTCAAGGCTTTGAAACGACAACGCTTGCTTCAACAGTAAATTAGTTTCAAACAGCCACTCTAAATCTATGACTTTACCTTGCAGTATTTTCCGACTAACTACCTTAGGTTTCTTTGCAGCACTGCTCTCGGCTTCATCTGGACGCTTAGTCTTTGCCATTCCAACAATGATTTCTGAAGGTTCGTAAGTTTAGGGTTTGAAGATTCAGAAAAGGGTTTTGGAGCAGATGTGCGGTTTTAGGTTTTCGAAAGGGTTTCCGAAAAAGGTGAAGCAGTTTAGAAGGTGAAATGGTTCTGACAGACTTGATTCCCGTGTAATCACTAATCATTACTTTTATTTAAAACAAAATAAAATTACTTATAGCGGGAAACAGAAATTAAGCAGAATTCGAAAACAGAATAAGATTTTAAAAAAAACTATTTAAATTTAAATAAACCTAACTCCCCCTTAATAAATTCAAACCTTGCCATGGGAAGTGGTTTAGTAAAAATATCTGCTAATTGATTTTCTGTATTTACAAATTCTAAAAATATATCCTTTTTAAACACATGATCTCTTAAAAAGTGATGTCTTATATCAATGTGCTTAGTTCTAGAATGACTAATAGGATTTTTTGAAATATTAATTGCACTAGTATTATCACATAAAATAGGTGTATTATTGAAATTTAATCCAAAGTCCATAAGAGTGTTTTTCATCCACAACACCTGTGCACAGCAACTACCAGCAGATACATATTCTGCCTCGGCTGTTGATAGGGCAACTGAGTGTTGTTTCTTACTAGACCATGATACTAAAGACTTCCCTAAAAAGTGACATGTTCCTGAAGTACTCTTCCTATCTAATCTACAGCTTCGAAATTCAGCATCTGAATATGAAATTAAATTAAAATCAGAGGTTTTTGGATAAAGAAGAGATTGATAAATAGTACCTTTTAAATATCTAAAAATTCTTTTAACAGCAGTTAAATGGGATTCTTTGGGATTTGATTGAAATCGAGCACAAAGACATACAGAATACATTATATCTGGTCTACTAGCAGTAAGATATAACAAACTACCAATCATACCTCTATATAACTTGTTGTCCACTGATTTTCCAGTTTCATCCAAATCAATTTTTATATTAGTACACATAGGAGTTGTAAATGGCTTGCTATTTTCAAGTCCAAATTTCTTAAGTAAATCAGTAATGTATTTGCATTGATTTAAAACATTTCCAAAATCTTTTTGAAATATTTGAAAACCCAAAAAGAAATTTAATTCTCCCATCATACTCATTTCAAATTCTTTTTGCATTAATTCTGAAAATTCATGACAAAGAATTTTATTGGTTGATCCAAAAATTACATCATCAACATAAATTTGAACCAACAAAACATTATTTTTCACAGTTTTCTTAAAGAGTGTTGGATCTGCCAGTCCAACAGTAAAATCATTTTTCAAAAGAAAAGAACTTAGTATTTCATACCAAGCTCTAGGTGCTTGTTTAAGGCCATAAAGAGCTTTAGTAAGTTTGAAAACAGAATCTGGTTTTTGAGAATTTTCAAAACCAGGAGGTTGCTCAACATAAACTTCCTCCATTAAATAACCATTTAAAAAGACAGATTTAACATCCATCTGCAATAATTTAAAATTCATATAAGATGCATAGGCTAAAAGGATTCTAATGGCTTCTAACCTGGCTACAGGTGCAAAGGTCTTATCATAATCTATTCCTTCTTCTTGATTATATCCTTTAGCTACTAATCTTGCTTTATTTCTAGTTATTATCCCTTGATCATCCTGTTTATTCCTAAAGACCCATTTAGTTCCTATTACTGGATAATCATGTGGTCTTTCAACTAATTCCCAAACCTTATTTCTCTTGAACTGGTTCAATTCATCCTGCATTGCTATTACCCAGCTCTCATCATCTAAGGCTTCTTCTATGGTCTTAGGTTCTTGTTGGGATAGGAAAGCAGAGAATTCAACTATGTTTCCAAGGTTTCTTCTAGTTTGAATACCAGTCTCTAAGTCACCTATCACAGATTCTAAAGGGTGATTCTTTAAGGTTCTAGACTGTCTAGGCATTACATTCAAAGGTTCTTCAGTGTCATGTTCTTCTGAACTGGACTGAATTTCTTTTATATCATTTTCAAAATCATTCTTTAAATTTTCAAGTCTCATGTTTTCATTAGAATCAGGTTCATCTATTTGTTCTATCCTTTTCTCAAAAGGATCAGATTCATCAAATTTCACATGAACTGATTCTTCAACAATCCTTGACTTTTTATTATAGACTCTATAAGCTTTAGAGGTTGCAGAATATCCTAAAAAAATACCTTTATCAGATTTTGGATCAAATTTACCAAGATTATCTTTGGTATTCAAGATGTAAACCTTGCATCCAAAAACTTTAAAGTAATTTACTTTAGGTTTTCTGTTATTCCATAGTTCATAGGGTGTCTTTTTCAAAATAGGTCTTATTAAAATTCTATTCATTATATAACAAGCTGTATTAACAGCTTCTGCCCAGAAATATATAGGTAGGCTATATTCATTTAACATAGTTCTAGCCATTTCTTGAATAGTTCTATTTCTTCTTTCTACAATCTCATTCTGTTGAGGTGTTCTTGGAGCAGAGAAGGTGTGTTTAATACCCATGTTTGAGCAAAAGGAATTAAATTCCTGATTCTCAAATTCTCCACCATGATCACTTCTCAATGAGATTATATTAAAACCTTTTTCATTTTGAATAGATTTACAAAAACCTTCAAATAAACTAAAAGCTTCACTTTTAAATTTCAAAAAGAAAATCCAATTAAATCTAGAATAATCATCAACTAATACATAAACATATAATTTACCAGCTAAACTTGCTACTCTTGAAGGTCCAAACAAATCCATATGGATATGTTCTAGCGGTTTAGTTGTAGCAACTTTATTAACAGATTTGAATGATGATTTGTGTTGCTTGCCAAGCTGACATGCATCACAGAATCTGTCATTTTCAAATTTGAGACTTGGAAAATCAGAAACTAGATGTTTCTTAGATAATTTATGTAAAGCATATATATTGCAATGACCAAGTCTTCTATGCCAGATCCAGGATTCACTTATATTAGCAGTTAAGTAGTTTACTTGTTGTTTACACAAGGAATACAAATCCAAACTGTAAACATTATCAGTTCTGGGTGCTCTAAACTTAAACAGTTTATCTTTAGAAACAGTACAACTATTGTTAGTAAAATCAACAGTGTATCCATCATCACAGAGTTGAGAGATACTTATCAGATTGTGTTTTAACCCTTGTACATAAAGTACTTTGTTGATTGAGACTGTCTCTGGATCTCCAACTGTTCCAATACCAATAATCTTTCCTTTGGCATTGTCACCAAAGGTGACAAGTCCTCCTTCCTTTCAAGTAAGAGAAGAGAAATTAGCTGAAGTTCCAGTCATGTGTCTTGAGCAGCCACTGTCCATATACCATATTTCTTTCTTTCTTTGGTGACCTGCTACCTGCAAAGACATTCAAACAAATTGCTTTGGTACCCATATTTTGTTGGGTCCAGGAGTGTTAGCAAGCATTGATCTGGGTATCCAGATTTGCTTTGTTTTATTAAAATTGATTGAATCATATAGATCATTGGAAATATAATCTTTCTTAATTCCACATATTTGAGGTTTTCTTAGAAAACAGTTTTTAGCTATATGACCTTTTGTTCCACAGAAGTTACAAATAACCTGTTTAGTGCTAGGAACAAAATAATTTTTGTATAACTTAGGTTTTTCCCCTTTACTTCCAATTCCAAACCTTTCCTTTTTAATTACTGTTTTTCCAAGTATCTCATTTAAGGCGTTTTCTCCTTTTGTAAAAACTAATGCAGCCTTTTTATAAGATTCTACTTCATCCTGTAGAGTTTTTATTTTTGATTCAAAATTAATTTTATTTGAGTCAGCAGAGTTGTATTTGTCAATTAATTCGTTATATTGTTTTAGCAAAGTATTTCTCTCATCTGAAATAGCTTTATGCAAGTTCTTTATAGATTTATATTTTTTAAATAATGAGTCATACCTTTCTTCAAGCATATTGTAGTAAGCTGCAAGTTTTTTATTTGAGAAGCTTGTTTCAGAGTTTGATTCATTATTTGAGTCAGAGGAATAGTATGAGTGTACCTCATCAGTTTCAGCCATGAAACACATATTTGCTTTTAAATTGGCTTCCTCCTTCTCTGAGCTTGATTCAGAAGAATTACTTGAGTCTTCAGAAACACTCCAAGTAGCTTTCATAGCTTTCTTGTCTTTCTGCTCATAATCATCTATTTTGAAGAATTTCTTCTTCTTTGCATCTTTCAATTTTGGGCAATCCGGTCTGATATGTCCCATCTTTTTGCATTCATAGCATCTCACTTCCTTGCTATCCTTCTTGAAGGATTTCTTGAAGTCTTTCTTCTTACTGTAGAACTTTATGAATTTTCTGGCTAGCTGAGCCAGTTCTTCATCCGAATTTGAAGAATCAGAGCTTTTTGATTTAGCACTTACTTCTCTGTTCTTCATCTTTCTATCCTTTTGTTGAGAAGTCACTTTCAAAGCAGTATTTTCCCTTTTTATGTAGACTTTATGCTCATTTACCTCATCTTGCATTTCATCCTCGTACATCATCAATGTACCAATCAGCTCTCTCATAGTTAGATCTTTAACAGAAGTTGATTGTCTGATTGCTGCAGAGATTCCATTCCATCGAGTAGGAAGTACACTCAGTACCTTTAACGCTTGATCAGCCTGCTTGATTGGTTCTCCTAGAGCTGTTATATTATTGACAATTTCTGTCAATCTTCCATTCATCTGAGTGATGCTCTCTCCTTCAATCATTCTGAAAGTATCGAATTTTAATTTAGCAGTTGCATATCTCATCTGTCTTACATTATATGTTCCTTCATAAGCAACAGCTATTGTTTTCCACATTTCATATGCAGTTGGGCATTGAGATACTCTGTTAAATTCATCCGGTCCTAGACCACAGATGATTGCATTCATAGATTTTGAATTCATGTCATACTCCGCCTCTGTAGCAGCACTCCATGTATCGGGATTTTCAGGAATTTAATAGGGAGTCAGAATCTTTTAATAGACTTTGTAACCAAGATTTTTCAGATAAATAATCATACGTGATTTCCAGCAGCCATAATTATCTCCATTAAAGTAAGGTGCTCTGACCATTGACATTACCTCTCTCGTATCAGCCATGATACACTATGTATAATATTTAAATACTTCTAGTTTGATAAGACTTTAAAAATAAGAAGCTCCTCCTCTGATACCAATTGTTGGATCTGAATCTACGGATTACACACAAGAGGGGGGGTGAATTGTGTCTTTTCAAAATTATTACAATCTCTTCAATTTAGACAAATTCTGTCCACTATGCTTTAGCACGATTAAATATACAGCGGAAAAAGTAAAAGCATGAACACACGTATGTATAGTGGTTCGGGGAACAGTAGGCCCCTAGTCCACTCCACCAACGCTCAAATCCACGAGCTTGGCGATTTTCACTATCTGGTCCTCGTTTCCACAGACCTGTCCACAAATGAGTACAGGCAGTTGACACCTTTACAAGTTTCAGGCAAACACAGCCTTCCTGGTTCAAACACGAACCCACACAGCTTAGAACGAGAAGCTGATCACTCAAAAATAAAAAGGGTTTCGATAAAGAAAACACTTCTCCAGTTGTTCTTCACAATTGCAACAGAATGCAATTGACAGTAGATAGATCGTCGTCTTCAGAAAATAAAGATCTGTAATCAAAACAGTTCTGAGTCGATCCAGTTGCAATAGATATTACAAGAAACTTCACAACTTCAGCAGCAGTAGATTCACAACAGATAGTCGATGTAGAACACGTGAATCTGCTATCAAGATCTTCCTTCGGTAATAAAGGTTTTACACTTCTTCTCGATCACCAGAAAAGAACGCCTTCACACAGTCTCTGTTTCTTGCTCGTTAAAAGATCAATCTATATATTTCATACACTTTCCTGTGTATATATATATATCCGAAGATTCCAAGATAGAACATATATATTCAAATCTGAGAAAATCTTCCACATAAAATAGATCCATGAAAATCTACATTAGATTCGCGATATTAAAAAAGAAATAACAGAGCCGTTGTAACTCCCCTGAAGAATCGGCATAAAAAGCTCCGTTTAAATCAATCATTAATCCGTTGAAAATAGTCTTTAATTCAGTCAAAGTCGTACTTAAGAATCGGCTCGAAATCCGCTTAATAATCCGCCTGTTTGACCAATGCAAAAGGAAATATCGTCTGTCAAAAATATCCCGACGCCAAACGTAGGGTTGATGACGTGGCTCCAAACGTAGGGTTCACAAACGTAAGGTTCACAAACTTAAGGTTCAGAACGTAAGGTTCAGAACGTAAGGTTGAACATACATACTTTCTCTTCAGCATTCAAACGTAGGGTTGATCACCCATACTTTGTCTTGCTTCAACTCTCCAAAGAACGTACGGTTGATTATAAAAGTAAGGTTGATGATCCATACTTTTGAGAAACAAACTCAACACTGAAAACTAACGTACGGTTTCTCTTCCATACTTGTCCAACAACAAAAACGTAAGGTTCCTTCCAAACGTAATGTTCTTATTCCATACTTTTCAACAACGTAAGGTTCATTAACCATACGTTTCAAAATAACATAAGTTTCCTTAACCATACGTTTCTTTTAACATAAAAAGTAAACTTTTCATCCATACGTTACGTTCATCAACGTAGGGTATGAACAGTGATTCCAGTACGCTCTAAAACTGATCTCACGCTACAGTGATTCCAGAACGCGCTAAAATTGATCTCGCGCTACAGTGATTCCTGAACGCGCTAAAATTGATCTCGGAATAAATGAAGTATGAAATCTCGTTATATGAAATAAATAAATAAAATAAATTCCTGCAAAATACTCAACGAAATAATTAGTAAATAATTAAGGGTATTTGTGAGCATCAAAATCATCATAAAGAGACAGAGTATTATTTAAAATAATCTCCCCCTTTAAAAAACATTATTTTGAATTGTTTGAAAACAATACATTGCTCAACACTATTGGTGTCCATAGTTAGTAAAATCAACCATGAAATAAATTTAAAAGAAATGGTAGACGTTCAAATTCCAAATATGATATATATGGAATGGTTAGGAAATTGACCTCTAAAGTATATATATAATATTCTAGAATCAACAATTTTCAAATATATCTGGGTCTAATTGATAAGGATTTTGTTGGAAGTGAAAATAGAATGTTACCCAGCACAACTAAGCCTAACCCAATACAAAATGCGATGGTTGTAATTATCTATCTAGGTATGAACACTCAAAGATAATTAACTAAAAAAAGTGAAGCTAAAACCGAGGAAGAATCTTGTTCTGAGGATTAAATTTTGAAATTTCAAAAAATGGAAAAATATACATCACTCTCCTGGATAAAATATTGTTGAATATTCACATGATGAATCCAATGAACAACGGAAAATAGAGTGGTCAATATTATATGAATTAGATAAATTGGT
The DNA here is from genome assembly GCA_963277665.1 of Viscum album. Lineage (NCBI taxonomy): Eukaryota > Viridiplantae > Streptophyta > Magnoliopsida > Santalales > Viscaceae > Viscum > Viscum album. The sequence goes on along the minus strand of OY728140.1, from coordinate 1,718,077,136 downwards.
TTGTTTTGAGGATGAGGAGAGTGAACTACCTATTTTAATTAATTATTTTCCCATATCCCCTTTCCAAAAATTATTAAAAAATGATCCAGATTACATGGAATTCATTAAATTTTTTGGTGCATTAATGTAAATATACACATTGTTGATGATTTGAATAATGTTCAATCCTGGTAAAAATTTATATGATTATTTTTTGCGATTATGTGGAATTTGGATGAGTTTACATTATAAATTTGAAAGAGGAATAATGTTCCATAGTCTATCAAAACGTTCATCCCAAATTAAAAGACCCATATTCTGATAGAATATCTTGTAAAGTAAGAGATAATGAATATATTGGGTGCTTGTATCAACCATATTAACTACTTTATAATAAAAAATATTGGATTTTAGTATCATATAATAACATAAATTTCTCTATAATTTGCTTATCAGTCCCCTAAAAATCTTTACAGAATTGTTGATGAAAACTTATTTGATGTAGTAAAGCTCACACTACCAGATTATTTTCCGATTCCTAAAATATGTAGTGACATCAAAGTCAAAATTATTATTAGATTACAATTTTTTATATTGATTTGGGGATGTGATTGATGTTTTTATAGTAATAATACTCTTCATGCTAGTGCTGATCAAAAAGAGATTCTAGGTTTCAAAAAGTCTCATATGATTATGAGTAGAAAATTGATTTATATTATAGAAGATGTGTTTAATATTGGTATTTTAATTTAAACATATCACGGATATGATTATTTAATTAAATAATTTGTCTTATGAAATTTTCATGTGAGTTATTTTGAATATGAATCAACTAATGAGATTGAATGAATATAGAGTCTTGAGAGGATACCAAGGTCTAAAATTTCTAAAAATGAAGAGGAGGTTAAACTTGAAAAAACGATATGAATTAAGTTTTACAGTGCAGGGTTTCCCCTGTTTAATGTGTTTAAAAAGGTTTTTGAACCATGGGAAGGATGAATGGAATGAATGAGTGGACTAAACTAGATATAACATGAGAAGAAATTGAGATTGATGACCCAAACTAGGATTCATTCACTTATGTGATGATCTTGGGGTCCAAAGAATATGGAACAAATCTTATTTTTCCCTTATGTCGGTGTGTGGTTATGGGTGGAAAATACCATGTGTTGCATTAGAATATGGGTCAGAAGGAGTTAAGACTATCAGATCTTGTATTACCATATATCAGTGGATTCCATTCCGTATTTGTCCCACCAAACTTTCACAACTCCTCATATCATGAAAGGCTCTTATGGAATGGTACTCATTCATATTCATTAATAGTTTTTCCCAACTTCATCAGTTTATTCAATTTTAATTGCTTAGGGTCTTGAGTAGATATGCATTAATAGATATTTGATCACCATATTTCTTCACTTAACCAAATAGTGTATGTTCTTGTATCAATATTGGGCATCGAAATTGGGAATCACTAGGTAGACCAAGTTCATTTGGATAGTGTAAATTTCAACATGTGATTGAGTTAGATTTTCTTGTTCTTTATGAAGCTAAACATAAACTAGTTCCTTTCATAATTTTTTAAATTTGATATTCTAAAATAATGATTATGTGGGTAATTGGATTTTGTAGTTCCTTGAAATTTAGTTATGAGATATTTTTCTTCTTCAAATCTCTTATGTGGTAGCTCAATAAATTGGATCCATGATCCCTCGCAAAATAGACTATGTGGGACAACCTAGACAAAAGGCTACATTGAAATTTGTGAAATGGTTCTATTATCTACTACATAAAAGAAATTAATAAAATCAAATAAATTAATAAAACACTATGTTTTTATTTTCAATATTTGATTTGTGTATATCTTTATATGGTTGTGATAAGGTTATAATATGTTTTAAAAATATTCATGGGTATTTGGATGCCCAATTAAAGGGGGGAAACAATCATAATCAATCTGTTTTTGTTTTATTTTTTAATGTCATTTTTTATTCAATTTATATTGTTCTTTTTAAAAATCTAGTAAAATAACAATGGCGGAAACCCAGAATTGTTCTATTTTTTTAAAATAAATTTTTTATTATTCTCTTAAATTCCTAGTCATTACGGTATGTAAGGATTTAAATGAAGTCTATATTAATAGCAATGAATTTTAAGTCATTAATAAAAAATCTAATCTCAATGATCATAGTTATAATTTTGTTGGAGGAAGTTTGGATGGGGACTTGAAATATAGCATTACAAGTGAGAAATGTCATTTTTTTAATCATTACATTTTTTTTATTTTTAAGATAAATTTACATCCACTATAATCTAGTTTGGATCTATAGTTGTCATACCATTCATTCATATGGTCCAATGATAATTTTTTTCACATGTATATTTTTGAATTGATATTCTATGCCATATAAGTAACAAGATTGGGAAGCATAAATTAAACGTCATTTTCTTATTCCCTTACTATAAAATATATATGAATTCAATTTGTGGACACATATGATCTATATTTTTAATTTTATAGAAAATTTGTCATTTTTATTAATTTATCGAATATAATGAATTTAATAGAGTGTTTTTAATATAAAACAATGAGAAATACCTTATTAATAATAGGGGATCTATTAATTTAATTGTTTGATTTTTTATTCTTCTCCTATTGTTTTAACTGTATGTACGATACTTTCATTACTAAAAATTAATTTCTTGAATTTTGTGTTGCATCCTATAATTATCGCTTATTCTCTTGGACATAGATATTTTTTCAACTACAATATGTGCTAAAAATGTACCTATTCATGATATTTTATTTTCTCTTTTGAATATCATTCGTGGATTTAATGTGTGAAAGGATGCACCATTTTAGATATCCTATTCAACATTGAACTGCTCGATGTGGCTAATTAATCCCATATACATGTTGTTATTGTACATCTTCGTTGTTGAAAAATATTCTTTGAACTTTATTAGGATAATATACATTAACTTAAACTACAAAATTAAAAAAATTGTAAACTATAGATTTATTAATTGTTCTTCCACCCGAAGGTCATCGTTGAGTAGAATATGGTATTTTAAGTGTTGGTGAGGGAAATTATTTTGGGCCTAAGTATTTTCCAATGTGATCATAATAAAAAATTTATTATTATTCAATACTTTTTTAAGTATCATTTATGAATTTTAACAAGGTGACAATATTTAGTAATGTTGAGGGATGTGATTCCACTTTGAGGAATATAATATTTAATACCTCTTGGATAATCATCCAATAGTGATTCACTTTGAACTTTTTAATTATAAATTAACTCAAATGATATGTATTAAAATTAATTGTGAAATGAAAATTCTAATCCGGGTTGAAATATTTCTTTCATACTTTTCATTTTTTATACATAAATTTTTTGGATGGGTTATTTATTATAGAAACACACTTTCAATACACCCCATCCAATGGTCCGTCCATTTACTATGCATTCATGAAGTGTGGATTCATTGTCGTTAAATCTTCATTCAATAAATTTTCCCCAAAAATAATGCAATATAGCAGTCCCTGGATTGTCTCTTGAGGAGGTTGCAATTGGAGTTGCAAAACTGTCAGTTTTATTTTGTTTTTTTTTACAAAAAATATTTTTTTTTGATTTGATTAAAGACTCAAGAATAGAATATAAGTATAAAATACTGATAAATAAAAATTTCCAATGATCCAGATAATTGATAGGAAATAAAATTAGTTTGAAACCAGAATAAAAATAGTGGTTACGGACAAGCTTTAACCTCCCGAACACTCCCCTCATTCTTGTTTAAAAAGTATCTCCCTAATGAATCTCTCAATTCCTACCCAAATAACATTGGATAAACACCATATTTTTCATGGAAATCATATTAAAACCTGAATATGGTTTTTCCCCTCCTATATAAGTGATCCAATTACTTGAAGACCTCCAAATAATTAAACCTAACCAAAATCACTATGCTCAACGGCAAGACGTCGTCGAAGAAATTTAAAGAGGGAAATCGACTATTTTGCTTCATAGATTGGGAAACCATCCAAAAAACGAGTAAAATATATTCAAGAATGAAAACAATCACGGTCATCCAATAAATATAAGTACAAAAGATATGCAATATAGATTACACATGAAGATCAAAACCCATAAGGGAGTTCCCATCTGTTGTCTCTCTCTGCAACCACATGGTGCTTAGCCTCGCATCACTTGATAAGAACACATCATCTCCATTCCAGAAAATATTCACACCATCTTCATCATGGTCTCTACAAAGAAAAAACCCCCCTGAAATGATAGAAGATATGGGAATATAAGTGGAGGAGGACTAGAAATTCTTCTGTCCAGATTATGTCCACCCGAAGTAGTCTTCTATTTGGAACACTCCCCGGCCGAATCAACCTCTAGAATCTTCTCAAGAGTTGTTCAAAAATATGTCATCTATTTTTCCTCCACAGTTCATCCACGTTGGAGGTGTTTTGTAAAAGTTATGAATTCATTACCCAACCTATCTTGCTCTTTCTGAGTAGTGTCTTCATCTGCCACATAAGTGTTTCACTTACATAGTATCATAATGATTTTATTTGACCTTGAAACTCATAATTCATGCGCCCTTGGAGTTTTCTTGCATGTAAAAGTTGAATGAATGTCTTTGGCCACTTTTAACTGGAGTTATGATTCATTGATTGTGTTGTGATCCACACATCCTAACATAAAAACTTTTTACAAATAATGATTTCTTTGATCCTATAGATGGATGATTATGGTCTTGGTACAGTTGACAATAATGAAGCTAATATTCCATGGGTTTCTACAAAAATGGAATCATTCGAATTTGATCAACATTTAAAATGATATGCCCCAAATATCAAACTTGTAAAAATTAGTTAAAAATCCAGAAATAAGCCATTTTCAAAATTTAGCTCAAAAGACAAAAAAATTACACAAATGATATAATTTCACAAATAATGATAGATTGGTGACGATTAAATAATTGAAATGTAGATAAAATATATTGAAAATATCATCTCTGTCAATTCCCCCACATTTAACACTTTTTCTCCTGGACAAGTGTGCATCCAAATCAAATCAATGCATATCCAAAACTCAAACCACTGAGATTCACCAATTAACCACTGAGATTCAAATGATATCAGGCCTCATAAAAAACAAATTATTATTGTTGTAAAATCAGTTCATTCAATCCATTTTCACTACTATTCTCCTCTCATTCACACAACACAGTTACCTCACTAAATTTTTTCTCAACACAAATATTGATTTTAAACAAGGCCTCTCTCTTACAAACACATGAAAGAATCATAATTGGATTGAAAATTTTATACATCACCACCCAATATGAGCCAAAAAAATGTGTTATTCATGAGGGATTTTCAAGGTTTTTATACATATAAAGGTTGGTGGGTCTCAAATGTCCCAAATTTAGAGGAAGAATAGGGAGAGTTTGGCTCATTTTTGAAGTAAAAAATTCATGAATTTAAGATTCACTCATGTGAGGAATCTTCCTTTCTCTCCTTATATGAAATTCAGATTTCAGCATCTATGAGAATATATTTTACACCTCATTCCATCAATATTTTACCAGAAAAAGTGACATTTCACTTCTTCTTCATTTTTTCAAAAGCTCCAGATTGGGAACAATGTTATTCCATTAAGAGCTCAAGATAGGCACAACTCTCTTCAATTGAGAGCTCCAGATAAGAACAAATATCTTTCATTGAGATCTCTATATAGGCAAAACTCCCAAAAAACATTTTCAGTAGAAAAAGAATCTCTTTAGAGTTTTGATAACCACCCAATGAAACACTAGTTGAACTAGCACACCACAAGTCATCTCCCCCACACTTAAGTTTGACTAGATCATGCATTTGTACTTCCAGTTCAGGTTGGAAATGGAAAATGGCATGTAATGTGTCTATATAGAAGGAATTTCATGGCTAATAAGGGATTAAGAAGGATAAAATGTACAGGTTGGGACCTAATAAAAAAGATAATCATGAAAAAGGGACTTTCAATCACAAAAAAAATTCCTCAATCATTTCATTCACACTCAACTCATCCCTCATGTTTTGACAGAAATAGATCAAGTTCTGGTTCAAACAAACATGGATTGGTTCACTCAAGGAAATAGGTCAATGTGAAGAATACAAAAAAAATTTATACATTCCTCATAGGAAAATGATTTTCAATATTAAATAGCATTCATGGATTGGAATTCAAAATTCAATGGTCACATTAAATTTTCATCATTTTTGAAGTTGAAGTAGTGTCTTTTTTAGCATTTATTTTTAAACAGATTCAAGGGATCAATTGGTTCACCCATTGACAGAGTTTTAAATAATTGTAAAGATCATCATGTATGCTCAAAAATTGTTTTCCAAAAATTTAAATAAAACACACATTGTTTGAAAAATAAATGAACACACTAAAAATTTAAAGAGAGAGAAGTTGAACGGAAAAAAAATTAAATGAAAGCACACAAAATCCTAATCTACCCAGCATGTTCCTCCCCCACACTTATTTTATGTAATTTTTTCATTGTGTAAAAAAATATATGAATATTAAATTCATGAAATTAAAGACATTACAAAAAAAGTGAGAATGAAAAACACAACCTAGCATCAATAGTATTCAGCTTCATGAAAATGGATCTTCTCCCCAGAGGATCTTGAACATTCTCTCTAAACAGCTTCAACCTATTCCCATTGACTGTGAATGGTGTCCCTTTTCCTGATTCTTTAATCTGGATTGAACCAAAATGAAAAAATTAGTAATAATGAAAGGACCAGACCATTTGGAACGAAATTTACCCTGGAACAGCTTTAATCTTGAATCAAACAGCAACACTTTGTCCCCTTCCTTAAAGTTTTTTTTGAGAATCATCACATAATTAAATGATTTGGTTATTTTCTTGTATAACCTTGAACTTTCATATTCATTATTTTTTATCTCCTCTAGCTCCTAAAAACAAAATTTTCTTTCTCCTCCAGCAGAAACCAGATTCATGTTACATTTTTTAATGGCCAAAAAAATTTTGTGTTATAACTCAAATGATAAGTGACAAGCCTTTCCATAGACTAATAAAAATGGGGACATAAAAATTTGGGTTTTTAATGCAATCCTATAAGCCCATAGTGCATCATCAAGTCTCAAACACCAATCCTTTCTATTGGGGTGCATAGTTTTTTTCAGATTTTGTTTCATTTCTCTGTTGGATAAATCAGACATTCCATTTGTCTATGTGTGATATAGTGTAGAGACCCTATGATGATCTCCATACTTCTTCAACAGTGACTCCAAAGCCCTGTTACAAAATTGACTACATTGATTCATAATCAAGAACATTGGAAATACAATCCTTGAAAATAGATTTCCTTTTAAAAACATGGACATCATTTTTGCATTATCAACTATTGTGGGAATAGCTTCTACCCACTTTGATACATAATCAACAAAAAGCAAAATTTAAAGATATATAAAATAATTGTGAATATTTCTCATAAAATCCATACCCCAAACATCAAATACATCACAAAAAACAGAGGTTGTTGTGGAATCTCATTCCCTTTGAAAATTCTCCCTTTTAATTGACAATGTTTACATGTCCTGCAGAAATCAAAAGCATGTCTAAAAAGAGTGGGCCAATAAAAAATAGAATCAAGCACATTTATTGCAGTTCTTTGAGGACAAAAGTTTCCTCCACATCTCAATGTGTGAAAAAAAATTAGGACATATTTAAAATCAGAATTTGGAATGCATCTTGAAATCATTTGATAACTACCAACATGCCACAAGTATGGATCATCCCAAATGTAATTAATTGAATCACTCACAAGTTTATAATTTTTGATTCTTTGAAAAAAAGTAGGGAACATCATCAGAATCTATTTAATTTACAACATCAGAAAACCATGGCCTTTCATTTTGACAAGCATACAACTCCTCACTTGGAAAAGATTCTTTAATTAGTGGATAGATCAGAAGATTACTACTCAAAACAGATTGTATTATACTCAAATGATCATAAAAAAGGTTCTCACTTCTTCTCTTATCTTTTATTTCAACATCAATATATTTCAAAAACAAGATCCATCTCAAAAGTATTGGGTTTTCATCATTTTTCTTCATAAAAAATTTGATTGCAGAATGATTAGTGAAAAAAATAACCTTAACTCCCAACAAATAATATATAAATTTGTCTAAAGCAATGAAAACAACATACAGTTCACTCTTAGTTGTTGTGTAGTTTGATTAGGAATGATCTAATGTTCTTGAGAAATAAGAAATCACATTATATTTATTTTCCAACCTTTGACTTAAAACTTCCCCAAGAGAAAAGGTAGATTCATCAGTCATGATTTCTTAGGGAAAATCCCATTTGGGAGGATGAGTAATGGGATGGGTTATCATTTTTTGTTTCAACTCCCTAAAGGCCCACTTACCATTCTCATCAAACACAAATGGGGTGTCTTTCTAGAGAAATCTAGAAAATGGAAGTGAAACCTTACTAAAAACCTTAATGAATATCCTATATAAACCAACAGGACCAAGAAAAGATCTCACATCTATGACTATTTTTGGGTATGGCAATAAAGAAAATAACTCAACATTGGACTTATATACTTGAATTCCATCCATAGACACATCATGTCCAATAAAAATTCCCTTTTCCCACCATGTAATGGCATTTTTCATAATTAAGACCAAGGTTCTTATCAATGAATGTTTCAAGAACACGATCTAGACCTTCCAAACAACTTTTAAATGATGATCCATAAACAATTAAGTCATCCATATAAACATCCATGAATGTTTCAAGAAAATAATAGAAAATGCTCATCATTCACCTTTGAATGTTCCATGAGCATTTCACAAACCAAAGTGTATCCTCCTATGAGAAACTGTTCAAAATGGGTCTATTAATGTGGTTTTCTCTTGATACTTCGGTGAAATATGAATTTGGAAATAACCAGGGAATCCATTAAGAAAACAATAATGGGTTCTCCCAACCAGTATTTCAAGGACCTGATCAGGAAATGGCAGCAGGAAGTGGTCTTTCGTTATAGCCAAATTGAGCTTCTTGTAATCAATGCTCATTCTATATTTATTTTGAAGACTAACAGAAACAAGTTCACAAAATTCATTCCTTGAGATTTAAAGCCACCTTATTTTCAAACAACTTGGATTGGAATCACCCATTGACTCTTAGAGATGGGAAAAGTAATTCGAGCAGCCAAAAGGGTGGTGACTTCCTTCTTAACTACCTCTAAAAGTGTTGGATTCAACCTCCATGGAAATTGTCCCACTAGTTTAACATTTTCCTCCATGAAAATTATATGCATGCATACTGAGGGACTGACTCCAGTTAAATAAGATAGGCTCCATGAAATTGCTTTCTTGTGGGTTTTGAGGACTCCTAACAATTGATTCTATTGGTCATTCGACAAATATTTTGAAATTATAACATGGAATGTTTCATTTTGACCTATGAATTCATATTAGAGATTCTCAAGAAGTGTATTCAAATCTAACATAGATGGGGTCTTTTAACTAATCAAGGAAAATTCCTCACATGTTTTTTTGTTTAGTGGGGATCCATATTTTAGAGTACATTCACCGTTATGATCAATTTCAATGTTGCCAGAATTTTTTTCTTGTGGAAAATTGTCAATTTCTCCCAGGAGACCACTACCAACACTATGGATTTACATAAATACATCTCCATCAATGTTAAGATCAATAGAATATTGCAAAGCAGTCTCAAAATTCCAAGGCTTATCATAATCATCCTTTTATCTCCCCTATTTATCATATTCAGCAACAAAAAAATTTCCATAATTGAAAATAGTAGTTGTTTTCTCATCACAGGAAAAATCGGGGAACATATTAGTGGAAAACCAATCAATAATGTTACCTTGGGGGATTAATGATCCTCGAATGGGTGTTTCATGGAATGAAAAATATTGAAATGAACAACATCTCCTCTAAACATCACTGAAAGTGTTCTCTCAAGAACATTGATCATTGATTTTGCAGTTTTTAGGAATGGTATCCCTAGTATGAGGGGTTCATGGGTACTAAACCGATCATCTTCCATATCCAAGACATAGAAATCCACATGAAAAATAATGTCTCTCTTCTGAATGAGAACATCCTCTATAACTCGAGCAGGCTTGGTAGTACTTTGGTTGGAAAGTTGAATGATGATCCCAGAGGGTTTCAATTCTACAACCTGAAAATATGAGTAAACATAGTGTAGTATGACATTCATGGAGGCCCATAAATCAGGCATAACATCATTGAATTCACATTTCCCAATGGTGCATTGAATGGTTATGGTTATTGGGTCTTTACACTTGACAGGAATGTCATGGTGAATCATGGATGAAACATTCCTCCCTAAATTGACCTTTTCACCTCCTTTGAATTTCCTCTTATGGGTGCACATTTCATTCAAAAACATTGCATATCTAGGAATTTGTTTCACAGCAACAAGAAAAGTTACCTTGACTTGAAATTTCTTGAAAGTCTCCAATACCTACTTATCCAACTCTTTTTAAGCACTCGACATCACTGGTGGTTCACTCCCAGGGTAAGGTAGTGGTGTTTTGGAGGTTTCTAGACTATTTTGAGAACTTATTTGAGAATCAAAAGGACCAGACAATCTCTTCCAATCACTCTGTGTTCTTTCAAGCAATAGTCTTTCTCTTGAAAACGTGTTCCACTTCAACGAACATTCGGAATTTCTAGCATTTCCATAAGTAGTGGGATTTTCATTAGCAGTTTCAATAATAGGTTTTGGTTTCTTTATTTGAGGGTTATTAAATTATTTTCAAATCCTCAGTTAAATTGCACTCACATTTTCCTTCCCTTTATCTCTCAGATTCACTTGAGGTTGTGAGGGAAAACCTCCACTCATTAGAATTTTTATTCAACTAAATTCAGAGGAATGTTGACCTATTTGAGTCATCAGGGTATTCAACATGTTTTATTGTGGATATTGTGTTTGTTTCATTGCCTCCTGTTCTTTCCTCATTGCTTCTTCAATATTTATCTCTAAATTTTGAGTGGGAGATATAGGATGAACATTTCTTCCAGAATAATCAATGTCTTTCTCATTAAAATATATTGGTTGTGAATTTCTTGATTGTCCTTGGAAGAAGCTTCGAGGTTGTTCAGGATATCGAAATATTTCATTAGAGTAGTTGTTACATCCTTGAATGCTATTTTGATTTATTTGAAATGGACTTTGTTGGTTTGATTGAAAGGTTTTTCCCGGAAAAACAACATTAAAGTTCTCATAGGGTTCATGAATTTTTGGGCATTGTTCACTAAAATATTCATTGGAAGAAAAAATTCTATAGTGGACTTGCATTTGAAATGTTGATTCAGGTTTGGGTGGTATTGGTGGGTTGTTTTATAAAATCATTGACCTCACCATGGTGGTATGATCAGAAAGTTGACTCTTAATCATGTTGTTTTCAGGACTAGAAATGGGGAACTCATTCGAAGATTTCAGATGAAGAAGGCCTCTTGTTCCAAACTTTTGTGCGTTTTGGGCCATGTTTGAAATTATTTTACTTTCCGCAGTAGGTGTTTTTTCAACTAGAGCCCCTACTGCAGCATCATCAAACATGCTTCTATTAATAAGACACAGTCCCCCATAAAAATATTGAATCAATATTTGGTCACTAATTTGATGGTGGTATCAACTGAAACAAAGTCTTTTAAAGCTTTCTAAGTACTCATGCAGCACCTCACCTTGAGTATTCCTAATTCCACAAATCATATTTATAATATATGCAGTTCTAGAATCAGGGATATTTTTTTGAAGAAAAAGTTTTTTCAATTCATTCTAGTCCCTAACCAAAGTATAATGTGAATAAAAAAACCATTCTTTGGTATCCCCCTCTAACGAAAAAGGAAATTACCTCAATTTAATTTTATTTTCATCATCTCCATGAGGTTTCAAGGTGACACAAAGATAAAAATATTCCTGAAGGCGTTTTTGTGGATCTTCACCTAGAAAAAAATTATATTTTGGAAGTTGGTGAATGAAACTAGATTTAATTTGAAAACTAGTAGGTGCATCAGGATATTCAACTAGATTTTCATGATTTTCATCATAAGATGATGCCAATTCTTTCAGGTTTCTATTTTCAGGCATTATATTTTTAGTTTCAACCTGGTTCCTTCCAAGTGCATTATTATAAGATTAAAAACATGGGACAAGGAGATTTCTGGAAGCCATATTCCTAGAGTGAAATGTTTTATCAATCTCATAATCCAATGGGAACAAATTTGGGATAGAATTTTGGGTCATGAAAAAATAATTTCCACACAAATCAACTCAAGCAAACTCCCCAGAAATGGTGCTAGATGAAGTGATGATTCATTGTCGTTAAATACTCAATCAATAAATTTTCCCCCCAAAAGGCCATATAGTAGTCCTTGGATTTTCTCTCGAGGAGGTTTCAATTTGAGTTTCAAAACTGTCACTTTTGTTTTGTTTGTTTTTGCATGAAATAGAAATTTGGAGATTTAATTAAAGACTCAAGAACAAAATATAAGTATAAACTAAAGAGAAAGAAAATTTTCAAATGATAATGAAAATTGATAGGAAATAAAATAAGTATGAAACCAGAATCAAAATAGTGGTTACAGACAAGATTTAACCTCCCAGACACTCCCCTCTTCCTTGTTTAAAAATTATCTCCCTAATTAATCTCTCAATGCCTACCAAAATACCTTTGGATAAACACATTATTTTACATGGATTTTATATTAAAACATCTATTTGATTGTTTCCACTCCTATAGATGTGATCTAATTACTTGAAAACCTCCAAATAATTAAACCTAATCGAAATCACTATGCTCAACAACAAGATCTGACCGATGAAATTTAAAAAGGGAAATTGAATTTTTTTACTTCATAGATTGGGAAACCATCTAAAACAAAAAAGTAAAATATATTCATGAAAGAAAAAAACCACTATCATCAAAGAAATATAAGTTCAAGAGAGATACAATAGAGATTACACATGAAGATCAAAACTTGGAAAGGAGAGCCCTTCGGTTGTCGCAGTCCTCAACCACTTGGTGCTTAGCCTCACATCACTTGAGTAGCCCACATCATCTCCATTCTAGATAACATGTACAACATATTCATCAAGGTCTCTACCAAGAAACCCCCCCCTGAAATGAAATAATAGATGGTAATATAAGTTGAGGAGGGCTGAAAATTCTTATGTCCAGATTCTATCTACCCGAAGTAGTCTTCTGTTTGGAACCCTCCCCGGCCGAATCAACCTATGGAATGTTCTCAAGAGTTGTTCAAAAATATTTCTCTTATTTTTCCTTTAATTTTCATCCATGTTGGAGTCATTTTGAAAAATTTATGAATGAATTACTCAACATATCTTTCTCTACCCGAGGAGACTCTTTATCTCCCACATACGTGTTTCAAACACATTGTACCATAATGATCTACATTGACCTTGAAACTCATCATGCATGCACGTCTTGGAGTCTTATTTCATGTCAAAGTGGAATAAATGCCTTTCGCCCCCTGTTGCCGGAGTTATGATTCCTTGATCGAGGTGGGATCCACAGATTCAAACATAAATACCTTTTACAAATATTGATTTCTTTGAGCCTCTAGATGGATGATTATGGACTTGGTATAGTTGACAAAGATGAAGCTAATATTCCAGGGGTTACTAAAAAAATAAATCATTCGAATTGGATCAACATTAAAAAATATATTCCCCAAATATCAAACAAGTTACAAATAGATAAAAATCTAGAATTAGGGCATTTTCACAATTTAGTGCAAAAGACAACAAAATTCAAAAATGATATAATTTGAAAAATAATGAAACATTGGTGAGGATTAAATCATTGAAATATAGATAAAAATATATTTAAAATATCAGCTCTATCAGTTCTTAAATAACCTGAGTATTTTAACCTTGAGGTAATGAGAATTTTGGAATTTTAGTTGGATGAAAATTGGGTTTTGTAAATTTTTTCAAAAAAAAACTTTTATTTAAATAATTATTTTATATAGATACCGATTATGAACTGAAGAAATATAGTTTGAGATGGAAATCATTTTTCATTAATTGATAGAATCCATGAGATAAAATCATTTAAAAAAAATTAGTTCTTAGTTTAATTTCATCTTTTCCATTATGATATTTATTTCTTTCAATTGAATGTTTTCAATGATTTCTTGAGAAAAAGCGATGTCGTAAATGAGGGAGATTTCAGTTGACATTTTATTATAGTTTTTTTTAACATAATTTCTTAAAAAATTATGTATGTGTATGTCTAAACTATCCAATTTATGGTTATTTAATGCTTTATAGTCAATTTATAAGTGGTTTTTATAAATTAATGATATTTAGTGTAAATATTTTTATTTTATTGTAAAGACATTCATTATTTTCATTCATAAATTTTATTATTAATTTTATTATTTACCAATTATAAAATTATTGTCTTTTATCATTTCATTGATTATTATATTATTCTATATTTCTGTATTTAATTTATATCACCTTTTTATAAATTGTTTTTAATATTTTATTTAATTAATATTTATCTTCTAATATATTATATTAAATAAATTAAAAAAAATTTAAAAATTTATATTTAATTTATATATTAAATTTTTATCAATTATTTATTCTATTAATTATATTAATATTTAATTATTTCATTTTTGTTGAATTTAATTTTTTTTTGTTTTTTTAATATTTAGTTTTAGAAACAATTTATTAAGATGTTTTCATGTGCCAAATTATTTTAAAAATAATAATGTATTCTACAATAATTTTTATAGTTTATTTTAATGTTGATTTTATTATGTCCATGGATAGAGCAGATAACATAGTTATTTTAAAAATTGCAATGTAGACTTTTTCAAGGTTGTCCCACATAACCTATTATAAGAGGGCTCATTGATCCAATTTTAAGAGCTTCCACGTAAAGTAATTGAAAATAGAAAATATCACATAGCAGAATTTATAGAAACTAAATAACCAAATTACCCACATAATCATTATTTTAGATCTTCACATTTCCAAAATTTTGAATTGAACTAGATCAGTTTCAACTTCATGAAGAATAATAACCTCTAATTCAATCACATACAGAACTATACATCATCAAAATGAGCTCAGTATACTTAGTTATGTCAACTATTTATGGCTAATCCTGATCCAAGAACAAAAAATGTGTCGTTATGAGAAGCAATATGGTGACAATATCATTGTTGTTGTTTATCTAGTTAAGATCCATAATAGTTAAAATTGAAGACACTATATAAAACAATCAACACAATTTCTTAATATTAACCATTACATTCCGCAAGATGAGTGAATGTTCTGAAGAGTTAGTGCCGATCTAGTGAGTAAATAATAAACAGGAATCCATTGATTGAAGGGAATATAACATCTGATGGTGTTCAATCCACACGACCCTTGTTTGTTCAATCCACCTGACCCATGTTTTGAGGAAACAACATTTATTTTCAAGCCATTCCCACCCACTGACATAGGGGAAAAAAATATTTGGGGCACATTCTTGGGTCCCCTGGATCAACACATAAGTGGATACACCCCAGTTGGGGTCCTCAGTCTCAATTCGGTCTCATGTTTCATCCAGTTTGGTCCACTTATTTATTCCATTCATCTTTTCTATGGTTCAACAACCATTGTATACACTTTAAATAGGGCAGAACCACCCACCCTTTAATTCAATTCATAAATCCCAAAGGACCAAAGGTTTTATATTGGTAATTATGTTTCCTAATACTTCTTTCCGTAAACAATAGAACACCTTTAACTATCATAATATTATATGGGGGCTATGAAATTGTCAACAACAACCCATTATGGCCAAACATTCCCATCTCATCCCACCTCTAACAAGAGGTGTTAAGGATCTAAATCTAGGGTAAGGAAACCATGAAAATTAACTATAGTAAGAGAGACCTCATAAAGGGGTTCACACATTGAGGAAATAATATTATTATAAGGTAGAAAACATCATAATAAAGGCATTGGATATAAGTGGCCAAATCAATCAACCTAGTACCAAACACCCTTGTGGTATTGGATATTTGTTTAGTTTTACTAGGTATTTCATTTAAATAATATATTTTTATAAATAAAGTTATTCTCCCTAAATCATGTGAAACAATTTCATATAAAATATAAAAGCATGAAATATGTCACAGGATATGTATAAAATACTACCTTCATCAAACAAGGAGTTATTTCCCATTAATCATCATCCCAGAAACTCACTCCCCAGAAAAATCCATGTGTCCTTGAAGAATGTATTTACACCCGAGTTTCTACAAAAATACATAGACCTTAAATAGGTAATTATATACAATCATGATTAATTATTTTATTTAATCCAAAAATTACGTAAACATTGAAAAATTCACTAAGAACCACTTCTTCATAAGAACCAGACCAACCACATAAGGAGGGTCTATAGTAAACTCTCATCACTATACCGAGAAAACCCCTATCATGCAACACCAGTTTATTTTCCAGTTTTATTTAATTTTAACCTAAAATATTAGAAAAACAATCATGTCAAAATATCTCATCAGAATGGAATGATATGTAATGTGGATGACATATCATGAATATCAATAACCATGATGCTTCTAATCCCCTTCGATAACAGGTGATTTTACTATATTCTAGTTAAATCAACATCAAAACCCTAAATAAATATCCCAAATCAGGGGGAAATAAAAAACATTGGAGGAGTAAGCATGTTCATGGTATGTCTTACCAATAAGAGTCTATAGGTTTGAACTAAACATCAATAAATAATGAAACGAGGTCAGAGGGGCTCTCGAAAGCTATAAATCATTAAAAATAAGAGGGTATTGAAAATAGTAATGAATTAAGGGGTTATAGGCCAATTTTATTGTATTAAAACACTTTACCCACTTACCAAGAGTCATTAAAATCATGAAACATGTTTTCACAGTGTGAAGTTTCAAGAAGACGTCTAAAATCACCTGACCTCAATGATTGATGATGTGAAAACATTTTTCACATCATGAATTCTCCCAACAACACTTGAAAATATGTAGATACCTCTAGATCCTCTTGAAATTACTACAATACTATACTAACACCTCTAGTGACCCAAGCCTCATAAAAAAAATCTTTCAGGTGTTTTTGAACACTCATAATTCGAACTCTAGCCCCAAATCTGAAAATGAAAATCCAACTATTTTGAAATTAAAATTCTCATTGCATTTGCACACCTATATAAACTCCACATATTACAATAATGATGAATATTGGGTGCTTAAATTTATTATACATTTTAGGATAATCAATTTGTGTCATGAGTTAGTTGATTCTTGTAGTGACTTCTTCTAATTCATATTCATTATCTTAGTATATAAATATTTTTTCCTAAATTATTTGACTTATGAAAAACATTTGGTTACTATTTTATTATGAATGGGTAATTATACTAATAATAATGGATATATTTTCTTATTCAAATCAATAATTTATGAATTTAAATTTATAATATAATTGAATGGTGTTATTTGATTCCATTCTATGAGTGTAATTTTACCCTCTTTTGTTATCTAAACTTTTGAATTTTGTTCAATAATTAAGAGAATAGAAATTTTTTATTACAGTTAATTTCATGGTGTTTACTAAGTAAATAAATATATTTCTCAAGAATAAATTAAAAAATTCAATGAGGTTTTAGTTTGATCTTTCAACTAGTTCTTGGAATATTTTCTATGGTTATAGATTTCAGATTTAATGTATTTGTTAAAAGGAATGGCAATTTTGAAAATGAAGAAGTTGAGTACCAGTGGTCTAAACAAGCTTTTGTTTCATCACAATGTCACATTCCAATATTATTATTTCTTCTTGTATGGATTATTCCATAACTCTTACAATAATATCCACATTCAAAAATTAAATATTAATAAAATAACATTAAAAGTGATAATTGAACCTATAGTTAAATATCTTCAATTAATAACCTTAGAGGTTTCTATTAATATAGTCCTTGGATAAAAAATTCTTTGATAAACCCCCATGATAATGAAAGAATTTAGAATAAATCCCATAGATACATAACCATAAGTCCCAATATCAAATATACTACCACCATCCTCTAATCCACAAAACCATATCAACCACTTCATCAAGTCCCCTCATCATTACATCATCTACATAATCAAATCATTAGAGAGGGAATTTAAATTTCATTGTTGAACCAATAGTTTCTCAAAATATGGATGGAAAATGTTTTCTACATAGTTCATTGAAGAATAAAATATCATACATCACATAAATAAAAATATATAATATAGAATACTCTCATAACCGAAAAAATGATATTATATATACTTTTACACTATTATATCAACTGTTGTCATATTCATCATCCATCGTTCACTATATCATATACATTTAGTCCTAATTCTCTTGCATATCATATCCACTTAATATGATCAATTTTAATATAAATTCTTTTTTCACGAAATCAACACTTTTAATTTCCTAATACTTTAAATGATCATAACTATTTCATATTAACACTCTACTTGGTCACTGACATTCCACGTCACTTCCACGCTTCATCATCCCTATGCCACATTATCACTGGTGATTTTTCATTTTCGTTATATAGTAATTGTTACCATTATAACATAATGTTAAAAAATAATAATACAAAAAATAAATGTTGTAATATTTATCATAAAAATTTTGTTTGACACCGGTGAAATAACAAGAAGAATAAATGAAAAACACTAATAATGGTCATGAATCCTATAACATTATGTCATTACACTAGTGCATAAAATTATCAATACGACATGAAATCCTTAATTTATGAGTAATAACAAAAATTATTTTTTATATCCAACACATCATTGTGTTATATGGTGCAGTGTTATGCTGACATTTAAAAAATGCATTTAATTCATTTTAGGAATTAACTAAGTGCCCTCTCCGTACATAAACTATTAAATCTATTATTGAATCATGATATTTTAAAAACTTTACTCCCAATATCATACCTTTTTATTCATAATATAATATCTCAAAACCTTTATTTATTTTCTATAAAAACCCAATTGAATAATAAAAAATATATTTAATTTTTATTTCCATGTAAAAGTATTCCAACACATTTAGTCTTTATCTAACATTTTCCATTTCAAATTCTAAAAATTAAACAACACATATATTTATTTATAAAATATGATTCAAAATTATAAAATAATATTTATTATTTAGAAATAAAAAATTAGGCTTCATCAAATAAATAATCAAAACACTCATTAAAATATAAACCCAATTAAATATCTAAAAACAATGTAAAATTTTATTAACTCAAATATTAGAAATCCCGCATCATTTATATATTCAAAAAATATTCTATTTTTTTAAACATATAAATAATAATAATAATAATAATAATAAATATTATTAATTTTTAAAAATATGAAATATATATACATATATATACATATTAACATTTTAAATCTGTTATACATCAATAAAAAATTGCATATACGTTAAGTAGCTAAAAAATAAAATCCAATTTTTTTTATATTCATCTATATATTTTGATCAATGAAAATTTACTATCATAACATGACATATATACACATATAAATTCATTCAATAATACATACATCCATCCATCCATCCATCCATCCATCAATACATGTATATAAACATAGATAAATAAATGCATACATACATACATATATACATACATACCTACGTACATACAAACATACATACACACGTACATTTATAAATACATATATTCATATATATTTTTTACAAATAAATTATTCATATATATAATCTACATGACTTAATTTTTATATTTTACATATATTGGTAGGATTATCCACACAGAATAGTGTAATTTTTTTACCCTCTTGCTTCCTAAACCTCCAAGATCAAGAAATAAATTGTCATTCCTAATCTACCACTCATAATTTATCAAAATTCATTTGAAAAATATAATTATATAAAAATAAGGTACTAAAGTGAGAAGATATGAATGTTGTTTATTTGTGAGGAAGTATGGGTTCCTCCACCTTCCTCTTATAGATGAAATTTATAAGATACTATGTTTTGAACCAGTTACGAATTTATAAGGGGATTTAAATTATCAATTATTTAATGGGTGAAATCATGATTATAGATTCATAATGAAATTAAAAATGATGTAATGCCTTAAAATCAAATCATTAGATGGAAATGTTTCCTTGATGATGGATTAGAGGATTCTTGTGAATCCTCTTATTTCATGGAAGATTATTATGATTTGGAAGCCTATTGATTAGAGAGAATGTTTAGTTAAAACCATGTGGCCCAAATTATATAGGGACGTGGATTATAAAAATGAAACGATGACTATGGGAAACCATGTGGAGGTCTAAAATTTCTTCAAGACATGTTTTATTGTCATTGCATAGACTTTTAAACCACTTTCTACATCTGTACAAGGTGGAGGAGTTGAGATAGAGCTGAATAACTAGATGGTTAATAGTTTGTGGAACCATGCAGATAACCAAACAAGGTGTGTATTCA
Organism: Viscum album; assembly: GCA_963277665.1. NCBI lineage: Eukaryota > Viridiplantae > Streptophyta > Magnoliopsida > Santalales > Viscaceae > Viscum > Viscum album. The sequence goes on along the minus strand of OY728140.1, from coordinate 1,718,056,505 downwards.
CTGGATATAGTACCGTAAAATATATTTTATGATATTTTCTAATATCAACTTTAAGGGTAAGTGGTAACCATACATCACAAGGTTCAAAAAACTTCACCATATTGTAAATAAATAGTTTTTACATGGGTTTTGAAACCATTTGTTTCATTAAAAGGTAAAAATTTACCATTTCCCCCTCCAAAGATTAGAGGGGTTTGCCTTCTTTTTCTCCCTCATTTCACCTAGTATCCCTCCCTTGTACACCCAAATGTTATTTCTCTTATATGGGTGGATCATATATATTCACGGAATGATTAGATCTATATCATATGTGTTGGAATCGTTACAGTGTGTCTACATCTCCTTCAACCTCATCCTCTTGTTTTCATTGGTCTCTAAAATATTATCCTTGTGGGTGATAATTTTAAAAAATTTATGTGTGTTTGTTTAGTTTTTTGATTTAATCCATTTTTACATCAATCTAAGGAAGATATGGGATGACTAGAGATTCATAAGAATGAGTTAGGTGGTCTAATTTATTTTCAACAATTTTTTTTCATTTATAATGTTTTTCATTTTACTGTACATAGGTTTTCCCACAAATTTCTCATAAAATGTGAAATTTCATAAATTGAATGATTATAATACAACTTTGATGTTCCCTATACCCCCTTAATTTTATTTGAGGTCAAAATCCTCGACATTAAACAAAAATTAAAGTGAGTTTCATCAGATTCATATAATGGTAATCATTTTCCTAATCTATCAAACCACCCCATGGGTGTGTTGAACATGTAAGATTTTATCAGGATTCCACAAATGAATTAAATTAGGGGTAGGTGTTATGGGCACACAATTATCCATTTTCATTGATAAATGAGTGATTCAATAGAATAACATAGTAAATCAAAGGAGTTTTTAAATAGAATACTTCAGGTGTTGACCTTGTTGTTACATCTAATTAACAAGACTAAATAATAAATTTATAATGATTGGAAATTGGAATATATAGTTCTCATGGCCTTTTTTTAATTATTAAATTAAATGTGATGTTAATTATTGTATTACCTATGAAATAATTGGGTTTTAATATGTAATTCCTTGGACATGATCATTAAGAATATTGAATTTAATGATTATAAATTGATAAGGGGTGTTATAAATGTTACTAAAAACCATTTATTAGTGCACATGATCTTTTTTATCATTTATAGGAAAGTATTGTAAATAAAAATTCGTATTATTGGATATGGTGTTCTTTATCATCATATTTTAAAATTTTTGGACATAGAGTTCCTAATTACTTATTGAAATTGTTGGGAATGACATTGCACATCCCCTTGGTTTGGATGTCTGGATTAATTCTCACTATCAATATTGAAAAACCTCATATGATTAAATTTTTACCTGGAAAAAATAACATAGGTCCTTGTGGGTATTTATATAAATACACACACACAAATATATATATTTATTTATCTGATCTCACCTACTCATATATATTCTCTATTATTCCAAATAAGGAATATTTAGATGGGTGTCCCCTAGGAACCTAAGATGACATGGTTATTGTTTACTTCACAGATTTAAAATTGTTATACTTATATAGTATTAACTTTTATATCCATAAACATTATTTTCAGTAGAAAATGTTAGGGGTAGACTACTGAGTTTTACTGACACCATATTTAGGCCTCCAATGGGTACCAGAATAGATTTCGTGTTTTTTGGTTGTGATCAGGCACATGTCCAGCTATGGATGATATTAATTATATTTTAATATGGAGTATGGGAGAAGGGAACCGAGCCAGTTGTGAAAATGATTGTGGAGTTTAGATTTTTTATTTATTTATTTTTATCTAGTATATGCTTTATTGTATGGATAAGTTTTATATTATACAACATCATGGTATTATCTGGGTTATATGATATAGTTTCTAGAGTTTGGATGATTATTCATATTGGGATGATCTATATATTTTCAGATTTTTACATATTATCTTCTACTTACATTAATTCATTTATTATTATTATTATTTTACTACTAATCCATAGGATATAGTATAAAAACTGTACCATTGTTATACCCTCACCACAAGTCGGTAGGCTCTAGAATATAGGGAGGTATGCTGGAGTATTTTTTTCAACTGGTCGAGTAAATGTGAATAATGTGAATTGAGTCAGGAATTGACAAAGGGATATCATATCACTCTATCTTTATCTCAAAATATATTTTTTAAATAATATACATGAGACAAGGAATGTGTTATAACATTGAAAATAGATTATGTATCGGAATTACCAACCCATGCATAGGGAAAAGATCATGCTTCTAGGGATGGGATTTTTTTCATGTTGTTTGATATTATAGTTTATTATCATTTCACCTTGAGTGAATTTTTTTATATTTCTGTTGGATAATGATTTATGGTAATTATCTATCAGATATGTATTGATTGAGTGGATGTGTGTTCATGCAGCATTTCAGGCACATAAGATTCACATTTCAAAATCTTTCATATTAGTACACCGTTCTTATGTGATTATATTCTTTGTATATATTTATACCTATATTTCATGATTATATTCCATATATATTTATATCATGCTTGTGTGATTATTTAAATTTTTACTATATATTCTTTTTTGATATAATATATTTCTATGTTACGGTTATGATGTATGGTCTATTAAATAAAGTGAATTATCAACTAAAATGGATTTTCCTGTACAGCTTTATGATAAAATTCTATCTAACTAACACGAGTTTAATTAAAGATATGTACTAATTTTAAATCTATTATAGAATCTATCTGAAATGAATTTCAGAAATTGAAAAAAAATATTTTTACTTAATTCAAGTCAATTCATATGGATATTAGATAAATATTCTCGCAATTTAATTTTATAAAGTCTTACACCTTCATAACTTTTGAATGGTGACTACTATTACTAAATAATAATATGTTCAAATCAATCATTATAGTTGAGTTTAAGCGTGTTATGCCTATGAGGTGACCCCATTGAGAGTGTGTTTAAAATATTGATAAGATTAATTGTTATGGGTTTCACATAAATGAGATCAAACTATTAATTGATAGAGTATTTATTCCATAAATTTGGAATGGATTTCTATATAACTACACACATATTTAAATGAAAGGACCCTCATTGGTCACCTTTATCATTATATTCCTTTGTATATAATCATTTGTGGACATACTTGGGATGAATAGGGATGGTTAAATAATGATTTAACAACAACTCATAGATGATTCATTTAAATTTTTAATGGTATATTACATTTCAAATACCCTGAAATTATAAAATTTATTATTGATGATTTTATATTTACTATCATAAAGAATTAGATAATTGAAATGGAAGATAAAACTTGAAGAGTGTTTTTCAATATATATTGTGATTCAATTTTTTTTTAATTTTGAAATTTTTTAGAACTTATGTATAAATGAAATGGTTTAAAAATAAATTATGTGATAATTTTCTTATAAATCATTGAACTATATTTTAAATAAATTCCCATGCATAGTTTCCACTATCATTGGTATTTTAATTTTCATATATCTAAGACATTGTAAATATTTATAATAAGTGTTAATTAATGAAATGAAATAAATAAAATCATTTCTGCGGTGTTGATAATGGATTACCGTTCTCTTGGGTTTGGTTTTAATGTTTTATTGAGAAGTTATATTGAATGATAATTTTATTTTTTTCCCATTGGTTTCAGTTTAATTGTGGAGATCCATTGAAACTTAAGGCTAAATAGTTGAATATAGAGAGTTTGTAGGGGTGACATTAGTTTTAGAATAGAATCTTTATGTTACAGTAAGTGGTTGTCTTGGTTTTTCTAGTACCATTAGAGATAGGAAGCTGATAGGATTTTCAGGTGAGTTACTAGTGTGGTTATGTTCCATTCCATTACAATTTGAGTTGGGTAGGACTCATGGTTTATTAAAAAACAACCTCGGGTAGTCAGGTGGTCATATGGTAATTTGAACCATGTGGGGGGTATTACCATATTCAGATACATGGTGAGTAAACACACTTTATTTCATTTTGTACAATTATGTTGTAACATTCCAATGAGTACACACAAATGATTATGCTCAAAGAGGATCCATTCCTTTTAGGATAATGTGTTATAGGTGATGTATTTAGGCTTATGTTGATAGACTTTGGCCCTTATGAGTTGATCATTCCATAACTGAATTAGTTTTTCCTCCTTTATATATGGTTTACTAGCATATTAGATTCTATGTAATTGAGGCCCCTAATTGGGATATGCTTCCCAAGTGAAATATATTAGGGCTAGGTGGATAGGTATAAGAGTCGTATTTTGAGATTTGATATTTAGGTCTATGTGGGAGACCCGGAGAACCATAATTATAACTTATAACACAGTCAATGATCCACCTTTTTTTTATCGAGTGAATCACATGAGGGAGGTTGACAATAAATTAATGATGTCTTTAGAAGTAGTGATCTCGGTTATATTCTCTACTCGAGCCCGATACATAGTATATTGTTGGATTTTTTATATAATCAAGGTGATGCCTATGGTTTTTGATAATTAAACTAGGGTGATTGGATAATGATATTGGATTTGATTTGAAATACATTCATAGTTCCCCACCCATTAGACAAATTATTTTTTGGTTGATGATTCATTTTTTATAAAACACTATGAGGTGGGAGTTCATTCGATAGATCTTGACATATGTGAGGTGCTTGATTTTGAAAAGAAGTTCCCAAAGAGATTATGGCATGTTAAGGCTAAATTTCCATATATTAAAGTAAGCTTTATTTATTGAAAAAATAATAATAGGTGCGTGATTTGTGTCTTGAACCAGGTGGTATGATATTTTACCCAAATTCCATATGGATTGTTTTGTGAATACATATTGTGCTTTAGAACCATTTGTGGTGGAATGTCTATGAGTGTATTGGTTTATATTGAGGATATATGATTTTTGAAATAATCCTCACGGGAATGGTGGAATAAAAATTTGGGTAAATTAAAGGAGGTCCTCATAATGATGGATAACATGGAAATAAATCAGGTATTGTGAGATGGTTGACCCATAAGTTAAAATTGAAAAGAATTATCAAGAGATATGGTTTCAAGGGTTGGTTAAGGAACATACAACTAAATTGTTGTGAGCGTGGATTGAGCGGGAGAGCATTCCTATTGAATGAATCTATTTTTACTAGTAGTTTATAGAAATATATTCTTAAAATATTTAATTTATCCTATGTATAATGAGAGATAATTCACTATATATAGATCCATGTATATATTTTTATCACTTAACAGAGGGACTCCATGGGAGTTGTTCTCATGGTTCTGTTTAAAATAATTCTTAGAGACTATACCATTTGCCATTTGGGATTGGTGACCCTTATTTTGAGTTAAAAGTCAGTTAACAGCTATGGAATCTATTGTAAAAAAGTGGTAACAATTTTTGGGTGATGTTTACACAAGTGGCTGGTGATGAGTGGGTTCTTAGCCATGCCCATATTTATGCTTGGATATGATCAGGGCGTGGGATTTGGTTATTGGTTAATCGTTTCATTGGTGTGATGACCAGAATTTTTCTAAATTGGTGATAAGAATGTTCCTTCCCAATGTATAACCATTATGTGAGATAGTTAACATGACCATGAGACTGATCATTGGATGATGATGTGGTATATAATTATATTTATTCCCATATCATTTATTATACTAACTATAAATTTTATGGAAAAAAGAACCAATTTATGGTTATTTATTTAGTTATGGTTAACTTATACGTGTTTTTTGTAGATTAATGATATTTTGGATAAATATGATTGTTCTGTTGTTAAAACATTCATGTTTCCATCCTTTGAATTATTTAATATTCTTTACATTATTTAAAAAATATTTATTTATGGTATTTTATTATTTATTTTGTTATTATTTAATTTGTTTTTCTATGTGTTTAATTTTTACCTCATTTTGCATTTGGATTTAAGATATAAATTAATTAATATTTTTCTTTTAATATATTTTAGTTAATTAATTACTATGTCGGTAATATAAAACTAATATTCAATTATTTAATAATTTTTACCATTTTTAAATTCTTTTAATTAATTAATATATTAATTAATCTATGTATATTGTATTTTAAATTTTAATTGATTTTTTAAAAATATTTACTTTTAGTATCAATTTATCTAAATGATTTTACTATTTTTAATTATTTTACAAATAGTTTTTTTAATGTTATTTCTTATAAATTATTTAGAAAATGGTTTTATTAAGTTAATTTATATGGTAAATCATGTTTTCATTTCACAAATCTCTATATATCATTTTTCAAGGTACTCCCACATAGCCAATTATTAGAGGGATCATATATCCAATTTAAATTTCCCATATATAAGGGAGTTGATGAAGGAAAATATCACATAGGTAATATTATGGGAACCACATTTCCCAATTACACTGGTAATCAATTTTTGAGAACCTCTCTTATCCATAATTTCAATGTGAAATAGTTCAATGTATGCTTCCTCAAGAAGAAGGACCTCGAACTCGATCATGCAATGAATTGAAAACTAGCCAAACCACCTCGTTCTACTTAGGGATACAAAATATCGAAGCATGATATAGATTCTAGAAAAAACTACGATACTTCAAGGGATGGAGGATACTTACTAGAGCTCTGTTGATGCATATCTTTTCAAGATCCACAGATTTTTGAATTTGAAACAAAAAAGATGATGATTAAGACTATTGAAGATGAAAAACCAGTTTTTAATTGAAATAAGTGTTCTCTATGCGGGGAGTTGATGCCAATCTGGTGGAAAAAAATTGAATGGAATTTTTTTATTGAATGGGACATGAATTCTAATATTGTTCAAGTTGTATGAGCATGACAAATGAATGGGATTCCAGTGATGGTTACTGTTGGACCTCGTGGTACTTTTGTTGGCGATTCATTGAGATTTTAAAAAATGTGACCATTTTTTATATATTATGAAAAAAATGTGAGACAATTTAAGATTCCAATTAGAGGGTTATTTTATTCATGGTAAGGAACACGTTCATTGAGGCATGACCTGGGTGCTCATTGATGCATGTGAAGTTTTAATTTTGTTTTTGGATGAGTATATTGATGTTTAATATGAATCATTCAGAACCCCATTGTGAACTCAAATACATTCTAGAAGAATATTCATTTATTGCATAAATTTTTTCCTTGTAGTTAAATCAAAAGGGGAGTTATCTTTACCCCATAGGTTTTCTAGGAATTCGTAAGGGGTTACATGAATGGTGTTTGGTTAAATGCTTAAATAAAGATTGATCATGTTTATTCTTATTTAGACTGCTGAGAAATGGTCTTCAAATATGTATTTTAACTTTATGTTAAAATCTAAATATTATAATAATTGTGAAATACCTCATTGAAGAATGGATGAGGCGTAATTATGTACTTTAACAAGCATGCATGCTGTAAGTTTTGTAATGTGGGTAAAACATGATGGTCTCATTAAATAAATATGATAGATTAATTCCAAGACAACATGGGAATGCTAAAGATATAGTTAGAATGATGGAATCCAATTTTGATATGTAAAATATTGGTTAACAAGTAAGTTAATATAAAAGATGAATATATTTGTAACATGGTAATTTTTAGAGATTTTAGTAAAGGTTGTTTAATGTTTGAGAATGCATACTGATGAAGCAGTACCACAAAGGGTGTTAGTTGGATAATTTAATTTCTAATGCAAGTGGGTGAGTGTTATTGCAGAGTATTTTTAATTTGAGAATGACTATGAAAAAAGGGAATATTTTTGTTTCTTCTAGTGATTGTCACCAAATTATGTCATTTTTTGTGGTTGTGACAAAAAAAACAAAAGAAGGTTTGAAAAAATGAAGTATGATACATAATAGAATTTTTGTAATGGAGAGTGTTTAATAAGACATTGATAACAAATCAGAGGAATATTAGGGCAAAAGATAAATTAATTTAAATAGATTATATATCTCCCTTATTTTCTTGTTTCTTATGCTCCTCAATTCTTGATAAGTATTCCCTGAAAATATTTGAAGTAGTTTCTATGATCGTGATTAAATATTCTTATTTTAGTGATATACAATTATAATTCAATGATATTCTTCTTATATTATTCACTTTTCTTCACATTTATATTGATGATTTTTTTGGTTAGTGATCTCTTCTTTTCTTAATGATTATTTATTTTTCACTACTCTATGTAATGTTCAGTCATAGTGGTGGATAATATAGATATTTTCATCAACCAAAGAATCCAAAAATGGAATATATTGATGCTAATCTTCTTCAATAGTGAACTAACTTGTCCCCAATTTTTATTAAAAAGTATTAACTTTGGAGAGATCACTATCTACGATTAATACTTAATGATATTTTGGTTCTCAAAACAAATTTTTTATAGTACTTACATAGATGTGATAGCTTGTAGTTAGAGAAAAAAGTTTTTTAGTTAAAGTAGTACAGTTTGATTCCCTAAATATATATAATTATTTTATATCTTCGTCTTGTTTTCAAAATCACCATCACTACACATCATCCAATTTTTTTTTTGGTTTTGTTGTTTTTATTTGTTTTGGATGAAAAATTATTATATTATTCCCTATGGATTGAAACTCCTTCTCAATATATTTCGAGTTTTCTTTTAGATTTAAATAATAAAATTATTTACATTCTCAATGATGAAATGATCAACGTTGTGTAACGTTATTGTGGAAGACAAATGCTACCAAATGTAAAAAAATGAAACAATTTAAAAACCAAAACAACAAATATGTTATTAAAAAAATCAATACAAACGATCTGAGAAATATGTTGTTTCTATCACTATAGTGTAATTTATTTGAACATGTTAAACCTTAAATCATATGAAATCAAGGAAAAATTTTAAATATGAACATTAAAACTAATACCTAAGAAAAATAATAATTTTTTATCCTTTACGAAAAAATTATATAGAAATTCATAAGCTAAAAAATTAATTAGGTATATTGAAAGATGAAAATCTAGTTTCACCTCAACCAAGTAACGACAATTATGAGAGTCCTAGAATTAGTTATTTCAATATTACATCTACTTGAAACAATATATCATTCATACAGTTATCATGTTGTTCAATAAAATTTGAGATAATGTAATATCACCTCGCGATGTTACCCTCTTTTGGAGGTTAGTATAGTGAGTATTATATTGATTTAACTAGATATTTTTATGATTAATCCTATTAATTACCCTTGTATGAGTTGAATAAGGGGGATATTAGTTTTATATTATTCCCTTTTTTATATAAATAGTAAGGATAATATTTGGTTCCAAAAACATATACGATGTGATATTTTACACTTGGGACTATATATTTATTTATTTTTTCAAAATTTTACCATAAAATCACTACCATTGAAATGAGGCATAATTTCCCACATCTTTTGCAATATGAGGATGATATTTTCCATAATACTTTTTAAATGTTTAGTTTAATTCTTAGAAAATATGATAATCACTAGATTTCCACTCATCACTTGATGGATACATACTATAATAGCCACACTAATTATAATCAAAATATTGTTGATGAATATAGTGGTTGTGATTTCTATGAAATGATATTATATCATCTCAAAAAAGTATTTAATAAACTATAGAAAAGTACCAACAGAAATTTACAAGGAAGAGTATTATTCATCTTGTTGAAATAAAAACTCAATTAACAGTTGTTGATGATAGAGTTCAAAGGGTGTAGTGCTATCAATGGGGGAATTTTGGTCATTCCCAGGGACTCTGCCCTAACATTGACCACCATATATTTCCTAAGGAGAGTACCAAATTTGTTGAATATCAGTCCAGAAATCAATGGTTTAATGATCCATTATCTATTGAGTATAAATCTATATTTAAAAATTACACCAATCCATCAAAGAGAGAAAAAGGTTTGTTCGAACATGTTTTTTTCCCTGGTTAGTCAAATTTGCACAGAAATAAATTTAAAATCTCAGTTCGACATTCAAATTCCAATTATGATATAGATGGTCTGGATCATAAATTTATCTATAAGATACATTCAAAATATCCTAACATCAATAATTATAATATTTAGGATGGTCAAATGGATACAGATTTAAGTGGAAGTGACAATGGAATGTTACCAAACACAACTATGGAAAGCCCAAGGGAAATGTGATGGTTTTAAAAATCTGGTCTGGAATAAACACTCCAAGAGAAGTAACCAAAAATGGTAAATCTAAAATTAAGGAAAAATCTTATTTTGATGATGAAATTATAGAAAATTCCAATAGTATAAAAATATACATCACTATGCTTGATAAAAAATGTTGAATGGTCACATGATAAATCTCAAGAACAAAGGAAAATGTATTGGTAACTAGTATAATAAAAAAATAAGAAGGTGTGTTTTTTTGGAATATTAGAATGAAAAAACTATTTTAAATAATTATACCCCACATCCCTTTTCCACAAAGGCTATAAAAAATAAAGCAGATTACATGAAATTCATTAATTGTTTAGAAGATTTCATGTCAATATCTCCTTTATTCAGGGTTTGAATTAAGTTTAATCATTTTTTTAGTTTCTATAAATTGTTTTAGTGAATAAGTTGGATTTCAATGAGTTTTCAATATTTATTTGAATGAAGATTATAGTTCCATAGTTTAGAAATACCATCATTTAAAAATACAAGACCCAAATTCCATTATCATTTCATGTAGAATTTATGTTAGTGAGGATATTGGGTGCCTGTATGAACTGTATCACCTACTCAATATTCAAAAAAATTGGGTTTTATGAGCATATACTAATATAACATTCACTATAATTATCTAATTGAAACCTCAAACATCCTTACATAAGGGTAGATGACAATTTATTTAATATATGAAATCTCACACTACCTACTAATTTTTTCATCATTGAAATGGGGAGTTATATTAAATTCTCAATTATTGAAGGATAACCATTTTTGTAAATAGTTGGGGTTGTGATTGATGTTTCTAATTATAAGGATACTCTTCAGGATAGTGATCATCAAGAAGAGTTTCTTATTTTCGAAGAGTCCCCTGTCAGTATGAGTTGCAAGTTGATAGATGTTATAGATGATGATTTTATTATAGATATTATACAGGACTCTCATCATCGATATGATTATTTAATCAAAAAAAAAATTGTGTTCATTTTTAACTGAGTTTTTTAAATATGAATAACTTAATGATTTTGAGTGAATATGAAATCATGAGAGGATACTTAGGTAAATAATTTTTACAAATGATGAGAAGGTTAAAATTTAATTTTTTTTAGAGATTATCACTTAGGTTTTCCATGAAAACATTCTACCACTTATTAAAGAGAAAACAATTTAAAAAGAATCAAATTTTTACCCTTAGATACAAGTTTATCTTCCTGAGTTTTTGAGCCTGAGTATGAGTATTATTCTACTGATTTTGAGAGTATGAAATTTTCTAAAAAAAGAAAATAATGGATTAATTACCTTTAAAAAACAAGATGTTCGGTAATAAGAACAAATATTTTTTCTATAAATGTTCAGTCATACTATTATCTAACCTTTTATTGATGGTTTCCCACCTATTTTTGAGAAATTCTAAACTTTGGTATCTTCTATAGACTCTGAAATATATATTTTCTATGGATAATTCGAAACCATTTAGTGCGGTTAAAACTATGTTTTCATTATCAATAGGTGATTTCTGTATAGTTATCTATGGTTACAGGAATTTTCACCTTTTCTTGCGTATTTGGATGCCCAATTCATTGGGAAAACATTTATAATAATGTTGTTTTTCATCATTTTTTATTGAGATGTTGTATTCAATTTATGGTGTTATTTTTAAGAACCTAGTTAGTGTAAGAATAGAAGACAATAAATATTATTATCATTTTTTCAAAAAAAGTTTTTAAATATTTTTTTAAAGTTGATGTCATTATGGTAAAGAAAGAGTTTAATAAATTTAGTATTAATAATAATGAATTTGGATTCACCAATAAAACATTTCCTCTAAATGATCAAGGTTATAAATTTGAGGGAGGATGTGTGGCTGGGGACATAAAATCTAGTGTTCCATTGGAGTAAGCTCATGGTTTTTAATCTGAAAGTTTTTTTCAAATAATTTTTCATTGACTCTGATCCATGCCAGCTCTATAGACTTATACATCTCTTTCATATGGTCTATTGATGATTTTTTAACAAATATATTTTTGAACTGATATTCAATTCCATATAAGCTACAAGTTCTAGCAACCTACTTTAAACAACCTTTTTCTATCCACTTGCTATAATCATTATTTGATTTTTATTAATGGATATTTGTGCTCAATATTTCCAATTGTATAAATATTTGAGATATTTTTCAAGATTTATGGAATATTAAGTACTAAGTGAGTATTTTTTATATTCAAAAATGAAAAAAAACCTTCTTAATATATGGAGTGTAATTTTTTAATTGTTTTATTTTTATTCTTGTCCTTCTATTTTGAATTGAATGAATGATACATTTATTGCAGAAATTTTTTTTCTAGAATTTTTTGTTGCATCCTATAATTATTCATAACTTTTTTGGTCATATATATTTGTAACCAAAATGTGTGTAAAAAATTTACAAGTCCATGTTATTTTTTTACTCATATGAAAATTATTGTTGGATTTGATGTGTGAAATTATGCATAATATTAGGTACCCCATTCTACATCAAAATGATTCATGTGGCTAATGGATTCCTTATACATTTTATGATTATTTATCTTTTAGGTGGAAAAAGTTTTCATGGAATTTATTAGTGCCCTATACATGATTTTTAACTACTTATTTAAATATATTTGTGAAATATAGATGTATTATTTGTTCTTCCACCTAAAGGTCATCACTGGGGATCGTTTTTTATTATACATGTGGGTGAGGGTTTATATTTAGTGAATAACTATATTCCAATTTAAAAAAAAACTAAAATTTTTCAATATTTTAAGTATTTATGTATCATTTAAGATTTATCATTGGGTTAAAATATTTCTTAATGTAGAGATATGTGATTCAACATTGGGGGGATAATATTTAATTCTTCGTGGATATAATTAATTTTATATATTTTCTTGTCCTCTTGAAATAAATAAACCTATGTAAAACATTGGATAACCATTATTCAATAATAATTCACTTTGAAGTTCTTAATTAGAAATTAACTCCTAATATATGAATTAAATTAAATCCTGAAATTAAAATACAAATCCAGGTTGAAATAAGTCCATTAAACTTTTCATTCATTATACATAAAATTTTGGATGAGTTAGTTATTGTAGAAATAAAAATTCTATCCACCCCATCCAATGGTTTGTATATTTACTATGTGTCCTTAAATAATCTAAGTATTTTCACTTAGAGGTAAAGTGATATCTGGAATTTCAGTGGGATTCAAATTGAATTTTGATAAAAAAAATTAAAAAAATATAAATATATTTTAAAAATAGATTATGATTTTGAATCGATGAAATATAATATATATGACTTTTATTTTTTAATACCTATGATAATCCATAACAGAATATCATTTTCAAAATCCATTCTTAGTGAATTTTCATTTTTTAAAATATTGATATTTATTTTTACCATGGAATGTTGTTAAATATTACTCGAGTACATGTAATGGCATAAGTGCAGGGGTTTTGATGTGATATTTAATTATAGTTCTTTGCCACATCAGTCTGTATAATAATTATATATTTTTATGTACCAATTATTTAATTAAGGATAATTATATCACTAGGGTTAATTTATAAGTGGCTTTTATAAATCAATGATACTGATGATAAAAATATTTTTTTACAGTAAAACATTCATTTTGTTTCTTTTTAAAATTATTTATTAGTTTTTTTATTTATCAATTGATTTATTGTAATGAACTTGGTATTTATTGAACAACAGTTTTTCATATCTATTACTATTTATGATTAATATATTAATTTTATGTTAAAGGGGATTCATTATCCAATAGTCCAATCAACACACTACAACGAGTTTCTATGAAATCTTATGTTACACATATCATTTCATTATTCCAAAAAACAATAGATAATAATAATTATTATTTTATATGGTAATTAATTCCAATATATCAAAATTAAGGGAATGAATACTATCAAAAAAAATTTGAAATATTTTTTACCCATGTTTAAACAGTGATTCAGTGGTTACAAAATTTATTAGAGACGGAAATAAAAACCAACTAAATATAAAGGATGTGTTTTTCTGAAATCCTATTTAAAAGAGAATACTTTTTTTATAAAATCATCAATATTTATGGATTTTTATTTAAGGACTGATATATGATATATATTTAATTTAATGTTTTATACTCAGTTTATATTCTTTTTAGATATGTTATAAGAACTAATTCAATTTTTTTAAATAAAAGAAGTATTTTTCTAAAAATAAAGTTTTACAACCTTTCGATAGAAAAAACTTTTTAAATTATGTTTTTGAAACATTTATATATTCAATTTAAAAATAATAATATTCTTTAGAATCGTGACATAAAAACATTTTTTGGTTTAATTTTTGATTTTTTTCAAATAACTATCTTGTTTTGATGAATAATAAAAATTTCCTAAATTTTAATTGAAAAAAAACGTTTTCCATCGTGATAATTTTTATGGAAAAATCATATTATTTAAAGCTTTTAAACTATAAAGAGAATTTATTTTTAGCATTTAATCCAATTTTTGTCATAGGAAGTAATTTCACTTTCAAATTGGATATAAACACTTGACAATCTTTTAATTGTTATTATTTCTTAAAAACCCGCCTTTTGGTTTTGAAAACGAGAATTAATTATAAATTAATTACTAAAAATTCTGTGTTTTGAATTTTTAAAAATTCATTCAATATTTGGAATCAAATGTTTGAAATCTTGTGAATGGTTACCTTTTATTTTTTCACATTATGAATTATATCACCGGTAATTATTTTGTTGACATTGGTTAAATAGTAAATCGGGTAAATAATTGTAAACAAATAATATTATAGTAAGATAAAACTACCCTATAACATGACTTAATTCTATTTTATGAGATATATCCGGTAATGGGAATAATTGGGAAAATTTTAGGACCCCATAGAGCCACTTGGGTGTAAAAATGGCATTTTATAAAATTTATTTCAATTAATGAGAAAAATAACATAAAAATGTATATTCATTCTAAGAAAATTTTTATATGGGGTTATATAAGAGATCTCGTCAAAAATAAATATTAATTAAAAATATAATAGATTTCATAATTCATGATATTTTATTTATTATTTTTTATATTAAATAAATAAATTTAATTATGACACAATGATGATGTAGTGATTGAGTCATTAATAAAGGATTCAAATAAATGATATTATAAATATTAAAATAAATGTAATTTGATTATTTTGATTCCATACAAGAATTTTATGGATAATATTAACATATTATATTTTATTTAATGCCATTTTTTTGAGGGAATCAATTTTTTATGAATTTGATAAAAAGTCATGTATGAATAGTGTCTGAAATTGACATAATTCATAACATAAAACATAAAATAGTCTATTAAATGATATTAAATTCTAAAAAATATAAGATTCTAAAAAATGGTTATGAATTACCAAATATTTTATAAATAAATTTTATTTGAGTAGTTAGAAATGATATGCTAATTACGTTAAACCACAATGTCTAAATTACTTAATAACACTCTATGATTAATGAGGGTAAATTAATGGTTAAACAAAAAATATAAGGATGAAAAAATATTCCAAACTTGTCAATAAATTATTTGATGATTGGTATTCAAACAAAAATAATATTATCTTTATATTAAATTATCTGTTTGACTATTTTTAATTGTAATTTAATTTATAATAAATTTATATTTATAGACATTCCAAAAGTGCCCCTCCTCATTATTATAAAAGGCCAAAACTTCTACCCACATAAATAATACCTATCAAACCCCTTGGATCATCCCAATTCTACCCAAATAATCTCCCAACATCTATACCTTTCTTATAGAGGCCTTAACTTGGGAATAAGTCAATTTATGAAAGATTGTTGGCTCAAATCAAAAAATGTTACCAGATTTCGAGGTAATGTATTCCCTCAAGTTCATTTAGTTTAACTTCCTTCTCCACTCCATATGATCTTATTATTACTTGATTACAAAACAACACAAGTATCCTAAATATACTAGGATGTTGTTATGATAATTATTATAACTACACTTACACACACCTCCATCTAATGGATACAAACATAGTGTTTCCTTGTATGGCGAATCACTGCCTCATAAAATAAAAAATGTTCGATTTTATCCTACCACCTCTCATGGTGGAAATTAACATGGAACTATATTTATACATGATATATATTATATTTATATTGTATCTATTTAACTATATTTTTTTATTTACAGTATACCTTTATTCTTTCTATAATGTGTAAATACGATAATTTCATTTCAGGAATTGTGAACTACCACCCCTTCAGAGATATATGACTCGTTCATGCAATACATAAAAAGTATAAAGGATTTAATTAATGAACATGTATAAAATATTTAAAATATATATTATATTGGAATTAAAATATACCTATGTTTCATTTAGTTTTCATTTCGTTAATATGACAAAGAAGTGAAAGTAGTGTTCATGTGTAGGTACAACCTACCTTGTCCATGAACGGTGAATTTCATTTCTTATCTCCAAATAATATATTATAAATACATATATATATATATATAATAGATATATATGATATTTAAATCCTTAATATTATTCTGAAGATAATGGGATTTTGAGCACATGGGAAATTTGTAATTATAACAAATTATTTTTCGACTCAAGTTCTGAATATCATCAAAACGACCGATATGAACTTGAATAATTAGATGATTGTTATAACAAAGTAATAAATGATTTAAAAAATAATATACATGATTATTTTTATCAATTAGTTGTTAAATTATGTTTATTATTCAGGGATATAAATAATAAACAAAACAAGTCGGACTCAAGGTATGAGACTTTGTCTCAATCTCATTTCATTGTGGCATATTTTTGTTTATTCACAAATTTCTTTTACAAGTTGTATAATTATACCATTTTTATTAAATTAAAAAATTTTCAAAAGGAATTTATTTTGGAATCATTTAACTAAATGAAAAAATGAATGTTTCTTTTTATGTTATATGGTGACAATGACCTTTCCTCCATCCTCATCATTCTTTGAAATTTTGCATCTTATACCAGTCGTAATGTTTAAAAATGAAAATTAAATACAATTTTTCTTTTTAGCGTATTTTTTTATTGAAAACTGGTTTGAGACTGGATTGATTATGTCAATATATTGACCTGATATCTTGTGATTTCAATGTGGAAATGTTATCTTTCCTTTACACTTGTTTTATGTGTTATGATTACGTTATTGTTATTTGCATTGTTTATATATAAGGGTGGTTCTGTAACAAAAAGAGGGTGGGTGAGCCCGAGATAGCTCTCTAATGTATTGTGTACCGTGATAAAGGAAAATTATATAGCTTCATTTATTTTATTTAGGGAATATACTATGATTAATTTTCCAAATGTAACAATAAATGTTACTCCCTATGTATGTGTGAATGTGACTAAGTATTTATCATATTGATGAAAATAGTTATCTTTATGATTTATTATTTCTATGAGTTATTCATAAATAATATAATTTCATGAGTTATGTTAAAGAGATTATTTTTCATGATTGAAAAGAATGATTTCATTGATTTTTATGTATTCATGGAGTAATTTTTTCATTGCATATATTATATCCCTTGCTGAGATTTTTATTCTCTTCCCATGTTTTTGAAATGTTGTTCACACAGTATAGGGAAGGGTACGAGAAGGGAATAATTTAAAAATATTTATATCTATAAAATAATTCTTGTTTTATTTAAAAAGTTATATTGGTCTGAAAAAAATTGATTGAGTAGAAGTGTCTAATTCGTAATATTTGAGATATAATGTAATAGTTATGGCCTAATTCTAAAAAACTCTAAACCTAAAAATATTATAAATTTTAATTCTAGAATTAACACTAGATTATGTAATTTTTATTGATGGGGCCTTATAGTTCATATCATAGGGAAGTTTATATAATATTAGAGGTTAGAATGTTATCTAGGTGTAGGTAAAGAATCCCTTAAAACCAAGAGGGTTTTTATCATATAGAATTTTTTAGAGGGTAATGGTAAATGTGGTTTATTGGATAAAAAATGAACAATGAAGATACAAAGTGGTTGGTGGATTTGAGTAATACAAATGTCTTTATGTTATCTTTACCATATAGAGGTTTATTTTTTAAATAATAACAATTCTTTTTGTGTTTAATTTTTGACTCTTTTCAGTAGATTAATGATAATTTGTTAAGATGGATGGAAGGATTTCTTGCACAACCTTCTTACCCCCTCCTTGATGATTTGATAATAACTATAATAGAAAAATACAATCTGAATGATTTTGATTGCTTCTTGAGTATTAAAATCACATGCAAGATATTTTTTGAGTTTTAAAAAATGTACTCATTTTTTAAAAAAATTTATGGGTTATTGTTTCATTTTCCAATTATTACAAGATCTCAACGTTTCCAACTCTACTGAAAAATTAAATTATAGAAGTAGAGAGAATGTTTAATTTTTAAAAGTAAAAAACATGCCGAAAGATATAGGGAACATCCTAAAGATCCTGATATATGGATTCAAGTTATGATTTATTTTCATATACATAAATAATGAAGCCTATTTGGATCTATATTTGTAAATGATGATGATATTCGATATGCAAGAATGATGTATTAAGAATTAAGGTGTAAATGCATTGTTAATGGATTATGAAGAATTCTGATTGAGTAAGAAGTATATATTTAAGAGATTAAATAGTTATGGAAGACAGTAGTATAATTATTTTTTTAAAAGTATTAATGATAATTTGATAACTAGATTACTTTGGAAGAATTTTTCTAGTATGTGAAACCCTGAAGTTTGATATGTGAAAATGTTTTTCAGGGAATAATTTTCTTTTCATATGTAGACATAATCGATAACCTTATGGGTTCATATGATATATTTTTGGAAGTGATTAATGGTTACTAAATTTTGGGATGCAAAATGAAAGGTATTAGATAACCATTGATGATAACATAGGTTATGGTCATCTTGGGGAAATTAGATTATTTTTGATAATGTTATAATAATCATATGATTTTATAAAAAGGACAACACATAAGATGGGTGAAAACCCATCATGTCTGGAAAGACCATGGGAATTGAACCCACAACAGAAGAGTGATAAGTTTGTATCACCTACCACTTTCCTACATGAAGTCGAAAGTTAGTATTAATTATTCTTTTTAGTCAAATGATTTTATAGATCAAGAATAAGATGATTTTGGGAACATATGTTTTATCAAATGCATATCCTTATTATAGGATAATTATTTATTTATTAAGTGATAAATGTTTATTTAGAAGACGTTCTCTCCTTTGGGAACATTATATGATAATGGAAAATAGAATACTATGTGATTTTATTTGTGTAGTAATGGATAAAAAATTATTTTGGAAGGATATATGTTTTTATTGTGTATATATAGTGATTTGGATTATTTATGGAAATGAATAACCTATCGTAGAGAATATTTTATTGGGTTAATTAATTTTCAGTATGAGACTTTAAGAGTAGTTGATGATTTCTGGAGATAAATGTTATGTTTTATTGTTGAAGACTATGTGATGAAATCCTTTTGAGTTTTGGGTTTCAGTCTTAGTTTGGATTATTTTGAATAATTTGAAGGATAATTGTCTATTGAATTGTATATTATGAACATTTGGTATTGTATGTTAAATTTTGTAGATTAAAAGTAGTATTTATTTTTAAAAAGGATTATAATTTTGCGGATTATCTGATCTTGTACTAACCATTTTTGTTTTGGTTAATTTCTAAGGAGAATATAAATATATAGTTATTTTGTGGATTATGAAATTCAATATAAGTTCATTCAATCCCTTTATGTGGGACCAAGTCATCTTTAATAGTCATGTTTGGGAGAAAATATGAGTTTGTGGTAGATATTTATTAATTGATGATACTCTATATGAAAATTAAATATATTTCATTATGTTCTTAGTCAATATCATAAATAAATTCCTCAAAATTATGAAAAATAACTTAAAAACAAAATCGTTGTCTGTTTACTTTTCCTACTAGGGAATAAATGATCTTTTAACCCATCCCAAGTTTATGGTTTTCATATTGTTATCTTTTTCATCATCTTGTTTTCTATCACTCTCCATCAGAACTGACACTTAGTATTTATTCCATATATATGTTTTCCTACATAGAATACTATTATCTGATATATTGGGTTACCTTTTTTACTTCCCTTTATTTATTTTATTGTGATAGTTTTATTGAATCTTTTTCTGATGTTGGATTTTTCAGTGAAGTTTTCGAGCCCAATTTTGAAATTACGGGGACACAATTTCTAAAAGGGTGGAATAATGTAATGACCCAGGTATTTATAGAATAGTAATTTTTCATATCTATTTATATTTATGAATAACATATTAATTTTATGACAATGGTGATTCTTTTTCTAATAGTGTACTCAAAAAACAACAACGGGTTTCTCCAAAATCTTGTGTTGCACACAACATTGAGTTATACTGAAAAACAATACAACAATATTATTATTATTTTAAATGGTAGTTAAATCCTAGCCATTATAATTCCAGGAATGAATAGCTTTAACTGAATTTTAAAATATGGTTTACCCATGTTTAAATAATGATTCATTGGTAATCCAATGTATTAGAAATTCAAATAAAAACCAATTGAAGATAAATGATGTGTTTTTTTGAAAACCCATTTAAAAGATAATAATTTTGTTTATAAAATCATATCACACTTTATGGGTTTTTATTAAATTATAATATATGTTATATATTCAATTTATGGTTTTAAATTCATCATATATGTTTTCTTGATAAGATAAAAGAACAAATTTTTTTTTGGATAAAGGAAGTATTTTTATAAAAATATAATTTTACCGTCTTTTGATGGAGAACCCTTTGTAAATATATTTTTTGAAAAATTTTTATGATCTATGTTACAAAATAAAATTATTCTTTAGGATAGATAAATCAAAATTTACTTTGGATGAATTTTTTATATTTTTCTGATAACTATCATGTTTTGATGAATAGTAAAAACACACGAAATCTTAATTGAAAGCAAATTTTTCCATCAAAATAATTTATATGGTTAATATTATTATATAATTGTTTTAAAGTATAAATTGAAAATATATTTATCATTTAATACACTTTTGTTAATTGAATGTATTTTTATATTGAAATTTAACATAAACAGATGGCAATATTTTGATTGTAATTACTTTTTAAAAACCCACTTTTTTGGTTATGAAAATGGAAATTAATTATAAATTAATTACTAAAACATCCGTGTTTTGAATTTTGGAAAATGGATTTAATATTTAGAATCCAGAGGAACAATGTTTTTAAATAGGTACCTTTTATTTTTTGACATTATTAATAGTAACTTGAGTAATTATTTTATTTTTGATGGTTAAAGTCTAAATAAGGTAAATAAAAGTAACAAATTAATATTATAATAATATAAAACTACACTAACACATGTAAAAATCTTATTATATGATATTATTCCATTAATGGGGATCCATGTGTCGATTTTAGAACCCAATGGAGCCAATAACAAGTGAAAATGACATTTTATAAGAATTAATTTAAAGTAAAGAGAAAATTAAAATAAAAATGTAATTTCTTAATAAATAAATTTTTATATGGGGTAATATAAGTTATATCATAGACTGTAATTTTAAATAGAAATTTAACAATATTTCCTACAAATTTTTATTTTATTTATAATTTTTAGACATCAATTAAATAAATTTAATTATGACACAATGATGATGCAATGATTGATTCATTAATAAAGGATTCAAATAAATGATATTATAAATATTAAAATAAATGTAATTTTATTATTTTTTTCCATAAAAAAATTTATGGATGATATGGAAATATTATATTCTATTTAATACCTTTTTAAAGAATATGGTTGTTATCAATTTGAAAAAAACAAGTATGAATAGTGTCCAAAATTGATATAATTCATAATGTAAAACATAAAATAGTTTATTAAATGATATTAAATTCATAAAAACCTATGATTATGAAAAATGGTTAGTAAAAGTCCAAATACGTCATAAATGACTTTTTTGGGTCTTTTGAAATGATCTGGTAATTACAGTAACCCACAGTGTGTAAATAACCTGATATCACTATAAGATTAAAGAGAGTAAAATAAGGGTTAAACCAAAACAATAACGATAATAAAATATTCAAAACATTTCTAAAACATATTGGATGATTATTATTCAAACGAAAATCATCATTCATTATAATTTAATTAGTTTTTTACCATTTTTAATTGTAATTCAATTTATAATAAATTAATATTTTGAGATTTTTCTAAAGTTCCCATCATTCCTCTTATAAAAGGATACCACCTCTACCCACATAACTCAAACAACTCAAGCCCCTTGGATCATCCAAATTCTGAAAAAATAGTCTCCCAACATCCCTAAATTCTTTTTATAATCCATACAATGGGAATAAGTCAATTGAAGAAATCCTTTTGGCTAAAATCAAACGAAGTTACCCGATTTAGTGGTAACATCTTCCAACAAGTTCATTTCTGCTATTTTCCTTATCCAATCCCTATGGTCTTCTTATTATTTAATTACATAAAATAACATTATCCTCAATATACTAGGTTATTTTTATGATAATTATTCTATCTACACAAACTCACACCTCCATATAATGGATACACCCATATTGTTTTTGTGTATGACGAACTACTGCCTCACGAAATGATGATTGTTCAATGTTCTCCTACCATATCTCATGACAGCGAATATGATGGAACTGTATTTATATATTATATATATTATATTTATATTGAATCTATTATTGTGTATTTCTTATTAATATCATACCTTTATTCATTCCATAAAGTGTAAATATTATAATTTCATTTGAAAAAGTGTGGACTACCAGCCCCTCAATGTAATTTGGCTCATTCATTCCATACATGGAACATAAAAAGGATAAAATTAATGAACAGAAGTAATATATATAATGTATATATTATACTGTAATTATAATATACCTATGTATCATTTAGGTTTCATTCCTTTAATATGAAAAATAAATAAAAGTAGCATTCATTCTTACGTACGACCTACTGTCTCCATGAATTGTGAATTTCATTTATTATCTCCAAATGTTTTAATACTAATACATATAAATACTGGATATAAATGATATATAATTGATGAATACTTTTCTGGATATAATGTACTTTTTACCACTTGAAAAATTGGTAATTATTAAAAGTTCATTTTTAGTCAAGTACTGAATGTCAATAAAATGAATGATTGGAACTTGAATAATTATATGATTTTTATAACAAGGTAATAAGTGATATAAAAGGAATGATAAACAAGAAATATTTATTGAAAAAATTATAAATTAACTTAAGTTTATTATTTTTGGAGATAAATAATTAACAAGACAAGTTAGACCCAAGGTAAGGGACATTGCCTCAATCTCCTTTCATTGAGACATATTTTGTCTTACCCACAACATTCTATTATACAGTGTATAATTACACCCTTTTTCAAAATTCAATGTTTTTTAAGGAATATTTTTTATAGAATTTTTTATGAAAAAATGGATTTTTTTAACCTTCACGATGGCAATGACCTTTCCACCGCCCCGAGTATTATTTGAAATTTGGCTTCCTCTACAAGTCGTAATGTTTTTTAAAATAAAAGTAATTACAACATTTATTTTAGGGTAGTTTGGTATTGAAAATGGTTTTTATAATTGACTAATTATGTCAATATATTGAACAGTTTTCTTGTGATTGAAATGTATAAATGTTACATTTCCTTTATCATTATTTTATGTGTTTTATTTTGTTATGGTTCTTGGGAATTGTTTACATATACAGTTGGTTCCTTGATAAAATGAGGGAGGGTAATCATGAGATAGCACTCCAATACATTAGGTAACGTGACAGAGGTAAACAATAAAGTTTATCCTAAGATATTTTGAGAATATACTATGATTTGTATTCCAATCATAACCATGAAGGTTATTGCTAATATAGTTGTGAAAGTTAAAATGTAAGTATGTTATGGATGCCACAAGTTAACTTTATGATTTATGATTTTTATGAGTTATTTGAAAATATTATGATTTCATAAGGTATATTAAAGATCTTATGTTTTATGATTCAGAAGTATGATTTCATTGATTTGTTTGTATTGATGGACTAATGTTTTTTTTCTTATTTTATATCCCTTACTATGATTTTTATGCTCATCCCATGTTTTTAAAATGTTTCTCATAAGGTATAAAGAAAGGAAATAAAACTAAAGAATTCATGAATATTTATTTCAAGAAAAATATTCTTGTTTTATTTAAGAAGAATTATTATTTTCATGGAATTGGATATATTAGAAGTGTATACTTTTAAATATTTTATATATAATGTAATAGTTATAGTGTAATTATCTAAACCACTAAACAAGAAAAGGTCCTCAACGTTAATTCTTTAAAGAACTCAATATTATGTAATTTTTAAGGTTAGAGCCTTATATATATTATTATGTTTTATTAATTCAATTATTATTATATAATTCTCTATGTTTTTATTTAATTTATAATATCTTATGCCTTTGTTTATCATATAATAATTAATTAAAATTTATCTTTTAATATATTTTATTTAATTAATTAAAAAAATATGTGATATAAAATTATAATTCATTTATGTATTAAATTTTAATCATTTAGTTATTCTATTAGTTATTTAATTATTTAATTATTTTATGTCTGTTGAATTTATATTTTTAATTTTTTTGTTATATATAAAATATTTAGTTTGAGTAATAATTTATTTATAAATTTTTTATGCTTTTATTTATTTTAATGATAATAATTTCTTTTAAAAAATTTATGTTTTATTTATGTTTTATTTTTATTATATTCAAGGATATATCAGATAATATTTCTATTTTATAAATTTCTAAGTAATATTTTTTAGGATGTCCGACATAGCTTATTTTAAGAAGGATCACTGATCAATTTTAAAGAGAATCCGTGTAAGGGAATTAAAGAAGGAAAATATCACATAGCTAAATTTCTAGGAACAACATTACCGATGTACCCACACAATCCTTATTTTAGACACTCTAATTTCTAAAGTTGTGAATGGAACTAGATGAAGTTCATCTTCAAGAAGAAGTAGAACCACAAAATCAATCACATGAAAAACTGTACGCCATCCAAATGACCGTAGTCTACCTAGTGATGATGAATATTGAAAACTGATCTTAATCCAATAAAAAAATATGTAACATTAAGCTAGTAAAGATATTAATATGATCTCCATCGATTGATATCTGTTCAAGATCAGTAGTAGTTCAAATTGAAAACACCAATGAAGATGAGAACCACTATTGACGAATATAAACCAGTACCATTCCGCAATATGGGTTCATGATATGAGGAGTCGGTGTCAATATGGTGGAACAAAAACCAAAGGGAATCCATTAATTGATGATAATATGACTTATGATGGTGTTCAATCCTCTTGATCCACTTGAACAAAGGGTATTCTGGTGAATACTACCAATAGACCAAGATGTAGTTTAGATGGTTATTCATTTACATTTCGAAGAAGGTGATGATTTTTTCAGCAAATTAACCAATCCATGCATGAAAAATATTTTGATTAGATAATTTTATTATTATTGGGAATGAAAAAGGTCACTAAGGATGAAACATAGTGTTACTTTGAATCCATTGATATAAAGAATTGGATTTTGGTCAATAGTGTTGAAGTTAAGAATGAATTATCTAGTAGCATATCATGAGATCAATTCATTATTGGAAGAAGAATATTTTTTTCTCATATACATTTCAACATAGGTCTATTGATGGGGGGGACAATATGAGGGCACCGTTGAACTCGCAGTGCCGATATTCTCATAAGAAGGCTTTCACCTCGATAGTAGATGGTCAAGAATGAATGTTAGTTTTTGATTTTTTAAGAATAATTTAAATAAAAATAAAGTGTGGCTTTATTTTTATTCCTGGTTGTTAAAACCTAAAAGAGGATGTTAGAGGTGAGGGCCACCACACCATAACCTCGCATGAAAGGTTATGGAGGTGGGGCCCACCTGAGGTCTAAACACCTCTTATTAATTAAAGTATTGGGGACCACCCGAGGATTAAACCCCTTAAAACCCCCCCATTAAATTGGGAGGATCCTCTCCACCCCCATTTATTGGGGGAAATCCTCTTCAACACCCTAATACTATGGGGGAGCCTCTTCAACTCCTCCAAATTAAGTTATGCCAACCCTTACAATTTAATTGTTCCACCCACCCAAATTAATAGGATTTTCTAATTCATGCCAACAAATAATAGATATTCGAACCTATTATTTTGGTTGGCATTGGTCATTTGGGGGGTGATTGGGTGTTTTGATAGGAGGGTTATTGAAGGCAATAATTCTCCCAATGAACAATGAAGAATTCAAAGAATGCCAGCAATGATATCATTCGACCTTTTTTCTCGAAGTTTCAACCATCCTAAGACGTCTTCAATTAAGACTTCTGTGACTCGGTCAATTTTACTTTGTAGTATCTTTAAATTCTATTAATTATCATCAATCTATTTAATGAGTTTATTTTTTCCTTTGGAAATTTAAATATTGTTTTATTTTTTTAAAGTAAATTCACCCCTTCTTTCAATTTTTTCCTACTTAGACCTAAATTTTGTATCAAAGGGATCTGGAATTGAATTAAATATTTGTTTTTTGTGTTGTTTTAAAATCTATTAGTGAAATAATATTTTTGAATATGTTAAAACATTTTTTCCTGAGATATTTCTTCATTAATGTATTTTCACTCCCATGGTGCTCTGGAAGATCAATCAAGGGGTTATGTATCCTTTTTTATGGAATAATATACATTTATTAAAATAATTATTAGTCTACCATTCATAGAACAATTGGATATATCATATGGAAAATATCCACAAATTTCTAAACTATTACTACAGAAAATGATGTAAAATAATCTCTTGATGATATTTACGTTTATAAATTGGAGGGTAGAAAAATGAATACAATGTGTTCTATTATAGTATCAAATCAGTTTAGTCAAATTTCTATGTGAAAACAACTTATAATTTATAGGAGCTCATAGATGTAACTCATGAAGGAATTAAAAGGATATAAGATAATATATTATATTTCTTTATATAATAAATTTGGATTTTTTTCTACGTATCATATTGAATCATTTACAAAATGTTTTTCAACATTTATTCAAATTTTTAATGCATGGAAGGGTCTAGGTGATAATATTTCTATAGAAGATTTATCTAAGAAAATACTTGAGATTTTAACTAGAAGTTTTTCATTATGATCTATGAATCTAAATACATAATCAAAATGATGGTTGATGATCTCATCATGCATGTCCTCACATGTGAGATAACTATAAAAAGAGAAGTAAAAATAGAGGCAAAGGAGGTCAAAGGAAATATACAAAAAATTTCCTTCAAAGATAATGTTTTTTTAAAAATATGGAAGAGACATTGAAATTTCTAATCATTCCATAAAGTTGAACAAGTTAATTAAAATTAAAATATCTTCCCACAACTTAAAAGGTGAAAATAAAGAAATGGAGTAAATTAAATCTATTGAGAATAGTTGGGTTAAATAAACATAAATTATCCCTTGAATAAAAATATATTTAAATAAGAGAACAATGTAATATTGAACTAAAAGTTTCTACTTTTACTGCTAGAGATGATTAATTTTCTTCACCCAAATTAGGCAACAATAGTGCTATGTCCATCATAGATGATATCAAAGTATTTAATAATGTAAATTCTAAATTATTTACTTAACTATATTATACTTACTCATCCAATTATATAAGTTATAAAGATATTATGTATAATAAAAATATATTTTGAAATTTGTTATGTGAACCTTATTCAAAATTAAAATATCTAAAAAATATATACAATGTATTTGTTCTAAAAAAGATCATCTTTTAAAAGAAAAATATGATTTGGTTTTAAAACTAGAACTAAAACTAAATTTTTATAATCTGGAATTTTAAATTATATATGATTCAAATAACCTTGTTAAATTAACCAATTATGATCAATATCTATATAAGATTTTGGGATCTCAATTTTCTGTTAAAAATAATTAGGGAATTGGTTTTTCCATATAATATTGTCTTTATAAAACATATTAAAAGATACCTTTTGTAAAGGGAACATCCAATAATAAATTTTATAATTATTCTATAAAATATTTTCATCCAATTTATGAATGAAATGAAAAAATTGTAGATATGGTAGACCATATATAATTCATCTATTTTCAGACATTTATAATGAAAAAACACTTAATATTCAATTTTGGATTCAAAATTATTTATTATGTAATTTTTTGGGACCCAACATTTGGGAACAAAAAACATTAGTCTATAAATATTTTTTATTATAAGGCTTCCAAGAATAAACCCAAGAGGATAATTATAATAAGAATTTTTGATTATTGTAACACATTTGAGGTTATCCTTCAAAATTAAATCATCTAAAAATATTAGATAGAGTTCATGTCATGTTTAGAGATGATTCAGAAAGTAAAATCACCAGTATTAGTCTGACCAGTTTCTCTATATCTAATTTAATTAAATATATTTAATTTTTTGACACCATGTATCATTATTTACTATGTATTAATCAATTATATTATATTGATTTTAATATTACTTTTGAAAATTATTTTTTAATGTTTTAAATCTTTAATGAAAACATTTATTTTCCACAAATCATTTTCAAACAATTTAAATTATCTTTCATGTCAAAATATAAATTTTCTATTTGCATAAAAAATGAATCTTGGTTTGGGAACATACTATTAGGTAATTGAACTACTAATTTTCTTGTAAATCTCAAAACTAATTGACTATAACAATACATAACAAAGTAGTTTTCCAAATATAACTATGTTAATTCAACCTTTCCATCATGAAAAAAAACAAAATTCTTCTTTAAAATATTTAAAATAAATTTTACTCCTATAAAGTCTTAGAACTACATAATCGTATCTATTTTCGACCATCTCATTGTTCTACCATATGAGGTGAATCTTACAACTCTTCAATTATTGATGATTATAATACATATATTAGGGTCTTCTTCATTCCTAATAAAAAATGGATTTTAAAGTCTGTTTAAAATTTACTTGTAATGTCAAAAAATAAAAAGGATCCAAAATATTATCTGCTAAAATTTACAATTGTGTATAATTTGAGAAAAAAGACTTTGATGATCTTTATGCTTCCCATTCTCTCTTTCATCCTTTTTTGACCTAGAATACCTTAACATAATAGGGTTGTAAATATATGATAAATGAACCAATAAGATATTTCCTGAACTCTATTGAGTGATTTTAAATTTTCTAAAATGATTTAGTTGAAGGTGGTCAATTACACATTCTATATCCCAAAATTTTTTTACATATAACCCATATTTTTAAAAACCCTTTATAAAATTTGGAATTTTTTTTATTAATGTTTGTTACTATGAATTTTAATGTTGTAAATTATTTCTCCTTAACACCAATGATAATATAATTAAGTCTAACCCCACATTAAATTAATTTGTAATTATTGGGTACTCAAACGCAATTAAAATCTACCGAGTCTTAAATAACAGGACCAAGATCTTAGATGAGTCTATCCACATCAAATTTGATGAAATGATTCTGAAAACACATCCTTAAATTTTTTATGATGTTGACAAAACTAGTTTGAATATTCATAAATATCAATATTAAATATAAATTGATGGTGTTAAATAACCATCTATTCCTTTACAAAAATATTTTAATGAATCCAAAGACTATCCCATTGAAAATGTTATTATTGAATTCCCATTTGAAATGTGTATGGGAAGTTCAGTGTTAAATGAGGTCGGACTTCAAAATTTTAACTCCCATATTGATATTAAAAACTATGATGATTATATCAATGAAAATAATTGGATAAATTCCATGAAAGATGAGTTTAAATAAATACATGGTACTGATGTTTGGAATATTATGGAATGGCATGATAATCATTCAATTATTAACACCAAGTGGGTTTTTTGAACCAATCTTTATGAACATGGAGTTATCCCCCATAACAATTATATCCATGTTGTTAAGGCTATAATTAAACTAGAAGGTAACTATTGTGGTGAAAATTTCTCAGTCATTGTACAACTACAATCCATAGTAATCTTGATGAAATTCACAATTCACATAAATTTTAAACTTTTTCAATGTTTTTTTAAATAAATATTTTAAATGGTTTACTTTCTAAAATAGTTATTATGGGTCAATGAATTATTTTCGAAATTCTGAAATTTTTAAATTATATTTTCTTATTTACCAAATATCTGTATGATTTAAAATAATCTTGTTATCTTGGAATGAATCATTTTAAAAAAATTATAAAATTATCTTAAAATTAGAAAATTCATGTATATTCTTTTTCAAAAAAAATGTCAAAATGAAGTACTAATTGTTCAAATTTATATTGATGATATTATTTTCCACTAAAGAAAATAATATATTTTAATTAATTTTCCAATGAAATTAAAAATGTGATTTAAATGATTTTTATGTGTGAACTAAAATTTTTAATTGGTTTTAATATTTCTACAAACTCTAAACGGAATTTTTTAAACCAAATTATATATTTTAATTTTATTTCAAAAATGTTATGTCATGGATCTTAGAAAGAAAATATGTACACCCATGAGTGAAAATTGTATTTTAATGTTGGTTGAAACTAATAAACTAGTTGAAAACATGATATGCTTGGATGTCTACTATATCGTACTGCAAACTAACTACACAACATGTTTAGTATTTTATATTATGATCTTTTAAGAAAATCCACATGAAAATAATTTGAATGATCCAAAAAAAAATTTATATATTTTAAAGAAACTAATAAACATGGATTATTATATCAAAAGGAGTTGAATATTGAACATACATAATTTTCGGGTGCTAATTTTGGAGGAATCTAACTGGATAAGAAAATTTCTAATTGGGATTGAACCATAGTAAGAAAATTAATTATTTTATGGTGTATTAAAAAGAAAAACATTATTGATCATTCAAAATTTTATGTTGAATACATGGACTCTATGATTTTCTATGACCAAATCATATGGATAATGTACTCTCTCTTAGAGTTTAGTCTTATATTTTCGTTTGGAGAATGACAATACTAAGACATAGGAGGGGGTTGAATGTGGTTCTATAAATTTTAGTCACTTAAAACCACTATCTTATAGGTATAAATTATAATGATATTATCCTAAACTATTAAAGAATTATAAATAATAATGTTAATAAAAAGATAGGACCTATGAGATTTATAGTGGTTTGGGGACCAAATTTTAACTATTCCCCTCTAACAATGCTCAAATCCAAGAGTTTATATGATTCACAAAAAATAATCAATTTTCTAGGGAATACCATACCAAGAGAAAGTATCTCCCATGTGATATAAAAACCATGTGGGTTTGCTGGGATCTTATATGTTTATACAAAAACTGTGGGGAAAATTATCTTTTTCAAAAAAATGATGTGGCATAATCTTAATTAGCAAGTTTCCTTGTCTTTCAAATCATGAATTAATCACAATGATAGACATAGGTAAAACAATCTTTATCATATTTTTCCTTTTTTGGGATAAATATTCTTTTCCCAAATTGATCTTTCCTCATTTGGACAATTCATTTTCCAAATCATATAAAATCATATATTGAATTATCAAAAAAACCACACCAAAGGTAAAGAGTATCATAATAATAATCCTGCATAAGATAACATTATCTCCATATGATAAAGGACTCTCATCACAATTATAGTTAGATATATTCATCATTAATATTCATAAGATAACACACCTTTTGATTTCTTCAGTTTTTATGCTAAAAAATATGGATTTACTAATTTGATAGGATAATTCATTCTCATCAGTCATCATAAGATAAATTTTAACTCTCATAAGATAAATGACGTATATAGTTTAATTTTCATTTATAAGATAATTATTTCACAAAGGTCCCTTACATATGATGAAATAATTTATCGACTTTCTATCTATCACAGGTAACTGAACTAGACTTAAATAAAAGAAAATTCATCAAAACCATAAGATAATTTAATAATATAGTAAGATAAAATTGTATATGAATATTTCATAATATTAATCCATTTCATAAAAAATTTAGATTTTTATGCTGGTGCTGAGTTTTTTTGTATGACAATTCATTTAAACATATAGAAATTTTGGCATTTAATATAAATTCTTTTGATATAAATATAAATTCAAGAATCTATGAAATTAATTAGTTTTCTCTTTGGGGATAAATAATATTGACACATTATCGATATAATATAGATTCCTATAAGTGTAATATATATTTATTTTGAATTTATTCAACAAATAGATTATAAACTTGAATAATAGTTAAAAAAAACATGAAACACCTAAAATAAACTCATGTGTTGATAAAGAGGGATATTTTTAATCATCATAACATATAATGTAATGATTATGCTTGAAAAAAATTAACTTATCCAACAATATCCCCCTTTTATGATCTCAAAATCCATAATATAATAATTAGAAAAAAATTAACCAAAATATTTTTAAGTAATATTTGTGAATTTTTTGATTTATTATTTAATAAAAAATGATTGGTCTCAATTATCTCCATTTTTTATATATCAAAATTAACATGGTAAAGAATAAGAAAAAATTAATTATTGAACTTTAATAACTATAAACCCTTACAATATTACTGAATATGATTAGTATTTTTCACAGACTAATAACGATACGAAAACATACCCAAATAAAACAAAAGGCAAAAAATATGAAGTAATAATGAAAAAAAAATACAATGGATGTAATGAAAATTAGTGAAATAGAAACAAGTAAATAATCAATGAATAGAATTTAATATAAGTATACTACAATTAAAATATTTATAGAGAAAAAACATGTATCATGACTAGATAAACACAAAACAAATTATGAAATAAAATCATTCCTTCATCTTATGGTTCATATTATGTTGTTATGGAGGAGGTTTCATGAATTATTAAGGATAGACTAGGGGTAATAATGAGGTTGGAATAAGGTAATCGACACTTTCTGTATAGATAACTCTGAACGTGGAATATGACCCAAAAGAACCTCCATGTAAATCTCTATCAAGAGGTTTCATCCTTATTATAATTGACTAAATACTGATAGATTAATTCCAAACTCTGTATAGATAAAAAATAATTATTATTGAAATCAAACATTGTTGATGCAATAATATATGTTTTTGAGGATTTAGTTCCATTATTTATAATCATCATTGAGTAAATAACATTAGGATAAAAAAATACATTCAACTTATAAAATGTATTAGGATGTAGATCATAAATGAAAGGTCTAAGAGAAAATAATCCACTCAAATGGATCAATATATCCACACAAATGTCGACCCTTATAAAAACATTGTTTTTACAATAGTCTCGTAAGGATGTGAATGCATTCCATTACTTTTGATAAAATTTGGATAATTAGTTCTATAGATCACACATCTTATCAAAACTAACGATTAACATCATGTAAAAATCTAAGATGTTATACAAAAAAAGAAATAATTTTTTTTGTAAAAAACCACTGGGAATAAATGAGATCAAAAACTCAAAACAACTTCCTTTGGATATAACATGATTCACCATTTGTTATAAAAAATAATCTTTTTCCTTTTAAGAAGAATCTAATTTTAGGAAAGTCAAAACCAAATAATGTAGGATAAAAAAAATATTCTAACAAAAATGTTATTGTATAAGGATCAATCCATTTTCCAGAGGCTTGTAAGAATGAAACTTTCATCCTTATGTTATTACAATAGTACATCCTTATTCACCAAAACATCCTCCTTATGTAGAGTACTAATATCTATTTGGGAATAACACATATGTGTATTTATACTATGAGGAATTATAATAATTATTTATATATAGACTACCAATTCATTATAAAATATTTATATGATACAATGTGAATGGAGATCATATTTCATAGAGTACATTTCAATGGTCAATGTTTATGGAGCTTGAGAAATGGAATCCAATTTATTTCCCATCCGAGTTTGATCCAAATATACTTATTTTTATGATTATTTTTAAAAATACCTTGAGAAAATATCCAAAATATATTGGAACATTATTTTTATCCGATAAGAATCATATTGGGGAAAATATCTAGCTAAGAAGATTTTATCCATTTGATATACTGAAACTAACTCAAGACAATCTTTGAGATGCAATATACATCCTCTATTGAAACTCATTTTTATCATAGATTCCTAATCTCCTCACATGACTCAATAAAATAATTTTTCAAATAATGAATTTTATATTCCAAATATTTTTATATTTAATTAATTCATTGATCAATCACTTTAGTTATAATTATGTTTTTTTAAAACTATCATTATCTACATAGAGGAGTCATCAATGTTACTACATAAGGAACTATGACCACTTAATTCTCATACTTTGGTTGAATTTATTCACATTTATGAATTTATTTAAAATTTTTAAACACATAAATATGATATGATTTATCTTATAGTAATTTTGATTTCTTCTTTACTACCAAACAAGAAGCTTCATCAACTATTTGTGATTCCTCCTCATCAGAATCCAAAACATCACTACTAAAAAAATGAGTGAATCATTGTTCAACCCTCATAATGACATCATCTATTAGAGACACCTCATATTATTTAAATTTTTATGTTTTGATAGAGAATTTTCTTTCATTAAAAATACTTATTAACCTCATAATGGTGGAATCCATTTTTTCTATAGTGGTAGAAAATGTTATGAATAGTGATAGAGTATGTGTTGATGAATCAGAAACCACAAGATGTTATTCAGATAGAATGTACTGTATTACATCCATATGATTATAATAATCAATAGGAAACTAAGTTTATATGAATACTTGAAATGTGCATCATCATTATGAAAGAGTTATAAAATCCAATGGATCCTCCACACAAAATATTCTTGAAACTTCCTCTAGAACATTAGCATTAACGATTGTATGAGATGGATTCCCATTGAACTGTGTAGGGTATAGATTAACATCATCATTAAATATAATGTTTAAATACTTAATTGATAATAAATTCCATAAAAAACATATTTTTAAAACACCATCACAAATATTTACAGAACCTTAACAATGTGGAGTCATAGTTTCATCAAGATGTACCCCATATTTTAAAATTAAAGAATTAGAATTATCTGAAATGAATACTAGTTAAATGTAATATTATGGATGTAGAATATATATCTCATAATACAACAATTCATATTTACAACATATTCATTCTTAAAAAAGTTCTTCAATTTCAATTATTGAAGTAATTTTTTTCCAAATTAACCATTTCATTTATAAATTGACAAATGGATACATTGATGAATCACCTTTCTTCGTAGCTCTAGGTTGATCAAATATTTATTTTCAATATAATACATTTTGAACTTATATTTAACGATATGTTGAGGGATGAAATCATATTGGTTGGAGTGAGTAACCAAAGAGAGGGTGCATTGAGTTCTTAGTAAAATTTATATTCCAAAATAATTTTCAAAATAAATACTCAAATAAATAAAAAATCCTAGTAAATAAAAGTAGTAGAAAAAAATAAATTTTATTTTTAAAATAATTCCACAGAATCTGGATTGAGGATCAATTAAAATATCTTTCAGATACTATAACTTTTGATATTATGTTACATAATCTAACAAATTATATAAACACCAATTAAGACTATCTATCGATGTACAATTTTTTGATAATAAAAAATACTGGAAAATATTTTTTAATATAAAAAATTTCTAAAAATTAATCAAAATAATTTATAAAATTGATTTAGTCTCAAGCCAAAATATAATCCCTTCCACGTGGAAATCCCTTATTTATAATAAATTAGTTGGGGAATTAAGTAATCAATAATCTATATCAGATTTAACAAACAATAGTACATAGGACTATCTAGGAACAAAACCTCTTCCACAGTTATATATGTGATTCAAAAGATACTAGGGTACACATGACCTCTTACACAATTATTCATGGAAATAAAAATAAATTATTTGATAGAAAATCATGTATTCACTAGTTTAGCATAAGATACTTTGTTTTTACATATATATAATGAAATATAAAGTATATTTTGAAAGAATAGAAATTATGAGAAGAGAAAGAGATAAATATATAAGAAATTTGATGAATCTATATCTAAGTATCATTTATTTCATAGAGTCCTTGGATTTTTCATTAGAATGATTTTGGATGAGTTTATCCAAATATTCTAGATAATAAGGTGTTATAAAGGTCTTTATTTTTTCACAAGCGCTCGCATAAGGATCCTATATTATTCTATGTGTACATGAAAATTGTTTTTAATAATTCATCATCTCTCCACATGATTGTGTATTTTTTTGATGGATCTTCATAAAATATAGTAGTTAGAGAATATCCATTTATAAATAAATAAAATGAAAAACCATTTAATTATTCATTATAATCCATTGGGGATCTGAAATTTTTCACTACAATGATATACTTGTTAATAACTCTTTACGTAATGTAT
Source organism: Viscum album (assembly GCA_963277665.1). NCBI lineage: Eukaryota > Viridiplantae > Streptophyta > Magnoliopsida > Santalales > Viscaceae > Viscum > Viscum album. The sequence continues at coordinate 1,718,019,489 of OY728140.1, read as the reverse complement.
AGTTATTTGATATCATGATATCATGACAAGGTCATCTGATGAGTCAAGGTGATGTTATCGGTTCATATATTCATTTGATCAACTCTTTTTTGACATGTGTTAATTTTTTTCATCACATGTTCAGTAAATTATAAGTGATATTCAGTATACTACATCATGAAAAATTATATATACCTTAGAATGGTAACTTGATTTATTAATGTGGTACGTAATTTTCTTTCATGCGGTTAGGTATGATAATTTTTCATGGACATGTCGATTCATAACACAGTAGGTTGATTATATATACTGTAAGGTAATTATCTTCACATGTTAAACTGAATATTCAATGTGCTGTTAGTTCATGACATATAAATATTTTGTTCAACTGGCTCATGGTAATAATTTTTTTGATCATGTGGTAAGGTGGAGTATAATGTGTTGTTAGGTGATATAGTTTTCTGAAATTCACAGGGTGTGTTGGTATGGAAATAACTACACTTATCTCTTTGTGAATTTTTTATATTAATCTATTTTATATAGAAGAACATGAAAATCAATAATAATAATATAAACATGATTTGGGATCATTAAAAAATATTTTTTTCATCTAATCCATCAATCTATTACTTTTTGATTTTCAGAAATCATGACATATAAATAAAAATGAATTTCATATATGAAAATTATATTTGGAGAAGATTTATATAAATATACAACAAGTTCAAGAAATCATGAAAATGGTTTCCACTAAATTTAATTAGTCTTATCACATTATTCCCCCTTTTTAGATTATTAAAAATAATGAAAAAATATTATGATAAATGAAAAATGGGAATAAAGGATATAATGTCATAAATATATCAAAATATTGTAAAAAAATGGTAAAAATAGATTAAAATATGTCCATATCTATAATCCTTATCTGATTCTGAATATGTTCCATCATTAATTTCTATTTGTACAATTGGTTAATTTTTTTAGATGTAGATGGAAGAGAAGAATTAATCTCATGAGAATATTTGGAGGTATGTGCCCCAATAACAACAATCCTAGAAATTATTATATGCTTCTAAAAGGATTAAAATGGAGGTTGTAGGTTGATATAAAGTAGTTATTGAATAGTTTAGAACATTTATATTACATGTATAATTATAGGGCTCTATAAAGAGGATGAACAAATAAAAATCTCATGAACCTTTCTCTCATTATTGACAGAAATCATATTGATTCTCCATAAAATCATACAAAATAGAAATAATATATACAAGCTTCTATACTCGTGACTGTAATGATTGAGTTAGAGAAGGAATATTTAAATCGAAATAAAGAGATATAAACCTCCTATTTAGATCTGACATTGTGAATATCACTCTTTGATATTAATCAATAACCTTCTTGATTTTTTCTCAGTCATGACTAGCTTGTTTTATATCCTCAAGAACTAAAGTTGGGATATTGGATGCATGTGTTTTAATACAATCATAAAAATTATCACAATCCTTGATGAAATGCTCAAACATGACATTAAACTCTTCATTAATGAACTATGTTACCTTTTAATCATCAAAAACTAACTTAACAAGAGGAGAATATGATAAAGTAGAAGGTTTAAACAAAAAATTCATGAACCTTTGGTCCAAATGAATTATCATGTTAGATAGATCATCATAAACAGAACCATCCAAAGATCTCATATCAAAAATATCGTTATTCAACATCTCTATTATAAAATTAAATATAGGATGAAGATTATTGATTTCCAAAGTAATGGATGAAAAAATATCAACTTCTCTCACCTAATATAATTTTTTATAAAAGTTATCAAATTCTTGTCTGAGTGTTTACAACATATATGATTTACACATAACAAATTCATCTTGAGTTACATGTGAAGATTATGGAATAGAGTTTTTAGGATTATATGGAGTCGGATCACTAGCTGAATGATTACTATGTATATTAGGTATATCCATCATCAGTCAATATCTTATAGTCTAATCATCAATTTTAAATAAACATCATCTTCATGTTTATCAGAATCCATTACAATCTCTTTATGAAAATGAAGTATTGAATCTTTAATTATCTCTTGAATGTAAACCTCAACAGCCAAAAATACTTCTAATGTTCTTTGAACAGAAATAATGGTAGGTCCACCATATCCATCTTTACATCCTCCATGATCTTCATCATCAAGAATCATGATATTCTATACCCAATCAAAGAGATATAGGGGAAATGTCTAACATAGATTCTTTATATGGTATATTCTATATGGAGGTAATCCTAATAATAGCAGATCCTTCAGTGTTATTCTTATATTGTTCATATCCAACAAATTGATCCCATTCTATCTCATTTGATAAGCTAACCCAGCATCTCTATTACGTTGTAAATACCCTATTTCTTATTCGTGTTATTCTACGACTACTTCTTATTATTAATTAGAAGTAGGAACATTATCATTTGAATACTATATAGCCTCATCAGGTTCATGATTGGGATCTACTATATCCTAATATCATACAAGATACTTTACTATGCTAAACTATTAATAATGTTTATCTCAGTCTGCCATCCATTCATGTTTCCATAGACTCAAGTTAACATTAATTTTATTTCAAAAATTTCTTGAAAAAAAAAATATAACAGATGAAGTTACCTTATACTTTCCTTGTAGAACTAATCCCTTTTTAATCTAGCATGGTAAAAATGAACATATGATATATTAATGAATTGAAACATTTGGTTGGATTTCACAACTCAAACATGAGTCTCATAACATATCTTTAATGATTTATTTAAACACTTCTCTTCAAAAGATACAATAAAAAATGTATTTGATGCCTCAAGATACTAATGTTTCTATTTCTTTGGGAAATCAAATGATGGATAAATTTAACTAAGAGCCTGTATTCTCCACTAAATTCCACTGTAGTGGGTTTTTAGGGAGTCCCATTCCCATTGAACTCATATTACTAATTATAAAATTCATTGTGTGCATTATTAATATGATATTAACTTTGTTAATCATTATATTCTTCAATATAACCCACACTCAATCATTTTTCCCAACCCTTCTAACAGAATTAAAAAACAACACCATTTATCATTAATTTTACTTTATCCATCTACATTGTTGAGAATAAATCAGGTTTTAAATAATATCACTTTATTAGATTAGATATAATGGTATAGAATTTTATTTAAACCAATTAGCCCATCCCTGCTCTATAATTGTGTTCCAAACCAGTGATCAGATTGACTTCAACCATTAAGCAAAATCATCTTTTTCTACTAAAACTAGAAAATCTAAGAGATAAATATTCTTAAAATTTACTAATGAAATCTATTTTCACATCACTGATATCATTAAATGAGGTGATTGAATAGGAAAATATGTTTCCAATATTTGCTTCATCCTAAGCAGTCATATTCAATTCAAGATCCATAATGGTTATAAACAGGATGTAAAATAGAGATGATTTTGATGAAGAGAGTGAGAGGATCAAGATGATAGAAAAAAATCCACTCAAAATGTATTAAAACTATATTGGATATCTAATGAAAATTTAGTTAATAGTTCATATTTCTTATTTATGTTTTAGTTTAAATCTATTAATTATTAAAGCAGTAATAAAAAATAAAGAAATACCACCAAAATATTTTCACAAAAAATTAAAAGTAAATAGTAATTGTAATTCTATTGACCATTGATCTATAAATAATATAAGAAATGTAGGCATGATATTTAATTTTTTTTGATATGAAAACTAACTATACTTCTATGATGCCAATTATAATTACATACTAATGGTATGAATGAGTATTGATGGCAGTTACTCTGACAGTGTGGTTATATACTAATCGTGATATGGTGAACACATGAGTATGTGTTCACATAATAAATTATGACCATATGAAAAAAACACACGGTTATCCTACATAATATATGTATCATACTTCATTGTTGTTTAGAAAATTTCATAGAGAAAAAAAGTTAAAATAATTTTAACATAATAATTAATAACTGAAAATAAATAAATATAATCATACATACATTATAATGAAAAATTCATGTTTGATATAATTGATTCTAACAATATTAAATGGATATATATTTATATTATCTAGACGATTTTCATTTTTAATGAACACAATAGATATATCCCATTTCTAGTAATGATCTAAAATAAAGTGATGTCTTATATCAATATTATTTGATCCGGAATGTGATGTAGGATTCTTATAACAATTTATCACAGTTTTATTATAACAATTTTTTGGGACATGTTAGAATTGATATCCATAGTAATGTAATATATGTTTTTTCTCTATAATATTTTCAGAGAAACATTCTACAGATATGTACTCATCTAAAATAGTAAATAACACTGTGGGGTTCTATTTCCTACTACATAAAGACATTAGATACTTGTAATAAAAGTGACATGATTTATTATTTATTTTTCAATCTAACATACAACCACCAAAATCAATATTTTAGTAGCTCATTAAATCCAATTCATTTGAACTAGAGTAATACAATACTATGTTTGTTACATTATTTCTGTATTTTAAAATTCATTTCAATGCTAGTATATGTTACACATTATTGTTTTCATGAAATGTTCATACATAAACAAAAAAAATTATATTTGACCGACTAGAAGCTATGTATAATATTATTCAATTCATACATCTAAATATTGTTTGATCAAATCATTTCATAGTTTCATCAAGATCCAACTGGCATATAGTACTCATGATAGTATCGCTACCCTTAGTTTCTTCCATAACAATTTTTTTTAAATGATCATCAGTGTACATGCTTTGATTTAAAATAATTACATATTTATGTTGAAAAATTTGAATTCCATGAATGAATTTATGTTCACCAATGAAACTCATTTCACAATAAATTTTCATAATTTTTTAAAATTTAATACACAAATAATTTGTTGAAGATAAAAAATAATATCATCAAAATAAATTTTCACTAATAAAACTGTGATTTAAATTTTTTAATAAATAATGTTGTTTCAGTTATATCATTAGTAAATTATGGAAATTATAAGAGTTGAGTATACTATTTCATGCTCTAATTTCTTATTTTAAACCATATAAATATTATGTTAATCTAAAAACATGTTTTGGAAAGTGAGAGTTTTGAAATCTTGGGGGTTTTCCACAATATATATATCGTAAAAAATACAATATAATAACTCACCATTGACATACATTTAATATAATTTTCATTGAAATGTGATGAATGGGAACATAACATACTGATAGATTCATGTCTTGTAAATGGTGAAAAGGATTGCTCAAAATCAATAACTTCCTTTTATCTATATCATCATGCAATCAATCAAGCATTAATTGTTACTGTTGTCCCGTACTCATCATAATTATTTCTAAGCTACTATTTTGTGATAATATATAGGTTTTACTGGGGTATTTCTCTTATTAATTGAACCACTGGGGCCTACCTGGGTGGCATAAGGCCAAGAGGAAACTACCCAATGCCCGCCTTCATAGGCTAGGGGGTGGAGACAATCACTAAAAGGAATAAATATAATGGGATTCCATTTTCAAATTTACCTATACACACAAACCCATCCATATCTATACAAAAGTGTAGAGGAATAATAATAATGGATGATAACATCTAGTGTAAAAGTCATTCATGTAATAGCATCTAATAAATAAAAAAGAGTACCGAATTGTAATATGAAAAGTGTAGGGAAAAAATAGAATCCCAACCAAAAATATGTCCCAACATGATAATAACTAGAAATGAAAATTATGAGAGATCCCTTCTCCAAATTTCCAAGCTACATAACCATATGTGGTCTATGCACCCATGTATCCCTATGATCATATGAAATCAACTCTAACCTATCAGTCGGCTATATAAGACAAGAAACATTTAGGGAAATAATATACTAAATAAGACACCCTAAAAACTAAATAGTGAGTGATTGATGTCACGATTGACGTAATTAGATCCTCGCAATGATGGTTTGTAAATACTTACATTAGACAATAACCATAAAAAACACTAGATAAGCTAAAAATAAACCCAAATGATATTAAAAGGGGATGTCCTTCTCTACAGCCCAGCTATGAACAATGTTTATACCTATAATCCTAAATAGGGTCCATCTCTAATGTCCAACATCTTGCATATTTATCGGAGTAATTAATCATTTGGATCCACACCTTTCCACTATGGAACACAATCGAGGGGATATAATCTCTTCGTTGGGGACCCATTTCCCAGTATAACAGGAGGTATGGTTCCACTTAGTGGATAGAGGACTCAAGACCTAACTCAATAGGTGGTTTCCTCTATACATCTAGACAAAAATACTGGAAGAATCATTCCCTTGTATGATAGGGGAGTGCCCTCTCCAAAGATTGAGGACCCACACCTTGGTGCGATAGGGGATTACTCTCTCTATTTTCACAATGAGTTTGGAGAACCAATTCCCTTGTATTACATTAGATTAACATCTCCAAGGTAGAAGACTTGTACCCTGGTGAAATAGGGGAGTATCATCTCTATTAGGACAATGGGTATGGTGGACTAGAACCCCAATACGATAGGGGAGTATCATCTTCATTGATAGAGAACCCACACTCGAGGGCCAAAATGCGAGTACCATATGTATATGAATAGTGATTATAGATGTTTCATTCCTAATATAAAAAGGGACTATAGTCCCTATATTCATAATGAGTTTGGAGGATATTTTCACTGATGTGATTGGGATGTACCACCTCTGTTTTCAAAATGAGTATGGAGGACACATTCTCTAATAAGATAGTTGAGTACCATCTCTAATGATAAATAACATGCATGATAATATAATAGTGGAGTACGATTTCTATCTAAACTCCCTAATGATCCTTCTCCATCACTTCTATCATCATGAATCATCTAGAAAAGTGCTATTATTGTAACTTCAAGCATCAAATCTCAAAATAAAATATGATTTCCAACTTCTTCTTCAATTAAAAAAATATATACAGGATATACAACTATATGGGAAAAACAAGAGTTTAAAAGACATATATACGAGAGGAATAATGTTCATATAGACACATCGCATATGGAGTCTACACAATATGTGATTCTATCCCAATTACTTGAAATGTCCTCTCCAAAAAACGGATTTCTCCCTATTTATTATTACACATTGTGTATGGGTATTAAAAAATGTGTCCTGTCCGAAATAATGATGAATGCATAAGGCTATGCATTAGTCCGATGCATTAAAACATCAAACCAATGATATTTTATCTCAAATGGACATAAATGAAAAAATGGATCATACAATTTTTATCATCATGGAAAAACATTCGGGATAAGCTATTAACATTCCCAAATCAATTTCACGGTGAAAAAAACCCATTTTCACTACATCAGGCTGAAACAATGTTTCATGGGCCGGTTCTATGAACCCAAATTAGACACCTGATATTAGACTTGTAACTTCACCCTCATTTTCAATGTTGGGACACATTAGACAGTTCATCATTCTGATATCATATGAAGATGTTATGTCAGATACTATATTTTATAATTATACTAATAATTATATTATTATTATTATTGTTATTCTTATTCTTATTGACCGCTCTGTGTACCCGAGAAATAAGTCCAATTTAAATATCCACCATCAGAAATTAAATGGTAGTATCAATTGGCTGATAATAATTCAATAGAAGGATCACCAATCCTGACGTTGTATGAAAGAACTCTGTCAGAAAAAAGATTACATGAGAATAAATAACAATAATGATATTTTATAATATTAATATTATAAAAAAAATAATTTATGTAAATTAAAGAAATGAGGAAAACCACGATGAAGTCCCTCCTTACACAGACAAGGACCACCAAATTTATTTCATTTTTATTTTATTTAATCAATAATGATTTTATTAATTATATTTAAATAATAAAATTATTCAATATTAACATCAGGTAGTGAGCGACACCATTGAAATCTTCATTATTTTATTTAAAACTAAAAAAATTTCAGTCCATTAAACGTTAATAAATATTTTTCATTATCAATTTTAAATTTGTAAAAATTTTAACCAGAAACTACTTTTAGATGTTACTATTTTTATTCAAAATAATATTAGCACCTAATGCATTTACCATGTTCGGACACCTCATCGGAGATAGAAGTTTGGCCAATTTCATGTCCGCACTAAGCACCCACCACAAAAAAAAATATCAGGGATGAACAGTATTTGGAACTAATCTCATCACTATGGACATCATTGTGGTGCATCAACAAAGAAAAATGGGATCCTAGATTTGACTCCAACCACCTCTGATTAACTACTATCCCAATCACACCTTGATTGTGAACCTGTACATCCAATACCCATCAAATTCATTCACAAAACACAATCCAAATCATTCATTACCCATCCATAAACCATCAATCCACTTGCCATTCATAATCACTCAAGGAATCTGGGGGTTCAACCATTATCCATCCTACTAAGGGAAAGTTGAAATGCCTCCCAATTGGTCGACAATGAAGAATGTGATGAATGGATAGTGAAAAATAACAAAAACAAAGTAAAAAATCATTATCCAAGCATTATTGGACAATTATTATATAAATGGGGTGATAATATCTACGTGATTGAAGAATTATACCAAATCAATATAATTATTAAAATGAAATGCTCATGTGAAGAAATATATCATAGTTTAAAAGACTATATATCTATGCTAAATATTTTAATCAAAAGGGAAAAACCAAAAATGATAAGACCAATCTCGATGATGGATTGACATTGGGGAAGAATTTATCCTCTACTGATGATGTTGACAATCTAGCTACATTCTTTTTTTCCTCATGGTTATCTACAATTTGATCAGCCAACATTTTTTTCTTACCTTCCACCAATGAAGAATGAGTAGAAGAACATCTCAACGATCCCATGGTTATACGACTATCCCAAATATTTTCCAAAACATATTAGGTATATAAGAAAATGATTCACATAATTTACTTTAAAATAAATAAATAATTTATTTATTTTAATTAAACACACATATTAGTATCTCCCTCTACCAGACATCTTATACTGACCAACATTAGGTCACGACTCAGGTAATCCCAACATTTTAGACTCAATCGTGAAATGATCATTCAGATCCAAGACACTTTTAGGGAATTATTCAACATTTTAAGGGAATATAAAAACATGTGATATAAAATGTATTTAATTTTTTTAATATATAAACATCAAAATCATTAGGGATCAGAATTAAATGTCAAATCAGTTCTTATCTTATAAAATATTTCTAAAAATATTTCAAATTAGTACCAGAATAAAAAAGAGTCTCTATATTATTCAATCATTCAAATGTTTTTTTTCCTCAAAAATAAAACTAGGAAACCCTGGATGACTTGTTCGGGGGGCTTCACGTGACTTGGAAGACATGTCCTAAGGGCATCAAAAGTATTTGGAGACATGTCTAAGAGACAATATAAGACTTTCACAAATACAAAATAAGCTTTTAACAATACTAACCTTTATCAGCGCTAGAAAAAAGTGCTAATAAAGGACCAATTTATCAGTGGTAAAACTATGGATAAATGGTACCATTTATCATTATTTAAATAAATAGTTGATAAATGATTCCATTTAAGAGCATTCTTAGAACTCATAATAGACAACCTTTATTAGTGATTTTAACTCGAAAAAATGGTTCCATTTATGTGCGTTTTATTTTTATCAATGAAAAATAATATCCTATTTTAGTGATTTATAGTGCTGATAAAGGCCCCTAAATAAAATTAAATAACTAAACAAATAAAAACAAAAAAAAATATTAAATTAAAAAAAATTATATATTTTTTAAAATTAAATAAGTTATCATAAAAATGAATATTTTTAATATAAAAATATATAAAATAAAAATAATCAAAAATATTATATATTAAATATATATATATATGTAAAATTAATAAAATTAAATAATTAAAAAAATAAATAGAAATGTGTAAATGATGAAATATATTACACATTTTATTAATTAAATAATATTAATAATAATTAATAAATTTAATATAAATAGATATATAGTTTTTTAATATTAATGAAAAGTATATATTAAATATATATATAGAAAATAAATAAATTATAATAATTAAAAAAATGAATAAATTGTAATAAATAAAAAAATTCCAAATGAATAATTTAAAAAAAATTAAAATATTCTCTAATTAAATGATTACTAATTAAAATGTATAAGTTATATATATGTATATATATATATATTAAAAATAGTATTAAATAAAATATTTAAATTTAAATATAGAAAATGAATGAAATGCAATAATTAAAAAAATTAATGTCTTTCTCTTTTTCAGTTGTTTTAATACATAATGATTCATCAATGCATTTAATATAAAAATATATTCATATATGTTTATATATATATATATATAATATTTCAAAAAATTTGATTTATATGATACCAAATACTTTTTCTTACATTTTACAAGTAATTTACTTATTAAATAATGTATTATAATTAATAATTACTATAATGTAAAAATACCAACTAATTGGATAGAGTAATGGATATAATTGAATGTCATTTGATTTTTCAATTTAAAATATATCAAACGTGTGTTACATTCATTTCACACATATATATAATTAATTAATACATTTTTATATACAAAAACACACATATAAATATATTTATAGTTAATAAAATCATACATAGAATCATAGACACATAATAGTTATGTAAATAATTAAATTTTTGGTAATTATTTTAGAATTTTATTTTATCATGATACATTTACTATGTTATGTCCTTAGTCGAAGCATTTTATTTATTTATTTTTTGTATTATAATATGTAGGTATTATTTAATCAATTGTAATAACATTTATTTATTTATTTATTTAATTTAATTATTTTATAATATTTATTTATATATATTAATTTATTATTTTTTTATTTTCAATATATATTCATCTTTATACCAATACATATCACTATTTTTTTTAATAATTTATATTTTATCATTACAACTTATCTATTTTTTCAATATTTTTAATGTGTACTAATTTTTAATTATTAAATTTTTCTCATTTTTAACACACAATCATTTAAGATTATATATAAATTAGTATAGTTAAAAATACTATTGAAATTAAATATTTATAAATAAAAATATTTATAAAATTATAATTACTATATTTATACATTTATATATATATATATGAATATAAATTAATAACTTTTAATGTTTAAAAAATATGGATATATTTATATATACATAAAAATATATACTTAAATTATTTAATAATTATAGTAAATATATTCAAAAAATGAATATCTTTCATATATTTATATTTATATTTATTAAATATATTTATATATATTAAATTATATATATCAAATTAAATAAATTTATATAAATATATTTATATAATTATAAATAAACAATCATATTTTAAAAATAATTATATAATTAAAATAAATATATTTAGATGCTGGTAATATTTACTATAATTATATTTACTCAGTATATGTATAATTATATAAATATATATAATGAAATAAATATATTTATAATCATAAAATTATAATAAATATAATAAGATAATGAATATATTCTATATTTATATATATATATATATATTAAATATACATATAATTATATAAATATATATAATGACATAAATATATTTATGAATGTATATTTATGGAATTTATGAAAGAATATATTTATAATTTAAAAATATTAATTTTTTTAAATGTATTCTTATAATTACAAACAAATAAATACATATATATATAATTTTAATATTATGATAAATAAATATAAAATATATAAATATATTTAAAATTTGTAATAGTTATAATTATAATTGAAAAACCATTATCAGCACTAATGTTTTAACGTGTTAAAAATGACATTTATGTGGGCTGGAAAAACTCTGATAAAGACTAATATTATTACCACATTTTAGTTTAGCACTAATAAAAGATATTTTAATTATCCCTTTTTGGAAATGATGATAAATCTCTCTTCAATCAATTTAAAAAACACTAAATATGACTGATTTAGTCACAATTCTCATTCTCTTGTGGAACTCCCTTGTTGTTGGCGCTCATCCTCTAAATTTTCATAGAAGAATCAAGGAAAGATTCCCATTTATGTTATTTTCTCCTTGTATTGAACTAGAAATTCCAGGTACTTTTTATTATTATTAGGGATTATTAGGAGCCTGTGAAAATTGACAGAACGTGATTCGGAGGTCCGGTGTTCCTGGAATTGTTTTTTGAACATTATTTAAGGTACGTTCAGTAAATGCTCATGCTGCATTTTCCATCATTTCAATCGATGCATGAAACTGATATCTGTGGACAATTTTGAATCCACAGCACTGGGATTCGCTTAAGGGATGATTCACTTCGACAGCAGTAGGTTGGGAGAAAAAGATAGTTTTTCAGACTTTTAAATGAATAATAAAATAATATGATCTGCCGGCATCAGTGGCGAAGGAAGTGGACAATGCTACCCATCTGCAAAATAGCGTGGCGTTGCTTGGTGTCATGGCGGACGCAAAGGGATACTGTCAGTCAGACGACAGCATTGGTGAGGCGGTGTGCTGCCACATTCCATGGTGAAGGTGTTATGACATTGAAGTCACGACGGAGGGGGACCCATGCCCCGTGGGTCCCCCAGAACATGTGACAGCTCTGATTGAAGAGTCGAACGACTCTATGAGTCTTTTTGAGAGTTGGGCGGCCACCCGGCTAGCTCGATGCACTAGCATAGTAGGCTGCATCACCCGGTTAGGTGAGCCAGACCCCGTCTCAGTGGGCCGAGCCCACCAGGGCCCAGCCCAATTGGGCTGGCCCTAGTTGGTTCGGTTCGGGTTGGGTCAACCCGAACTGGGTGGGCCCGGGTCGGTCAGACTAGGTTGGACCAGACCCAAATCCCTCTCTGGACCAAATACACTTAAAAGGCCGTATCTTGCAAACCAGATGGTTGTTTCATGATTTTTCTTGCCTCGCTGGGACCCTTGGAGTGAGACGGTCCTTTTGAGATACCCCACTTGAGTTTTGGTGAAAGTTGGAGTATGACTGGGTTGGATCGTACCCAAATCCAACCGGGACGTCAACACTAAAATGCCTATAACTCATAGACTATATGTTTGATTTATTCGTCATCTGTTTCTTTGGAACCCTTAAGAATTAAGTTTTCCATGATTTACTATTTTTTGGAACGTCATAGTAGTTGAGTCACAACCGATATCTAGAGCCAAAGATACTACTGAAATCAAGCGCACCAAGTGCGGGGGATCCAGTGGTTGGTTGTCATCTGAATAGTGACCCTGTATGGATCATACTCTAGCGACCATGTGTAGATCAGAATCATAGAGACCATTTGTGGATCAGATTCTAGTGACCCTATGTGGATCAACATCATAGCCACCCTTTGTGAACAAGCATCTAGCGACCATATGTGGATTTGCTTCATAGTTACCCTGTGTAAATCAGCATCATTGCGACCCTCTATGGATTATAATCTAGAGATCCTGTGTGGATAAGCATCAAATCGACTTTATGTGGATCATCATTCTAGAGACCTTGTGTGGATTGGTAGTGCGTGACCCGAAGAAGACCATATATATAGTGGCCCATCATTGATCAGAAAAAAATGACCCTATGTGGATCAACACTGGAAAATTTATTCATAGTTCAGTTGGGGAACTTCCTATTAAAATAAAATGATATAGCTTATGACTAATTAACTTTATTCCCAATCATTGAGTTGTTTAACTAGTTTGATCTGAGTCTTTTCCTTGTGAGTTGTGATTGATATCATGCTTTTTGGTTCTCTTTTTTTAATTCTTAGAGACCTTCAAAGCTCTCGGGGTCTTTAGTAGATATTGTTATTCTCACCGCTGCACAGGATTCACCCACTCCATGTTGTGTCATGTGAATATGATGGGGAATCCTTGACTGAGTCTTGGGGAGCTAGGACCTAGTGCTGGTCAGTGGTGATTTTTGATGTGGAGAGATGTGGAGATGATATGTACTTATCCTTCAGGTGGGATTCTAGGTGGACGAACAGAGGTGCTTTTTTGGTTTTTGGTTTTCCTGTTTTCAGTTGTAGTTGTATCGTGCCTATTGGGATTTAATTCTAGCCCCATTAATTATAGTATAAACTTTAACTACTTCAATTTTACTTCATGGTTATATATTTTTGTGTTCTTGGAGAGTGTGTTTGTATAGGTTTAAAGGAAATTCCTTCCTGTTATGGGGATATGCATTTCCAGTGCTAGTCGCCAACCCCAGGAATGATGAATGTGGGCATGAGGTAGTCACGACATGGGCCCCAGGGAACATGCCATGAAAAAGTGGTAACAGAGTAGTCAGTTATACTGAAGAACTTGGACTCTGATCATTCCAATGGATAAATAGTATTAATTTTTTCGAGTGAGGTCTTCCATTCGGGGAGTCCAGTGTTGGTGCAATGATCGATGTATCCATACACCATGACACTGAATTCTAATTTCCAACTCAATGCACTAAAACACTAATTGTGTGCATTCTGGAAATGTTTTACTTGATCTATTTTAAGTCATATCACTAGGTAAAACATATTGACCATTAAGAACCTGTTTATTTTCATGATTCCACCATGTAGACATCCAGGCAGTATTACCAAGAGAGTTCATGATGATGTCCCATAGAGTGACATGGCTTCAGTGTAGGTCCCACTAACTATGTTAGCACCATTGGGTGGTGCACCAGCACCACCACTACCCATTGGGAAGATGTTGACACCAACCCCACTGGCAGATGGTGCACGCCGACTATGCTCATTTAATTAGTTCCAAAGACTAAGGCCTCTGAGGGTTCAAGTCTAGACAGATCCCTAGGTAGTTGAGGACTGGCAGGATGCTCTGACCGGAGTTTTCCACATAGTTGGGACACAAGCAGAGAAAATGGTGATCCTTGTTGATACTATTTTCCAGGGCATGGAAGGAAGATGATGGAGCCTGACATTCTAATCGCATGAGGAGGTGACACATTCTTGGTTGAACTTTGAGACCCTCTTCAGGGCAGAGTTAGTTCCAGCAACACTACACACTATGCATATTTAGGTGCTCATGCACATAAAACAGGGAATCCTGATAGTAGCCCATTACTTGGCCAAATTTACTGACCTCACGTGCTACTCCATTAACTTGGTACGAGACCCATTCTTCAGGGCCCAGAGCTTTGAGAAGGGTCTCCAGTGGGAGATTAGAGCATCAAAGATATCTCCAAATATCCAGATGTAGGTAGGAGTGCTCAAGAGAGAAAAGATGGTGGAGAGATTCTTATATGAGTAGGCACCAGTGGTGAGAGCCACCATTGGGATATAGGTAGCTGACTCATCTTCAGCAGGTAGTAGGCTGATGACACATAGGTCTAAGTGAACAGCCCTTCCGGAGGATGACCCCAGGACATCGGGTCAGAGGTACCGAGCTCGCGAGGCTGAGCAGTCAGCTGGGAAGAAAATTTTTCTTCACATGTGGTGGGAAGGGAAACATGGAAGGAGAATACTCGACCTATTGTATTGGTGATCAATAGACGGTCGAGGGACCGTCGAGGTAGAGGTATACAATCAAGAGAGGAGGTCTGCAGTGCTGCGGACGTGGCCGAGGAGAAGGTAATGCAACATGTGGTGGATGATGGGATGAGGTTCAACTACCACCTCCCCCAGGGGGTCCACCCCAACCAATTGGAGCAGGTGGACTGGGGCAAGCACGGCTATAGAAAATAGAGCCCTACGACCACATCACTGCAGATATGATTAGAGGTATGATCTGTGTCTATTCCCCCAAAGTTGCAGTACTTAGATACCCATGTGACTATCACTATTTTATTTCCAAAACACTTTTTTGGAGCTCGTAGATTATGAAGGATCATTTAGCTTGATCCTTACTATTATAGGCTCATAAAAGAGAATATTTGACCATTACTCACTAGTGTAGGCATTGGGAGCTCACTCTAGGAGGCGAGATCTTCTAATGGGATCTCCTAGTAGCAACGTCCATGCCTTATGACGACATTGTTTTATTGTCTATCCACATTCGAGGCTCATATTTAATATTTTAGGTGCAAAGTGTAGTGTGTCTGTGAGGATGGAATTAGTTTTTCCTTCAACGGAGATAAAGAAAACATTGCCGCATATGATGGAATTCATCAAAGGAGGGTGCAACCAATCACTCATCAGTTGTCAAGCCTTACCCTCAAAGAAGTTCACGTGGGGAGTTTGATTATCCAATAGTGGTGGACCAGTATGATGATGTCTCTAATAATGTTGTTTTAGGATTAAATACTCATAGAGAGTTATAATTCTACATCGACTTGTGCCTGGGGAAATCACTGATATCTATGACAGCATATCGGATTGCTATCGTAGAGCTTCGTGAGTTGCGGGAAAAGCTATAGGACTTGCAGACGAAGGGATTCATAAGACCCAATTTTTCTCGATAGATATCCCCAATTTTGTTTTCCAAGAAGGCATATGGGAGTCTGAGGGCGTTGGGTATGTAGTTTAATGTGACGCATGAGGGACCCGAGTAGGTTGTACCCTAATGTAGGTGTGAGTAGTGATCGCCTACAACTCACGTATATTGAGAAAACATGAGAAAAACTATGCTACCCATGAACTGGATTAGCAGTAGTGGTCTTTGCGCTAAAGATGCGGTGACACTACCTGATGTTTGAATGGTTTACTGTTTAGTACGATCACAAGAGTCTGGTATATATTCTGAAATAAGGACCTGAACCTTAGATAGCGGTGATGGATGGAGTTCCACCTGTACAATGACTTTGATATAGTCTACAATATTGGTAAAGTGAACGTATTAGTAGACACACTCAGCATGAGGTCTGCTATTTATTTTCAAAGTGATGTGACAGAGTAGCTAGCTGTGTTTTAGATATACATTTTGGATAGAGATGGAGCAGCCTACCTACAGTCTTGTAATGTCACTCCCCCACTCCTTCAACGAGTCATGGAGACACAACATGGGGATATTGATTGCGAGTCCTGATGTTCTCAGATATCCATAGGACAGGCTCATGGTGGATTTTTTGATGGTGGGGAGCACATCATCCTTTTCATAGGACACACAATGGTACTCGTGATGCTTCTAGAGGAGGTGTTGAGGTAGTTCCATACATCCACTTTAGTGGTACATCCTGGAGAGGAGAAGATGTACATGGACCGCCGACATCAGTACTGGTGGCCAGGGATAATTAAAGTAGTGGCTATGTTTTTATCCTGATTCCTCTCTTGTTAGAAATTGAAGGCCAAGTATCAGGTACTAGTATACATAGCCCAACCACTTGTGGTACTAGAGTGGAAGTGGGATGGTATCTCCATGGACTTCATGAAAAGGATACCACATACGTCTAGGGGCCATGATTCCATCTGGGTGATTGTTGACTGAATCACTAAGTCGGCCAACTTTATACCCATCCAATAGAAGGGATCAATAGAGGTCTTGAGAGGTCTCTACGCATAGGATATTGTGTGTCTTTACGGGGTTCTATTGATGATTTAATCAGATCACAACACATGTTTTACATCCCGCTTGAGGATGGGATTGTAGGAGTTGTTTGGGACTCAGCTACACTTGAGAACTAACATTCACCATCAGGCATATGGAAAGATATAGTGGACAATACATGAACTCGAGGACTTGATCTTTGCATGTGTCCTAGATTATGGTCACAGTTGGGAGGACCACCAACCCCTAGTGATGTTTTTATAAAAAAATAGTTATTACTCCCCTATCGGCATGGCTCTGTTTGATGCCATGTATGACGCCATGTAGATCACTTCTTTGGTGAACAGACACAAGGGAGTCACCACTTATATGTCTGGAGTTGGTACAGGATACCATAGAGAAGGTGCCGATAA
Source organism: Viscum album (assembly GCA_963277665.1). Classification (NCBI taxonomy): domain Eukaryota; kingdom Viridiplantae; phylum Streptophyta; class Magnoliopsida; order Santalales; family Viscaceae; genus Viscum; species Viscum album. The sequence continues at coordinate 1,718,001,506 of OY728140.1, read as the reverse complement.
TCCAGGAGTAGATGAAGACTACACAGAGATGACATAATTATTATACCGACAGGTGTCATAGTCCCTTAGAGTTTGAGGAGGGATACCATGTCTTCCTATTTGTCTCACCTAGACAGGGATTACAGAGGATTGGAAAAGGCGGCATGCTATCTCCGAGGTTTATTGGAACCTTCCAGATCCTCAGCAGTGTAGGAGAGTTGGCATACTGTCTAGATCTTCCCTCTGTAATGCATCGGGTGGATAATGTATTCCAAGTGTCCTGGTTGAGGAGATACTTTCGTGACCCATCGCATGTTATCGACTGGGGAGATATGATCATCGATGATCGAGAAATGTTTGCGGAGGTCCCAGTGGAGATATAGGATCGACATGAGTGGGTCCTTCTTTGGAACTTGATCCTTATGTTGGGAGTTCGCTGGCAACACATGACTCTCCATGAGAGCACATGGGAGCTGGAGGCCCAAATATGTTCTCAGTACACCAATTTGATTCCCTTGTTTTTGTTGTAGGTTATGGGGATGAAAATTCCAAATCGCGGGATAATATAAAGAATGATAAATTATAGATTTTTTTTAATTATTTTTGATTATTACAAGTCTGTGAAAATTGACGGCGAATGATTCTGAGGCCCAGTGTGCCCGGAATAGTTTTTTAATATTTATTTAAGCTACATTTAGTAAACGCATGGGAAATATTTCCTATATTTTGAACTGTTTCTTGAAATTGAAGTTGGAGGACACTGTTGAATCTACAACATAGATATTCACTTCAGGGAGTCTTCACATCGACCGTAGTAGGTCGGGGGAAAAATAGTTTTTCGTAGTTTTAAAATAATAATAAAATAACATGAAATGTTATTTTATTTATCTCTAGCGGTTGAGCGGCGATGGTGGGACTATTGAGTTCTCAATCCATTTAATGGATTGAATCTTGTTTTTTGTAAAAATGACATTGACAAGTTAAATGAATTTTATAAATGAACTACATTGATTTTGGGAAACATAGTTGGTTCTTCTGCCTATTTAATTGATGTTCAGGCACGGGCTTCTGGAACGACTTTGAGGAACCTCTAAAGATGTGACGCGACCACTTCCACTGATGGAGAATGAAATCTTGGACATAGTTGGAGGGTTCAAACCATGATTGACATACTTTGACGGCTTCCATGGATGAGGAATCTTCACCCTCCACCACCATGACGTCCCCAACAAATTTGAAGGTTTGGTGCTTATTATTTTAGGTTTATCTTTAATGAATTAAATAAATACCTCTTTTTATGATGTTAACACAGAGGGTCCAGATCAAATGAACAAGGATAGAACACTTCATCGCTTCGTTCTTGTCATGTTCTTAAGGGGAAAAATTTCCAACTCGATAGAACCTTCATACCAGGATCCGCGCAGTGACAATGGAATCCCAGGAGGCCCTTGGTCACTTGCTGAAGGGATAACGGACCACTGAAGAACACCCGGTGGCCCGTAGAAGATCCTACGATGCGACACATACACAGTTCCACTGATGACCATCCCAGGTGGCAAAGGCCGCGACCAGTGATCGCTAGCCATAGAAGAGGGATGGGCCACAGCGGATAAGAAACTTTAGCGATACTTGACTGACCACGTAGGCAAGGCGGCACGCTGTCTCGTTCCACGGTGAAGAAGACACAAAATCAAAGTCATGGCGGAGAGGTACTCATGCCTCATGGGTCCCGCAGAATACATGGCAGTTCCACGTCGCACAACTGAGTGTAGAGCCAAATGTCTCTTGAGATGTTTGGAGAGCTGGGTGACAACCCGGCTGGCGAGTCGTGCCAGTGCACCAGGCCGCTTCGCCTGGCGAGCCGAGCTGGTCCGTGGCCCAGCTGGCCGAGCCCGCCTTGGCCCAGTAGCCTAAGCCTATCGTAAATCATCCCAAATGAGCTAGGTCAGGCTCATAATGGGTCAGGTCAACCCGAACCGGGACGGTCAGATTGGGTGGGACCGGGCCCAGACCCCTCTCGAGCCCAGATTCACTTAAAAGGATGTATCTTGCAAACCTGAAGTCTGTTTAATGAACTGTCAATGGTGTTGGGACCCTAGGAGTGATACAATCATTTTGAGATACTCCAAATGAGTTTTGGAGAAAGTTGGCATATGACCAGGTTGGATTTCACCCTTATCCAACCAGGCCCTTAGCACTAAAATTTCTATAACTCACAGACCAGACATCTGATCGACGCACCGTCTATTGCATTGCAAGAATTACGACATGATGATACATTGGGTTACTTGTTTGTGGAACTTTGCAGTAGTTGAGGAATGACAGAAATCTAGAGGAGCAGATACTACGAAACTCAAGCGCACTTGGTGCGGGGAATCTTGTGGCTAATTGTCATCTGAGTAGTGACCATGTGTGGATCAACATCTAGAGACAATGTGTGGATCAACATCATAGAGACCCTGTGTGGATTAGAATCGTAGAGACCCATTGTTGATCAGCATATAGAGACCCTATGTGGAGCAACATCCTAGCGACACTATGTGGATTAGAATCATGAGACCCTATAAGGATTAACATATTAGTGACTCTATGTGGATCAACATCATTGAGACCCTATGTGGATCATCATTTAGGGAAGCATTGTGGAAAAAAATCAAAGAGACTCTATGTGGATCAAAATTTTAGAGACCCTATGTGGATCAGTAGTGTGTGACCCGATGAGGACCATCCATAGAGCGGCCTGTTGGGGATCAGAGAAATATGACCCTGTATTTATCAACAATTGAACAACTTCTTCATGGTTTAGTTGTAGAATTCCTAATAGAATAAAATGATATATCTTATGACTAATCATCTGTATTCCCAATATCAGATATGTATAATTGGTCGGAGATGAGTCATTGCTTTGTGGATTGTGATTTAGATCATGCTTTGTGGTTCTTCTTTTTGGACTTTTGAGAGACCTTCAGGGGTCTTGGGGTCCCTACTAGATGTTAATATACTCATCCCTGCATGGTCTTCGCCCGTAACTTGTTGTGTCTAGTACAGATGATAGGAAGCTGTGATTGAGTCTTGGGTAGCTAGGACCTAACGGTGGATAATGACGATTATTGATGTGGAGAGCTATGGAGATGATTTTTACCTACCCTTCATATATGATTCTTTCAGGACGATCTCATGAGGTGTTTTCTGTTTTCTGTTTCCATATTATTAGTTGATGATGAATCATTCATGTTGGGATTGTATTACGGCTCATATTCTTTAAATATACACTTTTACTAATTCAGTTTTACCTTGTTGTTGAATTGTATTATTTTCTGGGACTGTGTGTTTAAACATGATTAAAGTCAATGCCTTCCCGTTTTAGGGATATGCCTTTCCAGTTCTAGTCGGAAACCCTGGCCTATGGAAGGTGGTCATGGGGTAGTCACGACATGGGACTCGAGAAACAGGTCGTGACACTCCTGGTCCACACTTGTTTATTTCTTATAAATGTCATTCCCTTCATCAATAGAGAATTTCTGATTTCTTCCACTTGATTTAACTCAATTTTGATATCGTTAACACAAAATATCACATGACCAATGTAGAATATATCTATAATGTCATCCTCAATGATGATTCAAATATAGTGTTAGGTTTATTATAGCCTTATTTTAGATATTAGGTTGTTGTTATAGATGTGAAACCATGGGTTGTTGATTCTACTGGTTCATGCTTAATTTTTTAAAACCAATGATCCAGTTAGTTTTATATGATGATTATTAATTTAATGATATTATCTTAGAGATCCCCTCTGAGAACATTATTTTCATCACTTTTTTTTGAGGAAATGATTGAACAACTTATTTTTATTAACTATTATTATACATAATTTTTATAATTGATATCATTTGATATATATTCCATGTTTAATTCAAAGATGGGTTTACTTTTTATTTTTATTTTAATATTTTTTAGAAATGATTTGAATGATTTAAATTTATTTTCATTTATTTTTATAAGTTTTGAATTCAAATTTATTATATTTTAACGGGTATTCAATTTTGAATTTTGGATTCCTTCCATAGTTCAGTTAAAATTGGAATTTGAATGTATGATATTAAGTGGATAGTTTTATCTATATGAGTATAAATTTATTGAACTTAATAATGGATTTATTTTATTTTCAAAAAATTATTTCCATTGGGATTTTAAAAATACATAAATGTATGATATTACTTTCCTTTATACTTTCATTTTTTTGGGATTTTTTTATAATTTCGATAGACTAATTTTTGTGAAATGTATTTGTATATGAAATTTAATTGTTTATTTGGGGAGTCCATAAAAGGCCCATTTAGCTCACAACCAAAAAATACACCCATATGGGTATATATAAATTTTATGTTTTCATATGTGTTCTGAGGTTATGATCTCAATTTGGATGTCAATTATCTATTCCATTTATGGGAATTTTTGTGGAGGTAAGTGAACATAGGGAACCTAGAGATGATTAATATATGGCTTAGTTGTTGGTTTATTTTGGGATGTTCTTTTAAAGAAAAACATTTAAATCTTTCCTATATTAATTTTATTTCCATTTACAGAGATATGTGATTATTTATTACTCTAATGTTTTATATTATATGTGAGTTTTTTGTTAATTTTATTATGAATAATTTATTCTGATTATCTATTTATAACTATTTCGTTTATATCCATGGATGTATGATGTATAGACACACCTTGGTGGATACCTAGAAATGTTTACAATTCTTTTTAGTTGTTATAAAAGGGTGAAATAAATACAAATTATATATAGATTGATACAATGGTTCCTTCACTTCCAGAATCAAATGTTTGGTTAGTAATGTAAAATTATGATTCATTAAAACTTTTTAAATAATTTAAATACCTGTAGTTGAATTTCATTGAAACAAAGTATTTATGTAAGATATTTATATAAAACCGAATCCATACATAATTCTTCAAAAAAAAACACGTATTTATTACTTTAAATGTTTTTATTTTAGTTTCAAAAATCAAACCAGTCGATAATACTCTATGTTATCATAGCACACCATTAACTTTAGCTAAATCAACACAACTATTATCTCATAAATAATTCAATCACTAAATATTGTTTATGTATTGTTAATTGATGTATTATTAATTTAGGTTATAGTGAACTGAAAATATTTTCATTATAATACAATATAAGGTGTGAAAGGGAACAGATAACTATGTATATTCATACTATTTAAACTCATGATTGAAATAAATATTTAAATTTAATAAAAGTAATGATGATATAAATAGTTAAATGTGCAAAAAATAGTTATTTACTTTATTCAAAAAGTTCAAACACATGTGACTATTTAGGTTATATTTTAAAATTATAGTGTTGAACATAACCCAAACATATGATAGCTACATTCCATTACAGAATATAAAATTATTTGGAGCTTATATAAATAATAAACATTAACATATATAACTGATATAATGTATTTATTTAATGTACATAAGGATAAAATTTAATTTCATAGAATAATTAATTTTAAAATAAGTAAACATGGTTAGAAGACTGTACAGAACAAACCAAAAATAAATATGTACTTTAAAAAACCTGTATGAAGTCATTTCCATCTCAGCTTATCCAATCTCATGAAAAAAACAACTCAGTCCTCCTCAATATAAATATTCAACAAAAATGATTAATTTCACCCATCAACATATTATCTCATCGCACTATCACAATTCCAAAATAATAAAAATCATCTAATGATCTTTTAAATACCAAAACAATTTTACAAACATGAAACACAGAGTAACATCATGGTTGGTTCAATTCCACAAGAAAACAAATTCCACTATCTTTATTACACCCTAGGAACTAAAGAACATTAAATTTTACCCACACATAGAAAATTTCAAATAAATCATATTCCTTATATTAGACAAGGACTCTATTTTTCACCTCACAATCATATGAAAAATAGATTTTAATGTCATGAATATTTTTAAAACCTTCATGATCTTCATTTATGAGTATGATATATGGTATGTGAAAGATTTTATTTGTGGCTTCTTATGTGATAGTTTATGAAACATGTTTTCGATTAATGAATAGTCCCTTGATTGAATATTTCAAAAATCCTATGAGAATATTGGTATTTTGTGGGGTAGTCCCAGACAATAATTTTAATATGAAAATTATTAATTTAATTTATGCCTATAATGTTATTCATATTATCTTTATGAAATGTTTTTGACGTGTTTAATAATGTATATTTTAATTATATCAGATGGTATCCTATATATAATTTTTATTCTCATGAATATTTTGAATTTTTATTTTCAAAAAGAAAAAATTAATTTAAATGTTAATGTTTGTTTTGAAATGATAAAGGATGTGTTACATTATAAGGAACTAAAATAGATTCTATGGTTTGAAACTAATGAAGTTATTTAAAAGTGAACCTATAATGTTTTAATCATTTCAGAATGTACATATTTCTAAGGAAACATTTTTAAAATTATAATTTCCTCTTAATGTTTTTTAAATATTATTTAAATATTATTCACTTGATGCTAACAATTTTTATAGAAATTGGTATTTGTATACTATTATTTTTTTAGGAAAATATAAGCATATTTTCATATGAAATTATAAAAAAATGATTTCATGATGGGTTTTAAATATAAAAATATAGAATTTTGAATATTTAATGTGATTTTTAGATGATATTTGAAATTAAAAATTAACTTTTGGAATTTTTAAAAAATATTTTTTTATTGAAATGTGTTTTTAGTGTGATTGTTTTTAATATGGATGTTAGAAAATGTACATAATAATATGATCCTTAAATTATTTCTCATTAATATATTTTCCTAAACATAATTTCTTTGGAAGTCATCTAATTTATCTTCTATTCATTATAGGGAAGATGATATCTATGTTTTATTAATTTATTATCAACTAAGATCCTCACCATAGTTTCTAAAATAAGTACTTGGAAACCATTCACCCATTTCCACTAGGAGAGAATATTGTAGTGTGGGTTGATTAAATTTTTGTTTTCAAGGTATAGTGTTTCCTATATACATGTGAAAATGTGATCATGTATCTTAACCAATTGGTAATTGAGAAATATGTATAAATGATTAAGTGAACTACAAAAATTTATTGTATGATAAAATAATCTATCAACCCATTGTGTTCCTAAGAAATATTTTAGATTTATTGAAAAAATGACAAAAAAATCAGGTTCTCCACCAACTCATAGTACCAGAACATTTAGATTTATAAGGACAAATGTCATCCTCATTGGATTCATCGCCAAAAAATTTATTATTTCTTATTGTTTCTTGAGACTCATCCCCCATCTATTATATCCACGCTAATATGTTTCGTAAACTAATTAGAGGAGTATTCATCCTATATCGGTTACCTTTGATCATTTTTAGGAATTAAGGGGATAAAACCTTCTATAGTGGATTAATTCTTTTCCTAAATACAATTTCAAATTTTCTTCAGTAAAGACCTAAATTATATTAAACAATCAAAGGTTTTGTTCCCCTTATTAGTGTTAACTATAATATTCACCATTAATAATGAATATATTATGTTTTTTTTTCACAATATGAATAATATAGGAAGCTAGAATGATTAATATGATTTTAAAATGGATGCCTGAAAATTTAATAAAAAAATAGTATGAAGATAGAGTTAATGAGTTCATCAAGTTTTCAATAGAGCATGTATATTAAACTTCTCAAATAATTTATCCATGTTTACATTGTTGGTATTGAAAACAAATTAGTCTAAAATAGTTGGAAGAACATATGATTTATCAAAGAAAATATTATAGCAATAAATATAGGACTACTCATTGGAAAAACCCAGACATGCACACAGATTAAGATGATACTACAATCTATGAATTATTTCATTTGAATACCAGTGTAAATAATGATGGAGATATTATGGATGAAATGAAAATGGAAATTGAATATGACATTTGTGATTTTAATTTTTTTTTGATACGTTTAATAGTTATACTAAGAGACAATTATATACTGGTTGTAATAAATACATAACATTGTCAGTTGTATTTATTATAATTAATTTGAATAGAGAGAAACCATCTTTACAGAACTAGTTACTCTCCTAAATAATATGATACCAGAATTTAATGAACTTCCATGTCAAAAATATGAATCTAAATTAATGCTATGTTCAATGGAAATGATATATAATAAAATAAAATATTGTTTAAATGATTGAATATCATTTCCCATGGACTCGAAAAATTACATAATTGCGATACAGATCGATAAAAAAAAAATAAATAAAGTCCTTGGAAAGTTGTATGGTAATATCCTATCATTACATGGTTTAAAATACTATATGGATGTCAGGAAACCAGGAAAAAATTTACATGGAATTTTTATATATTAATTAAATATTGGAATCTATGTCATATAGCATATTATCTCCTATGAATGGAAATTCATTACAAGTATCTTGAATTTTCAAATAATCCAAAGATTTTTTTTCTACAATTATCTAATGATTGAATACTTTATTTTGGTGTAATGGGTTGTAATCGTAGTACATGTTACATCATGATGGTAAATTATAAATTTCTGCCATAGTAATTCAGGAGGAAAAAATATTATTTTTTCTCTACTTATATTTGGACCAAAGAAACCTAGAAATGATATTGATGTCTATATAGCTCCATTGATTGATGATTTGAAATTGATGTGGTATATAGGTATTATAGTGCATGATGACCATATAAGTAAATAATTCACATTTATGGACATATTTTATGGGATGATAAATTAAATTCCTTCTTATTGAAATTTTATAGCCTATAACATTAATTGAATTTTGGGGTGTCCAATTTTTGAAGAATTCACACACTCAATTTGGTTGAAACATTCTTTGAAGACTATGATTCTAGGATATAATAATTATTTTCCTTGATGACATAATTATTAATCCTTGATGACAACATTTTATGGAAATATCAAACATGGTACAACACCATCTCCACTAACGGGTGATCAACGGTTTGGTAAAGTAAAATTTATTAACACAATTTTTAGTAAAAAATTAACATTATAAATTTAAAAAATCTGGTTGGAAAAAGAGATCAATTTTCATTTAATTGTAATATTATAATTTTTTGTACATCGGATCATTTCTGGATCTCATGCTTTCAGAAAAAATGAATATGATAGTGTAATTTACACATTACTAAATGTTCATGAAAACAAATATTGATTCAAGTAAAGGATATACATGAATGACATGACAATAAGGGTATAACAAGAATTGGTGAAGGGTAACATGGGGAATTTTCTTCCTCAAGAGGAATACACTCAATCTATATATTTGTAATTGAAACATTTCATATTCCTTAAAGGTGTAAAAGTCCCATAGAGGTATTTATAAAATATCATGAATTATAATTCAATGAGTAATTTGAATTAATGGGACTAAAATAACACGACTGTCATGTTTTGATTCAATATTTTATTCCCATATCATTACATTTCATTCTACAAAAAAATGTATGACATAGACTATTCATATCCTACTACCTTTTCAGACCCATATGATGTAATGTTGTAGATCTAGAAAATATTCCAATCATGAATAAGGGGTTTTCAGTAATATAATGTAAATTAGAGATATTTTTTCCACCATAATTCCTTGATATAATTATCCACCTTATGGTTCACTTGGTCATAGAGGTTAAACAATGTGATCCATTTCATTATAGATGGATATACCCCATTTAATGATATATGATGATTTTGAAAGGGAATGTCAAGAATTGATGTTATCCAGAAGGTCGTATTATAGAATGAAATGTAGGTAAAGAATATATTGAATTTTATGGTGATTTCCTATTAGATTTTGATAGCATCAATTTCCTAGCGAATAACCACAATAGACAACATGTGGTAAGAGGTATTATTTAAAGATATTTTGATACAACTACCATCACAGATCAGGAGAAAGTGCACCATTACATATTTCAAAATATTGAAGATATCGATCCATAATTTGAATCCAAAAAATGAATTATAAATGATTTTAATCGATCATGGGATGAATGGATGGATAAAAAATACACATAATTATCAGTTTACATGATGTTTATGTGATAAAATTTATAATAAGTTATCTAAAAAACCAAAATCAAATAAAGAATGAATTTGATGGATAGCTAGGGGACCAAATTTAAATGTTAAATCATACAATGGTTTTATAATAAAATGCTATACATTCTATAAAAAATAACACGATGACTGCAGTATAATAAAAACAGTGGAGTTACGATTATGGTGTAAGCAATGATATATCTGGTTCATAAGATAGAAATTCAATTTATGTGAATATATCATAATTTTTCATTAACGAATAGATATATGAGTTGTATTATCGAAAACATTGAGTGCATATTTTCCATTGAAGATGGGTAGAAAATATGTGTGTAGTGAATGCTGATGAAATGGGCTTCATGATAGTAAATTTTAGTGAGGAAGTTGAAAAGGGTGATCCATTCATAATAGAATTATATGCAATGGAAATCATTCATGTATCAGATCCAAAAAAACAATAATTTGTAAATTACCCTGCTGAGGACTAATTAAACATTAGGGCCTTCTGAAAATTTAATCGGGGATTACCCTTTCATTAGGAGAACACAATTTTTTCATGGAAGTCCCAATATATAAAATGGATTATAATTTTTTTTGGGACCACAAAGAGAGGATTTGGATTCATGATAGAAGAGAAAAAACCATTCAAACATTAATAAAATAAAAGAGAGTTCAATGATAAGGATAATTCGTTTTTTAACATACAATAATTATTCGCATAATATTTTATGTTATCTACTAAATTAGAATAATCTAAATTAAATATTTGTCTTCTTTGGTATAAAATTTCTTCTATAAATAATGATGTTTCAAATCCCATGTAAGAGTAGATTGTTGAAGATAAAAATTATGAATCATTAGGGGATAAACAACATGTTGATGAAAAAAAATCAGGAATGATGCAAAATCATTTTCTATAATAAAATTATTAAGGAATGAAATATGGGTATATAATTTGTGTTTGGATCAAATCAATATTACAAAATTGTTTATTCCAACATGTAAATGTTCATTAGTTGTGTTGGGGTCAAAATGATGATGAATGAGATGATTGATATATATTAGTCATTCCAGGTACATTCTATAATGAAGGAAACCCTTTGTGAAGATATAATGGTAATGTTATAAAATAAATTATATATTTTATAGAAAATTTATATTAAAAATATTGATTTAATTTTTATTATTCCATGTAGTGTTAATTTATTATATTTTCATTTGTAACATGTCTTAGTTTACACTAGAATATCCCACAGAGGCTTTTAGAATATTCTTACCAAACATTATCTTAGGGATGAGTAGGGGAATGTAAATATCCACCCACTAGTTAGTCATTAACACATTATAAATTAGAATACATGTAAAAATTTTATCATTATTTTCAATGATAAATAATTTTAGGTGCATTGTAGTCATATAAATTTTATTCGATGTTATTTATTTCATCTAATTTGATTTAAAATTGTCAATTAATAAAATTGAAAAAGAATTATTAAAATGAATAATGTGCATAAAAACAAATGTACCCCAATCACAAGGAATAGATGGGGTACAATTTACAAGATAAGAAAATGGTTTGTATTTTAAATAATTAAAAAATGTTTTATTTGATATAAAACAACATATTTTACATTGTTTATATGTAGATTGATGAATCAAAATATGATTCCACTACTGTCTCAAGTCATATACTATGGAAGAATTCTGATGCAAATAAGGGAGGAAAAAATAGTCAATGAGAATAAGAAATCCTTATGGGAAACACGTGTAAGTATGAAATAAGAGTAATTTGTTATAATTTATAATAGTATAATATAAAAATATCTATTTATGTTATTATATTCTTTATACATTTTAGACAAAATATTCATTAGTGACTATAAAATAATTAAAACTACATTCATTATCATTGAAGTAGCCAAAACAATATGGTTGTGTTAGAAGAGAAGGATTTAGAGTGACTCATAGAAAATATTGTTAGGAGATAAAACCTCAAGAGGACACACATAAAATGATGAAATGATATCATGAAAAAATATTAGTTACAAGATATTATAGTCTGGTCTATTTGGTCAGACCATATTTGAGAAAGGATCATAGAGAACCTGTGGTGGAACAAGGATCCACACATAAAGAGCAAAATGACCCCACTAGATTTTACGTTATTCAATTTTTTCATTAATAATTTTCTTAAATGTGATCCAAAAATAATTTCATAACATTATATTTCAAATATTATATTGGGTAATGTTTTATGCGATATATATTGATGAATGACCACACACCACCTTTTTTTGAATGGTACAATGCAAACTATCTTAGTAGACATGAAATAAAGTAATGTACACCCAAAATATCACATGAGAGCAGGGATTGAGGTAGCTCAAGCTACTAACACCGAGTTTTTTATTCCACATAATGATCTTAATATTATAATGGTCAATGTTTCTATTGTATATTTATGTAGCATGGTCATCTAATCTTATATAGATACATGAGCTTAGTAAGTAAAAAACTTTTTCTTATTAAAAACCTATAAGATTTCATGATAAAATTTATAAAGTGAAGTGTGGAATTATATACGTATAAAGGGATGGGGAAATGAAAGGTTTTGATCATAAAAATCAGGTAAATCGACTATGAAATCAAAATAAACTTTTGAGAGTACCTTATCCCCTCCTAATAAACATCAATAATTATTAACATTACAAATTCATGAAGATAAAACATTTAAATATACCCATATGACATACATTTCATATGATGAAAAAATATTTGGAACATTTTTTAAAGATATAGTGGGTTTTGAGATTATAAATGCGATTATCATGTCTGAATAACTGGGAAACTCTTTTGTGAATAAATACATAAGGTACATTTTCACAATAAATTTATCCAAATAGTGATATAATATCATTATTAATGTTTATAACTATTCATATGTTATGAAGGTGTTTATATTTCTGATATATAAAGTGAGAATTTTAAAATAACAATTGATATTCATTAATCCATGTATCAATTCTGTTCAAAAACCTTATTTGGAGAATGAAGAAATCGATAAGAGAAAATAAGTGATATATGATCATTTTGATAAGAAAAATAACAGATGATATACACATTTTTAAACCTAATATATGGGGGCTAAATATGTACAAATCTAATAACTAAAAGATATTTTGTTGTTTCATTACTTATTTGTTGTTTTTTTAATAGGATGCATTGGATACTGATCATACTCAATATATATACCATAAAAATTTACTTTTTTAGATCCAATTTCTGGATACATGAAAAAGCAAGAAAACATGTGTATTGTGATTTTGTAACACTCTTCAATCAATATTTTATAGATAGGCATCAAATTATATGTTTCAGTTTTCATTTTCAATTGAATTTTTTTATAATAGGGAGATCCCAAAATATAGGATACACCATGGCATAAAATTGGTGACTTATAATAAGAAGATTGGGGATTACTTCAAATTGAAATATATTAAGGTATATATTTTTATATTTTTCTATATTTTTTTAAAATCAAATTATATTCAATGTTTTGGTTTTTTCTAAAGTAAAATTTTGTCAATTATTGTGGATATTATATTTTTTAGTTTTTTGGATATATCTTGAACCATGATTATTCCATGATCCATGAATAGATAATTTCCATAAGTAGTTAAAATTTCATTAAAAATATTTATTAGTTACTTTTTTCTAAATTCTATTAGTACTAGAAAATATTTTTAAAACCTTCATACTAAAAAGTATAAGTAAATTTATTTATTGATAACTAAAAAATGTACATGGTGTCAGAATATATTCAGACAATAAATTATAGGGATTACCTGATATGTTTTTGATCTAGTCTGGGTTATGACCACAGGAAAATATTTTTGGTGTGAAGCATTATTATCATAATGATTCTTTATTTTTCTATATATTTCCCATTTATATGTATAATTAAGGAAATAAAATTGTTTTCAAATGAGTAAATCACATGAGGATAGAATTTATATATTCATCCTGATGAGTTCAATTCCTTCTACTTATTTCTATAAAATTTCATCATTTTATATACCTTTTTAGTTAATTTTTATAATATTTTTAGAATAAAATTATATTAATTCCCTCTCAAGGGTTCCATCAGGGTTTGTGGAAAATTATCTAAGAAATGTCCAATATTTTGGTTTTACATTGGTGGGTGGTGGAATTATTTGTGTTGTTCAACCATCAATTAGATTTATGATATAATATCATAAATTTATGTGAAATCCGTAAATGTTTGAAATCATGTTTACCTTAGTGAAATGGATTGACTAAAACATATTCGGTTGAATGGATAAGATGTGGAATTTAATTATCCCACCATTATATCACATATAATATAACAATATCTACGTGAGTAGAGGTGCATAACCTATACTTATTATGCATATTGATACATTTTTAGTGGCTCATGATCTAATTTTTTTCCACTGATTCTTCACTAATATGAATGTTTTGATTCATTATATAAAATGATCCATGTTCAACATGTCATTAATAATTTTTTTATCATTCTCAATAAAAAATAGACAATAATATGGATGTTCTTGTTTTGATGAAAAAACTATGACAATGTTATGTTAGATTCTTCCATCACCCATAATACTGCAAAGGATATACTAATCAGTAGAAAAATCTAGGAAGACTTAATGGATAAACTAGATTTTAGTGTCATTTGCATACTATAAAGGCATATATAGATGTTTAATAGTACCAAGAAGTGGTAAATAGTTTATAATGTTGTTTAGTGTCTTCTAGAAATATGTATTGGGTGCAGTGATGTTTATTTACATCAGATAATGTAAATGGTAAAAAATAGAGTTTGTAAACTCTATGATAGTTAAAATGAAAAATATATTTTATTATATTCTATAAAAACTCTAATGTAAATATTTCTTTTAGGTCAATTATTGAATTCTAACAGGTTTAAAGTAGTGGTTAATTTTTTCTAGGAATAAATTAAAGGATAGACTAATGTTTAGTATAATCCATGAATATATAATGTGTTATTCTAGTTATTGTTTATCAAATAATAAGGAAAATGATAATATATGAGTTTTACAGAAACCAAAAAGGATAATAGTTTAAATTGTATTTTTGTGTAATACGTCAATGTAATGTTATTATAATTGGAAAAATGAATCCTATTTTTGGGACTAATCTTATAAAATACCTCATATGTATCAATATTAAATGAATAAACAATGTTAATATTTGGAATCATTGTTTAAAATAATGGGACTAGGAATGTATCATTTGGAATCATTGTTTTAATTGTTTATTTTTAGTATTACTAACATATGAAATGACTTCTTATAAAGGTGGATTATTTTGGTCGAGTTGGGGAGGTTTGTTCAATGATTCTCATGCTCATGAGAGATTGGAATGTGAGGATGCAACTGAGATAATAAAAATAATGAAATTGGTGAAGAATGTATACAACCATTATAAAAAGTTGAAATTATTCATTTTTGGTGGAAGTGGAAACCCATGCTTCCTGAAACAACAAGTGATTCTGGTATTATGAGGTTTACTACTCCATCAGAATGAAACATGATTTCCCTTTTTTATTTCTGAATATAGATTATTGGAAAAAACATATCACATACTCAATCATCCTAAACTAAATTTGATACATAGTGTTCTTGGTATGAACTAGATAATATGTTTTTATATTTTAATTTACATTTTAGTTAAAAACACACATCATATACTCTAAAAATTAAATACACCTTATGCATTTTTTATACTTTCGGAAAACAATTCATCAGCCATCTTTTACATGTAGGAATTAGACACACTATAATCTGACAAATAGTGTGGATGGTATTACTCAAAGTGTGTCTTTTTGATTGATATTGATAATAATTTCAGGTAAAAGGACAACTAATAAATAAAAAATTGTGATAAATAATTCAAATAGTTTTGATACATTATAATAATGATATATGTGTCATTTTTGATATGTATAAATTATACTCACCATAATCTGATATACGTTGTTCATGGTATGGCTCAAAGTGTCCATTAATAGTTAAAAATCAACATTTTATTTCAAAACACGTGTCACTTACTCGAAACAATGTCAATGAATTATGATTATATTCATAATTTTGGGAAAACATTCATATGAAATTTATGATTTCTATGAATAAATCTCATGTCAAACCAATACATGATGTGATTAGTATGACCCAATGTTTTAGTTTTAAGTATAAAATGAAATTTGTAAATCAAAACACAAGTAAAATACTCCAAAATGAGAATTAAAATTTGTATTCTATTTACACATTATGGAATATATATATATATATATATATAATTTGATACATGTTGGAATTAGAATCAGCTCAGTTCGATGCACCGTGTGACCGGTATGGCTCTTATTGTGTATTTTTTTAAATTGATATTAATTTTATTAAAAAAGAAAACTGACATAATAAAGTCAAATAAAACACATTTAGGATGATTTTATAATTTATGAAAACAATCTATATATTATTTGGGACATGTAGAAATCATTCGCACCTCAATCTAACACATGATGTGGCCGTTATGACTCAATGTTCCCTTTATCCATTTAAAATAGAATTTTTGTTCAAAAAGTGTCACTCAATGAAAACCAAGAAAATAGTCCTTGATTTTCATGATAATTTTGTACCATGATTCATAAGTCATTTTTATGTGTTGAAATCAGTCCCACATAAAACCAACACACTATGTGATCGGTACGACACTAAGTGTGTGTTTCCAATTTAAAATGTCATTTTATTAAAAAATAAACATGATATACATAAAGATGACAAAAAACATTAATATTACTATGGAAATTTATGAAAATAATTCATTTTTTATTTTTTATTTTTATGAACTAGTTGAACCTCAATATGAGGCATAGTGTGTCCGGTATTACTCCGAGTGTGTCTTTTTATTTAAAATTGACATTAATTTTAGTAAAAAATACAAGTGACATACACAAAATTAAAAAAATAAATTCATGTTATTTTAATACATTAAGAAATTTATCAATTAGTCATATTTATTTGCATTAATTATATCAACCTCTATTCTATAAATAATGTTCCTAGTATGTCTCAAAGTGTATGTCATCAGGTTAAAATTTAAACTTTAGTTCCAAAAGTGTCAGTCAATAAAAACCAAGATCACACACATGGGTTATACAGAAAATATAAGACGATGATTAATACTTCATATTTGAAATGTATGAATAATTATCACATCAAATCGATGCATACTGTGACTGATGTGGTTACATGTTCATGTTTTGATTTCAAAAAGATAAATTTGTTAAAAAGAAATGTGAAAAACTAAAAAATGAGAAAAATAATTTTTATTGTTATGATACATAAGGAAATAAATCCATATGTCAATTTTAATGTGTAGGAATCATAGGCATATCAATAGGACAAATAGTGAGACCTGTATATCTTCATGTGATTTTTTTTATTTGTAATTATCATTAATTTTATTAAAAAGGTACATGAAAAACTCAAATCTAAGAAAACACATTTGGATTTTTTTGATACTTTATGAAAAGGATATATATATATATATATATGTATTTTTTAAGTGTAGGAATCATATAATGTCAATCTAATACATTAAGTGACCGATATTACTGAATGTGTCCCTTATCCTTATAAAAATGATATTTTAGTTCAAAAAGTGTCACTCAATAAAAACTAAGCAAACAAAATACAATTATCTTGATATTTTATTAAAATGATTCATATATAATTTTTGACTTGTAATAATTAGTTCTATTATAAAATGAAACACGATGTGAATGGAATCACTCAGAGTGTGTGTTCGTAGTTTAATATGAAATTTAATAATAGACATAAGTGACATACTCAATACTAATAAAATGCATTCAAATTATTTTATTACATTATGAAAATAATCCATATTTTAATTTTTCCATGAATAAATCATCCTCACCTCAATAAAATGAACGATTTGTCCTATATGACTAAATTTTTTGCTTTATATTTAAAATTGACATTAATTTTAGTAAAAAAGATAAGTGAAATACAAAAAACACAAGAAAATACATTATGATATTTTTTAGTACATTAGGAAAATGGTCCATAAGTATTATTTCATATTTATGTATCATCTAAACCTAAATATTATAACTGATGTGACTTGAATCACTCAAATATTATTTTATCATTTTTTAATTTTCATTTTAGTTAAAAACGTTTCACTCAATGAAATATAATAAATCACACTATTACTATTTTGAAAAATTATAAAAACAGTTCATTAGTCATTTGAAACATACAATAATATTCCTCACAACAGATCGAAAAATAATGTGACCATAATCACTGAATGTGTGTGTTTCCTGTTTGAAATGACAGTTTAGTAAAAAAAAGTTAAATAGTCAAAACTAAGAAAACACATTTGTTTTTTTTGATAATTTAGGAAAACTATACATAGGTAATTATTTATGTGTAGGAATCATCCAAAACTCAATATGATGCATTGTTTGATTAGTATGACTCAAAGTATGTCTTTTAATTTATAATTAACGTTAATTTTATTAAAAAAAGAAAGAATACATAGTCAAAATAAACACATTTATATTATTTAGATACTTTAGTAAAATGATCCTAATGTAAATTTTGACATGTAGGAATCAGCCACACTTCTATTCAATACAAAATTTTCCCAGTATGACTGAAACTGTTTTTTTCCTTTTAAATTTCAAATTTTTGGTTAAAAAAGATTTACTAACTAAAAATTGAGGAAAAAAATATTACTTTATTTATAATCTAGGAAAATTATTACTAAGATATTTTTTAGGCATAACAGTTATTCTCACATCAATCCTAAATAAGATATGACTAGTATCACACACAATACATATTTCTAGTATTAAATGAAAATTTAATTAAAATAGGTAACATACTCAAAACAAAGAAAATTAATTAGGATTTTTTTAATAATTTTATAAAACAAACCATATGCCATATATGACTTATAAAAATTTTCTGAACCTCAATCTTAAGAACTGTGAGATCGATATGACTCTAAGTGAGTAATTTTTTAAAATTGATAGTATTTTTACGAAAACAGACAACTTACATATTAAGAATATAGAAAAAACAGTCGTATTACTTCTATAAATTACATAAAATGATCCATATTTAATTTTGAAATATAGCAGTAATCTATAACACAATCAGATAAATGATGTTCCTGGTATGACTGAAAGATTTCATTATTAGTTTAAAATTTAATTTATAGTTTGAAAACTATCACTTACTAAAAAATGAGGAAAAATTCTCAGATTTTCTTGATAATTCATGAAATTGTTCATATTTTATAGTTTATGTGTAAGAATCATCCTCTTGTAAAACAGAAACAATATATATCTGGGTTGACTCAAAGTATCTTTAATAGTTTAAAATGTCATGTTAGTAAAATAAAAAAGTTTCATACTCAAAAATTAGAGTACACATTTGGATTATTTTGATACATAATAGAAATTATCCACAAGGAATTTAAGATGTGATCAAATCTGTCATTCCTCAATTTTTTGCATGGTGTGGCCGGTTTGACTCCAAGTGCATGTTTTAATTATATTAGTTTTATTTTTGTTTAAAAAGCACAAAACATCTCCAAAAATGTTCAAATATTCTCAGATTATTTTCTCATATTTATATATATTACTATTCAATTAATAAACCTAACATTTTAATCCTATAAATATTTATTTAATTTTCATAATGATAATGATCTCATATGAAGAATAAATATTGTGA
Organism: Viscum album; assembly: GCA_963277665.1. Taxonomy (NCBI): domain Eukaryota; kingdom Viridiplantae; phylum Streptophyta; class Magnoliopsida; order Santalales; family Viscaceae; genus Viscum; species Viscum album. The sequence goes on along the minus strand of OY728140.1, from coordinate 1,717,981,521 downwards.
CGTGCATGGATCAACCACATCCCAATCAGATACATAATGTTCAGGGTATGGAACCATGTTTAGATTAAAATTAACACATTCAATTAAATTAATCTATTTATAGTGTTACAAACACAATAATTGTTTTGTTATAAAATTTAATTCATTTTCCGGAGCTATGGTGGAATTTTTGGAAATAACACGAGCCATGGATTGGATCTAAAGACAACATAACGCTGATTATTTTGAATTAATGCATCAATTTTAATTCCTCGTGTAATTATATAAACCAATGTTTAAAAACTATATATTATATTATTTCGTAATTTATGTGTGTTGTATATTTTATTTCATTAATAATATATATTTTTACCTATGATTTACTATTTCTAGTGCAGTAGTCTATAGTAAATTTAGCTTAACACTCTTGTATCGCCCTATGATAACACATTTAGATGTGTAGGTAATGGTCCTCTATTAACAGAACTAAATAAAATCATTGATAAATGGGTTCCATTATCATATATTCTAAAATCACTAAATAAATCCTAGGAAATTTAATCTCATACTAGTATTCAATTCTTTTTTGCAATGAAAAATGAAAACTCTATTGATGTTAATGGAATATTGTAGTAGTCTTTGTCAATATATCTAGAGGAATTTACTAGACTTGTGTGATATGTTAACTGGAAATCATAATAATTGGGAGACATTTCCTATTACTATCTCATTATTTGGATATGTAATGAAAATGACATGATGTGTTCACATGAAAATTTGTGTATCCATCATTACTGAATTCTTTTATATTTTTTAATCCTTATTTCCTAGGTTACCCAATGTTCGTAGAGAGTTAACTTTTTTAGATCTCACAAGACCTAGTCAATAAGAAGAGACGCCATTACATAATCTCGATGGTATGGTGGATGTGCTTAGTTTGATCTATATGTTGATCTCACAAAGAACATATTTATGCAAAGTGACCCCTTTGGCCATTCACTAGAAATTATCTGATCAATGAATCTTGCAATCGTGATAAATTCCACTCTTAGAACACTGATGTCTTGCACTTCCATGGGTTAATTTGTTAATGTGTGTGTGTTTGTGTTGGGGGAAGGAATTTATAGGACTCACCATCATGGTTCTATGCCACATTGGAAGACACATACATCCTAGATATGATCTACTGTCAGTGGAGGGAGCATTACATCATGCACGTCACATGATTCTACTGTGGGTTACCTATAACATCAAATGATAAACAAAATCTTTGAGGACACTCTGTCATTTATCTTTTTATTGGACCCTTCCATATCAACAATATTTCATAAAATCAAGTTGAAATGTTAAATGGTCGTTTCATAATTGAGTATGTATGAACCCCATTTTTCAATCAAGTATGGATCACTGAAAATTTCAATATAAATCATTACATTGTACATAATATAGATTCATTTTGAGTTAGTAAAGTTAATAAGGGTGTTTGGAAAATTTTCAGGGACCGGAACCCATATTTTGTGGAAAACATGGTAGGTTGCATGTTTTGAGAAAATTTAGTGTACGAGTTGGCTAACTGTGCAAATTGAAATTGATGGAAAAAAACTACTTCTCATGGATTGGTAATGTCTATGCAGCCTATCCATGCAATGTGAATATTATTCTCAAAAACCCTCGCATGGTTTGTGCATGGTTCTTTTATACCATGTGGAAAAATCATTCAGAGGCCATTTTTTGGGTAATTTTTTTTTTAAAATTTCCCTTAATGATCAATTAACCTCCCTCTTCCTACCTAATCTATAATTCAGTAGTATTATCCTATTTGTTTCTCAAATTTAATCTTTTTGAAGATCTAAACAGGGGATCAGGAGATATTCTTAATTCAAGATCCAATAGATCTTCAATTAGTTGCATTAGATGTACAACAGTAAGTACACGAGTCATCTTGAGCCATTCTCCTCCTATCTTACTCTCGAAAGAGTTATAGGGGTATGATATTGTTTATAATTTTCATAGATCTACTCAGATTGGATCCAAATCAAGGTCCAATAGCATAGGATGAGGATCATAAAAGTCTATTTTGTGTGCTATATAACTCATCCCAATTGTTCTATGATTTTAGAATATTCATGTGGGTCCCACCAATTTTATCAAATTTCATATGTGGAATAATATTCCATGAATATACCCAGTATAACTGTATGGTTATGGTTATTCCAAATATATTATTAGTTGATAGTTGTTTCCCCCACAACTCCATTCATTCCATGTTGAAGCTTATACCATAATTAGATTATAAATGTTTAGACATACTTAAGCCACCGTTCGGATGTGCCTTGCATTGGATATTTTAATGGTAAGATTTATTATTTTAAATGGTCTGTTTATAACATTAATTACATAATTTAATGTACCTTTTATGGTCACCTCATGACCCACATAAGGTAAGTGCTTCAATTTGTAAATTAAATGTGATATGTGGATTGGCAAGTATACTAATTATATGACTTGTCCGTAAATTTAAATGGGAAGTGGTTTCATTCATGTATCACCCTGTTCTATGTAGATTGATGGTATAAGAGTGAACATTAATTATTAAATATGCCTTATATGGTTTCATAAAATGGTTTGATGCTTCTTTTCCTCATTACACTAATGAAAGGAAAGGCTTGAACCAAAAAAATTAATCGTTATTTATGACTTGATTAAATGGGTGCATGAAGCATGGCCTTGTCATACTAATGAAATTCAAGGTATGATCCTTTGAAATATTATATGACTTCATTATCAATATATTAATGGTAGAATCAAGTTTGGCTTGGATTCCCAAGGGAATTCCTTGAGCACTCAAGGACCCATTCTGAATTCAAGGACATGTCTCTTAGGTCGATACCCACCATGAACCATATCATTGTCTTACTTGAATGCGTGGTATAACTTTATTGGGTCCCCCATAATGTAGTACTATCAGATGACTTGGATACACTCCTTGTGTCCTATTATTCCATGGATACACTCCTTGGATCCCATATTGACAAGTAGGATCCATGGTGTAAACCCATCGAGCCCAATATTGTTTTAGACCCGTTTTACCTTTGATGAACTCCTTGCACTCAGTAGGTGTAACAACCCAAGATTTAATGAGGATTATTCTTTTTAATTTCATTGATATCTTGTTTCGTACACTACACAAAAATTATATTGTGCTATACGCAACACCGTATTATCTTGTAGTATATGCAACACTATTCTTGGCTCGTGTTACACAGAATTTCAAGTTTGTTTTGTAGAAATTATTCTACCCAACATTAAGTATTGATTTCGTTTAATGAATATTTGAAATAAGTTTTGAATTATGTTATACTCAACCCCAAATGGAGATTTCACTACATGCATCCCTAGCATGGCTTTCATTACACATAATTGTGACCTTCCTCAATAGCAAGTGTAGTACGCAATACCGGGTTTCACTAAACAACGATATATGGTTATAATATTTTTATAAACTACCTGTTATGAATTGTATTAACTACATTATGAATTTCATAACATTATTATTCATCTTACATATTTTCTAGAACATGGTTTTAGAACAAAATAAATTTTTCAGGTAAATAAGTATTTTACAAAAAATACTGTTTTGCCTCCTTTTGATGGCGCACCCACATTAAATCTAGTTTTTGACATGTTTATAATATCAATTTGACAAAATAAAATTATTCTTTGGAATCAGGATATAAAAATTTACTTTGGATAATGTTTTCATATTATTCTCATAACTTTCATATTTTAATGAATAGTAAAAACAACCTATATTTTAATTAAAAACATCTTTTTTCATCGCAATAATTTATATGGTTAGATTATCTTTTTAATTGGTTTTATAGTTTAATTAGAATATATTTTAACCATTTAATCTAATTTTGGTCATTGGAATTAATTTTACTTTGAAATTGGACATAAACAAGTGTTGATCTTTTGATAGTTATTGTTTCTTAAAAACACACTATTTGTTTTGATAAATTGAATTAATTTTAAAATTAATTAATGCCAATTCTATGTTTTGAATTTGGAAAAATAGACATCATTTTTGAATTTGGAATGTCAAATATACCTTAGGCTGAATTTTTGGTATTTTTCTGAAAAACTTCAATTTTGATGAATAGTGAAACCACTTAGTGGTAGTTAAAAAACTGACTCTTTAATTGAAATGAAATTTTACCCCTTCTGTGAATTAAATTTCAAAAATCCGACATAAATGGTTGTTATCAAGATGTAAAATTTGGTTCAATAAGATGAAAATAATTTTTGGTGAATAGTAACTTTTGACTTTTATTTACTGCGGTTAAAGTTAAATAGGGTTATTCAAGGTTAAAATAATATTATAATAATTCAAAATTACCTTAACACTTGTCATAACCTTATTGTATGTGTATTGACCGACCATGTGCATCCTTGGGTCGATTTTGGGACCCCATTGAGCAACTTGTAGTGATAATGACAATTTGGATTAATTAATTTAATGGAAAGACAAAATTGACATTAACAAAAATCTTATAGTAATTAATTTTTATATGGAGTTATATAAATTATATTTTCCACTATAAATATTCATTGGAAAGCTAAAAATATTTCCTACATGATGGTATTTTTTTATAAATTTTATACATAAAATAAATTAAATTATTTATGACACAATAATGATGAAATATTTACCTCATCAATAAATAATTTAAATAAATAAGATTATAATTATTAAAATATTATTCAAAACATGTCCAATTCGGATTGGATTATTTTATTTCAACCATGATTCATCCTATATTGATGTTTAATGATTTTTGTACCTTTTGAAACTAAATATTAGTTTATAATAAAATAATATTTTCACACTTTCCAAAGGAGCCCCTCTCCTCCCTTATAAAAGGGCACCCCTTCCCTCTTCTTTTCACACCCTTTTGAGCCTTGAACCTCAGCCAAACTCTACCAATTACTCTTCTAAACCTATATAGTTATATCATAGAGGTTCTGGTCTTCTCAAAAGACCAAATCTAGTTCCCTAAGAAGATGTTTAAAGGAGGTACGTCGAAGAAGAGGTAATCTCTTCTACCGACTCCTTCATGTTTCTTTCTTCTTATACATTCTCTTCTTTAGTTGTTTCAGTATAAATTATTTACATAATTATTAATTATATAATGATATTTTATTATAAATATTAAACAACCCTATTTCACATTATATCCATCCTACGGAAAATGAAATCACCGCCCGTGCGTACGTACGAAATACCGTCTCCACGCTGTGGTGTAAATAGTTTTTCCACCACCACCTAACTTGGATGGGTATATTAGTGTAAAGAATAACTATATATGATTATTATTACATTATTCTGATTCTTATATATTATATCATCCACTCCAATTTCATTCAATAATTATGGGGATGATATCATCGCTCGTGCATACATACAGATTACCGTCTCAACAACGCGCTGAGATTAATTCTCCATGTTAACCATTGAAGAAAGATTATAATGTATATATAATGAATAATAATGAAATATATGACATAATAATGTTATTGGATTTATGTATATATATATATATATATTTCGTCTACTTAAATCCATTAAATTCAATATGGAAATAAAAACAGCGTTCATGCGTACATACGGTCTATCGTCTCCTTGAACGGTGTATTTCATTTCATGTTTCTATCTATTATATATATATATAATGAATATATATGATATATAAATCATTTATTAAATTCTGTAAGTATGTAAATCATAATATAAGTAATAATATAAAGAACAAAAAGTCCAAACACATACGATAAATGAAACAATTTTACCCAAAACAATGCTTTAACATGGAATTTAAAAAAGAACGGGTAATATAAAGTCATAAGTGAACCATATATGATATAATAACAATGAATATGACTCTGTAATGAGTCAATGACATTATTTAAATCATTATACAGGAGGTTCAGATACGTACGAAGCATATTAGATCTAAGGTAAGGGATAACTATTTCAATCTCGTTCTTATCTGAGATTGTTTATTCGTAAGTATTTATTGGGTATATTGTTATCATCAATGTCATTGTTTTCTAAAAATGTTTTCAAGTTTTTTTTAAAGTCCCTTTTTACCCATTTTTGACTTTTACCACATGTTATGGAAGGAATCTTTCTTTTTTTACTATACAATGAACTTTTTGACTTTTGTGACAGAAGTACGAGGAGAATGTTTTTTTAACTTATATGGAATGAATGGATTTTTACATTTTCATAACGCCTTATTTTATTGAATCTTAATGTACAAGATTTCACTAATATTTTCAACAAAATCCTTTTCTTTTAAAATTGCATGGAATTTTGTGAAAATAAAATAATTTTGAAGAAGAAAGGATATTTTCCTCAAGAATTATTTTCAAGTGTTTTATCAAAACCATTTTCTATATAAGATGACATTGTTTCATATGGGTATGTTTCAAGTATAATGTCTCTTTGATTTACATGGTTTCACTTTTCTTATAATGAAATGATATCCATTTGGTTTATATGGATTATGTTATGATGGGATGATGTTTATGAAACCCATTTTATTCTCTGGGTTATAATGAATGATTTATGTTTATGTTGTGGCACACATAAGAATGATTTCATTATGAGATGGGTGGGACAAATATCTCCTTCTAATGTATTGGGTAAAGATTTATATTTCATGAGATAGACATGGCTGGAATGCTAAGTTAATCTGGTTCACTGTTACAGGACTGGAACGAGAAGTGAACATGATTCAGAAAGGGACTTTGTCCACTATGATTGTCTTGGAAGTAATGCCTTGGAAACTATGGAAATAATATCATGTTCTTAATGGTTTTCCACAATTACATTTTTTCTTCCCATTCTATTTTATCATTATTGATGTTCCATTATGATATATGTCTTACGTACTTCCAATATTTATTTCTTTGCTCAAGATTTTAATGTATAGATTTTATGTTCAAGTTTTGGCATTCAAATGTTTATGGATTGTTTTATGTTCTCTATGTTTACCCTTACTAAGAATTTGAGCTCACCCTTTATATGTTTTCTTTTCCCCATGATATAAAAAAATGTTTTAGTTAAAAAAAGGGAAGATCTTTATTAGAGATGTTGAAGATCTTTCACCAAGAATAGAAGATTATGTTCCATGTTTTCAAATACACTAAACTATTATGGTCCTTGGTGTCTGTTTTTGTTATTTATTAAGTATTCTAAAAAATTAATGTAATGTCCATGTACGTAACGATTTGGGTCACTAAAATTGGTATCGGAGGGAAGGTTTAATTAACCTTTAGAAACTAGGATGTGAAAACTTCAGTGAGATCCATAGAGATATTTCTAAGGTATGTCTAGGGATGTATCTAAGGTTAAGTATAAGTATATGTTATAGTCCTAGAATTATGGTGAAAATCTTATAATTAACCCTAAGATGTTATATATTGAAGTTACACCCACTTTATTATGTTGTTTTCCTAGAATGATTTTATCTCTCACACTATCCTTTTTGGGTTTTAGACACTAGCTATAACCCGAATGAACTGTGATGATAAATGTAATGGATGATGCAATGATTTTATTCTTGAACAAACCAACGTTATGGGAGATAGAGTGAAAAATCTTATTGCTATACTTACACAAGATATGAATCATTCTGGACTTCCAAATGAGCAGAGAAGGGAACAATATTCTATTGAGTCCTTCATGAGGCAAAATCCACCTTCTTTCAATGGGTCTTCTGATCCACTTGTTGCAGAACAATGGATCAGTACCATTGAAATGATATTTTCCATACTTCACTATTCAGAACATGAAAAAGTCATTTTAGCTGTTTACTGTTTATAAGTTCAAGCAGACGAGTGGTGGAATCTAATTAAGAATACAAGGCCCTAAGATGAAATTTAATCCATTGAATGGAATGAGTTCAAGAAATTGTTTTTCAGTAAGTACTTCTCTCATATTCTTCAAACAAATATGGAAAAGGATTTTCCTTGCGCTTAAGGAAAAGGATGATGAATCTGTTGGTATATTAGAAGTGAATTTTACAAGGGTTGCAAGGTATGCATCTGGATTTATCATCCAACCTGAAAGTAAAGTTGATCGATTCTTCAGTGGCTTAAAACCAAGTCTTTGAAGGGCATTTGCTATAAAAGACTTCAGTAGCTATGAATAAATTGTGCATTGTGTTATCCAGGTAGAAATTGAAATTGGTGTTATATATCCATCTCATGGTTTTGATAAGAAACGCAAGATGGAGTTGAAGTAGAAGTCTCAGAATTATGGTGAAAAGAATATGAATGTTTCATTATGCTCAAATTGTTGAAAGAATAATGGTGGAGATTTTTTTAAAGGGACTAGAAAATTTTTTAAGTGTGGAAAAGAAGGTCATCGAGAAGCAGAGTGTCGAAGTAATGGAAAAAAGGTTTCTAATGATGTGAATAAAGAAAATAATTCATAGAACGCACCACCAACACTTCAATGATTCAAGTGCAAGGAAATGAGGCATTATGCTAATCAATTTCCCTAATCCAAGGGTTAGTGATGATCAACGTGAGCAACCTCTTAAGGAAAAGTATAAAGGGAAGTCACATGCAATCACTATTTGTGACAATGATGTTGTGTAATGATTAAGTGTTTATATAATGGGATTTCAAAATAGTATCATAGAATCTCATTTATGGTGTCGTGGAATTTTGGAATATCTATGTATTGGTTTTCAATAATTATATGGTACCGGAAACCATGAAAAGTGATTGAAATATTTTTTGAAAGAAGATGATATGCGCATAGTGAAGGGATAAAGAAAAAATGAAATGAGCTCATGACTGATATAAGGACAAAGTTATATCATGGTTTGAGTATATAGAAATTTTGGGATTTTAGTATGTGGAAAGAGTTAACTTTTTAAAACATTCATGTTTTCACTAATGTTCAATGGGTATTCATTTTTCAGGAGAATTCATGATTAAGGTATTCACATGATTGGAATGTAACAAAAAAGATATGTCAGGGATAAATGATGGTATTCACATGCTCGGTAGATGACATTTCTAGTAATTGTATTCTTTATACTACGAGGTTGGACAGAAGTATCGTGGATAAGCCTATAGATTTGAAATGGATTATGTTGGACATAAGTTAGTATTCTTTAATGCTAGAATTTTTGTCGATATTATTGATGGATTGTTTTAATGATGTAGTTTTAGTAAAAAGGAAAACCTATAGGACGGGCGAAAACTTGTCGTGTCAGACAAGGTTACGGGAATCGAACCCACAACCAAAGTGCGACATGCCTTTATCGCATACCACTAGCCTACATGAATTCGCTGATTAGTATAAATCGGTTTTAATTTATTAATTGGTATGATATATGAAGTAGAAGTTCATTTTTGGAATCATAAACGATTAACCTCACCATAGATGGACTTATGTATATTTTATAACTCATGTTAACCTTTTCGTTGAGACAGATGGAATGGCCCATCATTCTATCACATGATCTGCTAACACTTCAAGAATAAAAAATTCAACTTCATTTCTTTAAGAGATGAAGTAAAAATTGTGAGATGTACTGAAATAAAGTAAGTATTTCATATAATTCAAATTCTTTAACTTTAGGGAAATGATCATGAAAACCAAAAATGTTGTCCTAGTGTCCTCATATACAATGAATTAGATGGTACCTTAGATCATCAAAAATTTATGGCTTTGTGATTTTGGTATTTTTCATAGCCATGTTCTCTACCACTCTCCATCAGAACATGATGTTAAGATTTCTCTTCCATATCCATATTTTCACCTATTTTATCCTATGTGGAAACCCAGTGATGAGTTAATTTTGGTAAACGTTATGTTTATTACTTTAATTTTTAATATGAAGTTTCAGTATTCCTTTTTATGATGTGGGTTTCTATGAAAGAAACTTTCATGTAGTAAACCATATAAAACCCCGATGAATTTTGAGGGAGAAATTAATTTTAAGGGGGTAGAATGTAATAACATGAGATACTATGAGAAATATTCTTTTTAATTTCATTGATTTCATGAGTCGTACACTACAAAAAAACTATCTTGTGCTATACGCAACACCATATTAGCTTTTAGTATACACAATACTATTCTTGGCTCGTGTTACACACAATTTCAAGTTCGTTTTGTAGAAATTATTCTAATTAACATTAAGTATATATTTTTTTAATGCATAAATGAAATAAGTTTTGAATTATTTTATACGCAACACCAAAGGGATATTTCACTACACGCATCACTGGCTTGGCTTTCATTACACGCAATTGTGACCTTACTCGATAGCGTGTGTAGTACGCAATACCGTGTTTCACTAACAATGATATATGATTATAATACTTTTATAAACTAGCCGTTATGAATAGTATTAAATAAATTTTGAATTTTATGACATTATTATTCATCTTACATGTTTTCCAGAACATGGTATGAGATCAAAATACATTTTTCGGGTAAAATAAGTATTTTTCAAAAATTGCAGTTTTGCCGCCTTTTGATGGCGCACCCACATTAAATCTAGTTTTTACATGTTTATAAGTTTAATTTGACAAAATAAAATTCTTATTTGGATTCAGGATATAAAAATTTACTTTGGATAAAATTTTCATATTATTCTGATAAATTTCATATTTTAATGAATAGTAAAAAGACACTATATTTTAATTAAAAACAACTTTTATCATCGAAATAATTTATATGGTTAGATTATCTTATTAATTTGTTTTAAAGTATAATTAGAAAATATTTTTACCATTTAATCCAATGTTGGTTATTGGAATTAATTTTACTTTGAAATTGTACATAAAAAAGTGTCGATTGTTTGATAGTTATTGTTTCTTAGAAACACGCTATTTGTTTTGATAACAGGAATTAATTTTAAAATTAATTAATTCCACTTCTATGTTTTGAATTTTGAAAAATAGGCATCGTTTTTGAATTCATAAAATCAAATATAGCTTAGGCTGAATTTTTGGTATTTTTCTGAAAACTTCAATTTTTTATGAATAGTGAAACCACTTAGTAGTAGTTGAAAAACTGACTCTTTCATTTAAATGAAATTTTCCCACAACTGTGAATTAAATTTAAAAAATCCTACATAAATGGTTGTTATAAAGATGTAAAATTTGGGTCAATAAGATGAAAATAATTTTTGGTGAATAGTAACTTATGACTCTTATTTTCTGTGGTTAATGGTAAATAGGGTAATTCAAGGTTAAAAGAATATTATAATAATTCAAAATTACCTTAACACCTTTCCTAACCTTATTGAATGAGTATTGGCCGATCAGGGGGATCCATGGGTCGATTTTGGGACCACATTGAGCCACTTTGTTGTGATAATGACAATTTGGATTAATTAATTTAAAGTAAAGACAAAATTGACATTAACAAAAATATTTTAGAAATTAATTTTTATAAGGATTAATATAAATTATATTTCCGACAATAAATATTCATTGGAAAGATAAAACAATATCCTACATGATGGTATGTTTTTTATAATTTTTAGAAATAAAATAAATTAAATTATTTATGACACAATAAGGATGTAGTATTTACCTTATTAATAAATGATTTAAATAAATAAGCTTATAATGATTAAATATTATACAAAACATGCCCAATTCTGATTGGATTATTTTATTTTGACCATTAGTAATCTTATATTCATCTTTAATGATTTTCCCCATTTTGAAACTAAAGAGAAATTTATAATAAAATAATATTGTCAAACTTTCCAAAGGTGCCCCTCTCCTCCCTTATAAAATGGCACCCCTTCCCTATTCACTTCACTCACTTTTGAGACTTGATTCTCAGCCAACCCATGCCAATTACACTTCTAATCCTCTCTAGTTATATCATAGAGGTTCTGGTCTTCTCAAAAGACCAACTCTAGTGCCCTAAGAAGAAGTTTAATAGAGGTGTGTCGAAGAAGAGGTAATATCTTCTACCGACACTTTCAAGTTTCTTTCTTCTTATACGTACTATTATTTAGTTGTTTAATTATAAATTAATAACATAACTATTACTTATATACTGATATGTTATTATAAATATGAAACAAACATATTTTACCTTCTATCCATCCAACAGAAAATTAAATCACCGCGCGTGCGTACGTACGAAATACCGATTCCACGCCGTGGTGTAATTAGTTTTTCCACCACCACCTTACTTGGATGGGTATAATGGTGTAAAGAATAAATTTATATGATTATTATTACATTATTCTAATTCTGATATATTATATCATACGCTCTAATTTTATTCAATAATTATGGGGATGATATCATCGCTCGTGCGTATGTACGGATTACCGTCTCCACGACGCGATGAGATTAATTCTCCATGTTAACCATTAAAGAATGATTATAAAGTATATATAATGAATAATAATGAAATATATGACATAATAATTCTACTTTATTTATGTATATATATATCTCATCTACTTAATTCCATTAAAATCAATATGGAAATAAAAACAACGTTTATGCATACGCACGGCCTACCGTCTCCATGAATGGTGTCTTTCATTTCATGTATCTTTCTATTATATATATATAATGAATATATATGATATATAAATCATGTATTACATTCTTGATGTAAGTAAATCATAATATAAGTAATAGTATAAATAAAAAATGTCCAAACACATACGATAAATGAAACAATTTTACCCAAAAAACTGATTTAAAATGGAATTTACAAAAGAACGGGTAATATAAAGTCATAAGTGAACCATATATGATATAATAACAAAGAATATTATTCTTTAATGAGTCAATTTCATTATTAAAATCATTATAATGGAGATTTGGATACGTACGAAGCATATCAGATCTAAGGTAAGGGATAACTATTTCAATCTCGTTCTTATTCGAGATTGTTTATTCGTAAGTATTTACTGGGGTTATTGTTATCATCCATGTCCATGTTTTCAAAAAATGTATTCAAGTATGTTTAAAGTCCCTTTTTATCCATTTTTGACTTTTACCACATGTTATGGAAGGAATCTTTCTTTTGTTTACCATAAAATGAACTTTTTGACTTTTCTGAAAAAAGTATGAGGAGAATGTTTTTTCGAACTTATACGTCATGAACGGATTTTTACGGTTTCATAACACCTTATTTTCATGAATCTTACTCTATAGTATTTCATCAATTTTTTCAAAAAAAATCCTTTTCTATTAAAATTGCATGGAATTTTGTATAAATAAAATGATTTTGAAGATGAAAGGATATTTTCCTGAGGAATTCATTTCAAGTGTTTTATCAAAACCATATTCTATCTAAGATGACATTATTTCATATGGGTATGTTTCAAGTATAATGTCTCTATGATTTACATGGTTTCACTATTATTATGATGAAATGATATTCATTTGTTTTATATGGATTATGTTATGATTTGATGATGTTTATGAAACCCATTTTATTCTTTGGTTTATGATGAATGATTTATGTTTATATTGTGGCACACATAAGAATGATTTAATTATGAGATGAGTTGTACCTATATCTCCTTCCAATTCATTGGGTAAATATTTATATCTAATGATATAGGCATGGATATAACTATAAGTTAATCCGGTTCAGTGTTACAGGACTAGAATGAGGAGTGAACTCGATTCAGAAAGGGACTTTGTCCACTAACATTGTCTTGGCAGCAATGCCTTGGCTACTATGGAAATCATATCATGGGATTAATGGTTTTCCACAATTACAAGTTTTCTTCCCATGCTATTTTATCATGATTGATGTTCTGTTATGATATATGCCTTACGTACTTCCATGATATTTGTCTCTGCTCAAGATTTTGATGTTTAGATTTTATGTTCATGTTTTGGCATTCAAATGTTTATGGATTGTTTTATGTTATCTATTTTTACCCTTACTGAGAATTTGAGCTCACCCTTTAGATGTTTTATTTTCCCTAGGATATAAATAATGGTTTAAGGTAAGAAGAAAAGGGAAGATATTTATGGGAGATGTTCAAGATCGTTCACCAAGATTAGAATATTATGTTCCATGTTTCCAAAGACACTAAACTATTACTATCCTTTGGTGTCTGTTTTTGTTATGTATTAAGTATTCCGCAAAAGTAATGTAATGTCCATGTACGTCATGATTTGGGTCTCTATAGTAGGCATCTCATTGTATAATTCCATAGACTATGGTCCTTGGATTACACTCTTATCCCTTAGCTAGAATAAGATACTATTGTGTTAGTGACCCTTGAGGATTATGATTCTTTGGTTACTACATTAGAACTTCATTAATAGATATCATCACCGGTTTCCTTGTTACATCATAGAACATTTACTATTATTAACAAGTGACTTGTTGATAATTTGGTAACAATAAATTAATGAATTGATTACATGTTTGAACACCATATGAGGACCGAAGTAGTTACTTGTGTATTTAGTTACATTATACTTCTTTACATCATATATACATGCCTGCACACTGTTATATTCCATTAAACGTTCCATATGTTATAGACGTTGGTGGTGGCCCACTGAGAATAATCATACACCCTCTCTGGGCACTTTGTGCTATCCAGAGTAGATTCCATGACTAAATTTGTTGATAAAGGGAAGCACACAACTTTAAATACTTGATTACATACTGTTTAGGTTGGATATTGATAGAAGAGGATCATGTTAGTCCTCGAGATTCTTGGGATAGTCTATTTTCTCTTTATTCCTTATAGAAACATGTAATTCCTATTGTCTTGTATCCATTTTTTTAGTTTTCTAGGGACCTGACATATCATCATTACTACTTGAATGTTATTCCGGTTTTTCGGTTATTTTTATCCATGTTATCTATTACTCTTGAATTCTTAAACTATTTACAGATATCAATTCCACTATTTATCAACCTATGTATTATCAATATTTTGTGCTATACTATTCTAATGAGGGCATAGTTTCCCAACAAACATACTCTAGGCCCTCTCTAATTGTCTTTAGACTCTGGCGTTTGGGGAGATGTGTTTGAGGCCATGTGGGCCACCATGTTCTGGGCAGCAACTATGTGTCATCTGGGTCTGATATGTCACAATGTGGTATCAGAGCATTTCCTATCATGCATTACCATTTGGAGACAATATATTGAAGATGAGGAATTCTTGATAATTGGACATAATCCCTTCATGGGTGTTCCAATCCCATGTTTAGTGAAAAAATCATGTTTCCTATAATTAAAATGGGTTTTATGCCTTTACCTTTTACAATAGATATTATTTCACTTTTGGGTGAGACAAAGTTTGTTAGAGTTGTTGATTGTTACTATGTTTGAGGATTTTATTTCATTATTGGTCTGATGATAGGATGGCATAGTGTATTATTACAGGCATCATTATAGGCACATAAAATTTTAATTTCATGCATATATCCTTGCCATATAGGTGCACTTCACTATTTTGCATTGCTTGATATGACTTTTTTTTTATGAGTGATGATGTGATTGATATATTATGTTTGAATTACTATTGGATGTGATTCAGTGATTTCCAGCCTCAATTTTTTAGGTGTATGGTCCCTCATGGTATGGCATGAATAATTTACTGAGTCATGCCATTATGATATAAATACGTGGGTGTTTTTTCTAATGATAGGTTTATGTGAACTGATTCAACAGAAATGGATATCCACTATAATGTGAATCATGGATAAATAATGAATAGGTTTCACAACCTTATCCCACATTTTCATGTTTATGAGAGGTATATGAATGAACCAAGAAATAAAATTTTAAATAAAATGAAACATATACATAAGAAATTATCGATATCTTTCCATATAAGCGGGTAGTTGGGGTAGTATACCTTGGGTTTTGAGTTTTCTTAGGTCCAAATTTCAGTAGTGATGATATATTTCTAAAAATAATTAACTGAAGGATGTTTATGGATATTGTAGACCACTACTACCATGACCTCTTCATGTCATACACTTAGAAGGTGGTGATGACCATGCTCTAAACAAGGTGGTACCTGAGCCTCTAGTATTTCCTCATGGAGTTCCATTTGAGGGACAACCTACTATACTTAATTTTGACACTAACGCAAATGTGCATGATATTTTCCTATTCCTGATATATTCCCTGTAGTTGGATTCATGGATTGATCCTACAATGGATGATCAGACTCGTGAATTCTAATAACAGCATCCTCTTACATTAGTGGGGGATAGATGTCCACAACCTGCTATGTCTGGGCTAGAGGCCATGTTGTCTATCATTGAGGATCTGGAAATTCCTCTAGAGAGGAGATTCAATATTTCTACAAATATGCTTCAGGATTCGACCAA
This sequence comes from Viscum album, assembly GCA_963277665.1. NCBI lineage: Eukaryota > Viridiplantae > Streptophyta > Magnoliopsida > Santalales > Viscaceae > Viscum > Viscum album. The sequence continues at coordinate 1,717,965,147 of OY728140.1, read as the reverse complement.
GAAATGGTGGAATGTGGTTACCTAGGTTGAATACAATCGTTGAATGATATGGGTGGACTAACAAACTATTTAATATGAATAGTTATTCCCTAAAACACTAAAAGTAGATAAATCTAGAGATTTTTTGCATATCATAAAATATTATCTTTTAGTTATACAATATGAATTCTGTTTCACTGAGTTACAGTGCACTGAACCACTTCTATAGGGAGATGTTCTTTCTAGTACTAGATGTTTTGAAGATAGGCTTCAGTACACTATCCGTACATAGATGAATGTATTTCTCCTACCTTCCTATTTTGAAATAGTTGATCCGAATCTAATTACTGAGCTCAACTCGAGGGATATCAATTGTACTGGTTTTAAAGGATTTGATCCATGATAGACCAACAGTTCCTTAAGTGGAAATAAATTTTCTCTCGAGGTTTCACTTCCATGAAGAAACATCCAGAGATTTATTTTTGATAACTCAGTGGGGTTTCATTAGTGTGGAAGACCAAGGAATTAGATTCCTCATTGTGATAATGTTCCAATGGAGTTCTAGCTTGTGGATGTATGAAGTATCTTCTGCATTTCTACCGGACCATTCCACCAGCTTTGAGTGGGGAAGGATCAGCACCAGATCCAACTTCCGTATCGAGTTATTTTGTGCCCTATCAGGTGCGGAGTTGGAATAACACTAGTAGGTATAGCCGAGGAAGCAATCATGTTAATGGTAACCAAACCCCTGATCACCAGTAGCCCAAGTAGATTAGTCATGATCATGGTAGTCCATTTGTTACACAGGGATGTAGATCAGCCCAATTTCATGCATTACATCCAATATCCAAGGATCAGGGTTTAGTGCCATCTATAGTACGAGGTACTCTTCTAGTATCCTCTGCTATTGTATATTATTTTTTTGACACCGGTGCTTTATGGTTTTTCTCCATTGAATCTATCATGGAGAGTCTTGGAGTAGAGATACAGTATTATTGTGCTATAATGACCCTAGACACACAATTGGGGATATGGTCAGAGGAAATATTCTTATGAATGGACTATCACCTTGAGGTATGAAGGTAACCATTCTTATAGGCTCTCTCTGTTCTTGGGATGGCTATCTTCGATATTAATATCAGGATGGACTGGTTGGTTCTTTATCATGCTTTTGTAGACTGATATCATAGTAGGATTAATTTTACATCACAGAAAGGAAGAAATTATATACATAAGGGTGAGTTGGATTTCTAGGATGGGAGAGCTAGACCAAAGCATCATGGGATAAGTTGTGTGACAAACCAGATTGAAAATCTCTCCATGGAGGATCAGGGTTTACATCATGATGTTTTACCTACAGTAGTGGATCATTTCTGTGATGTCTTTCCTGATGAATTTTTGGTTTATCTCCTAAGATAGAGGTAGAGTGGAAGATCAACCTTGTTACGGGAGCAAATCTAGTGTCTGTTCCTCAGTATAGAATGTCACCTACAAAGCTCCATGAGCTCAACTTTCAGTTAGTGGGTTTTGAGTCCATTGTTTTATATGGATCAGTACATCCTATTGGGGTTCACCTATTATTTTTTTTCTAATAAAAAGGATGGAAACATACATATTTTTGGGAATTATTGGTGGTTGAACTAGCGTATGATCAAAAACCAATATGCACTTACTCAAATATATGATCTCTTTTACCAGCTCTGAGGATCAAAGGACATCTCCTAGATTGACATGAGATCGATTTGTCATCAGATATGTGTCGGGAAATCAAACATAACTCATAAAAAATTTCATATAAGGTATGGCCTATATGAGTACCTTGTTATTCCATTCAGTCTTATGAACACGCCTTTTGTTATCACGACTCTAATGAATAGTGTCCCACCACTACTTGGATTCTTTTGTCATGGTCTTTATGCATGACATCATGGTGTATTATCACACTCATAGTGACCATGATAATAATCTTGATAAAATTATAATTACACTGAGAGAGCATCGTTTTTATGCCATTCATTCTATGTACCACTTTTTTATTGACAATGTTCACTTTTTAGTTCATATAATCTCAAAATTAGGAGTATTTTTTGACCTAGAAAATTTTATTGTTGTAATTTCCTAAGGGAATCCCATGAATGTGTTTGATATATAGAGTTTCATGTGGATGGATGGATATTACATGAATTTTATACAATACTTATCATGTATTACTTCACATCATACAATTCTTAAAAATATGGGTGCAATGTTCCTTTGGTCAGAAGCACATGAGACATATTTTTGGGAGTTGAAACATAGGCTTCTATCATCACCAATTCAAGTTCTTCACAATAAGGGAATAGGTTATACCCTCTACTGTGATGCATCTAATATTGTACTGGGAGTATTGTTGACACAGGAGGACAAATTCATAGATTATAGATCTTAACAATTGAGGCTCCATGATAGAAACTACCTGACACACAACTTTGAGGTAGTAGTAGTTTTACTTGAATTATGTTAAAGCAGTCATTATCTGCTGGGTGAGTGGTTAGTTTTGTACACAGAACATAGGAGCCTCAATTGTATCTTTTCACAATGTGACTTGATCCTCTGATAGTCGTGATTGGTTGAATATCTATAATCATTTGATTTTGAGCTTGCCTATATTCATAGGATGGGCAATGTGGTTGCAGGTACATTGAGTCGGAAAACAAAAGCACAGTCCGTACAGGAAGCCATTGATGAATGGAAACTAATTGAACTATTTTCAGGCATGCATCTTGAGATTCATGATAGTCATGAGTATGCATATCTCACATCCTTGACAGTTACCTTTTCGATCCATGAGAATGTGAATAATAGACATTTTTCTGATCTGGATGTCTTGGTACTCAATGAGAGTATATTAGGAGACAACCCACCTCAGGATTGGTCTGTGAACAAATACAATGTTCTAAATCTACGTAGAAATATCTGGGTTCCAACAGACATTATAGAGCATCTATGAATCTCTATTATGTATTAAGATATGTGATGTCAGTATTGGTGGCCTTGAATGAATTGTAAGATTGCAGCCTTTACCACTAGGTGTTCCACCTATCAGCAAGTGAAGGTAGAGAACCAAACACCTACAAGATTATTACAACCACTTCAAGTCATGGAATGGAAATTGGAATATGTTGATATGTATTTGTTAGCCATATTACCAAGATAATCGAGGGATAGTGATGCTATATCAGTATTCATTGACCGACTAACAAAATCATCCCACTTCATACCTATTCAGGGTACTTTCAGAGTCAATGAACTGGCCAGGCTATATGTTTGTGATATCATTAGACTACATGGGGTTCTATGTGCTATCATTTCAGAAAGGAACTCTTTCTTCATGTCACAATTATAGTAGGGATTGGACAAGGCTATGGGAACACAAGTGATCCTAAGAACAACTTTTCACCCTCAAACCGATTTATAATCAGAATGAAAAATACATGTTCCAGAGGATATGATCTGAGCATGTGTCATTTATTTCATAGGTTATTGGGAGAATTATATCCATCTCATCAATATAACATATAATAAAAGCATTTAGATGAATATTCATATGTGTCCTTTTGAGTCCTTTTATGGTAGGTCGTCCCGTTCACCTGTGTGCTGGATGGATGTAGGTGAGGCTGTCATTCTAGGTCCTCGACTCATTATGGAGACTTCATTGTAAGTTTATCTGATCAGAATGTGTATTAATACTTCTCTTTATAGATATAAATGTTATGCCAATCACCATCCGCAACCACATATGTTCATGTTCAGGGATCATGTTTTTCTTACAGTATCATCAAGGATAGGGCATAGATGGTAATGAAATCTAGGAAAATTATCACGTTGTTATGTCGGGACATTTGACATTATAGAGATAGTAAAGTTTGTATCTTATCGATTTATATTACCTCAGAGGGTGTATGACATGAAATAAAAATTCCATGTTTCACTACTTCATCAGTATCATACTGATCTATCCTATACTTTTGATTTGAGAAAGTAGATTTAGATGCTAATTCTACCTTTGAGGAGTATCTAGTACACATCATTGATCAAATCACGAAGTCTATCTAAGTCATTCTATCCCATTAATATGGAAGATATGGTAGTACAACTGATTACAGAATGAGACTTGGGAGAGTGAAGATGGCATATGTTCCCAATGACCAGATTTGTTCTTAGATAATGTGTATCCACCTTTGGAAGATGAAATTGGGGATGTGTTATTTTAGGGGGGCATTATAAGGACCAGATTATTCAATCAAGCATGGATACTATAAAATTTCTATCTAAATCTTTACTTTGGAAATAATATGGATACTTTTTGTGTTATTAATGGTATCATAGGAGTCTGGTGAATGTTTGGCGCCCTAAAACTATCTTTTTGGGAAATCTAGGTAGGTCAAAAAGTTAGCACATGATTGGAACATTGTTTATAAAATCGTACATATTGAAATTTCTATACAGAAACACTTCACATGGTTTGATAATGGTCATGTGAACTAACCATCCAATTTCCCCCTTCTGCCTGAAAAACCTCTCTTGGTTTGTGCCTGATTTGTCAAACCGTGCACATGCCATTTTTTTGGGTAATTTTTACAAACATTCCCTTAATGATATATTTACTTCCTTGTTATTCTCTAATCTGTAAACTACAAGGATTAGCATATTTTTTCTCTCAATATGTGAATTTTTTAAGATATGAAAAGGGGTCATGATATCTCCTTCATCTTGGATCTGATCAATCTTCCATTCATCACGTGTGATACACAACGATAAGTACTCGAGTCCTCATGATCCATTCACCTTCTCTCTAGATATCAACTGAGTTATCGGGGTATGAGTGTTTTTCTATTTTTATTAGATCTAATACTATCAGATCCAAATAAAGTGCCATTAACAGAGTAGGAGGATCATATATGACTAAGGTTGGTGGTCTTTAACTCATCACCAATATTCGTTAATTTTGGAATATTCATGTAGGGCCACTGATTTCATCATGTTCCATTTGTTAAATTTATATTCCATTCTTATACATTTTAGATCCATAATGTTATAATCATTAAAAATATATGATTATTTATTAATTGTTAAACCCACAACTCCATTCCTTTCACATCCAATTTTATTCCATATTTGGGTATTAAATGTTTCGACATATTTACGACACTTTTCGATTGTGGCTTCACGTGACCATTTTAATGGTATTATTTATTATATTAAATGGATTTTTACAATGTGAATTACATAATGGAAAGTACCATGTATTATCACCACTTTACCCACCTATGCTAAGTGTTATGATTTGAAAATAAAATGTGATATAAGGATTGGAATGTATAATAATTATATGACATTCCGTTTAATGTAAATGAGAAGTGGTTTCATGTCCGTAACACCACATTCAATGTTTATGTACAGTAGTGGAGTAAACATGAATTAATGAATATGCCATAAATGGACTTAACAAATGGTTGCATGCCATATGGTATTGTCACACTAGTGAAGGAAAGTCTTGAACCAAATGAACATAATGATTAATTATGAATTGATTAAAGGGTGCATGCTACATGGAATTATCACACTAATGAAAGGAAAGGCTTAAACCTTATAAAATATTATATGACTTAACTATCAAAATAAGAATGGCCTAATTGAGCTCACCTTAGATTCCCAAGGGAATTCCTTGAGCACTCGAGGACATATTCCAAATTCATGTACGAGTTTCCTTGGTTGGGATCCACTAAGAACCCATCTTTGGCTCTCTTAGATGCCCAGTATGACACCATTGGGTATCCTATCATGTAGTAATATAAGATTCATTGGATACACACTTAGGTGTTAGGTACTGGGGCCCGCAGAGGAAGCCCATGGGCCGAGGATTTTAAAATTTTCGGCCGTAGATCGACGGTACTTGTCAATGTCGATGATCCGATCCCTGGTGAGGTCCAAGGATCTCGCTTAAATTTTAATGAGAACAGAATAAGAATAAAAACATACCAATTTCAAATATGAAGCTATGGTCGACTGCAACAAGTCGATGGTGATCTTCTATTAAAGGATCCAAAGCAGGAACCCAATAGATCATCCACATGAGCTTCAAAAACCCACAGTAGCGTAAATCGTCAAATTCTGTGTGCAAGCGTGGAGATCTGACGATGCTTCCGGCATCCCAATGATCAGTGAATAAATATGCCTTCTATGTTGAAGATAGTTCTTGATCCAAGCTCCATGGATCAAGATCGTATCTATCTAGAGAGCAGGAGGAGAGAGAGGATCTGGATTTCACTCCATGGAATGAATGAATAGTGAATTACAAAACATAAGAGAGCCTCCTCGTATATTTATAGTGGAGTTGAGAAAAACCCGGTTGGGTTTCCTGGCCACCGATTATTTCAACATCCGCTAAATAAATAATTTTGATGAACTAAAATGCATAAATATTATTTATTAATTTATCACAAACTTGTAATATATATAAAATATATTATGTGATAAAAACTAATAAATTTAACCTGACTCACTGTCCCTCTTAATATTAAAAAACATTGAATATTAATATAATATTCGTTCGATTATTATTTTCTCGTATTTACTGAACTCGTAAATAAATTAAATAAATTCAATCAAAAATATTCACAACATGAATATTAATGAATTTAATTAATTATTTTGGTGATCGATAACTTGGAAAACGCTTGGACACCATGGCCATGTCCACTATGTCCATATACCTATTCTACTGAATAGGGAGGATTCTTGAATATGCTGTTGTGTGTGACCCACTAGGCAGATATCTCAACAGCAGTGAATAAATTGAAAGTCCAAGAGCGGAGTCTAGAAACCTATCATTTCCCCTAAAGAGATAGGGATATTCATAGTAATGAATACCATCCTACGAAAACTAACTATGTACTATATCCTCTTTGTCATTAAATATATCATAATGTAAGACGCACACATGTGTCATCATCCTTTTTAGGATTTTTTGTTCTTCGATCTTACCATATGGATTTACCTTTTTACTGCTTTGGCCACAGACATATGAAGCCATCACCATCCTGTTCAACCATGCCTGAGATATACAACATCCTAAATATGGAAGTGAAAAATCCTTTCTGGACCATTTTTGCAATGTCATTCCACCAATAACACTCCCAACACAAGCTACCTCACTGCGATTTCAATACCACAGTTTTCAACTTGAATAATTTTACATAATCACATGATATACACTAGTAATGGTCTCAAGTCAGGTGACCAATTCACATGTTCATAGATAGGAATGTCAAATTACACCCAAAACATGTGGTGTTTCTATTGGCAGGAGTGTCCTCATGATCTCACTACTAGAGATCACAGAGTGCGGAATTCATGTGAAGTCTCAAGGCATATGAACCCCTGGCACCAGATAATCTGAAATATAATGTGCCCATTTAGTAATATGTATCTAGATGATGCACACCTGTCGTGGGACGTGGACAAAAACAATTATATTTTTTTCCTAGTGCAGCACAGTGGCTGACCTGGGTCGTCTCTCTTGAGGAGCCTTCTCAATTTGGTTCACTTACTTTATTATATATCACTTAATCTATCTCTTTTTGTGGTTTTTTAATTATTTAAAACAATGAAATGAAAAGTAAGAATTCTAAATTTATACTTAGATGCAAGTCTAAACAGAATGAAGTTAGGAAGAAAGTATTTGGTTTGGGGTTTGGCCAGGGATTCAATCATTATTCTCCTTTATATGTTTGATTCTAATTTGATAACTCAAACATGAAATCTCATGTTCGAATTACTATTCTTTTCCAGAATAGAAATATATTGAGTTGCATGTCGTTGGGGACCGTCACCCAATCGGGGACATTCGCCTCGCCCAAGAATACAACTCAAGTTTATCACAAATTTTGAATAAACATTAAAGAAAACTCATGAACTTCTTGACCTCCCCCTGAGCCAAGCCTCGAGGTCAGCCTCTCATTTCTGAGAGTTGGAGATCACAATGGTGGATGGATGAGGAGAGAGAGAGAAAGAGAGAGAGGAGAGAGGGAAGGAGGAAGATTAAATAATTTATAATGAAAGTGAAAATAATAATAATAATAATAATATAACTTATTATTATTATTATTACTTAAGAAAATAGTTTTCGAAAAAGGAGAGAGAAAGAAAGTAAAATAATTTGAAATTAAGATTGAGATATTGTTAATAATGATTATAATAATAATAATAATAATAATAATAATAATAGTTTTTAATTATTATTATTATTATTATAGAAGAAATTAAATGGTGGAAACCAAAATAAAAATGCATGGATAAATTGAAAAGAAATTCAAATTACAAATGAAAATTAAAACTGAAATTAAAATAAAATAAGAATAAAATAAAAAGAGGAAATGAGGGGGGAAGAGAGGAGAAGTAGCGGCCCATGCCCCGGTGGGATCCCTCCTTGGATTTGGGTGCCGAACTGATGATTTTGGAAGGAGGAGAGGGCCTCCTTTTATAGGCAGATTTCCATCCCCCGAAAGCTTTCACGTTTTTGGACCCATAAATGGTCGATTCACACGTTTCTTCTTTCATAAAAGATGTTCATAAATGTGTTGTCTGTCTCCCGTCAAACTGTCAGCACATTTGGACTCCGAATGTAGAAGTTATGAATTTTTCATTGAAGGCTTCTGTTTCTGGACGAAGCTTCCAGGAAGGTTCCTCCGACGATATTTCCTTCAATGTCCTCCTTAATGACCTACAACATCCACCAAATTTATGTTTTAGTCGGATCTAGATGTCCTCGTCACATCCCAGGTGGAAACACCTCAGTTGGATGTGTGTAGGTTGTGTTTTGGTTCTGTTACCTTTCTGATGTCCACGCTGTCCGCCCGAAAAAATTGTCCAACTTCAAAAAAATTTCAAGCCCTCTATATGACAGAATAAACTCCTGGTCTAGAAGATAAAACTGAAGTAAATAAAATAAGGATTATAACAAAATTTTAATCACAAAATTTGGACATATATTTTATGCTAAATGACAAACCTACCCTTGTGGTCAAAATCTGTCCAAAATCCAGAATTATGCACTTTTCTTCAATTATGACCATTTTCATTATAAAATTCAAATTACCCATTATTTTAATAAAAAAATGAAATATATGGGTTTTATAATTGAAAAATAGAAAAAAATACTCATTATTTGGTCAAAAATATGCACGTAAATTTGCTCTGTCAAATACACCCACACTTAAACCATGCTTGTCCTCAAGCATAAAATCTCAACATGGAAATCAGAGGACACCAATGTTACCAATATTCAAATTTCAATGCAATAAAATCAAACAATTTTCCATGTAAAATCAAACATTCAATAATCTGCATAAAATATCAATTTAATTTCCCATTTTTCAACGAAACAAATAATTCACATATTTTACTTTCCCCCTTTGAAAATTGATGGAACTTTTCATTTCATTCATTCAAGCTCCTTGATTCATCAATATTAAACATGACATGTCATGATTTACCTCACTTTTGATTTTTTGTTCTCTCATCACTCATGATATAATTCAAGTAGAGTTATGCTCATATCATGAAAACATTCTTCTTATCTATAGGCTTGTAAATGAACTACTTCACCCACTTTGTAAAGACAAAAGACACATAAAATCATGAGGACTTGCAATTAAGGTTCAAATGACTCTGAGGCTTAAGGTTTGGTAGGATTTGATGCTTTAAAAATTAAGGCTCAAGGAGGAGGATAATCTCTTAAGTACAATGCATGATATCAAATGTAAATGTGTAATGAACTTCTCCCCTTCAAAGTAGTAACACCCACTTCCCAAAACTCAAAGTAAAGGTTGTGATCAAATTATGCATATTGAAAGATTTGTGCACCCTCTTGAATTTTTTTTTACTTTGGTACTTTTTTTTCATTTTTTTTGAAAATTAGGAATTGATCAATCCTCACATCCATCACCTAACCACATACGATCAGAAGATCGTTGGTCTGGAAAATGGTGATTTTTTGTTTTCCCAAACCACAACCCATTTTTCTATTTTTTGGATTTTTTTTTCATTTTTATAATTTTTTTATTCAAGAGGGGCAAACAATAGAGTATCACGAATGATTTCACAACCTTTTCTAATTTCAACAATAACACCCCCACAATTCTTCCTTACAATGTGTATCATCCTGTCCACCATGATTTCCTTTACCCCCACACTTCAACTTTAAATATCATGCAAATACCAAGAGTAGGGTAGGAATGGATAAAAATGGCTTGAGACATGGTTCATCCCTATAAAGGTCATTCATGGTCTCTATGGGCTAAAAAAATGATTCATGTAAAGGTGGTATTTTAAGGATAAGTGGCTTTTCAAAGGATGCCTCAATCATTTTAAATGTGTTCTTGTACAGTCATAGCTTTGACAAGATTCAATACAAATTCTGGTCAGTTACATGTCCCAAGATCACTCATAAAATATGCTCAAGAATAAATAGGAAGTACTTGGTCTAGAAATTCTCTTGGGAATAAGAAATTTAACATTGGACAATCACTCATGGAATGACTAATAATAATAAATTAATTCACATAAATTTCATAAATTCAATGCATGAAAGATGGTTGGGAAATTTTATTTACATTAATTAATTAGTTCCTTCGAATCATGAGTCGTCATTTCAATATCTATGCTTCATATTTAAAAATTAAATTCTGCATTTCAATCATTTAATCATATCAACCTTGAAATATAAAACATGGCATCACTGGGTTCCTAAGAAACTCAGGTCTCCTGGATAAGTCGACTAAAACATTAATTCAAGTGTGGGCATGCAATTTTATCTTTAAAGCTCAAAACATGTTTTGGACTAAAATGTGGAGAGTTTAAAAGATAAAACACTAAACTTGAACTCCCTTTTTTCCATGAAACTTGGTCCTTCCCCTTCAATGTCTGGGGCTGCCTTCCACCATTATGAACATATAAAAGAAAACAACCCAATTAAACATAAGGATCATGTCATTTAAGCTCAAAAAATATAGAAGGGAGGGGGATGAATGCAGCATTACATCTAGGAAAAGAAATGAAATTGAAATCTAAATTCCCTCAAATCATTTAAAGATAAATCTTGGTACGATCCCCCAAGTGGGCCCTGGCTTCTTTGACTACCTCCAGAGGGCAGTACCAGCTGTTATCCAAGGTCTGATGGTGGTTGGGGCTTCTTTGACATGAACCACCACATGTGATTTTTCCCAGCATCCACTTCTTCTTTCTTTTTTAGGAGGACTCCAAGGATAGAGTATGCCATATCCTCACCCTTAGCGATATGGTACACCTTGGAAGGTGGGGGTAGAATGCAGTATAGAACATCCTCTTCCTTGGTTGCGACTTGAGAAACCTTCTTATCTTCCAGTGCTGGCTTCATGGGGGCTGCATGAAGAGAAGCCTCTTTTCTGATTTTCTTAGGCTCAGCTACCTGGATCTCTTGATGTGGCTCCTCCAATGCATGTTCATTGAAATCAAGGAGCTCCATGTGTTCCTCAACAGGTGCGTGTCCACTGTATTCTTCATCTTCCTCCAAGTCATAGCAAAGAATGTCTGATTATGTATAATCAAAACAAGAGGGAGTGATATACAAATCTGTTTCAAAAAAATCAGAAGAGATGGGGTCAAAGAAAGTTTTCACTCCCTGAGTTGGTTCAGCTTTAATCTCCACCTCAGTGGTAAGTGCCTCTTGGAGTATGATGGTGGAAGGTGAAGGCAGGTAGTCAGGCTCCTCCACCTCGATTTTGGCCTCAAGTTCATGGATGTCTTCTGTGAAATCCGGGAAGACTAGTGGCACTTCCTTCTTGGCCTCGAATCTTTTTAAGTCTGTTTGATGTTCATCGACCATAGCCATCAAGTATTTAGGTGAGATCCATGTTGTAATGCCTCTTTCCATCTGCTTGACCATTATCATCAGCGCATCAGCTCTTCGTTGGAGGGCCTCCTCAGTGTACTCGTGTTCTTGCACCTGTGAGTAATTTTCAGTCCATGTCGAATAATAATCATTTGAATTCATCATGGAAAGAATATTTTCTTTTATTTTATAAAAAGAAATGAAATCTAACTAATCTGTGAAAATAGAAAATGTAAATGAATAACTGATTGGCTCTCCGGCAACGGTGCCAGTTTTGACGCAAGCCTGTCACGGGGCGTGGACAAAAACAATTATATTTTTTTCATTGGCTGACCAGGGTCGTCTCTCTTGAGGAGCCTTCTGAATTTGGTTCACTTACTTTATTCTATATCACCTAATCTATCTCTTTTTGTGGTTTTTTAATTATTTAAAACAATGAAATGAAAAGTAAGAATTCTAAATTTATACTTAGATGCAAGTCTAAACAGAATGAAGTTAGGAATAAAGTATTTGGTTTGGGGTTTGGCCAGGGATTCAATCATTATTCTCCTTTATATGTTTGATTCTAATTTGATAACTCAAACATGAAATCTCATGTTTGAATTACTATTCTTTTCCAGAATAGAAATAGCTTGAGTTGCATGTCATTGGGGACCATCACCCAATCGGGGACATTCGCCTCGCCCAAGAATACAACTCAAATCTATCACAAATTTAGAATAAACATTAAAGAAAACTCATGAACTTCTTGACCTCCCCCCGAGCCAAGCCTTGGGGTCAGCCTCTCATTTCCGAGAGTTGGAGATCACAATGGTGGATGGATGAGGAGAGAGAGAGAAATAGAGAGAGGAGAGAGGGAAAGAGGAAGAATAAATAATTTATAATGAAAGTGAAAATAATAATAATAATAATATAACTTATTATTATTATTATTACTTAAGAAAATAGTTTTAGAAAAAGGAGAGAGAAAGAAAGTAAAATAATTTGAAATTAAGATTGAGATATTGTAAATACTAATTATAATATTAATAATAATAATAATAATAGTTTTTAATTATTATTATTATTATTATTATTATAGAAGAAATTAAATGGTGGAAACCAAAATAAAAATGCATGGATAAATTGAAAAGAAATTCAAATTACAAATGGAAATTAAAACTAAAATAAAAATAAAATAAGAATAAAATAAAAAGAAGAAATGAGGGGGGGAGGAGAGGATCTGCAGCGGCCCATGCCCCGAGGGGATCCCTCCTTGGATTTGGGTGCCGAACTGATGATTTTGGAAGGAGGAGAGGGCCTCCTTTTATAGGCAGATTTTTGTCCCCCGAAATCTTACATGTTGTTGGACCCATAAATGGTAGATTAACTCGTTTCCTCCTTCATAAAAGATGTTCATAAATTTGTTTTCTGTCTCCCCTAAAAATTTCAGCACATTTGGACTCCGGATGTAGAAGTTATGATTTCTTCATTGAAGGCTTCTGTTTCGGGACGAAGCTTCCAGGATGGTTCCTCCAAAAGTATGTCGTTCAATAGCCTCTTTAATGACCTATAAAATCCACCACATTTATTTTATAGTCGGATCTAGATGTCCTCGTCACATCCCAGGTGGAAACACCTCAATTGGATGTGTGTAGGCCTCGTTTTGGTTCCTTTACTTTGCTGGTGTCCACTCTGTCTGCCCGAAACAATTTTCCAACTTCAATGACTTTTCAAGCCCTCTATATGATCGAATCAGCTCCTGGTCCAGAAGACAAAAATGAAGGAAATAAAATAAGTATTATAAAAAAAATTTAATCACAAAATTTTTGACATATATTTTATGCTAAATGACAAAAATACCCTTGTGGTCAAAATCTGTCCAAAATCCAGAATTATGCACTTTTCTTCAATTATGACCATTTTCATTATAAAATTCAAATTACCCATTATTTTAATAAAACAATGAAATATATGGGTTTTATAATTGAAAAATAGTAAAAAATACTCATTATTTGGTCAAAAATATGCATGTAAATTTGATCTGTCAAATACACTCACACTTAAACCATGCTTGTCCTCAAGCATAAAATCTCAACATGGAAATCAGAGGACACCAATGTTACCAATATTCAAATTTCAATGCAATAAAATCAAACAATTTTCCATGTAAAATCAAACATTCAATAATCTGCATAAAATATCAATTTAATTTCCCATTTTTCAACGAAACAAATAATTCACATATTTTACTTTTCCCCTTTGAAAATTGATGGAACTTTTCATTTCATTCATTCATGTTCCTTGATTCATCAATATTAAACATGCCATGTCATGATTTACCTCACTTTTGATTTTTTTTCTCTCATCACTCATGATATAATTCAAGTAGAGTTATGCTCATATCATGAAAACATGATTCTTATCCATAGGCTTGTAAATGAACTACTTTCTCCACTTTATAAAGACAAAAGACACATAAAATCATGAGGACTTGCAATTAAGGTTCAAATGACTCTGAGGCTTAAGGTTGGTAGGATTTTATGCTTTAAAAATTAAGGCTCAAGGAGGAGGATAATCTCTTAAGTACAATACATGATATCAAATGTAAAAGTGTAATTAACAACTCCCCTTCAAAGTAGTAACACCCACTTCCCAAAACTCAAAGTAAAGGTTGTGATCAAATTATGCATAATGAATGATTTGTGCACCCTCTTGAATATTTTTTTTATTTTTGTACTTTTTTTTCATTTTTTTCGAAAATTATGAATTGATCAATCCTCACATCCATCACCTAACCACATACGATCAGAAGATCGTCGGTCTGGAATATGGTGATTTTTGGTTTTCCCAAACCACAACCCATTTTTCTATTTTTTGGATTTTTTTTTCATTTTTATCATTTTTTTATTCAAGAGGGGAAACAATATAGTGTCATGAATGATTTCACAACCTTTTCTAATTTCCACAATAACACCCCCACAATTATTCCTTACAATGTGTATCATCCCGTCCATCATGATTTCCTTTACCCCCACACTTCAACTTTAAATATCATGAAAATACCAAGAGTAGGGTAGGAATGGATAAAAATGGCTTGAAACATGGTTCATCCCTATAAAGGACATTCATGGTCTCTATGGGATAAAAAAGGATTCATGTAAAGGTGGTATTTTAAGGATAAGTGGCTTTTCAAAGGATGCCTCAATCATTTTAAATGTGTTCTTGTACAGTCATATCTTTGACAAGATTCAATACAAGTTCTGGTCAGTTACATGTCCCATGATCACTCAAGAAATATGCTCAAGAATAAATAGGAAGTACTTGGTCTAGAAATCCTCTCAGGAATAAGAAATATAACATTGGACAATCACTCATGGAATGACTTATAATAATAAATTAATTCACATAAATTTCAGAAATTCAATGCATGAAAGATGGTTGGGAAATTTTATTTACATGAATTAATTAGTTCCTTCGAATCATGAGCCATCATTTCAATATCTATGCTTCATATTTAAAAATTCAATTCTGCATTTCAATCATTTAATCATATCAACCTTGAAATCTAAAACATGGCATCACTGGAATCCTAAGAAACTCATGTCTCCTAGATAAGTCGAGTAAAACATTAATTCATGTATGGGCATGCAATTTTATATTTAAAGCTCAAAACATGTTTTGGAATAAAATGTGGAGAGTTTAAAAGATAAAACACTAAAATTGAACTCCCTTTTTTCCATGAATCTTGGTCCTTCCCCTTCAATGTCTGGGGATGCCTTCCACCATTATGAACCTATAAAATAAAACAACCCAATTAAACATAAGGATCATGTGATTTAAGCTCAAAAAATATAGAAGGGAGGGGGCTGCGTGCTGCATTACATCTAGGAAAAGAAAAGAAATTGAAATCTAAATTCCTACAAAGCATTTAAAGATAAATCTTGGTACGATCCCCCAAGTGGGCCCTGGCTTTTTTTACTACCTCCAGAGGGCAGTACCAGCTGTTATCCAAGGTCTGATGGTGGTTGGGGCTTCTTTGACATGAACCACCACATGTGATTTTTCCCAGCATCAACTTATTCTTTCTTTTTGAGGAGGACTCCAATGATAGAGTATGCCAGATCCTACCCCTTCACGATATGGTACACCTTGGAAGGTGGGGGTAGGATGAAGTATGGAACATCCTCTTCCTTGGTTGTGACTTGTGCAACCTTCTTATCTTCCAGTGATGGCTTCATGGGGGCTGCATGAAGAGAAACCTCTTGTCTGATTTTCTTAGGCTCACCTACCTGGATCTCTTGATGGGGCTCCTCCAATGCATGTTCATTGAAATAAAGGAGCTCCATGTGTTCCTCAACAGGTGCGTGTCCACTGTATTCTTCATCTTCCTCCGAGGCATAGCAAATAATGTCTGATTCTGTATAATCAAAACAAGAGGGAGTGATATACATATCTGTTTCAAAAAAATCAGAAGAGATGGGGTCAAAGAAAGGTTTCACTCCCTGAGTAGGTTCAGCTTTAATCTCCGCCTCAGTGGTAATTTCCTCTTGGAGTATGATGGTGGAAGGTGAAGGCAGGTAGTCAGGCTCCTCCACCTTGAGTTTGTCCTCAAGTTCATGGATGTCTTCTGTGAAATCCGGGAAGACTAGTGGCACTTCCTTCTTGGCCTCGAATCTTTTTAAGTCTATTTGAAGTTCATCGACCATAGACATCAAGTCTTTAGGTGATATCCATTTTGTAATGCCTCTTTCCATCCGGTTGACCATTCTCATCATCACATTAGCTCTTCGTTGGAGGGCCTCCTCAGTGTACTCATGTTCTTGCACCAGTGAGTAATTTTCAGTCCATGTCGAATAATAATCATTTGAATTCATCATGGAAAGATTTTTTTTTTAATTTTATAAGAAGAAATGAAATCTAACTAAGATGTGAAAATAGAAAATGTAAATGAATAACTAATTGGCTCCCCGGCAACGGCTCCAGTTTTGACGCACGCCTATCGTGGGGCGTGGACAAAAACAATTATATTTTTTTCCTAGTGCAGCACAGTGGCTGACTAGGGTCGTCTCTCTTGAGGAGCCTTCTCAATTTGGTTCACTTAATTTATTCTATATCACCTAATCTATCTCTTTTTGTGGTTTTTTAATTATTTAAAACAATGAAATGAAAAGTAAGAATTCTAAATTTATACTTAGATACAATTATAAACAGAATGAAGTTAGGAAGAAAGTATTTGGTTTGGGGTTTGGCCAGGGATTCAATCATTATTCTCCTTTATATGTTTGATTCTAATTTGATAACTCAAACATGAAATCTCATGTTTGAATTACTATTCTTTTCCAGAATAGAAATAGCTTGAGTTGCATGTCGTTGGGGACCGTCACCCAATCGGGGACATTCGCCTCGCCCAAGAATACAACTCAAGTCTATCAGAAATTTAGAATAAACATTAAAGAAAACTCATGAACTTCTTGACCTCCCCCCGAGCCAAGCCTCGGGGTCAGCCTCTCATTTCCGAGAGTTGGAGATCACAATGGTGGATAGATGAGGAGAGAGAGAGAAAGATAGAGAGGAGATAGGGAAAGAGGAAGATTAAATAATTTATAATTAAAGTGAAAATAATAATAATAATAATAATATAACTTATTATTATTATTATTACTTAAGAAAATAGTTTTTGAAAAAGGAGAGAGAAAGAAAGTAAAATAATTTGAAATTAAGATTGAGATATTGTAAATACTGATTATAATATTAATGATAATAATAATAATAGTTTTTAATTATTATTATTATTATTATAATTGTAGAAGAAATAAAATGGTGGAAACTAAAATAAAAATGCATGGATAAATTGAAAAGAAATTCAAATTACAAATGAAAATTAAAACTAAAATAAAAGTAAAATAAGAATAAAATGAAAAGAATAAATGAGGGGGGAAGAGAGGATCTGTAGCGGCCCATGCCCCGATGGGATCCCTCCTTGGATTTGGGTTCCGAACTGATGATTTTGGAAGGAGGAGAGGGCCTCCTTTTATAGGCATATTTTTGTCCCCCGAAAGCTTGCACGTTGTTGGACCCATAAATGGTCGATTCACGCGTTTCCTCCTTCATAAACGATGTTCATAAATGTGTTTTATGTCTCCCCTCAAAAAGTTCAGCACATTTGGACTCCGGATGTAGAAGTTATGAATTTTTCATTGAAGGCTTCTATTTCTGGATGAAGCTTCCAGGAAGGTTCCTCCAAAAGTATGTCATTCAATGGCCTCCTTAATGACCTCCAAAATCCACAAAATTTATGTTATAGTCGGCTGTAGATGTCACCGTCACATCCCAGGTGGAAAAACCTCAGTTGGATGTGTGTAGGCCGCGTTTTGGTTCTGTTACTTTGCTGGTGTCCACATTGTCCGCCCAAAACAATTGTCCAACTTCAATGACTTTTCAAGCCCTCTATATGACCGAATCAGCTCCTGGTCCAGAATAAAAAAATGAAGGATATAAAATAAGGATTATAAAAAAAATTAATCACAAAATTTGGACATATATTTTATGCTAAATGACAAAAATACCCTTGTGGTCAAAATATGTCCAAAATCCAGAATTATGCACTTTTCTTCAATTATGACCATTTTCATTATAAAATTCAAATTACCCATTATTCTAATAAAACAATGAAATATATGAGTTTTATCATTGAAAAATATTAAAAAATACTCATTATTTGGTCAAAAATATGCACATAAATTTTCTCTGTCAAATACACCCACACTTAAACCATGCTTGTCCTCAAGCATAAATTCTCAACATAGAAATCAGAGGACACCAATGTTATCAATATTCAAATTTCAATGCAATAAAATCAAACAATTTTCCATGTAAAATCAAACATTCAATAATCTGCATAAAATATCAATTTAATTTCCCATTTTTCAATGAAACAAATAATTCACATATTTTACTTTTCCCCTTTGAAAATTGATGGATATTTTCATTTCATTCATTCAAGCTCCTTGATTCACCAATATTAAACATGCCATGTCATGATTTTCATCACTTTTGATTTTTTTCTCTCATCACTCATGATATAATTCAAGTAGAGTTATGCTAATATCATGAAAACATGCTTCTAATCCATAGGCTTGTAAATGAACTACTTTCTCCACTTTGTAAAGACAAAAGACACATAAAATCATGAGGACTTGCAATTAAGGTTCAAATGACTCTGAGGCTTAAGGTTGGTAGGATTTGATGCATTAAAAATTAAGGCTCAAGGAGGAGGATAATCTCTTAAGTACAATGCATGATATCAAATGTAAAAGTGTAATGAACTTCTCCCCTTTAATATAGCAACACCCACTTCCCAAAACACAAAGTAATGGTTGTGATAAAATTATGCATAATAAATGATTTGTGCACCCTCTTGAATATTTTTTTAACTTTTGTACTTTTTTTTCATTTTTTTCGAAAATTATGAATTGATCAATCCTCACATCCATCACCTAACCACAAACGATCAGAAGATCGTCGGTCTAGAAAATGGTGATTTTTGGTTTTCCCAAATCACAACCCATTTTTCTATTTTTTGGATTTTTTTTTCATTTTTATCATTTTTTTATTCTAGAGGGGAAAACAATAGATTATCATGAAATATTTCACAACCTTTTCTAATTTCCACAATAACACCCCCACAATTCTTCCTTACAATGTGTATCATCCCGTCCACCATGATTTCCTTTACCCCCACACTTAAACTTTAAATATCATGCAAATACCAAGAGTAGGGTAGGAATGGATAAAAATGGCTTGAAACATGGTTCATCCCAATAAAGGTCATTCATGGTCTCGATGGGCTAAAAAAGGATTCATGTAAAGGTGGTATTTTAAGGATATGTGGCTTTTCAAAGGATGCCTCAATCATTTTAAATGTATTCTTGTACAGTCATAGCTTTGACAAGTTTCAATACATGTTCTGGTCAGTTACATGTCCCAAGATCACTCAAGAAATATTCTCAAGAATAAATAGGAAGTACTTGGTCTAGAAATCCTCTTGGGAATAAGAAATATAACATTGGACAATCACTCATGGAATGACTAATAATAATAAATTAATTCACATAAATTTCAGAAATTCAATGCATGAAAGATGGTTGGGAAATTTTATTTACATGAATTAATTAGTTCCTTCGAATCATGGGTCATCATTTCAATATCTATGCTTCATATTTAAAAATTCAATTCTGCATTTCAATAATTTAATCATATCAACCTTGAAATCTAAAACATTCCATCACTGGGTTCCTAAGAAACTCATGTCTCCTAGATAAGTCGAGTAAAACATTAATTCAAGTGTGGGCATGCAATTTTATCTTTAAAGCTCAAAACATGTTTTGGACTAAAATGTGGAGAGTATAAAAGATAAAACACTAAAATTGAACTCCCTTTTTCCATGAAACTTGGTCCTTCCCCTTCAATGTCTGGTGCTGCCTTCCACCAATATGAACAAATAAAAGAAAACAACCCAATTAAACATAAGGATCATGTCATTTAAGCTCAAAAAATATAGAAGGGAGGGGGATGAATGCTGCATTACATCTAGGAAAAGAAAAGAAATTGAAATCTAAATTCCTACAAAGAATTTAAAGATAAATCTTGGTACGATCCCCCAAGTGGGCCCTGGCTTCTTTGACTACCTCCAGAGGGCAGTAGCAGCTGTTATCCAAGGTCTGATGGTGGTTGGGGCTTCTTTGACATGAACCACAACATGTGATTTTTACCAGCATCCACTTATTCTTTCTTTTTGAGGAGGACTCCAAGGATAGAGTATGCCAGATCCTCCCCCTTCGCGATATGGTACACCTTGGAAGGTCGGGGTAGGATGAAGTATGGAACATCCACTTCCTTGGTTGCGACTTGTGCAACCATCTTATCTTCCAGTGATGGCTTCATGGGTGCTGCATGAAGAGAATCATCTTGTCTGATTTTCTTAGGCTCTGCTACCTGGATCTCTTGATGGGGCTCCTCTAATGCATGTTCATTGAAATCAAGGAGCTCCATGTGTTCCTCAATAGGTGTGTTTCCACTGTATTCTTCATATTCCTCCATGGCATAGAAAAGAATGTCTGATTCTGTATAATCAAAACAAGAGGGAGTGATATACAAATCTGTTTCAAAAAAATCAGAAGAGATGGGGTCAAAGAAAGGTTTCACTCCCTGAATTGGTTCAGCTTTAATCTACGCCTCAGTGGTAAGAGCCTGTTGGTGTCTGATGGTGGAAGGTGAAGGCAGGTAGTCAGGATCCTCCACCTCAAGTTTGGCCTCATGTTCATGGATGTCTTCTGTGAAATCTGGGAAGACTAGTGGCACTTCCTTCTTGGCCTCAAATCTTTTTAAGTCTGTTTGAAGTTCATCGACCATAGCCATCATGTCTTTAGGTGAGATCCATGTTGTAATGCCTCTTTCCATCTGCTTGACCATTATCATCAGCGCATCAGCTCTTCGTTGGAGGGCCTCCTCAGTGTACTCGTGTTCTTGCACCTGTGAGTAATTTTCAGTCCATGTCGAATAATAATCATTTTAATTCATCATGGAAAGAATTTTTTTTAATTTTATATAAAGAAATGAAATCTAACTAAGATGTGAGAATAGAAAATGTAAATGAATAACTGATTGTCTCCCCGGCAACGGCGCTAGTTTTGACGTACGCCTGTCGCGGGGCGTGGATAAACACAGTTATATTTTTTTCCTAGTGCAGCATAGTGGCTGACCAGGGTCGTCTCTCTTGAGGAGCCTTCCCAATTGGGTTCACATACTTTATTCTATATCACCTAATCTATCTCTTTTTGTGGTTTTTTAATTATTTAAAACAATGAAATGAAAAGTAAGATTTCTAAATTTATACTTAGATGCAAGTCTAAAGAGAATGAAGTTAGGAAGAATGTATGTGGTTTGGGGTTTGGCCAGGGATTCAATCATTATTCTCCTTTATATGATTGATTCTAATTTGATAACTCAAACATGAAATCTCATGTTTGAATTACTATTGTTTTCCAGAATAGAAATAGCTTGAGTTGCATGTCGTTGGGGACTGTGATCCAATCGGGGACATTCGTCTCGTCCAAGAATACAACTCAAGTATATCACAAATTTAGAATAAATATTAAAGAAAACTCATGAACTTCTTGACCTCCCCCCGAGCCAAGCCTCGGGGTCAGCCTCTAATTTCCGAGAGTTGGAGATCACCATGGTGGATGGATGGGAGAGAGAGAGAAAGAGAGAGAGGAGAGATGGAAAGAGGAATATTAAATAATTTATAATGAAAGTGAAAATAATAATAGTAATAATAATATAACTTATTATTATTATTATTACTTAAGAAAATAGTTTTCGAAAAAGGAGAGAGAAAGAAAGTAAAATAATTTGAAATTAAGATTGAGATATTGTAAATACTGATTATAATAATATTAATAATAATAATAATAGTTTTTAATTATTATTATTATTATAATTATAGAAGAAATTAAATGGTGGAAACCAAAATAAAAATGCATGGATAAATTGAAAAGAAATTCAAATTACAAATGAAAATTAAAACTAAAATAAAAATAAAATAAGAATAAAATAAAAAGAAGAAATTAGGGGGGAAGAGAGGAGCAGCAGTGGCCCATGCCCCGGTGGGATCCCTCCTTGGATTTGGGTGCCGAACTGATGATTTTGGAAGGAGGAGAGGGCCTCCTTTTATAGGCAGATTTCCGTCCCCCGAAAGTTTTCACGTTGTTGGACCCATAAATGGTCGATTTACGCGATTCCTCCTTCATAAACGATGTTCATAAATGTGTTTTCTGTCTCCCCTCAAAATTTAAGCACATTTGGACTCCGGATGTAGAAGTTATGAATTTTTCATTGAAGGATTCTGTTTCTGGACGAAGCATCCAGGAAGGTTCCTCCAAAAGTATGTCGTTCAATGGACTCCTTAATGACCTCCAACATCCACCATATTTATATTATAGTCGTCTCTACATGTCCTAGTCACATCCCAGTTAGAAACACCTCAGTTGGATGTGTGTAGGCCATGTTCTGGTTCCGTTACTTTTTGGGTGTCCACGCTGTCCGCCCGAAACAATTGTCCAACTTCAATGAATTTTAAAGCCCTATATATGACCGAATCAGCTCCTGTTCCAGAAGACCGAAATGAAGGAAATAATATAAGGATTATAAAAAAAAATTAATCACAAAATTTGGACATATATTTTATTCTAAATGACAAAAATACCCTTGTGGTCAAAATCTGTCCAAAATCCAGAATTATGCACTTTTCTTCAATTATGACCATTTTCATTATAAAATTCAAATTACCCATTATTTTAATAAAACAATGAAATATATGGGGTTTATCATTGAAAAATAGTAATAAATACTCATTATTTGGTCAAAAATATGCACGTAAATTTGCTCTGTCAAATACCCCCACACTTAAACCATGCTTTTCGTCAAGCATAAAATCTCAACATGGAAATCAGAGGACACCAATGTAACAAATATTCAAATTTCAATGCAATAAAATCAAAAAAAATTCCATGTAAAATCAAACATTCAATAATCTGCATAAAATATCAATTTAATTTCCCATTTTTCAACAAAACAAATAATTCACATATTTTACTTTTCCCCTTTGAAAATTGATCGAACTTTTCATTTCATTCATTCAAGCTCCTTGATTCATCATTATTAAACATGCCAGGTCATGATTTACCTCACTTTTGATTTTTTTTTTCTCTCATCACTCATGATATAATTCAAGTAGAGTTATGCTCATATCATGAAAACATGCTTCTAATCCATAGGCTTGTAAATGAACTACTTTCTCCACTTTGTAAAGACAAAAGACACATAAAATCATGAGGACTTGCAATTAAGGTTCAAATGACTCTGAGGATTAAAGTTGGTAGGTTTTGATGCTTTAAAAATTAAGGCTGAAGGAGGAGGATAATCTCTTAAGTACAATTCATGATATCAAATGTAAAAGTGTAATGAACTTCTCCCCTTCAAAGTAGCAACACCCACTTCCCAAAACTCAAAGTAAAGGTTGTGATCAAATTATGCATAATGAATGATTTGTGCACCCTCTTGAATATTTTTTTTACTTTTGTACTTTTTTTTCATTTTTTTCGAAAATTATGAATTGATCAATCCTAACATCCATCACCTAACCACATACGATTAGAAGATCGTCAGTCTAGAAAATGGTGATTTTTTGTTTTCCCAAATCACAACCCATTTTTCTATTTTTTTGGATTTTTTTTTTCATTTTTTTCATTTTTTTATTCAAGAGGGGAAAACAATAGAGTATCATGAATGATTTCACAACCTTTTCTAATTTCCACAATAACACCCCCATAATTCTTCCTTACAATGTGTATCATTCTGTCCACCATGATTTCCTTTACCCCCACACTTCAACTTTAAATATCATGCAAATACCAAGAGTCGGGTAGGAATGGATAAAAATGTCTTGAAACATGGTTCATCTATATAAAGGTCATTCATGGTATCTATGGGCTAAAAAAGGATTCATGTAAAGGTGGTATTTTAAGGATAAGTGGATTTTCAAAGGATGCCTCAATCATTTTAAATGTGTTCTTGTACAGTCATAGCTTTGACAAGTTTCAATACAAGTTCTGGTCAGTTACATGTCCCAAGATCACTCAAGAAATATGCTCAAGAATAAATAGGAAGTACATGGTCTAGAAATCCTCTCGGGAATAAGAAATAAAAAATTGGACAATCACTCATGGAATGACTAATAATAATAAATTAATTCACATAAATTTCAGAAATTCAATGCATAAAAGATGGTTGGGAAATTTTTTTTACTTGAATTAATTAGTTCATTCGAATCATGAGTCATCATTTCAATATCTATGCTTCATATTTAAAATTTCAATTCTGCATTTCAATCATTTAATCATATCAACCTTGAAATCTAAAACATTCCATCACTGGGTTCCTAAGAAACTCATGTCTCCTAGATAAGTCGAGTAAAACATTAATTCATGTGTGGGCATGCAATTTTATCTTTAAAGCTCAAAACAGGTTTTGGACCAAAATGTGGAGAGTTTAAAAGATAAAACACTAAAATTGAACTCCCTTTTCCATGAAACTTGGTCCTTCCCCTTCAATGTCTGGGGTTGCCTTCCACCATTATGAACCTATAAAAGAAAACAACCCAATTAAACATAAGGATCATGTCATTTAAGCTCAAAAAATATATAAGGGAGGGGGTTTCATGCTGCATTACATCTAGGAAAAGAAAAGAAATTGAAATCTAAATTCCTACAAAGCATTTAAAGATAAATCTTGGTACGATCCCCCAAGTGGGCCCTGGATTCATTCACTACCTCCAGAGGGCAGTACCAGCTGTTATCTAAGGTCTGATGGTGGTTGGGGCTTCTTTGACATGAACCACCACAGGTGATTTTCCCAGCATCCACTTCTTCTTTCTTTTTGAGGAGGACTCCAAGTATAGAGTATGCCAGATCCTCCCCCTTCGCGATATGGTACACCTTGGATGGTGGGGGTAGGATGAAGGTTGGAACATCCTCTTCCTTGGTTGCGACTTGTGCAACCTTCTTATCTTCCAGTGCTAGCATCATGGGGGCTGCATGAAGAGAAGCCTCTTGTATGATTTTCTTAGGCTCAGCTACCTGGATCTCTTGATGAGGCTCCTCCAATGCATGTTCATTGAAATCAAGGAGCTCCATGTGTTCCTCAACAGGTGCGTTTCCACTGTATTCTTCATCTTCCTCCAAGGCATTTCAAAGAATGTCTGATTCTTTATAATCAAAACAAGAGGGAGTGATATACAAATATGTTTCAAAAAAATCAGAAGAGATGGGGTCAAAGAAAGGTTTCACTCCCTGAGTTGGTTCAGCTTTAATATATGCCTCAGTGGTAAGTGCCTCTTGGAGTCTGATGGTGGAAGGTGAAGGCAGGTAGTCAGGATCCTCCACCTCGAGTTTGGCCTCATGTTCATGGATGTCTTCTGTGAAATCCGGGAAGACTAGTGGAACTTCCTTCTTGGCCTCGAATCTTTTTAAGTCTGTTTGAAGTTCATCGACCATAGCCATCAAGTCTTTAGGTGAGATCCATGTTGTAATGCCTCTTTCCATCTGCTTGACCATTATTATCAGCGCATCAGCTCTTCGTTGGAGGGCCTCCTCAGTGTACTCGTGTTCTTGCACCTGTGAGTAATTTTCAGTCCATGTCGAATAATAATCATTTGAATTCATAATGGAAAGAATTTTTTTGAATTTTATAAAAAGAAATGAAATCTAACTAAGATTTGAAAATAGAAAATGTAAATGAATAACTGATTGGCTCCCCGGCAACGGCGCCAGTTTTGACGCACGCCTGTCGCGGGGCGTGGACAAACACAGTTATATTTTCATCCTAGTGCAGCACAGGGGCTGACCAGGGTCATCTCTCTTGAGGAGCCTTCTCAATTTGGTTCACATACTTTATTCTATATCACCTAATCTATCTCTTTTTGTGGTTTTTTAATTATTTAAAACAATGAAATGAAAATTAAGAATTATAAATTTATACTTAGATGCAAGTCTAAAGAGAATGAAGTTAGGAAGAATGTATTTGGTTTGGGGTTTGGCCAGGGATTCAATCATTATTCTCCTTTATATGATTGATTCTAATTTGATAACTCAAACATGAAATCTCATGTTTGAATTAATATTCTTTTCCAGAATAGAAATAGCTTGAGTTGCATGTCATTGGGGACTGTCACCCAATCGGGGACATTCATCTCGCCCAAGAATACAAATCAAGTCTATCACAAATTTAGAATAAACATTAAAGAAAACTCATGAACTTCTTGACCTCCCCCCGAGCCAAGCCTCGGGGTCAGCCTCTCATTTCCGAGAGTTGGAGATCACAATGGTGGATGGATGAGAAGAGAGAGAGAAAGAGAGAGAGGATAGAGGGAAAGAGGATGATTAAATAATTTATAATGAAATTGAAAATAATAATAGTAATAATAATATAACTTATTATTATTATTATTATTACTTAAGAAAATAGTTTTCGAAAAAGGAGAGAGAAAGAAAGTAAAATAATTTCAAATTAAGATTGAGATATTGTAAATACTGATTATAATAATATTAATAATAATAATAATAATAGTTTTTAATTATTATTATTATTATTATAATTATAGAAGAAATTAAATAGTGGAAACCAAAATAAAAATGCATGGATAAATTGAAAAGAAATTCAAATTACAAATGAAAATTAAAACTAAAATAAAAATAAAATAAGAATAAAATAAAAAGATGAAATGAGGGGGGAAGAGAGGAGCAGCAGCGGCCCATGCCCCGGTGGGATCCCTCCTTGGATTTGGGTGCCGAACTGATGATTTTGGAAGGAGGAGAGGGCCTCCTTTTATAGGCAGATTTACGTCCCCCGAAAGAATGCATGTTGTTGGACCCATAAATGGTCGATTCAAAGGTTCTTCCAAAAGTATGTCGTTCAATGGCCTCCTTAATGATCTCCAACATCCACCATATTTATATTATAGTCGGCTCTAGATGTCCTCGTCACATCCCAGGTAGAAACACCTCAGTTGGATGTCTGTAGGCCGCGTTTTGGTTCTGTTACTTTGCTGGTGTCCACACTGTCCGCCTGAAACAATTGTCCAACTTCAATGAATTTTCAAGCCCTATATATGACCGAATCAACTCCTGGTCCAGAAGACAAAAATGAAGGAAATAAAATAAGGATTATAAAAAAAATTAATCACAAAATTTGGACATATATTTTATGCTAAATGTCAAAAATACCCTTGTGGTCAAAATCTGTCCAAAATCCAGAATTATGCACTTTTCTTAAATTATGACCATTTTCATTATAAAATTCAAATTACCTATTATTTTAATAAAAAAAATGAAATATATGGGTTTTATCATTGAAAATTAGTAAAAAATACTCATTATTTGGTCAAAAATATGCACGTAAATTTTCTCTGTCAAATACCCCCACACTTAAACCATGCTTGTCCTCAAGCATAAAATCTCAACATAGAAATCAGAGGACACCAATGTTACCAATAATAAAATTTTAATGCAATAAAATCAAACATTCAATAATCTACATAAAATATCAAATTAATTTCCCATTTTTCAACGAAACAAATAATTCACATATTTTACATTTCCCCTTTGAAAATTGATGGAACATTTCATTTCATTCATTCAAGCTCCTTGATTAATCATTATTAAACATGCCATGTCATGATTTAACTCACTTTTGATTTTTTTTTCTCTCATCACTCATGATATAATTCAAGTAGAGTTATGCTCATATCATGAAAACATGCATCTAATCCATAGGCTTGTAAATGAACTACCTTCTCCACTTTGTAAAGACAAAAGACACATAAAATCATGAGGACTTGCAATTAAGGTTCAAATGACTCTGAGGCTTAAGGTTGGTAGTATTTGATGCTTTAAAAATTAAGGCTCAAGGAGGAGGATAATCTCTTAAGTACAATGCATGATATCAAATGTAAAAGTGTAATGAACTTCTCCCCTTCAAAGTAGCAACACCCTATTCCCAAAACACAAAGTAAAGGTTGTGATCAAATTATGAATAATGAATGATTTGTGCACCCTCTTGAGTATTTTTTTTACTCAAAGTAAAGGTTGTGATCAAATTATGCATAAAAGTGTAATGGACTTCTCCCCTTCAAAGTAGCAACACCCAATTCCCAAAACTCAAAGTAAAGGTTGTGATCAAATTATGCATAATGAATGATTTGTGCACCCTCTTGAGTATTTTTTTTACTTTTGTACTTTTTTTTCATTTTTTTCGAAAATTATGAATTGATCAATCCTCACATCCATCACCTAACCACATACGATCATAAGATCGTCGGTCTAGAAAATGGCGATTTTTGGTTTTCCCAAATCACAACCAATTTTTCTATTTTTTTGGATTTTTTTTCATTTTTATCATTTTTTTATTCAAGAGGGGAAAACAATAGAGTATCATGAATGATTTCACAACCTTTTCTAATTTCCACAATAACACCCCCACAATTCTTCCTTACAATGTGTATCATCTCGTCCACCATGATATCCTTTACCCCCACACTTCAACTTTAAATATCATGCAAATACCAATAGTTGGGTAGGAATGGTTAAAAATGGATTGAAACATGGTTCATCCCTATAAAGGTCATTCATGGTATCTATGGGCTAAAAAAGGATTCATGTAAAGGTGGTATTTTAAGGATATGTGGATTTTCAAAGGATTCCTCAATCAATTTAAATGTGTTCTTGTACAGTCATAGCTTTAACAAGTTTCAATACAAGTTCTGGTCAGTTACATGTCCCAAGATCACTCAAGAAATATGCTCAAGAATAAATAGAAAGTACTTGGTCTAGAAATCCTCTCGGGAATAAGAAATATAACATTGGACAATCACTCATGGAATGAATAATAATAATAAATTAATTCACATAAATTTCAGAAATTCAATGCATGAAAGATGGTTGGGAAATTTTATTTACTTGAATTAATTAGTTCCTTCGAATCATGAGTCATCATTTCAATATCTATGCTTCATATTTAAAAATTCAATTCTGCATTTCAATCATTTAATCATATCAACCTTGAAATCTAAAACATTCCATCACTGGGTTCCTAAGAAACTCATGTCTCCTAGATAAGTCGAGTAAAACATTAATTCAAGTGTGGGCATGCAATTTTATCTTTAAAGCTCAAAACATGTTTTGGACTAAAATGTGGAGAGTTTAAAAGATAAAACACTAAAATTGAACTCCCTTTTTTCAATGAAACCTGGTCCTTCCCATTCAATGTCTGGGGCTGCCTTCCACCATTATAAACCTATAAAAGAAAACAACCCAATTAAACATAAGGATCATGTCATTTAAGCTCAAAAAATATATAAGGGAGGGGGATGCATTCTTCATTACATCTAGGAAAAGAAAAGAAATTAAAATCTAAATTCCTACAAAGCATTTAAAGATAAATCTTGGTACGATCCCCCATCTGGGCCCTGGCTTCTTTGACTACCTCCAGAGGGCAGTACCAGCTATTATCCAAGGTCTGATGGTGGTTGGGGCTTCTTTGGCATGAACCACCACATGTGATTTTTCCCAACATCCACTTCTTCTTTCTTTTTGAGGAGGACTCCAAGGATAAAGTATGCCAGATCCTCCCCCTTCGCGATATGGTACACCTTGGAAGGTGGGGGTAGGATGAAGTATGGAACATCCTCTTCCTTGGTTGCGACTTGTGCAACCTTCTTATCTTCCAGTGCTGGATTCATGGGGGCTGCATGAAGAGAGGCCTCTTGTCTGATTTTCTTAGGCTCATCTACCTGGATCTCTTGATGGGGCTCCTCCAATGCATGTTCATTGAAATAAAGGAGCTCCATGTGTTCCTCAACAGGTGCGTTTCCACTGTATTCTTCATCTTCCTCCAAGGCATAGCAAAGAATGTATGATTCTGTATAATCAAAACAAGTGGGAGTGATATACAAATCTGTTGCAAAAAAATCAGAAGAGATGGGGTCAAAGAAAGGTTTCACTCCCTGAGTTGGTTCATCTTTAATCTACGCCTCAGTGGTAAGAGCCTCTTGGAGTCTGATGGTGGAAGGTGAAGGCAGGTAGTCAGGATCCTCCACCTCAAGTTTGGCCTCAAGTTCACGGATGTCTTCTGTGAAATCCGGGAAGACTAGTGGCACTTCCTTCTTGGCCTCGAATCTTTTTAAGTCTGTTTGCAGTTCATCGACCATAGCCATCAAGTCTTTAGGTGAGATCCATGTTGTAATTCCTCTTTCCATCTGCTTGACCATTATCATCAGCGCATCAGCTCTTCAATGGAGAGCATCCTCAATGTACTCGTGTTCTTGCACCTGTGAGTAATTTTCAGTCCATGTCGAATAATAATCATTTGAATTCATCATGGAAAGAATTTTGTTTTAATTTTATAAAAAGAAATGAAATCTAACTAAGATGTGAAAATAGAAAATGTAAATGAATAACTGATTGGCTCCCTGCCAACGGCGCCAGTTTCGATGCACGCCTGTCACGGGGCGTGGACAAACAAAGTTATATTTTTTTCCTAGTGCAGCACAGTGGCTGACCAGGGTCGTCTCTCTTGAGGAGCCTTCTCAATTTGGTTCACATACTTTATTCTATATTACCTAATCTATCTCTTTTTGTGGTTTTTTAATTATTTAAAACAATGAAATGAAAAGTAGGAATTCTAAATTTATACTTAGATGCAAGTCTAAAGAGAATGAAGTTAGGAAGAATGTATGTGGTTTGGGGTTTGGCCAGGGATTCAATCATTATTCTCCTTTATATGATTGATTCTAATTTGATAACTCAAACATGAAATCTCATGTTTGAATTAATATTCTTTTCCAGAATAGAAATAGCTTGAGTTGCATGTCATTGGGGACCGTCACCCAATCGGGGACATTCGTCTCATCCAAGAATACAACTCAAGTCTATCACAAATTTAGAATAAACATTAAAGAAAACTCATGAACTTCTTGACCTCCCCCCGAGCCAAGCCTCGGGGTCAGCCTCTCATTTCCGAGAGTTGGAGATCACAATCGTGGATGGATGGGGAGAGAGAGACAAAGAGAGAGAGGATAGAGTTAAGAGGAAGATTAAATAATTTATAATGAAAGTGAAAATAATAATAGTAATAATAATATAACTTATTATTATTATTATTACTTAAGAAAATAGTTTTCGAAAAAGGAGAGAGAAAGAAAGTAAAATAATTTGAAATTAAGATTGAGATATTGTAAATACTGATTATAATAATATTAATAATAATAATAATAGTTTTTAATTATTATTATTATTATTATAATTATAGATGAAATTAAATGTTGGAAACCAAAATAAAAATGCATGGATAAATTGAAAAGAAATTCAAATTACAAATGAAAATTAAAAATAAAATAAAAATAAAATAAGAATAAAATAAAAAGAAGAAATGAGGGGGGAAGAGAGGAGCAGCAGCAGCCCATGCCCCGGTGGGATCCCTCCTTGGATTTGGGTGCCGAACTGATGATTTTGGACGGAGGGGAGGGCCTCCTTTTATAGGCAGATTTCCGTCCCCCCGAAAGAATGCACGTTGTTGGACCCATACACGGTCGATTCACGCATTGCCTCCTTCATAAACGATGTTCATAAATGTGTTTTCTGTCTCCCCTCAAAATTTCAGCACATTTGGACTCCGTATGTAGAAGTTATGAATTTTTCATTGAAGGCTTCTGTTTCTGGACGAAGCTTCCAGGAAGGTTCCTCCAAAATTATGTCGTTCAATGGTCTCCTTAATGATCTCCAACATCCACCATATTTATATTATAGTCGGCTTAAGATGTCCTCGTCACATCCCAGGTAGAAACACCTCAGTTGGATGTCTGTAGGCCGCGTTTTGGTTCTGTTACTTTGCTGGTGTCCACGCTGTCCGCCCGAAACAATTGTCCAACTTCAATGAATTTTGAAGCCCTATATATGACCGAATCAGATCCTGGTCCAGAAGACAAAAATGAAGGAAATAAAATAAGGATTATAAAAAAAATTAATCACAAAATTTGGACATATATTTTATGCTAAATGTCAAAAATACCCTTGTGGTCAAAATCTGTCCAAAATCCAGAATTATGCACTTTTCTTCAATTATGACCATTTTAATTATAAAATTCAAATTACCTATTATTTTAATAAAACAATGAAATATATGGGTTTTATAATTTTAAAATAGTAAAAAATACTCATTATTTGGTCAAAAATATGCACGTAAATTTGCTCTGTCAAATACCCTCACACTTAAACCATGCTTGTCCTCAAGCATAAAATCTCAACATGGAAATCAGAGGACACCAATGTTACCAATATTGAAATTTTAATGCAATAAAATCAAACAATTTTCCATGTAAAATCAAACATTCAATAATCTACATAAAATATCAATTTAATTTCCCATTTTTCAACGAAACAAATAATTTACATATTTTAATTTTCCCCTTTGAAAATTGATGGAACTTTTCATTTCATTCATTCAGCTCCTTGATTCATCATTATTAAACATGCCATGTCATGATTTACCTCACTTTTGATTTTTTTTTCTCTCATCACTCATGATATAATTCAAGTAGAGTTATTCTCATATCATGAAAACATGCTTCTAATCCATAGGCTTGTAAATGAACTACCTTCTCCACTTTGTAAAGACAAAAGACACATAAAATCATGAGGACTTGCAATTAAGGTTCAAATGACCCTGAGGCTTAAGGTTGGTAGGATTTGATGCTTTAAAAATTAAGGCTCAAGGAGGAGGATAATCTCTTAAGTACAATGCATGATATCAAATGTAAAAGTGTAATGAACTTCTCCCCTTCAAAGTAGCAACACCCAATTCCCAAAACTCAAAGTAAAGGTTGTGATCAAATTATGCATAATGAATGATTTGTGCACCCTCTTGAATATTTTTTTTACTTTTGTACTTTTTTTTCATTTTTTTCGAAAATTATGAATTGATTAATCCTCACATCCATCACCTAACCACATACGATCAGAAGATCGTCGATCTAGAAAATGTTGATTTTTGGTTTTCCCAAATCACAACCAATTTTTCTATTTTTTTGGATTTGTTTTTTCATTTTTATCATTTTTTTTATTCAAGAGGGGCAAACAATAGAGTATCATTAATTATTTCACAAACTTTTCTAATTTCCACAATAACACCCCCACAATTCTTCCTTACAATGTGTATCATCCCGTCCACCATGATTTCCTTTACCCCCACACTTCAACTTTAAATATCATGCAAATACCAAGAGTAGGGTAGGAATGGATAAAAATGGCTTGAAACATGGTTCATCCCTATGAAGGTCATTCATGGTATCTATGGGCTAAAAAAGGATTCATGTAAAGGTGGTATTTTAAGGATATGTGGCTTTTCAAAGGATGCCTCAATCATTTTATGTCACGACCCGTCCTCGGGGCCCGTGCCGTGACTACCCCAAGCCCGCCTTCCATAGGCCAGGGGCTGGCGACTAGCACCAAGGCGTAAATCCCAACAAAAAGGGAAGGCATTGCCTTTGAAAAGTAAACAAGCACCACAGAGTAAGCAAGCGGCAAAGTAAACACTAAGTAAAAACTGTACAAGCTTTGCTGAAAGTAAAAGGGGTCAGAAATACAAGCCCAACTGTAAAGTACAACTAAAAGGAAAAACAGCAACTGAAAGGAAAAAAAACTGCAGCGTCGAGCCGTCCTCTGGAAGTCCCACCTGAAGGGTGGGTACAGATAGCCTCCACTACTCCTCGGGTCCACCTAACCGCTCCGAGTACGTCCGGCCCAGTGGTCCACCTCCAGGTACTGTCCTGCTCCGCACGCCTCCTCCACGATCAATGCTATCCGTCGTCTGCAACCAACACCACGAAGTGCGGGCATAGCCCGTGCAGGGGTGAGTGTAAGCTACTCAGTAGGGACCCCAAGACCCCCGAAGGTCTCCCGAAATCCACAAAGGATAAGCCACGAAGGAGAGATACAATCACGAAGTAACATCTGACACGGCTTAGGTATATGCCCATACATATACCTAAGTCATCAATTCCCCGATCGGCTCCAACGTCCGAGCCCTAGCACAACCCAGTCCACACAGGAAAGAAAAACGCATACCCACGCAGGATAGAACAACACAATCCACAAAGGAGAGTAAACAGTAAATCCACACAGGATAGCTCAACAGAATCCACAAAGGAGACAAACACAAGATTCAGCTCATACAGGTATACTTCTTCGAATGACGAAAAGATGATCTCTGATCCATATAAGTGGTCGGACCCACGAAGGATCGATAGGTAACTAATCTCTGCAGTGACCCACACATGATCAGACCCACACAGGATCAGGCCCACGCATGACCTGTAGGAGTTGGCTCACACAGAACCGCTGAGTGTTGACCCACACAGGATCGGATCCGTATAGGATCGGGCCCACACAGGACCGGGCCCACGCAGGACCTGTAGCACTGATCCACGTAGGATCGCTGAGTGCAGTAGTCGTCGCAGTCCGCTGAGGATCTCTGCACAGTCGTCGCCGCAGTCCACTGAGGATCTCTACACGGTCGTCGTCGGAGTCCACGGAGGATCTCTGCACAGTCGTCGCTGCAGTCCACTGAGGATCTCTGCACGGTCATCGCTGTCGAAGTAGCAGTCGCAGCCAGCCTAGGGTTCCCGCACACAGCAAGCTCGTTCGGGAGGGTCCGCTCCACGAGCCGAGAGGCTGATACATCAACTGACACAAAGTCCGAAGTTGATGTATCCAAAAGTTCCGTATCGACAACAGGAACTCAACGTCGCAGACGACACATCAATCGGATGCCCGGTCTGAGAGTTATTGGCTTTTTCGTCCTAGGGGCCCGGTTGGTTTGTAAGGCAAAACCAACCCGACTGTACTCCACCTGCGTCCAAACCTCGGGCGGAGTATGTCAAAAGATCCGTCTCACTTAGAGGAATTCAACGAAACAGACGGCGCGTCAATCGGACGCCCAGTCTATTAGTTATTGGCATTTCCATCTCACACCCACCCTAGGAAACTTCCCAGGAGGTCACCCATCCAGATCACTGCTCTAGGCCAAGCACGCTTAACTACGGAGTTTTAACTACGTAGGCTCCCAAAAAGGAAGGTGCACCTTGAGTATAGTATACCGAAACGACCGTCTCGATCCAAGGATCGTGTTGCCACTGACGGCGCGTCGTCCGGAGGCCCGTAGCTCAAGTTACGGGCGTTTGAACGAAAACCGTCCGAAGACGGGGGTCCGGGCCCGGGCCGACCCGGCCCGACCCCCCCCCCCCCTCGGGAGTCGGCCGAACAGGGTCGTCCCGAACAGGGTCAACTCGACCCGGTCCGACCCGGTCTGGTCCGGCCAGGGCGCGGCCCGGCCGGTCGGACCGGCCTGGCCCAGTTCGGCCGAGCGGCCAAACAGCCAGGCGCCGCGGGGCACCGCCCCCGCGGCCTAGTGGTACCGCGGCCCCCCGCGTGGGGCCGCGCTGAGTCGGGACGCGGCTTCAGCCGCGTCCAAGGGCACCGGACCCACGCGGCCGCGGGTCCGCGGGTGCCGCCGCCGCCGCGCTGAGTCGCGGCGGCCTGTCCGACGGCGCGCCGGGGCGCCGCCGCTCCCGGTTACCGGTGCTCTGTGCCGGCGACCCGCGCCGCCGGCGAGTTCCGCGGGCCACCAGGATCGCTCCGGTGGTCCGATTTTGTTCCCGCCTGCGCCGCTGCTTCTCCCGGGACTCGTCCTTCACTGCGGAATCATCAAAAACCTGTTGCGGTACGTTCCGTCGTCGCCCGCCAAATCCGCAAAACACGAAGAACGACGGAGGGTTGCCGGGCCGTGTTCGTTTGACCCGCACCCTCCGTGTTAGATAAAAAAACAACGGGAGAAAATTTAAGTTCAACACATGAACGCATATCCGAAACAATTTTTAATGAAATAAAATTGTTTCATTAACGGGTTCCTCATTTGAACGGAAAAAAACAATTTTAATAAATTTTAAAATTGTTCACAAAGCCAGTTATTTATTTTTTTAAAGAAACAATTATGGGAATATAAAAAGAAAAAGGGTAATTCCCAAAATAAATCCCTACCTCGTCGATCGTCGCGCGCGGGCGTTCTTCGCGGAAAAGATCGTAGCGGAAGAGAGGGATCGTCGCGTCGTCGCGGGGAGGCGTTGCGTCATCGCGGAATCCGGTGTTGAGTCGGCGAACTCAACGCACCATGAAACAGCAGATTTAATTTAATTAATTAAATCCGTGTTTTTGGTTAAGAACCACTAAGGAGATAAAAAGGAAGGTCCGAGATTCTTACCTCAAGAAGCCGATCGAAGATCCGTCGCGGAGGAAGAGACGTCGCCAAAGAACGTTGTCGGCGATGAGGATCAAGGCGTCGCGTCATCGATTTCCGGGTTCGGCGTTCTTCGCGTTCTTCGCGTTCTTCGCGTTCTTCGCGAGGGAGAAGAAGAAACAAGGATCCTCTCAAATCTTCTCAAAAGATTTTGGGTTGGTCTTATTTTATTAATATGCCAACACACGAAAACTGGTTAAGAAACGATTGAATTAATTCGTTGAATTAATTCAACGAAAGAAACAGGCCATTTAATTCACGAAAGAAACAGCCCATTTAATTGGTCTGTTAAGAATTTAGAAAATGCGTCAGTTGACTTTCATTAAGACGGGTTTTCACGGGTGCGTTTCTTAGCGGAAAGAGACGGCGGGGCTCGTGCGGGCCCCACCTCAAAAATATCCTACCAAGGGGGTAGGATATTTCTGGATAGCATCCTATCCAGTTCAACTCAGTTCAAGCCGCCTTTAAGTGGCTTCAAGTGTCTTCCAAGTGGCTTAAGTGAAATAAAATAAAGTTGTCGGAAAATTATTTTATTTCTTAACTTTAAGCCCGAAAATTAAAAACCACACCCGAGCAAACGCAACTCCGGAAGAGGCGTTTTGAAAGCGAAACCGGCGCTGCGATTTCATTGGTGCCCTCAGAATTCGATTCCGGGCACTGGTTCAAATGTTAGAAAAACTTGCTCGCCCGTTCACTGAACGTACCCGAGCCAATCTTCGGAAAATGATTCCGGGCACACCGGGCCTCGGAATCAGGTGCCGTCAGAAACTGCGCTCTTGTAAAATTCCAAAGAAAATTAAGAAAAACATTTCCTTGAAATTTTTGGGTCTTTACATTACTCCCACCTCAGGACTTTACGTCCCCGTAAAGATACATCAAAAACTAGGGAAACAAATGTGGGTACTGAGCACGCATCTGAGCCTCCCACTCCCAAGTGCTCTCCTGGAGGTTCCCATGCTGCCATCTGATGCGCACAAGATGAATCGATCGCCCACGTAGGACCCGCTCCTTTCGATCCTCTATCTCCACTGGGAACTCCGCAAAAGTCACTCCATCATCCACGTCTAGCTCCCCATAGTCAATGATGTGTGTCGGGTCGTGCACGTATCTCCTCAGCTGGGATACGTGGAAGACGTCGTGCACCTGGTGCAACTGAGGTGGAAGAGCCAGACAATAAGCCAACTCACCAACCCTGCTGAGGACCTGGAAGGGTCCGATGAAGCGTGGAGACAACTTGCCGCCTCGGCCAAATCTCCTCAAACCACGTCGAGGTGAGACCCGCAAGAAGACGTGGTCGCCATCCTCGAACTCTAGTGGCCTCCACCTCCTATCAGCATATGACTTCTGCCGGCTCTGTGCTGTCCTCATTCGCTCCTGGATGACCTGGACCTTCTCTGTCGTGGCCCGGACCATCTCTGGTCCCACAAGTGCTGACTCCCCAGGGTATGTCCAGCACAAAGGGGGTCTGCAAGGCCTTCCGTACAACGCCTCGTAGGGTTCCATCCCGATGGTGGAGTGGTAGATGTTGTTGTAAGAAAACTCTACCAAGGGTTGGTGGTCCTCCCAGCTACGACCAATGTCGAGGAAACATGCGCGGAGCATGTCCTCAAGAGTCTGAATAGTCCTCTCCATCTGACCATCCGTCTGAGGGTGAAAGGTGGTGCTCAGACGTAGTCGCGTCCCGAATGCCTCCTGCAACTCCTTCCAAAGCCGGGAAGTAAAACGAGCATCCCGATCGGAGACGATAGTCGATGGCACCCCGTGAAGTCGTACAATCTCCTGAACGTAGAGACTCCCCAAGCTCTCAACTGAGCCCTGCTCTTGGATGGGTAAAAAGTGTGCCGACTTGGTGAGTCGGTCAACAATCACCCAAATGGAGTCGTGACCTCTGGAAGTGCGTGGAAGTCCAGTCACAAAGTCCATAGATATCCCGTCCCACTTCCACTCCGGGACCTCCAAGGGTTGTACCAAGCCTGCTGGTACCTGATGCTCTGCCTTCACCTGCTGGCAGGTGAGGCACCGTGAAACGAACTATGCCACAGCCTTCTTCATGCCCGGCCACCAGTGCTGTCGTCTGAGATCCTGGTACATCTTCGCCACTCCAGGATGTACCGCCAAAGGAGAAGTGTGATACTCTCTCATCACCTCCTCTCGTAAAGCGACTGGTACCAAGGTACGTCCTCTGAAAAGGACATCGTGCTCTGCTCCAAGGGAGAAACCATCAGGTGCCTGTCCCGAGGATATCTGTGCACGCCGTGTCTCACAGTCAATGTCCCTACGTTGTGCCTCTCTGACCCGCTGAAGAAGTGGAGGAGAGAATGTGAGAGACTGAAGGAAGGCTGCTCCGTCTCTATCCATGAAGGATATCTGCAAAGCGGTTAGCTGCTCTGTCGCCTCCTCAAGTAGCTGGATGCCCATCCTCCTACTGAGGGCACCAGCCACCACGTTCCCCTTCCCAGGAGTATAGACTATCTCAAAGTCATAGTCCTGGAGGAACTCAAGCCATCGCCGCTGTCTCAGGTTCAGGTCCTTCTGAGAGAAGATGTACCTGAGACTCTGGTGGTCTGAAAAGACTGTGAAGTGCTCGCCCATCAGATAGTGTCGCCATGTCATCAGGGCGAAGACCACTACTGCCAACTCCAAGTCATGGGTAGTGTAGTTATGCTCATGAGGCCTCAACTGACGTGATCCGTAGGCAATCACAGCCCGCTCCTGCATCAGGACACACCCGAGTCCGGTCCCTGATGCATCGCAGTAGACTACGTATCCAACTCCCTCCTCAGGAAACCTCAAGATAGGTGCGCTGGTCAACCTCTGCTTCATCTCCTGGAAGCTCTGCTGACACCTGTCTGACCACACGAAGGGTTCCCCCTTCTTCGTCAATGCTGAGAGGGGGCCGAAACTCTGGAGAAGTCTGGCAAAAATCTCTGATAGTATCCGGCTAGGCCCAAGAAACTCCGCACCTCTGTCACGCTCTTGGGTGGCTTCCAAGCTAGCACTGCCTCGATCTTCGCGGGATCCACTGCAACTCCCGCCTCAGAAATGACGTGCCCCAAGAAGTGGACCTCATGTAACCAGAACTGACACTTCGAGAGCTTGCCATAAAGCTGGTTCTCTCGGAGTGTGTCTAGTACAACACGCAGGTGCTAGGCGTGCTCCTCCTCCGTCGTCGAGTACACCAAAATGTCGTCGATGAAGACCACGAAAAATCGATCGAGGTATGGCTGGAAGATCCTGTTCATGAGGCTCATGAACACCGCTGGAGCGTTGGTCATGCCGAAAGGCATAACCAAGAACTCATAGTGGCCATACCGACACCTGAAGGCCGTCTTCTGCACATCCTCGTCTCGAACTCTAAGCTGATGATAGCCTGACCTGAGGTCTATCTTCGAGAACCACCGTGCTCCCTTGGGCTGGTCGAAGAGGTCATCAATCCTGGGTAGCAGATACTTGTTCCTCACTGTCACCTGATTCAGGCGACGATAATCGACACACAGTCGCAGGCTCCCGTCCGCCTTCTTGGTGAACAAAATCGGGGAAGCCCAGGGCGAAACACTGGGTCAGATGAACCCCTTGCCCTGCAAGTCCTCCAACTGTACCCGCAGCTCTCGAAGCTCAGCGGGGGCCATCCGATATGCTGGAGTGGATATCGGGGCTGTCCCGGGTTACATGTCAAT
The DNA here is from genome assembly GCA_963277665.1 of Viscum album. NCBI lineage: Eukaryota > Viridiplantae > Streptophyta > Magnoliopsida > Santalales > Viscaceae > Viscum > Viscum album. The sequence continues at coordinate 1,717,924,635 of OY728140.1, read as the reverse complement.
ATAAAAGTCTACCTCTCTGCGAGGAGGTAGTCCTGGAACGTCGTCGGGAAAGACGTCCGCGTACTGATCCACCAATGCAGGAAAACTGGGACTCCGCACGTCAACTACTCCCAGGATGAGGCTAGCCAACTGATGAGTGATGGGCTGACCTCTCCTCTACGTGAGTCCATCCTGTGCTGCTAAGGCTCCCTTCTCGCCGGTGAAGGTGAACCTGCTCCCGTCGGTGTGCACACATCGCACCTTGCGCCTAATGCAGTCAATCTGAGCATGGACCGTAGATAACCAATCCATGCCCAAGATGACGTCGTAAGGCCTCGACGCCGCTACAAGAAGATCTCAGCCGAAGATCTCGCCTCCTAGAGTAAGCTCACACTGCCGGCACCAGTGCGTAATCGTCAAGTCTGCTCCCGTAGGAGTCTCTAGCCGTAAGGATCGAGCCAACGGCTCTGTCGGAATCTCCGAGCTCCGAACAAGGGCAGTGCCTATGAAAGAGTGACTCGCTCCTGTGTCTATCAGAACTGCAGCAAGGGTGGAATAGACACAGATCATACCTCGAATCATCTCTGGCGCACCGTGGTCGTAGGCCTCCGCTGCCTGGAGCTGAGCCTGTCTCTGCCCGCCAGCTCCCTGTGGTCGGGGCGGGCCTCCTGGTGGTGGTGGTGGCAGAGCCTCAAAGCGTCTCCCACCACCTGCTGCTCGGCCAGCTCCTCTGCCTCGTCCGCCTCCTCCCTGCGGACCGCCACGGTTGACCCTCTGCCTCTGCCTGGGTGGTCCCTCCACCGTCTGCTGACCCTCGGTACGACGGGTCGGGCAGTCACGAGCCATGTGGCCCCGCTATAACGACCCACACTTTACATACATTGTTAATACTTCAAAATTGAATCACACTTATTACAACATATGACAAAACCACAAAGGACCGTATAGGTATAGTGTCTTTAGAAACTGGGAAACATAAACAACTGGTTCATAAATCTTCTACAGTGTCTCCCATTTATTTCATCATATCTAGGGTCCCTTTTAGCATATTCTACTTAATATCCATCTTCCTGACCTGGGGAAAAGAAAACATAAAATGGTGAGCTCAAATGCTCAGCAAGGGAAAATAAAGGAAATAAAAATCATATCATATCTTTTTGAAAATCAAAACCTGCAAAAGAGATCATAATATCTTAACATGGAATAAATCATAGAAGTGAAAATGAGATCCCCAAAATCATAACATAAAACTTGAAACTTTGTGGCATGCACACATAATCATGGAAAATCATTTCTTGTTAGTCATGACTCATTGCCAAGACTATCTTAGTGGACAAAGTCCCTTTCTGAACCGAGTTCACTCCTCGTTTCAGTCCTGTATCACTGAACCGAAATAACCTTCCGTTCCAGCCATGTCTATCTCATGAGATATAAAATCATTACCCAATGCATTGGAGGGAGATATAGGTCCCACCCATCTATTAATGAATCCTTTCTTATGTGTGCCACATAATCATAAAACATGCATCATCGCATAACACATGTAACAAAAATGGGATTCTTGAAACATCATGACATCATAAATCAATTCATATATGATAAAGGAATTAATAAACATAATTCCATCACAACATAGTCAAACCAATGTAAAAATATGGATAGAAACAGAACCCTTTATTATCTTAGATGGAAAATAATTTTGATAAAACACTTGAATTGAATTCTTGAGGAAAATATCCTTTCTTCTTCAAAAATATTTTTCCTTTCATAACATGTCATACAACTTTAAAATAAAAGAAGTTGATTAAAAATAAACTTGAAAACTTGTAAAGGAAGCTTCTTTGATGTAATGTTTTAAAAATCCATTCATTCCGTATAAGTTAAAAAAACATTCTTCGTACTTTTGTCGGAAAAGTCAAAAAGTACCTCGTACGGAAAAACGACAAAAGATTCCTTTCATATTCTTTACTAAAAACTCACCTAAGGGTAAAATTGGATTTAAACTATTTCAAGTGGATGGAAAAAATATTACATATTGAGGGAACATGGATGTGGATGATAAAATACAACCTAGTAAATACTTACGAATAAACAATCTCGGATAAAAATGAGATTGTGATATTTCCCTTACCTTAGGTCCGATTTGCTTTGTTCGTGTCCGAAGCTCCTGTATAATGGTTTAAATAATGTTATTTACTTATTCCAGAATCATACATATTGATATGAGATCATATATGGTCATATTATTAGCTTCTTGTTAGTAATATTTCATTGTTACTTTTTACTCGGGTCTTTATAACTTTTTGTTCTTATGCGTGTTTTGTCGAATAAATTCTTATTCTTATCTTTAGGTTATAGATAATTCATTTCCAGAATGGTATTAGTGTATTATATACCATATTCATTCATTCAATTCATTTATATAATCATTATGAAATGAAGATCATGTAGAACGAGTCGCATCACATCGTGGAGACGGTATTCCGTACGTACGCACGAGTGATGATATCGTTCCTATGATCGTGGAATTGTATTGGAGTATATATATATATTATTTCAGTATCAATATTACTTAATAATAATCATATATAGTTACTGATTACACCATTATACCCATCCTTGTAAGGTGATGGTGGAAAATAGATTACACCACGGCGTGGAGACGGTATTCCGTACGTACGCACGCGCGGTGATTTCTTTTTCCGTAGGATGGATAGATGGTGAAATAGGGTTTTTTCATACTTATAATAACATATCAGTATATGAGTGATACTGATGTTATTACTTCATAATGAAACAACCTAAGAAGAAGAAGTGGAAGAAGAAATAAAGATGAAAGAATTGGTAACGGTAATTACCTCTTCTTTGAAGTGCCTCTTTGAGACCTTCTCTTAGGGCACTAAAATTGGACTTTGAGGAAGACCAGAACCTCTAGGATGTTGCTAGGGAAGTGGAGAGGATAAATTGGCAGGGGTTGGCCGAGCTTGAGTGCTCAAATTGGTGTGAGGAGGAGGGGGAGGAGGTGTCCTTTTATAGGGGAGGAGAGGGGCACCTTAGGAATATCTCAAAATATTATTTTATATTAAAGTCAAAATCGGTTTATAATGGTTCCAAAGGGTATTATTTCGAAGCTAAAGTGGGGATGGGTCGAAATCCTATCAACCAATAAGATTTAGACAAGTTTAGGTTCTTATTTTAACCTTATCAATTAGATTTAACTCTAAGTTAAATAATTTAACTTTTACCGTGTCTTTTTGTTTTCTTTCACTATATGGTTAATACACTTACTATAACATGCCAAACGAACCCCAAATTGTATATTATTAATACATATATCCTTATCTAAGACATTTGGCCGAACCTTAGATTTTTAGGAATAAAATAACAATTAATAATATAATATTTGATTTAAAAACTCTTTTGTGTCAATTTTGACACTATTTGATATATGATTTTTTTGAAAGTCATAACAGAATTATATGTTCGAACCAAGTTGATTAAATCAACAATAATATATCATAGTAACCTAGAAAATTAGTGTAATTCATAAAAAGTCTTAAATTACATTTATTTTGGTATTTATATTATCAATTATGTCAATATTTCATAAATAAGATAATTACTGCATCATCTTTGTGTCATAAATAAATTATATTATATGATGTCTAAAAATTACAAATAAAATACCATCATGTAGGAAATCTTTTTAGATTTCTAATGAATATTTATAGTCGAATTTATCTTATGTATAACCCCATATTAAAAATGATTTACTTATTAAACTTTGATTTTAACTATTTTAACCCTTCTTTAAATAAATTAATAATAAATGTCCTAATCTAATCCAAGTGGGCCTAAATGGTCATATTTTATTCCTAAGTTTGTTTTTGGTCGAATTACACTTGTCCAATAGAATTATGACATGTGTTAGGGTAATATTAATATCATATTTACCCTTAGTTACCCTATTTACTATTTACCGTGGTAAAAAAAAGTAAAAAGTTACTATTCACCAAAAAATTATTTTCATCTCATTGAATCACATTTTAGTCCTTGATATTAACCGTGTCTCTCGGATTTTCGAAATTCCATTCACAGAAGCGGTAAAATTAAGTTTTATACAAAATTCAGTTTTTAACCTACCACTTAGTAGTTTCACTATTCATCAAAAATTGATGTTTTTCAGAACAATGCCAAAATTTCATCCCAAGCTATATTTCATATTCCGAATTCAAAAATGAAGTCTATTTTACCAAATTCATAACATAAAAGTTTCATTAATTAATTTTATAATTAAATCCCGCTGTTAAAACAAATAGCGTGTTTTTAAGAAACAATATCTATCAAAAGATTGACACTTGTTTATGTCTAGTTTAAATGTGAAATTACATCCAATGACCAACATTGTATTAAATTGTAAAAATATATTCTAAATATACTTTAAAACTACTCAAATTAATAATTTATCACTATTAATTATTTCGATTAAAAAAGTTGTTTTTTAATTATAATTTAGTAATTTTCACTATTCATCAGAATATGAAAGTTATCCGAAATGTACCAAAATTTCACCTTAGGCTAAATTCGATACTCCGAATCCAAAAATGAAGTTCATTTTGAAATATAAGATTTACAGAATTTTAAAAAGTGGTTATTACTATTCATAACGGCTAGTTTTAATAATATTTTAATATCATATCATTGTTTCGTGAAACTCGGGATTACGTACCACACACGCTATCGAGGAAGGTTGCGATTGCGTGTAATGCAAGGCAAGTCAAGGATGCGTGTTGTGCAAGATCCTTTTGGTGTAGCGTATAACACAAGACATTAGTAAAATAAAAAAGAATATTTTTCATAAAATCTTGGGCTGTTACATTCTACCCCCCTTAAAATGAATTTCGCCCTCGAAATTCGTCGGGGTTATAAATGGTTTACTATTCGAAAGTTTCTTTAATAGAAACCCACATCGTAAAAGGGAATACCAAAACTTGGCTTTAAATACTAAAGTATGAAATGTAACGATTACCCAAATAAACTAATCACTGGGTTTCCACATAGGTGAAAATATGGATATGGAAGAGAAATCTAACCATCATGTTCTGATGGAGAGTGGTAGAGAACATGGCTATGGAAAAGCCAGTAATCACAAATCCATAGATTTGTGATGATATAAGGTACCATCTGATTCATCAGGTATAAGATCACTAGGACAACATTTTTTTGGTTTTCAAGATCATTTCACTAAAGTTGAAAATTTGATTAAAGTAAATACTTACTTTATTTTGGTACAATCTCACTTTTGTTCATGCCTTTCTACTTCATCTCTTAAATAAATGAAGTTGAATTTGTTATTTGTGAAGTGTTAGCAGATTATGTGATAGAATGATGGGTCATTCCATCTGTCTCAAACAAAAGGTTAGAAAAAGTTATTAAATATACATAAGTCATTCTATAGTGAGATTAATCACATATGGTTCCTAAAATGGACTTATACTTCATATATCATACTGCTTAATATAATAAAACTAGTTTCTACTAATCAGGGACTTCCTGTAGGCTAGTGGTAGGCGATAAAGGCCAGTCGCACTTCGGTTGTGGGTTCGATTCCTACAGCCTTGTCCGAAGCGATGGGATGTCGCCCGTCCTGCAGGTTGTCCCTTTTTGTAAAACTATGTTACTATAACATCCCATCAATAATATCGAAAATCTTCTATCCTTAAACAATACTAACTTATGTCCAACATAATCCAGTCTAATCTTTAGGCTTATACATAATACTGCAGTCCACTCTCATAATATAGTGACATCGATTACCAGAGATTTAATACTGTCGTTGATCCCCACATATCATAAGATATGTCTTGTTGGTCACATTCCAAACATTCAAAGTCCTTAATCGTGTATTCTCTTGAATACCTTAGTGAAAACATGAATGCAGTTAAAAGTTAACACTTTTCACATACAAAAATCCTCAAAATTCTATATACTCAAACTTAGTCCTTATATCAATCATGAGCTCATGAATACAATCAAACATCTCATTATCTTCTTATCCTTTCATTATGCACATATCATCTACTTTCTAAAATACTTGAATCACTTTTCATGGTTACCGGTACCTTAAAATTATTGAAAACCACAATAGACCAATACTTAAATATTTCAATACACCATAAAAGTACCACAACAACATTATTCTTGAATGCCAATACATAAACACTTCAGTCCATCCACATCAATGATTATCCTGGAATAAGTCCTTCCTTGATTTAGAAGTAACTTTTTAGGTCAGGGCATTGAGTTGGGTAATGCCCATGTTCTCCACAAATAATACATTGAACTCCATAACAGTCTGTCACTCTATGACCCTTTTCTCCACACAGATAACATCGGTCCCTCCATTTGAGGTATTCCTCAAGGTTCTTCTTCCCTTCTTTAGAAATCTCAATCTTCCTTTCATTATGCTCCTCAACATGCGAACATGCATAATAGTCTATCTTCCTCTTCTTTGATGAATTAGGCATACCACTAAATTTCACCTTGTTAATCATATATCGCGATGATTGATTCGGCATAATCACAACATCTTTCTCTCTAGGCATTACACAATTTTGTTTCTCATAGTCACCAATTTGTCCATTGGATTCAATGTTAACTGAATTCCTTTTGGTTCCCTCCATTAAATAAAACACAAAAATAATTTTGTGAGAATCAAAAATCATGCTAGAGAAAACAACATAGTAAAGGGAAAGTATCCTCAATACCTAACTTCTTAGGTTTAATCTAATATAGTTACCATAGTTCTAGGAATATATCCTATACGTATACTTATCCTTAGGGACATCCCTAGACATACCTTAGAAATAAATCTAGGGATCTCACTAACGTTTTCGCATCCTAGTTTCCAAAGGTTGACTAAACCTTTCCTCTGATACCAACTATAACGACCCACACTTTACATATATTGTTAATACTTCAAAATTGAATCACACTTATTACAACATATGACAAAACCACAAAGGACCGTATAGGTATAGTGTCTTTAGAAACTGGGAAACATAAACAACTGGTTCATAAATCTTCTACAGTGTCTCCCATTTATTTCATCATATCTAGGGTCCCTTTTAGCATATTCTACTTAATATCCATCTTCCTGACCTGGGGAAAAGAAAACATAAAAGGGTGAGCTCAAATGCTCAGCAAGGGAAAATAAAGGAAATAAAAATCATATCATATCTTTTTGAAAATCAAAACCTGCAAAAGAGATCATAATATCTTAACATGGAATAAATCATAGAAGTGAAAATGAGATCCCCAAAATCATAACATAAAACTTGAAACTTTGTGGCATGCACACATAATCATGGAAAATCATTTCTTGTTAGTCATGACTCATTGCCAAGACTATCTTAGTGGACAAAGTCCCTTTCTGAACCGAGTTCACTCCTCGTTTCAGTCCTGTATCACTGAACCGAAATAACCTTCCGTTCCAGCCATGTCTATCTCATGAGATATAAAATCATTACCCAATGCATTGGAGGGAGATATAGGTCCCACCCATCTATTAATGAATCCTTTCTTATGTGTGCCACATAATCATAAAACATGCATCATCGCATAACACATGTAACAAAAATGGGATTCTTGAAACATCATGACATCATAAATCAATTCATATATGATAAAGGAATTCATAAAAATAATTCCATCACAACGTAGTCAAACCAATGTAAAAATATGGATAGAAACAGAACCCTTTATTATCTTAGATGGAAAATAATTTTGATAAAACACTTGAATTGAATTCTTGAGGAAAATATCCTTTCTTCTTCAAAAATATTTTTCCTTTCATAACATGTCATACAACTTTAAAATAAAAGAATTTGATTAAAAATAAACTTGAAAACTTGTAAAGGAAGCTTCTTTGATGTAATGTTTTAAAAATCCATTCATTCTGTATAAGTTAAAAAAACATTCTTCGTACTTTTGTCGGAAAAGTCAAAAAGTACCTCGTACGGAAAAACGACAAAAGATTCCTTTCATATTCTTTACTAAAAACTCACCTAAGGGTAAAATTGGATTTAAACTATTTCAAGTGGATGGAAAAAATATTACATATTGAGGGAACATGGATGTGGATGATAAAATACACCCTAGTAAATACTTACGAATAAACAATCTCGGATAAAAATGAGATTGTGATATTTCCCTTACCTTAGGTCTGATTTGCTTTGTTCGTGTCCGAAGCTCCTGTATAATGGTTTAAATAATGTTATTTACTTATTCCAGAATCATACATATTGATATGAGATCATATATGGTCATATTATTAGCTTCTTGTTAGTAATATTTCATTGTTACTTTTTACTCGGGTCTTTATAACTTTTTGTTCTTATGCGTGTTTTGTCGAATAAATTCTTATTCTTATCTTTAGGTTATAGATAATTCATTTACAGAATGGTATTAGTGTATTATATACCATATTCATTCATTAAATTCATTTATATAATCATTATGAAATGAAGATCATGTAGAACGAGTCGCATCACATCGTGGAGACGGTATTCCGTACGTACGCACGAGTGATGATATCGTTCCTATGATCGTGGAATTGTATTGGAGTATATATATATATTATTTCAGTATCAATATTACTTAATAATAATCATATATAGTTACTGATTACACCATTATACCCATCCTTGTAAGGTGATGGTGGAAAATAGATTACACCACGGCGTGGAGACGGTATTCCGTACGTACGCACGCGCGGTGATTTCTTTTTCCGTAGGATGGATAGATGGTGAAATAGGGTTTTTTCATACTTATAATAACATATCAGTATATGAGTGATACTGATGTTATTACTTCATAATGAAACAACCTAAGAAGAAGAAGTGGAAGAAGAAATAAAGATGAAAGAATTGGTAACGGTAATTACCTCTTCTTTGAAGTGCCTCTTTGAGACCTTCTCTTAGGGCACTAAAATTGGACTTTGAGGAAGACCAGAACCTCTAGGATGTTGCTAGGGAAGTGGAGAGGATAAATTGGCAGGGGTTGGCCGAGCTTGAGTGCTCAAATTGGTGTGAGGAGGAGGGGGAGGAGGTGTCCTTTTATAGGGGAGGAGAGGGGCACCTTAGGAATATCTCAAAATATTATTTTATATTAAAGTCAAAATCGGTTTATAATGGTTCCAAAGGGTCTTATTTCGAAGCTAAAGTGGGGATGGGTCGAAATCCTATCAACCAATAAGATTTAGACAAGTTTAGGTTCTTATTTTAACCTTATCAATTAGATTTAACTCTAAGTTAAATAATTTAACTTTTACCGTGTCTTTTTGTTTTCTTTCACTATATGGTTAATACACTTACTATAACATGCCAAACGAACCCCAAATTGTATATTATTAATACATATATCCTTATCTAAGTCATTTGGCAGAACCTTAGATTTTTAGGAATAAAATAACAATTAATAATATAATATTTGATTTAAAAACTCTTTTGTGTCAATTTTGACACTATTTGATATATGATTTTTTTGAAAGTCATAACAGAATTATATGTTCGAACCAAGTTGATTAAATCAACAATAATATATCATAGTAACCTAGAAAAATAGTGTAATTCATAAAAAGTCTTAAATTACATTTATTTTGGTATTTATATTATCAATTATGTCAATATTTCATAAATAAGATAATTACTGCATCATCTTTGTGTCATAAATAAATTATATTATTTGATGTCTAAAAATTACAAATAAAATACCATCATGTAGGAAATATTTTTAGATTTCTAATGAATATTTATAGTCGAATTTATCTTATGTATAACCCCATATTAAAAATGATTTACTTATTACACTTTGATTTTAACTATTTTAACCCTTCTTTAAATAAATTAATAATAAATGTCCTAATCTAATCCAAGTGGGCCTAAATGGTCATATTTTATTCCTAAGTTTGTTTTTGGTCGAATTACACTTGTCCAATAGAATTATGACATGTGTTAGGGTAATATTAATATCATATTTACCCTTAGATACCCTATTTACTATTTACCGTGGTAAAAAAAAGTAAAAAGTTACTATTCACCAAAAAATTATTTTCATCTCATTGAATCACATTTTAGTCCTTGATATTAACCGTGTCTCTCGGATTTTCGAAATTCCATTCACAGAAGCGGTAAAATTAAGTTTTATGCAAAATTCAGTTTTTAACCTACCACTTAGTAGTTTCACTATTCATCAAAAATTGATGTTTTTCAGAACAATGCCAAAATTTCATCCCAAGCTATATTTCATATTCCGAATTCAAAAATGAAGTCTATTTTACCAAATTCATAACATAAAAGTTGCATTAATTAATTTTATAATTAAATCCCGCTGTTAAAACAAATAGCGTGTTTTTAAGAAACAATATCTATCAAAAGATTGACACTTGTTTATGTCTAGTTTAAATGTGAAATTACATCCAATGACCAACATTGTATTAAATTGTAAAAATATATTCTAAATATACTTTAAAACTACTCAAATTAATAATTTATCACTATTAATTATTTCGATTAAAAAAGTTGTTTTTTAATTATAATTTAGTAATTTTCACTATTCATCAGAATATGAAAGTTATCCGAAATGTACCAAAATTTCACCTTAGGCTAAATTCGATACTCCGAATCCAAAAATGAAGTTCATTTTGAAATATAAGATTTACAGAATTTTAAAAAGTGGTTATTACTATTCATAACGGCTAGTTTTAATAATATTTTAATATCATATCATTGTTTCGTGAAACTCGGGATTACGTACCACACACGCTATCGAGGAAGGTTGCGATTGCGTGTAATGCAAGGCAAGTCAAGGATGCGTGTTGTGCAAGATCCTTTTGGTGTAGCGTATAACACAAGACATTAGTAAAATAAAAAAGAATATTTTTCATAAAATCTTGGGCTGTTACACCCGCCCGCCGCACTCGTAGCACTGCCTGCCTCTCGGAAGACTGGCTCCGGGCTGGGTGCCCTGCACTGCTGAGCCAGTGTCCCGAGGTCGCCTGCCGAAAGGTCTGGTCTGCCTGGAACCCTGATTCATCCGCCAGCTACCAGCTGCCGAAGACTCGCTATCTGCCGCCCTATGGTAGGTCTCGCTGTGGACTCAGCCAGGAAGCTCTCGATCATAAGGGCTCGCTCCAGTACTCCTGCCTGGGTCGGGATGCTGAGGGAGATCAGCGATGCCCTGATCTCGTGTCTCAAACCCTGCTCGAAGTTCCGGGCCCGGAAGAAGGGGCCCCGTACCATGTCTGTCGAGTACCGAGAAAGTTCGGTGAACCTTGCCGCGTACTGAGCGACCGTCAAGCTGCCCTGCCGCAACTGAAGAAGCTCATGGATGCGCACCGCACGGAGGGTGGCCGGGACGAACTCTGAGTGGAAGAGGATCTCGAATTCCTTTCAGATGAGGGTGGACTCATCGTGTACCTGGAGCATCAGGCTCCACCAGCGTCCGGCTGCTGCGTGCCGTAGGATCACCGCGAGGATCACCATGAGGTCTGCTGGTGTCCTCACTAGCCTGAAAACTCGGACGACCGCCTCCAGCCAGTCCTCGGCTGCCTGGGGGTCCGACTCCCCATGTAACCTGGGTGGTCGCTTGCGCTGGAACTCGTGCAGAGCTCCGAGGCGTCGTGCGTCGTCAGCTGCCAGTGCTGGAAGCATCGGGGGCTCGGCGGGTTAAGGTACCGCCGGTGCCTCTGCTGTCAACGGGCCCTGTACCGAGGCCTCGTCGCTCGGCGGGCTGTCGTCGCGCACTACTCTAGGAACCCTAGCTGGCTGCTGTCGTCATGCCATCCTGAAAAGGAAACAAGTGCACCATGGTCAGAATAGTATACCTGGTGAGCTGACACAAGTAATCACAAAGAAAACTTGAAACACACATGCAATCAATGTTTTCGTGCATTAAGTCGGAAACCAGAAGTCAGGGTCCTGGTGTATGGATACGTCGGCCGCCGCACCAACACTGGACTTCCTGGACTGATAACCACACTTAATAAGCTAAACACTATTGCTTCACATAGAAGAAAGATCAGAGTCTGCGGTAGAACCGACCGCCTCTGATACCAATTTGTCACGACCCGTCCTCGGGGCCCGTGCCGTGACTACCCCAAGCCCGCCATCCATAGGCCAGGGGCTGGCGACTAGCACCAAGGCGTAAATCCCAACAAAAAGGGAAGGCATTGCCTTTGAAAAGTAAACAAGCACCACAGAGTAAGCTAGCGGCAAAGTAAACACTAAGTAAAAACTGTAAAAGCTTTGCTGAAAGTAAAATGGGCCGGAAATACAAGCCCAACTGTAAAGTACAACTGAAAGGAAAAACAGCAACTGAAAGGAAAAAAAACTGCAGCGTCGAGCCGTCCTCTGGAAGTCCCACCTGAAAGGTGGGTACAGATAGCCTCCACTACTCCTCGGGTCCACCTAACCGCTCCGAGTACGTCCCGCCCAGTGGTCCACCTCCAGGTACTGTCCTGCTCCGCACGCCTCCTCCACGATCAGTGCTATCCGTCGTCTGCAACCAACACCACGAAGTGCGGGCATAGCCCGTGCAGGGGTGAGTATAAGCTACTCAGTAGGGACCGCGAGACCCCCGAAGGTCTCCCGAAATCCACAAAGGATAAGCCACGAAGGAGAGATACAATCACGAAGTGACATCTGACACGGATTAGGTATATTCCCATACATATACCTAAGTTATCAATTCCCCGATCGGCTCCAACGTCCGAGCCCTAGCACAACCCAGTCCACACAGGAAAGAAAAACGCATACCCACGCAGGATAGAACAACACAATCCACAAAGGAGAGTAAACAGTAAATCCACACAGGATAGCTCAACAGAATCCACAAAGGAGACAAACACAAGATTCAGCTCATACAGGTATACTTCTTCGGATGACGAAAAGATGATCTCTGATCCATATAAGTCGTCGGACCCACGAAGGATCGATAGGTAACTAATCTCTGCAGTGACCCACACAGGATCAGACCCACACAGGATCAGGCCCACGCATGACTTGTAGGAGTTGGCTCACACAGAACCGCTGAGTGTTGACCCACACAGGATCGGATCCGTATAGGATCGGGCCCACACAGGACCGGGCCCACGCAGGACCTGTAGCACTGATCCACGTAGGATCGCTGAGTGTAGTAGTTGTCGCAGTCCGCTGAGGATCTATGCACAGTCGTCGCCGCAGTCCACTGAGGATCTCTGCACGGTCGTCGTCGGAGTCCACGGAGGATCTCTGCACAGTCGTCGCTGCAGTCCACTGAGGATCTCTGCACGGTCGTCGCTGTCGAAGTAGAAGTCGCAGCCAGCCTAGGGTTCCCGCACACAGCAAGCTCGTTCGGGAGGGTCCGCTCCACGAGCCGAGAGGCTGATACATCAACTGACACAAAGTCCAAAGTTGATGTATCCAAAAGTTCCGTATCGACAACAGGAACTCAACGTCGCAGACGACACATCAATCGGACGCCCGGTCTGAGAGTTATTGGCTTTTTCGTCCCAGGGGCCCGGTTGGTTTGTAAGGCAAAACCAACCCGACTGTACTCCACCTGCGTCCAAACCTCGGGTGGAGTATGCCAAAAGATCCGTCTCACTTAGAGGAATTCAACGAAACAGACGGCGCGTCAATCGGACGCCCAGTTTGTCAGTTATTGGCCTTTCCGTCTCACACCCACCCTGGGAAACTTCCCAGGAGGTCACCTATCCAGATCACTGCTCTAGGCCAAGCACGCTTAACAACGGAGTTTTAACTACGTAGGCTCCCAAAAAGGAAGGTGCACCTTGAGTATAGTATACCGAAACAACCGTCTCGATCCAAGGATCGCGTTGCCACTGACGGCGCGTCGTTCGGAGGCCCGTAGCTCATGTTACGGGCGTCTGAACAAAAACTGTCCGAAGACGGGGGTCCAGGCCCGGGCCGACCCGGCCCGACCCCCCCGGGAGTCGGCCGAACCGAGTCGACCCGAACAGGGTCAACTCGACCCGGTCCGACCCGGTCTGGTCCGGCCAGGGCGCGGCCCGGCCGGTCGGACCGGCCTGGCCCAGTTCGGCCGAGCGGCCGAATAGCCAGGCACCGCGGGGCACCGCCCCCGCGGCCTAGTGGTGCCGCGGCCCCCCGCGTGGGGCCGCGCTGAGTCGGGACGCGGCTTCAGCCGCGTCCGAGGGCACCGGACCCGCGCGGCCGCGGGTCCGCGGGTGCCGCCGCCGCCGCGCTGAGTCGCGGCGGCCTGTCCGACGGCGCGCCGGGGCGCCGCCGCTCCCGGTTACCGGCGCTCCGTGCCGGCGACCCGCGCCGCCGGCGAGTTCCGCGGGCCACCAGGATCGCTCCGGTGGTCCGATTTTGTTCCCGCCTACGCCGCTGCTTCTCCCGGGACTCGTCCTTCATTGCGGAATCATCAAAAACCTGTTGCGGTACGTTCCGTCGTCGCCCGCCAAATCCTCAAAACACGAAGAACGACGGAGGGTTGCCGGGCCGTGTTCGTTTGACCCGCACCCTCCGCGTTAGATAAAAAAACAACGGGAGAAAATTTATGTTCAACACATGAACGCATATCCGAAACAATTTTTAATGAAATAAAATTGTTTCATTAACGGGTTCCTCATTTGAATGGAAAAAAACAATTTTAATAAATTTTAAAATTGTTCACAAAGCCAGTTATTTATTTTTTTAAAGAAACAATTATGGGAATATAAAAAGAAAAAGGGTAATTCCCAAAATAGATCCCTACCTCGTCGATCGTCGCGCGCTGGCGTTCTTCGCAGAAAAGCTCGTAGCGGAAGAGAGGGATCGTCGCGTCGTCGCGGGGAGGCGTTGCGTCGTCGCGGAATCCGGTGTTGAGTCGGCGAACTCAACGCACCATGAAACAGCAGATTTAATTTAATTAATTAAATCCGTGTTTTTGGTTAAGAACCACTAAGGAGATAAAAAGGAAGGTCCGAGATTCTTACCTCAAGAAGCCGATCGAAGATCCGTCGCGGAGGAAGAGACGTCGCCGAAGAACGTTGTCGGCGATGCGGATCAAGGCGTCGCGTCGTCGATTTCCAGGTTCGGCGTTCTTCGCGTTCTTCGCGTTCTTCGCGTTCTTCGCGAGGGAGAAGAAGAAACAAGGATCCTCTCAAATCTTCTCAAAAGATTTTGGGTTGGTCTTATTTTATTAATATGCCAACACACGAAAACTGGTTAAGAAACGATTGAATTAATTCGTTGAATTAATTCAACGAAAGAAACAGGCCATTTAATTCACGAAAGAAACAGCCCATTTAATTGGTCTGTTAGGAATTTAGAAAACGCGTCAGTTGACTTTCATTAAGACGGGTTTTCATGGGTGCGTTTCTTAGCGGAAAGAAACGGCGGGGCTCGTGTGGGCCCCACCTCACAAATATCCTACCAAGGGGGTAGGATATTTCTGGATAGCATCCTATCTAGTTCAACTCAGTTCAAGCCGCCTTTAAGTGGCTTCAAGTGGCTTCCAAGTGGCTTAAGTGAAATAAAATAAAGTTGTCACAAAATTATTTTATTTCTTAACTTTATGCCCGAAAATTAAAAACCACACCCGAGCAAACACAACTCCGGAAGAGGCGTTTTGAAAGCGAAAACCGGCGCTGCGATTTCATTGGTGCCCTCAGAATTCGATTCCGGGCACCGGTTCAAAAGTTAGAAAAACTTGCTCGCCCGTTCACTGAACGTACCCGAGCCAATCTTCGTAAAACGATTCTGGGCACACCGGGCCTCGGAATCAGGTGCCGTCAGAAACTGCGCTCTTGTAAAATTCCAAAGAAAAATAAGAAAAAAATTTCCTTGAAATTTATGGGTCTTTACATTACTCCCACCTCAGGACTTTACGTCCCCGTAAAGATACATCAAAAACTAGGGAAACAAATGTGGGTACTGAGCACGCATCTGAGCCTCCCACTCCCAAGTGCTCTCCTGGAGGTTCCCATGCTGCCATCTGATGCGCACAAGAGGAATCGATCGCCCACGAAGGACCCGCTCCTTTCGATCCTCTATCTCCACTGGGAACTCCGCAAAAGTCGCTCCATCATCCACGTCTAGCTCCCCATAGTCAATGATGTGTGTCGGGTCGTGCACGTATCTCCTCAGCTGGGATACGTGGAAGACGTCGTGCACCCGGTGCAACTGAGGTGGAAGAGCCAGACAATAAGCCACCTCACCAACCCTGTTGAGGACCTGGAAGGGTCCGATGAAGCGTGGAGACAACTTGCCGCCTCGGCCAAATCTCCTCAAACCACGTCGAGGTGAGACCCGCAAGAAGACGTGGTCGCCATCCTCGAACTCTAGTGGCCTCCGCCTCCTATCAGCATATGACTTCTGCCGGCTCTGTGCTGTCCTCATTCACTCCTGGATGACCTGGACCTTCTCTGTCGTGGCCCGGACCATCTCTGGTCCCACAAGTTCTAACTCCCCAGGGTCTGTCCAGCACAAAGGGGGTCTGCAAGGCCTGCCGTACAACGCCTCGTAGGGTGCCATCCCGATGGTGGAGTGGTAGCTGTTGTTGTAAGAAAACTCTACCAAGGGTAGGTGGTCCTCCCAGCTACGACCAAAGTCGAGGACACATGCACGGAGCATGTCCTCAAGAGTCTGAATAGTCCTCTCCATCTAACCATCCGTCTGAGGGTGAAAGGCGGTGCTCAGACGTAGTCGCGTCCCGAATGCCTCCTGCAACTCCTTCCAAAGCCGGGAAGTAAAACGAGCGTCCCGATCGGAGACGATAGTCGATGGCACCCCGTGAAGTCGTACAATCTCCTGAACGTAGAGACGCCCCAAGCTCTCCACTGAGCCCTGCTCATGGATGGGTAAAAAGTGTGCCGACTTGGTGAGTCGGTCAACAATCACCCAAATGGAGTCGTGACCTCTGGAAGTGCGTGGAAGTCCAGTCACAAAGTCCATAGATATCCCGTCCCACTTCCACTCTGGGACCTCCAAGGGTTGTACCAAGCCTGCCGGTACCTGATGCTCTGCCTTCACCTGCTGGCAGGTGAGGCACCGTGAAACGAACTATGCCACAGCCTTCTTCATGCCCTGCCACCAGTGCTGTCGTCTGAGATCCTGGTACATCTTCGCCACTCCAGGATGTACCGCCAAAGGAGAAGTGTGATACTCTCTCATCACCTCCTCTCGTAAAGCGACTGGTACCAAGGTACGTCCTCTGAAAAGGACATCGTGCTCTGCTCCAAGGGAGAAACCTTCAGGTGCCTGTCCCGAGGATATCTGTGCACGCCGTGTCTCACAGTCAATGTCCCCACGTTGTGCCTCTCTGACCCGCTGAAGAAGTGGAGGAGAGAATGTGAGAGACTGAAGGAAGGCTGCTCCGTCTCTATCCATGAAGGATATCTGCAAAGCGGTTAGCTGCTCTGTCGCCTCCTCAAGTAGCTGGATGCCCGTCCTCCTACTGAGGGCACCAGCCACCACGTTCCCCTTCCCAGGAGTATAGAATATCTCAAAGTCATAGTCCTGGAGGAACTCAAGCCATCGCCGCTGTCTCAGGTTCAGGTCCTTCTGAGAGAAGATGTACCTGAGACTCTGGTGGTCTGAAAAGACTGTGAAGTGCTCGCCCATCAGATAGTGTCGCCATGTCGTCAGGGCGAAGACCACTACTGCCAACTCCAAGTCATGGGTAGTGTAGTTATGCTCATGAGGCCTCAACTGACGTGATCCGTAGGCAATCACAGCCCGCTCCTGCATCAGGACACACCCGAGTCCGGTCCCTGATGCATCGCAGTAGACTACGTATCCAACTCCCTCCTTAGGCAACCTCAAGATAGGTGCGCTGGTCAACCTCTGCTTCAGCTCCTGGAAGCTCTGCTGACATCTATCTGACCACACAAAGGGTTCCCCCTTCTTCGTCAACGCTGATAGGGGGCCGAAACTCTGGAGAAGTCTGGCACAAATCTCCGATAGTGTCCGGCTAGGCCCAAGAAACTCCGCACCTCTGTCACGCTCTTGGGTGGCTCCCAAGCTAGCACTGCCTCGATCTTCGTGGGATCCACTGCAACTCCCGCCTCAGAAATGACGTGCCCCAATAAGTTGACCTCATGCAACCAGAACTGACACTTCGAGAGCTTTCCATAAAGCTGGTGCTCTCGGAGTGTGTCTAGTACAACACGCAGGGGCTAGGCGTGCTCCTCCTCCGTCTTCGAGTACACCAAAATGTCGTCGATGAAGACCACGACAAATCGATCGAGGTATGGCTGGAAGATCCTGTTCATGAGGCTCATGAACACTGCTGGAGCGTTGGTCACGCCGAAAGGCATAACCAAGAACTCATAGTGGCCATACCGACACCTGAAGGTCGTCTTCTGCACATCCTCGTCTCGAACTCTAAGCTGATGATAGCCTGACCTGAGGTCTATCTTCGAGAACCACCGTGCTCCCTTGGGCTGGTCGAAGAGGTCATCAATCCTGGGTAGCAGATACTTGTTCCTCACTGTCACCTGATTCAGGCGACGATAATCGACACACAGTCGCAGGCTCCCGTCCGCCTTCTTGGTGAACAAAATCGGGGAAGCCCAGGGCGAAACACTGGGTCGGATAAACCCCTTGCCCTGCAAGTCCTCCAACTGTACCCGCAGCTCTCGAAGCTCAGCGGGGGCCATACGATATGCTGGAGTGGATATCGGGGCTGTCCCGGGTTACAGGTCAATATTAAAGTCTACCTCTCTGCGAGGAGGTAGTCCTGGAACGTCGTCGGGAAAGACGTCCGCGTACTGATCCACCAATGCAGGAAAACTGGGACTCCGCACGTCAACTACCCCCAGGATGAGGCTAGCCAACTGATGAGTGATGGGCTGACCTCTCCTCTACGTGAGTCCATCCTGTGCTGCTAAGGCTCCCTTCTCGCCGGTGAAGGTGAACCTGCTCCCGTCAGTGCACACACATCGCACCTTGCGCCTAATGCAGTCAATCTGAGCATGGACCGTAGATAACCAATACATGCCCAAGATGACGTCGTAAGGCCTCGACGCCGCTACAAGAAGATCCCAGCCGAAGCTCTCGCCTCCTAGAGTAAGCTCACACTGCCGGCACCAGTGCGTAATCGTCGAGTCTGCTCCCGTAGGAGTCTCTATCCGTAAGGATAGAGCCAACGGCTCTGTCGGAATCTCCGAGCTCCGAACAAGGGCAGTGCCTATGAAAGAGTGACTCGCTCCTGTGTCTATCAGAACTGTAGCAAGGGTGGAATAGACACAGATCGTACCTCGAATCATCTCTGGCGCACCGTGGTCGTAGGCCTCCGCTGCCTGGAGCTGAGCCTGTCTCTGCCCGCCAGCTCCCTGTGGTCGGGGCGGGCCTCCTGGTGGTGGTGGTGGCAGAGCCTCAAAGCGTCGCCCACCACCTGCTGCTCGGCCAGCTCCTCTGCCTCGTCCGCCTCCTCCCTGCGGACCGCCACGGTCGACCCTCTGCCTCTTCCTGGGCGGTCCCTCCACCGTCTGCTGACCCTCGGTACGACGGGTCGGGCAGTCACGAGCCATGTGGCCCCGCCCGCCGCACTCGTAGCACTGCCTGCCTCTCGGAAGACTGGCTCCGGGCTGGGTGCCCTGCACTGCTGAGCCAGTGTCCCGAGGTCTCCTGCCGAAAGGTCTGGTCTTCCTGGAACCCTGATTCATCCGCCAGCTACCAGCTGCCGAAGACTCTCTATCTGCCGCCCTATGGTAGGTCTCGCTGTGGACTCAGCCAGGAAGCTCTCGATCAGAAGGGCTCGCTCCAGTACTCCTGCCTGGGTCGGGATGCTGAGGGAGATCAGCGATGCCCTGATCTCGTGTCTCAAACCTTGCTCGAAGGTCCGGGCCCGGAAGAAGGGGTCCCGTACCATGTCTGTCGAGTACCGAGAAAGGTCGGTGAACCTTGCCGCGTACTGAGCGACCGTCAAGCTGCTCTGCCGCAACTGAAGAAGCTCATGGATGCGCACCGCACGGAGGGTGGCCGGGACGAACTCTGAGCGGAAGAGGATCTCGAAGTCCTTTCAGATGAGGGTGGACTCATCGTGTACCTGGAGCATCAGGCTCCACCAGTGTCCGGCTGCTGCGTGTAGTAGGATCACCGCGAGGATCACCATGAGGTCTGCTGGTGTCCTCACTAGCTTGAAAACTCGGACGACCGCCTCCAGCCAGTCCTCGGCTGCCTGGGGGTCCGACTCCCCATGGAACCTGGGTGGTCGCTGGCGCTGGAACTCGTGCAGAGCTCCGAGGCGACGTGCGTCGTCAGCTGCCAGTGCTGGAAGCATCGGGGGCTCGGCGGGTAAAGGTACCGCCGGTGCCTCTGCTGTCAAGGGGCCCTGTACCGAGGCCTCTTCGCTCGGCGGGCTGTCGTCGCGCACTACTCTAGGAACCCCAGCTGGCTGCTGTCGTCATGCCATCCTGAAAAGGAAACAAGTGCACCATGGTCAGAACAGTATACCTGGTGAGCTGACAGAAGTAATCACAAAGAAAACTTGAAACACACATGCAATCAATGTTTTCGTGCATTAAGTCAGAAACCAGAAGTCAGGGTCCTGGTGTATGGATTCGTCGGCCGCCGCACCAACACTGGACTCCCTGGACTGATAACCAAACTTAATAAGCTAAACACTATTGCTTCACATAGAAGAAAGATCAGAGTCTGCGGTAGAACCGACCGCCTCTGATACCAATTTGTCACGACCCGTCCTCGGGGCCCGTGCCGTGACTACCCCAAGCCCGCCTTCCATAGGCCAGGGGCTGGCGACTAGCACCAAGGCGTAAATCCCAACAAAAAGGGAAGGCATTGCCTTTGAAAAGTAAACAAGCACCATAGAGTAAGCAAGAGGAAAAGTAAACACTATGTAAAAACTGTACAAGCTGTGCTGAAAGTAAAAGGGGCCGGAAATACAAGCCCAACTGTAAAGTACAACTGAAAGGAAAAACAACAACTGAAAGAAAAAAAACTGTAGCGTCGAGCCGTCCTCTGGAAGTCCCACCTAAAGGGTGGGTACAGATAGCCTCCACTGCTCCTCGGGTCCACCTAACCGCTCCGAGTACGTCCCACCCAGTGGTCCACCTCTAGGTACTGTCCTGCTCCGCACGCCTCCTCCACGATCAGCACTGTCCGTCGTCTGCAACCAACACCACGAAGTGCGGGCATCGCCCGTGGAGGGGTGAGTATAAGCTACTCAGTAGGGACCCCGAGACCCCCGAAGGTCTCCCGAAATCCACAAAGGATAAGCCACGAAGGAGAGATACAATCACAAAGTAACATCTGACACGGCTTAGGTATATGCTCATACATATAACTAAGTCATCAATTCCCCGATCGGCTCCAACATCCGAGCCCTAGCACAACCTAGTCCACACAGGAAAGAAAAACGCATACCCACGCAGGATAGAACAACACAATCCACAAAGGAGAGTAAACAGAAAATCCACACAGGATAGCTCAACACAATCCACAAAGGAGAGAAACACAAGATTCATCTCACACATGTATACTTCTTCGGATGACGAAAAGATGATCTCTGATCCATAAAAGTTGTCGGACCCACGAAGGATCGATCGGTAACTAATCTCTGCAGTGACCCACACAGGATCGGACCCACACAGGATCGGGCACACGCAGGACCTGTAGGAGTTGGCTCACACAGAACCGCTGAGTGTTGACCCACACAGGATCAGATCCATACAGGATCGGGCCCACACAGGACCGGGCCCACGCAGGACCTGTAGCACTGATCCACGTAGGATCGCTGAGTGCAGTAGTCGTCGCAGTCCGCTGAGGATCTCTGCACAGTCATCGCCGCAGTCCACTGAGGATCTCTGCACGGTCGTCGTCGGAGTCCACGGAGGATCTCTGCACAGTCGTCGCTGCAGTCCATTGAGGATCTCTGCACGGTCGTTGCTGTCGAAGTAGCAGTCGCAGCCAGCCTAGGGTTCCCGCACACAGCAAGCTCGTTTGGGAGGGTCCGCTCCACGAGCCGAGAGGCTGATACATCAACTGACACAAAGTCCGAAGTTGATGTATCCAAAAGTTTCGTATCGACAACAGGAACTCAACGTCGCAGACGGCGCGTCAATCGGACGCCCGGTCTAAGAGTTATTGGCTTTTTCGTCCCAGGGGCCCGGTTGGTTTTTAAGGCAAAACCAACCCGACCGTACTCCACCTGTGTCCAAACCTCTGGCGGAGTATGCCAAAAGATCCGTCTCACTTAGAGGAATTCAACGAAACAGACGGCGCGTCAATCGAACGCCCAGTCTGTTAGTTATTGGCCTTTCCGTCTCACACCCACCCTGGGAAACTTCCCAGGAGGTCACCCATCCCGATCACTACTCTACGCCAAGCACGCTTAACTACGGAGTTTTAACTACGTAGGCTCCCGAAAAGGAAGGTGCACCTTGAGTATAGTATACCGAAACGACCGTCTCGATCCAAGGATCGTGTTGCCACTGACGGTGCGTCGTTCGGAGGCCCGTAGCTCAAGTTACGGGCGTTTGAACGAAAATCGTCTGAAGACGGGGGTCCGGGCCCGGGCCGACCCGGGCCGACCCCCCCGGGAGTCGGCCGAACCGGGTCGACCCGAACAGGGTCCACCCGACCCGGTCCGACCCGGTCTGGTCCGGCCAGGGCGCGGCCCGGCCGGTCGGACCGGCCTGGCCCAGTTCGGCCGAGCGGCCGAACGACCAAGGCGCCGCGGGGCACCGCCCCCGCGGCCTGGTGGTGTCGCGGCCCCCCGCGTGGGGCCGCGCTGAGTCGGGACGCGGCTTCAGCCGCGTCCGAGGGCACCGGACCCGCGCGGCCGCGGGTCCGTGGGTGCCGCCGCCGCCGCGCTGAGTCGCGGCGGCCTGTCCGGCGGCGCGCCGGGGCGCCGCCGCTCCCGGCTGCCGGCGCCGCCGCTCCCGGCTGCCGGCGCCGCCACGCCGGCGACCCGCGCCGCCGACGAGTTCCGCGGGCCACCGGGATCGCTCCGGTGGTCCGATTTTGTTCCCTCCTGCGCCGCTGCTCCTCCCGGGACTCATCCTTCACTGCGGAATCATCAAACACCTATTGCGGCACGTTCCGTCGTCGCCCGCCAAATCCGCAAAACACGAAGAACGACGGAGGGTTGTCGGGCCGTGTTCGTTTGACCCGCACCCTCCGCGTTAGATAAAAAAACGGGAGAAAATTTAAGTTCAACACATGAACGCATATCCGAAACAATTTTTGATGAAATAAAATTGTTTCATTAACGGGTTCCTCATTTGAACGGAAAAAAACAATTTTAATAAATTTTAAAATTGTTCACAAAGCCAGTTCTTTAATTTTTTTAAAGAAACAATTACGGGAATATAAAAAGAAAAAGGGTAATTCCCAAAATAAATCCCTACCTCGTCGATCGTCGCGCGTGGGCGTTCTTTGCGGAAAAGCTCGTCGCGGAAGAGAGGGATCATCGCGTCGTCGCGGGGAGGCGTCGCGTCGTCGCGGAATCCGGTGTTGAGTCGGCGAACTCAACGCACCATGAAACAGCAGATTTAATTTAATTAATTAAATCCGTGTTTTTGGTTAAGAACCACGAAGGAGATAAAAAGGAAGGTCTGAGATTCTTACCTCAAGAAGCTGATCGAAGATCCGTCGCGGAGGAAGAGACGTCACAGAAGAACGTTGTCGGCGATGCGGATCAAGGCGTCGCGTCGTCGATTTCCGGGTTCGGCGTTCTTCGCGTTCTTCACGTTCTTCACATTCTTCGCGAGGGAGAAGAAGAAAGAAGGATCCTCTCAAATCTTCTCAAAATATTTTTGGTTGGTCTTATTTTATTAATATGCCAACACACGAAAACAGGTTAAGAAACGATTGAATTAATTCGTTGAATTAATTCAATGAAACAAACATGCCATTTAATTCACGAAAGAAACAGCCCATTTAATTGGTCTGTTAAGAATTTAGAAAACGCGTCAGTTGACTTTCATTAAGATGGGTTTTCACGGGTGCGTTTCTTAGCGGAAAGCAACGGCAGGGCTCGTGCGGGCCCCACCTCAAAAATATCCTACCAAGGGGGTAGGATATTTCTGGATAGCATCCTATCCAGTTCAACTCAGTTCAAGCCGCCTTTAAGTGGCTTCAAGTGGCTTCTAAGTGGCTTAAGTGAAATAAAATAAAGTTGTCGCAAAATTATTTTATTTCTTAACTTTTAGCCCGAAAATTAAAAACCACACCCGAGCAAACGAAACTCCGGAAAGGGCGTTTCTAAGCGAAAACCGGCGCTGCGATATCATTGGTGCCCTCAGAATTCGATTCCGGGCACCGGTTCAAAAGTTAGAAAATCTCGCTCGCCCGTTCACTGAACGTACCCGAGCCAATCTTCGGAAAATGATCCCGGGCACACCGGGCCTCGGAATCAGGTGCCGTCAGAAACTGCGCTCTTGTAAAATTCCAAAGAAAATTAAGAAAAAAATTTCCTTGAAATTTACGGGTATTTACATTTTAAATGTGTTTTTGTACAGTCATAGCTTTGACAAGTTTCAATACAAGTTCTGGTCAGTTACATGTCCCAATATCACTCAAGAAATATGCTCAAGAATAAATAGAAAGTACTTGGTCTAGAAATCCTCTCGGGAATAAGAAATAAAATTGGACAATCACTCATGGAATGACTAATAATAATAAATTAATTCACATAAATTTCAGAAATTCAATGCATGAAATATGGTTGGGAAATTTTATTTACTTGAATTAATTAGTTCCTTCGAATCATGAGTCATCATTTCAATATCTATGCTTCATATTTAAAAATTCAATTCTGCATTTCAATCATTTAATCATATCAACCTTGAAATCTAAAACATTCCATCACTGGGTTCCTAAGAAACTCATGCCTCCTAGATAAGTCGAGTAAAACATTAATTCAACTGTGGGCATGCAATTTTATCTTTAAAGCTCAAAACATGTTTTGGACTAAAATGTGGAGAGTTTAAAAGATAAAACACTAAAATTGAACTCCCTTTTTTCCATGAAACTTGGTCCTTCCCCTTCAATGTCTGGGGCTGCCTTCCACCATTATGAACCTATAAAAGAAAACAACCCAATTAAACATAAGGATCATGTCATTTAAGCTCAAAAAATATAGAAGGGAGGGGGATTCATGCTTCATTACATCTAGTAAAAGAAAAGAAATTAAAATCTAAATTCCTCCAAAGCATTTAAAGATAAATCTTGGTACGATCCCCCAACTGGGCCCTGGCTTCTTTGACTACCTCCAGAGGGCAGTACCAGCTGTTACCCAAGGTCTGATGGTGGTTGGGGCTTCTTTGACATGAACCACCACATGTGATTTTTCCCAGCATCCACTTATTCTTTCTTTTTGAGGAGGACTCCAAGGATAGAGTATGCCAGATCCTCCCCCTTTGCGATATGGTACACCTTGGAAGGTGGGGGTAGGATGAAGTATGGAACATCCTCTTCCTTGGATGCGACTTGTGCAACCTTCTTATCTTCCAGTGCTGGCTTCATGGGGGATGCATGAAGAGAATTCTCTTGTCTGATTTTCTTAGGCTCATCTACCTGGATCTCTTGATGGGGCTCCTCCAATGCATGTTCATTGAAATCAAGGAGCTCCATGTGTTCCTCAACAGGTGCGTTTCCCCTGTATTCTTCATCTTCCTCCAAGGAATAGCAAAGAATGTCTGATTCTGTATAATCAAAACAAGAGGGAGTGATATACAAATCTGTTGCAAAAAAATTAGAAGAGATGGGGTCAAAGAAAGGTTTCACTCCCTGAGTTGGTTTAGCTTTAATATACGCCTCAGTGGTAAGTGCCTCTTGGAGTCTGATGGTGGAAGGTGAAGGCAGGTAGTCAGGATCCTCCACCTCAAGTTTGGCCTCAAGTTCATGGATGTCTTCTGTGAAATCCGGGAAGACTAGTGGCACTTCCTTCTTGGCCTCGAATCTTTTTAAGTCTGTTTTCAGTTCATCTACCATAGCCATCAAGTCTTTAGGTGAGATACATGTTGTAATTCCTCTTTCCATCTGCTTGACCATTATCATCAGCGCATCAGCTCTTCATTGGAGAGCCTCCTCAGTGTACTCGTGTTCTTGCACCTGTGAGTAATTTTCAGTCCATGTCGAATAATAATCATTTGAATTCATCATGGAATGAATTTTGTTTTAATTTTATAAAAATAAATGAAATCTAACTAAGATGTGTTAATAGAAAATGTAAATGAATAACTGATTGGCTCTCTGCCAACGGCGCCAGTTTTGACGCACGCTTGTCGCGGGGCGTGGACAAACAAAGTTATATTTTTTTCCTAGTGCAGCACAGTGGCTGACCAGGGTCATCTCTCTTGAGGAGCCTTCTCAATTTGGTTCACATACATTATTCTATATCACCTAATATATCTCTTTTTGTGGTTTTTTAATTATTTAAAACAATGAAATGAAAAGTAAGAATTCTAAATTTATACTTAGATGCAAGTCTAAAGAGAATGAAGTTAGGAATAATGTATGTGGTTTGGGGTTTGGCCAGGGATTCAATCATTATTCTCTTTTATCTGATTGATTCTAATTTGATAACTCAAACATGAAATCTCTTGTTTGAATTACTATTCTTTTCCAGAATAGAAATAGCTTGAGTTGCATGTCGTTGGCGACCGTCACCCAATCGGGGACATTCGTCTCATCCAAGAATACAACTCAAGTCTATCACAAATTTAGAATAAACATTAAAGAAAACTCATGAACTTCTTGACCTCCCCCCAAGCCAAGCCTCGAGGTCAGCCTCTCATTTCCGAGAGTTGGAGATCACAATGGTGGATGGATGAGGAGAGAGAGACAAAGAGAGAGAGGAGAGAGGGAAAGCGGAAGATTAAATAATTTATAATGAAAGTGAAAATAATAATAGTAATAATAATATAACTTATTATAATTATTATTACTTAAGAAAATAGTTTTCGAAAAAGGAGAGAGAAAGAAAGTAAAATAATTTTAAATTAAGATTGAGATATTGTAAATACTGATTATAATAATATTAATAATAATAATAATAGTTTTTAATTATTATTATTATTATTATAATTATAGAAGAAATTAAATGTTGGAAACCAAAATAAAAATGCATGGATAAATTGAAAAGAAATTCAAATTACAAATGAAAATTAAAACTAAAATAAAAATAAAATAAGAATAAAATAAAAAGAAGAAATGAGGGGGGAAGAGAGGAGCAGCAGATGCTCATGCCCCGGTGGGATCCCTCCTTGGATTTGGGTGCCGAACTGATGATTTTGGACGGAGGAGAGGGCCTCCTTTTATAGGCAGATTTCCATCCCCCGAAAGATTGCACGTTGTTGGACCCATAAATGGTCGATTCACGCATTTCCTCCTTCATAAACGATGTTCATAAATGCGTTTTCTGTCTCCCCTCAAATTTTCAGCACATTTGGACTCCGGATGTAGAAGTTATGAATTTTTCATTGAAGGCTTCTGTTTCTGGACGAAGCTTACAGGAAGGTTCCTCCAAAAGTATGTCGTTCAATGGCCTCCTTAATGACCTCCAACATCCACCATATTTATATTATTGTCGGATCTATATGTCCTCGTCACATCCCAGGTAGAAACACCTCAGTTGGATGTGTTTAGGCTGCGTTTTGGTTCCGTTACTTTGCTGGTGTCCACGCTGTCCGCCCGAAACAATTGTCCAACTTCAATGAATTTTCAATCCCTCTATATTACCGAATCAGCTCCTGGTCCAGAAGACAAAAATGATGGAAATAAAATAAGGATTATAAAAAAAATTTAATCACAAAATTTGGACATATATTTTATGCTAAATGACAAAAATACTCTTGTGGTCAAAATCTGTCCAAAATCCAGAATTATGCACTTTTCTTCTATTATGACCATTTTCATTATAAAATTCAAATTACCCATTATTTTAATAAAACAATGAAATATATGGGTTTTATCATTAAAAAATAGTAAAAAATACTCATTATTTGGTCAAAAATATGCACGTAAATTTGCTCTGTCAAATACCCCACACATAAACCATGCTTGTCCTCAAGCATAAAATCTCAACATGGAAATCAAAGGACACCAATGTTACCAATATTCAAATTTCAATGCAATAAAATCAAACAATTTTCCATGTAAAATCAAATATTCCATAATCTGCACAAAATATCAATTTAATTTCCCATTTTTCAACGAAACAAATAATTCACATATTTTACTTTTCCCCTTTGAAAATTGATGGAACTTTTCATTTCATTCATTCAAGCTCCTTGATTCATCATTATTAAACATGCCATGTCATGATTTACCTCACTTTTGATTTTTTTTTCTCTCATCACTCATGATAAAATTCAAGTAGAGTTATTCTCATATCATGAAAACATGCTTCTTATCCATAGGCTTGTAAATGAACTTCTTTCTCCACTTTGTAAAGACAAAAGACACATAAAATCATGAGGACTTGCAATTAAGGTTCAAATGACTCTTAGGCTTAAGGTTGGTAGGATTTGATGCTTTAAAAATTAAGGCTCAAGGAGGAGGATAATCTCTTATGTACAATGCATGATATCAAATGTAAAAGTTTAATGAACTTCTCCCCTTCAAAGTAGCAACACCCACTTTCCAAAACTCAAAGTAAAGGTTGTGATCAAATTATGCATAATGAATGATTTGTGAACCCTCTTTAATATTTTTTTTACTTTTGTACTTTTTTTTCATTTTTTTAAAAAATTATGAATTGATCAGTCCTCACATCCATCACCTAACCACATACGATCAGAAGATCGTCGGTCTGGAAAATGGTGATTTTTGGTTTTCACAAATCACAACCCATTTTTCTATTTTTTTGGATTTTTTTTTCATTTTTTTCATTTTTTTATTCAAGAGGGGAAAAAAATAGAGTATCATGAATTATTTCACAACCTTTTCTAATTTCCACAATAACACCCCCACAATTCTTCCTTACAATGTGTATCATCCTGTCCACTATGATTTCCTTTACCCCCACACTTCAACTTTAAATATCATGAAAATACCAAGAGTAGGGTAGGAATGGATAAAAATGGCTTGAAACATGGTTCATCCCTATAAAGGTCATTCATGGTCTCTATGGGATAAAAAAGGATTTATGTATAGGTGGTATTTTAAGGATAAGTGGATTTTCAAAGGATGCCTCAATCATTTTAAATGTGTTCTTGTACAGTCATAGCTTTGACAAGTTTCAATACAAGTTCTGGTCAGTTACATGTCCCAAGATCACTCAAGAAATATGCTCCAGAATAAATAGGAAGTACTTGGTCTAGAAATCCTCTCGGGAATAAGAAATATAACATTGGACAATCCCTCATGGAATGACTAATAATAATAAATTAATTCACATAAATTTCAGAAATTCAATGCATGAAAGATGTTTGGGAAATTTTATTTACATGAATTAATTAGTTCCTTCGAATCACGAGTCATCATTTCAATATCTATGCTTCATATTAAAAAATTCAATTCTGCATTTCAATCATTTAATCATATCAACCTTGAAATCTAAAACATGGCATCACTGGGTTCCTAATAAACTCATGTCTCCTAGATAAGTCGAGTAAAACATTAATTCAAGTGTGGGCATGAAATTTTATCTTTAAAGTTCAAAACATGTTTTGGACTAAAATGTGGAGGGTTTAAAAGATAAAACACTAAAATTGAACTCCCTTTTTTCCATGAAACTTGGTCCTTCCCTTTCAATGTCTGGGGCTGCCTTCCACCATTATGAACCTATAAAAGAAAACAACCCAATTAAACATAAGGATCATGTCATTTAAGCTCAAAAAATATAGAAGGGTGGGGGCTGCATGCTGCATTACATCTAAGAAAAGAAAAGAAATTGAAATCTAAATTCCTAGAAAGCATTTAAAGATAAATCTTGGTACGATCCCCCAAGTGGGCCCTGGCTTCTTTGACTACCTCCAAGAGGCAGTACCAGCTGTTATCCAAGGTCTGATGGTGGTTGGGGCTTCTTTGACATGAACCACCACATGTGATTTTTCCCAGCATCCACTTCTTCTTTCTTTTTGAGGAAGACTCCAAGGATAGAGTATGCTAGATCCTCCCCCTTCGCGATATGGTACACCTTGGAAGGTGGGGGTAGGATGAAGTATGGAACCTCCTCTTCCTTGGTTGCGACTTGTGAAACCTTCTTATCTTCCAGTGCTGGCTTCATGGGGGCTGCATGAAGAGAAGCCTCTTGTCTGATTTTCTTAGGCTCAGCTACCTGGATCTCTTGATGGGGCTCCTCCAATGCATGTTCATTGAAATCAAGGAGCTCCATGTGTTCCTTAATAGGTGCGTGTCCACTGTATTTTTCATCTTCCTCCAAGTCATAGAAAAGAATGTTTGATTCTGTATAATCAAAACAAGAGGGAGTGATATACAAATCTGTTTCAAAAAAAGCAGAAGAGATGGGGTCAAAGAAAGGTCTCACTCCCTGAGTTGGTTCAGCTTTAATATCCGCCACAGTGATAAGTGCCTCTTGGAGTATGATTGTGGAAGGTGAAGGCAGGTAGTCAGGCTCCTCCACCTCGAGTTTGGCCTCATGTTCATGGATGTCTTCTGTGAAATCCGGGAAGACTAGTGGCACTTCCTTCTTGACCTCGAATCTTTTTAAGTCTGTTTGAAGTTCATCGACCATAGCCATCAATTATTTAAGTGAGATCCATGTTTAAATGCCTCTTTCCATCTGCTTGACCATTATCATCAGCGCATCAGATCTTCGTTGGAGGGCCTCCTCAGTGTACTCATGTTCTTGCACCTGTGAGTAATTTTCAGTCCATGTCGAATAATAATCATTTGAATTCATCATGGAAAGATTTTTTTTAATTTTATAAAAAGAAATGAAATCTAACTAAGATGTGAAAATATAAAATGTAAATGAATAACGGATTGGCTCCCCGGCAACGGCGCCAGTTTTGACGCACGCCTGTCGCGGGGCGTGGACAAACACAGTTATATTTTTTTCCTAGTGCAGCACAGTGGCTGACCAGGGTCGTCTCTCTTGAGGAGCCTTCTCAATTTTGTTCACTTACTTTATTCTATATCACCTAATCTATCTATTTTTGTGGTTTTTTAATTATTTAAAACAATGAAATGAAAAGTAAGAATTCTAAATTTATACTTAGATGCAAGTCTAAATAGAATGAAGTTAGGAAGAATGTATTTGGTTTGGGGTTTGGCTAGGGATTCAATCATTATTTTCCTTTATATGATTGATTCTAATTTGATAACTCAAACATGAAATCTCATGTTTGAATTACTATTCTTTTCCAGAATAGAAATATCGTGAGTTTCATGTCGTTGGGGACCGTCACCCAATCAGGGATATTTATCTCTCCCAAGAATACAACTCAAGTCTATCACAAATTTAGAATAAACATTAAAGAAAACTCATGAACTTGTTGACCTCCCCCCGAGCCAACCCTCGGGGTCAACCTCTCATTTCCAAGAGTTGGAGATCACAATGGTGGATGGATGAGGAGAGAGAGAGAAAGAGAGATAAGAGAGAGGGAAAGAGGAAGATTAAATAATTTATAATGAAAGTGAAAATAATAATAAAATAATAATATAACTTATTATTATTATTATTACTTAAGAAAATAGTTTTCGAAAAATTAGGGAGAAAGAAAGTAAAATAGTTTGAAATTAAGATTGAGATATTTTAAAGACTGATTATAATAATATTATTAATAATAATAATAGTTTTTAATTATTATTATTATTATTATAATTATAGAAGAAATTAGATGGTGGAAACCAAAATAAAAATGCATGGATAAATTGAAAAGAAATTCAAATTAGAAATGAAAATTAAAAGTAAAATAAAAATAAAATAAGAATAAAATAAAAAGAAGAAATGAGGGGGGAAGAGAGGAGCAGCAGCGTCCCATGCCCCGGTGGGATCCCTCCTTGGATTTGGGTGCCGAACTGATGATTTTGGAAGGAGGAGAGGGCCTCCTTTTATAGGCAGATTTCCGTCCACCGAAAGATTGCACGTTGTTGGACCCATAAATGGTCGACTCACGCATTTCCTCCTTCATAAACAATGTTCATAAATGTGTTTTCTGTCTCCCCTCAAAATTTCAGCACATTTGGACTCTGGATGTAGAATTTATGAATTTTTCATTGAAGGCTTCTGTTTCTGGACGAAGCTTCCAGGAAGGTTCCTCCAAAAGTATGTCGTTAAATGGCCTCCTTAATGACCTCCAACATCCATCATATTTATATTATAGTCTTCTATAGATGTCCTCGTCACATCCCAGGTAGAAACACCTCATTTTGATGTGTGTAGGCCGTGTTTCGGTTCCGTTACTTTGCTGGTGTCCACGCTGTCCGCCCGAAACAATTGTCCAACTTCAATGAATTTTCAAGCCCTCTATATGACCGAATCAACTGCTGGTTCAGAAGACAAAACTGAAGGAAATAAAATAAGGATTATAAAAAAAATTTAATCACAAAATTTGGACATATATTTTATGCTAAATGACAAAAATACCCTTGTGGTCAAAATCTGTCCAAAATCCAGAATTATGCACTTTTCTTCAATTATGACCATATTCATTATAAAATTCAAATTACCCATTATTATAATAAAAAAATGAAATATATGGGTTTTATGATTGAAAAATAGTAAAAAATACTCATTATTTGTTCAAAAATATGCACGTAAATTTGCTCTGTCAAATACCACCACACATAAACCATGCTTGTCCTCAAGCATAAAATCTCAACATAGAAATCAGAGGACACCAATGTTACCAATATTCAAATTTCAATGCAATAAAATCAAACAATTTTCCATGTAAAACCAAACATTCAATAATCTGCATAAAATATCAATTTAATTTCCCATTTTTCAACGAAACAAATAATTCACATATTTTACTTTTCCCCTTTGAAAATTGATGGAACTTTTCATTTCATTCATTCAAGCTCGTTGATTCATCATTATTAAACATTCCATGTCATGATTTACCTCACTTTTGTTTTTTTTTCTCTCATCACTCATGATATAATTCAAGTAGAGTTATTCTCATATCAAGAAAACATGCTTCTTATCCATAGGCTTGTAAATGAACTACTTTCTCCACTTTGTAAAGACAAAAGACACATAAAATCATGAGGACTTGCAATTAAGGTTCAAATGAATCTGAGTCTTAAGGTTGGTAGGATTTAATGCTTTAAAAATTAAGGCTCAAGGAGGAGGATAATCTCATAAGTACAATGCATGATATCAAATGTAAAAGTGTAATGAACTTCTCCCCTTCAAAGTAGCAACACCCACTTCCCAAAACTCAAAGTAAAGGTTGTGATCAAATTATGCATAATGAATGATTTGTGCACCCTCTTGAATATTTTTTTTACTTTGGTACTTTTTTTTCATTTTTTCGAAAATTATGAATAGATCAATCCTCACATCCATCACCTAACCACATACGATCAGAAGATCGTCTGTCTGGAAAATGGTGATTTTTGGTTATCCCAAATCACAACCCATTTTTCTATTTTTTTGGATTTTTTTTTCAATTTTATCATTTTTTATTCAAGAGGGGAAAACAATAGAGTATCATGAATGATTTCACAACCTTTTCTAATTTCCACAATAACACCCCCACAATTCTTCCTTACAATGTGTATCATCCCGTCCACCATGATTTCCTCTACCCCCACACTTCAACTTTAAATATAATGCAAATACCAAGAGTAGGGTAGGAATGGATAAAAATGGCTTGAAACATGGTTCATCCCTATAAAGGTCATTCATTGTCTCTATGGGCTAAAAAAAGGATTCCTGTAAAGGTGGTATTTTAAGGATAAGTGGCTTTTCAAAGGATGCCTCAATCATTTTAAATGTGTTCTTGTACAGTCATAGCTTTAACAAGTTTCAATACATGTTCCGGTCAGTTACATGTCCCAAGATCACTCAAGAAATATGCTCAAGATTAAATAGGAAGTACTTGGTCTAGAAATCCTCTCGGGAATAATAAATATAACATTGTACAATCACTCATGGAATGACTAATAATAATAAATTAATTCACCTAAATTTCAGAAATTCAATGCATGAAAGATGGTTGGGAAATTTTATTTACATGAATTAATTAGTTCCTTCTAATCATGAGTCATCATTTCAATATCTATGCTTCATATTTAAAAATTCAATTCTGCATTTCAATAATTTAATCATATCAACCTTGAAATCCAAAACATGGCATCACTGGGTTCCTAAGAAACTCATGTCTCCAAGATAAGTCAAGTAAAACATTAATTCAAGTGTGGGAATGCAATTTTATCTTTAAAGCTCAAAACATGTTTTGGACTAAAATGTGGAGAGTTTAAAAGCTAAAACACTAAAATTGAACTCCCTTTTTTCCATGAAACTTGGTCCTTCCCCTTCAATGTATGGGGCTGCCTTTCACCATTATGAACCTATAAAAGAAAACAACCCAATTAAACATAAGGATCATGTCATTTAAGCTCAAAAAATATAGAAGGGAGGGGGCTGCATGCTGCATTACATCTAGGAAAAGAAAAGAAATTGAAATCCAAATTCCAACAAAGCATTTAAATATAAATCATGGTACGATCCCCCAAGTGGGCCCTGGCTTCTTTGACTACCTCTAGAGGGCAGTACCAGCTGTTATCCAAGGTCTGATGGTGGTTGGGGATTCTTTGACATGAGCCACCACATGTGATTTTTCCCAACATCCACTTCTTATTTCTTTTGGAGGAGTACTCCAAGGATAGAGTTTTCCAGATCCTCCCCCTTTGCGATATGGTACACCTTGGAAGGTGGGGTAGGATGATGTATGGAACATCCTCTTCCTTGGTTGCGACTTGTGAAACCTTCTTATCTTCCAGTGCTGGCTTCATGGGGGCTGCATGAAGAGAAGCCTCTGGTCTGATTTTCTTAGGCTCAGCTACCTGGATCTCTTGATGGGGCTCCTCCAATGCATGTTCATTGAAATCAAGGAGCTCCATGTGTTCCTCAACAGGTGCGTGTCCACTGTATTCTTCATCTTCCTCCAAGGCATATCAAAGAATGTATGATTCTGTATAATCAAAACAAGAGGGAGTGATATACAAATCTATTTCAAAAAAATCAGAAGAGATGGGGTCAAAGAAAGGTTTCACTCCCAGAGTTGGTTCAGCTTTAATCTCCGCCTCAGTGGTAAGTGCCTCTTGGAGTATGATGGTGGAAGGTGAAGGCAGGTAGTCAGGCTCCTCCACCTCAAGTTTGGACTCATGTTCATGGATGTCTTCTGTGAAATCCGGGAAGACTAGTGGCACTTCCTTCCTGTCCTCGAATCATTTTAAGTCTGTTTGAAGTTCATTGACCATAGCCATCAAGTCTTTAGGTGAGATCCATGTTGTAATGCCTCTTTCCATCTTCTTGACCATTATCATCAGCGCATCAGCTCTTCGTTGGAGGGCCTCCGCAGTGTACTCGTGTTCTTGCACCTGTGAGTAATTTTCAGTCCATGTCGAATAATAATCATTTGAATTCATCATGGAATGATTTTTTTTTAATTTTATAAAAAGAAATGAAATCTAACTAAGATGTGAAAATAGAAAATGTAAATGAATAACTGATTGGATCCCCGGCAACGGTGCCAGTTTTGACGCACTACTGTCGCGGGGCATGGACAAACAAAGTTATATTTTTCTCCTAGTGCAGCACAGTGGCTGACCAGGGTCGTCTCTCTTGAGGATCCTTCTCAATTTGGTTCACATACATTATTCTATATCACCTAATCTATCTCTTTTTGTGATTTTTTAATTATTTAAAACAATGAAATGAAAAGTAAGAATTCTAAATTTATACTTAGATGCAAGTATAAATAGAATGAAGTTAGGAAGAATGTATTTGGTTTGGGGTTTGGCTAGGGATTCAATCATTATTATCCTTTATATGATTGATTCTAATTTGATAACTCAAACATGAAATCTCATGTTTGAATTACTATTCTTTTCCAGAATAGAAATAGATTGAGTTGCATGTCGTTGGGGACCGTCACCCAATCGGGGACATTCGTCTCGCCCAAGAATACAACTCAAGTCTATCACAAATTTAGAATAAACATTAAAGAAAACTCATGAACTTCTTGACCTCCCCCAAAGGCAAGCCTCGGGGTCAGCCTCTCATTTCCGAGAGTTGGAGATCACAATGGTGGATTGATGAGGAGAGAGAGAGAACGAGAGAGAGGAGAGAGGGAAAGAGGAAGATTAAATAATTTATAATGAAAGTGAAAATAATAATAATAATATTAATATAACTTATTATTATTATTATTACTTAAGAAAGTAGTTTTCGAAAAAGGAGAGAGAAAGAAAGTAAAATAATTTGAAATTAAGATTGAGATATTGTAAATACTGATTATAATAATAATATTAATAATAATAATAGTTTTTAATTATTATTATTATTATTATAATTATAGAAGAAATTAAATGGTGGAAACCAAAATAAAAATGCATGGATAAATTGAAAAGAAATTCAAATTAAAAATGAAAATTAAAACTAAAATAAAAATAAAATAAAATAAAATAAAAAGAATAAATGAGGGGGGAAGAGAGGAGCAGCAGCGGCCCATGCCCCGGTGGGATCCCTCCTTGGATTTGGGTGCCGAACTGATGATTTTGGAAGGAGGAGAGGGCCTCCTTTTATAGGCAGATTTCCTTCCCCAGGAAGTTTTCACGTTGTTGGACCCATAAATGGTCGCTTCACGTGTTTCCTCCTTCATAAACGATGTTTTTAAATGTGTTGTCTGTCTCCCCTCAAAATTTCAGCACATTTGGACTCCGGATGTAGAAGTTATGAATTTGTCATTGAAGGCTTCTGTTTCTGGATGAAGCTTCCAGGAAGGTTCCTCCAAAAGTATGTCATTCAATGGCCTCCTTAATGACCTCCAACATCCACCATATTTATATTATAGTCGGCTCTAGATTTCCTCGTCACATCCCAGGTAGAAACACCTCAGTTGGATGTGTGTAGGCCGCGTTTTGGTTCCGTTACTTTGCTGGTGTCCACGCTGTCCGCCCGAAACAATTGTCCAACTTCAATGAATTTTCAAGCCCTCTATATGACCGAATCAGCTCCTGGTCCAAAAGAAAAAACACTAAAATTGAACCCCCTTTTTTCCATGAAACTTCGTCCTTCCCCTTCAATGTCTGGGGATTCCTTCCACCATTATGAACCTATAAAAGAATACAACAAAATTAAACATAAGGATCATGTCATTTAAGCTCAAAAAATATAGAAGGGAGGGGGCTGCATGCTGCATTACATCTAGGAAAAGAAAAGAAATTGAAATCTAAATTCCTACAAAGAATTTAAAGATAAATCTTGGTACGATCCCCCAAGTGGGCCCTGGCTTCTTTGACTACCTCCAAGAGGCAGTACCAGCTGTTATCCAAGGTCTGATGGTGGTTGGGGGTTCTTTGACATGAACCACCACATGTGATTTTTCCCAGAATCCACTTCTTTTTTCTTTTTGAGGAGGACTCCAAGGATAGAGTATGCCAGATCCTCCCCCTTCGCGATATGTTACACCTTGGAAGGTGGGGGTAGGATGAAGTATGGAACATCCTCTTCCTTGGTTGAGACTTGTGCAACCTTCTTATCTTCCAGTGCTGGCTTCATGGGGGCTGCATGAAGAGAAGCCTCTTGTCTGATTTTCTTAGGCTCAGCTACCTGGATCTCTTGATGGGGCTCCTCCAATGCATGTTCATTAAAATCAAGGAGCTCCATGTGTTCCTCAATAGGTGTGTTTCCACTGTATACTTCATCTTCCTCCAAGGCATATAAAAGAATGTCTGATTCTGTATAATCAAAACAAGAGGGAGTGATATACAAATCTGTTACAAAAAATCAGAAGAGATGGGGTCAAAGAAAGGTTTCACTCCCTGAGTTGGTTCAACTTTAATCTCCTCCTCAGTGGTAAGTTCCTATTGGAGTATGTTTGTGGAAGGTGAAGGCAGGTAGTCAGGATCCTCCACCTCGAGTTTGGCCTCATGTTTATGGATGTCTTCTGTGAAATCCGGGAAGACTAGTGGCACTTCCTTCTTGGCCTCGAATCTTTTTAAGTCTGTTTGAAGTTCATCGACCATAGCCATCAAGTCTTTAGGTGAGATCCATGTTGTAATGCCTCTTTCCATCTGCTTGACCATTATCATCAGCGCATCAGCTCTTCGTTGGAGGGCCTCCTCAGTGTACTCGTGTTCTTGCATCTGTGAGTAATTTTTAGTCCATGTCGAATAATAATCATTTGAATTCATCATGGAAAGAATATTTTTTTAATTTTATAAAAAGAAATGAAATCTAACTAAGATGTGAAAATAGAAAATGTAAATGAATAAATGATTGGCTCCCCGGCAACAGTGCCAGTTTTGACGCACGCCTGTCGCGGGGCGTGGACAAACACAGTTATATTTTTTTCCTAGTGCAGCACAGTGGCTGACCAGGGTCGTCTCTCTTGAGGGGCCTTCTCAATTTGGTTCACATACATTATTCTATATCACCTAATCTATCTATTTTTGTGGTTTTTTAATTATTTAAAACAATGAAATGAAAAGTAAGAATTCTAAATTTATACTTAGATGCAAGTCTAAATAGAATGAAGTTAGGAAGAATGTATTTGGTTTGGGGTTTGGCTAGGGATTCAATCATTATTCTCCTTTATATGATTGATTCTAATTTGATAACTCAAAGATGAAATCTCATGTTTGAATTACTATTCTTTTCTAGAATAGAAATAGCTTGAGTTTCATGTCGTTGGGGGAACGTCACCCAGTCGGGGACATTCTTCTCGCCCAAGAATACAACTCAAGTCTATCACAAATTTAGAATAAACATTAAAGAAAAATCATGAACTTCTTGACCTCCCCCCGAGCCAAGCCTCGGGGTCAACCTCTCATTTCCGAGAGTTGGAGATCACAATGGTGGATGGATGAGGAGAGAGAGAGAGAAAGAGAGAGAGGAGAGAGGGAAAGAGGAAGATTAAATAATTTATAATGAAAGTGAAAATAATAATAATAATAATAATATAACTTATTATTATTATTATTACTTAAGAAAATAGTTTTCGAAAAAGGAGAGAGAAAGAATGTAAAATAGTTTGAAATTAAGATTGAGATATTGTAAATACTGATTATAATAATATTAATAATAATAATAATAGTTTTTAATTATTATTATAATTATTATAATTATAGAAGAAATTAAATGGTGGAAACCAAAATAAAAATGCATGGATAAATTGAAAAGAAATTCAAATTACAAATGAAAATTAAAAGTAAAATAAAAATAAAATAAGAATAAAATAAAAAGAATAAATGAGGGGGGAAGAGAGGAGCAGGAGCGGCCCATGCCCCGGTGGGATCCCTCCTTGGATTTGGGTGCCGAACTGATGATTTTGGAAGGAGGAGAGGGCCTCCTTTCATAGGCAGATTTCCATCCCTCGAAAGTTTTCACGTTGTTGGTCCCATAAATGGTCGCTTCACGCGTTTCCTCCTTCATAAAAGATGTTCTTAAATGTGTTTTCTGTCTCCCCTCAAAAGTTCAGCACATTTGGACTCCGGATGTAGAAGTTATGAATTTTTCATTGAAGGCTTCTGTTTCTGGACGAAGCTTCCAGGAAGGTTCCTCCAAAAGTATGTCGTTAAATGGCCTCCTTAATGACCTCCAACATCCATCATATTTATATTATAGTCTTCTCTAGATGTCCTCGTCACATCCCAGGTAGAAACACCTCATTTTGATGTGTGTAGGCTGTGTTTCGGTTCCGTTACTTTGCTGGTGTCCACGCTGTCCGCCCGAAACAATTGTGCAACTTCAATGAATTTTCAAGCCCTCTATATGACCGAATCAGCTGCTGGTTCAGAAGACAAAACTGAAGGAAATAAAATAAGGATCATAAAAAAAATTAATCACAAAATTTGGACATATATTTTATGCTAAATGACAAAAATACCCTTGTGGTCAAAATCTGTCCAAAATCCAGAATTATGCACTTTTCTTCAATTATGACCATTTTCATTATAAAATTCAAATTACCCATTATTTTAATAAAAAAATGAAATATATGGGTTTTATGATTGAAAAATAGTAAAAAATACTCATTATTTGTTCAAAAATATGCACGTAAATTTGCTCTGTCAAATACCACCACACTTAAACCATGCTTGTCCTCAAGCATAAAATCTCAACATAGAAATCAGAGGACACCAATGTTACCAATATTCAAATTTCAATGCAATAAAATCAAACAATTTTCCATGTAAAACCAAACATTCAATAATCTGCATAAAATATCAATTTAATTTCCCATTTTTCAACGAAACAAATCATTCACATATTTTACTTTTCCCCTTTGAAAATTGATGGAACTTTTCATTTCATTCATTCAAGCTCGTTGATTCATCATTATTAAACATTCCATGTCATGATTTACCTCACTTTTGTTTTTTTTTCTCTCATCACTCATGATATAATTCAAGTAGAGTTATGCTCATATAATGAAAACATGCTTCTTATCCATAGGCTTGTAAATGAACTACTTTCTCCACTTTGTAAAGACAAAAGACACATAAAATCATGAGGACTTGCAATTAAGGTTCAAATGAATCTGAGTCTTAAGGATGGTAGGATTTAATGCTTTAAAAATTAAGGATCAAGGAGGAGGATAATCTCATAAGTACAATGCATGATATCAAATGTAAAAGTGTAATGAACTTCTCCCCTTCAAAGTAGCAACACCCACTTCCCAAAACTCAAAGTAAAGGTTGTGATCAAATTATGCATAATGAATGATTTTTGCACCCTCTTGAATATTTTTTTTACTTTGGTACTTTTTTTTCATTTTTTCGAAAATTATGAATTGATCAATCCTCACATCCATCACCTAACCACATACGATCAGAAGATCGTCGGTCTGGAAAATGGTGATTTTTGGTTATCCCAAATCACAACCCATTTTTCTATTTTTCTGGATTTTTTTTTCAATTTTATCATTTTTTATTCAAGAGGGGCAAACAATAGAGTATCATGAATGATTTCACAACCTTTTCTAATTTCCACAATAACACCCCCATAATTCTTCCTTACAATGTGTATCATCCCGTCCACCTTGATTTCCTCTACCCCCACACTTCAACTTTAAATATAATGCAAATACCAAGAGTAGGGTAGGAATGGAAAAAAATGGCTTGAAACATGGTTCATCCCTATAAAGGTCATTCATTGTCTCGATGGGCTAAAAAAAGGATTCCTCTAAAGGTGGTATTTTAAGGATAAGTGGCT
Organism: Viscum album; assembly: GCA_963277665.1. Taxonomy (NCBI): domain Eukaryota; kingdom Viridiplantae; phylum Streptophyta; class Magnoliopsida; order Santalales; family Viscaceae; genus Viscum; species Viscum album. The sequence goes on along the minus strand of OY728140.1, from coordinate 1,717,883,322 downwards.
TTTCAAAGGATGCCTCAATCATTTTAAATGTGTTCTTGTACAGTCATAGATTTAACAAGTTTCAATACATGTTCCGGTCAGTTACATGTCCCAAGATCACTCAAGAAATATGCTCAAGAATAAATAGGAAGTACTTGGTCTAGAAATCCTCTCGGGAATAATAAATATAACATTGTACAATCACTCATGGAATGACTAATAATAATAAATTAATTCACCTAAATTTCAGAAATTCAATGCATGAAAGATGGTTGGGAAATTTTATTTACATGAATTAATTAGTTCCTTCGAATCATGAGTCATCATTTCAATATCTATGCTTCATATTTAAAAATTCAATTCTGCATTTCAATAATTTAATCATATCAACCTTGAAATCTAAAACATGGCATCACTGGGTTCCTAAGAAACTCATGTCTCCAAGATAAGTCAAGTAAAACATTAATTCAAGTGTGGGCATGCAATTTTATCTTTAAAGCTCAAAACATGTTTTGGACTAAAATGTGGAGAGTTTAAAAGCTAAAACACTAAAATTGAACTCCCTTTTTTCCATGAAACTTGGTCCTTCCCCTTCAATGTATGGGGATGCCTTCCACCATTATGAACCTATAAAAGAAAACAACCCAATTAAACATAAGGATCATGTCATTTAAGCTCAAAAAATATAGAAGGGAGGGGGCTGCATGCTGCATTACATCTAGGAAAAGAAAAGAAATTGAAATCCAAATTCCTACAAAGCATTTAAAGATAAATCATGGTACGATCCCCCAAGTGGGCCCTGGCTTCTTTGACTACCTCTAGAGGGCAGTACCAGCTGTTATCCAAGGTCTGATGGTGGTTGGGGATTCTTTGACATGAGCCACCACATGTGATTTTTCCCAACATCCACTTATTATTTCTTTTGGAGGAGTACTCCAAGGATAGAGTTTTCCAGATCCTCCCCCTTCGCGATATGGTACACCTTGGAAGGTGGGGTAGGATGATGTATGGAACATCCTCTTCCTTGGTTGCGACTTGTGAAACCTTCTTATCTTCCAGTGCTGGCTTCATGGGGGCTGCATGAAGAGAAGCCTCTGGTCTGATTTTCTTAGGCTCAGCTACCTGGATCTCTTGATGGGGCTCCTCCAATGCATGTTCATTGAAATCAAGGAGCTCCATGTGTTCCTCAACAGGTGCGTGTCCACTGTATTCTTCATCTTCCTCCAAGGTATATCAAAGAATGTATGATTCTGTATAATCAAAACAAGAGGGAGTGATATACAAATCTATTTCAAAAAAATCAGAAGAGATGGGGTCAAAGAAAGGTTTCACTCCCAGAGTTGGTTTAGCTTTAATCTCCGCCTCAGTGGTAAGTGCCTCTTGGAGTATGATGGTGGAAGGTGAAGGCAGGTAGTCAGGCTCCTCCACCTCAAGTTTGGACTCATGTTCATGGATGTCTTCTGTGAAATCCGGGAAGACTAGTGGCACTTCCTTCCTGTCCTCGAATCATTTTAAGTCTGTTTGAAGTTCATTGACCATAGTCATCAAGTCTTTAGGTGAGATCCATGTTGTAATGCCTCTTTCCATCTGCTTGACCATTATCATCAGCGCATCAGCTCTTCGTTGGAGGGCCTCCTCAGTGTACTCGTGTTCTTGCACCTGTGAGTAATTTTCAGTCCATGTCGAATAATAATCATTTGAATTCATCATGGAATGATTTTTTTTAATTTTATAAAAATAAATGAAATCTAACTAAGATGTGAAAATAGAAAATGTAAATGAATAACTGATTGGCTCCCCGGCAACGGTGCCAGTTTTGACGCACTACTGTCGCGGGGCATGGACAAACAAAGTTATATTTCTCTCCTAGTGCAGCACAGTGGCTGACCAGGGTCGTCTCTCTTGAGGAGCCTTCTCAATTTGGTTCACATACATTATTCTATATCACCTAATCTATCTCTTTTTGTGATTTTTTAATTATTTAAAACAATGAAATGAAAAGTAAGAATTCTAAATTTATACTTAGATGCAAGTCTAAATAGAATGAAGTTAGGAAGAATGTATTTGGTTTGGGGTTTGGCTAGGGATTCAATCATTATTATCCTTTATATGATTGATTCTAATTTGATAACTCAAACATGAAATCTCATGTTTGAATTACTATTCTTTTCCAGAATAGAAATAGATTGAGTTGCATGTCGTTGGGGACCGTCACCCAATCGGGGACATTCGTCTCGCCCAAGAATACAACTCAAGTCTATCACAAATTTAGAATAAACATTAAAGAAAACTCATGAACTTCTTGACCTCCCCCAAAGCCAAGCCTCGGGGTCAGCCTCTCATTTCCGAGAGTTGGAGATCAAAATGGTGGATTGATGAGGAGAGAGAGAGAACGAGAGAGAGGAGAGAGGAAAAGAGGAAGATTAAATAATTTATAATGAAAGTGAAAATAATAATAATAATAATAATATAACTTATTATTATTATTATTACTTAAGAATGTAGTTTTCGAAAAAGGAGAGAGAAAGAAAGTAAAATAATTTGAAATTAAGATTGAGATATTGTAAATACTGATTATAATAATATTAATAATAATAATAATAGTTTTTAATTATTATTATTATTATTATAATTATAGAAGAAATTAAATGGTGGAAACCAAAATAAAAATGCATGGATAAATTGAAAAGAAATTCAAATTAAAAATGAAAATTAAAACTAAAATAAAAATAAAATAAAATAAAATAAAAATAATAAATGAGGGGGGAAGAGAGGAGAAGCAGCGGCCCATGACCCGGTGGGATCCCTCCTTGGATTTGGGTGCCGAACTGATGATTTTGGAAGGAGGAGAGGGCCTCCTTTTATAGGCAGATTTCCATCCCCTGGAAGTTTTCACGTTGTTGGACCCATAAATTGTCGCTTCACGTGTTTCCTCCTTCATAAACGATGTTTTTAAATGTGTTTTCTGTCTCCCCTCAAAATTTCAGCACATTTGGACTCCGGATGTAGAAGTTATGAATTTGTCATTGAAGGCTTCTGTTTCTGGACGAAGCTTCCAGGAAGGTTCCTCCAAAAGTATGTCATTCAATGGCCTCCTTAATGACCTCCAACATCCACCATATTTATATTATAGTCGGCTCTAGATTTCCTCGTCACATCCCAGGTAGAAACATCTCAGTTGGATGTGTGTAGGCCGCGTTTTGGTTCCGTTACTTTGCTGGTGTCCACGATGTCCGCCCGAAACAATTGTCCAACTTCAATGAATTTTCAAGCCCTCTATATGACCGAATCAGCTCCTGGTCCAAAAGAAAAAACACTAAAATTGAACTCCCTTTTTTCCATGAAACTTCGTCCTTCCCCTTCAATGTCTGGGGATGCCTTCCACCATTATGAACCTATAAAAGAATACAAAAAAATTAAACATAAGGATCCTGTCATTTAAGCTCAAAAAATATAGAAGGGAGGAGGCTGCATGCTGCATTACATCTAGGAAAAGAAAAGAAATTGAAATCTAAATTCCTACAAAGAATTTAAAGATAAATCTTGGTACGATCCCCCAAGTGGGCCCTGGCTTCTTTGACTACCTCCAAGAGGCAGTACCAGCTGTTATCCAAGGTCTGATGGTGGTTGGGGGTTCTTTGACATGAACCACCACATGTGATTTTTCCCAGAATCCACTTCTTCTTTCTTTTTGAGGAGGACTCCAAGGATAGAGTATGCCAGATCCTCCCCCTTCGCGATATGTTACACCTTGGAAGGTGGGGGTAGGATGAAGTATGGAACATCCTCTTCCTTGGTTGAGACTTGTGCAACCTTCTTATCTTCCAGTGCTGGCTTCATGGGGGCTGCATGAAGAGAAGCCTCTTGTCTGATTTTCTTAGGCTCAGTTACCTGGATCTCTTGATGGGGCTCCTCCAATGCATGTTCATTAAAATAAAGGAGCTCCATGTGTTCCTCAATTGGTGTGTTTCCACTGTATACTTCATCTTCCTCCAAGGCATAGAAAAGAATGTCTGATTCTGTATAATCAAAACAAGAGGGAGTGATATACAAATCTGTTACAAAAAATCAGAAGAGATGGGGTCAAAGAAAGGTTTCACTCCCTGAGTTGGTTCAACTTTAATCTCCTCCTCAGTGGTAAGTTCCTATTGGAGTATGTTTGTGGAAGGTGAAGGCAGGTAGTTAGGATCCTCCACCTCGAGTTTGGCCTCATGTTTATGGATGTATTCTGTGAAATCCGGGAAGACTAGTGGAACTTCCTTCTTGGCCTCGAATCTTTTTAAGTCTGTTTGAAGTTCATCGACCATAGCCATCAAGTCTTTCGGTGAGATCCATGTTGTAATGCCTCTTTCCATATGCTTGACCATTATCATCAGCGCATCAGCTCTTCGTTGGAGGGCCTCCTCAGTGTACTCGTGTTCTTGCACCTGTGAGTAATTTTTAGTCCATGTCGAATAATAATCATTTGAATTCATCATGGAAAGAATATTTTTTTAATTTTATAAAAAGAAATGAAATCTAACTAAGATGTGAAAATAGAAAATGTAAATGAATAAATGATTGGCTCCCCGGCAACAGTGCCAGTTTTGACGCACGCCTGTCGCGGGGCGTGGACAAACACAGTTATATTTTTTTCCTAGTGCAGCACAGTGGCTGACCAGGGTCGTCTCTCTTGAGGGGCCTTCTCAATTTGGTTCACATACATTATTCTATATCACCTAATCTATCTATTTTTGTGGTTTTTTAATTATTTAAAACAATGAAATGAAAAGTAAGAATTCTAAATTTATACTTAGATGCAAGTCTAAATAGAATGAAGTTTGGAAGAATGTATTTGGTTTTGGGTTTGGCTAGGGATTCAATCATTATTCTCCTTTATATGATTGATTCTAATTTGATAACTCAAAGATGAAATCTCATGTTTGAATTACTATTCTTTTCTAGAATAGAAATAGCTTGAGTTTCATGTCGTTGGGGACCGTCACCCAGTCGGGGACATTCTTCTCGCCCAAGAATACAACTCAAGTCTATCACAAATTTAGAATAAACATTAAAGAAAAATCATGAACTTCTTGACCTCCCCCCGAGCCAAGCCTCGGGGTCAGCCTCTCATTTCCGAGAGTTGGAGATCACAATAGCGGATGGATGAGGAGAGAGAGAGAAAGAGAGAGAGGAGAGAGGGAAAGTGGAAGATTAAATAATTTATAATGAAAGTGAAAATAATAATAATAATAATAATATAACTTATTATTATTATTATTACTTAAGAAAATAGTTTTCGAAAAAGGAGAGAGAAAGAATGTAAAATAGTTTGAAATTAAGATTGAGATATTGTAAATACTGATTATAATAATATTAATAATAATAATAATAGTTTTTAATTATTATTATTATTATTATAATTATAGAAGAAATTAAATGGTGGAAACCAAAATAAAAATGCATGGATAAATTGAAAAGAAATTCAAATTACAAATGAAAATTAAAAGTAAAATAAAAATAAAATAATAATAAAATAAAAAGAATAAATGAGGGGGGAAGAGAGGAGCAGGAGCGGCCCATGCCCCGGTGGGATCCCTCCTTGGATTTGGGTGCCGAACTGATGATTTTGGAAGGAGGAGAGGGCCTCCTTTTATAGGCAGATTTCCATCCCTCGAAAGTTTTCACGTTGTTGGTCCCATAAATGGTCGCTTCACGCGTTTCCTCCTTCATAAAAGATGTTCTTAAATGTGTTTTCTGTCTCCCCTCAAAATTTCACCACATTTGGACTCTGGATGTAGAAGTTATGAATTTTTCATTGAAGGCTTCTGTTTCTGGACGAAGCTTCCAGGAAAGGTTCCTCTAAAAGTATGTCGTTCGATTGCCTCCTTAATGACCTCCAACATCCACCATATTTATATTATAGTATGATCTAGATGTCCTCGTAACATCCCAGGTAGAAACACCTTAGTTGGATGTGTGTAGGCCGCGTTTTGGTTCCGTTACTTTGCTGGTGTCCACGCTGTCCACCCGAAACAATTGTCCAACTTCAATGAATTTTCAAGCCCTCTATATGACCGAATCAACTCCTGGTCCAGCAGACAAAAATGAAGGAAATAAAATAAGGATTATAAAAAAAAATTAATCACAAAATTTGGACATATATGTTATGCTAAATGACAAAAATACCCTTGTGTTCAAAATCTGTCCAAAATCCAGAATTATGCACTTTTCTTCAATTATGACCATTTTTATTATAAAATTCAAATTACCCATTATTTTAATAAAACAATGAAATATATGGGTTTTATCATTGAAAAATAGTAAAAAATACGCATTATTTGGTCAAAAATATGCACGTAAATTTTCTCTGTCAAATACCCCCACAATTAAACCATGCTTGTCCTCAAGCATAAAATCTCAACATGGAAATCAGAGGACACCAATGTTACCAATATTCAAATTTCAATGCAATAAAATCAAACAATTTTCCATGTAAAATCAAACATTCAATAATCTGCATAAAATATCAATTTAATTTCCGATTTTTCAACGAAACAAATAATTCACTTATTTTACTTTTCCCCTTTGAAAATTGATGGAACTTTTCATTTCATTCATTCAAGATCCTTGATTCATCATTATTAAACAAGCCATGTCATGATTTACCTCACTATTGTTTTATTTCTCTCATCACTCATGATATAATTCAAGAAGAGTTATGCTCATATCATTAAAACATGCTTCTTATCCATAGGCTTGTAAATGAACTACTTTCTCCACTTTGTAAAGACAAAAGACACATAAAATCATGAGGACTTGCAATTAAGGTTCAAATGACTCTGAGGCTTAAGGTTGGTAGGATTTGATGCTTTAAAAATTAAGGCTCAAGGAGGAGGATAATATCTTAAGTACAATGCATGATATCAAATGTAAAAGTGTAATGAACTTCTCCCCTTCAAAGTAGCAACGCCCACTTCCCAAAACACAAAGTAAAGGTTGTGATCAAATTATGCATAATGAATGATTTGTGCACCCTCTTGAATATTTTTTTTACTTTTGTACTTTTTTTTCATTTTTTTCGAAAATTATGAATTGATCAATCCTCACATCCATCACCTAACCACATACGATCAGAAGATCGTCGGTCTGGAAAATGGTGATTTTTGGTTTTCCCAAATCACAACCCATTTTTCTATTTTTTTGGATTTTTTTTTCATTTTTATCATTTTTTTATTCAAGAGGGGAAAAAAATAGAGTATCATGAATGATTTCACAACCTTTTCGAATTTCCACAATAACACCCCCACATTTCTTCCTTACAATGTGTATCATACCTTCCACCATGATTTCCTTTACCCCCACACTTCAACATTAAATATCATGCAAATACCAAGAGTAGGGTAGGAATGGATAAAAATGGCTTGAAACATGGTTCATCCCTATAAAGGTCATTCATTGTCTCTATGGGCTAAAAAAAGGATTCATGTAATGGTGGTATTTTAAGGATAAGTGGCTTGTCAAAGGATGCCTCAATCATTTTAAATGTGTTCTTGTACAGTCATAGCTTTGACAAGTTTCAATACAAGTTCTGGTCAGTTACATGTTCCAAGATCACTCAAGAAATATGCTCAATAATAAATAGTAAGTACTTGGTCTAGAAATCCTCCCGGGAATAAGAAATATAACATTGGACAATCACTCATGGAATGACTAATAATAATAAATTAATTCACATAAATTTCAGAAATTCAATGCATGAATGATGGTTGGGAAATTTTATTTACATGAATTAATTAGTTCTTCGAATCATGAGTCATCATTTCAATATCTATGCTTCATATTTAAAAATTCAATTCTGCATTTCAATCATTTAATCATATCAACCATGAAATCTAAAACATGGCATCACTGGGTTCCTAAGAAACTTATGTCTCCTAGATAATTCGAGTCAAAAATTAATTCATGTGTGGGCATGCAATTTTATCTTTAAAGCTCAAAACATGTTTTGGACTAAAATGTGGAGAGTTTAAAAGATAAAACACGAAAATTGAACTCCCTTTTTTCCATGAAACTTGGTCCTTCCCCTTAAATGTCTAGGGCTTCCTTCCACCATTATGAACCTATAAAAGAAAACAACCCAATTAAACATAAAGATCATGTCATTTAAGCTCAAAAAATATAGAAGGGAGGGGGCTGCATGCTGCATTACATCTAGGAAAAGAAAAGAAATTGAAATCTAAATTACTACAATGAATTTAAAGATAAATCTTGGTAAGATCCCCCAAGTGGGCCCTGGCTTCTTTGACTACCTCCAGAGGGCAGTACCAGCTGTTATCCAAGGTCTGATGGTGGTTGGGGCTTCTTTGACATGAACCACCACATGTGATTTTTTCCAGCATCCACTTCTTCTTTCTTTTTGAGGAGTACTCCAAGGATAGAGTATGCTAGATCCTCCCCCTTCGTGATATGGTACACCTTGGAAGGTGGGGGTAGGATGAAGTATGGAACATCCTCTTCCTTGGTTGCGACTTGTGCAACCTTCTTATCTTCCAGTACTGGCTTCATGGGGGATGCATGAATAGAAGCCTCTGGTATGATTTTCTTAGGCTCAGCTACCTGGATCTCTTGATGGGGCTCCTCCAGTGCATGTTCATTGAAATCAAGGAGCTCCATGTGTTCCTTAACAGGTGCGTGTCCACTGTATTCTTCATCTTCCTCCAAGGCATATCAAAGAATGTCTGATTCTGTATAATCAAAACAAGAGGGAGTGATATACAAATCTGTTTCAAAAAAATCAGAAGAGATGGGGTCAAAGAAAGGTTTCACTCCCTGAGTTGGTTCAGCTTTAATCTCCGCCTCAGTGGTAAGTGCCAATTGGAGTATGATGGTGGAAGGTGAAGGCAGGTAGTCAGGCTCCTCCACCTCAAGTTTGGACTCATGTTCATGGATGTCTTCTATGAAATCTGGTAAGACTAGTGGCACTTCCTTCCTGGCCTCGAATCATTTTAAGTCTGTTTGAAGTTCATCGACCATAGCCATCAAGTCATTAGGTGAGATCCATGTCGTAATTCCTCTTTCCATCTGCTTGACCATTATCATCAGTGTATCAGCTCTTCGTTGGAGGGCCTCCTCAGTTTACTCGTGTCCTTGCACCTGTGAGTAATTTTCAGTCCATGTCAAATAATAATGATTTGAATTCATCATGGAAAGAATTTTTTTTTATTTTATAAAAAGAAATGAAATCTAACTAAGATGTGAAAATAGAAAATGTAAATGAATAACTTATTGGCTCCCCGGCAACGATGACAGTTTTGATGCACGCCTGTCGCGGGGCATAGACAAACACAGTTATATTTTTTTCCTAGTGCAACACAGTGGATGACCAGGGTCGTCTCTCTTGAGGAGCCTTCTCAATTTGGTTCACTTACTTTATTCTATATCACCTAATCTATCTCTTTTTGTGGTTTTTTAATTATTTAAAACAATGAAATGAAAAGTAAGAATTCTAAATTTATACTTAGATTCAAGTCTAAATAGAATGAAGTTAGGAAGAATATATTTGGTTTGGGGTTTGGCCAGGGATTCAATCATTATTCTCCTTTATATGATTGATTCTAATTTGATAACTCAAACATGAAATCTCATGTTTGAATTACTATTCTTTTACAGAATAGAAATAGCTTGAGTTGCATGTCGTTGGGGACCGTCACCCAATCGGGGACATTCGTCTCGCCCAAGAATACATCTCAAGTCTATCAAAAATTTAGAATAAACATTAAAGAAAACTCATAAAATTCTTGACCTCCCCCCGAGCCAAGCCTCGGGGTCAGCCTCTCATTTTCGAGAGTTGGAGATCACAATGGTGGATTGATGAGGAGAGAGAGAGAAAGAGAGAGAGGAGAGAGGGAAATGGAAAGATTAAATAATTTATAATGAAAGTGAAAATAATAATAATAATAATAATATACCATATTATTATTATTATTACTTAAGAAAGTAGTTTTCGAAAAAGGAGAGAGAAAGAATGTAAAATAATTTGAAATTAAGATTGAGATATTGTAAATACTGATTATAATAATATTAATAATAACAATAATAGTTTTTAATTATTATTATTATTATTATAATTATAGAAGAAATTAAATGGTGGAAACCAAAATAAAAATGCATGGATAAATTGAAAAGAAATTCAAATTACAAATGAAAATTAAAACTAAAATAAAAATAAAATAAGAATAAAATAAAAAAATAAATGAGGGGGGAAGAGAGGAGCAGCAGCGGCCCATGCCCCGGTGGGATCCCTCCTTGGATTTGGGTGCCGAAATGATGATTTTGGAAGGAGGAGAGGGCCTCCTTTTATAGGCAGATTTCCTTCCCCTGAAAGTTTTCACGTTGTTGGACCCTTAAATGGTCGCTTCACGCGTTTCCTCCTTCATAAACGATGTTCTTAAATGTGTTGTCTGTCTCCCCTCAAAATTTCAGCACATTTGGACTCCGGATGTAGACGTTATGAATTTTTCATTGAAGGATTCTGTTTCTGGACGAAGCTTCCAGGAAGGTTCCTCCAAAAGTATGTCTTTCAATGGCCTCCTTATTGACCTCCAACATCCACCATATTTATATTATAGTCGGCTCTAGATGTCCTCGTCACATCCCAGGTAGAAACACCTCAGTTGGATGTGTGTAGGCCGCGTTTTGGTTCTGTTACTTTGCTGGTGTCCACGCTGTCCGCCCGAAACAATTGTCCAACTTCAATGAATTTTCAAGCCCTCTATGTGACCGAATCAGCTCCTGGTCCAGAAGAAAAAACACTAAAATTGAACTCCCTTTTTTCCATGAAACTTCGTCCTTCCCCTTAAATGTCTGGGGCTGCCTTCCACCATTATGAACCTATAAAAGAAAACAGCCCAATTAAACATAAGGATCATGTCATTTAAGCTCAAAAAATATAGAAGGGAGGGGGCTGCATGCTGCATTACATCTAGGAAAAGAAAAGAAATTGAAATCTAAATTCCTACAAAGAATTTAAAGATAAATCTTGGTACGATCCCCCAAGTGGGCCCTGGCTTCTTTGACTACCTCCAAGAGGCAGTACCAGCTGTTATCCAAGGTCTGATAGTGGTTGGGGCTTCTTTGACATGAACCACCACATGTGATTTTTACCAGCATCCACTTCTTCTTTCTTTTTAAGGAGGACTCCAAGGATAGAGTATGCCAGATCCTCCCCCTTCGCGATATGGTACACCTTGTAAGGTGGGGGTAGGATGAAGTATGGAACATCCTCTTCCTTGGTTGCGACTTGTGCAACCTTCTTATCTTCCAGTGCTGGCTTCATGGGGGCTGCATGAAGAGAAGCCTCTTGTCTGATTTTCTTAGGCTCAGATACCTGGAACTCTTGATGGGGCTCATCCAATGCATGTTCATTGATATCAAGGAGCTCCATGTGTTCCTAAATAGGTGCGTGTCCACTGTATACTTCATCTTCCTCCAAGGCATAGAAAAGAATGTCTGGTTCTGTATAATCAAAACAAGAGGGAGTGATATACATATCTGTTTCAAAAAATCATAAGAGATGGTGTCAAAGAAATGTTTCACTCCCAGATTTGGTTCAGCTTTAATCTCCGCCTCAGTGGTAAGTGCCTCTTGGAGTATGATGGTGGAAGGTGAAGGCAGGTAGTCAGGCTCCTCCACCTCGAGTTTGGCCTCATGTTCATGGATGTCTTCTGTGAAATCCGGGAAGACTAGTGGCACTTCCTTCTTGGCCTCGAATCTTTTTAAGTCTGTTTGAAGTTCATCGACCATAGCCATCAAGTCTTTAGGTGAGATCCATGTTGTAATTCCTCTTTCCATCTGCTTGACCATTATCATCAGCGCATCAGCTCTTCATTGGAGGGCCTCCTCAGTGTACTCGTGTTCTTGCACCTGTGAGTAATTTTTAGTCCATGTCGAATAATAATCATTTGAATTCATCATGGAAATAATTTTTTTTTATTTTATAAAAAGAAATGAAATCTAACTAAGATGTGAAAATAGAAAATGTAAATGAATAAATGATTGGCTCCCCGGCAACGGTGCCAGTTTTGACGCACGCCTGTCACGGGGCGTGGACAAACACAATTATATTTTTTTCCTAGTGCAGCACAGTGGCTGACCAGGGTCGTCTCTCTTGAGGAGCCTTATCAATTTGGTTCACATACATTATTCTATATCACCTAATCTATATCTTTTTGTGGTTTTTTAATTATTTAAAACAATGAAATGAAAAGTAAGAATTATAAATTTATACTTAGATGCAAGTCTAAATAGAATGAAGTTAGGAAGAATGTATTTGGTTTGGGGTTTGGCTAGGTATTCAATCATTATTCTCCTTTATATGATTGATTCTAATTTGATAACTCAAACATGAAATATCATGTTTGAATTACTATTCTTTTCTAGAATAGAAATAGCTTGAGTTTCATGTCGTTGGGGACCATCACCCAATCGGGGACATTCTTCTCGCCCAAGAATACAACTCAACTCTATCACAAATTTAGAATAAACATTAACGAAAACTCATGAACTTCTTGAACTCCCCCCGAGCCAAGCCTCGGGGTCAGCCTCTCATTTCCGAGAGTTGGAGATCACAATGGTGGATGGATGAGGAGAGAGAGAGAAAGAGAGAGAGGAGAGAGGGATAGAGGAAGATTAAATAATTTATAATGAAAGTGAAAATAATAATAATAATAATAATATAACTTATTATTATTATTATTACTTAAGAAATTAGTTTTCGAAAAAGGAGAGAGAATGAAAGTAAAATAGTTTGAAATTAAGATTGAGATATTTTAAATACTGATAATAATAATAATAATAATAATAATAATAATAGTTTTTAATTATTATTATTATTATTATTATTATAGAAGAAATTAAATGGTGGAAACCAAAATAAAAATGCATTGATAAATTGAAAAGAAATTCAAATTACAAATGAAAATTAAAAGTAAAATAAAAATAAAATAAGAATAAAATAAAAAGAATAAATTAGGGGGTAAGAGAGGAGAAGCAGCGGCCCATGCCCCAGTGGGATCCCTCCTTGGATTTGGGTGCCTAACTGATGATTTTGGAAGGAGGAGAGGGCCTCCTTTTATAGGCATATTTCCGTCCCCCAAAAGTTTTCACGTTGTTGGTCCCATAAATGGTCGCTTCACGCGTTGCCTCCTTCATAAACGATGTTCTTAAATGTGTTTTATATCTCCCCTAAATATTTCAGCACATTTGGACTCCGGATATAGATGTTATGAATTTTTCATTGAAGGCTTCTGTTTCTGGACGAAGCTTCTAGGAAAGGTTCCTCCAAAGGTATTTCGTTCAATAGCCTCCTTAATGACCTCCAACATCCACCATATTTATATTATAGTCGGCTCTAGATGTCCTCGTCACATCCCAGGTAGAAACACCTTAGTTGGATGTGTGTAGGCCGCGTTTGGGTTCTGTTACTTTGCTGGTGTCCACGCTGTCCACCCGAAACAATTGTCCAACTTCAATGAATTTTCAAGCCCTCTATATGACCGAATCAGCTCCTGGTCCAGAAGACAAAAATGAAGGAAATAAAATAAGGATTATAAAAAAAATTTAATCACAAAATTTGGACATATATTTTATGATAAATGTCAAAAATACCCTTGTGGTCAAAATCTGTCGAAAATCCAGAATTATGCACTTTTCTTCAATTATAACCATTTTCATTATAAAATTCAAATTACCCTTTATTTTAATAAAAAAATGAAATATATGGGTTTTATCATTGAAAAATAGTAAAAAAATACTCATTATTTGGTCAAAAATATTCACGTAAATTTGCTCTGTCAAATTCCCCCACACTTAAACCATGCTTGTCCTCAAGCATAAAATCTTAACATGGAAATCAGAGGACACCAATGTTACCAACATTCAAATTTCAATGCAATAAAATCAAACAATTTTCCACATAAAATCAAACATTCAATAATATGCATAAAATATCAATTTAATTTACCATTTTTCAACGAAACAAATACTTCACTTATTTTACTTTTCCCCTTTGAAAATTGATGGAACTTTTCATTTCATTCATTCAAGATCCTTGATTCATCATTATTAAACATGCCATGTCATGATTTACCTCACTTTTGTTTTTTTTCTCTCATCACTCATGATATAATTCAAGTAGAGTTATGCTCATATCATTAAAACATGCTTCTTATCCATAGGCTTGTAAATGAACTACTTTCTCCACTTTGTAAAGACAAAAGACACATAAAATCATGAGGACTTGCAATTAAGGTTCAAATGACTCTGAGGCTTAAGGTTGGTAGGATTTGATGCTTTAAAAATTAAGGCTCAAGGAGGAGATGCATGATATCAAATGTAAAAGTGTAATGAACTTATCCCCTTCAAAGTAGCAACACCCACTTCCCAAAACTCAAAGTAAAGGTTGTGATCAAATTATGCATAATGAATGATTTGTGCACCCTCTTGAATAATTTTTTTACTTTTGTACTTTTTTTTTCATTTTTTTCGAAAATTATGAATTGATCAATCCTCACATCCATCACCTAACCACATACGATCAGAAGATCGTCAGTCTGGAAAATGGTGATTTTTGGTTTTCCCAAATCACAACCCATTTTTCTATTTTTTTGTATTTTTTTTTTCATTTTTATCATTTTTTTATTCAAGAGGGGCAAACAATAGAGTATCATGAATGATTTCACAACCTTTTCTAATTTCCACAATAACACCCCCACAATTCTTCATTACAATGTGTATTATCCCATCCACCATGATTTCCTTTACCCCCACACTTCAACTTTAAATATAATGCAAATACCAAGAGTAGGGTAGGAATGGATAAAAATGGCTTGAAACATGGTTCTTCCCTATAAAGGTCATTCATTGTCTCTATGGGCTAAAAAAAGGATTCATGTAATGGTGGTATTTTAAGGATAAGTGGATTTTAAAAGGATGCCTCAATCATTTTAAATGTGTTCTTGTACAGTCATAGCTTTGACGAGTTTCAATACATGTTCTGGTCAGTTACATGTCCCAAGATCACTCACGAAATATGCTCAAGAATAAATAGGAAGTACTTTGTCTAGAAATCCTCCCGGGAATAAGAAATATAACATTGGACAATCACTCATGGAATGACTAATAATAATAAATTAATTCACATAAATTTCAGAAATTCAATGCATGAAAGATGGTTGGGAAATTTTATTTACATGAATTAATTAGTTCCTTCGAATCATGAGTCATCATTTCAATATCTATGCTTCATATTTAAAAATTCAATTCTGCATTTCAATCATTTAATCATATCAACCTTGAAATCTAAAACATGGCGTCACTGGGTTCCTAAGAAACTCATGTCTCCTAGATAATTCGAGTCAAACATTAATTCAAGCGTGGGCATGCAATTTTATCTTTAAAGCTCAAAACATGTTTTGGACTAAAATTTGGAGAGTTTTAAAGATAAAACACTAAAATTGAACTCCCTTTTTACCATGAAACTTGGTCCTTCCCCTTCAATGTCTGGGGCTGCCTTCCACCATTATGAACCTATAAAAGAAAACAACCCAATTAAACATAAGGATCATGTCATTTAAGCTCAAAAAATATAGAAGGGAGGGGGCTGCATGCTGCATTACATCTAGGAAAAGAAAAGAAATTGAAATCTAAATTCCTACAAAGAATTTAAAGATAAATCTTGGTACGATCCCCCAAGTGGGCCATGGCTTCTTTGACTACCTCCAGAGGGCAGTACCAGCTGTTATCCAAGGTCTGATGGTGGTTGGGGCTTCTTTGACATGAACCACCACATGTGATTTTTCCCAGTATCCACTTTTTCTTTCTTTTTGAGGAGTACTCCAAGGATAGAGTATGCCAGATCCTACCCCTTCGCGATATGGTACACCTTGGAAGGTGGGGGTAGGATGAAGTATAGAACATCCTCTTCCTTGGTTGCGACTTGTGAAACCTTCTTATCTTCCAGTGCTGGCTTCATGGGGGCTGCATGAAGAGAAGCCTATGGTCTGATTTTCTTAGGCTCAGCTACCTGGATCTCTTGATGGGGCTCCTCCAATGCATGTTCATTGAAATCAAGGAGCTCCATGTCTTCCTCAACAGGTGCGTGTCCACTGTATTCTTCATCTTCCTCCAAGGAATATCAAAGAATGTCTGATTCTGTAGAATCAAAACAAGAGGGAGTGATATACAAATCTGTTTCAAAAAAATCAGAAGAGATGGGGTCAAAGAAAGGTTTCACTCCCTGAGTTGGTTCAGCTTTAATCTCCGCCTCAGTGGTAAGTGCCTCTTGGAGTATGATGGTGGAAGGTGAAGGCAGGTAGTCAGGCTCCTCCACCTCAAGTTTGGACTCATGTTCATGGATGTCTTCTATGAAATCCGGGAAGACTAGTGGCACTTCCTTCCTAGCCTCGAATCATTTTAAGTCTGTTTGAAGTTCATCGACCATAGCCATCAAGTCTTCAGGTGAGATCCATGTTGTAATGCCTCTTTCCATCTGCTTGACCATTATCACCAGCGCATCAGTTCTTCATTGGATGGCCTCCTCAGTGTACTCGTGTTCTTGCACCTGTGAGTAATTTTCAGTACATGTCAAATAATAATGATTTGAATTCATCATGGAAAGAATTTTTTTTAATTTTATAAAAAGAAATGAAATCTAACTAAGATGTGAAAATAGAAAATGTAAATGAATAACTGATTGGATCCCCGGCAATGGCGCCAGTTTTGACGCACGCCTGTCGCGGGGCGTGGACAAAAACAGTTATATTTTTTTCCTAGTGCAGCACAATGGCTGACCATGGTTGTCTTTCTTGAGGAGCCTTCTCAATTTGGTTCACTTACTTTATTCTATATCACCTAATCTATCTCTTTTTGTGGTTTTTTAATTATTTAAAACAATGAAATGAAAAGTAATAATTCTAAATTTATACTTAGATGCAAGTCTAAATAGAATGAAGTTAGGAAGAATGTATTTGGTTTGGGGTTTGGCCAGGGATTCAATCATTATTCTCCTTTATATGATTGATTCTAATTTGATAACTCAAACATGAAATCTCATGTTTGAATTACTATTCTTTTCCAGAATAGAAATAGCTTGAGTTGCATGTCGTTGGGGACCGTCACCCAATCAGGGACATTCGTCTCGCCCAAGAATACATCTCAAGTCTATCACAAATTTAGAATAAACATTAAAGAAAACTCATGAACTTCTTGACCTCCCCCCGAGCCAAGCCTCGGGGTCAGCCTCTCATTTACTAGAGTTGGAGATCACAATGGTGGATGGATGAGGAGAGAGAGAGAAAGAGAGAGAGGAGAGAGGGAAAGGGGAAGATTAAATAATTTATAATGAAAGTGAAAATAATAATAATAATAATAATATAACTTATTATTATTATTATTACTTAAGAAAATAGTTTTCGAAAAAGGAGAGAGAAAGAAAGTAAAATAATTTG
This sequence comes from Viscum album, assembly GCA_963277665.1. NCBI lineage: Eukaryota > Viridiplantae > Streptophyta > Magnoliopsida > Santalales > Viscaceae > Viscum > Viscum album. The sequence continues at coordinate 1,717,865,857 of OY728140.1, read as the reverse complement.
AAATTAGGATTGAGATATTGTAAATACTGATTATAATAATATTAATATTAATAATAATAGTTTTTAATAATAATTTATATTATTATAATTATAGAATAAATTAAATGGTGGAAACCAAAATAAAAATGCATGGATAAATTGAAAAGAAATTAAAATTAAAAATGAAAATTAAAACTAAAATAAAAATAAAATAAGAATAAAATAAAAAGATGAAATGAGGGGGGAATATAGGAGCAGTAGAGGCCCATGCCCCGGTGGGATCCCTCCTTGGATTTGGGTGCCGAACTGATGATTTTGGAAGGAGGAGAGGGCCTCCTTTTATAGGCAGATTTCCGTCCCCTGAAGGTTTTCACGTTGTTGGACCCATATATGGTCGATTCATGCGTTTCCTCCTTCATAAATTATTTTCATAAATGTGTTGTCTATCTCCCCTCAATATTTCAGCACATTTGGATTCCGGATGTAGATGTTATGAATTTTTCATTGAAGGCTTCTGTTTCTGGGCGAAGCTTCCAGGAAGGTTCCTCCAAAAGGATGTCGTTCAATGGCCTCCTTAATGACCTCCAGCATCCACCATATTTATATTATAGTCGGCTCTATAAGTCTTCGTCACATCCCAGGTAGAAACACCTAAGTTGGATGTGTGTAGGCCGCGTTTTGGTTCCGTTACTTTGCAAGTGTCCACGCTGTCCGCCCGAAACAATTGTCCAACTTCAATGAATTTTCAAGCCCTCTATATGACCGAATCAGCTCCTGGTCCAGAAGGCAAAAATGAAGGAAATAAAATAAGGATTATAAAAAAATTTAATAACAAAATTTGGTCATATATTTTATGCTAAATTAAAAAAATACCCTTGTGGTCATAATCTGTCCAAAATCCAGAATTATGCACTTTTTTCAATTATGACCATTTTCATTATAAAATTCAAATTACCCATTATTTTAATAAAACAATGAAATATATGGGTTTTATCATTGAAAAATAGTAAAAAATACTCATTATTTGGTCAAAAATATGCACGTAAATTTGCTCTGTCAAATACCCCCACACTTAAACCATGCTCGTCCTCAAGCATAAAATCTCAACATGGAAATCAGAGGACACCAATGTTACCAATATTCAAATTTTAATGCAATAAAATCAAACAATTTTCCATATAAAATCAAACATTCAATAATCTGCATAAAATATCAATTTAATTTCCCATTTTTCAATGAAACAAATAATTTACATATTTTTCTTTTCCCCTTTTAAAATTGATGGAACTTTTCATTTCATTCATTCAAGCTCCTTGATTCATCATTATTAAACATGCCATGTCATGATTTACCTCACTTTTGTATTTTTTCTCTCATCACTCATGATATAATTCAAGTAGAGTTATGCTCATATCATGAAAACATGCTTCTTATCCTTTGGCTTGTAAATGAACTACTTTCTCCACTTTGTAAAGACAAAAGACACATAAAATCATGAGGACTTGCAATTAAGGTTCAAATGACTCTGAGGCTTAAGGTTGGTAGGATTTGATGCTTTAAAAATTAAGCCTCAAGGAGGAGGATAATATCTTAAGTACAATTCATGATATCAAATGTAAAAGTGTAATGAACTTCTCCCCTTCAAAGTAGCAACACCCACTTCCCAAAACTCAAAGTAAAGGTTGTGATCAAATTATGCTTAATGAATGATTTGTGCACCCGCTTGAATATTTTTTTTATTTTTGTACTTTTTTTTCATTTTTTTCGAAAATTATGAATTTATAAATCCTCACATCCATCACCTAACCACATAAGATCAAAAGATCGTCGGTCTTGAAAATGGTGATTTTTGGTTTTCCCAAATCACAACCCATTTTTCTATTTTTTTGGAATTTTTTTTCATTTTTATCATTTTTTTATTCACGAGGGGAAAACAATAGAGTATCATGAATGATTTCAAAACCTTTTCTAATTTCCACAATAACACCCCCACAATTCTTCCTTACAATGTGTATCATCCCGTCCACCATGATTTCCTTTACCCCCACACTTCAACTTTAAATATCATGCAAATACCAAGAGTAGGGTAAGGAATGGATAGAAATGGCTTGAAACATGGTTCATCCCTATAAAGGTCATTCATGGTATCTATGGGCTAAAAAAGGATTCATGTAAAGGTGGTATTTTAAGGATAAGTGGCTTTTCAAAGGATGCCTCAATAATTTTAAATGTGTTCTTGTACAATCATAGATTTGACAAGTTTCAATACAAGTTCTGGTCAGTTACATGTCCTAAGATCACTCAAGAAATATGCTCAAGAATAAATAGGAAGTACTTGGTCTAGAAATCCTCTCGGGAATAAGAAATATAACATTGGACAATCACTCATGGAATGACTAATAATAATAAATTAATTCCCATAAATTTCAGAAATTCAATGCATGAAAGATGGTTGGGAAATTTTATTTACATGAATTAATTAGTTCCTTCGAATCATGAGTCATCATTTCAATATCTATGCTTCATATTTAAAAATTCAATTCTGCATTTCAATCATTTAATCATATCAACCTTGAAATCTAAAACATGGCATCACTGGGTTCCTAAGAAACTCATGTCTCCTAGAAAAGTCGAGTAAAACATTAATTCAAGTGTGGACATGCAATTTTATCTTTAAAGCTCAAAACATGTTTCGGACTAAAATGTGGAGAGTTTAAAAGATAAAACACTAAAATTGAACTCCCTTTTTTCCATGAAACTTGGTCCTTCCCCATCAATGTCTGGGGCTACCTTCCACCATTAAGAACCTATAAAAGAAAACAACACAATTAAACATAAGGATCATGTCATTTAAGCTCAAAAAAATAGAAGGGAGGGGGCTGCATGCTGCATTACATCTAGGAAAAGAAAAGAAATTGAAATCTAAATTCCTACAAAGCATTTAAAGATAAATCTTGGTACGATCCCCCAAGTGGGCCCTGGCTTCATTGACTACCTCCAGAGGGCAGTACCAGCTGTTATCCAAGGTCTGATGGTGGTTGGGGCTTCTTTGACATGAACCACCACATGTGATTTTTCCTAGCATCCACTTCATCTTTCTTTTTGAGGAGGACTCCAAGGATAGTGTATGCCAGATCCTCCCCCTTCGCGATATGGTACACCTTGGAAGGTGGGGGTAGGATGAAGTATGGAACATCCTCTTCCTTGGTTGCGACTTGTGCAACCTTCTTATCTTCCAGTGCTGGCTTCATGGGGGCTGCATGAAGAGAAGCCTCTTGTCTGATTTTCTTAGGCTCAGCTACCTAGATCTCTTGATGGGGCTCCTCCAATGCATGTTAATTGAAATCAAGGAGCTCCATGTGTTCCTCAACAGGTGCGTTTCCACTGTATTCTTCATCTTCCTCCAAGGCATAGCAAAGAATGTCTGATTCTGTATAATCAAAACAAGAGGGAGTGATATACAAATCTGTTTCAAAAAAAATCAGAAGAGATGGGGTCAAAGAAAGGTTTCACTCCTTGAGTTGGTTCAGCATTAATCTCTTCCTTAGTGGTAAGTGCCTCTTGGAGTATGATGGTGGAAGGTGAAGGCAGGTAGTCAGGCTCCTCCACCACGAGTTTGGCCTCAAGTTCATGGATGTCTTCTATGAAATCCGGGAAGACTAGTGGCACTTCCTTCTTGGCCTCGAATCTTTTTATGTCTGTTTGAAGTTCATCGACCATAGCCATCAAGTCTTTAGGTGAGATCCATGTTGTAATGCCTCTTTCCATCTACTTGACCATTATCATCAGCGCATCAGCTCTTCGTTGGAGGGCCTCCTCAGTGTACTCGTGTTCTTGCACCTGTAAGTAATTTTTAGTCCATGACGAATAATAATCATTTGAATTCATCATGGAATGATTTTTTTTTAATTTTATAAAAAGAAATGAAATCTAACTTATATTTGAAAATAGAAAATGTAAATGAATAACTGATTGGCTCCCCGGCAACGGCGCCAGTTTTGACGCATGCCTGTCGCGGGGCGTAGACAAACACAGTTATATTTTTTTCCTAGTGCAGCACAGTGGCTGACCAGGGTCATCTCTCTTGAGGAGCCTTCTCAATTTGGTTCACATACTTTATTCTATATCACCTAATCTATCTCTTTTTGTGGTTTTTTAATTATTTAAAACAATGAAATTAAAAGTAAGAATTCTAAATTTATACTTAGATGCAAGTCTAAATAGAATGAAGTTAGGAAGAATGTATTTGGTTTGGGGTTTGGCCAAGGATTCAATCATTATTTTCCTTTATATGACTGATTCTAATTTGATAACTCAAACATGAAATCTCATGTTTGAATTACTATTCTTTTCCAGAATAGAAATAGCTTGAGTTGCATGTCGTTGGGGACCGTCACCCAATCAGGGACATTCGTCTCGCCCAAGAATACAACTCAAGTCTATCACAAATTTAGAATAAACATTAAAGAAAACTCATGAACTTCTTGACCTCCCCCCGAGCCAAGCCTCGGGGTCAGCCTCTCATTTCTGAGAGTTAGAGGTCACAATGGTGGATGGATGAGGAGAGAGAGAGAAAGAGAGAGAGGAGAGAGGGAATGATGAAGATTAAATAATTTATAATGAAAGTGAAAATAATAATAATAATAATATAACTTATTATTATTATTATTACTTAAGAAAATAGTTTTCGAAAAAGGAGAGAGAAAGAAAGTAAAATAATTTTAAATTAAGATTGATATATTGTAAATAATGATTATAATAATAATAATATTAATAATAATAGTTTTTAATAATAATTATTATTATTATAATTATAGAAGAAATTAAATGGTGGAAACCAAAATAAAAATGCATGGATAAATTGAAAAGAAAATCAAATTACAAATGAAAATTAAAACTAAAATAAAAATAAAATAATGAAAAAAATAAAAAGAAGAAATGAGGGGGGAAGATAGGAGCAGCAGCGGCCCATGCCCCGGTGGGATCCCTCCTTGGATTTGGGTGCCGAACTGATGATTTTGGAAGGAGGAGAGGGCCTCCTTTTATAGGCAGATTTCCGTCCCCCGAGAGATTGCACGTTTTTGGACCCATAAATGGCCGATTCATGCGTTTCCTCCTTCATAAACGATGTTCATAAATGTGTTTTCTGTCTCCCCTCACAATTTCAGCACATTTGGACTCCGGATGTAGATGTTATGAATTTTTCATTGAAGGATTCTGTTTCTGGACGAAGCTTCAAGGAAGGTTCCTCCAAAAGGATGTCGTTCAATGGCCTCCTTAATGACCTCCATCATCCACCATATTTAGATTATAGTCAGCTATAGATTTCCTCATCACATCCCAGGTAGAAACACCTCAGTTGTAAGTGTGTAGGCCATGTTTTGGTTCCGTTATTTTTCTGGTGTCCACGCTGTCCGCCCGAAACAATTGTCCAACTTCAATGAATTTTCAAGCCCTCTATATGACAAAAATACCCTTGTGGTCATAATCTGTCCAAAATCCAGAATTATGCACATTTTTCAATTATGACCATTTCCATTATAAAATTTAAATTACCCATTATTTTAATAAAACAATGAAATATATGGGTTTTATCATTGAAAAATAGTAAAAAATACTCATTATTTGGTCAAAAATATGCACGTAAATTTGCTCTGTCAAATACCCCCACACTTAACCAATGCTCGTCCTCAAGCATAAAATTTCAACATGGAAATCAGAGGACACCAATGTTACCAATATTCAAATTTTAATGCAATAAAATCAAACAAATTTCCATGTAAAATCAAACATTCAATAATCTGCATAAAATATCAATTTAATTTCCCACTTTTCAATGAAAAAAATTATTTACATATTTTTCTTTTCCCCTTTGAAAATTGATGGAACTTTTCATTTCATTCATTTAAGCTCCTTGATTCATCATTATTAAACATGCCATGTCATGATTTACCTCACTTTTGTTTTTTTCTCTCATCACTCATGATATAATTCAAGTAGAGTTATGCTCATATCATGAAAACATGCTTCTTATCCATTGGCTTGTAAATGAACTACTTTCTCCAGTTTGTAAAGACAAAAGACACATAAAATCATGAGGACTTGCAATTAAGGTTCAAATGAATCTGAGGCTTAAGGTTGGTAGGATTTGATGCTTTAAAAATAAAGGATCAAGGAGGAGTATAATCTCTTAAGTACAATGAATGATATCAAATGTAAAAGTGTAATGAACTTCTCCCCTTCAAAGTAGCAACACCCACTTCCCAAAACTCAAAGTAAAGGTTGTGATCAAATTATGCATAATGAATGATTTGTGCTCCCTCTTGAATATTTTTTTTTACTTTTGTATTTTTTTTTTCATTTTTTTCGAATTTTATGAATTGATAAATCCTTACATCGATCACCTAACCACATACGATCAGAAGATCGTCGGTCTGGAAAATGGTGATTTTTGGTTTTCCCAAATCACAACCCATTTTTCTATTTTTTTGGATTTTTTTTTCATTTTTATCATTTTTTTATTCACGAGGGGTAAACAATAGAGTATCATGAATGATTTCAAAACCTTTTCTAATTTCCACAATAACACCCCCACAATTCTTCCTTACAATGTGTATCATCCCGTCCACCATGATTTCCTTTACCCCCTCAATTCAACTTTAAATATCATGAAAATACCAAGAGTAGGGTAGGAATGGATAAAAATGTCTTGAAACATGGTTCATCCCTATAAAGTTCATTCATGGTCTCTATGGGCTAAAAAAAGGATTCATGTAAAGGTGGTATTTTAAGGATAAGTGGCTTTTCAAAGGATGCCTCAATCATTTTAAATGTGTTCTTGTACAGTCATAGCTTTGACAAGTTTCAATACATGTTCTGGTCAGTTACATGTCCCAAGATCACTCAAGAAATATGCTCAAGAATAAATAGGAAGTACTTGGTCTAGAAATCCTCTCGGGAATAAGAAATATAACATTGGACAATCACTCATGGAATGACTAATAATAATAAATTAATTCTCATAAATTTCAAAAATTAAATGCATGAAAGAGGGTTGGGAAATTTTATTTACATGAATTAATTAGTTCCTCTGAATCATGAGTCATCATTTCAATATCTATGCTTCATATTTAAAAATTCAATTCTGCATTTCAATAATTTAATCATATCAACCTTGAAATCTAAAACATGGCATCACTGGGTTCCTAAGAAACTCATATCTCATAGATAAGTCGAGTAAAACATTAATTCAAGTGTGGGCATGTAATTTTATCTTTAAAGCTCAAAACATGTTTTGGACTAAAATTTGGAGAGTTTAAAAGATAAAACACTAAAATTGAACTCCCTTTTTTGCATGAAACTTGGTCCTTCCCCTTCAATGTTTGGGGCTGCCTTCCACCATTATGAACCTATAAAAGAAAACAACCCAATTAAACATAAGGATCATGTCATTTAAGCTCAAAAAATATAGAAGGGAGGGGGCTGCATGCTGAATTACATCTAGGAAAAGAAAAGAAATTAAAATCTAAATTCCTACAAAGAATTTAAAGATAAATCTTGGTACGATCCCCCAAGTGGGCCCTGGATTCTTTGACTACCTCCAGAGGGCAGTACCAGCTGTTATCCAAGGTCTGATGGTGGTTGGGGCTTCTTTGACATGAACCACCACATGTGAGTTTTCCCAGCATCCACTTCTTCTTTCTTTTTGAGGAGGACTCCAAGGATAGAGTATGCCAGATCCTCCCCCTTCGCGATATGGTACACCTTGGAAGGTGGGGGTAGGATGAAGTATGGAACATCCTCTTCCTTGGTTGCGACCTGTGCAACCTTCTTATCTTCCAGTGCTGGCTTCATTGGGGCTGCATGAAGAGAAGCCTCTTGTCTGATTTTCTTAGGCTCAGCTACCTAGATCTCTTGATGGGGCTCCTCCAATGCATGTTCATTGAAATCATGGAGCTCCATGTGTTCCTCAACTGGGGCGTTTCCACTGTATTCTTCATCTTCCTCCAAGTCATAGCAAAGAATGTCTGATTCTGTATAATCAAAACAAGAGGGAGTGATATACAAATCTGTTTCAAAAAAATCAGAAGATATGGGGTCAAAGAAAGGTTTCACTCCCTGAGTTGGTTCAGCTTTAATCTCTGCCTCAGTGGTAAGTTCCTCTAGTAGTTTTATGGTGGAAGGTGAAGGCAGGTAGTCAGGCTCCTCCACCTCGAGTTTGGCCTCATGTTCATGGATGTCTTCTATGAAATCCGGGAAGACTAGTGGCACTTCCTTCTTGGCCTCGAATCTTTTTAAGTCTGTTTGAAGTTCATCGAACATAGCCATCAAGTCTTTAGGTGAGATCCATGTTGTAATGCCTATATCCATCTGCTTGACCATTATCATCAGCGCATCAGCTCTTCATTGGAGGGCCTCCTCAGTGTACTCATGTTCTTGCACCTGTAAGTAATTTTCAGTCCATGTCGAATAATAATCATTTGAATTCATCATGGAAAGATTTTTTTTTAATTTTATAAAAAGAAATGAAATCTAACTTAGATGTGAAAATAGAAAATGTAAATGAATAACTGATTGGCTCCCCGGCAACGACACCAGTTTTGACGCACGCCTGTCGCGGGGCGTAGACAAACACAATTATATTTTTTTCCTAGTGTAGCACAATGGCTGACCAGGGTCGTCTCTCTTGAGGAGCCTTCTCAATTTGGTTCACTTACTTTATTCTATATCACCTAATATATCTCTTTTTGTGGTTTTTTAATTATTTAAAACAATGAAATGAAAAGTAAGAATTCTAAATTTGTACTTAGATGCAAGTCTAAATAGAATGAAGTTAGGAAGAATGTATTTGGTTTGGGGTTTGGCCAGGGATTCAATCATTATTCTCCTTTATATGATTGATTCTAATTTGATAACTCAAACATGAAATCTCATGTTTGAATTAATATTCTTTTCCAGAATAGAAATAGCTTGAGTTGCATGTCGTTGGGGACCATCACCCAATCGGGGACATTCGTCTCTCCCAAGAATACAACTCATGTCTATCCCAAATTTAGAATAAACATTAAAGAAAACTCATGAACTTCTTGACCTCCCCCCGAGCCAAGCCTCGGGGTTAGCCTCTCATTTCCGAGAGTTGGAGATCACAATGGTGGATGGATGAGGAGAGAGAGAGAAAGAGAGAGAGGAGAGAGGGAAAGAGGAAGATTAAATAATTTATAATGTAAGTGAAAATAATAATAATAATAATAATAATATAACTTATTATTATTATTATTACTTAAGAAAATAGTTTTCAAAAAAGGAGAGAGAAAGAAAGTAAAATAATTTGAAATTAAGATTGAGATATTGTAAATATTGATTATAATAATATTAATATTAATAATAATAGTTTTTAATAATAATAATTATTATTATAATTATAGAAGAAATTAAATGGTGGAAACCAAAATAAAAATGCATGGATAAATTGAAAAAAATTCAAATTACAAATGAAAATTAATACTAAAATAAAAATAATATAATGAAAAAAATAAAAAGAAGAAATGAGGGGGGAAGATAGGAGCATCAGCGGCCCATGCCCCGGTGGGATCCCTCCTTGGATTTGGGTGCCGAACTGATGATTTTGGAAGGAGGAGAGGGCCTCCTTTTATAGGCAGATTTCTGTCCCCCAAAAGTTTGCACGTTGTTGGACCCATAAATGGTCGATTCATGCGTTTACTCCTTCTTAAACAATGTTCATAAATGTGTTTTCTGTCTCCCCTCAAAGTTTCAGCACATTTGGACTCTGGATGTTGATGTTATGAATTTTTCATTGAAGGCTTCTGTTTCTGGACGAAGCTTCCAGGAAGGTTCCTCCAAAAGGATGTCGTTCAATGGCCTCTTTAATGACCTCCATCATCCACCATATTTATATTATAGTCGACTCTAGATGTCCTCGTCACATCTCAGGTCGAAACACCTCAGTTGGATGTGTGTAGGCCGCGTTTTGGTTCCGTTGCTTTGCTGGTGTCCACGCTGTCCGCCCGAAACAATTGTCCAACTTCAATGAATTTTCAAGCCCTCTATATGACCGAATCAGCTCCTGGTCCAGAAGACAAAAATGAAGGAAATAAAATAAGTATTATAAATAAAATTAATAAAAAATTTGGACATATATTTTATGCTAAATGACAAAAATACCCTTGTGGTCATAATCTGTCCAAAATCCAGAATTATGCACTTTTTTCAATTATGACCATTTTCATTATAAAAATCAAATTACCCATTATTTTAATAAAACAATGAAATATATGGGTTTTATCATTGAAAAATAGTAAAAAATACTCATTATTTGGTAAAAAATATGCACGTAAATTTGATCTGTCAAATACCCCCACACTTAAACCATGCTCGTCCTCAATCATAAAATCTCAACATGGAAATCAGAGGACACCAATGTTACCAATATTCAAATTTCAATGCAATAAAATCAAAAAAATTTCCATGTAAAATAAAAAATTCAATAATCTGTATCAAATATCAATTTAATTTCCCATTTTTCAACGAAACAAAAAATTCACATATTTTACTTTTCCCCTTTGAAAATTGATGGAACATTTCATTTCATTCATTCAAGCTCCTTGATTCATCATTATTAAACATGCTATGTCATGATTTACCTCACTTTTGATTTTTTTTCTCTCATCACTCATGATATAATTCAAGTAGATTTATTCTCATATCATGAAAACATGCTTCTTATCCATAGGCTTGTAAATGAACTACTTTCTCCACTTTGTAAAGACAAAAGACACATAAAATCATGAGGACTTGCAATTAAGGTTCAAATGACTCTGAGGCTTTAGGTTGGTAGGATTTGATGCTTTAAAAATTATGGCTCAAGGAGGAGGATAATCTCTTAAGTACAATGCATGATATAAAATGTAAAAGTGTAATGAATTTCTCCCCTTCAAAGTAGCAACACCCACTTCCCAAAACTCAAAGTAAAGGTTGTGATCAAATTATGCATAATGAATGATTTGTGAAATCTCTTGAATATTTTTTTTACTTTTGTACTTTTTTTTCATTTTTTTCGAAAATTATGAATTGATCAATCCTCACATCCATCACCTTACCACATATGATCAGAAGACCATCGGTCTGGAAAATGGTGATTTTTGGTTTTCCCAAATCACAACCCATTTTTCTAATTTTTTGGATTTTTTTTTCATTTTTATCATTTTTTTATTCAAGAGGGGCAAACAATAGAGTATCGTGAATGATTTCACAACCTTTTCTAATTTCCACAATAACACCCCCACAATTCTTCCTTACAATGTGTATCATCCCGTCCACCATGATTTCCTTTACCCCCACACTTCAACTTTAAATATCATGAAAATACCAAGAGTAGGGTAGGAATGGATAAAAATGGCTTGAAACATGGTTCATCCCTATAAAGGTCATTCATGGTCTCTATGGGCTAAAAAAAGGATTCATGTAAAGGTGGTATTTTAAGGATAAGTGGATTTTCAAAGGATTCCTCAATCATTTTAAATGTGTTCTTGTACATTCATATCTTTGACAAGTTTCAATACAAATTCTGGTCAGTTACATGTCCCAAGATCACTCAAGAAATATGCTCAAGAATAAATAGAAAGTACTTGGTCTAGAAATCCTCTCGGGAATAAGAAATATAACATTGGACAATCACTCATGGAATGACTAATAATAATAAATTAATTCACATAAATTTCATAAATTCAATGCATGAAAGATGGTTGGGAAATTTTATTTACATGAATTAATTAGTTCCTTCGAATCATGAGTCATCATTTCAATATCTATGCTTCATATTTAAAAATTCAATTCTGCATTTCAATCATTTAATCATATCAACCTTGAAATCTAAAACATGGCATCACTGGGTTCCTAAGAAACTCATGCCTCCTAGATAAGTCGAGTAAAACATTAATTCATGTGTGGGCATGCAATTTTATCTTTAAAGCTCAAAACATGTTTTAGACTAAAATGTGGAGAGTTTAAAAGATAAAACACTAAAATTGAACTCCATTTTTTCCATGAAACGTGGTCCTTCCCCTTCAATGTCTGGGGCTGCCTTCCACCATTATGAACCTATAAAAGTAAACAACCCAATTAAACATAAGGATCATGTCATTTAAGCTCAACAAATATAGAAGGGACGGGGCTGCATGCTGCATTACATCTAGGAAAAGAAAAGAAATTTAAATCTAAATTACTACAAAGCATTTAAAGATAAATCTTGGTATGATCCCCCAAGTGGGCCCTGGATTCTTTGACTACCTCCAGAGGTCAGTACCAGCTGTTATCCAAGGTCTGATGGTGGTTGGGGCTTGTTTGACATGAACCACCACATGTGATTTTTCCCAGCATCCACTTCTTCTTTCTTTTTGAGGAGGACTCCAAGGATAGAGTATGCCAGATCCTCCCCCTTCGCGATATGGTACACCTTGGAAGGTCGGGGTAGGATGAAGTATGGAACATCCTCTTCCTTGGTTGCGGCTTGTGCAACCTTCTTATCTTCCAGTGCTGGCTTCATGGGGGCTGCATGAAGAGAATCCTCTTGTCTGATTTTCTTAGGCTCAGCTACCTGGATCTCTTGATGGGGCTCCTCCAATGCATGTTCATTGAAATCAAGGATCTCCATGTGTTCCTCAATAGGTGTGTGTCCACTGTATTCTTCATCTTCCTCCAAGGCATAGCAAAGAATGTCTGATTCTGTATAATCAAAACAAGAGGGAGTGATATACAAATCTGTTTCAAAAAAATCAGAAGAGATGGGGTCAAAGAAAGGTTTCACTCCCTGAGTTGGTTCAGCTTTAATCTCCGCCTCAGTGGTAAGTTCCTCTTGGAGAATGATGGTGGAAGGTGAAGGCAGGTAGTCAGACTCCTCCACCTCAGGTTTGGCCTCAAGTTCATGGATGTCTTCTGTGAAATCCGGGAAGACTAGTGGGACTTCCTTCTTGGCCTCGAATCTTTTTAAGTCTGTTTTAAGTTCATCGACCATAGACATCAAGTCTTTAGGTGAGATCCATGTTGTAATGCCTCTTTCCATCTGCTTGACCATTAACATCAGCGCATCAGCTCTTCGTTGGAGGGCCTCCTCAGTGTGCTCGTGTTCTTTAACCTGTGAGTAATTTTCAGTCCATGTCGAATAATAATCATTTAAATTCATCATGGAAAGATTTTTTTTAATTTTATAAAAAGAAATGAAATCTAACTAAGATGTGAAAATATAAAATGTAAATGAATAACTGATTGGATCCCCAGCAACGACGCCAGTTTTGACGCAAGCCTATCACGGGGCGTGGACAAACACAATTATATTTTTTTCCTAGTGCAGCACAGTGGCTGACCAGGGTCATCTCTCTTGAGGAGCCTTCTCAATTTGGTTCACTTACTTTATTCTATATCACCTAATCTATCTCTTTTTGTGGTTTTTTAATTATTTAAAACAATGAAATGAAAAGTAAGAATTCTAAATTTATACTTAGATGCAAGTCTAAATAGAATGAAGTTGGGAAGAATGTATTTGTTTTGGGGTTTGGCCAGGGATTCAATCATTATTCTCCTTTATATGATTGAATCTAATTTGATAACTCAAACATGAAATATCATGTTTGAATTACTATTCATTTCCAGAATAGAAATAGCTTGAGTTGCATGTCGTTGGGGACCGTCACCCAATCGGGGACATTCATCTCGCCCAAGAATAGAACTCAAGTCTATCACAAATTTAGAATAAACATTAAAGAAAACTCATGAACTTCTTGACCTCACCCCGGGCCAAGACTCGGGATCAGCCTCTCATTTCCGAGAGTTGGAGATCACAATGGTGGATGGATGAGGAGAGAGAGAGAAAGAGAGAGAGGAAAGAGGGAAAGAGGAAGATTAAATAATTTATAATCAAAGTGAAAATAATAATAATAATAATAATATAACTTATTATTATTATTATTACTTAAGAAAATTGTTTTCGAAAAAGGAGAGAGAAAGAAAGTAAAATAATTTGAAAATAAGATTGAGATATTGTAAATACTGATAATAATAATAATAATAATAATAATAGTTTTTAATTATTATTATAATTATTATAATTATAGAAGAAATTAAATGGTGGAAACCAAAATAAAAATGCATGGATAAATTGAAAAGAAATTCAAATTACAAATGAAAATTAAAACTAAAATAAAAATAAAATAAGAATAAAATAAAAAGAATAAATGAGGGGGGAAGAGAGGAGCAGCAGCGGCCCATGCCCCGGTGGGATCCCTCCTTGGATTTGTGTGCCGAACTGATGATTTTGGAAGGAGGAGAGGGCCTCCTTTTATAGGTATATTTCCGTCCCCCGAACGTTTGCACGTTGGTGGACCCATAAATGGTAGATTTACGCGTTTCTTCCTTCATAAACGATGCTCATAAATGTGTTGTCTGTCTTCCCTCAAAATTGCAGCACATTTGGACTCCGGATGTAGAAGTTATGAATTTTTCATTGAATGCTTCTGTTTCTGGACGAAGCTTCCAGGAAGGTTCCTTCAAAAGTATGTCATTCAATGGCCTCCTTAATGACCTCCACAATCCACCATATTTATATTATAGTCGGCTCTTGATGTCCTCGTCACATCCCATGTAGAAACACCTCAGTTGGATGTGTGTAGGCCGCGTTTTGGTTCCGTTACTTTGCTGGTGTCCACGCTGTCCGCCCGAAACAATTGTCCAACTTCAATGAATTTTCAAGCCCTCTATATGACCGAATCAGCTCCTTGTCCAGAAGACAAAAATGAAGGAAATAAAATAAGGATTATATAAAATTTTAATCACAAAATTTGGACATATATTTTATGCTAAATGAAAAAAATACCTTTGTGGTCAAAATCTGTCCAAAATCCAGAATTATGCACTTTTCTTCAATTATGACCATTTTCATTATAAAATTCAAATTACCCATTATTTTAAAAAAAACAATGAAATATATGGGTTTTATCTTTGAAAAATAGTAAAAAATACTCATTATTTGGTCAAAAATATGCACGTAAATTTGCTCTGTCAAATACCCCCACACTTAAACCATGCTTGTCCTCAAACATAAAATCTCAACATGGAAATCAGAGGACACCAATGTTACCAATATTCAAATTTCAATGCAATGAAATCAAACAATTATCCATGTAAAATCAAACATTCAATAATCTGCATAAAATATCAATTTAATTTCCCATTTTTCAACGAAACAAATAATTCACATATTTTAATTTTCCCCTTTGAAAATTGATGGAACTTTTCATTTCATTCATTCAAGCTCCTTGATTCATAATTATTAAACATAAGATGTCATGATTTACCTCACATTTGATTTTTTTTCTCTCATCACTCATGATATAATTCAAGTAGAGTTATGCTCATATCATGAAAACATGCTTCTTATCCATAGGCTTGTAAATGAACTACTTTCTCCACTTTTTAAAGACAAAAGACACATAAAATCATGAGGACTTGCAATTAAGGTTCATATGACTCTGAGGCTTAAGGTTGGTAGGATTTGATGCTTTAAAAATTAAGGCTCAAGGAGGAGGATAATATCTTAAGTACAATGCATGATATCAAATGTAAAAGTGTAATGAACTTCTCCCCTTCAAAGTAGCAACACCCACTTCCCAAAAATCAAAGTAAAGGTTGTGATCAAATTATGCATAATGAATGATTTTTGCACCCTCTTGAATATTTTTTTTACTTTTGTACTTTTTTTTTCATTTTTTTCGAAAATTATGAATTGATCAATCCTCACATCCATCACCTAACAACATACGATCAGAAGATCATCGGTCTGGAAAATGGTGATTTTTGGTTTTCCCAAATCACAACACATTTTTCTATTTTTTTGGATTTTTTTTCATTTTTATCATTTTTTTATTCAAGAGGGGCAAACAATAGATTATCATGAATGATTTAACAACCTTTTCTAATTTCCACAACAACACCCCCACAATTCTTCCTTACAATGTGTATCATCCCGTCCACCACGATTTCCTTTACCCCCACACTTCAACTTTAAATATCATGCAAATACAAAGAGTAGGGTATGAATGGATAAAAATGGCTTGAAACATGGTTCATCCCTATAATGGTCATTCATGGTCTCTATGGGCTAAAAATGGATTCATGTAAAGGTGGTATTTTAAGGATAAGTGGTTTTCAAAGGATGCCTCAATCATTTTAAATGTGTTCTTGTACAGTCATAGCTTGGACAAGTTTCAATACAAGTTCTGGCCAGTTACATGTCCCAAGATCACTCAAGAAATATGCTCAAGAATAAATAGGAAGTACTTGGTCTAGAAATCCTCTCGGGAATAAGAAATATAACATTAGACAATCACTCATGGAATGACTAATAATAATAAATTAATTCACATAAATTTCAGAAATTCAATGCATGAAAGATGGTTGGGAAATTTTATTTACATGAATTAATTAGTTCCTTCGAATCATGAGTCATCATTTCAATATCTATGCTTCATATTTAAAAATTCAATTCTGCATTTCAATCATTTAATCATATCAACCTTGAAATTTAAAACATGGCATCACTGGGTTCCTAAGAAACTCATGTCTCCTAGATAAGTCGAGTAAAACATTAATTCAAGTGTGGGCATGCAATTTTTTCTTTAAAGCTCAAAACATGTTTTGGACTAAAATGTGGAGAGTTTAAAAGATAAAACACTAAAATTGAACTCCATTTTTTCCATGAAACGTGGTCCTTCCCCTTCAATGTCTGGGGCTGCCTTCCACCATTAGGAACCTATAAAAGAAAACAACCCAATTAAACATAAGGATCATGTCATTTAAGCTCAAAAAAAATAGAAGGGACGGGGCTGCATGCTGCATTACATATAGGAAAAGAAAAGAAATTGAAATCGAAATTCCTACAAAGAATTTAAAGATAAATCTTGGTACGATCCCCCAAGTGGGCCCTGGCTTCTTTGACTACCTCCAAAGGGTAGTACCAGCTGTTATCCAAGGTCTGATGGTGGTTGGGGCTTCTTTGACATGAACCACCACATGTGATTTTTCCCAGCATCCACTTCTTCTTTCTTTTTGAGGAGGACTCCAAGGATAGAGTATGCCAGATCCTCCCCCTTCGCGATATGGTACACCATGGAAGGTGGGGGTAGGATAAAGTCTGAAACATCCTCTTCCTTGGTTGCGACTTGTGCAACCTTCTTATCTTCCAGTGCTGGCTTCATGGGGGCTGCATGAAGAGAAGCCTCTTGTCTGATTTTCTTAGGCTCAGCTACCTGGATCTCTTGATGGGGATCCTCCAATTCATGTTCATTTAAATCAAGGAGCTCCATGTGTTCCTCAACAGGTGCATGTCCACTGTATTCTTCATCTTCCTCCAAGGCATAGAAAGAATGTCTGATTCTGTATAATCAAATAAAGAGGGAGTGATATACAAATCTGTTTCAAAAAAATCAGAAAAGATGGGGTCAAAGAAAGGTTTCACTCCCTTAGTTGGTTCAGCATTAATCTCCGCCTTAGTGGTAAGTGCCTCTTGGAGTATGATGGTGGAAGGTGAAGGTAGGTAGTCAGGCTCCTCCACCTCAAGTTTGGCCTCAAGTTCATGGATGTCTTCTGTGAAATCGGGAAGACTAGTGGGACTTCCTTCTTGGCCTCGAATCTTTTTAAGTCTGTTTGAAGTTCGTCGACCATAGCCATCAAGTCTTTAGGTGAGATCCATGTTGTAATGCCTCTTTCCATCTTCTTGACCATTAACATCAGCGCATCGGCTCTTCGTTGGAGGGCCTCCTCAGTGTACTCGTGTTCTTGCACCTGTGAGTGATTTTCAGTCCATGTCGAATAATAATCATTTGAATTCATCATGGAAAGAATTTTTTTTAAAATTTTATAAAAAGAAATGAAATATAACTAAGATGTGAAAATAGAAAATGAAAATGAATAACTGATTGGATCCCCGGAAATGGCACCAGTTTTGACGCAAGCCTGTCACGGGGCGTGGACAAACACAGTTATATTTTTTTTCCTAGTGCAGCATAGTGGCTGACCAGGGTCGTCTCTCTTGAGGAACCTTCTCAATTTGGTTCACTTACTTTATTCTATATCACCTAATCTATCTCTTTTTGTGGTTTTTTAATTATTTAAAACAATGAAATGAAAAGTAAGAATTCTAAATTTATACTTAGATGCAAGTCTAAACAGAATGAAGATAGGAAGAAAGTATTTGGTTTGGGGTTTGGCCATGGATTCAATCATTGTTCTCCTTTATATGTCTGATTATAATTTGATAACTCAAACATGAAATCTCATGTTTGAATTACAATTCTTTTCCAGAATAGAAATAGCTTGAGTTGCATATCATTGGGGACCATCACCCAATCGAGGACATTCTCCTCGCCCAAGAATACAACTCAAGTCTATCAAAAATTTAGAATAAACATTAAAGAAAACTCATGAACTTCTTGACCTCCCCCCGAGCCAAGCCTCGGGGTCAGCCTCTCATTTCTGAGAGTTGGAGATCACAATGGTGGATAAATAAGGAGAGAGAGAGAAAGAGAGAGAGGAGAGAGGGAAATAGGAAGATTAAATAATTTATAATGAAAGTGAAAATAATAATAATAATAATAATAATATAACTTATTATTATTATTATTACTTAAGAAAATAGTTTTCGAAAAAGGAGAGAGAAATAAAGTAAAATAATTTGAAAATAAGATTGAGATATTTTATATACTGATTATAATAATATTAATAATAATAATAATAATAGTTTTTAATTATTATTATTATTATTATAATTATAGAAGAAATTAAATGGTGGAAACCAAAATAAAAATGCATGGATAAATTGAAAAGAAATTCAAATTACAAATGAAAATTACAACTAAAAGAAAAATAAAATAAGAATAAAATAAAAAGAAGAAATGAGGGGGGAAGAGAGGAGCAGCAGCGGCCCATGCCCCGGTGTGATCCCTCTTTGGATTTGGGTGCCGAACTGATGATTTTGGAAGGAGGAGAGGGCCTCCTTTTATAGGCATATTTCTGTCCCCCGAAAGATTGCGAGTTGTTGGACCCATAAATGGTAAATTCACGCATTTCCTCCTTAATAAACGATGTTCATAAATGTGTTGTCTGTCTCCCCTCAAAATTGCAGCACATTTACACTCCGGATGTAGAAGTTATGAATTTTTCATTGAATGCTTCTATTTCAGGACGAAGCTTCTAGGAAGGTTCCTCCAAAAGTATGTCATTCAATGGCCTCCTTAGTGACCTCTAACATCCACCAAATTTATGTTATAGTCGCCTCTAGATGTCCTCGTCACATCCCAGGTGGAAAAACCTCAGTTGGATGTGTGTAGGCCGTGTTTTGGTTCCGTTACTTTGTTGGTGTCCACACTGTCCTCCCGAAACAATTGTCCAACTTCAATGAATTTTCAAGACCTCTATATGACCGAATCATCTCCTGGTCCAGAAGACAAAAATGAAGGAAATAAAATAAGGATTATAAAAAAATTTTAATCACAAAATTTGGACATATATTTTATGCTAAATGACAAAAATACCCTTGTAGTCAAAATCTGTCCAAAATCCAGAATTATGCACTTTTTTCAATTATGACCATTTTCATTATAAAATTCAAATTACCCGTTATTTTAATAAAAAAATGAAATATATGGGTTTTATCATTGAAAAATAGTAAAAAATACTCATTAATCTTGGGATATTACCATTATAATAGTGGACACAAAAAAATCAACACTATAATGGTTATATGAAATCATGTATAACCAACTGTATACATGATATGGTAATCAAAAGTAAAACATAGTTGGGTCTAGGGCACCCACTATATCAACACTCCCACTTCCACTAGAGCTGCCTTGCTAACCAAAAATGTTCGATACTCACATATCGAATATCATGCTTCTGCTGAGCATGGATTTAACTATGGGCCTACCACATTTATTCTATGTGCCATATCTGTTGTATGCATCCTCATCTGATTGAGTAAAAATTTTAATGAGATGGCATCCCTGAGTATATCCCTTTTGTCCATTTTCATAACTTGACAAAATGGATAGTAAAAATATCATAATTTACATTATGATAATATTTTTTTTCAATTGGTGCGAATCCAAGAACTGGAAAAAATCATTGCAGTTTATAACTACTTTTTAGCTGCCTTAGAAGCTACAATGTACTTGGTAATTGTAGGTATGGCTACCACAAGATTTTATTATCTTGACTCACTCATCGCCTTTGCCTACCTGCGATACTAGACCAAATTGATCTAATGATTACTAGTTTGTGTACCACAAAATTAATATACCTTCTTCTTCAAATTCCAGGTATATATTATTTGTACTTTACAAAGTACAAGATGATAGTTCTGACTACATCACTTGCAGTGCTCCTAGATATAAATGATATATTCCTACTATAAAGTATATCCTGAAAATATCAATTATTTTACATAACATGGCCTATGTGATTCATCCATATATGAAACATATGGGACTAAACTCACAATATTAATCTCTTCCCATGCTCTAAACTTGTTAACCTAGAGAGATTAATCCATGTGACATTGGCTATAATTCTAAACATGAATTGTTCCAACTAGTAATTTTCTACACAATGAAACTTTATCTATGATTTACTAGGACCAATAAACCTATAGATCTACCTTAGTAGACCATGTTCCCTGGAACTCAGGTTTCTACATTAAGTCAATCATTATAGAATTGATTTTTTCTAGTCTTATCTAACTGTAAGACCCTAATCAGTTTTCCATATGTTACGGAACATATTTCACTTGTAAAAAATTGGCGCTCCCACTAACATTTGGTAGACACAATTCAATGATTCATTTTAAATGAATGATCTAAGATCTTGTTGCTTACATTAATCCAGAACTAGATTTCAGTATCTTAAAACCTGCATTGGGATTCAATGGTGTCATCATCCCTTTCTAGTTGCATCATATAGAAACTTTCCACAAAATATGATCTTGACATCAAATGACAAATATAAGGATCTTATAGGTTTATCTAGTACAAGTAACATTCTAATGGATTTTGGTGTCCCGACTTGGTATAACCAATCAACCCTTATTGGAACCAGGATTGTACCATCCATTTATCTTCTCATTTGAATACCCACCAGAGTATTAAATTAATAATCCCCTATTCAATTTGATATATGGAAACCATTATTGAATTTAATCATTTCAATCATAGCTAATTTCAATATACTTCTTGTAAAAATTATTATTCCCAATGAATAATTTTTCACCGAACTTGGTGAATATAAATCCATCATAATGGTTTCAGTATTCCTACACCATACGAGTCACCAGAACATTCCTATTCCATAAGTTTTTGTGGAAGTTGTTCTTATGCCAACCATTTGTGCATCATGAGTATTGATTATGTTCATGTCAATTCATCTCCCACTATCTCTAATAGAGATATGTACCCTTATGTAGAAATGTAGTCTGACACTTGACCACATGTTTTCTATCTTAGGGACATATGCAATATACTATGAAACCATTATGATAGTTACCTAGATGCACCATGTTTTTAGCTTGATGCATGTTTGTGTATATCTTAACAAACTCCTTGCACCTTAACAAATGATCTATGACATAATGGATTTTCATCATAATAGGACTCGTATTATATCCATTTTCCATTTTAGTTGGCATATTTGTTATATGTTTATGATATTATTTTCAAAGAACATCCTGACATATAATGGAAGTTACTGCATGTTGTAACATTGATACCAAATAAATCATAACACTAATGTATAAAATTTTCATTTATAAATTTCCCCACGATACATTTTATTGATCAATGTTAACATGTAAGACTTCATCATCGATCCTCCTTATTAACATCAATTCAATGATGTAGATATGGAAACATGTGTTTAGGAATTACTCCATGATAAATTATAATGATTGATGAATGTTTGGTCATCATATTCATCGACATGTCGATTTGAAGAAACTCATTTCTTCTGGCCAAAAATATACTTCCCTATTACATTCCTTAATGACTTAATGGAATATTATGAAGTTTCATTACCTCTATCTTTTTGTGAAATATTTCATAGTCCCTTGTTTAACTAATCTTAGAAGCTTTGTGGTATACCATTATCATTGAAGGGTTTCTTTGTCTAATCTAATGATGTCAATAATTACACAGGTGATTAGCTATTAGAAGCCTAAGTACCATACTGAGAATATGATTGATGTCCACTTTTAGTTTTAAATGACAAAGAACTATGTTTCCACAACTGGGTAGGTCTTATATTTTATATTCATCATGTGTTGCATTTGATTCTTATAGACGTGAACTATTTGTTGAGTATGCTACAACAAACAACATTGATTCCAATACATGGAATACGGTCTATTCATGTCCAAAAGGGAACTTGAGATAATTGTTTTGGTTATACTCAACAACAAGTTCTGTTTGAATCAATCACTTGGAAATTAGAGGTTAAGTGTTTCTTATCACTGACCAATGAATCACCCTTTCTCAGCTGCTTGTAGAAGACCCCACACCCCTAGTAATGTTTCTATACATACTTGGTTACTGTATTTCAATTCCTACATGTGAAAATAATATTTTATTTTAATACCAAAGATGTATGTGAGAAAAAATAATTTGTATTAATCAATATACCTAAACGAGAAACAGGTACTTGCTTCTAGTATTTCAGTTTATTGCATGTTTTAAAACTTCCATAAATTTATTTCATTATGTGATGAAATGAACCATCTGTTAAATAATCAACCACTATTCTTTTAAGGACACGATGAGGGTTCCTTTGGTGTATCTTTACATTGTCCTTTTCACCTTGTCTTTCAATTTATTTTCCATATGAATAAAAGATGATGTTATAGTCAATATTCTTATTACTTGGTGAATTTTTTCTTAAAGGTTATGATTTTATTACTATATACCATTTGTTTGTATCCTTAAAAAAAGATTAATTGGGTATAAAATATATAAAATGGGATGCCATGAAATATCAGGAACCATTTTCTTACATTACACAAATGGAGTGCAATAATCTCATTCAAATCATGATTCACTTTCTCCTTAGAATATTCATGGAGATGAGACTACATGTAATATCATCCATGTTAGCATGTAGTGACTACAAAACAAATCATACGTTGATGATATCATTATGATAGAACCATCATATTCATGATTCATTAGTCTCTTGTAAGCAATTTTTCACCCTCTCTTCTTAAGGTGTCTTAACAGGTTGGGACACAAGCACCCTGAATTTCCATTATGGTAGTAATATGCGAAAGAGCCTATACTACACATGGAATTTCATTATTGTGTTAAAATTAACTTTTTCCAATATTTTTTGCTGTTGAATTTTGGTATTCCTTTCCATTCTCTTGAAATAAACTTTTTCAGATTTTACTTTAATATTGATTACCAAATGCAACAGTAATGCTTAATTTAATCATTAAATGTCTCCCACAAAATTTTGAAATTCTTGGAACCCATTGTGCTTAAATTGGAATACTCTTCAGTATTCTAGTTGCAAGGATCATCAAACCACACCGCATAGACTACACGCTATGGATACGCCACTAATCAGAGGGTTTAAGGTAGGATTTTTCTTGGCCAACTGCATTAACACATGTTTCCTTGATCTATTGAGTGAAGTCCCAACTTCAAAAATCATTACTGATTTACTCAATGCTGGACTATAAAATTAAAACATGCTATTTAAGGCTATTTTTGGATTAAATTTTAGTTTAGTCAACTCACCAACCTAATAAGAACTCCCCTGTAGTAAGAGGCACCCTCAGCTATGGCATGACCGGCACCTCGAACGCCCGATTTTGTTCAAACATGAATGATGGAAGGCTATTGAGACTTAATATTTTTCATTGAGTGTTTCATTGGTTTCTATCAATTTATGTAATCCATTTCTATTAATCTTGATCATCTATGATGTCACACTCACTACTAAAATTTAACAGAAAAACACATGCCACTTCTTTATACATTTTATTATCTATTATTTTATGTATTTTCCTTCTATAATGAAATGCATAAAACAATAAATAAATGCATAAAGGTAAACTACTACCCGACTGGTCCTAAGAATCTAAACGACCTAAGGGCATCATACCTGAGTCATATATTGACTCATGATGCAGCTTTCCCTTGTCTTGTATGGTCACTCCTCTTCTGAAGTATCACCTCGTCTGGGTGGGATCCACATCACATCTTAGAGTACCACAAAATCTTGGTGGGATCCACGTGTCATCATGGAGTGTTGCCCCATCTCACATCATCTTTGTCTGAGGTATAAAATTACTTGCGCGCAGGAAATGAGGACTTGGGTATAAATGTACATGAGGTAACAATTGGGCGCATATACCCTTATACATTTTAACTAAAAAAGAAAGACGATTCATAGATTGTATATTTAATTAATTACAATCGGAACAAACAATTAAAATAATTAATTAAATAAATGAAACATACAGGGGTCGATGCTCAAGACTATAGGGTGGGTAAAATTGATCTATAAAATTAAAATTCATTAAATAAGTAAAATGGTTTATTTAATTAAATTAAATTACTTAATAAATTCAACTAATTTAATTAATCATCAGTCCACTAATTAATTTAATTATTATGTAAAAATAAATTAATGAATTTAATTTAATATCCAAATTAAATAAATTTATATGTTTGGGTATTAAAATAATTAACAAAACTTAATTTTAATTAATTTTATTTAGATACTAAAATTAAAATAATTAAATTATTTATTTATGATTAATTTAATTGGTCGGTCCCCTAAAACACCATTGTATGGCCTATGCGGGTCGGGCCAAACCAGCGCAAGGCCATACCATGCCATGCAGGGGCAAACAGGGCCAGTCCAATACAACCAAACCCATTCCGGGTTGGGCAGA
Organism: Viscum album; assembly: GCA_963277665.1. Taxonomy (NCBI): domain Eukaryota; kingdom Viridiplantae; phylum Streptophyta; class Magnoliopsida; order Santalales; family Viscaceae; genus Viscum; species Viscum album. Next base: position 1,717,840,869 of record OY728140.1, on the reverse strand, counting down.
TCAACTCAGACCCATTTTGTGGCCAATTTTGTCATGTGAAAAAACATGCAGATAGAAAAATGATACCTCTCGGGTGTTGACCGATGGAAATAGTTAAACCTAGCAGCACTAGTGCGGTGCACTGAAGGAGGCTGGAGCGGCCATATCTTTCCCCATTGGTTTCTTCCTGGGATGCGGGTCGGGCTTGCTGGCCGATTATATGTAGGGGGCTGCAGCTTCACCTGGGATAAGGGCCGACGGTGACCGAGCCCTTTGCAGAGGATGCCACAAAGGGCCAAGGGGCCTCCTATGTCTACAACATGGCATTAGCATGAGTTGGGAGGATGTTCACATGGGAGGGTTCCAGGATGGTTGATGTGACCGGGAGCTAGCTCGGAGGAGCCTGACTACTGGGTGGCCTGGTTCACGGAGTCCTAGCATGGGGAGTATAAAACAACCCTGCTTTTTATTACACACTAAAAAAAGATTTATTACATAAACTTCACTTGAAACAACATATAATATTAAGAGGTATAGTGTCTTTTAGGCGTAGGATCATTAAATAATAACTAAAAACATGAAATACAACATCTTCATAGAAAATAATGTTTACACGATCACTACATTCCCTCATACATAGCATTTCATAGGATAACCTGAGGACATGCATATGAAAAGTTTGATCTATAAAGACCAGTAAGGGAATAAAAAAGAAATAACATGAGGAATACAATACATGTTTGAAAATAGTCATATCAATAGAGAACAATAGAATCATGAACATAAAGGCATGATAAAGCATGATAATCATAACTTGGAAATGTGGCAACAACACGTAACATGGAATTTTCATGAGCCAAGGATCATTGCATATGGAGCATGAGTAAACCCTCATTGCACATGAAGCACAAGTAAAACCTAATTTCACTTGAATTAGAATGAGTCAATACTAATTTCACATGAATAATCATCATATTATACTTTACCCAATGCATTGGAGCACTATCAGGGAAAACCATTCTTAAACATTTCGTTTCTTGAATAAGTGTGGCACAAGGATCATACATCATGGACTAAATCATCATCATTTATTCCATGATAAAGTGATGGAGAATACATACATAATGATTTATAATACATAAGTAAATATGAATAAAGGTGAATACCCTTCATAGTGAAATGTTCATGATATTCACTACACAATGACAATGTCTTGGAAAATCATAGTGCTATTTCGGCAACATAACTACATGAAATAAGAACTCATAAAAAAGGGTTGATGAGAGATAAAGTGGTGTGTCATCATATTTACACGAAATTAATAGTAAGGGTTCATATAGATACATTCCACAATAAACATAATGAAATTTAGATGCACAATACAAAATAATTACTTGAATGTAAAAGAGGAGAGAGAAATCCCTCACGGAATTTAGGCATGGTAACATGTGTAAATGAGAGGCATTAATGAGAGAGAAAGGGGTATCCCTTCATCCAAACATAGAGAGGAAGGTATGGGGAGGTGAAAAATCATAACCCATGTTTTTTTTGAAAACAAAAGGGCATAACAACATAAATAAAATTGGATTAAAATGAAAATGGAAGAAATCCCTTACTTGGAAGTGCGATCCCAAAAGATTGGGAGAGGCTTTAGAGAGGATTATTGTGAGATGATTCATGGGAGATTGGGGAACCTTATGAGTATTATAGAGAGAGTATGTAAGGGGTTTGTATAACTCAAATGTATTTGAGTGATGAGGACGTGGGATCATGGTTGATTTTATATAATAAAGGAGAGGGAATTCTTTATTATTTAGGTTTGGGACACCACACATTAAGCTAATAAAAACCAAAAACCATACCATGTTCATTTTCCCATGCATTTTGAAAAATGGAAGTGGATGAGAATATTTTATGAGGCCAATTGATGAACGTCTTAAAATAATAGGGTGGCTTATGTGGTGGTGAGTCACACTCTAAAGGAAAACAATTTAAAAAGATAAAATGATTTATAAGTCATGGAGTGTCCACTAATGCTTTGTAAAATAAACCAAAAAAATATATAATTACATTATTTTAATTTTAAAACCTATATTGGCCAAAAAAATTTTTTTTGTATTTTATTACATCACTATTAGTTCATTATGACGTCATAAAACACATTTTATATTATAACGGTTTTTAATTTTTACCCAAAAAATAGACTGTCTCAGAAAATTAAGAAAAATTCACTGTTGGATAATTTCTATGTCCTAATTCCAAAAATAATATTAATTTTATGTAAATAATTTTCTAAATTTGTGAATTTTTACTTTTAAAAAGAAAACCGATATTAAAAAATTTCATGGGTTTTGACTAAAACAATTTTCGAACCATAATAAAAATAACAATTGCATTCATAAAATTGTATGATAATTTATATATAATAAAAAGTAATATAATAATAATAATATTATTTAATTAAATAATTATTTTATTAAAAAATCCATTAATTCCTCAAAATCAATTTCTTACTTGAATATTAACTAAAAATACTATTTGTGCTTTAAAAACTCTTTACAAAGTAACAATAAAAAGAATTCATATTCTCTATACAAGAATAATGGACAAAGTAATAGTGATAGGGTCTTTTTACATAACGCATTATAAGACCCACATAAGACCATATGGTAAGGTGTGTGACGGTGAAAGACTATTTGGGCTCCTTGGATAACATCACCCAGGTGGTAATCTCTATTAACTTACACTTCTCCCATAGTCGGTTACGCTCATGATTAATGTGTTCGATCTCAGATTGGGATTGGTCAAGAGAGAAGCCCAATGAAGCCACCTCCTTTACAAGCTATGAAAAATGGGCTTCGTGTGGGGAAAGTCTACTGGATGAGGCCATTACTTCCTTTTTTGAGTAAATTGGATTTGTTAAAGCCTTATATTTATATTAATCATGTGATCACTATTAAATAGCTATATTAGCAATGGTCAAAATTAATAACATTATTTTAAAATACAGAATCATAAAAAAATGATGTTCCGATTTTATATAAGCATAATAATACATTGAATTAGATCAAGAAGAATTTTCATTAATGAATGTTTGGTTCATTACAATTACCCCCCTTATGAAATTTTTCCATTGAAATTAACTTTTCCAGAACTAAAATATATGTGGGTAACTTTAATTAATCAATTCCTCTGATTCCCACATCGCTTATTCAGACATGTGGTTTCACCACAACACCTTGACAAGGGGCACTTTACTTTTTCATATAACTTTTTCTCTATGATCTAAGATCATCACTAGTTTCTCCTCATAAGAAAGACCATCCTCTTACTGTACTACCTATACTGGGAGTACATGTGAAGGGTATGTTATGTACTTCCTTAAGAGGGATACATGAAATACATCATGTACTTCGGCCATGGTAGGGGAAATTTCAAGTCGATAGTCCATAGCCCCGACACGATAAAGAATCTCAAATGGGCCTATATACTTAGGACATAACAAACTATTATTTCCAAACCACATGACCTTATTCCCTAGATATATGTGTAGAAATACCATGTATCTATCACTATACTCAAGGTCTCATTGACGGTTATCTTCATTATTCTTCTTTAGACTCTGGTATTCCATGATATGCTGCTGAATGGTTTTCAACTTCTCCGCCATTGCTTCGACAATTTCTAGTCCTAGCAGCTTACATTCACTAACTTCAACCAAACATGCCATTTTTTTCACCTCTTTTCAAACAACGCTTCATAAGGTTCCATTCAGATGATCGAGTGGACAATATTATTGTATGAGAATTCAACCAGTGGAAGATGTCGGTCCCACCTTCCATTAATGTTCATAGAACATTATCTTAACATATCCTCAAGTGTCTGAATAGTTCGCTCAAATTGGCCATCTGTTTGAGGATGATAGGCCGTACTAATATTCAGTTCAGTATCCAGAGCATGTTGAAGGCTCTCCAAAAACATATAGGTGATTATTGGATCTTGATCAGTTATAACAGATTGTGGTACTCCATGAAGCCTTACTACTTCCCTGATATATATCTGTTCTAGTGGATCAAATGAGAAATCATCCTAAATTGAAATAAAGTGTGCATAATTTGTAATACAATCCACAACAACCCTAATTGCATTGTTTCCTTTGGATGTCTTCAGATGTCCGGTGACCAAGTCCATGGTGATGTTCTCCCATTTCCATGCTGGTTTTGGAAATGGTTGCTTCATCCCCTAAGACTTCTACCTCTCTGAATGCACTTTCCGACACACCATTTACATTGATGTATACTTAGTGACATCCTTCTTCAAATTATCACACCAATAATGGTCTCAACGATCTCAGTACATCTCTGTGTTTCCTGGGTGAATAGAGAAATTCGATCTATGCATCATCCAAAATATTCTTCTTCGGCTTCGGACATGATGGAATGCATAATATTTTCCCAAATCTCAAAATTCCTTCTTCATTAACATTTATCTCCAATTATTTCTCTATTCTGATAGCTTCAAATTTCTTCTGAATTCCCAAATTATCCTTTTGAGCATCCTTTATCTTTTCAAAAAGAGAGGGTTGAGAAATAATTTGCGAAAGGAATGATGATTTTCTCTTTTTTATGATTCACATGTCCATCTTCATCAAATCTAGTAATATTCCATCCTTTTCAATTATCATCAATGATATAATCGATGTGTAATTTCTACTTAGATCATCTTCCACCTTGTTCGCTTTCCATGGGTGGTAATGGATTGAGCAATCATAATCATTGATCAACTCTAACCATCTTTGTTGGTGCATGTTCATCTCTTTCTTTGTGAATATATACTTGAGGATTTTGTGGTCTGTATATATTTGAAACATCTCTCCAAAGAGATAATTCTTCCAAATTTTAATAGTGAAGATCACCACATCCAACTACAGATCATTTTTTAGATAATTGTTCTCAAAAAAATTCAATTTCATTGAATCATTGGCAATGAATCTATCAGTTTTCATCAATATACAGCCGATGCCCTTCTTTGTAGCATCCCTGAATACCACAAAAAGATATCCACTTGTGGGTAATGTGGGAAAGGGTTAAGTGATAAGCCTCATTTTCCTCTCTTTAAAGCATTCTTCACATTCATCACTCCAAGAAATCATTACTCCATTCCGAGTTAGATTGGTAAGAGGGTTGGAAAATCGTGATAAATTTCTCACAAATCTTTGATAATATGCAGCTATCCCCAAGAAGCTACAAATATCTGTTACCGATATTGGCCTCGACCATCCCCTTATTGCAGCTTTCTAGGAGGGATCCATAGATATCCAATTTCTAGTGATGATATGGACCATGAATGTGACCTCATTCAACTAGAACTCTCACTGGTTGTACATTGCATAAAGCTTCTCCTTCTTCATGGTCTATAGTACAGTTCTTAGATGCTCCTCATGATCCTCTGTAGTTTTGGGGTATATTAGAAAATCATCTATAAAGTCTACCACAAATTTGTCAAGGTAATATCTAAATACTCTATTCATCATGTCCATGATGATTTCTAGAGAATTAATGAGTTTGAAAGGAATTAATATGAATTCATAATGCCCAAATCTTGTACGAAAAGCAATCTTGATTATATATTCCTTCTCACCCTTACATGATAGTATCCCGACCACAAATCTACCTTGGATAAGTATTGTGTCCACACAGCTGATCAAACAAGTCATCAATTTATGGAAGATGATTGATGTACTTTATCGTGAATTTTTTAATCTCACGATTATCAATGAAAAGTCGCATTGACCCATCCTTCTTCTAGACAAAGGGGACTGGTGAACCCCATGGTAAGGCACATGGGAGTATAAACCCTTTATCCATATTATCCTGCAGTTGTCTCTTTAGCTCCTCAAGGTTCACAACATCCATTCTTTATAGATTCTTTGATATTAGCAAATTCCCCAGGTATAAGGTCAATTGAGAATTCAACACCTCTTACAGAAGGAAGACCATGATATTCATCGGAAAACACTTCATAGAATTCCATCACAATAACAATGTCTTCATGGATGGTTGAATCCTTAGACTCAATCATCTGTGCCAGATACTCGTTCTCATAGGTAAGTAATATCCATGTTTTAGATGATGGAGAAAAATAAGATTCATCTTCCTTCTTTAACTTGTATAGAATCAGGAGTCGATTCTTCACATGGAGAGTGACTTCCCTCTCACGACAATTTATGTTGGCTATATATAAGGAAATTCGATCCATGCCATGAATTTCATCAAATTCTTCCAGAAGCAGTATGATGTGGTTCTCTGGGAAGTTCAATCCACAAATCATGATAGGGGTGGAGTTGTATTCATGGGATTCCGTGATTTCACCATTTTCGTACTTACTGACATCTTTACATACATGATTTTTGGTGGTGTTGAGATTGTTCTACTAAACATTAGAGATGTAAATGAATGCATAGAACCATGGGCGATAACCTTACCTTTCACTTTTATTTTGATTATCGTTCTAATATCTCTATTATATACTTATAAATGATTACCTTAAACAATTAAACACATAATTTGTAATCCAAAGACAAAAATAGATGTCTTATTAATTAGTTTTATTTCCTTAACCAATGAATCCAAAAACATAATTCTATGTTATCCATGATCTACTTTCTAACATTTATTCTTAGAGGATTTTTTATTAAATTCCCTTAATAATGGTTCATACTATGCTTATTAATTTACAAATGAATATCCCATGGGAGTCTCTTATACAAAGATATAGCAAGGCCTTTTTTCGGGTACTAGGATACCCAGGGTGAAGCTCGAAACTCCTTATTGGGGTTTTCAACCCTAGGTACTTCTGTGCCAGAGTTGCCTCTACCAGCTCATATACAGACATGGAAGTATTTTATTGATTAACCACTTTCTCTATAACCACCAAAACATAGGGCTGTTTTTATTATACTTAGTCTTATCCCTAATGATTCAATAGGGTTTTCTAATCTTAATCCCAAAAATAACTAAACATATCCTCTAATACCATCTACAATAACTATTCTCATTTTTACACACTAAAACATGATTTATTACATACAAATCACTTGATACAACATAGAAGATCAAGTGGTATTGTGTATTTGTGGATTATGATCATTAAATAACAACTTAAAACATGAAATACAACATATTTACTGAAAACTTCCTTTACATGACCACTACATTACCTCGTACTTAGCATTTGAGTGGGAGAACTTGAGCACATGCATAAGAAACAGGCGATCTATGAAGCCCAGTAAGGGAATAAACATGAAATAAAAGAGGAATACAATACATGTTATGCAATAAGAATATCAATGGATAATAAGAGTAACATGATCATAAAGTCATGATAATGCATGAAAATAATAACATGGAAATGTGGCAACAACACTTAACATTGAATTAGAATGAGCCAAGGCTCATTGCACATAGAGCTTGTGTAAACCCTCATTGCCCATGACGCATGAGTATACCCTTATTTCACATGAATTAGCATGATTCAAAACTCATTGCACATGATGAATGAGTATACTATACTTTACCCAATGCATTGGAGCACTATCAGGACGCACCATTCTTAAACATTTTATTTCATGCATTAGTGTGGCACATGGATTATACAACATGGAATCAATCATCATCATTTATTACACAATAAAGGGAAGTGGAATACATACATGAATATTTATAATAAATAATTAAATATGTATAAAGGTGAATACCCTTGATTGAGAAATGAGCATGGTATTCACTACATAATAACATTGGCATGGAAAATCATAGTGCAATTTTGTCCGCATAACAGCGTGAAATAAGAACACATAAAAAACAGTTGTTGAGATAGAAAGGGGTGTATCATAATATTTAAATGAAATTTATAGTAATGGGGTCATGTAGATACATGTAACAGCAAACATAATGAAATTTTGATGCATAATATAAAAGAATTACTTGAATTTAAAGAGGAGAGAGAAAAACCTTATAGAATATCGATATGGTAACGGGTGTACATGGGAGGGATTAATGAGATAGAAAGGAGTCTCCCATCATCCAAACATAAAGAGGTAAGTATGAGGGAGGTTTTAAAAAAATAACCCAAAAGTTTTAGTTGAAAAAAGAGCATAAAAACACAAAGAAAATTGGATAAAAATGAGAAAGAATGAAATCCCTTACATGGAAGTTCGATCCCAAAAACTAGGGAGAGGCTTGAGAGAGGATTCTTGGGAGCTTGGGGAACCCTGGGAGGATTCTAAAGATAGAAGGGTTAGGGTTTTTCGAGCTCCAAAGTCTTTGAGTGAAGAGAAAGTGGGATCTTGGGTGGGTTTATATAGAAAAGGAGATGGAAATCTTTATTATTTAGGTTTGGGACACTGCACATTAAACTAATCAAAACCACAAACCAGCCGATGGGTTTTCCCTTGTTTTTTGCCAAAGGGGAGTGGAAAACAATATTTTATGAGTCCAATGGGCGAACATCTTAAAATAATATGGTTCTTGAGGAGGAGGTGAGTCACACTCTCAAAGAAAAGAATTTAAAAACAGAAAATATTTTATATGTCTTGGAGGGTCCACTAAAGGTTTGTAAAATAAACCAAAAAAAATCTAAAATCAAATTATTTTAATGGTAAGAAATGTTTTTTCCAAACATTATATTTATATTATTTTGTCACATAACTATGGGGTTATTATGATGTGATAAAACGCATTATATATTAAAACAATATTTAATTTGTACAAAAAAATTCGACTTCCTCAGAAAATTATGAAAAATTCACCATTGGATAATTTCAAAGTCTTGATTCTAAAAATAATATTAATTTTATATAAATAATTATCTAAATATGTGAATTTTTACATTTAAAATTAAAATGAACATTTATCCCAAATTCTAGGGTTTTGACAAAAACCGATTTTAGACATTAATAAAAATTACAATTGCATTCATAAAATTCTACGATAATATAAATTTAATAAAAAATAAATTAATAATATTAATTTTTTTAAAAAAATTTATTTAATTAAAAAATTAATTAATTCATCAAAATTGATTTCTTAGTTGAATTTTAATTAAAAATAATATTTGTGCTTTAAAAACTATTTACAAAGTAACAATAAAATGAATGTATATTCTCTATACAAGAATAATGTACATAGTAATAGTGACAGGGTCTCATTACATAACCCCTTATAACACACACTTAAGTCTGAAGGGTAAAGTGTGCGATGGTGAAAGACTAATGGGGTGGCTTGTATAACATCAACCAGGTGGTAATCACTATTAACTTCCACTTCTCTCATAGTCGGTTACACTCAAGCTTAACATGTTCAAGCCTGGCTTCAGCTTGGTCAATAGAGAAGCCCAATGATGCCACCTCCCTTCTTATATAAAAAAAATGGGCTTCATATGGTGCAAGTATACTGTATGAGGGTTCTGCTTCCTTTGTATGAGTAAATTGAATTTTTTAAGCTCTATATTTATTATAATCATGTGATCTTTGTTCAAAAGATATATTAACAATGATGACCATTCTAAATGGTATTTTAAAATCTAGAAAAATAAATCCAATGAAGTTCACATTTCCTATAACCATAATAAGACATTTAATTAGTTCAATATGAATTTTTATTAGTGAATTTTTGGGTCATTACAGAGGGGTCGACTCGAATGAGAGGTAGGTCATGCTCTGGCTTGCACTTCCGAGGATCCAGGTCAGTGGGGCCTACTACAACATCCAAGAGGAAAACTAGTAGATGCAAAAGGCTAATAGGCATAAAGCAGTTCCTAGACCATGTGTGCTATGTGAACTGGAAGGAGGTCAGCGGTGGAGTAGGAGGTGCCTGAGAGAGGGGTGCATGGCGGCATCCCAAGGAAGCAAGTTGGGGTCCCGTGTATGAGGATGAAGCATGCTTGTCGATGCCTGGTCTAGGGGTGGCACCTCTTGTGCTGCGTGGGGAGGAAGCCAGGTGGTGGGGGGGGGTGGAGATCTGTTCAGACCCCTCTTTTTTTTCCTTTCTTGACCTGAAAATCCAACCCCCACCCCACTTTGTTTATTAAAATTTTTATGACTTCTTTTCATATCTTCTTCCTCTCATATTTTTTTGGTCATGTCTCTACCCTTTCTCATTTTTTTAATTAATATGTCAAGTCATCACATAATAGTTTTCCACAGTCTACTTATGGTTTTATTATAATAACAATAAAAATTATTATAATGAAATAATAATTCATTATTATTATATTATTATAATAATAAAATTATTATGTTGATTAATAAATTGTGAAAATTACAATTTGTAGGTAATTTTAATAATATCTGATGAACTTATCTATGTTAGATCAGTTATTCAGATTGAATAAAATTTAATACCCCTATTCAAAATGAAAATTTCGATCCAATATGAAAAATTAAAATGGCCTTTACATGGAAACTCGAGATCAGATCAACATGCGGTGTGAACCAATGATTCCATTTTTCCCTATACACAATTATAATACAATATTAATTTTCTTGGCTCTTAAAATCTACGAGATCCCTCGTATACCATTGTTAGGTTTTGGGGCCCATAGAGGAATCCAGTGGGCCTGGTATTTTTAATTTCTCATCATAAGAATGCTGGTACTTGTTAATGCCGATGATCTGAACCCTGGTGTGGGCTGAGGATCTTGCATAAATCAAAAAGAGAAAAAAATTAAAAATAAAACATACCCGTTTCTAATCCTATGATGCGGTCAACTACAACTAGTCGATGTTGATTTTCTAGTGATGGATCCAAAGTAGGAATCCTCTAGATCATCCACACACGCTTCAAAAAACCACAAGGAGCATCGATCATTGAATTTCAGGTGCTAGTGTGGAGATATGATGATGCTTTCGACATCCCGATGATCAACTCATTGAGATTCCGTCAATAGTGAAGAGAGATCTTGATCCAAGATCCTTAGATCATGTGATTATCTCTCTAGAGAGTTGATGGAGTGAGAGGATCTGGATTTCACTCCAAGGAATGTATGAATAGTGAAATCCACAACATAAGAGAGAGCCACCTCTTAGATTTATAGTGGAGTTGAGAAATAGCCAGTTGGGTTCCTCAACCCCTATTTATTTCAACATAAACTAAATAAATAATTTTTATGAACTAAACCACGTCAATATTATCTATTAATTTATCACAGAGTTGTAATGTATATAAAATATATTCTTTGATAAAAACTAATCCATTTAAGTCGAATCTCTATCCCACATAATATTAAATGAACCATGAATATTAAAATAATATTCATTAAATTAATATTTTCTAGTATCAAAAGAACTCGTAAATACATTAAATAAATTAAATCCCAAATATTACTACTAAAAATATGTACTTTATCAGCATTATAGATATCAATTAAAAACACTAAAAGAAGAACTATTAATCCAGGCGAGGATAGTGGGGTCCCTTTTATCAGCACTTCAAAAAACACTGATAAAGGCCCTTTTTATCAGCAATTTCAAAAAGCACTGACAAAATCCCAATAAAATTAAATAAAATAAAAAATAATTATAAAATGCCTGGGGGGTGCTTTTAAAAGCGCTTGACCCCTCCTTTATCTGTGATAGGTAGACCCCCCCTCACACTCTCCCACATATATCCCCAAACATGCTCACCCCTTTTCTTCTACCAGAACTCAAACCCACGACCTCCCCACATTCGTAACTGCACCTTTAACACTACATCATTTTGTTTTTTTCTCTATTTAATGATTTATCTATTCATATATATATATATAGTTATATTTATTCATATATTAAAATAGATTCATATTAATATAAATATATTTATTCATATATTAATATATATATATATATTCATTCGTATATTAATATATATTAATATATATATATATATAGTTATAATTTTTTATCTGCATATTTATTGGTATATTAATATATATTTATAAGATTAGTTTTAAATACATTTATGAAATATGATTTTTATGTGTGTTTATAAATAAATAAATACATACATACCTATATATATACAACACATACACACACACAGAGAGAAAAATATATGTTTATGAATAAATACATATATATGTGAATTTGAAAAACCATAGAATGTTAAAACGAACCTAACATATAATCCAGAAAACTGTTTCAACTCCACAACCAATCAAATCGATGAAAATGAAACAATATTTTATATGATATGTGGTACATTCCTATGGAACATGCATATTAGATGTTATATGTGTTTGAATGTTAAGAAATCGGGGTATCTTGACTAAAAACTCAGTTTTGGAGGCCTTTTGTATAAGGCCCCAGCCTTAAACCATACTTAATCTTGAGTTATTACAAGATTACACATTGAGGATCTTTTCAGGTTTAGAGTTTTAGAGAATTAGGTCATGAAACATTCATTACATTCCACATATAAACAAAGTGGTTACATAAAGATAGTATTCTTCATTCCCATCAATGGAAACACATTTAAAATAAAACATGTATTATTTCATGACACATCCTTGACTCTATCATCTTATCATGTACCTTTCCCTTGACCTGTGAAAAACATTTCAAAAACTTGGGATGAGCATAAAAACTCAGTATGGGTTGTAAAAAACATGGAAAGGAAACATGGGTACATATATACATAAGAGTGAAATCATACTTTACACATAAAACAAAGGCATTTTAACATACCACATAAAATCATGAATAAATCATAGAAATCATAAGACATAAAGGTAACTTGAGGCATTCATAACATTCTTACGTAGGGAGTAACCCTCTTGGTTACGTTTGGAATACCCATCACAGTATATTCCCTAAAAATCTCTTCGGAGAAACCTTAACGTTTCACTCCTTCGCGTTACCCAATGCATTGGAGAGATATAATGGGCTCACCCGCCCTTAGTTTATCACGGAACCACCCGTCTTCATAATAATGCCCATGAACCATAACATAATCATATCACATAAAACATGCATAAAGGAAACATAACATTTCCACATTTCAATCACGAGATATCAATACAACACATTGATATAATAAAAACATTATGAAAACCATTTTCAATACCAAAGTAAAAGAAAAGTAAAACATGGTATTTATTTTTCTTTTAAAAAGAAGGTATGGCTTGTAGAGGAAGCCAAAACTCAAATAACGGTCACGACGGCGGAGAAGTCGTTGTCGCCGCATACGTACGACAAAAACATTCCCTTTTGTCGTTTAGTAAACGCTTCGTATAAAAAATATTCCTTTTGAATAAACATAAAAGTCAAAGGGTTTTATACACCGTATAAAAGAAAGTTGTGTATAAAATAAAATATGCCTCAACGAAAGGAGATTGAGACGAAGTCCCATACCTCGTATCCGACTTGACCCGACCGTTCTTTAATCTCCTGAATAATAAACTTGAGTTAATCTCTACTTGATTATGAATCTCTTTCAAGTTCATTATTCCTTTTATACCATGTTATTAACATCATGTAATCAGTTAAGTTAATAATGTTCATTTTGTCGGTATTTGGTTCTTAAGTCAAAAATGGACTTCTTACACTTACATGTTGTTAATTTGGTCAAAGGTTCATTATATCCAGAATGGTATTCGTGATTTAAATATCATATATGTCATATATATCCAATACATACATGCATTTATAATATTACATAATCATTTAGAGGTAAGAAATGAAATGCACCGTTCATGGAGACGGTAAGCCGTACGTACGCATGAACGCTACTTTCATTTCTTTGTCATATTAATGGAATTAAAACTAAATGAGACTTATGTATATTTTAATTCCAGAATTATATTCATCATTTAGATATATCATTAATTATATATATCCATTATATACATGTACTTTTAATAGTACATTACATTTGGGGATAAGAAATGAAATGCACCGTTCATGGAGACGGTAAGCCGTACGTACGCATGAATGCTACTTTCATTTCAATCTCATACTTTAATTGAAAGAAATAATAATGATATAGAGGTATATTATAATTCCAGTATAACATCATATATAATATCATTAACTTTATCCTTTACACATTCCACATATGGTATTAACGAATCAAATCACTTTTAGGGGGCGGTAGTCCGCACTTCCTAAAATGAAGATATCGTGTTTTACCCATAATGGAAACCATAAAGGTATGCCCAAAATAAAAAAACAGAAGCTTAAGGAAAACATAAAAATATTATATATCATATATAAAAATAGTGACATCATAATGGCCACCTTTGAAGGTGTTAAATGAGTGTTTAACAATCATCGTTTCGGGAGGCAGAATTTCGCCATCCACGGAAACCGTATGTTCTTTAACCATTTGATGTAGTTGTGTGAGAGTGTAGCTAAAATAAATATTATAACAACATCCTAGTATATTGAAGATACTGGTGTTGTTACAAAAGAAGTAAATAAAAAGAGTTTAGGGGGTTGGAGAAGCAAAATAAAACAAATGAACATTAGAGAATGAATTACCTTAAAAAGTGTAACTCCTTTTGATTTGAGCTTAAAGGCTTCCTTTGAAAGGATTCTGCCCAAAGGGAATCCTCTAGGATGAGGAGAGGGATGTGGAGAGAGTAATTGGGCAGGGGTTGGCCGAGCCAAAGGCTTGAAGAGTGTGTTAAATGAGGTAGAGGTGGGGGCCTTTTATAAGAGGAGAGGAGGGGCACTTTTGGAAAGTAAAGAAACATTACTTTATTTGAGAATGTGTTTCGGTTTTAAAAGGTCCCACATTGATAGAATTCGTGGATAAGGTGATAAGGGTTCTAAATCCACTCATCCAATTGGTTTTGGCCATGTGTAGTTCATAGATTTTATATTATCTTTTCATTTTATTTAAATTGTCAAATAATGATGTCATCGCTGCATCATTATTATGTCATAAATAATTTAATTTATTTAATGTCTAAAAATAATAAAAAAACTTCTATGATATAGGGAATCTTTTTATCTTTCCAATGACTATTTATAATCAAAATTTGGACTTTATAACCCCACTTAAAAATTGTTTTTGTAAAACATATTATGTTTGTGTCATTTTCACTTTAACATTAAATACAAAGTAATTTATGTCATTTCCCAACAAAAGTGGATCCATGGGGTCCCCAAGTTGACCCATGGCATGTCATGGTCGGCCATGACACAACCAATGAGGTTGGGACATGTGTCTAGGTCATTTCATTTTATTAAAGTATTATTTATACCTTAAACTACCCTAATTACCACTAATCGCGATTAAGAACGTAATAAGTTACTATTCACCAAAAAATTATTATAATCTCATTGAACCACATTTTACTTATTAATGACAACCATGTATGTCAGATTTTCAAAATTCAGTACACATTAGTGGTAAACTTTCATTTAACTGGAAAATCAGTTTGCTTGATTACCACTTAGTGTTTTCACTATTCATCAAAAATTGATGTTTTTCAGAAAATTACCAAAAATTCACCCTAAGCTATATTTGATATTCCGAATTCAAAAATGAAGTCTATTTTACAAAATTCAAATCATATAAGTCACATTAATAAATTTAATAATTAATTCCCGCTGCCAGAGCAAAAAGCGTGTTTTTACAAAACAATAAGTATCAAAAGATTGACACCAGTTTAAGTCCAATTTCAAAGTGAAATTGATTCCAATGACCACTATTGGATTTAATGGTAAAAATATTTTCTAATTTCACTTTAAAACCAATTAAAATAATAATCTAATCATATAAATAATTTAGATTAAAAAGAGGTTTTGAATTAAAATACAACATTTTACACTATTCATAAAAAAATGAACTTTATCGGAAAAATACCAAAAAATTACACAAAGTAAAATTTGATGTCCCGATTCTTAATAAGAGTTTTATTTGGTCCAAAAGAATGTATAAGAGTGATCAAAACTATATTTAATGACGGTTCACCATTAAAAGGTGATAAGTGAACCTTTAGTGAAAATTAAAGTATATATGCCTAAAATTGAACTCTTTCCGTATTTTAAGCCTTTACCTTTTATTGGGTAAATGTATAAACATTTAAAAACATATATAATCATATTTTAGTTATTTCTATCTATTCCCGCCAGTACAACGGCTACTTGTTAACTAACATTTAAAATAATATTATTATATTACTAGTGTGCTACGTAAGTTTCAAAGAAACTCATCGTTGCGTATCGGGTACGATATCGAACATAGAAACCCCTTTTAATTAAAATTCATATTTAATTCTTAAATATTAAAAAATATGAAAATCATTTATTCTTTAATTACCTGGGATGTTACATCCTTCCCCCCTTTTGGGAATTGTGTCCTCGCAATTTTATTCACTTATCAAAATAAGTGGGGGTATTTATCCCTCATAGCATTTTCAGATTCCCATGTTGCCTCTTCAATCATGTGGTTTTTCCACAAAACCTTTACCTGCTTAATCACCTTATTTCGTAACACTTGCTCCCTGTGGTCAAGAATCTGGACCGGTTGTTCCTCATAAGATAGGTTCTCTTCTAGCTGAACTACCTCTGGACTCAAAACATGAGATGGATCTGGCATATACTTTCTCAACATCGAAACGTGAAAAACATTGTGTACCTGAGATAAACTCGGAGGTAAAGCCACTCGGTATGCAACTGATCCAACTCTTTCCAGAATTTCGTATGGTCCAATGAACCTTGGACTCAACTTTCCTTTCTTACCAAATCTCATCACACGTTTCCAAGGAGAAACCTTGAGAAAAGCATGATCACCTACCCCAAAAGATATATCCTTCCTCTGGTTATCCACATAACTCTTCTGCCTGCTCTGAGCTGTTCTCATGTGTTTTCTGAATCAACTGAACTTTTCCTGCCATCTCTTCTACCAATTCTGGTCCCATCAGCTTCCTTTCTCCAACTTCATCCCAAAAAGCTGGAGTTCGACACCGCTTCCCATATAATGCCTGAAATGGTGCCATCTGTATACTGGAATGAAAACTGTTATTATATGAAAACTCAACCAAAGAAAGATGTTGGTCCCAACTTCCCTGATAATCCATAGAACAAGCTCATAGCATATCCTCCAATGTCTGAATTGTTCGTTCTGACTGTCCATCTGATTGAGGATGAAAAGCTGTACTAAAATTTAATTTAGTACCCAACGACTTCTGAAGGCCTTTCCAAAAGTTAGATGTGAAACTGGGATCACGATCAGATACAATGGAGATATGAACTCCATGTAACCTGACTATCTCTTTAAGATACAAACGGAAAAGTTGATCAAGAGAGAAAGTATCTCGTATAGCAAGGAAATGAGCAGATTTGGTCAAGCGATCAACAATAACCTAGATTGCATTATTACCTCAAGATGTTTTTGGTAATCCAACAACAAAGTCCATGGATATATTCTCCCATTTCCACTCTGGCACTGGTAAAGGCTGGAGCATCCCTTTCGGTAACTGCCGCTCTGCTTTAACCTGCTGATAAGTCAAACACTTCACAGTAAAATTAGCAATATCTCTTTTCATTCCATCCCACCAGTAATACTCCTGCAGATCTCTATACATCTTAGTACTGCCCAGATGAAAAAACAACTCATTCTTCAACTGTGAATCACAAGGCACACATAACCTCTTCACAAACCTCAAAACACAAACACAAACTTATCCAAGAACTCATGGAAAATTTTATTCATAAGGTCCATGAATACAACAAGTGCATTGGTTAACCCAAAAGGCATAACTACAAATTCATAATGGACATATCTAGTACGGAACACAATCTTCGGAACATCTGCTTCTTTTACTTTCAACTGATGGTACCCCGACCTCAAGTCAATCTTCGAAAAATACTGAGCTCCCTGGAGCTGACACCACTTCATTCGATGGCCCAACATCTGCTGAAGTAGTTGCAAAGGATTTCACCACCCCTTTCTGCTTGTAGTCTAACTGCTTCCCATCACTCAAGCTCCTTGTCGGACACTCGTTTGCATAGTGACCCATCTCATTGCACTTATAACATTTCACTAACTGTAAATCAAACCTGTTCTTACCTTCACCTTGATCCTTTTCAGTGCAATCATGAGCCTTATTACCCATCTTACCACATCGGTAGCACTTTCCAGAATTCAGAAGACATTCCCCAGCATGACTTTTTCCACATTTATCACAAACTGGAAACTTAGTTTTCTTACCATCAGACTTTTTTGAAGAATTCTTACCTTTCTCCTGCCACCTCGGTCTCTTCTTCTGCTGGTTGTTATAGAAAACTTGGTCATCGGCAAACTCTATTTCCACCTTCTCAGCACATCGAACAATATTTTCATAACTTTTAAACTCACGAGAAGCTAATGCCCTTCGATATTTTGGCTTTAATCCTGATTAAAAACGATTTATTTTACAATCAAGGTCCCGGATAAAATTTGGAGCATACCTTGCCAATCGAGTGAACCTTTCTTCATAGGCAGCCACTGAGTCTTCCTCTTTCCTCAATTCCAAGAATTGATTTTCCATCCTAAGTCGAACAACCTTAGGAAAATACTTCTCAAGAAACATACCTTTGAATTCATCCCAGTCAAGAGCATCAATCTCATCACTATCCCTTATATTTTTCACCATCGACCACCACTGATCAGCTTCACCTTCAAAACGGTAAACAGCAAGTCTAACCTTTTGATGTTCTGAACACCCCATGACAACAAAAATCTTCTCCAGTGCTTTAATCCACCCTTCAGCTTGCACAGGGTCAGATGATCCTTTGAATGATGGGGGATGTTGCCTCATGAAATGTTCCACCACTAACATGTTCCTCTGCGGTTGATCTGGATGCTCTCGTGCATGGACACCACCGCCATTTATAGCCTGAGTCAACTGTGCCATTACTGCATCAAACTGTTCAGTTCCAATTCCGACCATTTCTGGATGCTGATTTGGAAGGTTATCTTCCTCCTGATGTCGTCCCAACATAGCTTCTTTGTTTCCTCTGCGGAAAACCATTCTGAACAAACATGTCTTAGATGAAGCAACACGGTAATCTTTAAATGCTATATCGTTTCAAAAAAAATATTTTTGGATAATCATTTAATAGAATTCTAACTCCTAAAGTTATCTAAACCGACCTCTGATACCAACTATAAGGCCCCAGCCTTAAACCTTACTTATTCTTGAGTTATTACAAGATTACACATTGAGGATCTTTTCAGGTTTAGAGTTTTAGAGAATTAGGTCATGAAACTTTCATTACATTCAACATATAAACAAAGTGGTTACATAAAGATAGTATTCTTCATTCCCATCAATGGAAACACATTTAAAATAAAACATGGATTATTTCTTGACACATCCTTGACTCTATCATCTTATCATGTACCTTTCCCTTGACCTGTGAAAAACATTTCAAAAACTTGGGATGAGCATAAAAACTCAGTATGGGTTGTAAAAAACATGGAAAGGAAACATGGGTACATATATACATAAGAGTGAAATCATACTTTACCCATAAAACAAAGTCATTTTAACATACCACATAAAATCATGAATAAATCATAGAAATCATAAGACATAAAGGTAACTTGAGGCATTCATAACATTCTTACGTAGGGAGTAACCCTCTTGGTTACGTTTGGAATACCCATCACAGTATATTCCCAAAAAATCTCTTCGGAGAAACCTTAAAGTTTCACTCCTTCGCGTTACCCAATGCATTGGAGAGCTATAACGGGCTCACCCGCCCTTAGTTTATCACGGAACCACCCGTCTTCATAATAATGCCCAAGAACCATAACATAATCATATCACATAAAACATGCATAAAGGAAACATAACATTTCCACATTTCAATCACGAGATATCAATACAACACATTGATATAATAAAAACATTATGAAAACCATTTTCAATACCAAAGTAAAAGAAAAGTAAAACATGGTATTTATTTTTCTTTTAAAAAGAAGGTATGGCTTGTAGAGGAAGCCGACACTCAAATAACGGTCACGACGACGGAGAAGTCATTGTCGCCGCATACGTACGACAAAAACATTCCCTTTTGTCGTTTAGTAAATGCTTAGTATAAAAAAGATTCCTTTTGAATAAACGTAAAATTCAAAGGGTTTTATACACCGTATAAAAGAAAGTTGTGTATAAAATAAAATATGCCTCAACGAAAGGAGATTGAGACGAAGTCCCATACCTCGTATCCGACTTGACCCGACCGTTCTTTAATCTCCTAAATAATAAACTTGAGTTAATCTCTACATGATTATGAATCTTTTTCAAGTTCATTATTCCTTTTATACCATGTTATGAACATCATGTAATCAGTTAAGTTAATAATGTTTATTTTGTCGGTATTTGGTTCTTAAGTCAAAAATGGACTTCTTACACTTACATGTTGTTAATTTGGTCAAAGGTTCATTATATCCAGAATGGTATTCATGATGTAAATATCATATATGTCATATATATCCAATACATACATGCATTTATAATATTACATAATCATTTATAGGTAAGAAATGAAATGCACCGTTCATGGAGACGGTATGCCGTACGTACGCATGAACGCTACTTTCATTTATTTGTCATATTAATGGAATTAAAACTAAATGAGACTTATGTATATTTTAATTCCAGAAATATATTCATCATTTAGATATATCATTAATTATATATATCCATTATATACATGTACTTTTAATAGTACATTACATTTGGGGATAAGAAATGAAATGCACCGTTCATGGAGACGGTAAGCCGTACGTACGCATGAACGCTACTTTCATTTCTATCTCATACGTTAATGGAAAGAAATAATAATGATATAGAGGTATATTTTAATTCCAGTATAACATCATATATAATATCATTAACTTTATCCTTTACACATCCCACATATGGTATTAACGAATCAAATCACTTTTAGGGGGCGGTAGTCCGCACTTCCTAAAATGAAGATATCGTGTTTTACCCATAATGGAAACCATAAAGGTATGCCCAAAATAAAAAAAACAGAAGCTTAAGGAAAACATAAACATATTATATATCATATATAAAAATAGTGACATCATAATGGCCACCTTTGAAGGTGTTAAATGAGTGTTGAACAATCATCGTTTCGGGAGGCAGAATTTCGCCATCCACGGAAACCGTATGTTCTTTAACCATTTGATGTAGTTGTGTGAGAGTGTAGTTCAAATAAATCTTATAACAACATCCTAGTATATTGAAGATACTGGTGTTGTTACAAAAGAAGTAAATAAAAAGAGTTTAGGGGGTTTGAGAAGCAAAATAAAACAAATGAACATTAGAGAATGAATTACCTTAAAAAGTGTAACTCCTTTTGATTTGAGCCTAAAGGCTTCCTTTGAAAGGATTCTGCCCAAAGGGAATCCTCTAGGATGAGGAGAGGGATGTGGAGAGAGTAATTGGGCAGGGTTTGGCCGAGCCAAAGTCTTGAAGAGTGTGTTAAATGAGGTAGAGGTGGGGGCCTTTTATAAGAGGAGAGGAGGGGCACTTTTGGAAAGTAAAGAAACATTACTTTATTTGAGAATGTGTTTCGGTTTTAAAAGGTCCCACATTGATATAATTCGTGGATAAGGTGATAAGGGTTCTAAATCCACTCATCCAATTGGTTTTGGCCATGTGTAGTCCATAGATTTTATATTATCTTTTCATTTTATTTAAATTGTCAAATAATGATGTCATCGATGCATCATTATTATGTCATAAATAATTTAATTTATTTAATGTCTAAAAATCATAAAAAAATACTATGATATAGGAAATCGTTTTATCTTTCCAATGACTATTTATAATCAAAATTTGGACTTGTATAACCCCACTTAAAAATTGTTTTCGTAAAACATATTATGTTTGTGTCATTTTCACTTTAACATTAAATAAAAAGTAATTTATGTCATTTCCCAACAAAAGTGGATCCATGGGGTCACCAAGTTGACCCATGGCATGTCATGGTCGGCCATGACACAACCAATGAGTTTGGGACATGTGTCTAGGTCATTTCATTTAACTAAAGTATTATTTATACCTTAAACTACCCTAATTACCACTAATCGCGATTAAGAACTTAATAAGTTACTATTCACCAAAAAATTATTATAATCTCATTGAACCACATTTAACTTCTTAATGACAACCATGTATGTCGGATTTTCAAAATTCAGTACACATTAGTGGTAAACTTTCATTTAACTGGAAAATCAGTTTGCTTGATTACCACTTAGTGGTTTCACTATTCATCAAAAATTGACGTTTTTCAGAAAATTACCAAAAATTCACCCTAAGCTATATTTGATATTCCGAATTCAAAAATGAAGTCTATTTTACAAAATTCAAATCATATAAGTCACATTAATTAATTTAATAATTAATTCCCGCTGCCAGAGAAAAAAGCGTGTTTTTACAAAACAATAAGTATCAAAAGATTGACACCAGTTTAAGTCCAATTTCAAAGTGAAATTGATTCCAATGACCACTATTGGATTTAATGGTAAAAATATTTTCTAATTTCACTTTAAAACCAATTAAAATATTAATCTAATCATATAAATAATTTATATTAAAAAGAGGTTTTGAATTAAAATACAACATTTTACACTATTCATAAAAAAATGAACTTTATCGGAAAAATACCAAAAAATTACACAAAGTAAAATTTGATGTCCCGATTCTTAATAAGAGTTTTATTTGGTCCAAAAGAATGTATAAGAGTGATCAAAACTATATTTAATGACGGTTCACCATTAAAAGGTGATAAGTGAACCTTTAGTGAAAATTAAAGTATATATGCCTAAAATTGAACTCTTTCCGTATTTTAAGCCTTTACCTTTTATTGGGTAAATGTATAAACATTTAAAAACATATATAATCATATATTAGTTATTTCAATCCATTCCCGCCAGTACAACGGCTACTTGTTAACTATCATTTAAAATAATATTATTATATTACTAGTGTGCTACGTAAGTTTCAAAGAAACTCATCGTTGCGTATCGGGTACGCTATCGAACATAGCAACCCCTTTTAATTAAAATTCATATTTAATTCTTAAATATTAATAAATATGAAAATAATTTATTCTTTAATTACCTGGGATGTTACATTTTGGGATTTTTTGGGCCTCAAAAAATGTGGCATATGCTTCTCTTGCATTAATTGTCCATATATATTGTCACAGTCTTCGATTTGATATAATGTAGAGCTCAAACAGACACCCAAATCAAAAGTAATGGCTGTTTGAAGTTTGAGATTCATTTTCAACTTATTTTAGAATCTTTTATTAAATTTTCATTGTTTTTTTGTGTCTTTAAATTGTTATTAAATGATTTTTAATCAATAATAATTATAAAATTTTTAATTAATAAAATTTTTTTAAAATATTTTTATGCCGTTTTCACTAAATTTCTTATATATTAAATGTAATCGTCTATTTATACCTATCTAAAACATTTTAAAAAAATATATATTATATTTATGTCGTTATAAATATACATATATAACAATAATTTATTTTTCATGAGATGTTTTGAAACATATAATTTATCAGCGGTAGGAAAAAGCACTGATAAATCCCCCTTTTATCAGCGCTACTAAAAGAAGCTCCGATAAAGGGGTAGCGCTTCCCTTGAACATTTTTTTAGTAGTTTATTCATAACATGAATATTACTAAATTTTTTTAATTTTTTTAATGATCTATAACCCAGATACTGCTCAGACCCCATGGTGGGGCCCACTATGTCCATATACATATTCGTCTAAATAGAGTGGATTCTTGAATACGATATTGGGTGTGACCCTCTTGGCACTTATCTCAATAGAAGTGAATAAAAACACAAAGCAAGAGCGGAGTCTCGCAACCCATCATGACCCCTAAAGATATAAGGATATTCATAGCACGAATACTATCAAATTAACTCTGACTATGTACTATAATCTCAAGGTGATTAAATATCTCATAAAGTAGGATGCACACTCATGTAACCATCCTTTTCTTACATTATTATCTACAGAACTTACCTGATGGATTTACCTTTGTACTGCTTTGGCCAATGAATTATGAAGGAAACTCCATCCTGATCAATCTGTCTTGAGATATACAACTTCTTAAACATGGAAGTGACAAATTCGTTCTTGATCATTATTCCAATGTCTTACCACAAACAATGCACCCAACACAAGCTACCTCACCATGATTTCAATACCATAGTTTTCACCTTGAATCAAAGTACACAATCAACTGATATAAATTGGTAATGATCTCAATTTAGGACATCAAAACACATGGCCATAGATAAGAACTAATAATGAAACCCAAAACATGTATTGTTTCTATTGGTGGGTTTGTACTAATGATCTCCATACTAGAGATCACCAGTGAAAACTTCATGATATGAAGTCTCAAGGCTTATGAGCCCCAATCACCTGATATTCAGACATCAACAGTATACAGTTAGTAAGATGTATCTAGACTATTGAACATATATTTATGAATAATGTCATAGTATCTCGAGGTTATCATTATATCCTGGTATCTTCTATAACCTCTCTATATAAAAATTAATCATTATACATTACCATTATAACAGTAGACGCAGAAAAATCTACACTATAATGGTAAGATGACATCACGTATAACCAACTTTATACATGATATGGTAATAAAAAGTACTACTTATTTGGTTATATGGATCCCACTATTTCAACATTAGGTTCCTAGGATTCCTTGGATACACTGCATGGATCCATGATTGACCAATGGGTTCCTCGTTTAATCCCTATCAGGACTAAACTTTTCATAGATCTGTTTTCCATTGGATGCACTCCTTAGACGAGGTAGACATCTCATTGTGGAATGAATTGGACTATGCTCCTTGGATTACACTCTTACCCTTAAGATCGACTCAGATACTACTATTTTAGTGTCCCTTAAGGATTATGTTTCCTTGGTTACTACCTTGGAACTTCATTATTAAATATCATCATAGGTTTCCATGTTATATTTTGGAACCCTTACGATTATTAACAAGTGACTTGTTGATAATTGGTAACAACATTCCAATGAATTGGTTATATGTTCTGACACCAACTAAGGGCTGAAGTAGGAACCTGGGTATTTAGATAGATTATACTATTTTACTTGATATATTCATTTACGCACACTCTTATATTCCATTACATGGGCGAGATGTTATAGACACCATTGGAGGTGGCCAACTGATATTTGTCTTACAGCCTCTAAGGGAACCATTTGGTACCCACAGTAGATTACATGACTACCAGATGAAGGGAAGAAAACAACATTGAATACTTTATATATTACAGTTCAGTTTGGAGCTTTATATTTGAAGATCATGTTGGATCTCAAGATTCTTGGGATAATATTTTTTTCCATTGTGATTTGTGGAAACATCTTATTCCTACTATCTGGTATCCTTGTTTTCCAATTATCTCGTGACATAACATATCATCATCAGTGTAACATCCCAGGTAAATAAAGAATAAAGAATTTTCATATTTATTAATATTTACGAATTAAATATTAATTTTATTCTAAAGGGGTTGCTATGTTCGATAGCGTACCCGATACGCAACGATGAGTTTCTTTGAAACTTACGTAGCACACTAGTAATAAAATAATATTATTTTAAATGTTAGTTAACAAGTAGCCGTTGTACTGGCGAGAATGGATAGAAATAACTAAAATATGATTAGATATGTTTTAAAATGTTTATACATTTACCCAATAAAAGATAAAGGCTTAAAATACGGAAAGAGTTCAATTTTAGGGCATATATACTCTAATTTTCACTAAAGGTTCACTTATCTCCTTTTTATGGTGAACCGTCATTAAATATAGTTTTGTTCACTCTTATAATTTATTTTGGACCAAATATAACTCTTCTTTAGAATCGGGACATCAAAATTTACTTTGTGTAAATTTTTGGTACCTTTCTGATAAAGTTCATTTTTTTATGAATAATGTAAAATGTTGTATTTTAATTCAAAACCTCTTTTTAATCTAAATTATTTATGTGATTAGATTATTATTTTAATTGGTTTTAAAGTGAAATTAGAAAATATTTTTACCAGTTAATCCAATGGTGGTCATTGGAATCAATTTCACTTTGAAATTGGACTTAAACTGGTGTCAATCTTTTGATACTTATTGTTTCACAAAAACATGCTATTTGTCATGACAACGGGAATTAATTATTAAATTAATTAATTTGACTTATATGTTTTGAATTTTGTAAAATGGAATTCATTTTTGAATTCGGAATATCAAATATAGCTTAGGGTGAATTTTTGGTAATTTTCTGAAAAACTTCAATTTTTGGTGAATAGTGAAACCACTAAGTGGTAATCAAGCAAACTGATTTTTCAGTTAAATGAAAGTTTACCACTAATGTGTATTGAATTTTGAAAATACGACATACATGGTTGTCATTAAGAAGTAAAATGTGGTTCAATGAGATTAAAATAATTTTTTGGTGAATAGTACCTTTTTTTCATTAATCGCGATTAGAGGTAATTATTGTAGTTTAAGGTAACAATGGTATTATAAGAATGTGAAAACACCAAGACACTTGTCCTACACCTATTGGGTGAGTCATGGCCGACCAAGACAAGCCATGGGCCAACTTGGGGTCCCCATGGAGCCACTTTAGTTGGAAAATGACATTAATATATTTTTATTTAATGTTAAAGTGAAAATGACACTAACATAAATTGGTTTACTAAAATAATTTTTAAGTGGGGTTATACAAGTACAAATTTTCATTATAAATAGTCATTGGAAAGATAAAACTATTTCATACATCATAGTATTTTTGTTATAATTTTTAGACATTAAATAAATTAAATTATATATGACATAATAATGATGCAGCGATGACATCATTATTTGACGATTTAAATAAAATGGAAAGATAATGACAAATCTAAAAACTACACATGGAAAAAACCAATTGGATGAGTGGATTTCGAACCCTTATCACCTTATCCACGAATTATATCAATGTGGGACCTTTTAAAACCGAAACACATTTTCAAATAAAGTAATATTTCTTTACTTTCCAAAAGTGCCCCTCCTCTCCTCTTATAAAAGGCCCCCACCTCTACCCCATTTCACACACTTCTCAAGACTTTGTCTCGGCCAAACCCTGCCCAATTACTCTCTCCACATCCCTATCCTCATCCTAGAGGATTCCCTTTGGGAATAATACTTTCAAAGGAAGCCTTTAGGCTCAAATCAAAAGTAGTTACACTTTTAAAGGTAATTCATTCTCTCTTGTTCATTTGTTTTATTTTGCTTCTCCAACTCTCTAAACTCTTTTTATTTACTTCTTTTGTAACGACACCAGTATCTTCAATATACTAGGATGTATTTATAATATTTATTTGAGCTACACTCTCACACAACTACATCAAATGGTTAAAGAACATACGGTTTCCGTGGATGGCGAAATTCTGCCTCCCGAAACGATGATTGTTCAATACTCATTTAACACCTTCAAGGGTGGACATTATGATGTCACTATTTTTATATATGATATATAATATGGTTATGTTTTCTTTAAGCTTCTGTATTTTTCATTTTTGGCATACCTTTATGGTTTCCATTATGGGTAAACACGATATCTTCATTTAAGGAAGTGCGGACTACCGCCCCTAAAAGTGATGTGATTCGTTAATGCCATATGTGGGACGTGTAAAGGATGGATTTAAAGTTATTATATATGATTTTATACTGGAATTATAATATACTTCTATATCATTATTATTTCTTTCCATTAAAGTTTGACATAGAAATGAAAGTAGCGTTCATGCGTACGTACGGCTTACCGTCTCCATGAACGGTGCATTTCATTTCTTATCCCCAAATGTAATGTACTATTAAAAGTATATGTATATAATGGATAAATATAATTAATTATATATATAAATGATGAATATAATTCTGGAATTAAAATATACATACCTCTCATTTAGTTTTAATTCCACTAATATGACAAAGAAATGAAAGTAGCGTTCATGCGTACGTACGGCTTACCGTCTCCATGAACGGTGCATTTCATTTCTTACCTCTAAATGATTATGTAATATTATAAATACATGTATATTATGGATATATATGATATATATGATATCCAAATCAAGAATTTCATTCTGGATATAAAGAACTTTTGACCACACGAACAACATGTAATTTTAAGAAGTCAACTTTCGACTTAAGAACCAAATATTGACAAAACAAACATTATTAACTTAAATGGTTACATAATGTTTATAACATGGCAATAAGTGATATAAAAGGAATAATTAACTTTAAAAAGGTTCTTAATCAAGTATAAATTAACTCAAGTTTATTATTCAGGACGTTAAAGAACGATCGAGTCAAGTCGGACCCAAGGTAAGGAACTTCGTCTCAATCTCCTTTCATTGAGGCATATTTCATTTTATACACAACATTATTTTATACGGTGTATAAATTACTTTGACTTTGACTTTTATACAAAAGGAATCTTTTTCTACAAAGCGTTTTACTAAACGACAAAAAGGAATGTTTTTTTAACGTACGCGGTGACAATGACCTTTTCCGCCGCCGCGAGTATTATTTGGTCTTTGGCTTCCTCAACAAGCCGTAATGTGTTTAAAATAAAATAAATACCATATACTCTATTATGTATTTTGGTATTAAAAATGGTTTTGATAAAGGATTCTATTATTTTAATATATTCATGATATATTGTGATTGAAATGTGGAAATGTTATCTTTCCTTTATATTGGTTTTATGTTTTATGATTTTATATTGGTGCTTGGACATTTTAACGGGTGGTTACGTTATAAACCATATGACGGGTGGTGCCGTGAATACCAGGACGGGTGGTTACGTTATAACCTCCAAGGCATTGGGTATGGAAGTCGGCCGTATGGCTATTCCATTAAGTATGTATGGAAATTGGCCGTATGGCTATTCCATTAAGTGATATATGTGGAAGTCAACCGCATGGTTATTCCACTTAAGTATGTTTATGTCCCAAGTTACCTTTATATATTCTATGTGTTATTTATATGGGTTTTATGGTAATCCTTTGGTTAAAAAAAGGTAAGTAATGATACTTTATTCAGTGAAGAATTTTTTTTACTACTTCATGAAGGTGAAGGTATTACTTTGATATAGTATACATGGTTTACTTGATGTTGGAAAAACTAACAGTTTTCATTCTTTTTGTATCCCTTACTGAGCTTTTTATGCTCACCCCAAGTTTTTCGAAATGTTTTTCACAGGACATAAAGTGGAATAAGGTCAAGGATGGGATCAAGGGAATTTCATGCTATCTAAAACAAGGAATCTAGACACATATTTCTTTTTAAGAGTTTTTTTATGGAGACTTAGTAGAAGTGTCTACTTTGTAATATTTTAAGATGTAGTAGTTATGTTCTAATTCTCTAAAACTCTAAACCTGAAAAGATCCTCAATGTGAATTATTCATTTAATTCAATATTAAGTAAGGTTTAAGGCTGGGGCCTTATAGTTGGTATCAAAGGACGGTTTAGACAACTTTAGGAGTTAGAAAAGTGTTAAATTATAATATGATTGAAATGATATAGCATTTAAGGATTACCATGTTGCTTCGCCTATGATATTTCTGTGTTCAGAATGGTTTTCCACAGAGGAAACAAAGCAGCTATGTTGGGACGACATCAGGAGGAAGACAACCTTCCAAATCAGCAACCTGAGATGGTCGGAATCGGAACTGAACAGTTTGTTGCAGTGATGGCACAGTTGACCCAGGCTATAAATAGTGGTGGTATCCATGCACGAGATCAGCCAGATCAACCGCAGAGGAACATGTCAGTGGTGAAACATTTCATGAGGCAACATCCCCCATCATTCAGAGGATCATCTGACCCTGTGCAAGCTGAAGGGTGGATTAAAGCACTGGAGAAGATTTTTGATGTCATGGGGTGTTCAGAACATCAAAAGGTTAGTCTTTCTGTTTACCGTTTTGAAGGTGAAGCTGATCAGTGGTGGTCGATGGTGAAAAATATAAGGGATACTGATGAGATTGAGGATCTTCACTGGGAAGAATTCAAAGGTATGTTTCTTGAGAAATATTTTCCTAAGGTGGTTTGTCTTAGGATGGAAAAACAGTTCCTAGAATTGAGGCAGGAGGATGATTTAGTGGCTGCTTATGAAGAAAAGTTCACTCGATTGGCAAGGTATGCTCGAAACTTCATACGAGATCTTGATAGTAAATTAAACAGTTTTTACTCAGGGTTAAAGCCAAAGTATCGAAGGTATTTAGCTTCTCGTGAGTTCAAAAGTTATGAAAAACTTGTTCGATGTACGGAGAAGGTGGAAATGGAGTTTGCCAATGATCAGGTGTTCTATGACAAACAATAGAATAAGAGATCTAGTTGGCAGGAAAAGGGGAATGAATTCATCAAATAAGCAAGGAGGTAAGAAAACCAAATATCCATCCTGTGAGAAGTGTGGTAAAATGCATCCTGGAGAATGTTTATCCAAGTCTGGTAAGTGCTTTTGGTGTGGTAAGTCTGGTCATATTGCTCGTAACTGTAAGGAATACGATCAAGCAGGAAATGAAAAGCCAACGGTAAGATGTTTTAAGTGTAATGAAATGGGTCATTATGCAAACGAGTGTCCAACGAAGAACTCAACTGGGGGAATGCAGCCAGACTACAAGCAGAAAGGGGTGGTGAAATACTTTGCAAAAACTTTAGCAGATGTTGGGCCATCGAATGAAGTGGTATTAGCTCCAGGGAGCTCAGTATTTTTCGAAGATTGACTTGAGGTCGGGGTACCATCAGTTGAAAGTAAAAGAAGCATACGTTCCGAAGACTGTGTTCCGTACTAGATATGGCCATTATGAATTTTTAGTTATGCCTTTTGGGTTAACCAATGCAGCTGCTGTATTCATGGACCTTATGAATAAAATTTTCCATGAGTTCTTGGATAAGTTTTTGTTTGTGTTTTGAGGTTTGTGAAGAGGTTATGTGTGCCTTGTGATTCACAGTTGAAGAATGAGTTGTTATGTGAGGCTCATAGTTCCCTGTTTTCATTTCATCCTGGCAGTACTAAGATGTACAGAGATCTGCGGGAGTATTACTGGTGGGATGGAATGAAAAGAGACATTGCTGATTTTACTGTGAAGTGTTTGACATGTCAACAGGTTAAAGCAGAGCAGCAGTTACCGAAAGGGATGCTTCAGCCTTTACCAGTGCCAGAGTGGAAATGGGAAAACATATCCATGGACATTGTTGTGGGATTACCGAGGATATCTCGAGGTAATAATGCAATCTGGGTTATTGTTGATCGCTTGACCAAATCTGCTCATTTCCTTTCTATACGAGATACTTTCTCTCTTGATCAACTTTCCCGTTTGTATCTTAAAAAGATAGTCAGGTTACATGGAGTTCCTCTCTCCATTGTATCGGATCGTGATCGCAGGTTTACTTCTAACTTTTGGAAAGGCCTTCAGAAGTCGTTGGGTACTGAATTAAATTTTAGTACAGCTTTTCATCCTCAATCAGATGGGCAGTCAGAACAAACAATCCAGACATTGGAGGATATGCTACGAGCTTGTTCGATGGATTATCAGGGAAGTTGGGACCAACATCTTTCTTTGGTTGAGTTTTCTTATAATAACAGTTTTCATTCCAGTATACAGATGGAACCATTTGAGGCATTATATGGGAAGTGGTGTCGAACTCTAGCTTTCTGGGATGAAGTGGGTGAAAGGAAGTTGATGGGACCAAAATTGGTAGAAGATATGGCAGAAAAAGTTCAGTTGATTCAGAAACACATGAGAACAGCTCAGAGCAGGCAGAAGAGTTATGCGGAGAACCGGAGGAAGGATCTATCTTTCGAGGTAGGTGATCATGTTTTTCTCAAGGTTTCTCATTGGAAAAGTGTGACGAGATTTGGTAAGAAAGGAATGTTGAGTCCAAGGTTCGTTGGACCATACGAAATTCTGGAAAGAGTTGGATCAGTTGCATACCGAGTGGCTTTACCTCCGAGTTTATCTCAGGTACACAATGTTTTTCACGTTTCGATGTTGAGAAAGTATATGCCAGATCCATCTCATGTTTTGAGCCCAGAGGTAGTTCAGCTGGAAGAGAACCTATCTTAGGAGGAACAACCGGTCCAGATTCTTGACCACAGGGAGCAAGTGTTACGGAATAAGGTGATTCATTAGGTAAAGCTTTTGTGGAATGCCCATGTGATTTAAGAGGCAACGTGGGAATCTGAAAATGCTATGAGGGATAAATACCCCCACTTATTTTGATAAGTGAATAAAATTGTGAGGATGCAATTCCCAAAAGGGGGGAAGGATGTAACATCCCAGGTAAATAAAGAATAAAGAATTTTCATATTTATTAATATTTACGAATTAAATATTAATTTTATTTTAAAGGGGTTGCTATGTTCGATAGCGTACCCGATACGCAACGATGAGTTTCTTTGAAACTTACGTAGCACACTAGTAATAAAATAATATTATTTTAAATTTTAGTTAACAAGTAGCCGTTGTACTGGCGAGAATGGATAGAAATAACTAAAAAATGATTATATATGTTTTTAAATGTTTATACATTTACCCAATAAAAGA
Source organism: Viscum album (assembly GCA_963277665.1). NCBI lineage: Eukaryota > Viridiplantae > Streptophyta > Magnoliopsida > Santalales > Viscaceae > Viscum > Viscum album. The sequence goes on along the minus strand of OY728140.1, from coordinate 1,717,808,232 downwards.
TAAAGGCTTAAAATACGGAAAGAGTTCAATTTTAGGGCATATATACTCTAATTTTCACTAAAGGTTCACTTATCACCTTTTTATGGTGAACCGTCATTAAATATAGTTTTGATCACTCTTATACTTTATTTTGGACAAAATATAACTCTTCTTTAGAATCGGGACATCAAAATTTACTTTGTGTAAATTTTTGGTACCTTTCTGATAAAGTTCATTTTTTTATGAATAGTGTAAAATGTTGTATTTTAATTCAGAACCTATTTTTAATCTAAATTATTTATGTGATTAGATTATTATTTTAATTGATTTTAAAGTGAAATTAGAAAATATTTTTACCAGTTAATCCAATGGTGGTCATTGGAATCAATTTTACTTTGAAATTGGACTTAAACTGGTGTCAATCTTTTGATACTTATTGTTTCACAAAAACACGCTATTTGTCATGACAGCGGGAAATAATTATTAAATTAATTAATTTGACTTATATTTTTTGAATTTTGTAAAATGGACTTCATTTTTGAATTCGGAATATCAAATATATCTTAGGGTGAATTTTTGGTAATTTTCTGAAAAACTTCAATTTTTGATGAATAGTGAAACCACTATGTGGTAATCAAGCAAACTAATTTTTCAGTTAAATGAAAGTTTACCACTAATGTGTATTGAATTTTGAATATCCGACATACATGGTTGTCATTAAGAAGTAAAATTTGGTTCAATGAGATTAAAATAATTTTTTGGTGAATAGTAACTTTTTTTCATTAATCGCGATTAGAGGTAATTAGTGTAGTTTAAGGTAAAAATGGTATTATAAGAATGTGAAAACACCATGAAACTTGTCCTAAACCTATTGGGTGAGTCATGGACGACCAAGACAAGCCATGGGCCAACTTGTGGACCCATGGAGCCACTTTAGTTGGAAAATGACATTAATATATTTTTATTTAATGTTAAAGTGAAAATGACACTAACATAAATTGGTTTACTAAAATAATTTTTAAGTGGGGTTATACAAGTCCAAATTTTGATTATAAATAGTCATTGGAAATATAAAACGATTTCCTACATCATAGTATTTTTTTTATAATTTTTAGACATTAAATAAATTAAATTATATATGAAATAATAATGATGTAGCGATGACATCATTATTTGACGATTTAAATAAAATGGAAAGATAATGACAAATCTAAAAACTACACATGGCCAAAACCAATTGGATGGGTGGATTTAGAACCCTTATCACCTTATACACTAATTATATCAATGTGGGACCTTTTAAAACCGAAACTCATTTTCAAATAAAGTAATATTTCTTTACTTTCCAAAAGTGCCCCTCCTCTCCTCTTATAAAAGGCCCCCACCTCTACCCCATTTCAAACACTTCTCAAGCCTTTGGATCGGCCAACCCCTGACCAATTACTCTCTCCACATCCCTATCCTCATCCTAGTGGATTCCCTTTGGGAATAATACTTTCAAAGGAAGCATTTAGGCTCAAATCAAAAGTAGTTACACTTTTAAAGGTAATTCATTCTCTCTTGTTCATTTGTTTTATTTTGCTTCTCCAACCCTCTAAACTCTTTTTATTTACTTCTTTTGTAACAACAACAGTATATCCAATATACTAGGATGTTGTTATAATATTTATTTGAGCTACACTCTCACACAACTACATCAAATGGTTAAAGAACATATGGTTTCTGTGGATGGTGAAATTTTGCCTCCCGAAACGATGATTGTTCAATACTCATTTGACACCTTCAAGGGTGGACATTATGATGTCACTATTTTTATATATGATATATAATCTGTTTATGTTTTCTTTAAGCTTATGTATTTTTCATTTTTGGTATACCTTTATGGTTTCCATTATGGGTAAACACGATATCTTCATTTAAGGAGGTGCGGACTACCGCCCCCTAAAAGTGATGTGATTCGTTAATGCCATATGTGGGACGTGTAAAGGATGGATTTAAAGTTATTATATATGATTCTATACTGGAATTATAATATACCTCTATATCATTATTATTTCTTTCCATTAAAGTATGACATAGAAATGAAAGTAGCGTTCATGCGTACGTACGGCTTACCGTCTCCATGAACGGTGCATTTCATTTCTTATCCCCAAATGTAATGTACTATTAAAAGTACATGTATATAATGGATATATATAATTAATGATATATATAAATGATGAATATAATTCTGGAATTAAAATATACATACCTCTCATTTAGTTTTAATTCCACTAATATGACAAAGAAATGAAAGTAGCGTTCATGCGTACGTACGGCTTTTCGTCTCCATGAACGGTGCATTTCATTTCTTACCTCTAAATGATTATGTAATATTATAAATACATGTATATGCTGGATATATATGATATATATGATATCCAAATCAGGAATTTCATTCTGGATATAATGTAACAGCCCAAGATTCTATGGTACGTTTCCCTTCGAATAATGCGATAGCGTGTGTTGTACGCAACCTCGAGTTCTAACACACACCACAACTAATTAAACTAGCCGTTGTGAATAGTAATACCTACTTTTTGAAATCATATATATTCTATATTTCAAAATGGACTTCATTTTTGGATTCGGAATATCAAAATTAGCCTAGGGTGAAATTTTGGTACATTTCGGATAACTTTCATATTTTGATGAATAGTGAAAATTACTAAATTTTAATTAAAAACAACTTTTTTAATCAAAACAATTAATAGTGATAAATTGTGAATTTGAGTGGTTTTAAAGTATATTTAGAATATATTTTTACCATTTAATATAATCTTGGTCATTGGACATAATTTTACAATTAAACCGAACATAAACAAGTGTCAATCTTTTGATAGTTATTATCTCTTAAAAACACGCTTTTTGTTTTGACAGCGGGAATTAATTTTAAATTAATTTCTGCCACTTCTGTGTTTTGAATTTAGAAAAATGGATTCCATATTTGGAATCAGGATGTTCAAATTGTGTAAATAGGTAACTTTTAGTTTTAGACATTTTGAATAATTACTGCGGTAAATATTTTATTTACCATGGTTAAAGGGTAAATCTGGTAAATAAGGGTTAAAACATAATATTATAATAATACAAAATTACCCTAAAACGTGTCCTAACCTTATTGGTGGACACATACCCGACCATGGGCATCCTTGGGTCAATTTGGGGACCCCTTGGAGCCACTTGTATGTGGAAGGGACACATTATATTAATAAAGTTAAAATAAAAATAAAAATGGCATAAGCTTACATCTTTTAGAAGAACAATTTTTACATAGGGTTATACATGTTGGATTTTCGATTATAAATATTCATTAGAAAGCTAAAAAGCTTTCCTACATAATGATATTTTATTTATAATTTTTAGACATTTAATAATTTATTTAATGTATGACACAATGATGATGCAGTAATTAAAATAATAGTGAAAAATTAAAATAATTGATATTATAAATACCCAAATAAATATAATATGAAACTTTTAATGAATTAAACTAATTTTCTAGGATAATATGATATATTAGGATTGATTTAATTGACTTTGTTCGAAGTAATCAATCTGTTATGAGTTTCACAAAAATCAACTATTGAATAGTGTCAAAATTGACATAAAAGAGTTCTTAAAACAAATATTATATTATTAATTGATATTAAATTCCTAAAAATCTAAGGTTCGGCCAAGAGACTTATATTATGATAGGTTCCTCATTAATGGACCACTTGGGGGTCGCTTGGATGTATATAGTATGTTTATTAACCATATTATATAAAAATACAAAGAGACATTGTAAAAGTGAAACTAATTAACTTAGAGTTAATACTTAAAGATAAGGTTAATATAAGTACCCAAACCTGTCTAAATTCTATTGGATGAGTTGTTTTCGACCTATCCCCACCTCATCCTTTGAATAGTCAACTATGGAGCCTTTGTAAACCGAATATGAATTTATTATAAATTAATATTTCTAGCTTTTCCAAAGGTGCCCCTCACCCCTCTTATAAAAGGGCACTCCTCCTTCTCTTTTCCTCACACCTCTCAAGCCACTTGGCTCGTCCAAACTCTGCCCAAATAAGCTCCCCACATCCCTCTCCTCTTCCTTGAAGCTTCCCCTTAGGCAGAAAGCATTTCAAGAAGTCCTTTGGTTCCAACCAAAGTGAGTTACCTAGATTAAAGGTAACGATTTCTCTTAAATTATTTTCATTTATTTTGCTTCTCCAACCCCCAAACTCTTTTTATTTCCTTTCTTTTGTAACAACACCAGTATCCTCAATATACTAAGATGTTGTTATAAGAAGGATTCAAACTACACATACACACAACTCCATCTAATGGATGATGAACATAATGTTTCTGTGGATGGCAAACTAACGCCTCACGAAACAATGATTGTTCAAAAACATCTTACCGCCTCTCATGGTGGCCATTATGATGGAACTGTAATTAAATATGATGTTAATGATATATATTTTATATATAAGCTTCTGTAATTCCATTTTATTTCAAACCATTATTCGTTTCATGTTGTATATACATACGATAATTTAATTTGAGGAAGTGCGGACTACCACCCCCTTAAAATGATATGACTCGTTCATACCACACATGGAACGTATAAAGGATGGTGTTAATGAACTTAAGTAACATATATAAAATACTATACTGGAATAGTAATATACCTATGTATCATTTGGATTAGATTCTTTTAAAATAAAAATTAATTAAATGGAAGTAGCGTTCGTGCGCACGTACGGACTACCGTCTCCACGAACGCGATAAGATTCATTCTCCATCATATCCATTCAAGTCTTATTATCATTTTGGGGTTAAAAATAATATCATTCTGATTATGAATAAGATATAATCTATCCATTACAAACATGTCTTACGTAACAAAACATACAAAAGAAAACAAGAAAGTTCACACCCGAAACAACGATAATACTAAGATATTATTATCAAATCAATATTAAAAGATCATATATGATATCATATTGATGTATATGATTATTGTATAATTTAATAACAATGTTTTAATTATTATACAGGAGGTTAACATACCATCGACTAAGAGAAATTTCAAGGTAAGGGTTATTTCACAATCTCTTCATTATCCGAGGTTGTTTATACGTAATAATCTACTGGGATCTCTTTATCATCCACATCCATGTTTTCTTAAAAATGTATTTCAAAACATTTTTACTATTTACAAGAATATGGGTTAAAGTCATTTATACCCTTGTTTGACTTTTTATAAGAGGTTTATAAAGGAATCTTTCCGTCGTTTTCAAAACAATGTCCTTTTTAACCTTTTCGACAGAATTGAGGTAAGAATGTTTTTTTAACTTATACGGCGGGTGCGGTTATTTTACGCCGTTATAAAATCTTCAAAGCTTTCCTTACAAGCTTATAAGAATATTTTCAAAGAAAATGTTTTATTTTATATGGATCTTAAATTATTTCAAAATAAAAGGAGATATTTCTTTAAAAAGAATTTTGATTTCATCTATGTCAACATCCTTTGATGGATTTTAAGATTATTTGAAGTTGATACAAAACTTCTATATTGTATTTAAGGTTTTGTGATATGTTTGACTGTGGATGTGCTATTTTTATACCATTCATAGTTTATTGTGAAAGTATTGACATTTCGTATGCTAGTTTTAATATGAATGTTTATGTTATGTTTAAACCTTTTCATATGGGAATGCATTGGACTTAATAAGTGACGGGTGGAGCCCGCTATAGCTCCTCGATGCATCGGTAGGTCTCATGAGGCAAACTAGTGTCTTGGCACAAGGCCTTGACAAAATCTTATTTGTAGTCTTGGCACGGGGCCTTGGCTATGTGGTTATGATAATTTGGCATTATGCATTCCATAATTATGAAAGTGGTTATTGATATTGCATGTGATTATTCGATTAGTAGAATATCCATGTGAACAAGTAAATGGCATTATTTCATTTTACTTTTGCCATACTATGTTGAAATTCAATTTTAAAAGGCTTTTGTTTTAGTAATTCATTGCCTTAAATGTTTATGCTTATTTTGAATGTTCTGCTATATTGTTATCCTTACTGGGCATTTGAGCTCACCCCTTTTCTATGTTTTATTTTTCCCAGGTAGTGAAGAAGTAAATTATGAATGACTTGCAGGGATATTATGAGGGGTTAATAGTGTGGATATGAAGACTTTGTTGTTGTAGTATTTTTCACTTTGAAATTTAATGTAAAACGTTATGATTATATCTAGTGTTTCCAAGGCTACTAAACCAATCGGTCTTTCGGGATTTGATCTTTCTTGTGATCATGCCAATTTTATGTAATTAATGCACCGACTCTGGGTAACTGGGGTCGGGGCGTTACAGTTGGTATCAGAGGAAGTTTAGTACAAACCTTGGAAACTAGATTTAGATAAACTCTGATTAGAGCACGTAGACCTAAGATGAACTTTGAGGATTAGTATAGAAGAACTTCCTAGAATTTTGGTATTGTAGAGATTTTGTGAGTTTTCCGAGCAATACATCCCTGTCTGGATACGAGCAGGTAGAGGCGGCTCTGGCACAGATGTACCTAGGGGTAAAACCCGAAAACACCGCTTTGAGCTAGACTCGAACGGGAACTGGTGCATGACAATGGGCCTTGCTGCACTCTTGGTTACGACACTCCCGGGGGATATGCTTAGGATAACTCTCATTATCTTTACAAATCATTATGAAGGGTTTATGAGTATATACTTCCTCAAAGAAAACATTTTTATGATTATGGATTATATTCATAAATAGTTCAATTTATGTTAAGTGTTTTATAAGTATGGGATTATGTATTTTGATTCATAAACTGATCTAGTTTATGCCATTGTTTAGAAATGGCGCCTAGTGGAAGAAATGGAAACCGTATCAATGCACGCACTCCATGTAGGGATTGCCCTCCTGCTCAAGATAATTATAGTGGGGATGGTGATGCAACTGGTGCTGATCAGCTAATCACCGTACTGGGACAACTTACTCAGGTTATGAATAATAACCTTACCCGTATGGAGCACCCTGATCCGCAGCGTGGAGGATCAATGTTAGATCGATTCATGAGACAACAACCACCAACGTTCAATGGGAGTACAAATCCCTTAGTAGCTGAGCAATGGATATTTTCCCTAGAGAAAATATTTCAGGCTTTGGGGAGTAGCGAAAGGGAAAAAGTTACCATGGCAGTTTACCGCCTCACTGGAGATGCTGATCAATGGTGGTCATTGATTCAAAACATGAAGGAAGATGATGAAGTATCAAACATGGAATGGAGGGAGTTCAAAGATCTGTTTTTAGAAAAATACTTCCCTCGCGACCATCGAGCAGATATGGAAAGGCAATTTCTGAGTCTGAGACAAAAGGAGGACGAGAATGTCACAAAGTATGAGGCTAACTTTACAAGGTTAGCGAGGTACGCTGGTGATTATATTCGCAACCCAAGAAGTAAGATTGATCATTTCTTTGATGGGTTAAAACCATTTCTCCGTCGAGCATTAGTCTCACAATCCTTTTCATCGTACGAAGACATTGTCTCATGTGCTATCAAGACCGAAAAAGAATTCTCTAAGTCTTATGACTTTAAAGTGAAGCAAGAGAAGAAGAGACCTGCTGATCAATCTGGGAATGGAAATAAGGGGAAGAAGGGAAAGGTTGAATATCCATCTTGTGGTAAGTGCGGGAAGAAACACCCCGGTGCTTGCCTGAAGGGAATGGGAGTCTGTTACAAGTGTGGTGAAAAAGGCCACCAAGCTCATGATTGCAAGGGGAAGAAGGAAGCTACCAACATTCAGTGCTACAATTGCAGGGAGATGGGGCATTATGCAAATGCATGCCCTAAGCGTCAGGAGAACTTACCTCAGAAAAGGCCAAGGGATCAAGGCCAGGCTTATGCTATCACTACTGCTGAGGTAGAAGCTCCGAAAGACGTAGTGGTAGGTAATTTAATGGTTTCTTCAAGTTTAGCAAATGCATTATTTGATTCTGGATCATCGCATTGTTTCATATCTTCCCAGTTTGCTAAGAAAATTAGATATTTCCAATTTGATTTAATAAGGGAGTTGTCAGTTAAAACTCCGAAGGGAAGTATCGTTGCAACAATGTTTTGTGAATCAGTCCCCATTAGAGCACATAAATTTTCTTTATCTGCTGATCTCATCGTCATACCTATGATTGAGTTTGATATAATCCTCGGTATGGACTGGCTTTCGGACTATGATGCGAAGATTTATTGTAAGAAGAAAGAGGTTACGATTCTTGATGATAATGATAAGGAACACCTTATTTTTAGAGCAGAATCGTCACCACATAATTCTTATTTAGATCCACCCCCAGTAGCTCAACTTAATTCAATTATTGGGGAGGAAGAGAATGAAATAACTGTCGGTGAGGAAAGGAATGTTCAAATAGAGGACGTACCTGTTGTGAAAGAGTTTGTAGATGTATTTCCGGAAGATTTACCTGGACATCCTCCAGAACGAGAAGTAGAGTTTTCCATTGATTTGATTCCTGGATCAAGGCCTATATCGAAGACCCCTTATAGAATGGCTACTGTAGAATTAGTCGAACTAAAGAAACAACTAGAGGAATTGAGTAATAAGGGATTTATTCGCCCTAGTGTTTCTCCATGGGGAGCCCCTGTTCTTTTTGTTAAAAAGAAAGATGGATCTATGAGGTTATGTATCGACTACAGGGAGATCAATGCTATAACGATAAAGAACAAGTATCCCCTACCTCGTATTGATGATTTATTTGACCAACTACATGGAGCTCAATACTTTTCAAAGATTGACCTTCGATCTGGATACCATCAGTTGTGTGTGAAGAAGGAAGACATTCCGAAAACAGCATTTCGAACCAGGTACGGGCATTACGAGTTTACTGTAATGCCGTTTGGATTGACTAATGCACCCTCTGTATTAATGGATCTGATGAATAGAGTCTTCAAGGAGTATCTCGACGAATTTTTGGTGGTATTTATTGATGATATCTTGGTATAATCCAAAACCTACGAAGATCATGAAAATCACTTGCGCATTATCTTGAAGACTCTGAGGAGGCATGAATTATATGGGAAGTTTAGCAAGTGTGAATTCTGGCTTCAGGAGATTTCTTTTCTTGGCCATATTGTCTCTAAAGATGGAATCTCTGTTGATCCTTCTAAGACCAAAGCAATCCAAGAATGGCCAGCACCTACGAGTATAACTGAGGTACGTAGTTTTATTGGTTTGGCAGGTTATTATCAACGTTTCGTCCAGAATTTTGTCCGATTGGCTAACCCATTAACGAAGCTCACACGTAAAGGGGTTAAATTTGTTTGGACAAAAGAGTGTGAAGAATGTTTTGAAGAACTGAAGAGAAGATTAGTCAATGCTCCTATATTGACTCTACCATCGGGGAATGATGGGTTCGTTATTTATAGTGATGCATCGAAGAAAGGACTTGGCTGTGTCCTTATGCAGAATGATAGAGTTATTGCCTATGCATCACGACAGTTGAAAATTCATGAACAAAACTATCCTACTCATGATCTCGTGTTAGCAGCTGTGATCTTTGCTTTGAAGATATGGAGGCACTACCTCTATGGTGAAAAATGTGAGATTTATACTGATCACAAGAGTTTGAAGTATATTTTCTCACAAAAAGAACTCAACATGAGGCAAAGGAGATGGCTTGAATTACTCAAGGATTATGATTGTACGATACACTACCACCCGGGGAAAGCAAACAAAGTAGCAGATGCTTTGAGCAGAAAAGACCATGGAGTTCTGAACATGATGAGAATTGAAAGGGACCCAATTTTCATGGATCTAGAGAAGATGGACATGGGAATAACCAGGGAAGGTGAAACATCAATGCTTTTTCAAATGGTTGCCAAACCATCTTTACTAGAAAGTATTAAGAGTTCTCAGACCGATGATGAAGAATTCCAAAAGAAGATTAAAGCTGTGAATGATGGGAGATTGAGAGACTTTGTGTATGAAGATGGAATTTTGAAATTCGGGAAGAGACTTTGTGTTCCCGATTTACCTGATCTAAAAAGGGAATTGCTGGATGATGCTCATAGTTCCAATTTCTCTATACACCCTGGGAGCACCAAAATGTATAGAGATTTGAAGGAACATTTTTGGTGGGACAACATGAAGAGGGAGATTGCTGATTTTGTGTCAAGATGTATGGTTTGTCAACAAGTCAAAGCTGGAAGGCAACAGCCTGGAGGAGTCATGCAACCTCTTCCCATACCGGAGTGGAAATGGGACAATATTACGATGGACTTTGTCATGGGGCTACCAAAGACTCCTAGAAGGAACGATGCAATATGGGTTATTGTTGATCGTCTTACCAAGTCAGCACATTTTCTTGCTATAAGAGAAGATCTACCCCTGGAACGTCTAGCAAGACTATATATTAATGAAGTTGTGAGACTTCATGGAGTACCCCTATCGATTGTTTCTGATCGTGATCCCCGTTTTACTTCAAGATTCTGGAAAAGTCTTCAGAAATCCCTGGATACTGAACTTCATTTGAGCACTGCATACCACCCTCAGACAGATGGACAGTCAGAACGGACTATTCAAACCTTAGAAGATATGTTGAGATCTTGCTCACTTGACTTTCAGGGTATGTGGGATCAATATTTACCACTGGTAGAATTTTCCTATAACAATAGCTTCCATTCGAGTATTCAGATGGCACCATATGAAGCGTTATACGGAAAGAGATGTCGTACACCAACCTGTTGGGATGACGTTGGTGAAAGAAAACTTGTAGGCCCAGAACTGGTGGTGGAAACGGTGGAAAAGGTGAAGGTAATCCAAAATCACATTAATGCAGCTCAAAGTAGGCAGAAGAGCTATGCCGATAATCGAAGGAAGGATTTGGAATTTCAAGTCGGTGATCATGTTTTCCTAAAGGTATCTCCGTGGAAGGGAGTCATCCGTTTTGGTAAGAAAGGTAAATTGAGTCCCAGGTACATCGGACCTTTCGAAATTCTAGAACGAATTGGGGCTGTAGCTTACCGATTGGCAATGCCGCCAAGTCTCTCCAAAGTTCACGATGTGTTCCACGTATCTCTGTTGAGGAAATACATGCCTGACCCAACGCATGTACTCACCTATGAAGATTTAGAACTGGAACCCGATCTGTCTTATTGCGAAGAGCCCATCAAGATTCTTGATACGAGAGAACAAGTGCTGAGAAACCAGACGACGCGTCTGGTAAAAATTTTGTGGAGAAATCATAAGATGGAAGAGGCAACGTGGGAACCCGAGGAACTTATGATGAAGAACCACCCGAGTCTTTTTATGCAGTAATACCCTAGAAATTGCGAGGACGCAATTATTTGAAGGAGGGGAGAATGTAACACCCCTAGCTTCTATGGTACGTTTCCCTTCGAATAATGCGATAGCGTGTGTTGTACGCAACCTCGAGTTCTAACACACACCACAACTAATTAAACTAGCCGTTGTGAATAGTAATACCTACTTTTTGAAATCATATATATTCTATATTTCAAAATGGACTTCATTTTTGGAATCGGAATATCAAAATTAGCCTAGGGTGAAATTTTGGTACATTTCGGATAACTTTCATATTTTGATGAATAGTGAAAATTACTAAATTTTAATTAAAAACAACTTTTTTAATCAAAACAATTAATAGTGATAAATTGTGAATTTGAGTGGTTTTAAAGTATATTTAGAATATATTTTTACCATTTAATATAATCTTGGTCATTGGACATAATTTTACAATTAAACCGAACATAAACAAGTGTCAATCTTTTGATAGTTATTATCTCTTAAAAACACGCTTTTTGTTTTGACAGCGGGAATTAATTTTAATTTAATTTCTGCCACTTCTGTGTTTTGAATTTAGAAAAATGGATTCCATATTTGGAATCAGGATGTTCAAATTGTGTAAATAGGTAACTTTTATTTTTAGACATTTTGAATAATTACTGCGGTAAATATTTTATTTACCATGGTTAAAGGGTAAATCCGGTAAATAAGGGTTAAAACATAATATTATAATAATACAAAATTACCCTAAAACGTGTCCTAACCTTATTGGTGGACACATACCCGACCATGGGAATCCTTGGGTCAATTTGGGGACCCCTTGGAGCCACTTGTATGTGGAAGGGACACATTATATTAATAAAGTTAAAATAAAAATAAAAATGGCATAAGCTTACATCTTTTAGAAGAACAATTTTTACATAGGGTTATACAGGTTGGATTTTCGATTATAAATATTCATTAGAAAGCTAAAAAGCTTTCCTACATAATGATATTTTATTTATAATTTTTAGACATTTAATAATTTATTTAATGTATGACACAATGATGATGCAGTAATTAAAATAATAGTGAAAAATTAAAATAATTGATATTATAAATACCCAAATAAATATACTATGAAACTTTTAATGAATTAAACTAATTTTCTAGGATAATATGATATATTAGGATTGATTTAATTGACTTTGTTCGAAGTAATCAATCTGTTATGAGTTTCACAAAAATCAACTATTGAATAGTGTCAAAATTGACATAAAAGAGTTCTTAAAACAAATATTATATTATTAATTGATATTAAATTCCTAAAAATCTAAGGTTCGGCCAAGAGACTTATATTATGATAGGTTCCTCATTAATGGACCACTTGGGGGTCGCTTGGATGTATATAGTATGTTTATTAACCATATTATATAAAAATACAAAGAGACATTGTAAAAGTGAAACTAATTAACTTAGAGTTAATACTTAAAGATAAGGTTAATATAAGTACCCAAACCTGTCTAAATTCTATTGGATGAGTTGTTTTCGACCTATCCCCACCTCATCCTTTGAATAGTCAACTATGGAGCCTTTGTAAACCGAATATGAATTTATTATAAATTAATATTTCTAGCTTTTCCAAAGGTGCCCCTCACCCCTCTTATAAAAGGGAACTCCTCCTTCTCTTTTCCTCACACCTCTCAAGCCACTTGGCTCGTCCAAACTCTGCCCAAATAAGCTCCCCACATCCCTCTCCTCTTCCTTGAAGCTTCCCCTTAGGCAGAAAGCATTTCAAGAAGTCCTTTGGTTCCAACCAAAGTGAGTTACCTAGATTAAAGGTAACGATTTCTCTTAAATTATTTTCATTTATTTTGCTTCTCCAACCCCCAAACTCTTTTTATTTCCTTTCTTTTGTAACAACACCAGTATCCTCAATATACTAAGATGTTGTTATAAGAAGGATTCAAACTACACATACACACAACTCCATCTAATGGATGATGAACATAATGTTTCTGTGGATGGAAAACTAACGCCTCACGAAACAATGATTGTTCAAAAACATCTTACCGCCTCTCATGGTGGCCATTATGATGGAACTGTAATTAAATATGATGTTAATGATATATATTTTATATATAAGCTTCTGTAATTCCATTTTATTTCATACCATTATTCGTTTCATGTTGTATATACATACGATAATTTAATTTGAGGAAGTGCGGACTACCACCCCCTTAAAATGATATGACTCGTTCATACCACACATGGAACGTATAAAGGATGGTGTTAATGAACTTAAGTAACATATATAAAATACTATACTGGAATAGTAATATACCTATGTATCATTTGGATTAGATTCTTTTAAAATAAAAATTAATTAAATGGAAGTAGCGTTCGTGCGCACGTACGGACTACCGTCTCCACGAACGCGATAAGATTCATTCTCCATCATATCCATTCAAGTCTTATTCTCATTTTGGGGTTAAAAATAATATCATTCTGATTATGAATAAGATATAATCTATCCATTACAAACATGTCTTACGTAACAAAACATACAAAAGAAAACAAGAAAGTTCACACCCGAAACAACGATAATACTAAGATATTATTATCAAATCAATATTAAAAGATCATATATGATATCATATTGATGTATATGATTATTGTATAATTTAATAACAATGTTTTAATTATTATACAGGAGGTTAACATACCATCGACTAAGAGAAATTTCAAGGTAAGGGTTATTTCACAATCTCTTCATTATCCGAGGTTGTTTATACGTAATAATCTACTGGGATCTCTTTATCATCCACATCCATGTTTTCTTAAAAATGTATTTCAAAACATTTTTACTATTTACAAGAATATGGGTTAAAGTCATTTATACCCTTGTTTGACTTTTTATAAGAGGTTTATAAAGGAATCTTTCCGTCGTTTTCAAAACAATGTCCTTTTTAACCTTTTCGACAGAATTGAGGTAAGAATGTTTTTTTAACTTATACGGCGGGTGCGGTTATTTTACGCCGTTATAAAATCTTCAAAGATTTCCTTACAAGCTTATAAGAATATTTTCAAAGAAAATGTTTTATTTTATATGGATCTTAAATGATTTCAAAATAAAAGGAGATATTTCTTTAAAAAGAATTTTGATTTCATCTATGTCAACATCCTTTGATGGATTTTAAGATTATTTGAAGTTGATACAAAACTTCTATATTGTATTGAAGGTTTTGTGATATGTTTGACTGTGGATGTGCTATTTTTATACCATTCATAGTTTATTGTGAAAGTATTGACATTTCGTATGCTAGTTTTAATACGAATGTTTATGTTATGTTTAAACCTTTTCATATGGGAATGCATTGGACTTAATAAGTGACGGGTGGAGCCCGCTATAGCTCCTCGATGCATTGGTAGGTCTCATGAGGCAAACTAGTGTCTTGGCACAAGGCCTTGACAAAATCTTATTTGTAGTCTTGGCACGAGGCCTTGGCTATGTGGTTATGATAGTCTGGCATTATGCATTCCATAATTATGAAAGTGGTTATTGATATTGCATGTGATTATTCAATTAGTAGAATATCCATGTGAACAAGTAAATGGCATTATTTCATTTTACTTTTGCCATACTATGTTGAAATTCAATTTTAAAAGGCTTTTGTTTTAGTAATTCATTGCCTTAAATGTTTATGCTTATTTTGAATGTTCCGCTATATTGTTATCCTTACTGGGCATTTGAGCTCACCCCTTTTCTATGTTTTATTTTTCCCAGGTAGTGAAGAAGTAAATTATGAATGACTTGCAGGGATATTATGAGGGGTTAATAGTGTGGATATGAAGACTTTGTTGTTGTAGTATTTTTCACTTTGAAATTTAATGTAAAACGTTATGATTATATCTAGTGTTTCCAAGGCTACTAAACCAATCGGTCTTTCGGGATTTGATCTTTCTTGTGATCATGCCAATGTTATGTAATTAATGCACCGACTCTGGGTAACTGGGGTCGGGGCGTTACATATAAAGAACTTTTGACCACACGAACAACATGTAATTGTAAGAAGTCAACTTTTGACTTAAGAACCAAATATTGACAAAACAAACATTATTAAAATAAATGGTTAAATAATGTTTATAACATGGAAATAAGTTATATAAAAGGAATAATGAACTTTAAAAAGGTTCTTAATCAAATATAAATTAACTCAAGTTTATTATTCAGGACGTTAAAGAACGATCGAGTCAAGTCAGACCCAAGGTAAGGGACATCGTCTCAATCTCCTTTCATTGAGGCATATTTCATTTTATACACAACTTTATTTTATACGGTGTATAAATTACTTTGAATTTGACTTTAATACAAAAGGAATCTTTTTCTACGAAGCGTTTTACTAAATGACAAAAAGGAATGTTTTTTTAACGTACGCGGTGACAATGACCTTTTCCGCCACCGCGAGTATTATTTGGTCTTTAGCTTCCTCAACAAGCCGTAATGTTTTTAAAATAAAATAAATACCATATACTCTATTATGTATTTTGGTATTAAAAATGGTTTTGATAAAGGATTCTATTATTTTAATATATTTATGATATATTGTGATTGAAATGTGGAAATGTTATCTTTCCTTTATATTGGTTTTATGTTTTATGATTTTATACTGGTGCTTGGACATTTTAACGGGTGGTTACGTTATAAACCATATGACGGGTGGTGCCGTGAATACCAGGACGAGAGGTTACGTTATAACCTCCAATGCATTGGGTATGGAAGTCGGCCGTATGGATATTCCATTAAGTATGTATGGAAATTGGCCGTATGGCTATTCCATTAAGTGATATGTGTGGAAGTCAACCGTATGGTTATTCCACTTAAGTATGTTTATGTCCCAAGTTACCTTTATATATTCTATGTGTTCTTTATATGGGTTTTATGGTAATCCTTTGGTTACAAAAAGGTAAGTAATGATACTTTATTCAGTGAAGATTTTTTTTTACTACTTCATGAAGGTGAATGTATTACTTTGATATAGTATACATGGTTTACTTGATGTTTGAAAAACTAACAGTTTTCATTCTTTTTGTATCCCTTACAGAGCATTTTATGCTCACCCCAAGTTTTTCGAAATGTTTTTCACAGGACATAAAGTGGAATAAGGTCAAGGATGGGATCAAGGGAATTTCATGCTATCTAAAACATGGAATCTAGACATCTTTCTTTTTAAGAGTTATTTTTATGGAGACTTAGTAGAAGTGTCTACTTTGTAATCTTTTAAGATGTAGTAGTTATGTTCTAATTCTCTAAAACTCTAAACCTGAAAAGATCCTCAATGTGAATTATTCATTTAATTCAATATTAAGTAAGGTTTAAGGCTGGGGCCTTATAATCAGTATAAAAATTTTATTCTAGTTATTTAGTCATTATTATCACTATTATCTATTACTCTTGATTGATTCCATTTTTTACATATTTCACTTTATTTATTTATTTACCTATATCTTATCCATCAAATCCACTACACTTTTTAATTGAGGGAATATTCTCCCCATAGACATACTCTAGGACCTTATTTCTAGTCAACATCCTATAGAGTCTAGGGAGATCTAGTTAAGGTCATATGGCCCACTTGGATCAGGGAACCTATTAAGTGGCATCTTGGTCTAGAGCATCACATAGACTACTTGTTTAAAAATATTCACGAGATTAAGATGCATTAAAATAGGCTTTCAGATGATTGATGATTACCAGTCTGTAGTCCTTAATAACATTACGAACATTTTTCAGAGCCCTTCCAAAATATAAATAAATAATTTCAAGAACCTCTACATGATCAATGGTGATGAAACAAGGTTTTTAGCCCATTTTTCATAAAGATCAGTGTATCATCCCTCTACAAGAGGCTTCCACCTTTCCAAACCTTTTGTATGTTATTTCACATGACCTCATGCATTTTTCCATTAGTTATCTTCCATTTAATCACATGATCAGTAATATATCTCATGATGGTGTGAAAGCCTTATCAAATACAGTTTACATACATTTATATGGCAGGTCATTTGATTAATTCTATATCTCATGACGGTGCATGACCTGTATCGTGTTCAACCCCTCTTCTTGTATATGGAGGAGAAGGGAATTTTTTTGACTGAATGGATGTGTATAACATCTAGTGAAAAGAAAAAATTATATCATCGGACAAGGTCGACATGTCTCTAGGGGGATTTGTGGAGTCCTAGGAATTTTATAAGAACGTAACATGAAAATAAACACAACTCTCTATTGCATGAAGCTTCCACCTTTTTCATAGATTGTTTAGTAAGGTGTTTTATGTTATTTTCTAGAATATATAAATTGAAAATTCATTTAATCATAGGAAGTTATCCCAAATACATTTCATGATCATCAGGGTTTTTATGGACACCTTAATATGATATGGAAGGTTTGTTTGATGGGATTCGAATGATCATAAGTAGATCAAGTGCATTTCATGATTTATTAGCATGACCCTCCTATGGTCAGGAGATCGAGTATACTTCTAAAATATATTTTATCTCTGTGATTAATACACCTAGACTTTAGGAATTCAATATAATTCTTACTTTGTTATTATATGTAAATTAATTTCCATGCCTCATGTATTTCCTCAATTATAGAATTTTTTAATCTCATTTGATGGCTGTCAACATGTCAATATGTAGACACCTAAATTTTTAGTTTAAAATTTTAATTTGGTTTCTTTCCCGTTTTCCATATATCACAATTTTTATCTTGATTTAATTTATATCTAGGTAAATTTTAAATTAAAATTTTTTTGACATTTTTTTCATGGAATAGACATTACAATGTGTAATCATTCTATTATAAATCCAAGATTCATTTATTATATCATGTAAAAAATTATCTTTTTTTATTTATAAAAATAATTAAGATATAAATTATATGTATTCTCTATTAAAGTAACATTAAACATAATATGTTTTTCATTAAATATAGATTACATTATTTTAAAAATAAATAAAATAATACTCATCACAATGTTTAGAAATACTTATCATGTTTATTTTCATCCCTTCTATATAAAAAACATTTCTGATGAGAAGTGATCCTAGATT
The DNA here is from genome assembly GCA_963277665.1 of Viscum album. Classification (NCBI taxonomy): domain Eukaryota; kingdom Viridiplantae; phylum Streptophyta; class Magnoliopsida; order Santalales; family Viscaceae; genus Viscum; species Viscum album. The sequence continues at coordinate 1,717,789,794 of OY728140.1, read as the reverse complement.
TAAAAAATGTTCCAACAGAAAAAAAAAATTTACCGTTTAATCTATCACTAAATGTGACATATACTCCATCACCTTTGGATAAATTATTTAAATTTTGAAAATCTCATCTTGTATTACTCATGAATGAACTATCAATATACCATATCTATTGATTCTTCAAGAATATTTTCCATAAAAAACAAATCAAGTAACATATTTTTTTAGTAGCATTAATATCTAAGGTAATAAAATGTAAGAAACCCAATAATTTGGGAATATTTATATTTGTTTGTATTCCAAAAATTCCAATACATAATATTTATATATTACATGAAATATAAGAATTATTATTATAGAAAAGCAGAGGAAATTTATGATTAAAATTGAATGATAAATTTAAATTCTCTCTGTATTGAAAAAAATAATTTCCATGTTTTTCTATTGTAAAAACATGACCTAAATAATAATGGAATTGAACTTATTTTTCTCAAGTATTATATTTTATTTCTTTTTTTAGTATAACATTTGGTAGAATTTTCCAAAATAGATTGTCGATCTAATTTTTTTTCTTGGGTACAACTTTTCACCTGAAAAAACATTATAATCATTTTTAGTGATTTATATTTCATTTTTAAGATTTAAAATATTGTTTCTATGATGGTAATATATTCATTTAGTCTTTAAAAATAAACTTTTTAGTTCTATAATCAGATTCATGATCTAATGAATAAAATGTGTGTAACTCATCAGATTATTCCACAAATCATATGTTACTATCTTTATTAGAGGTATCATTTTTTTATTCATAAGATTTATTATAACTATAATCCTCAATTTCACCACATGTGGCTAGCTTGTATGTTTTTTCATTATCCTTGAATTAAAAAATTTATTTTTTCCTCTTATTAGATTTATTTTTTGTCTTGATAATGTGGAAAATCTGGTTTTATGTGTCCAAGATTTATAAACTTATGAAAACATATTTCTTCTGAAATTTAATCGTATTTATTATACTGGTTTCTGGATTTATTAAATCCCTTTATCATATTATATATCTTCTTAGGCATTCTTTAAAATTTATAAATACCATTTTCTGATGAATAACTATTTGTATTATATTCCTCAGATGACTCAAAAACATTTATACATATTATCTTATTGTGATCTTTTGAACTACAAACCTTCATGTTGAATTTTTATTTTTAATCATTCATCATCACACGTTTCATATTTCATTTATTTCTCATATATCAGAAATGTTTAAATGGGATTTATTATTTCAATTATTTTTCATTAGTGGATTTACTAATTCCATAAGAAATTCCAATACACATGGATTGTATGACAATAATAAAATTCAAAGATAAGTATTATTTAGAAATAAATTCCCCTAGATAAGAAAAATTATTAACAATATCTATTAACCTTCCATTTAGTTGAGGTGTTATTTATCTATAAATAATCAAATATGCTCCCAAAATTTAATATTTTAGTGTTATTTTTGAGCATTCTCACAATATTTGTACCTTGAAAATCCCCTAAAATTTGTGTCCACATCTCAGTGAAATCGATGATTGAGAAGCTTTTTGAACTCATATATACCAATTATTTATGTGATAAGTTCATGGCTATGAATTTTAGGTCACAATATTCTTATATAATAACATCCCATTTACATAGATCTCATTTAATAATTGTGTTAAGATTAGTGGATTGTATGTAAACCACTATAATAAGGTCCTTTAAGTGGATAATTTTATGTTCCTTCCAACCACCAAAATTTTATCCATAAAACTATGGATCTATAACCATGTGATTTCCTTATCTATTTTTTAACCATAATTTCCATTTGAAAATTAACTTTTTGAATTAATCAGTTTCGGGTGGAAAACTCAAGTTTATCATCTTTTGATATCAATTTTTGATTATAGATTAACTAAACTAAGACTCAAGATGGGGCATAATTGATTTCATGAAATTTTAATTTCTCTAACCACTATCTTTTAGGTATAAAATATTCTGATCTTTTATCAACAATGAATGTAGTGTAAATAAAATCATTATGGGAAGGATCAAACATATGGAATTTATAGTGGTTTTGGGAGAATATATACTATACTCAAATCCACTAACACTCAAATCATAAAGCATGGTGATTTTACTAAAAACAATCATTTTATAGGGATTTCACAACAGATATAAAGTAGATATCACTTGGTACAAAAATGGATGATTTGTGTTGGATAATATAAGGATTTAAAAAATGAAATCCTTCAACAATCATTATAAGTAGTTTCCACTTATATTATATGATTTAATAATGAGTGTTTATAAAATTAATCACATTGTTTCAAGATACCAATGATAGATGATAATAAAAAATATAAAAATATATTTCTGTCTTCATGGAGAAGCTTTGTTGGTTATTTAATTTTAAATTATTAGTTTATATGTGTAAAAACTATTGGTAATGATTCTAGTTTTTATATAATGTGTTGTATAAAATATGTATCGTATTGTGAATATTTGTATGTATATTTAATTGAATAGAAAATTTTCCATTTATTTCTCTAATTTTGAATATGAACTTAAGAGCACATGATAATGTTAATGGTTGATCGAATAATACTTTTGAAAAACATAATTTTCAAGTTCAAAATTTAAGGGTCTCATTATTTTCTAAATATAGAATGAACTATGAAGGATGAAATCAAAAAATATTCATCATATTTTATTATTTTTGGGAAGAATATTTTTTGTCCAAATTAATATTTAACATTTAGAAAACCCCCTTTTTAATTCATGTAAAGTATAATATTAATTATAATAAAATCACATATGTAGTATATAATGACCCACACATAACATATATGTAATTTATATAATTTTGGAATTATTTTCATAAATTTTAAAAAATAAATGCACGTGGACTATAATATTTTTGTGTCTTTTGAAACATGGAAGAGAGTATTCTAACTCATGGAAATATCATCAATGTTTCCCACAAATATATCCCCCTTCAATATTTCTACTTAAAACCTTTCATCATAACCTGGGGAAAGGAAACATAAGAAATGGTGAGCTCAGATGCACAAAAAGGCTATGTAATAGAGATACGTAAGCTTAACATGAGAATAAGGGTATGAGAACATGAGAATAATACATTAAGATCATAACTAACATATAAAAGATGATATACCTTGGTTGTGTCATAATGATTGGTAGGTCATAAAAAATGTAACAAAAGAGTAATAAATCATAAGAAATCAATCATGAACCATAAGTCATTATCACATAAGTGTGGAACCATTAAATCTTTAAAAAACACTTCATGTGTCAAGGTTAACTTCCAAGACCATCAGCACAGTGGATTAGGACACAAATGCTTCCCCTTTTTTGGATCAGGACACAGTTGTTAGCCATTCTGGACCATGAAACACATGTTTCACATTTTGGACCCTCATACTATTGTTTCCTATTTTGGATTAGGACACATCAATTTCCCATATTGGATCTGGAAAAAACTATTTAACATTGTAAATCAAGCCCATTGACTTGTTTCCAATAGATATATCTTAAGATATAAATTATTTCCCAATAAATTGGATGGAGATATTGGACCCACCAGTCACATAATAAATTCATACATACATGTTCCACAAGATAATAAAACATTCATTATATCATCACCTATAAAAAATATAGTTTTCATAAACATTTTATTTTAATCCCTAAAATGAAATGCATATTATAAAAATTTCATCGTATCATAAACATTGGAAAATATAAAAGTTTCATAATGATTTCAAAATAGAATAAACCATGAAAAGAAGTGGGTGTCATATGTATTGATCATGGTATAACCCTTTTAAGAGAAATAAGTCTCATAAACAATTTTTTTTTTAAATTCATAATCCATCCATAGAGGGAATATGAATGGTACCCATATATCATAACTCAAATATATCATAAACTAAATCAATGCATGTCATAATAGACTGAAAATAATTTTAAACAATCTTTTAAAACATTTATTAGTAAAATAATAACAAAACATTTCAAATATTCCCACACTATATTGAAACTTTTAAATCATAATACTCATGAAATAATTAAATTAAATTAAGAATATTATATCATGAAAAATTATGTTTAGGATATAACATTTCAAATAGCTGTATATTCACCTTGTAAAATACTATAGGATCATAACATAACTTTTGTCTCAAAGAAGGCATGTTGTGAAAAAATTATTTAACGATTTCTTTAATCTAAATCGTAAAACCCATGAAAGAGAGATCATTGAATGGATTAGTGAATACCCATAAATTAAAGTATAATAATCATAGAATACAGTCAAGGGACCTATGTACACCATATAAAAGAAAAAAGTGTTGAATATAGAATATATCTCACAGAAATAAAATGACACGAGAAAAGAATTACAATAAGTCTTGAATTTATACATTCATGTTAATACCTCTTGTATAATAATTATATGTTTATTAAAAATATACCATAGTTCATTATTATCATATATAATACAATAATATTTTATTTTGACTTTATATTACCAATTTATTAACAATTCTATGTTAATGTTATAATTTTAGGTAATATAAATTTTGTTTTTCATATATGTTTTGACTTGTTATTTATGATCCTCTTATAGATATCATGATTCAATTATTTAGATAATGTAAAATTTGATATAAATATAATATATAATCGGTATATAAGTATTAATAATAATCATTAAAACACACACACACACACATATATATATATGAAATAGAATACACCTTTCATGGAGGTTCTAAGACTTACATATGCATGAATACTGCATCCATTTTATTATCATATTTAATGAATGAAATTAAATAACATATCTATAAATATATATTAAATTTAATTTATCATTATTATTTCATACATATGATATAAATTTATTTAATCCACCATTAATAAATTCAATGAAAAATGTGAATGAATCACTTCACCTTGAGGAGGCTATAGTCTACATGTCAAAAAACAAAGTTCTCATATTGAAATTAAATGAAAAGAAAGATGATTTGTTTTATCTAAAAATTACTGAAGAATATAGACAAAATAAATATAATATATTTCATATAAAAACTTTATTTCTATCATAATTCCCACCCACTAGAGGTTGTAAATGAAAAATGGTGGACATCATTTCTTGAGGTGATAATTCTTCATACATGAATTGTAATTTCATTACACATTTGAAGGAAGTGTGTTTAGGTATAGGTAAAAATAAAATCATAAAAACATAACAGAATACATAGGACACAAATATTATTATATAATAATGAAATAAAATTAATTTAATGGGTGGAGAAATAAGTAAAACATAAATGGATATTAAATAATGTTACACCTGTTTCTGGTGTCTCCTTTTGTTTTCCATCAAATGGATTCCTTGGATAAATATATAACCAAATAGAGGAATCTAGGCTGAGGGGAGAGATGTTGGGTAATATCATGGGTATGTTTTGGTTGATCTAAATTTCTTTAGAGGTGTGGATAATGGGAATTTTGGATGTATTTTTATAGTGGTGGGGGAGTGGCATTGATGTCAATATAAAAAGGTAAACATTATTGAGAGGTGTAGCTAAAATCTTGTGATTAAAAAGTTAAAATATTTTTATTAAATTGGAATATGGATGACTCAAACTCTATACACCCAAAAATAAAATCAAATATATCATTTGATCCTTAATCTTTATGTGTCCTTATTTTATTCATTTTACAATTTCATTTTTGTAGCCATTTTTCAAACAAAAGTAATTCATCCCTTAAGACAAAATTAATGTGATGATTATAAAAATATTTACACCCATTGATTATAAAATATATATTATAATTTATAACTCAAAATTCCAATATCAATTGGAAATTATTTTTAATAGAAACACATGTAATGTGCCAAAACACTACTTTAACCCTAACCACACTATCAATGTTTTTACTATTTGACTATCAATATGTTGATTATGAAAGATAAATTTTCCTTAAAATGGAACATATTTGATATTTAATAAAACCTAAAAATAACTTTTTAAATGATAATATTTTTAGTATTTTCTAATCATTTAATAAAATATCATTTATTTTATTTTATTATTATATAAATATTTTGTGCATTGGAATTTCATGATTATTTAATGAAATTATCTCATCTACAAAAACAAAATATAAATAATTATAAAAAAAATAAATCATTTATCTTAAAAAATAATATTTATAACCACATATATGTGTCTTATTCCACAGTTCATTTCTTTATAATTTTTAATGGCAAGGACTGTTCATTTTTTTCCTTTTCCCCACTTAACTTATTATATATGGTGCTTTCATGGAATATTATCCTAGTGACTAATAAAACAAGAGAACAAGGTGGTTATGTTATAAATATTTCCAAAAAATGATTGTTATGAAAACATCTTGGTTCATTTATAAGACTTATTTTTTATGTTTAATCCTTATGTAAATTTTTTTTACCTTACTAAATAAAATTAATTTTAATTATTTTCACGATTCATGTTTGTGAAAAAATTAATTTGACATATTAGAAAAAAATATAGCAATTATTCAAAATAATTATATTAATTTTTAAAAATTAAATTCATATATGTTTCTAAAATTAGTATAAAATTAATCCCACAGACACTGCGAGACAACATGTCTTATGGAGAAAAGTCCAACAGTTTGAAATGGGTCAATATCCAATATCATTGTGAGATACAATACATTGTCCTATATTTTACTAATTAACGAATAGTTTATCTAATTATACATTAAATCTAAATCAAAATATAATTTATCTATATAAATAAATTAGATTAAAATGCATTTTTTATTTAAATTTATGTATTTTTCATTCTTCATATACAAATGATGTTTTCAAAAAAAATCCCTAAAATTCACCATAATAAAATTTTAAAATTATGAATTTAAAAATGTGGTTTATTTATTCAAATTTCATTTCGAAAATTTACTACTGTTGGTTTTAATATTTTTCACAGAAGGAAATAAAAAGATGTACAATTAAGAAAAAAGTATTTTCAAACATATACAGACTTTACAAAAAATTATATATTTTTATCAATATTTTCCTATATATAAAGACATTATAAATAATATTTAAAAATTATTTATTAATACTCATATTACGAATTTTAATTTCCATTTTATAACTGTCTCATTTACATATAATAATAATAAAATATATTTTTGTTGAAATTCTGTGTTGCATGTAACATAATCCAATTCGGTGTTGCGTGTCTTGAAATATTATCTTGGTTTATAATATAGTGAATGAATAAATAGGTGTAGCATCCAATGAAATAATTAAAATAAAATTAAAATAAAAAAATTAAAAAACCATGGTTGTTAGTTTATACCCCCTTAAATTGAATTTGTCTCTTGAAATTCATTTGTGTTATCAAAGGATCGATAATTGAAATATGATTTCATAAAAAATACATCATAAAAACTAAATCCAAAACAAAATTATAAAAAAGAAAACACGGAAACGTAATTGTTACCCAATGTAACACATAACTATGATCTCACATCAGAGAACAGAGGTGTGATGTGAAAACATGGACATCAAAGATAAATATAACTATAAATTTATGATGATGTGTGATGGAGAAACTGGTTAGGATAATGTTTTTTTTCCCAAAAATACACAACACAAAAAATGATCGAAAAATGTAATTGTCATTATAAAAAATGAATATAAGAACACACAATTTAATTTTGATATCCCTTTCATTAATTTTAGGAATTTACACAATAAGATATACTTATTTGATTTAAAAAAATTTCACCTTTTTTTTCTTCCTTGATCAATTTCCAATTTATCTCTTACTCAATGAAATAATGAATAATTTTCAGTCCTGAATAATTAATGGATCCTTTGAGCCACAAATATAGAAATAGGTCATTCCATTAATCTTTATCACAACAAATGGTTATAAAAAGTTATCCAATATGCATAAATCATCTTATGGTAAGATAATACATTAATCTTTAAAACCTCAACCAAAGTTTAACATAAACCATTACATAAATTGTTTACTTATAACACTTTTTAATGATAAATTTAGAAAACATTAAGAACAAGGTCACTATGTAATCTTAGCATTTATCCCCCATATATCATAATGTATCTCTTGGTAGTCATATTCCAATCATCTGAACACCTTCATCATATATTATTTTGAAACATGGTTATAACAAGAATTGCAATAAATTATTGTAGAACACTTGAATGATTCCTTATTAGAAAATTTATTATATATATTCCATAAATACCAGATGTTGTAAACTTTATCAATGATAAGATAAATAATTTTTTCATGAAAAAAATACATAATCTGTTCTAAGGTCATCGATACTATCCACATTACATTATCCAAATCAATCATCTCTTTATACATGTAAAACAAAATTTTCTCAACATCCTGATCATATTAAGGGTTTCCTTCCCTTAGGAGACACATCACCCTTACATTAAATCAATTTCTTATATAATCAAAACCATTTAACATATACTTTCTAATCCTTAATGAAAAACAAATACTGAAAATACATATATATTTTATAATTAATATATCATGTTATTTGAATAATAAAACATAAATACCCCATTCATTAAACATTATTCTTAAACCATTACTCATTCTTCATAATCTAATTCTTTAATACTAATTTTCTTATAATAAAAAATTTGAAACATATCATAAGGTTCATAAACCTCAATCCAATCATTATTCTTATGTTTAATTTGGAACAACTATTTTAAAATGACATACATTTCACATGTATCTGTCGTCCTCATTACACATAGAATTATAACCAATACTCATACCACCATACCTTTACACTTCATGAGATTTCAACTTAGGAAATAGATTTGTCATAATTATCATACTTTCCACAAATGAAATAATATATATTAACCCAGTTCATTCTTGTTACAACTACTAAAAAAGTCTATAAATCATAGTGTGAGCAACACATATCATAGGATGAATCATCATAATCAATAAAAACTACTGATAAGATTCTTAATTCTGGACACCTACATTTAAATCTATGGGACATTAGGATTATCCTTATAGACATACATATATATATCCATAGAATTATATATAGGTATCTCACTAAATATTTCCCTTCAATGTTTACATAGGTTGGATAAAAGTTTTCATTTATATAAACAAGTATAACCAAGGCTTAACAAATATGGATATTAAATAATTATAGATTAATATTAATCACATAAAATAATACATTCCTGAGAACCATAATACATTATTGTCATTGGAAACTCCGAAAATTTTATTTTAAATCAGCTAAGGATCTTCTTTGTTTTCCATAAATATAATCCACTTTAGTTTTAATACATAAAAACATTCTTTATAAAGTGGGAAAGGAAGCATAACAAAGGGTGATATCAGATTCTCAGTAAGGATAGATAAATGAGATATATAAAAATAGCAAGAGAATATGTGTCTGAGAACATGGGAATAACATTTTCATGTCATTTCCAACATATGAAAGATCGTATAAATTTTAAATGGATTAAATATTGTATGTTAATAAGATAGGAATCATGATGGTGATAAATCATCCTAAATCAATCATGCTCTATAAGATCATTCCATATATGTATGGACCCATTATAACTACATAAAAACACTTCAGGTTTTAAGGTTAACTATACATAGTGGATCAGGACACACATGTTTCCCTTTTTTGGATCCAAACTCACCATTTTACTATTGTGGTCCATGACACACCAATTTCCAATTTTGGATATGGACACACTAATTTCACAAGTTAGACCAGGACACACATATTTCTCCTTTTCGATTAGGACTCACATATATTAAATTATGGATCAATCAAATAGACTTTTTTAACATCCTTCTATTTATATATAAATATTTAATTGGTGTATTGGAGGGTGATATAGGCTCTAATAGTTATATAATAAACCATACATACATGTTCCATAAGATAATAAAAATATCATCATATCCTGACCCATAAAATAGATGTGTTTCACTATAATAATATCATAACCCATGAATTGAAATGGGTATCATAAAAATTTCATCACATCTAAAAATTTGTAAAAATTCATGTTTCATAATCATTTCATCATTGAATAACATGTGAAAACAAGCAGATTCATAATTATTTATTATAATAAAAATGTTGGGGAGAAACGGATCTCATAAAAACATTTCATCAAGTGAATAAAAAATTCATAGAATGAATAAGAATGTTATCCTTGGATAATAAATCTTGTAAATAATAAACTAAATCATAGTATGTTATCTTAGATGGAAAATACTTTTGAACAATTATTTAAAACATTTATTGAGGAAAAAAATCATTAAACATTTAAAAGTGTACAATTACACAATGAACCATTGGAATCATAATCCTAATGAAATAATAACATTTATTGAATCATATAATATCATAAAAAATAATATTAATGATATTAAATTTCATATTTAAATATATGCACCTTGTAATAGACTATATGTTCATGATATAACATATGTCTCAAAGAATAAAATTTGAAATAAATTTACTATACTGGTTTGGAAAATTTTGAACAATATTCTCCATGAAATAGTTATCATTAAATTTATATATAAATACCAATAAATTTAATGATAATAATAATATATTAAACTAATGGGTGGTATATACACCAAATAAGAGAAATAAGTGGTGAATATTGCTTATATCTCACAGAAATAAAAGTGAGATAAAAAACCCTTGCATATGTCTTGAATTTCTTCTAACATGTTCAAATATCATGTATAATATAATTAAGTTTATTATAAATATAAATATTATATATATTAATAAGTAATAATAACTTAGAGTAATTTTATTAGTTTTAAATCATTTTATAAAATATCATTCAATTCTTTTAATTATTATCTAAGTACTCCATGTATTGTTGTTTCATATGTATTTAATGTAATTATGCTATCAATAAAAAGTAAATATAAATGATTAAGATAATTATAACTATTTTATCTTAAAAAATAATTTGTATAACCAAAACCATGTTTCCTATTCCATACTCTAAATCTCTATAAGTGTTAAAGGCAAGGAAGATTATTTTTTTGTCCTTTTCCTTACCTAACTTATTATGTAAGCCACCATCAGAGGTTATTATCCACATAAATCACAATAATTAATCATAAGTGGTCAGAGACTACATGTTCCCCTAAATTTTGTTTTGGAAACGTTTTGGATCATTTATACCTCATATATTCTAAGTTAAATAATTAAGTAATCTTGTTTGTAAATTAATCACTATAATTATATTTAATTAGTTTCAGAACTATTTTTTGGTAAAAAATTAAGTTGATATTATTTGATAAAAAAATATTGATTCCAAATATTTCTATCCATTTATCCAAATTCAACTCATTTGTTTGGATAAATATAATTTAAAATAAATACTACATATGCATCAAGACAATGTGTTTTTACGAAGAAATTTTCATATGAATGAAATGTTTCTATATACAATTTTAATGTGAAATTGAATCCATTGAATTTATTTAAATTTATTGATGTTTAATTTAAATAATTATGATTTCAAAATAGAATAGAATATAATTTAATAAAATAAATATATTAGATGAAGATGCAGTTTTTAAATAAAAATCAATAACGTTTTACTATTCTTCCATTTTTTTTAAAATCCAAAAAATTCATCATAATTAAATTTTGAAATTATGTACTCAAAATTTGTGTTTATTATATAAAATTAATTTATTATATTTTTATAATGTTAATTTATTCATTTTTCATAGAAGGACATAAAAATAAGTTCTTTTAAGATAATATTATGTTCAATCATATACAGACTTTACAAGAAAATTATATGTTTTATTGTAATTATGGTTTATTTATATGAAACCAATATAAATATTTTTTACAAATGAGTTATTACTATTAATATTACTATTTTTAATGGCTATGTTATAAATATCTTATTTAGATAATTATAATAATAAAATTCTGTTTCATAGAAACTATATGTTTCATGTAATGCAAGCCAAGTATGAGTTTCATGTAGCACAAGTTCATCATGGTGTATCATATAATTAATGATTAAGAAATGTTAGAGTGAACTTAAATACATAAAATAAACATTATTCATTCAAAAACAATTCATAAAAAACTCAAGGTGTTACATGGTAAAGAGTTCAATCATAAATATTCCCTATTAGATAAAATGATATCCATTAGATAAAAGTATGGAATAATTATTTTCAAAAGATAAAATAATCATGTATCATTGTATGATAATACATGTATTTAATTCTTTAGTGTGTATGATATACAATATAGATTTACTATTTCAATTTGATAATTCTTTCTAATGAGTTTTCATAAGATAATATTTAAATTTTGCAAGGTAAATGATTTTTAAAGTTTGTTGATGTATGTAAGATATATAATTTATAAAGGATATTTTCATAAGATAAATGACACTATTAATTATCTATCCATATTAGTTTCTGAAAATGAATTATATGATAGAAAATTCATATATATCATATTGTAATTTACTCATGTAGTAGGATAATATTCTGTATTGATATTTTGTAAGATAAAATCCTTTCACACAAAATTTAGATTTCATTCCATGTAATAGGTTTTCTCCATAAGATATTTCGTTTATGAGTAATATAATCATGAAACATAAGATAAATTATTTTAGTAGATAAATTAATTCTATCATCCTTAAAATAAACTTATTTTAACATAAAGGATAATTTTCAATGATGCATTATCTATGTAAGATACATTTTATTTGAGTTTATTCAATAAATTACTCATAAAATTTTATAATAGTTATAAATAAAATCCTAAAACATTTAATACTAACCCATATGTAATTTTATATACATTTTATAAATAATCAAAACATATATGTTATATATATTTCTGACATACATATGATGACGTCCCAATAAAGTGTGAAAACACGGTTGAAATCAGTATCTCTAAAAATATTATTGAAAATTATTGAAATAAGAAAATTGATCCATGATACCACATTATTTGAGATTAGGTTTAAAAATATGACAGTGTTATTGGATTTTTTTCACCAATCTTCAACTGTACATTGACTTAACTAAACCATATTCTCATGATCAACTTGACATTATCAAATATAATTTTTTTATGATTAGTTTGTTATAATTATATCCTAACCTTGTAAATCTTGATAATTTTTTTCAACATGTTTTAAAAATTAAGAACTTTTTTCCAAAATTATATATTTTATTTTTTTTTGATCAAATTATTTTGAATTTTTTTAAAATTTTTGTAAAATCATGGGACTATAAAACACCCTAAAAATTTGTTCTTGTATGGAACCAAATATGTGGGATAGTTTTGGAACAAATACACGTTGCGGTTATTTCCTTGAAATTGAATAGTTGGATTTTAAATCTTATCATCACCTTGAGAATGTCTAGTAGGGCTTTACATCACACATGGTTTGACACTCCTAAAAAATTTTCTATGGTTCTTAATATAGTATTATCTTATACTTAATGATAGAATGATGTTTTTATGAGTTTTCAATATTTTAAAATATATCTTTAATTTTATATTTTTATTTAATGAATTCACATATATATAACACATTATTTTAGAGGAATCTAATCTTTTTAATAATAAAATTATTATAAACGGACACCCATTTTCAAAATTGTATTTAATAATTTAATTTTACTATTAATATTTTCAAAAACTAATTTTTAATGTTTTATTTTTTTATTGAGTACATTTTCAATTTTTATGATTTAATTTATAATAAGTTTTAATTTTCTATTATATTTTTAAAATTTGTTTTTGTATATATTGAATGGTTATTATTAATTATAAATTGGGTTTTAAATATTAGTTATCTTATTTACTCTATACCCATATATAAAATCTTTTTGATAATCTTGAATAGGTATATATTATTTTATTATAAATGGTTGGATATATCTATTGTTTTAATATTTCATTAATGAGTATATGTGATTTATTTTTTTTATGGGGCAAAATTTTATTCATTTTAATTTAGGTAAACTTTTTATAAATATTATATAGATATAAAGGTTATATTGCTGTTATATTTACCATTTATCCATGTTGTTATGATGTTTAAAAAGGGTGATATTGTTCTGATTCACACCATATTATGTATTAATGAATGTAAACTATCTTTAATGTGTCTACTTATTTCATTGAGGGGGTTAGAAATTATATTTTAAATGTGTTGATCATGGTTATTAGAAGATAATCATGACATATTTTTATAATCATGAAAGGAAATTATAAAATCCCAATTGAGTTCTTTATGGTCTTATAGAACTCATAGAGTGATGTTAACAATCCTATAAAAGAGATTGATAAGAAATTTAAGGTAAAAGTGATGTTTAGAAGTTATAGGTTGCACTTTCCAAACAGTTCTATGTGTACTATAGGTTTCATGTAGCTAAAGATAACTATATACATAGTTTTGGAGCAACCAAATTACATATGATGATGAATAAAATATATCCTATAGAAAAAAATTAATTTACAAATAATGGGTTCTTCAAAATTTCGAATAGTATTAGTAGATCCTATGGATAACCAGTGGATTCTACCATGTATCCGGTGGTTTTGGGATGGTCAATGGTGCATGAAATTGGTCCCTTATGATATTTGTAACTTTAGTTTGATTACATAATGTTTTCAATGTCCTTGGAGCCTATAAATAGACAATTGTTACATCATGGAAACACACAAATTCACGATTTCAATATTTTAAGATCATAAAATTTCTCTCATCACATAAAGTGTTATCAAATCAACAAGTTTTATTACTTAATAAATTCCTTTATAACACTTCAACATCTTTTCTATTTTCTCTTAGTTATTTTTCATATCAAATTGATAAAATTTATACCTTAATTAATAAATATTCCTTTTATAAATCATACCTTTTTTCTTATCATTATTCTAATTTTGTGCTCAATACATTTTAAATTGATGAAATCAGATTTCATTTAAAAAAAAATTAAATTGATGGGATTACTTCCTTATGATTTTTCTACAAACAAATGATAAATTTTTGTGTTGAGTGTATTCTTGATTCATTCAATAAAAAATGAAAAATCATGGGAGTTTTCGTATCTTTTCTACCATTAAAGAGATGTTATTAATAAAATCAACCTTCAAGAAATTGTGGTTGGAGATTTTGGTGGTCATCAGAGAACACATGAAAAAATCCTTCATCAATACAAGTTCTATGTTTTATTTTTTATCACATTATATTTGAAACAATATTGGGATTATAATTTCATACATTAGTAGGATTAATAATTTATTTTATGTTTTATTTATTTTTATATTCATCAACTTGTATAAACATATATAGTTTTTTATTGTTCATTATCTTCTAGTTTACTTATATAATTCTTTCTTCTTAATGTTTTAAAGAGATTTTAATTATCATCAAACTCTTAAAATAGGTTTTTATTCATTAATTATTTACTTATTTTTTGAAAGTAAATTCTACCAATCATTCCTATTTATCACACTCCAAGAAAAATATTTATTCTTCTTTTTAAATTCAATTATAATTTAAATATGACTCTTAAAATACCAAGTGTGTGGAACTCTAAGAATATTTCTCAGTATCATTAGACATACTTTTCTAAACTCCATGATTAGAGTTTAGGAACACATTAGAAAACCAAATATAATGATGTAAATTTTATAAAGACAAAAAATTCAAAGAAATTCATAATGTGTACCACAATCGTTTTTTCTTGATACCTCATTATGAAGTGTGTATACCTATTCTATCAACCTATATGCTTGATTAATCATTATATGACTCCCATAAATGAACTCATCGATAAACATCCATGAAAATAAAATTAATTAGATAGTTCTATTTAAATCATTGGTCTTTAGACATATTCTTCCATTATCTCATAATGGAAAAAATTAATTATTGGATTATTAAATCAGTGTCATATCACTTATTACATAACCAATGTATGATACTTCCCCATGACCATATATCACCACACATTTCATCTATAAATCATTGTACTGATTCATGATATACAAAACTAATAATAATGTCATTTCTAAGGACCAATACAAAAATCCCCAAATATGAACAACCAATGACATAGGAAACATGTGAAATTCCTATTATCGTGTTTATCCACAGAACCTCATTTCATGAAGATTACCAAGTAAAAACTTCATGAGAATAATATTTATTTTATTATAAAAATTAGACCTTTGATATTAAAACATATAATATTTCTTAGTTGATATATTTCATCTAGACCATAGGATATATGTTTTAGAAAATTATCATAAAACATCAAGGATACTATTATACTGGAGAACTTCTATAATATTTTTATAAATAAAATAATCTAAGGAAATTATAATATTAATTTTTTTTAAAATAAATAGCATCATGTGATAAAATTATTATAAATATTTTGGTAATTTAAATTACAATGTTTTTGGTTAGAGAGAACCAACTCTAATAGACTCCCACATGCACTAGATCCAACTAATAATTAAATTATCCTCTTAGATATATCATGATATTCATACTTAGAATGAGATAAATATTAGGTAAATAGGTTTAAAATGTTATAATTAATGGAAACTATGCCTATTGAGACAAAAAAATATTTGATAATAATTGTTTAAGAGGTGATACTTCTAGAGTATTTTCTTATTCCTCCTACATGACCTTGGTTTCATGGTTAGAGACACTATTTCCAAATTATATCAATAAAGTGTGAGAAAAATAGTAACATTAGTAATTGCGTCAAACACCAAAAATTAGTTTCATATCTAATATTCTTCTTTAGATAAATTATAGTCAACAATATTCTCAGGATCTGCTATGGAAGTGTTGACCAATGACGACTTAAAACCCTTCCAACTCAAAAATACTCCATTATGATGAAATAAAAAAATCACAAATGATATTTCATTCCATTATGATATGTCTGGAAATGAACCTATGCATAATAGTGGTTGAATAATTGCTTATTTTCTGCACAAACTAGGAATATATCATTTGTATACCTTATATAGATTAGTATAGTATTTTTTGTCATCTAATGTATCCATCCAATGTCTTCTTGATATCTTCCTTCCATATAAAATGTGTGGGAAAACCCAATCCTAACATATAAAATTTCATACATGATTAGACAATCATATATTTTTAAATGATTATACTCATTCTACTTACCTCTCTTTCTTTCTTCTTGCATCTAAGAATGAATATTTTTACTGCAATGTATAACATGTGACATTAGAAACAATCCCATATTGGATTGTTCCATAGTAAACATCTCTAATTCCTTGTCAATGTATAAACCCTAACATAGTCTAATAATCATCATTGATTTATCCTAAATGATCTTACTCCCTCGAATACTAGTTGATTCACCTGGGTATTTTATGGAGGAGAATTCATTTGACAACATCTTAACTGAATTTAAAACCAAAATCTTGTTTCCCATCAGAAATATATCATCAAGTTATGCAACATAAAAAATGACTATACTCCCACAAAACCTATTATATAATCTTCTCTATCTCTCATTCTTTTTGAAACCAAATTCCATTATTTCATTTTGAAAATGGATGTTCTATGATCATCATGTTTTCTTAAATGAAATAATTGATATCTTCAACATTCACGACTTGTTTGAATCCATTACAATCACAAACCCTTATAGACGTGTAATATATAAATCATCAACTAGGTTTATATTAAGAAAATATTTAATGAAATCCATTTTAAATATCTCATAATCATGGTATGATACTATGGAATTTATAATTTTTGTGGATTTCAACTTAGTGAATTATGAAAATGTTTTGTCATAGTTAAGGACATAACATTAATTAAACCCTTTCGCAACTACTGGTACCTAATAGGTACTGACCTTACCATCCTTATACAATATATTTTTTAATAAATTTTTTTACCCAAGTATATTCAAATGAACTGAAGGATCTACTAAAACATTGTATTTTTTGGGTATATGGTATCTAATACAAAATTCCTTTATTCTTTCCAATATAAAACATATAATATATTTAATACTTATTTATAGGATGGAAATTCATTATTATTAACTCACAATGTGTCAGCATCCTTAATGATTATAAGAATATATATCTCTATTTTTATAACTATTAAAATGGACCAATATGGTACATTATTCTTTGGAACAACTATTTATTTTGATATTTCTGGAATATTTTTACATGTTAACTCCCACACACCCTGAGACTCATCTTAATCAAAGTCTTACTTACTCCCAAATTCCATTTTGGGGATGTGTTAACATTAATGAAGAATATAATTTATTTTGGCCAAAAAAAATTATTTGATGGATTTTATAAATAATACACTTATGTTAGTTTTTGATATCTTATAAATATTTACTCATGATTAGTTATTCTAGTTATTTCGTTAGGTATCATTAAAAAACTCCTCATATACGTATAAATGAATATGTGGTATAAAAAATTTTCCCACATGATAACTCATATGAAATTAGTATTTAGTCTTTATTTGTGTATTTTTTTTATGTTTGATACAATTTGAAATTAATTTCCCTAAAAAGACTATATAATACTTCTAGGACTCATAATCAATCGCATAATGCCCAATAAGGTGTGATTCCTCCTTTCACCAACTCCACTTGATTGTGGTGTATAGAGAGGAGCATGTTGAGATATAATCCAAAAATCCATTACATAATCGATGAAATCATAGTTAAGATATTTCATAACAAGATATAAGTAATGTTTCATGGTTTTTTTATCAAGGAAATTATATACTTCATTCATTTATTTCTTAATTTTTTAAGGTTAACAGACTTATATGTCATTAAAGATACATATTCATATCAAATAAATTCATTCGTAATTTTTTAGAAGTGTGTGTATGAACCTCTAGTTTTAATAGAAGAAGTTGTACACTCATACGTATTAACTTATTCTAGAATCCCTATAGTCCTTTAAAACATTATATTGAAAGGATCTATACCAATTTTTCATTGAAATCAAACACTCTTTATATCAAATAATTTTTGTTCAAATGAATCTAAATATTCTTCTAGATATAGAATTTAATTTTTTTTCTCATTTACATGACCATGTGGGTAATGCTCATACTTGTTCTAATATCTTCTATGTGAAATTTTTAATTTATCAACTTCAAATAATTTTTTTCATATTATATCATGTAATAACCCTTATTTTAAGGGACCATTCCATAAAATATGATTTCCTGATAAAAGTAGAAACAATAATTTTAAAACATGACAATAATAAAATCTATGTTTAAATAGGGCCAAAATATTTTATTTCCACTACTCAAAAAATAAAAATTTATTAAAACTATAATTAAACAAATCAACAACAAGAGATGGTAGTATCTAATAAATACAATAACTATTCATGGTCTATTAATAGCTATATGATCTATTTGGAATTTGGAAATATTCCAAAATGTAATTAATTCTTATATTTTGATATATTTGTGAGTAAAAAAATATATATAATACCCAATTTCTATAAATGGAATGATTTAAACTAAATAACCTATATACATAAATATTCCCCTTTCATCTTCATTGAGGTTTAGTTCATATTATAGTGGACTTCCTTTCCACAATCCAAAAACAATGTGTCCTACTCCCTAGCATGTACCGTGATCTTGATCCTCATAAAAGGGTTGATCATTGGTTCCTTAGACTTGTAATTAGTCTTATATACATTCCACATTCATTTACCCAAGTTCACTATAATGAAAAATGTTTATTCATGATTCATGTCATTATCCTCTTAGAGAATCTGATTTATGTGATCCGAGATTCTTACCTTATTTTTCACAATAAAATTCATAATAAAACAAGATAATATCTATGGAATTTAGGTGAACATGATGTTTGTTCATAATAACCTAGGTAACATGAAATCAAAAAATTTCCTAACATTTACTTTTTATAATAATCTTACATACCTATGGTCTAAGTAATGCACCCTCTACAAAATTTTATGTGATTAGTGTCATAGAGATCTTGTAACTTTTATAAGATTATTTCTCTTGATAAAGATATTAGATATGAGAAAAAATGTTGTATGCATCTATGTATTCATAGTGTTTATATATATCACTAGTCATGGATGATAATAGTAGGAAATGTTTATTCAATTCATCATCTACTTTTTTATAATACATACTTCTCTACAACACTTGAATCCATAGTGGAAAATGTAGGAATTGGAATCTCCAGTATGTTAAACAATCATTCTCTGTGTAAAATAATGTACAAGTGCTTGTAAAACTACATGATGTAATCTTCAGATAGGATACTTCATTTCATCAATATAAATCATATGGAAAATCGCGTGGTCAAATATATTTCCATTTTAATTGAAAAATAAAATCCTATTTTAGTAAATTATATTGATTACCAAGTATGATGTACTAAATTAGTTTTATTAGTCTCCCATTATTTTTTCGTATACCAGTATCCCTCACTATTGGATTAAAATTATCATTCAATGTGGATATTATAGTACAAAGAATCAATATTATACTTCCCTTAACCTATATTTTTTATGAAAAATACACATATGTGTTTAGGTAGATAGTCTTACCATTGTTTATAACTCAATGTTCCTAGATCTGTTCAGTATATTCCTCAATCAAAAAAATAATAAAACTTTTATATTAACACATTGTACCTAATTATTTTATGTAGTCCATTTGAATTACCCTTAATACTAATTTGGTTAAGTCAACCAATTTTATCTATTAAAACTTCCCAATAATTGAATTGTTCCTCCAACGTTGTCTTCCCCGAAATATTAAATATGAGTGAATATTAATATAACTGTTAGAAAGAGTGATCTAATTTAATATTTTATTGATGTATTTTATAATTTTTTTACATATATATCCTTTATTAAATTCTATACACGACCACTAATACTATATGAATTTTATATAATTAACTAACCATGTTTGCTAAAATAATTTATTCAAAATAACTTTATTTAATTTCAAACTTCATATTTGTTAAATAATTTAATTTATGATTTCATCATTAAAAATGAAATTAACATTTAATGACATAAATAAATATATAAAAATGAACCATAAAAATAAAATAAACACATGTTATGGTCATGTTCATTTAGTGAATCACTAATTTACTAAGAATATGATAATCGAATCCTTAATGCTTGTTGAATAACTTGTTATGATGATACATAGTTCAAGTTAAAATAGTCAACTTTTAACATATGTGTCTCCATAGCTGGTTTCTCCTCAACTCTGTCTTGATCAATCTCCAATTGTTATGAGATCTATCCTTTATATATTATTAATCACTCACAAGTGATAGGAAGTTTGGGTTTATGGATATATGAAATAAAGAAAACAACTGTAGGACAAGAGATAGTAATGGATGAAGGGATGATACACAAAATATCATATTTAATTTAATATTAATTTTTTTAAAAAATAATTATGTAAATATTTAACTGGAATATAAACACAAAGTGTAAATATTTCATTCAGTCCCGTGATCAACCAAAACATAAAATAACTGCATATTTAAACAATTAATCATTTATTCAATTCATTATTTATTATGAAAAATTTACTGAAATAAAAAAATTATTAAATTTGTAATTAATTAATTGTTTTATCATAATTATCTATCTAAAAAATACATAAAATCACTCTAATTAGTAATTTTATATAAATTAAATAAATTAAATAATTTTAATTTCTTAAACACCATGTATAGACCATGAACATGGATCACACCCTCCTTGTGACTTTTTCATGTAGTCTATATTTAAATATAGACAACATGTACTATAGGAAACATGGTGTGTAACTTCTACAATACGTGATGTGTATTATCACTCATGTGGCATGTGAATTACACTATGCAAGATCCTTTTCATATAACTCTTAATTAAATGAAAAGAATTCTTACATGACATGTCATCATATTACATTATGTGTTGTTATATGGGTCAATATGTGTTGTATGCATGACATGTATGATCAAACGATATTCCATGTATATTAAAAGTTTTTACTTTCCATGATTCTTGTAAGGTATATGGTATGTTCAACCACTATAAACATCATTCATTTATCGAATAAAATTGAAAATAATTATTAAAGTATCTAATTCCACAAGACCCACTAAAAATATCTCAGTTTATACTTTGTTCAGGAAAACCATGTCACATTGTATATATATATACCCACACACATTATAGTTCAATTTTATGTTATTAAATTTTTTATGATATGTGTTTTAATCACACAACATTCCATTTTATATGTGTACATTTTATGAGTTTTCTTTAGTTACATGACATTTAAATTTTTTTACCATTTTTGTACTTTGTTTTAGACCAGCCACACTATAAACCAATGGAGTCACATTGCATTGGTCACACGTTATCACATGTTAAGAAGTATGTACAAGCTAGCTACATGTTTTTCACTCCACCTTATTCAACGTTTCTCAGTTGGAAGTCAATACTTGACAAGTTTCATAATTACAGTCCATATAAATTTACCACGTTAATTGTGAAAATTTGGTAGATTGAAAACCCTTTTAGAGATATAAGGAATATACACCAGCTACATACCGTGTACGCCTTATCCAGTATCAAGGAAAATGGTGGCCCATAGAAAATTTGTAAGGATGATGTGTACCAAGCTCCAAAAAAGTTTCATTATTTATGTGACCCACACTTCTATGGCCGGCCAACTATATATGACATGAACTTTTCTATCATACATCAGGTATTCATGTCCTATACACAAAATGCATGGCCCCTCCATATAGGATATTCAATCATTGACAATATTTTCGGGGCTTGTTCATCATCATATGAAACTAAATAGTCATTTTTTCTCTATAAACATATTAAAAAATGAATTTTTTTAAAGGAATATTTAAAATAAAATTGAAAAATTTATCAAAAAATAAAAAATATATATAATTTAATCTGAGATCACTTTGATAACACATGATGGTTTTAGGGAACATTTAAAGTGTATGAGTCCATTCCTATTAATATTTTCATAAATTTCAATAGATCCTTTATTAATCACCTAGTAATTAATACATAGAATCTCTAGATATATGAACCTTTCAAATATAATTTATATATTTTTTAAAATATAATTAACTCATCTTTATATTCCTTTCTATATTTTGATCAATTTTGTATCTTATCTTGTATTAATGATGTGGTGAATAGTACAAAATACAAATTATTATGTTTTATCCACACATGATTCAGAAATCATATATAATTTTCATTAATATTCTAGCTTTTGGAATAGAGGAAATAAGAACCATGCAATATATACGGATGAATGTAAAAACAAGTACATCATTGTTAAAATAATTATTCTATTATTCTCTCATTATTTAGAGGTAGTAATTGGATAATCTCTCATTCTTGATTTATTTCATCAGAAGTTATCTCTAGAGGGTTAAACTAATTATCTCATGGTAATCAATTTTTATAACTCAAATATCCTCCAAAATTAACATATATTAGATTATGTACTCATGGTTATAAATTTGAAATTTCTCTAAGCCCCGTATAAAAATAATTATCCTATTTAAACAACATTTTTTATTGATTATATGATATTATTATTATCAAATTTTTTAACATTCACTAACTTGTGTAATTTTCAAATATCATTATTTAAAGAAATGAATAAAAATTTATTTAAACTTTAGTGAATAAAATATAGCACTACATTAGGCCCCCAATAATGATTCTTAATCATCCTCATCATTTATAAAAAATTAAATAATTATTATTTATTTAAATAGTTAAAGATCACTATATTTTTCATTTTATACTAAATAAAAAAATATTATATATTCACTAACTCTTGAATGTATATTTATTTTATATACAACTCAGATATATTCTAAACATGAATTAAAAGATATTGAATTTATGGGATAAATATAAATTGAATAATTGTTAATCAAGAAACTAAGAATAATATTAATTATTAATATTTAATTCAATTAGAATTTAATAGAGAATTTGGAAACACTTATTTTTTTAATCTCTAGGCCTCTTTATGAGAGGAATCATATAAGCTTTCCTAAAATATAAGATTAGAATATTTCAAAACATCACTTTACCCATAGATAAATAATTTAATGTTGCAATGATAAAAACATCATGTGAATGCATTTTTGACATTATAATCAAATTGAATCGATGTGACATCATGTCAGTTTCATATTTGTGTCACCATACTATATTCTTATTTTACCTTTCTTGGACTCTCTAAAATAAACTCATTGATAAATATCCTTGTCCATGGACTTAAGCCAACAATTTTATTTCAATCAAATACCTTTAGAATTTTCTTCTATTTTATCCAAAGTAATAAATGAATTATTGACTTATTCCATAAATATAATATGATTTATGGTGAAAACTATTACACTAATTCACGATGAACATGTATCACTATTTTTATCAGTTATACATTGATTTACATGATTCATGTTATATGTTAAAAATAATATCAAGAATAAGGACTTATAAACAATCATAAGGATTAGAATATCCAATGACACACATAGAATAAAAAATTCATATCGGTTGTTATATCATTATAACGTTCCTTCTTCAAGAATACGACGTGAGAAATTCATATGAAGAAGCCTCTCCCACAAATAAGTATCATGCAACTGATAGTTAAATATCATATGTGTCATGTTAATCAGATATCGTATTGATCATAATATATATGTCTATGAATATTATACTAGATCTTAATGGTTCTCATTATATCAGCAAACTTATATAAAAATTTTATGTGACAAATAAATTGTGGGAATTATCACATTAATGTTATATAGATGAAGAATTATTATATGGTAATATATATATTAATATCTATGTAATAGAAAGTACAATGTTAGTAAGTTCTAGGGAACTAACCCCTATATAAAGAACATATTGTGGTCACTCAAAACATGTTGGGATTTTATAGTATCCATAAGATTTAATGAATTCAATTAATATCCAAATTATAAGTGTATTATAAATTTTATAAGATAAAAATATTAATATATATTGATATATTTTTCAATGAAACTTGAATACTTGATTCTTTAATCAATTTTGAGACCATCCAAGTCTCAAGATTTATCCTCATCATTTATTAGATATATTAAATTAAAAAATATCCAAATATACTAGTGGATGTTACTGGGTATATTTTGATAAGGGAATCAAGTGGTTTTGATGTATTGGTAGAGATCCTAAGATGATATATGTCCAACCTTGATGATATTATAAACATTCATTCAGAGAATTCAAATAGGTCAGGTACATTTTATGAGATTATTATGTAC
Source organism: Viscum album (assembly GCA_963277665.1). Lineage (NCBI taxonomy): Eukaryota > Viridiplantae > Streptophyta > Magnoliopsida > Santalales > Viscaceae > Viscum > Viscum album. The sequence goes on along the minus strand of OY728140.1, from coordinate 1,717,764,235 downwards.
ACATGTTCTAGAAAAAACCAAATTCATAGATAATGATCATGATAGGTGATACGATATAATAGTAATCTAATTAAGGAATATGAAAATATTATCATTTTATATGAGGGAATAAGATAATACATCTGAGATTGTTTCATTATTAAAATTCGTTAAAATTTCTTTAATTATTATTTATGTATAAAATATTAACATGAAGTTTTGGGATTAATTATTGTAAGGTGTTAAGGATAATATTTCTTCCACACTATTTTATTTTGATAATTAGAAAATGAAAATTACACATGGGATAAAACTATCTAAACAAAAAGTACATAGTCACTAATAAATAGTAGGTTAATGTTACAACAAATAGGTTTTTTGGATTTGATGAAAATATTTGGTGACAATTAGTGCGGGGTTTTTTACAATGTACTAATGGTGTAATAATAAATATATTTTTTATTGACATGAAAATATATTTGTAGTGTGTATTGGAACGACAATGAAAAGCTCAATAAATTTAATTGTTTATTCTAAGTTATCATGGAATTGAAATACATATTGGATTTCATGGATGTATTTAGGGAATACTAGAAGTTGATTCATAAATGATGAGAATACCATGTTATGAAGGGTTACAGACCATGATTAGGATTAATAAAAAATAATGAAGTGATTTTGGTCGAAGATGTTTTTGTACTCGTAGTTGGAAGCTACATTTTGATGAGTCCTTATACACAATGATTTGTTGATTTTCCATAGTGAAAATCATTTTGGAAGATAAAAATTGTTGGATACCATTTTTATAAGTACATTTATGTCAATGATTAATGTCATGTTAGTTTCCAAAAAATGACAATATTTTTTGTTTTTATATGATGTGTAATTGGTCAGGTATCATGGTTCATTTTTTATAAGTAAAATAGGTAAATGAGTTTCACCAATCAATATTTGAATCATGGGGTAATTGTGATGGAATATAGAATGTAAAAATTTTATATTTCTTTGTAGATGGTTGTAAAAAACATTCTTGTTTCCTAAAAACCCACTATTAAAATGGGAAGCAGGTTTGAAAGAAAGATGGTCATTGTAGTTATCATGTATGATAAAATAAAATTTTTTATCTAGTGTATGAAAAAACCCATAATAGATATGATTTTGGACCTTGGATTATTTTTAAATGTACTACAAATGATCACTATGACAAAAAAACATTCTACAGAGTAAGTTGTAATGAGGAGAGAATGAATATGCTATGGTTTTAACTTTTATATGTTCCATAGGTTTATTATTAGAATATTCAACATACCATAAATACCAGATTTATTAGTATGTGGTGATGTTAAAAACATGGATCGTAGATTCATGGGATGAGATGGATATCAACAAGACATAATAATGTTATTTTGAAATCATACTGGGTGAATATATATTAAAATAAAAGGATCAGTTTAATTTTAAATTTCAAAATCAATGATTTTGTTTTGGAATGAGAATAAAACATCAACGGGTGGGTTTAAACATGTTAAGATGTTTTCCACGCCTATAATGATCATGGTGTATTACCTGAAAAAAATTGATCCCAACATTTATAATTTTAAGAGAATAGAAAAACATATATGGTAGTTTTCGAAATGTATCTACAATATGTTGAATGAATTTGATACATTTTGATTCGATAGAAGAGAATATAAGATATAGAAAACTTTCATTGATGAATTTCGATGATATGGAGAAGGAAGATAAATACTTGTAGAAAATTATTGATTATATATATCATATTAGATAGAAATACAATGAATAAAAAGGTATCCATTTTCAAAAATTATTTGTTATCTAGAGATTTTAATTACTAATATAATGTTCTGGTGGAAGATATTAATTAAACTCTAAAAAAATAATTGACCACATATATATTTCTAGAGTGATATGTGAAGTAAAGCGGTTTTCAATGTCAAATTGATTTTGGAGCTGACGATGCACAAAAAAATGTCTTCATATGATGATCATGGAATGGACATCGTGTTTATAAATTGATCAATACTTACATGAAGTGGTCCATGTGATAGGAAGACCAGGGAGTGACATATAAAAGGTAGTTATAAATCATTAAATATTATTTTTAATATAGTGATCTTAGGTGTAGACTGATGCAAATCATCCCTAACACAAATTTCCTAAACAACCTTTTTTAGAGACCCACTAGACCTCATTCATGTCTCCCCAATATTCTGAAGGCTTTAAATGTCAATGTAGGCATAAGAGGTGATAGTGGAGAGAGTATAAGATATGTAATAGTAGATATAAAACAATATAAAAAATGATAAATAATTACCTGTAGAATATATATCCCACCAAAAACCAAACCAACAATATTCTATATAATTTTATATGTGCAATGTTATACCAGAAATAGAAGAATAACATGGCCACTAATAGTTCGATCACATACAAACTAATCTAAAAATTGAAAAATAAAAACCCCCTATCTTGGCATCGAGAATTTAATTTTCCTTTATCCAATGGAAAACATCAACCATATGCATTTAAAACACAACGAGTTACAATATTCCCATTATTAAGGCCTCTCCTTATATGTATCATGAGATAAAAATCCTATATACATCTCAGAGGGCCTGTGTGGTGTGTGAGATTGAACTTAGTATTTCACCAAAACTATTGTACCAATATAGATTCAAAATATATAAAACTTTATATTAAGTTAATTGAAAAAAAATATTTTATTCCACTATACCTACAACATGTATTATGGAATGGCCATGAGTGATCCTTTACATACTATGACCAATGATCGGGTGGGATAAGGTACCCAAAGTCGGTCATACCATAAATTCTCATTACATTGTTACTAAATGCTTACCTTATAGAGTAATATTCAATACCATGACCATTGTAACCATCCTAATCCATTCATGATGCCCATGGGAATATCCTTGACCAAAAACCAATGTTCATTGGTAATTAGTCCCCTTTAACAACCGCATAATATACCTCCTAATAAAACCCAAGGCATGAAAGAACCCATCTATTACCATGTCCAACCCATTAGACCTAATATATCCCTCATATATGGTGAGAATACCTCTCCCAACTGGTGATCTCATTCATTCCCAAGATCCCATGGCCGCATATGATATATCCATCCTTTTAAATGATGATCAAATTTATAACACCTATGATGCTGAATCTACGATGGAAACCACCAACAAAACAATGGTTTAAACCACCTCATGGGACCAATACATTTTTACGACATCAACAAAAAAACCTATAGATAGTGGCATTAACTATCAAACTACATTTAAAATACATTAATAGAACATAGAAAACCATGAAATACTATGGTCACTACCACCAATTTCAAACCGACATCTCATGTTTCCCTATTATTGGTGATAAGAATCACCCACATCCTATTAACGAACCAAAACACACCTCTTATGTATACATCCTATAAATAATAAGTAGAAAAACCAATACCAAACATATTGTAATGGATTATTAATTAATAGATTTTTTAATAGATAATCACATCATTTCTTATCAACATAGATAAATCCATATTCATACACAATAGATCTATACCACCAAGTAAAACACTTTGGTTTCTCGGATACTATGACTGATTCAAGTTTTAGTTTCCCACATGCACCTACCCATGAACAGAATTTATGAGGAACATGAACACATTTATAAAATTTAATGAATATAGACACAACATATTTATTACTAGAAATTATTTTCATGTTGAATCACATATCCTAATTCAATTTATTGAGGTTGATATTCATCAATTAGAGAAAAATAATTTAAATGTGGATTATAGTGGAAACTTAACATAATAGTGATAAAACTAGAATATACTGATAGAGAACAGGGATACATACCCAGGATGAGTCCTACAGACCCTCCAAATGATGAACTAATGTAAAATAAGTGAGAATATAACATGGAATAAAGAATAAAAGAGGATAGGTGTTAGTTCAAGACCATTGTTTGAATGTGACAGAAATGAGGGGTTTCTACATAAAAAAATTAATAAAAATGAATAAAAATTAATAATAAAATTAGTTTTATAAAAAAAAGATACAACCCCAGTTGGAATCTAGTTTCCCTTTAGGTCCACTACATCCCCTATAGAACTAATTAAGTAAAGGGTACAATTCCACGTTGTACACATTTCCCTCTAAATTCATAATACATAGTCTAATACTCTAATCACATTCATAAAATTCACATAAGATATTTTCCCCTATGAATCCTCAAAATGGACCAATTACCAATGGGGAAAAACATTGTATGTTTTGAGGTATGATATTGATTTCATTTTAGTAAAAACATTTATATTTTGGATTATTATGATTGTAGAAGGGTTCATGGGTATCATAAGGTTATATTCCTAGGTAGGGGGCTCAATTTTGAATTATACTAGGGTAAAGTATTCCCACTAGAAACTTAGAGGACCAATGTTGCAGAATGTACCACTGAGCAACCCACATGTTTTTTGGTGGGAGACCAACTATGTTATATTGGGAGACCATATTACCCAATTTTTTGTCTTATTAGTTATATATATTAAATTTTTTTCTCCCTTTAAGTCTTTTTGGTATGACACTTTCACATGGAATCGACACACTCATAATCCTGCATGACTTACTAATTTAGGAAACTAAAACCTCTTTTTGTAGAAAAATAAATTGTTGATAATTATGTTTGAATGAATGATGTGAATATAATTTTTCTAAACTCTTGAATATTTCTATATATCATCATTTTATGTGATCCTCACTAGTTTAACCAATTATTTTTGTTGATTTTTACATGAATTGGGTAATATTTCAGTTGTGGTGGAATTGATCCTTAATAAGCATTGAGCATAATCATATTACAATGAATTTGGTGTCCAGTAGTATTTCTTGATACATTATTCTAGTTTGTGTGCTTCTATGATGTGCAGGTTTCTTCAACATATCTTTCAAAAAAATTATTTGAATTGAGTAATTGTTTTTTATACATAGATAATTTAGTATAGTTATGGAGACCAATATTGGTTTCTCCCTGGTTTATTTTTTTATTTTAATGTCCACTGATGTCCATAAAATCGAATCACATTGTGTTGGATTATATTCTCAATAAAAAAAGGTCTTTCATGAGTTATGAGATTCCATGATGGACTTAGTTATGTTCTATTAACATCTTTTACATAACTGATGCACCTAAAAGAAAATGTTTCAATTGATTCTTGACCCTAGTGGTTATGCGTGGTGGATTTATCCCCTTTTAGGGAAATATTAGAGTTATATACAGTGACTGTTACTCCCTCTATAGCTTGAAAAATTTTGTTAGGTTATGAGGTTTCCTTTTTATTGAATATGGGTATGGTAATTAGAAGAAAATTGTTTCAATTTAAATTTGTGTTATTTGAAACACCATCCTTAAAGTAATATTTTTATATTATGTTGTTTTATCTTTTTATTATACCCTTATATGACCATGGCTATGTATATGATGTGTTATTAAATACTAATATTGACAGATTTTAATGGGATGAAATACCCACTTATGATATGATGTTTATCATGAGGAATATTATGCATATCACCTGGAATGATTATGACTAGGATTGAATCCTAATCATTATATGAGGAGATTATCTTTTATATTATATTGGTTATGATGTGGGATGAAATAACTATTATTCATCACATATTTAATAAATATGTTATGATCATGGTGATTGGACACAATTCCCATATTTCCTTAATGATCTCGGAATGGAATGCTTTCCCAATTAATTATTTTACCATTATATGTGGATCATAATTCATTGGGTGTGATACTTCCAAGGAACAGGGAATAATGTCTGTGTGATAATGGAAATTTACTAGATGTGATTCACTTTTTCATATGAAGATTCCTAGCTCTAGGGATGCTTCTCCCTCTTATGATTATACCGAATGATATGGATGATTTCCCTCCTGATGATTTAGTTAGTTTAAGAATCCCACTATTATAATATCATTATGTGATGTTGTACCCTCTTTTATCCCACATGTTGGGATATGTTTCCCACAACTGTGTTATTGTACATGGAAAATTTTCCCACATTTGGAATATTGTTACCAAGAAAATATTTCCATGGTTGTGTCCTAATTTATATGCTATATTACACACGTAATAACTATTTTTATTTCATATAATGTGATTGCTAATGCCATGGCTTCATTATGAGGACATAATATCCATGAGTTGTTAGCTATATTAGAAAGGGATGTTATTATAATTCTTATGAATAAGAATGTTATAAAAATTTACTATTCATATGATATATTAGGAGGAACTGTAGTAGTATCTGTATGAGGTATTGTTACACCATATGATTTGAGTACTACTGGTATCTATGACATTTTAATATTGGTTTCAATTGTTTGTTATTTATATAAAACCCCAAGATTATAATATGTGATTTATTTGAAATAAATAATAAAATGAATATCTTGTATAACACACATTATATAAATAGAAGAAAAATAATATTTTTAAATAAAATATAATCATTATTATGTCAGGATACTAAAATGAGAAATTTCATTATGGATATTATAAGAAGAGAAAAACATCAAATAAATAGAATATATTTGAAATGATATATTTTAATTCTTTATATATTATTTTTATTGAAATAAATATTAATATTTTTTTCATATACCAATGAAATATCTTAAATTTAATTGTTAGATGATAAATAATTTACAATAATTGATTAAAATGATAGATTGGTCATAAGCCTATTGTTTAAAATAATTATAACTTTATAATTTTATCTTATAAAATTAAAATTAAAATTTTATAATGATTTTATTATATTCTTTTAATGTATGAACATTTATATTATTACTCCTTTAATTTCAAATGGATATTAATTTAGATTATTAAAACATAAAGATAAAAATTCACTTTTCTAAAAATTTAGTTTGTGATTATATTATATTTTTTTCATTTAGTTGTAAAATTATTAAATAATTGATTTTTTTGATACAATGAATTTCATTTTGGTAATATTCACATTAAAACTATCTTAATATGTATTGTTTAGATTTCTATATGGAAATTTTTTATGGTCGACCTGTGAAAATACTTATTCAAATTAAATTTTTTATCATAATGATAACTTTCTTTGACAGACTCAAGAATTAAGTAACTGACAACTAATCATGGGTGTCTAATATAGTGGATGATAAAATCCTTTGATTAATTTAATGCTGGGATTGGGGATTGATCCCTTGATGATGTATATGGTGAGACTTTATTCATGCGTACCTTTATATTCTATAGAATAATATTCCATATTACCTTCACTCTTGGTGTTTGATATCTTCTTATTATGAGATATAAATACGATGTAAGATCTTAAATATTATGATGTGGATATCTGAATTGTTTATTTTTCATCTACGGAGTTTTGAAACTAGTTATTTTTCCATTTCCACTAAAATGGGATGAACATTTTTGGGGACGAAAAGTGTAAGACCCGTCGACAAGGATTTCAATTCCACAGTAATAGAGTTTCCATGCATGAAGAAGGAACAAAAATGAAATATGGATATGTTCATCGAGTCACAAATTAATACAAAAACTCTCATAGTTACTTGATTATGGGATCCAACCATATTGAACATAAGGATGGATTTTGGTTCCTACTAGCATAAAAATCAACATTGAGTGGTGATTCTTCATCCTATTAACTCTATATTGGGTTGAGTAATTTGAGTAACTATGAGTAGTACCTCTATTAGATTAATGATCCATGTATTTATCTAAATTATTTGACTTTAAAATTTATTTTTATTGAATTTTTTATTTAATTTACACTTGATAACATTCCAAAACTCTTGTATAGTCATACAACTAACTATTAATACATTCTAAGTACCTATATTTCCATTATCGAGTTATATTATCCTTGAAATAAAAATATATGAATAAATTTACAAGGGAAAAATATGTTTATCGAGTAATATAATTAATTTAAAATATAATTTTTAATTTTTAATCCTATGACATTCATTGTGGAAACCGGGTTATATTTTATTCAAATAAAACATTACTTTAGGTTTTCCTTTAATAGTGTATTCATTGGATACCAATTAGTTATATCTTGGTTAAATGTACAAATAACCATCATTTAAATAATTAAAACCCATAAATATAATGGGTATTACTATTAATATTAATAGTTGGCAAAAAATATTTTTATAAATAAAAATAAATTTTTCAAAAAATTATTTATAATAATTTATGAATATTTATATTGAATTTAATTTATATCACTTATAGAAATTGTATAAAATTTATGGAATCCTTATTTGTTACTTTAATTTCAAAATTTACTAGTAATATATTTTTCATTTTATATAAAAAATAAGTAACCAAGGTAAAAATGATTTATTGCGGTTAAGGATAAACTACTGTAAAAATGTTAAATCTGGATTCCAAAAACATCACAAAACCTTATCTTCATATTGATTTATAACAAACTTCTCAACAGTAAAATATATTTTACACACTAATTTTTAATTTTGGATCAAATTTACATGAATGATTAATATATTTCTATATTAAAAAACTTATATTACAAAAAAAACCTCCTCAATCACCTCTAAAAACCCATTTACCACCAACCTCTTCTCACATATAATGTTTCCTAACACTCTAAAAATTTTAACACAAAAATACATGGAAATTTAAGTGAGTCAATATATTTTTTTGATCATGTAATTATTGATGGTTATGTTTGGGTCACATTATTCTCTATTAGTAAAAATATATAAAATAAATGTTTTTTGCTAGAGAATCAGTGAGTGAGGGTATATAGCATCACAATTTTAATCAAATTAGGGTTTATATAACATTATAGGTAAATATATTATTATTTGAGGATAATTTATGAGTTATGGATACCATATTGGGTTAATATCTATAATATGGATCATTATTTCCAAATCATATATACCCTATTAGGGTCCCTATGTGATATGATTTTAATGCTATTAATTATATTTTAGGTGATGTATACTTTGTTTTATGAAGAAAAACAATATATAGTTATAGATATACCTTATTGTTGTTATATAATTTGTAATTAATTAAATTATGGTTCTTTTTGGATTGTATTATTATAATTTAATGTTTATATATGATTATTTTATATTATGATTAGTATGTATTTAATTTTTTTGGGGATACAATTTACTTTTATTTCTAGGAGTACATGTTTCCATGAGTTTTGGGGTTGTAATATAGTAATAAATATTTTTATTTAATTATTATTGTTAATTATGATTATAATACATTAGTGTAAACCCTGGGGAATAATATGAATATTGTAAAAAATCCACAATTTTTTGTAATGTTTAGAGTGTGTGGCTTAAAAGTAATTGTAACACCCCAGGTAAATAAAGAATATGAAATTTTCATATTTATCCCTATTTGTGAATAAAATATTAATATGACTTTAAAGGGGACGCTATGCTCGATGGCGTACCCAACACGCAACAACGAGTTTCTTGGGAATCTTACGTTGCACTCTAATAATATTATTTTAAATGGTAGTTAACATGTAGCCGTTGTATTGGCGGGAATGGATAGAAATAACTAAAATATGATTATATATGTTTTTAAATGTTTTTACATTTATCCAATAAAGGATAGAGGCTTAAAATACGGAAAGAATTCAATTTTAGGCATATATGCCCTAGTTTTCACTAAAGGTTCACTTATCGCCTTTTGACGGTGAACCATCATTAAATATAGTTTTGTTCACTCTTATACATTATATTGGACCAAATAAAACTCTTATTAAGAATCGGGACATCAAAATTTACTTTGTGTAAATTTTTGGTATCTTTCCGATAATGTTCATTTTTTTAATGAATAGTGTAAAATGTTGTATTTTAATTCAAAACCTCTTTTTAATCTAATTTATTTATATGATTAGATTATATTTTGAATTGGTTTTAAAGTGGAATTAGAGAATATTTTTACTATTAAATCCAATAGTGGTCGTTGGAATTAATTTCACTTTGAAATCAGACTTAAACTAGTGTCAATCTTTTGATACTTATTGTTTTATAAAAACACGCTATTTGCTCTGACAGCGGGAATTAATTATTAAATTAATTAATGTGACTAATATGTTTTGAATAATTTAAAACGGACTTCATTTTTGAATTCGGAATATCAAATATAGCTTAGGGTGAAGTTTTGGTATTTTTCTGAAAAACTCCAATTTTTGATGAATAGTGAAACCACTAAGTGGTAATCAAGCAAACTGATTTTTCAGTTAAATAAAAGTTTGCCACTAATGTGTATTGAATTTTGAAAATCCTACATACATGGTTGTCATTATTATGTAAAATGTGGTTCAATGGGATGAAAATAATTTTTTGGTGAATAGTAACTTATTATGTTTTTAATCGCGATTAGTGGTAATTAGTGTAATTTAAGGTAAAAATGATATTATAAGAATGTGAAAACACCATGAAACTTGTCCTACACCTATTGGGTGAGTCATGGCCGACCAAGACAAGCCATTGGCCAACTTGGGGACCCCATGGATCCACTTTGGTTGGGAAATGACATAAATAACTTTTATTTAATGTAAAAGTAAAATTGACACAAACATGATATGTTTTACTAAAACAATTTTTAAGTAGGGTTATACAAGTCATATTTTTGATTATAAATATTCATTGGAAAGCTAAAAAGAGTTCCTACATCATAGTAATTTTTTTATAATTTTTATACATTAAATAAATTAAATTATGTATGACATCATAATGATGCAGTGATGACATCATTATTTAACGATTAAAATAAAATGGAAATATAATGTAATATCTATGAACTACACATGTCCAAAACTTATTGTATGGGTGGATTTAGAACACTTATAACCTTATCCACGAATTATATCAATGTGGGACCTTTTAAAACCGAAACACATTTTCAAATAAAGTAATATTTCCTTACTTTCCAAAAGTTCCCCTCCTCTCCTCTTATAAAAAGCCCCCACCTCTACCTCTTTTCACACACTCATCAAGCCTTTGGCTCGGCCAACACCTGCCCATTTACTCTCTCTCCATCCCTCTACTCATCCTAGAGGATTCCCTTTGGGCAGAATCCTTTCAAAGGAAGCCTTTAGGCTCAAATCAAAAGGAGTTACACTTTTAAAGGTAATTCTTTCTCTCATGTTCATTTGTTTTATTTTTCTTCTCCAACCCCAAAAACTCTTTATATTTATTTTTTTTGTAACATCAACAGTATCTTCAATATACTAGGATGCTGTTATAAGATTTATTCGAGCTAAACTCTCACACAACTACATCAAATGGTTAAAGAACATACGGTTTCCGTGGATGGTGAAATTCTGCCTCCCGAAACGATGATTGTTCAATACTCATTTAACACCTTCAAAGGTGGCCATTATGATGTCACTATTTTTATATATGATATATAATATGTTTTTGTTTTTGTTTATGCTTCTGTATTTTTCATTTTTGTCTTACCTTTATGGCTTCCATTATGGGTATACACGATATCTTCATTTAAGGAAGTGCGGACTACCGCCCCCTCAAAGTGATTTGATTCGTTAAATACCATATGTAAGATGTATAAAGGATGTAAATATGATATTATATATTATATTATACTGGAATTATAATATACCTTTATATAATTATTATTCCATTCTATAAAATACGAAATAGAAATGAAAGTAGCGTTCATGCGTACGTACAGCTTACCGTCTCCATGAACGGTGCATTTCATTTCTTACCTCTAAATGATTATGTAATGTTATAAATGCATGAATTTACTGGATATATATGACATATATGATATCTACATCATGAATACAATTCTGGATATAATAAACATTTGGCCACACGAACAACATGTAATTGTAAGAAGTCCACTTTCGACTTAAGAACCAAATATCGGCAAAACAAATATTATTAACTTAAATGATTACATAATGTTTATGACATGGTAATAAGTGGCATAAAAGTAATAATGAACTTGAAAAAGGTTCTTAAGGAAGTAGAAATTAACTCAAGTTTATTATTCAGGAGATTAAAGAACGATCGAGTCAAGTCGGACCCGAGGTAAGGGATCCTACTCCTCTCTTTCTTTTTAAGTACGCACTTTTATGTCATTCCTTTTAAAGCTCATCTTTCTTGTTATTGGGATGATATTTTATATTAATACTACTTTAATTTATATGTTCATGTGATGAGAGACCCTATTCTCTCTCATCAATCCATTTTGGATGTTTTGAGTGGCGCCGTTAGGCTGCCGAACTTTCGTAAGAGATCTAACATCTCTCTTTCTTTTTAAGTACTGTCCTTTATGTCACTTCTTTTAAGCTCCTATTTGTAATGTTGGGGGATGTTCTTTTATATTCCACTTTCTGTACATTATATTGTATTGTGATGAGATACCCTATTTGATCTCATCAATCCATATTCGGAAGTTTTATGTGGCGCCGTTAGGCTACCGAGTTTTCGTGAGGGATTTTTCATCTCACTTTTATTCCCGTGAGATTTATGCTACATTTGCCACAAATTCCATTGAGTGGTGTATGTACTGCCCATTATTCTACTCTTTGTGTAATATAATTTCTTTTATGAGTATTTACATCAATGATCTATTGTCCTTCTTTCATGGGGTGTATGTTTTGAAAGATACCCAAGTCGGTAAGGGAACCTTTCACCCTCCTCTTTTTTAAAAGACTTCTTTTTTTGGGTCTTTTAATTTACATATTGTTATGTTGGGATATGTTATCATATATCCTTATTGATGTAAATTTTATGTCCAAGTGATGAGATACACTTTTTTCAACTCATTTTGATGTGATGCCGTTAGGCTGTCAAGGGAACTTTTTAACCCAATTTCGATTTCTTTGGGTTCAACATGTAGTCATTGAATATGTCATCCATTGAATATGTGTGAATGACCTTTTATTGTTTTACACTTAATATCCACTTATATTGGGTGTATTTATATTTTTCACACATATTTTTGAGATTTATTTGTCCTTAATTTAAGGATACATTCTTTATAAGGGATTTCATCACATTTGACATTTCTATTGAGAGTTCATTGTTGTTATGCAACAATTCACTCTTATATGGTGTATATACTGTACTTTGGAGTATTATATCATGAATCCATTTATTCTCATGATATTATAAAGTTCTGACTAAATGTTATTCCTCAATTATTGTATTCAAGTGTCTCTGATTTTGGTAAAACCCCTTTAACCAAAATATCGTTTTAAATGTTTTAATTATTTGTTCTTATTAATATCCATGTTTTCAAAATAGTTTTAAGGATTTATTTATACGGATATTAATGGTTTAAAATTTTAAGCTTCAAGGTGGTATGGGACTTCATCTCAATCTCCTTTCATTGAGGCATATTTTATTTTATACACAACTTTCTTTTATACGGTGTATAAACCCCTTTGACTTTTACCTTTAAATCAAAAGGAATCATTTTTATACGAAGCGTTTACTAAAAGAAAAAAGGGAATGTTTTTGTCGTACGTATGCGGCGACAACGACTTCTCCGCCGTCGTGACCGTTATTTGAGTTTCAGCTTCCTCTACAAGCCATACCTTCTTTTTAAAAGAAAAATAAATACCATGTTTTACTTTTCTTTTACTTTGGTATTGAAAATGGTTTTCATAATGTTTTTATTATATCAATGTGTTGTATTGATATCTCATGATTGAAATGTGGAAATGTTATGTTTCCTTTATGCATGTTTTATGTGATATGATTATGTTATGGTTCTTGGGCATTAATATGATGACGGGTGGTTCCGTGATAAACTAAGGGCGGGTGAGCCCGTTATAGCTCTCCAATGCATTTGGTAACGCGAAGGAGTGAAACGTTAAGGTTTATCCGAAGAGATTTAGGGAATATACTGTGATGGGTATTCCAAACGTAACCAAGAGGGTTACGCCCTACGTAAGAATGTAATGAATGCCTCAAGTTACCTTTTTGTCTTATGATTTCTATAATTTATTCATGGTTTTATGAGGTATGAAAGTGCCTTTGTTTTATGGGTAAAGTATGATTTCATTATTATGTATATATGAACTCATGTTTCCTTTCCATATTTTTATAACCCTTACTGAGCTTTTTATGCTCATCCCATGTTTTTGAAATATTTTTCACAGGTCAAGGGAAAGGTACATGATGTGATGATAGTGTCAAGGATGTGTCAAGAAAGAATCTGTGTTTAATTTTAAATAGGTTTCCGTTGATGGGAAGAATGAATATTGTCTTTTATGTAACCACTTTGTTTAAATGTGGAATGTAATGAATGTTTCATGATCTAATTCTCTAAAACTCTAAACCTGAAAAGATCCTCAATGTGTAATCTTTTAATAACTCAAGATTAAGTAAGGTTTAAGGCTGGGGCCTTATAGTAATGGGATCAATTTATATATTCAAATTAGGGGACTCATGCTCTGAAATAGAAGCACCTAGGTGTAATAAACCTAGAAAACGTTGGTTGGATATTAATTCAATCTTTATTGGGTGCACAAAGAATGGGCCTAACTACAGACCTGGTTTGACATTCATCGGGGATATACACTTGATTGTTCACAATGTATCTATGAACCATTATGAAGGATTTGAATATATTTTTATATCTAGAGTCATAAATATATAGATAAAACCATCGTCTATTTTTATCAATGGAAAAAATTAAAACTACGAGAAAAAATTTATTTAAGGGGGAATAATGTAACACCTTAACATTCCAGCATGTTTATTAAATAAATAAATAATATGTCAAGTATCTTGTATTATATGAAAAAATAAAGTAAAATAAATTCACATATATTTTACATTGGAAGGTAAACATTAATACAATATAATAATAAAATGTGAGACATCATTAATAAAATTACAAGCGTAAATCCCCATGTAAACAAAAATATAGTTAAAATGATTAGTTTTTGTTCAATGTATGTTATTATTTTTATTATTATAAATATTAATTCTATGTTATCTAATTCCAATGAAATAATAAAAATTTAATGGTTATAGGATTAATAATTAATGGGATGTGATTGTGATCTTTTCAGGAAATTTTTTTTTTCACAGGATTGAATGTTATTATTTTAATCATTATTAATTAAACTAAATATTTTAAAATTATTATTCAACGTAAATATTTCAATGTAATAAAAAAAATATAAGAAAGATTTTAATTATTAATTAATATAAATAATAGTATCAACATTTTTAATGTAATTTTTCTTTAAAATAAATTTTCAATAAATTTTTTGTCATGATAATAGTTAAATTCATATGTCATAAAAAAATTTATGAAATTAATTCCAATTTGTGTATTAGTATATAAAAGTTTTTTAGGGTGATTTTTTTTGATATTTAGAAAAGGTTGATTTTTGGGAAAATAATGAAAAAAATAGTTTTACAAATACCATGCCATTTTTGATCTTTTATTGCGTTATGCGTACTTATATTGAAGATATTTTTATCACATTTATAATTTTAATAAATAAAAATGGATTTTATAATTAGAATAAACATTTAATAATTTTCGAATAAGATCAATTTCATTTTTGGTCAAAAAAATAAGTTACAAAGATAAAAATTAATCACCAGTGTAAATATTAAAATTTGTTAAAAATGTTTAATAAAGTGGTAATGTCTACAAAAATCACAAAACCTAAAATATATATTGTTGGATGGAGGATTTGAAAATGTAACCATATCTTTTATTATATTTTTATAAATTTTATATTGAGTTTCCTTGAATAGTGAATTTCCTTTTATATTAATAAAATAATTGTTAGAAAAATACCACCCATATCACTTATAAAATGACGCCTTCACCACCCCACTTCTGTCCTCACACATAATGTTTCCCAATTATATAAAAATATAAACCTAAAATGGAATTTTTATTCAAGGGACTCAATTTTTTTTATTTTAAAATTAATTATGGAAATGCTTGGGTCAATTTAATCAGTATCAAAACCATTATTTAAAAAGAACAATGATGAATATGGGAGTGTAGGTCTAGGGGCTCAAATTTATGTATGATAATATCACAGAGTGCATGCATTTTTTTATATTGGATTTTTAGGGTACATAAATATTTGTATCCTACTTACTTATACGCATGACCTACTCAGGCACCTTAGTACTCAAGTAAATCACATTAATGTAGGTATTGATTAGGGAAATAGCCCCACAATTGATGAGTGGGCAAGAAAATTATGGTATGTGTTAGGATTCATTGATGGGTGAGGACTCATGACCCTATTTATTTGTTGTCTCATTATTTTTATCTTTAGACTTTCTACTTATGACCAACCCCTAGATGATCCACCATTTTTTGTACGACAATCTGACATTGTAGTTTATGTCATCTTGTTATCAATGCAATTGACTTTATACTGGTTTTTGGTCTGTAACCTTTATGAAAGATTATGTTTTTTTATATTTTGATGTTTTATATTACTTCTATTGTGATTTTTGTATAATTTTTTGAAAGTTTATAGTCTCCGCAAAAATAACAGACCTCCGCCAGTAGCCGAAATCCTTTGGATATTGAGGAGGACTACATGGGGAATTTGACACCACCAATTTGGTCACAAAAATAGTTGAATTAGAACGATATATGTTATAATGTGGTATAATATCCATATTTTTGTGTTTTGTTAGTATTTAAGATATGGTCAATAAGTAATAGGATATTATTGAAACTTGAGATGAACATTATTCCAATCCATAGGATACCATTATGTTGGGAATGTCTAGGTTACTAGTGATAGGATTTCCATCCTTATTTGTAGGTTGTACATTTGTGTTGTTTTTTATAAATAAAACACATTAGATTATTGATATATTATTTATGATATTTCCTTTATTGGCCTAGGGTGGAAGGAGGGTGTGTCTATATATATCATTGTTGGAACATAGAATTCACATGAAATTCACATTCATTCATAGATATGAAAACTTTTTATAATTTTATTATATTGATCGTTATTAGATATTTTTAATGTGAGTAATATATGTATTCGATTCTAACCCTATTAGAGTGTGTAGTCAAGGATATAGATAATTATAAAGGACGATTCTAGACTCTAGTATAAGGAATGTGTGTATAAAATAGTGGGAAAAATATCATATTACTACTAACTTAATATGAAATTTTTTAATTATGATGGATATGTGATTATGAGTAATACTTTTAGAATTGTAGCTATATGCCTACATGAAGAATACCTTCTATGTAGTAGGAGGGTGGGGATGAGTGGTCCCCATCTATTATTGAGTATAAGACTCTTGTTTATCTTATACATCAGATCTATTATAGAATTTGGTTCCTTATATACAATTATTATGTATATTAAAATATTTAATTATGCATAGTCTTAATATTTAATATTTATTTATCCCATGATTATTATTTTTCTATATAACACTTATAAAACAATACCCTTTGGTACATGCCACAATAAAATGTCCTCTCATATCACAATTATGAAGAGAACAAATAATTGTGATGAAAATATTATTAAATATATGTTATATAGATGGATGATATCATTTAATGGGTTTTATATGATTTAGGTTATATGGGGTGGCTACATGTAGGACATTGAGACACTATCTGATAGTCTATGACATTGATAATCATCAATGAAGAATATTATGAGAAAAGACCCCACCAGTAGGGAAGAAATTTATATGTTTCATTGGATGTTCCAATAGGAGTTTAACTATAATGATTCTAATACATTAATAATGTTATAAATACCTATTTTGAGTCACATACTTCAATGTAATAATGAAAACCGTGAAAACATATGATTGTGACGTTGTAGGATACCATGATCCTATCATGAGTTATATTGCATTAATTATAATTAATGAAATGATTTGACCCTTCTGTTCTTTAATGGATGTATATTTCTCAGACCCTATTATAGAAATAGAAATTACTTTTTATGTCCATGGAAATGGCATTTTATTATCATATTCATATTAAAAAATTTAAAGAATGATACATCGATCAAATAGGTTGATGACACCACCATTCGTACTGTATGATTATAGATATAATGATAAAGGGATTATATTACAAAGTTATCATTCATGTTTTGTTATTATTATTGTTGAATTTAGCCTCTTTATCAATGGGAGTTTTTCCAAGTTTCTAGATAGTAATCTTAGACTTTCGTTGTAATAAACTAATTCTATAAATAAAGGATACATGTGGGTCACAATCATAGTGTATTTGGAACTTTGCTTAAAATATATTTTAATTTAACATACCGAATGAATTAAATTACAATGAATGATTTAATTATTATTATTATTTACTTGATCATATATATTTAATCACCATTTATATTAATTCATTATTAATTTTTAAAATATAAATTTGGTTATATAAATATTTTACAAAAATGTATTAATTATTTTTGTAAATAGAGTATTTATTTATTTATTGATGAATAATTCATTGATATTTATTTAATTAATTTAAAAATCAATATTCAGTGTTCGATAAATATAATGGATTATCTGTAGACTCAGATTAATGGTCTGATGATAATTAAAAATATATGTTTTGAATAATTTTATTATTCTACAAAACAATATATATTTATCTATGAGTTTAGATCATATAATGTAAATGAACACCATATTATTTTTTTAGATATGTGATTATTCAGAGATTAAATGAATTATAAAAGACCGTGTGAAACTATTTATTCTCAAACCTTGGCTCTATAAATAGTACATGTTTTCATTCTCTAACTGAATCCATGTGATTCTAATCAATGATAAAAATGAATTTTATAGAACCCTCTGATGTCATAGAGATACACACTTCATGAACTTTCAAAAAAATGGATACATTTTATCTTCCTCCACTGGAATGATTCCCTCTCACCATGAAGTATTTTTTAGCGATCAGTAGTGATTGTTTCATGAATCAAAACATCCATGCTAACAGATGGATAATTATACAGTGACAATCATAGGTCTATAGTGCAAGTATGGATCACCTCTATAGGGATCCTACCATTGATTCTATCTCCATAATGAAAAAAATTAAAAGAAACGGTCTACCAGTTTGTAATGGAAGACATAAATTCAATCAAAGGTATTTTGTTTCACATATGAAGTAATTATAAACTTTATGTTTTCATATTTTCATCTTCATTCTAGTTCAGTAAAAAATTAATCTTCTTTATATTGTCATTGTCCATGATGTACTTTCTCATTTACATCCCATATTATTAATTTATTTTGAAAAGATACTGAGTTTGAAATATCTAGATACACTCTTCTACCATACCAAAAACCTTAAAGTGATATTGGAGTTGTAACATATCACATTAAAAATAATTTATTAATAATTGATTGTTGATATTATTTTTTAGTTTTTCCTTCAAGGTTCTTTTTTATATAGATATGATCATCAATGTATTTTCTTCCCCTATATTGTTCTCAATAATATAAATATAAATATGTTAAAAATAGGTGAACATTTGAAAATAACTTAATGTTGTGATAAAGTTTATCTCTAAATGAAAAAAATAAAGCATGTAGCCTATTGGTACACATCATGTACTCATGAACACTACAGAAGGAAGGACTCTGAGAAATGTTGGTTATTGTGTAGTAAATGCATGTGGAATTCATTAGATTGAGATAGTGTGTTAACCATACTATCTAGAACATGACATTATGGATAAAATGGAATATAAAATTCATACCCAGTATTAGGTCAATGCTTTTTTGTGGTGTAAAATGTAAAATAAATGATTTTACTTGTATTTTTTATTTTATATGTGTAACTGAATGCCAAAAAAATACACTAATTTATTCATATGACATGATGGTTGTATAATTAATACATATGAAGATAATTTAATTCACATGATGTAATAGTCATTTAATTAATTAAATTATGGTTTATTTAACAAAAAATGGAAGAGTTTTCATTTAATTGATTCATAATCAGTGTGTAATTAATTCACACATGATTTATAATTAATTCACATGTAATGTTACTAATCATTTCACATGTAGTGTATAATTAATTCATGTGTGATGTGTAATTAATTATAATATTATGTAATTAATTAATTCACCAAATTCTTTTTAAATTCACATGAATAATATTTAATTAATTCTCAAATTGTTTAATTAACTCACACATGATGTGATTAATTAACACACAATGTATAAATATTACACATACATGTTGTTTAATACCAATGGTGAAACTTATTTTTTTGAATGATGTAATGTTTATTCTAGATTAAACATGTGTAAATTAATTAAGGAATAAATAAATGAATTGTGGTATTAAGTTTGAGTTCACATCCTGATGAAATGGTATAAAGAATATCAAATGAAAAATATGTTAAATTCATAACTTATTTTCAGGTTTCACCCAAGTACACAACACATAATTACTTAATTTAAAGAAAATTAAATAATTTAATTCTTTTAGAATAATATATGATTTAATTTTTAGTAATTTTTGTATTAGATAAAATAAAATGATGAATAAATTAATGAGATAATTAATTGGATTAATTTGAGGTGATTTTATCCTAGTGAAGCAATTAATTGATGTGAGTGCTAGCTAATGTGTAAATTTTTATTTTTTTTTCATATAATTGGATGATTGTGAGCCTAGAAATTCCTATGTATGTCATATGACTAATTTAATTTAATCTTAATGTAGAGTTTTGAGAATAATTTATTAAATAAAATGATGGCATGAGAGTCATCCACTTTTATCATTATTTAAATGGATAGTATGCCTGTAATTTCTTTTATATAAACATTTTATTCAATCCTTTGGTTCCCCACACATATGTTTGATAAATATTATATAATATATAGAGGTCCTATGTTAGTAGAGTCAGTTCATGATGGCATTGAGGTGAAAAAAATCCTATTGGTGCATTGGTAAATAGGTGGAATGATTTTTATGGAACGGATGTAGTTTAAAGATGTATTTACATAGGGTTAGAGTTGATTTATCATCATCTAGATAAACTAACTATTTGATAAAGATCATGATTTTACCGGTTTATCTATTTATATCATTTTTTTATCATGGATTGTTGTTTATTTTAAAATGTGGATCTCAAAATAAGTAATTAAATTAATAATCATGTATAAAATAAATAATTTAATTAGATTATATGATATTTTATTGAGACACGCTTAATGTAACATCCAACACCTCACCCATTTACATGTGAAGAAGAGGGGTTCCATTGGACATAGGTAACATTCCTAAGACACCAATGGCTTGAAATTTATTTCAAGGTCTAAGAAGAACATTAGGTAATAATTTTACCATTAGAAATGTAACAACTAGAATTGAAAATATGAACATCCAGAAAAATATATGATTGATGAGTAAACCATAATAACTTGTTTGAAAAAAATATCAGATTAAAAATGAAAAACATAAAACAACTAATAATGAATGAAATATACCAATACCCAAAGACACCCATGTGGTATCCTTAAAAGAAAATCACAAAATATCTCCAATAGCCAACTCTAAAATCCCTACATATGATTTGAAGCTATATCTCTAGTGAAGTATGATACCTTTAATTTTCATATTTTCTGATATATTGAATCTTCAAACACACCAAAGATCCCAATCAAGGGGTGAGTATAAACATAGTAGTAAGTCCCCATATACTTCTCAAATCACAACCCTAGGTCAATAATGGGCTATCAAAATATATATAAATATTTATATCAAATCCATAAACTATTTAAATTGGAAAAAATAATTTGTGTCCAAATATTAATCTATCATTATTTAGAATTCCCATTCCCATGCTTCCACACACACACACGCACCCATGAATGAAATGTGAAAGATAAATACTCATGTGTAGTCTCTCATCGATCAACCAATTCATAGAGTGGTGACTAATATATAATGGCCCCAAAGGCATATTCTCTAATCTCATGGCCACATATATAAATGATCTCACACTAATCATGTTTGTAAAATTCCATGACTAGAACCATTTTACTTATATGAATTTCTCACATGAAAAAGTTTCATCAAGAATTATATCTGCATGAAATATAATACTATTTTTTTTTATAATTTCATATTGAGATTATAAACCAAGAGGGTCTTCTAAAATCTAAACAATTTCCCAAAATTTCAAAATAGATTATTAAAAAGGGTTGTAATTCAACAATATCAAATGGATTTCAAAAAAATTTCAAGAAAATAATTCAATAAATTCCAATACCTTATGTTCAAGAATGGTGTATATGAGAGAGAAGCAACAAACCTATCAATATATGGAGAAAATGAAGAATGAATGTATTATATTCAAGATCCGGGATCACAAAAAAACTACCTACAATAATATTTACTTTATCTAACCAATATTCCTATAATATAATCTATATAATTTTACAAAATACTAAATTTTATAGTTTTGGGATAGATGATAATAGTAGAACTAAGAAGAATGTGGAATAAAAATAAATTTCCGAAAGTTTTAGATCTCAAATGTGCTTTTAGTCATCAAAATTTGTTTCCATATTAAATTAAATAACCTTAGGTTGATTGGGAGGAAGCTGAATTCACAATTGTGGGATATTAGGATAAAAACTGTGTTTTTATGTCTTAATTTGGATTAAGACTAAATTTTTGGGGTTCTAGAAATACTTCACAGAGTTTGGTAACATGTAATTTCAAACCCTGAACCAATGTTCATGTGATGTTGTAAAATACACGTATCAACACGGGTTGGGCCATAGGGTTTCAAAAACTACTCAAAATACATGTAATTATACTATCTCAAGACCAAAACCCTCATTCATAGCTCAAAAAATAATAAAAACCTTTAACCAACTAATCATTTTCCACTTATTTCCTTTGTATGATTTTCCTTAGGAACCTTCAGAATTTGGATAAATAGTGAAACTACCATGTGCCAACCCAGTGAAACCAAAAACATCTTTCACAATTTCCTAGATGTGGTAAATTTTTTATACTAACCAATCAAAACCCATTAACCACTAAAAATAGCTCAAAACCGGCTGAAACCTACATAAACATATCAAAATATTACACAAATATTATATAGACAAAGAAGAAACTAAAACCAATGTTACATACATAGAACTGGTTGTGTCACATTCCCCCCCATTGGTCTTTTCATTCTAAAAAATGACAATAAAAACATTTCTATAAAGGATCTCAGGTAATTACTCTAACATTTCCTTTTCATGTTCCCATTTCTTTTCCGTATATGACCATGCCCCCATAAAACCCATACAAAACCAATGACATTACCATGAAACATATTCTTTTTCATTTCAACAATCAATATAAGTAGATGAGTCGATATTGACTATAATTGAAGATCAATGTTGTCCCATAAAATCACATACTATGGATAAGGTTGGTACTTATATAATTGAGAAACATGAAACACATTATTCATATAATTGGACTATGTTGTTATTGCTGACATAAAATGAACATCACCAACATGTTTAAGTATCTAAAAAGGGCCAATGTATCATATAGAAAACGTAACTTTATTTCAAATATGATGTTTCCTTAACCATATAGGCATTCTCAAGAAAACAATATTACATACGTAAAACTATAACCTTCATCAAAATAGATCAGTATATGATTTTTGAGAACTATGTGTTTTTTATATTCTCTTTTTGATGATCTGAATCTTTTCCATTATCTCATGCATTAGGCTATGTATGATAAGTTAACTATCACCAATTTCCACCAAACCAAGTGGCGAACAAAATATAAATCCATAAAATCCTTTGAAAGGAGAAGTATATATCAATTTCTGATAACTATTATTATACAAGAACTCCAAAAATAGCATATGGTCTTCCCATGAGCCTCTAAAATACATCACATAGGCCCTATGTATTTCCTAAAATATTTGGATTTTCAATTAATATTTTCCATATATTTGAGGAGGATAAGATATGATCATGGACAAAAAAAAATTCAAGGTATTGCTTCATGGATTTCTATAATCAGATTATATACATGGGTCCCTACAAGACACTATTAAAAATGGAACCCCATGCATCTTCACCATTTCTAAAATGAATATTTTTTTATAATATATTGGATTCAATAATTTCGATGAAGTGATGAAACATTGCATGTCGATCCACAGTCACCCATGTGACATTAGGATTGCAAAATATTATTGGAAGGCCTATCACGAAATAGATATCAATTATTCCCATTTCAACAGGGGGATCTATACATATTGTAACATACTATCTGGCCATTTATTTTCATCCTTGACTAATTTTTTATTGGGATATATCTAATGAAACTATTTCACAATCATTTTCCTCAAAAACCATGAAAATTATACTATCATTTATTTATACATGTTCTATAATTCTATTTGAAAAACGAATCTTGATTTGTTCTTGGAAGAAATACGCTATTCCTAATTGGTTGGAGGAGATGTAATTTGATATCTAAACCAAATTACATATTTATCATCTAGAATACATCACTAAATGGTCTCCCCACTATTTTTTAACTCAAAGTAAAATATCATATATTCTATGTATGAGTATATCTAAAATACACAACTACATAAGAGAAAATAGAAACTATATAGAAGTTTACAATATCACTTTACCCATCACACTCTATATCCATATCCACTATGTCATACATTAGAAACCACTTTCTTGAAGCCTTTCTATCAACCTAATTGTATGAATTTCTAGAAAATTTATCATCTATATAGTTTCCATAAACCAATGTACACATCCTGTAAAAGTCAAACATTTGATGATATTTTATCCATTTTCATTTCATTAGATTCAACTCCCTTTGTTAGAAAATGTGTCCAAAATTTTATGATACGTAAAAAATAAATTTCATAAATGAATAGATAAAAACACCATGTGTTCCAATAATGGACTTTAACAACTAATTTCAATCAATTAATTGGGTTGTTATATCCAATTATATATTAATAATATGATCCAATATATACAACATGGTATGTCTTCATGTGAACATAACCCAAACCGGATTATAATGCGTCACAGTAGATTAAATACCACGATGCCGGTTCTTTAAATATTACGATATGTGAAAATGTAAGGGGAATATTAAGATATTATTAGTCTTTTATCATTTATCTCTCCATTTTAAATGAAAACATTTCCTCGTAAATAATTTCAGGGGTGAAACACATTGCATGAAATCAAAAACAAAGAGTCCATAGTATTCTACCAAGCTAAGGAAACTCCAAATATCAAAACATTAATTTGGAGTTTCATATAGATGGAGACATGTATCGTTTCATGAAAAATTGACAAAAAATATTTAAAAATGTAATGAACAATGAAATGTACCTCTTGCATCTATAAATATCATTTCTAATGATTAACATAAAAATGATGCTTTTATAAGATACTCAACACAACATCCAAGTGTTCTTCATGATCAGACAATGTTGTATAAAAACTATTATATCATCAATTAAATTCACCACAACATAATATATATTCCTTTTAATGATACAATTAATTCGTTAGAATACCAAAATGATCCATTCATTAGGAAAAATGGAGTTACCACATATTCAAAATGACCGTAATGTCTCCTAAAGTATCATTTTAGAATACCCTCTCCCCATTCTCATAGTTTGTGATATCCCAATAGTATTTAAATTTTATATAACCATTTAGATCCTTTAAATTGATCAAATAGTAAATAGAAATGAATATTGATTCATTATAACAACATAGATAATATTAGGACAATCTACACAAATCAAAAGAGTTCCTTCCATCTTCTTGACAAAAAGAACTTATGTAGGACATGGGGAGATACATAGTAGAATGAACCACTTTATTTTCAATTATCCATAATGGAATTTGAAATAAATTAATTCCATTGGTTCAATATAATAATATGGAGGGGAAAATGATTTCTCCCTCCCAGGAGATCAATCATAAAATCCACACATATTTTGGGCGAAAAAATGAGAATTAATAGTAAAAACATTATAATACTAGTAAAATATGGTTGGAAAATAATTATTTATAAAATCATCAAAAGTAACTTTTGTTACCACTAACAACTAATCAATGATAGTTCCAACCTTCAGTACAAAATGTCCAACTCTTCTTGCATTATCTTTTCAATCTCCTATAAAGAGATGTTTGACACCATCTAAAGATATATTACTAAATTACCATTTATAAAATTCATTATGGAACACGAACGATTTCAACCCATCTATCCTAAAAAATTATATAATAGATATCCATCTCTTTAAATAAGAAATCACAAACCAGCATAGCTTCATCACTAATTTTATCACATGATAAAGATTTAAAAGATCAACACTCTCAATGGACAAGAAGAGTTTGTATTTTTAAAATTGAAGTAAAAAAAAGTTAAATACCATAAGATCAACAACAGGAGATGCAGTAGAAATTTGAGAAATATTCATATAAAATAAGGCCAGTATGATGTTTCTATGCACAAGGACAGTACCTAGAATTGTCAAAGGATCCTATTGATCATTTGGGATCACCTTATAAACAACATATAATTACTCACTTTCTATCCCTTGAAATATATTTTTCAACTAAGATTTAATATCCATAGCTTTCCTTGGGTTTGTAGGATCACCTTGGATTTCCCAATTCTATGCATGATAGTTTTTATGATGTGACCTTCCATTCAGTTAAAAAACATGTGAGTCTGTATTCCCAGCACCAGAATTTATAGTGAAATATAAATAATGTAAGAGATTCCCCAATTTGGTTTTACTTATGAAATTATATATGTGGTTCCAATAAACATTAGTTGAGATGCTCAACAGAACCGAATTGAAGGAATACCGTCTTACATTTAGGTTGAGGATATATATTTAATGATCCAATGGACTAATTTTGAGATATACCAACACTATGGAAGTGGGATCCCCTCTTCCACATATTCCTATCTTTATAATTCATACCAATTATTCCTGGGATAAATATTCTTCCTCCCAATTTATTTCTATATATATCAATTTCTTAGTTAGTTTATCTATTTACAACTTCTATATAATATATAATACAAAGAAAGAAAATCTTGGAGAGAATTTCCGATAATAGAAATAACTCGAAAATGCATTCCTTCAAGGATGAACCTCCAAATAAAACTTATTAAAATTGAACTAGGATCAAAAAATTATCCACATATTCTATCACATATATATTTTATTACTTTTATATGATGAAATCTATTTTTCCATCAACCCAAAAGGTGTGAGTATTAAATTAATTCTTAATCAATTCTTCAAAATCCTCTCATGAAATCTGTTGTTCTGGTTTTTCATGGAATAAAAAATCCAACCATTAGTGTTCTAGTTCATTAATAATGTATGTTTCAAACTTTAATTTCACACTATCTTGTGTTCCATGCATTTTAAATACTTGATTCATACTATTCATCTATTACTCTTAATTTTATGCTCTGAATCTAACTAAAATAAAGGTGGATTCTGGTTCTTAAATAGGATGAGGTGATCAACTTATTGAGGCTTGTCATTTCTATTTCCATTATAGATGCCTTGAATATCCTAAATGATTCTTTAGAATATTTATTGATTAACCCAAGTCTCAGGTGAAATACTATTTTATTTTTTCTTCTTCCAGTTAATTCAAATAAAAAATACCTAGTCTCATTTTTTTATTCAAATCAAAACATCATTAAGTCTAACTCACTGACAATATAATGATTAAAAATTTCAAATTTACATTTACAAAACTACCAAAAACATAACTTCAAAATATATACATTCTACAAAATTTAAACATTTTTCCTAAATCATAAAACTAAATGTGATAAATTCAATACTAATGTGATGTATCACTAAAAATAAATTATATGAAATCATTATTTTCTGGTATTATGAAGACAATGTAAAAAATAACCTATAAATTTCATAAAAAACATATTTACCCTAAACAACCTGGTAACTTGATGTTAATTATAAAAAAGTTAGCTATGTATTTTTAAGATATAAATTTCATGTCCTTGAATTTATATCTTTTTGAAACCATCCAAAAAACTTAGAAGGACATAACAAGACTGATACCTTTTGTAACAACTTTCTCACAACCCATTGGCTTGGAATGTGGTTACATTCCATTGGTATTTTGGGAAATTCAAAATATAACATAGGAAGGAAAAAAGTTCCATGGGATAATAATATAATTGGGGGATGATTTTCCATTTATAAATAATTAAACTAGAAATACCGGGATAAAAATCCAAACAAATATATGTTACATGGGTAACCAATACAACCCAAGGAATAAAAAGTATTATAGTAACTATGTATAAAGGATAAAAACTAATGTCGATTGAAAAGAGACAATACCTAATGATACCCATGTGGTATCCTCATTATAAAATACCAAACTAACTCAAAGATCCAAATTGACATTCCTTTCCAACAGAATCAAGCTGCATCACTCGATAAGTATGATACCTTTCTATTTCTTATTTCTTGATAGATAACATTATCAAAAACACTGATGGTCCAATTAATGGGGTGAGTAAAAACTTAGTATACATTACCCAAATATTTCCAAACACATTCCACTATGATAATAATAGGTTAACACAATTTATATAAAATAGTTTTGAATTTGTTAAAATAGTTACTATCCAAAATATATATAACATATATGAAAAACAATAATAAATTTCATAAAACAATTTCTCATTATTTTTAATACCAATTTTTATTTTACCACACACATATATATATGGATGTCGAGTTACAATTCTATACTCATGAGAAGTCTCTCATAAATCTAACAAGTCCTGACAAGGTGACCAGAATCCATGTTATCTAATGGAACACACCCCTTTTTCAGGGACACATCCATAAATTAACTCACACAATCCATGTATTCCAAATTTAATTCCATGTAACATTTAATAGAATTTGTTTCTCATTAAAATGTTTTTTCAAATACATTAATGAAAAAATTTCCCTAACTTTAAAACTATCATTATAAAATTTTAAACCAAGTGGGTCTTTCAAAATCAATCCAATTTACCAAAATTTAAAATTTTATAATAAAAAATTGATTTCCTATTAGAATCACATAAGGATTTAAAAAAATCAAGAAACAAAATTTTATCATAAATAAGGCTTAATGTTGCAGAATGGTAGTGATGAGACGCAATCCACCTACATCCCAATAGAAAATGTTATCAAAGAATGAAACTAAGAATATATAGATATAGAATCAAAATTCATTATCATAAATTCGTTAAATAATATATCATAATGATTCCAGTAATAGAATATAGTGTTTTCATGAATAACGACTAGTTGAATAACTCAAGACGGGAATAATTTAACTTATTAAATTTTTAATTTGAATTTTTCTCCACCATCTTCAGGTTATAAGATATCATATATTTTCTTAAGAAAATAAATAGTAAATATATGAAATCACATAGGAAATATATTTAACATAGAAGTATATAGTGTTTTAGGGAATGTAAATCCCACTGTCTACTCCATCAAAACTCAACTACAAGAGTTTGTTGATTTTCACTAGAACAACCTTTTCATCAGGGAATACAAGATGAGTACAAGAACCTGTCACATATTATAAATGTACAAGATATTAAAAAAATAAAATCACATCCTAAGTCTTATACATAACCATAAATAATATCATTCATTCACTATTAATTAAATCCAAATAAAAGGGTCTTTAGAGATAATTTATAATGAATAGTTGCATGAAGAAACTAAGAATAGAGGAAGATGACTCCTAAGAAGATGATAGTCTTGATGATACTATTTTGGGGTGACCTTACACTGAAAATGATAAGTCTGTAATTGATTTTATCTAAAAATAGTCTAAATTTTTTAATATTTAATGTATACAGTGTTTAGGTATAATGAGTAAGCATATCAGCCAGTGTTTTTCACACTAGTTTTCCCTCTTTCATGCAGCTACTAACTCTACTATTTATATCTCTTGTATTGGTTTTGAATTAGAGTATATATGATAATTAGAATGGAAAACTTGAAAATTCATTGAGAGAGAGAGATTTGGTAAGATAATGTTTTTATGATATATAACCATTGTTTCCAAATGTGGAATATTCATATATAGCAGTAATGTAAGAGGACTTCTTATTATTTGGATCATTTTATATATGAATTTTTTTGAATTTATATAAATTTATTTTTCCATAAATATAAAATATTATTCTAATTGATTTACATGTAATAAATGACTTATCACAGTAAATATGAGGGGTAATACTAAAGAACCTTATAATAATTATTTCTCTATAAGATAAATTTCTAATGATAGTTTGTAATATATGGTATGTCCTTAATTTTTAATGCATAACAGAAACTAAGTTTCATGTTATGTAGAAGAATTTTCTATATAAGTGAAAATGTTTTGATGTATAAAAAAATAATGAAAAAATTCTCCTTATACTTCGTAAGATAACCTTTTAAAAATTTATTTAATGGAAACTCATTATTTTTATGAAAATCTATTGACAATAATAAATTTGTTAAATTTTTAGCATCAGATAAATACATGATATTATAATATCATATATTTCTCTCATAAAATAATATTTTATATTATAATATTAATATTCACTATGGAGACTTCAGATTTCAAGGAGGTAGAATATAATCTTTTCATTTCATAAGAAAAATTGCATTGTTATAAAATGAATGCTTCACACTTAAAAAGAAAAATTATTAGAGAACTAATAAAAAAATATTGGTTCTTTTTATAAATTAAAATTGATATAATTAAGACAATATTGTTAAATAATATTTGGGATTTTGTAAAACATCAAAACACATAAAATGTGATATTTTGGAACAACATAATCGGGTGAACAATCTCTCCAATTATGATGATCACAAATCCTATGATATAGAAGACATAAAAACATTTTTAAAAGATATTTAAAGGGATATTTATTCATTATTATCCCTAATAATGTTTTTTTACTATTTCGAACCTACTGTTGATATAAAGAATAAATAGAATAAATAAATACAATCATCATTTCACAAAAAAAAATTATAAATAGTGAATAATTTAGAAAATAAATTTTATTTGGAATGAATTTATGATAATAAAAGGTAATAAGGAAAACAAATTAAAAACAATTTATTAATAAAACATCCATGAAAAGATTGAAATGATCGAAATTTTCAAAAGAATACAATACATTTACACATTGATTAAAATGTTTACTAAAATAGAACTATATATTATCTCAAGATGTGAAAAGTATCAATATTACAACATGGAATGATTTTTATGAGTATTTTTCTTAAAATATAATGGTTGTTGAGTTTGTATGGAAGATAACATCAGAAGAGAATAAATAGTCTGTCCAGTAACATCACCGAACCTTAGTAAAGATACTCTATGTTCATTATGATCATTTTGAGTGATATATACATAAGTGGATTCAATGTTGAGTGAATATTTGTATTCTATCATTATATAAAACATAACTTCATGGTTAAAGGATATTATATAGGTTGTATTAGGTAAATGTAATGATACTTCTTCGAAAAACCTATGGGTTTCATTTTGATTGATTTTAGTGGGATATGATATTTCTATCAAATGTTGACCGGTGGATGAGTAGAGATCAATAATTATTAGTACTAGAAAAAATCATACCTGAATATAAAGCATTGAATATTCACTGGCATCGATAATTTTTACTATGTAATTTTTTTAATAATACAAAAGGGGTATGAATTCATTCCACTGTCGTTGAAAGAAATTTAAAATAAATTTACTTATGTCCCCTTCATGGTTAAACTAACTATTAAAAATTTTAATACTTAAAATGGGGTTTTTATTATACCTCCAACAGAAGATACTCCTTTTTCATGTGGGTACACATGTCTTACAAAAGGCTCTCAAAATGCATCTTCTTCTACCACTTCTTCATCTTCTTATTAATGTTGCTCAAAACTATTAACCACTAATTCATGTAGATCCTCAACATTCGTTCTATAACATTTATGTTATTTCATTATTATTAAAGAATTATTAAGAGATCATTGATGATGAATATTGCATCTTTAATCACATTAAATTAATTTTATTGGATTTATTGAATCTTTTGATTCAAAAAATAAATGATTTATTTTGATGATTGATCATACAACTCAATAT
The DNA here is from genome assembly GCA_963277665.1 of Viscum album. NCBI lineage: Eukaryota > Viridiplantae > Streptophyta > Magnoliopsida > Santalales > Viscaceae > Viscum > Viscum album. Next base: position 1,717,731,872 of record OY728140.1, on the reverse strand, counting down.
TTTCTTTCGGATGGACTAGTAACCTTTTAACTTCATTAAAAATGTGTTTAAGAAAGTCCTAAAATTGTTCACTTGTGATAATACCACAATATAGGGAGTTAGGATATACATCATGTTATCTATATCTTTGGATACATCCATCACATTTTATAATATATCAAGACTGTTTAATGTTCCTGTATTGGGTTATTTTAATAACCTTTCAACCATTTATTTTATAATGGTCAATACTTTAAATAAATAGATATTACTTCCAAATTGAATTATAGTCATTAAACAATATGAAAGAACCACCCCATGACCATATAGTTTTTGTGTCATTAGATACTGGGAAACATAAACATTTGGTTCATAAGACATCTACTTGTTATACTACTTATTTCATCATAATTATACCCCTTTTTGACATATATTTCTTAATACACTTCTTCATAACCTGGTAAAAAGAATCATAAGACATGATGAGCTCATATTTCCATTAAAGGAAAAAAGAGAGATATCAATAATATCATAATCATTAGACATATGAACTTATAATTTGAAAATATTATCTTCTATATGAAAAATCATGATATCATGTCATGGTAAAATCCTAAAAGTCCATAAAAATATATCATCATATTCCGAGAAGTCATTACTTAAGACATGGAATTTTTGGTATACACATATAAATAGAGGATCATTTTATATTAGTCAAGGCTCATTTCCAAGACCATCATTGCGAACAATGTTCATTATTGAACTAAGTTCACTCCTCGTTCCAACCCTATATTATTGAATCGAGATCATTTAACATTCTAACCCTATATATCTCATGAGATATAAATCATTAACTATTCCATTGGAGGGATATATAATTCCCACCAATATCATATTGAAATAATTCTTATGTGTTCCACAGAAACATAAATCAATCATCATTTCATAATACAAGGAATAAAAATGGTTTGTTAAAATCATTCCATCATAACATAATCCATATAAAAAATGAATTTCAAAAATAAATTTACATTATAATCATAAAAAACCATCTGAATAATATGTATTTAATCATAAAACTATAAATTAATTTCATCTTATATGGAATATTATTTTGATAAAACAATTTAAATTAATTCTTGAGAAAAATAACCTTCCTACATGAAATTTTTTTTTTCTAAAAATGCCACTCAATTTTAAATGAAAATAATTTCATTGAAAAAATAAATGAATTATTGTAAAGTAATATTTATGTAAATTTATCACTATAAAATTATAAAAATCAATTCATGTAGTATAATTAAAAAACATTCCTTTAGTACATTTTTTGGAATGCATACATCATATAGGATTCGGTAAAATATTATTTTAACAAATTTTTATGAAAATTAAAAAATTGGGAAAAATTGAATGTAAAAAATATTAGAACTACATGAAGAATATTTTATAATACATATGTATAAAACATGGACTTGGTTGATAAATATACCCTAGTAAGTACTTAGGTAGAAACAATCTCGGATAAAAATGGGATTTCAAAATTAAAGCTTAACTTAGGTCCAACATCCTTTGTATGTATTTGAATCTCATGTATAATGATTTAACTAATTTCACTGACTTATTATAGAATAATTTTTATTTTTAATGAATAATAAATGATCATATAATATTCTTTTTGTTAATAACATTTCACAATTACCTATTATTCCGGTAGTAATGGCTTCAATTTCTTACACATGTGTGGTTTAATATGTTTTGGTTCTCCTTGTGAGATCCTATATATATCATTTTAAAGTGATATTAACATAATATAAATCGTATTCAATCATTTTATACATTTATCTAATCATTATTCAATGGATATCATGTAGAAAGAATCACATCGCATCATAGAGATTGTAGGTTGTACGTACGCATGAGCGACGATATCATTCACATAATTTTGAAATTGTAAGGATGTGGAGGATAAATATTTTGATCTAGAATCCATGAAATTTTATAATAATAATAAATTCTTATTGTTTACATCATTATAATAATAAAATTAATGTGGTGTTGAAAAATATATTACACCGTTGTGTGGAGAAATTAAGCTGTATGTACGCATGCGTGTTGATTTTTTTGCAGGATGAAAAAAAGTTGGAATATAGTTATTAAATAATCATAATAAAATATCTTTAAATAATTTATACTGGAGTGTTTATTTTATTATTAAATAAACTCATGAATATAAATTATAAGATGAATGAAGATTGAAATAATTAGTAGGGGAGATTAAACTTTCTTTAACTTCCTCAATCTAAATATCATCTTAAAACAATAGATTCGGTATTATTAGAATACCAAAACCTCTATAATATGAATATGGAATTTAATAAAGGAACTTTTCAGGGGATTGACGTGATTGAATTCTCCAATGGATGTAAAAAAGTGAGTAGGTTGTTCCTTTTTATAATTGGGTTCAAGGATAATTTTGGAAACTCCAATAATGATAATTTATAATAAAATAAAACCACATACAAAAACATCAAAAATATCATAATTTTGAATATTAGAAGAGATAAGGTTATAATATACTCATAAAATACATTTTAGAAAGGTATTTTGGTCAATTTAAACTGTATCATTTTAATTAACACTTAGTTATTCTTTTTTATTTTTAAATAAGGTAACAAATACTTCAATATTAAAATGCTGAAATATTCAATTATTTGATATTAATTAGACCATAAATTTCTAATTTATAACATTTTAGACAATATAATAATTATTATATTTTTGAATTCCTATATGATTTTTAAATAATTTAACATTAAATTATTTTTATAAACATTCAATAGTGTCTATTTTGACACTATTCAATTTATTTTTTTACAAATATAAAGATAAAAAAGTTAATATTAAACAAAATATTTTATTATATTACTAATAAGTGAATATCATCTATAAAATTCTTTGGACATATTAATTATCCAAAATTATATTTATTTTTAGTATTTTAAAAACATTTATTTACTATCACTATTAATAAAAAAATTATAACAATAGTTTTGTCTAATTATTTAATATAACTATTTTATGAATAAAAATAAAAAATAATATTCTTTGAAGAAGATATATATACTATATTTCAATGTAATACTTATAATAGAACTTATATTTTGTAAAATAGTAAATTAAAAGTGATATATTTATTGAAACATGAATGTGACATCTTTAAAATCACTTTATATAAAATATTATAAGTGTCATAATATTTTCCATATGACTCCAAATTGTCAATAATTTGACCCTTGGATGATTATGTTCTATATATGATTGACCAATAATATTTGGTCATGTGTTTTGGTCTTTTAATTGGTATTATTATTTCAAAAGAATTTTTTTATTATTTTGTCATTAATTAAATAATTTCTTCATCATCAATGTATGTGACTTTAATGTAATTACTTACTTCCTAAAAATAATGAATATATTACCATGAATAATATAACAAATTTATATTTCAAATGATTATTTATTATCTAATTTTTATTCTATATAACCTTATATTAAATATTATATAGTTATTAAAATTTTAGTGAGACATATTTAACTTTTACATAAATAAAATAAATTAAATGTCATAATCTTATCCTAGTGGTTTCCAAAGGATACAATTTTATACCAAGGATGATTTAGCTCAATAAAAACAATCCAATTATATTAGTATATGTTTTAGGGTAACAATAAAACCTTATTTTTATCATTAATTATCTGATTTATCATTTTACCGTACTAATAAAAATTACCAAAGTTGCTATTCATAGTTCCCTAAAATAAATGAATGTTATCTATATAATTTTTACATACTAATTAAAAATATGGAATAAATTTTTTAATATTCATAACAAAGAAGTTTCATTAATTAAATTAATATTAATCTCATTATCGTAATGAGAACGGAGGTTTTAATGGTTAAAACATTGCAAAATATCGAAAAGCTTTCACATCTTAATTGAAGGAAAATTAATTCCAATGAATGAAATTATATTAAATTATAAAAATATATTATATTTATAATTTGAAAACATTCAATAATATAATTTATCCTTATAAATTATATCAATTAAAAAATTTGTTTTTAAATAATATTTATTATATGTTTAAAATTCATCAAAAGTGAAAATTTCTCGATAAAATATCCATAATTCTTATAATGTAAATTTTTATATCCCACATACAAATAATAGGTTTATCTTGTCATTTAAAAATTACTAATGTTTCAAAATTTTAATTTAAATTGGTTTCTCCATTAAAAGGAAGTAAAATTACCCTTAAAAAACTATATTATCTAACATAAAATATGATTTGTTCATAAACTATGACTAAAATATATATTGAATTAATAGAAAAAATATTTTATTAAATATATAACATATATATTTAATTACTTTCATTTTATAATTATAATTTACTTATAACAATACATATATTTCCTTTACATTTAATAGTTCTTTATTTTTCATAAATAATTGGTAGCCATAGAATTCACTATACATTTTTATATGTTATTTATATTTATTTATGATAAAATAAAAGATGGGTTATAATGTTCATTTTATACCAAAAACGTCTCATGGTTCATTTAAACACATGATTTCATACAATGAAATCTATTGAAGAATTAAATTGACTGAAAGAAAATATTTCATAAAAATATCCAAATTTTACACTCTACCCACCTTAGACTGAGTCTATCTCTCAAAATTTAACACATAGATACAAACATATAATGATACCTCTACCTCATCATTCCTCAAGTTCCCATGTTGTTTACTCAAATTTGGTGTTCTTCGATAAAACATTAACCCAGTTAGTGGTCTAGTTTTATATAACATTATCACTATGATCAATAATCTATATCAGATGTTCTTCATAAGAATGTTCTTGCTAATGTGGTATGAATTTCGAGTTTAGTACATGTTAAGAATCAATTATGTACTTTCTTAGGAGAGATAAATGTAACATTCCATGAAATTTAGAGAGATTTGTTCAAGGTTCCAATCGGTAAGCTACATTCCCAATAAAATCTATAATTTCATCAGGATAGATATAGATAGTTCTCATCATTCCCTTCTTTCCAAATTTCATTACGTCATTATAGGGAGATATTAATAGAAACAAATTCTAACTAACTTCAAAATTATTTTCTTTTTGTTAATTTTCATGATTTTTTTGACTTAGAGATGATTTTATGTGTTTTTGTATAGATTTGGCATTTCCTTCCAGTTCATCAATGAGATCTGGTTCTAATAGATTTATGTCCCCAAAATCATCCTAGGAAGTTTGAGTTCCACTATTCTTTCAATAGAGGGATTAATAAGGAGCCATTTGAATACCAGAGTGAAAGTTGTTGTTGTTCGAAAATTATACCCTATATAAGGGTTGTTCCAAACCACCGTTGAAATCCACCAAGAAATCCTCAACATGTATTATTGACTATGAATTGTCCACTAAAATTGCTCGTCTATTTGAGGATGATATGCTGTTCTGAAACATAACTCTATATCCAGGGCAAACTAATGAATATTCTAGAACATCGAGGTAAACATCAGATCTAGATCAGATATAATGGAATGTGGAACTCTTGGGAATCATACCTCATACATTATATATATAATAGAAATTTTATCAAGATAGAAATTATCTCTAATATACATGAAGTGTGCAAACTTCATAAGGCAATAAACTATACCCCATATATCATTATAGCCTTTAGATGTCTTGGAAAGTATAATGACAAAGTTCATAGTGATGTTTTCCCATTTATATTATAGCATGGCTAATGGTTCTAACATCTCCTTAGACTTTTATCTCTCTGCCTCAATTTTCAGACAAACCAACCATTGGGAGACATATTCAAAAACTTCTATTTTCATTCCATTCCACCATAAATACTCTTTTAGGTACCTATACATCCTTTGGCTTCCAGGATGAATAGATAATGGAGAACTATGGGCCTCACCCAATAGCTCATTCATTTATTATGATATATGAGGAATAAAAACACATTTATTGCATAGTATTATCCCACCACAATCAACATTGTGTTTTGGAACATTTATCACCTTTTTTTGAAGCTTAAAGTATTCTTTTTGTGCGACCTTAATGTTTGCATATATATATGGTTGATCATTCATTTGATAAAGATAATATTTCTCCCCTTCCATTTAAATTTAATGAAAAATCCATCATTAATCCATAATTGTTAGTTCTTTTGTGGTCCTCATCGTGGATATGCAAGCATGGTCTTTTTGACATAAATAATGTACCACCATGTTCCCTTTACTTGGGTTGTAGTTTATTGATTTGTTGTAATCATTAATAAAATATACCAATATTCATTGTCTCATATTCAAATACTTTTGTGTGAAAATATACTTTAATTTATTATGATCAATATAAATATCAAACATTTTTTCATAAGGATGATGCCTCCATATCATTAATACAAAAGATTGCAGTAGATAACTCCAAATCATGAGTTGTTTAGTTTTACTCATTATTTTTTAATTTTCATGAGGAATAATCTATCAACATATCTTTTTTCATGGGATCACATCCTTACCCCTTATTAGATGCATTACTATTGATATCAAACCTTTCTCCACTATAAGGAAGTGTGAGCATAGGTGCACTAGCTAAACATCATTTTATTGTATTGAGATTCTCTTCACATTCCTCCCACTATATAAACATAACTTCTTTCTGTGTCAACATGATGAGTAGATTATATATATGTAAAAACTATTTCTAAAAACAATTAAAATATCCAGCCAAACCATGATAACATGGGATCATAGTTAGTATTTTATTTCTCATACAACATTCAAAAACATCTATATTTATAGATCTATATATACCCCCACTATAGAAATTATGTGACCCAAAATGAATCATTATAAATACAAAATTCCAAATTGGTAAATATTACATGGATTTTATCCTTTCTCAATGCCTTCATACAATTCTCATGGGATCTTCTTATTCTTCCTTTCTCTATGAGTAAACTATAATATCATCTTTAAAGATTATAATAAATTGTTCAACATAGTCTTTAAAGACACTTTTATTTAGATCCATGGTGATATCATGGACATTAGTATAGCCAAAATGAATTATTATAAATTAATTGTTTCTATACCTTTTATAGAATGTTGTCTTTGGTATATTATCATTCTTTTCCCTTAATTTATTATATCCTTATTGAATATAATCCTTGGAGAAGTATTGATATCCTTGTAGATGGTCAAATAAGTCATCAATGGAAGGATGATGAAATTTTTTCTTGATAGTGATCTTGTTTAGATCTCAATAATCAATAAAAATTCTCATTGATCCATCATTATTCTTAATAAATAGAATAGGTGCACCCCAAGGTGATGAAAAAGGGTGTCTGAATCCCTTTTTAATATTCTCTATGATTTTATTATTTAATTCCTACTACTAAATTTGGGTCATTATATAAAGATTATTTGAAATAGGAATACCACTTAGAATGAGTTCTATTGAAAACTAAACATCAAGATTTAGTGGAAGACATGGGAATTCATCTGGAAATACATCATCAAACTACCGAACAATAGGTGTATTAATAATTGTGAGTTTCTCCCCAAAAATTTGTAATAAATAAACATTATTAAAAAGAATAAAGACCCATAAAATGGATGAAACATTCACTGGATGGTCATTCTTATCCTTGTATATATAGATAATCATATATTGATCAATAATATGAAATGTGACATCCCTTCCTTGTAAATTTATATAATCTCAATATAGAGAAACATAATAGCTTCCAAGAATCACATAAAATTATACTAAAGGATGGATCACAAGATTTCAATGAATCAATTTCCTAAAATCTTCATATAGAGAAGATTTATAATCTTTTTATTTGACTATTGTGCCATTAAGAGTTATCATAGCTAACTCAACATCTAATTGTTGAGGTATTTTGTAGATACCAAGAGATAATTATTCATAAAGAAAAGAGTTGGTGGATACATAATAAAACAATATATTTTCTACCTTTGAGTGGATGATAATTTTACCTTTCCCCGAATCAATATCTTACTCCACCTCACCAATAGTGATTTCATGTGACATTACTTTTCCTTTGGCCTTAAGAGTTTGCAAACATCGATCATCACTGATAAACCTTGGATTGAAGGATTGGTTTGAATAATTACCCATTTCCTGTCTCTTGTATCAATAATGTGTAGGAGGTGCATTTTGTGTATCATTTTCTATATTCTCATCATTAGACTTCTTTTTCCCAACAAATCAGCAGTGTATTTCTTGATGGAATTCTCTCCTACACTTAAAACCTTTTCCATTCCAATTAAAAAAATTCCATATGTGTTTGTTTCTACAAATTGAGCATAAGGGAAAACATATATTCTTTTGAGTGTGGTCTATATATTTTCTCATGAATTCCATTTTTATCTTCTTCTCAAAACCATAGGACTGATGGGTTACTCAAATCTTCATTTCAACTGCGAGACCATATAGAATGATTAATAATGTTGCAATTTAAGTCCCATACAGATAATTCCATTTAGAGACTTTGTTATAATCCACTAAAGAATAAATCAAAATAACTATTTGGATAGATAATAATTAATGAAATGTACCTTTCATTTAAGGAAAAATTTTCATCATAGATACCAATAGATTCATCATGCCTTTCTTTATGATAACGAAATTCATCATCAATCATTATTCAAAGAATATGTGGTAAGTAATTATTAAAAAAAAAATCATGAACTCATCCAATTATATGAATTAAATTTAATCTTTTATCCTCATGTTCTTGATAATATTTGACAATTGATCAGCATCACCTTCTAAAAGAGAGACCTCTTATATGAATTTATTATATTCTACCAATTTGAAAACTAAAAATATATTTTCAGTGGTACTGATATATGGATCATCCACAAATGTATTAGAAGACCCCCTGATATAGGGTGGATGTGGACTCAAAAAGGACACAACAGAATATTGTTACCTCATTATTCTCATTTGGAAGTCCAACATAATTCCCAACGTATAAAAGTTGTTTGTGCATAAGTATAATATTTCATATTCTCGCTCCCACAACATTCAGTTTCATAAGAGGGCATTCATTTCATTTCCCCTCACATTTTGTATTAACTCAGTTCCTTCATGTTACATCCAATGAATAAAACCAAGAAGCATATTGTGAAATACACTAATCATAATGGGAAAACTATATAATCAAGAATATCATTTCAATTTTGGTCACTTTTGGTTTTATCCAAGGTTATTCATGATAATTTCTAAAACACAATGATCATAACCTATACTTCAATATATCCTTATGGTTATTACTACGGTTTTCACATCATAATTTCCAATGTATAACTATACCTTCAGTATAATGCAAACTATTATGGCCCATAATCTACATAAAAGGATATTATCTAATTTCCCAGACCTCTTTGGTCCATTCCTTCATGAAAATCGGTTGTATGAGGTGTTTTAGGATGTCAAGGTTACTTATCCCTAACACATAGCCAAATTTCTATTTCTGTGAAAATTTCCATCGGTGAAAGGTTTCAATGGTATATCATTGTGAACAGTGCATCGATATCCTTATGTGAATAGTGTCATCGGTAACCTTATATGAATAATGAAACGGTGACCTTATGTGAACAGTGACATCAGTGACCTTATGTGAACTGTGTTATCAGTGAACTTATGTGAACAGTGTCATTGGTAACCTTATGTGAACAGGGCAATGGTGACCTTATGTGAACAGTGCATCGGTAGCCCTAGGTGAACAGTGTCATTGGTAACCTTCTGTGAACAATGAAACAATGAGGTTCCAATTGTGAGCTTTTTCTTTGGCCAAATTTTGAATTCATGAACAGTGTTTCCAAAATGGTGAGGTTCCAACAGTGACCTTTTTCCTTTTCCAAATATTGAGTTCATGAATAGTGCTTCCAAAACGGTAAGGATGCAACAATGACCTTTTTCCTTTGACAAATTTTTAGTTCATGAACAATGATTCCAAAATGGTGAGGTTCCAACAGTGACCTTTTTCCTTTGAAAAATTTTGAGTTTATTAACAGTGTTTCATGAATGGTGAGGTTCAAATGGTGACATTTTTCCTTTTCCAAATTTTGAGTTCATGAACAGTGTTTCTAGAATTTTCAGGTTTCAAAGGTGAGGTTCATGAATAGTGTTTCTAGAATGGTGAGGTTCTGACAGTGAGGTTCATGAACAATGTTTTTCCTTTTCCATATTTTGAGTTCATGAATAGTGTTTCCAGCTTCCTACACTTTCACACATTTAATGTTTCCTTTGACATAATATGGATTTAAAGCCTTATTTCAAGAACTATAAGGATGATTCAAAGGTTATATCTACAATATTAATTTATCCTATGGCTCGAGATGTTTTTACTTTGTCAAAATACGTGGTATAATTTGATCCACTTTTAATGAAAAACCCATCATATCTTAAACCACTGCTCCAGTAAATATTCTAAATGGAAGAGATAAATTCCTCCCTAGTTCTTCCACCTTGTTCATGGGTTTGAGATGCTCAAACATCCCATTCCTTCCCGTAGGAGTTGTGTAATCAATTTGTCCTCATAGAGTTTATTCTTTTATGTTTTGATGCAACCAAGAAATATTGATCAGTTTTCAATATATGTTGTAATCTATCATCATTATTTTTGGTTCATCTCATTTTTCTCCTTGCCCTTTTTATTGAATTTTACCCCATGTTCCTAACTCACTTTTCATGGGTGTTGGCCGATGTGGTGGTGTGTCTACACCCTCGGGTAGATGCAGTTGTCACATTGGAGGAGATTATAACCAATTGTGTGGCTCGTTCTATTATAAAAAACGTCAAGGATTGCTTGAGGTAGGGGATTCATTGCTTCTCTCTTCTTTTATGTGCAACTGTATTGTTAGCATGTTTTATCCCACTAGATCACAATAGAATTAACATAATAAATATTTAAACCCGGTAAATAAATTGATATCAATCATAATATATTGCCTCTTATTTTTCAAGAATGTGTGATATCAAATCTTTCTTATTTAGATTTTTGTTCATGATGGAAAATGGTAATTGATGGAAATTGGTAAAGAACGTAATTCCAGAATAAATTGATAATTGCATGGCTAAAGATAAAGATGCATGGGAATGAATTTGATTGATGTTGTTGTATTTTGATGTCTATCAAATTGGTTCAGTAATCATGTTTAATTATTTGTGATAACTTACTGTTTAGGTTTCCCAATGTTGGAACCTACGAATAATAAATCAGTTAATCCAAGATAAATTAATGAACTGTATATTTGACAAAAGAAAATACATGTAAGGTTCTGACTTACCCTCTTGCTTGTTTAATGGTCAAGAGCCCAATTGATAATATGTTTGTTTTTTCTACTGCTTGTGTTGTGTTGTGAGCATAGATGGATGTTGTGATATGTGGGGGAAAGGAGGCTTATGGGTTGTGGCAGTAGTTGACACCTAGAGTGGTGAGATGCATCGGTTTATGCATGTGGGTGTCGGGGAGGACATCGTGGATGATGGAACATGTTGGATTTTATTTTTTGGATTCTAGATGATTCTTATTAGTTGTTTATCTACTTTACATTCCCCATCACTCAAGGAAGATGGCCTTTCTTACCCTTCTTTCAAAAGGGGAGAAGATGCACGGGGTATGCCATGTGCTTTCGTTGTCTAGCTTCTCAATGGAGGATGGGTTTACACTCTTGATATTGGTGGAAATGACTCAACATGTAGTTATTTACTCATTTTGTTGATCCCCCTTGTGTTTAATAGAATATAATGTTTATCTAGAATGCATGGTAGTATGGGAAAGTAATGTAGGTAATAAACAATTGAATAAATTATGTTAACTCATGGGTTTGGATCCTACTAGAACAAAATTTCGAGGATACAATTTTAAATAGACAGTGGACTTTGGGTGTGATACTAATGAAATTTAATGTGGATTTATTAATGGTTTATTAATCATTAAAGAATTAATTAATGTAAATTGGAACTGATAAAAATGTAATTAAGTACGGTAATAAATTTTTCTTAAAATGGTTTTGTGCTTATAGGATATCAATTCATAGAAGTGTCAACTGGGAGTCTGAGAGACGTTAGTTCTAGTTGAGTCTAAGACTAGGTTATGCACATAGTATGGTTGTGAGATGTAGTATATTATATACTTTTGTGGTTCTATATACTACTGTACCCTGTGATTTAGGGAAACTAACACACCGGGGATTCTATGCCTTTTGGGGAGTGTTTTCCCCATCATTCTGATGGGAGGATGGTTGACTAACTACCCCCTTTGGCCCCACTCTTTTCTCCTATTAGTTACTTGTGCTGGTAGGAACATTGGTTAGTTTTCCCTATAAATGTGTGTAGAGGGATTTAATGGCTTGTGGTTATTCACTAAAATATATTCCAGATATAGTATCCTATAGACTACTATAGCTGTAACGTGTATAGGATGTGATGAATTGAGGATCCTTACTTGGTGTATGGGTTGTAATGGCTTGATGACTAATACCTAACATATGATACACATTATATGAGCTCTTTTGGTTCTCAGAAACAACTTGGTTACATTGCTTGTGTGGATGTGGTGGTTTTGATGCACAAGGTGCATGTTGTGGTACGTCGTCTAGGTGTCTGCAGGCAAGCCTTTTGGAGAGAGATGCTTAGGACGTGCGATGTTTGGGGAAAGCGGAAAACCAGTGGGATGTAGTACCGGGTTACCCTGGATATTGAATATTATATTATATACTATTGTCTGCATTACATGGTGAGAGTAGCCATGGTGGGTCTATGAACTTATTGTACATGTTTAGGAGACGAGTTAGATTCACTTGTTGTTCACTGTGATTTAACATTCTTTATTTACTTTTTCACAAGAGTCTATGGGCATGATCCTAATAAGTATACTATTATACTCACTCTATGTATATATAAACTATTTATCAGGTCACATGATGCAGGTTTTAGATAAAGCTAGATTCTACTAGCTTGGGGTTGCAGGAGCTGTTCAGGCTTGTGGTTACTACTGTTTTTACTTTTTTTGGGTATTTGAAGATTTTCCCCCTTTAGTTGTAGTAGGTTGCTTGAAATTACATATTTGGACTTGGTATTTATTTTAGATTTCTGTCTGAGTTGGATTAGGTAAGGATCTATCTTATCTCTCACTTCTGCATGTGTTCTCTTTGAGTGTAATGCCTCCCATCTGTGTGTTTACTATACCCTCAGTGCTAGTCGCCAACTCAGGGCCTACTGATGGTGGGACTCGGGGGTTATTATTTCCCTTCTCACATTATCGGCCCAGGAGGGGTACACTTTATAGGGAGGGGCTCATGACAGAGTGGTTTTAGAGGGTTGGTTGACAGATAAGATGGAGTTTGGAGTTAGGCATAGGTTAGGTTGCATGGGTTGGTAGGGAAACAATGTCAGTCATGTTTAGAAAGTGATGTAAACACTGGTTATTGGCTGAGACATAGGCGTTTAGGCCCCCCTATGATATGTTGTACAAAGCATTAGGTTTATAATGGCTACTAAAAGAGGTGATACTAGTTCTTAGGTAGAGACCTAAGAAGGTTTCATGCATCATTCTTCTTTTTTCTTGTGTTTGAATGGGTAGACCTTGGGATAGGGTAACCTAAAATGAAAATAAAACAAATAATTAATTAATTCAAATTCTTCCATATTCCATGTTTAGGATATATAATTGTTTGTTATTTTATAGGTACAGGTATAGGTCGACATCCTCATCATTATCGCATAGAAGATGTTCAGCATGCTATGCCAACAGATCACTGTAGGGCTGAGGTTGACGACAATGACACTTGGAGGAGGACCCAACAAAAGTTTCAGCACCAGAGTCTGTAGAAGTACGAGGGCTCAATATCCGATGCAGTCACATAAGACTGGTTGGAGGAGGTCGAGATAAGATTCTATTCGATTTGTGCTTAGAAGGAGCGCTAGGTGTCCTTGGTTGTGACGATGCTGCATTGAGCAGTGAGGAAGTTTTTGTTCTTGTTCCTTGGGGATCATGACGAGTTATCGATCTCAGTGGAGCGGTTCCAAGAGATGTTTAGAATCGAGTATCTTTCTTAAACTGCAAAGGCATCTAATCTCCAGGAGATTCTTACACTTTGAAGGGGGTTCTCTAGTGTTCGATATTATGGAATACTTTTAAAGAACCTTTTACGATATGCTTCGAAACTGTATACAGATTAGGAGGCCATGTCGAGGTATTTTGAGGAGGCTTTCCATCCAGATATCCATCACCAGGTCACCGCATTTATATTGAAGACTTATTTTGAGGTGCTGGTGAGGGCAGAGGTGATCGAGAGGACATTGGAAAGAACTGTAACATCATGATAGGGGAGTCATCATGATTCCTCATGAAGCAGATCTGTGGTTCGAGATTCTCAGTTTTCAGGGAAGAAGTGTTTTCATTTAGGTGGGGTTAGGTCCCAGTCCTCCACATATTGTTTCTCCAGAGTCAGTTGCTCTCAGGACTATTCTAAGCAATCTGGCACTTGTTTTTCTTGTGGTGGTCAGGTTTATCAGTAGTTGGACTGCCCGAGATTTCAGAGCAGTCGTCGTGCACTAGGTCTTCCACTCCAGGTTCCTCCATTGAGGTGGTTCCAGTAGTGGCAGCTGCAGTAGGTTTCCCAAGATTTATATTAGTAGAGGGTAGATGGGGCATTTATAGGACATCCCCTTGATGGTATTCATCCTTTGAGAGTAGAGTGCTTCTGTGGTGGTAGTCTCCATCAAGGTATGAGAGGTCGTAGAAAAGGTCGTGGCCATCTTCCTGCTTTAGCGTTGCCAACTCCTGGCGACCCGGACGTCATTTGAGGTACCATTTTATTTTTTTCTACCTTGTTGTATGCCTTGTTTGATTCATATCCGAAAACTTCTTCATATCACCTACCCTTTTCCATGCTTTGGGACTTGAGGTAGAGAGGCTTCGAGTGACCTGGGCATTTACTATGCCAGTTGGAGGCCGAGCTGACCTGTTTGAAGTATGTACAGACTGTGAGCTAGTGTTGGGGCAGCACCACTCTTGTGGAGGTTTCCTATATTGAAAAATACAACCATATGATGTCATCCTCAGCATGGAGTGGTTTTATTCGGTGTGAGCTATCATGGATTGCTTCAGGAAGAATGTCATTTTCTTTGATGCGAAAGCAGAGAAGATGGTGTTTGTCGGTGAGCGAGCTCATTGGATGCATCATAGTCATGTTTTTTCCTTATCATGCATGATGGTTGAGATGATATTGAGTTATTCATAGGTTCAAAAGTTGGTGTTTCCTAGGGTCGTAGAAGAGTATCTTGATGTCTTTCTAGAAGAGGTTATAGCATTACCTGTCAACAGGAGATCGAGTTTTGGATCATTCTACAACCATGAGAGTAACCTATCTCTATTTATCCATATATTATGGACCCTTATGAGTTACAAGATCTAATTATATAGATTTATGGTATGTTATAGTACAGTTTTGTTTGGCTGAGTGTGTCACCGTGGGGTGCACCAGTTTGGTTCAAGAAGAAGGATGATGATAGTTTGCGATTGAGTGTCGATTATCGCCACTTGAAAAAAAATTAAAATAAATAATAGCTATCATCTTCCGCAGACTGATGATTTATTTGATCAACTAAATTGTGTAATTTGGTTCTCAAATATTGACTTGCAGTCGGGATATCGTCAAATGTGTGTGAAGGATGAGGATATCCAGAAGACATCTTTCCATTGTAGTCATGAGAGTTATAAGATTGTTGTAATGTTGTTTGGTGTGACAAGTGATCTTGATGTGTTCATGGGATTGATGAATGTTGTGGTCCATGAGATCCTAGAAAAAACTTTTTGTAGTTTTCATTCAGGGCATTCTTGTGTACTCCATGTCTGAAGAATATCATGCAGAGCATCTACACACCGTTTTGGGAGTTATTTGTCAACGTTAGTTGTTTAGGATGTTGTCGAAGTGTGAGTTTAGGTATTGATAATTCCATATCATGGGGAATATGGCCTCAATGTATAGATTAGTTTTGGATCCATCATAGATAGAATCTGTTGTGTCTTGGGAAACCCCAAGACTGTGTCAGAGGTGTGATGTTTCCATGGTCTCTCAGGATACTACATGAGGTTCGTAGCTGATTTCTCTCGAGATGCGACTCCTCTGACAACTTTTACCAAGAAGGATCAGGCGTTCGTATGGAATAACAAGTGTTAGGAACAATTCGAGTATCTAAAGGATAAGTTAGTGTGTGCTCCAGTTCATTTTCTTTATGCAGAGGGAGTTTAGATTGAATTTTTCTGTAATGCTTCGCATTAGGGGTTAGGTTGTGTTCTGATGCAGTAGATATCAGGTTTTTTATGGGTCTCAGTAGTTACATCTCCAAGAACATAACTATTCCACCCACTTTCTTGAGTTAGCATCCATAGTGGTTTCTCTGGAGTTGTGGAGAAATTACCTCATTGGTGAGTGCTTTGTAGTTTTCACCAATCATAAGAGCG
This sequence comes from Viscum album, assembly GCA_963277665.1. Classification (NCBI taxonomy): domain Eukaryota; kingdom Viridiplantae; phylum Streptophyta; class Magnoliopsida; order Santalales; family Viscaceae; genus Viscum; species Viscum album. The sequence continues at coordinate 1,717,715,293 of OY728140.1, read as the reverse complement.
TGAGGTGTGTATTCTCCCTGTGTGGCTTGAATATAGTACATCTTCGATGGATAGAGTTCTTACAAGAATATGACTTCAAAATATTGTATACACCTAGTAAGGGGAATTTTATAGTTGATGCACTCAGTCAAAATTCATATAGTGATGCAGTTCATGAATCTGGTGACTCCCAGAGAGTAATGGAAGAACTTCCATCATTACATCTTGATATGGGAGAAGATAGGGTAGAGGTTGTCATTTTCTGATTATGGTGATATCATATTTAGTGTAGAGGGTGGAAGAGTTCCAGTAGTGGGATCTATAGGTGTTGGTCTGGAGAGTCCTTGTTGTTTATGGCGAGACCCCTAATGGTTTGTTTGATGAGGAAAAACACTGAGTGTTGTATCATGAAAGGCTTTTTGTTCCTTTGAAAATGTGTGAGATAGTTCTCGCATAGTTCCATTTTTCTATTATAGCAATGCATCCTAGCATAAAAAAGATGTACCGAGCCAGGAGTATCCAGTTTTGGTGGCATGGGCTGAAGCGTGCAGTTGTGGAGTTTTTGTCTCGATGTTTGGTCTGCTAGAAGATGAAGGTTGAACATCGTGTTCCTGGTGGTCTGCTCCAGACGTTAGTTGATCCTTAGTGGATGTGGGTTGATATATCAATGGACTTTGTTACTAGTTTTCCTCGATCTCAGGGAGGAAATGAAGCAATTTGGGTGTTAGTGGACTGTTTACCAAAATTGGCCCCCCTTCATAGCAATCAAGGAGTCAATATCAGTAGAAGTTTTGTTGAGGCAGTATCTGGAGGAGACGGTGAGACTTTAATGAGTCCCATGGACGATCATTTCTGATGAAGATCTTCATTTTACCTCTAGGGTGTGTAGATCTCTTCAGCACGCTTTTGGTTCCCATCTAGGCCTTAACATGACTTTTCGCCCTTAAACGGACGGCCAGGCAGAGCGAACCATCCATACTCTTGAATAAATGGAATTATCTTCTGTCCTGGATTTTGGAGGTTCGTGGTTGAGGTACCTATCCTTGGTGGAGTTTTCTTACAACAACTTTTTTCACTCCAACCTCGGTATGGTGCCATTTGATGTCTTGTATGGCCAACCATTCCATTCTCTGTTATTCTGGACTGGGGTCGGGGAGTCTGGAATTCTCAGACTGGAACAAGTGAAGAATACGATAGAGATGGTTCAAGCGATTCATGAGAGGATGAAGATAGAACAATATCCTCATAAATCATATGCCGACCAAATGAGGAGACCATTATAGTATGATATTGGGGATCACATGTTCTTGAAGGTGACTCCCCGTGGGGGAAAAAAGGGTTTGGTAGTAGGAGTAATCTTTCTCCCTAGTTTGTTGGGCCTTTCAAGGTGTAAGCTCATGTTGAAGCTGTGGCGTATCGAGTAACACTTCCCCCATAGATGATTCAGATACATGATGTCTTCCATGTAACACAGCTCCATCGTTATCTTCATGATGACAATCATTTCAGCGATTGGAGATAGATCGATGTTGATGATGATGGGACCCATTAGGAGAAACCTATGGAGATCCAAGAATTCAAATATAAGGCATTGTTTGGTCATTCTATTCAACTGGTTTGTGTCTTGTGGCAACACAGTGGAATGGAAGAGAGTACATGGGAAACTGAGTCATGGATACGTGCTAAGTACCTAAAGTTATTTGATGTTTAACTCTTTTCTTATATCAATGCAACCTTTCTATTTATAGACCTTTCATGTTTATAATATGGATTTCTTTTCTTGCTTCTTGTGGGTTTCTCTCTTTTGAGAGGTATCTTGATGGGTGGTTGTTGGGACCCCATTTCTTTTTCCCTTTAGGTGGGTTTTTATTTCTCGAGGACAAGAATATTTGGAGAGTTATCTGATGTAATCGCCCAGACCTCTCTAGTACATTCAATTGAGAAAATCAGTTGTATGAGGTGTTTTGGGAGGTCAATTTGACTTATCCCCAACACTTTTCCAAATTTCAATTTCTGTGAACTAATCTATCGGTGAAAATTTCCAATGGTAGACAGTTGTGAAAAGTGTATTGTTAACCTTATGTAAACTGAGTCATCAGTAACCATATGTGAACAGTGCAGCAGTGACTATATGTGAACAGTGTCATCGATAACCTTATTTGAACATGAATAGTGCAACAGTGACCTTATATGAACAGTGCATTAGTATCCCTAGGCTAACATTGTCATTGGTAACCTTATGTGAAAAGTGAAACGGCGAGGTTCCATCAGTGACCTTTTTCCTCTGCCAAATTTTGAGTTCATGAACATCGTTTTAGAATGGCGAGGTTCCAACGGTGACCTTTTTCCTTTGCCAAATTTTGAGTTCATGAAAAATGTTTCTAGAATGGTGAGGTTCTAATGGTGACCTTTTTCCTTTTCCAAATCTTTAGTTCATGAACAGTATTTTCCTTAACAGTGAGGTTCCAACGATGTCCATTTTATATTGCCAAATTTTGAGTTCATGAACAGTTCTTCTAGAATGATGATGTTCATGAATTGTGTTTTCCCTTTTCCAAAATTTGTGTTTGTGAACAGTGTTTCTAGCATCCTACAGTTCTCCCCTTTAATGTTTCCTTTAACGTAAAATGAATTTAAAGCCTATTTTAAGGACTCTAAGGATGATTCAAAGGTCGTATCTCATATATTAATTTATCCTAAGGATCAGGATACTATTACTTTGTCGAACTGCATGGTTTAATGCGATCCTCTTTTAATGGAAAACCCAATGTATCTTAAACCACTAATTAGTTAAATATTCTAAAGGGACGAGATATCCTCCTCCATTGTTCTTCCTCCTTGTTCTCGTGTGTGTGACGCTCGAACATCCCATTCCTTGCCCTAGGATTTGTGCAATAAAATATTTCTCCTAGGATTTTTTCCACGTTGTTTTGATGCAACCAAGCAATATCGATCTATTTTTGATATACGGTATGATTTATCTTCATTATTTCTAGTTCATATCCTTCTTTCTCCTTTCCATTTTTGTTTAATTTTACCCCCATGATCCTAATTGGATTTTTTTGGGTGTTGGCTGATGTGGTGGGGTCCTTGCATCCTCTAGTGGATACAGTTTTCCTAGGGGAGGAGATCATAACCCATAGTGTGTCTCATTCTTGTACAAAGAACATCAAGGACTATTTGTGGTAAGGGATTTATTTCTTCTCTCTTATTTTGTGTTCAACTGTATTGTTAGCATGTTTTATCCCTCTAGATCACAATGGAATTGACGTAATAAAAATTTGAACCCAATAAATAAATTGACATAAATTGTATTATATTGCCTCTTGATTTTTAAGATAGTGTGATATTAAATCATGCTTTTTTAGATTTTTGTTCTTGATGTAAATTGGTACATAATGTAATGTCGTAATTATTTGATATCACTTGGCTAAAGATATAGAGGCATGTGAATTAATCCAATTGATGTTGTTGTAATTTGATGTTAATCTAATTGTTTCAGTAAGAATGATTAATTATTCATGATAGCATAATGTTTTGGATTTGCAATGATGGAACCTACGAATAAAAAATTGGATAATTCAGTATGGATTAAAGAAGTGGTTGTTTGATAAATTATAAAACTGGTAGGGTTCGGAGTTACCTTATTGCTTGTCTGAGTGTCAAGATCCCAATTGATAAAATGTTTCTTATTCCTACAGCTTATGTTGTAATGTGAGCCTATATGGCTATTATGATTTGTGTAGGTAGGGAGGCCTATTGGTTGTGGCAGCAGTTGACGCCTAGAGTGACGAGATGCATTAGTTTAGGCATTTGGGTTTTGGGGAGGACACCATTGATGATGGAATGGGTTAAATGTGAATTCTTGGATGTTGGCGGGGTTTTATAATTTGTTTATCTACTTTAAATTCCACACTGGTCAAGGCAGTTGTCCTTTCTTAACATTCTTTGGAAAGGGGAGAAGACGCACATGGCATTCCAAATGCTTTCCGTGTAATGATTATCGAGGTTAGATGGGTCTACGCTCATGCTATAGGTGAGAAAGATGCAACGGGTAGTTATCTACTCACCTTATTGTTCCCCATTGTGTTTTGTAGCATATAATGTTTTCTAGAATTCATGGGAATATGGGAATGTAATGCTGTAAATAAATAATTGAATAAATGATGTTAACCCAAGGGGTTGGAGCTTGCTGGAATGAAAATTTTAGGGTACAATTTTAAACGGATATTGGACTTTTCATGTGATTATAATGAAATTTAATGTGGAATTTTTAATGGTTAATTAATGTTTAAATAAGTTATTAACATAAAGTGGAACTGATAAATAGGGAATGAAGTAAGGAAATAAATCACTTCAAATGGTTGTGAGCTTATAGGGTACCTAGTCTTAGAAGTGGCATCTGGGAGTTCAAGAGATGTTAGCTGCAGTTGAGTTTAAGACTAGGTTATTCCCATAGTGTGGTTGTAAGATATAGTATATTCGGTACTTTTGGTGTTTCTATATGCAACTCCGCCATGTCAGTTAGGGTATCTGACACCCTTGGGATTCTGAGCCCTATGGGGGAGTGTTTTCCCCATAATTCATGTGGGATGATGGATGGATGACAACCACCTTTGGCCCCACTCTCATATCTTGGTAGTTACTTGTGTTAGAAGGCACATTTGTTAGTTTTCCACATATATATGTTCAGAGGGATGTAATGGATTGGGGTTTTTCACACACATATATTCTAGATATAGTATCCTATGGACTACTATAGGTGAACTTGTATAGGATGTGATGTCTTGGGGATCCTTACTCAGTGTATGGGATATAATGGTTTGATGTAGAATACCCGACGTATGATACACGTTATATTATATGTGGTGGCTCCCGAAAACTACCTGGTTACTTTAATTGTGTGAGCATGGTGGTTTTGTTTCATGAGGTGCATGTTGTGGTGATTCGCCCAGTTGTCTGTGGCCAATCCTTTTGATAAGAGATGATTAGGACTTGTGACATTGTGGAAAAGTGGAAAACTAGTGGGGAAGTAGTAGTGGGGTACCCTTTATATTATTTATTATATTATATACTCTTGTATATGTTACTTAGTGAGAGTATCCATGGTGAAGTTGGGAACATAGTATTATTATTTAGGAGATGAGTTAGTTTTACTTATTGTTTGTTGTGCTTTAGCATGCATTCTTTACTTTTTCACAAGAGGCTTCAGGGAGGATCCTACTTGTATACTGTTATACTCACCCTATGTGTATATAAACTGTTTTCAGGTCACATGGTGAAGGTTGGAGATCAAGCCGGTTTCTAGTAGCTTTGGGTTGCAGGAGCTGTTTGGGCTTCTGGTTGCTGTTGTTTTTACATTCTTTTGGGTATTTATAGTTTTTACCCTTTTAGTTGTATTACGTTTCATGACAATACATATTTGTACCTTGGAGTTATTTTATATTTCAGACTATGTTGGAGTTGATAGGTGTATATCATATCTATCTATTCCGCATGGGTTCTCTTAGAGGTTAATGCCACATATCTGTGCATTTACTATAGCATCAGTTCTAGTCGCCAACCCAGGGCCTACTGGATGTGACACTCGGAGGTCATTATCTCGCTTCTAACATTCCCAGCCCAGGAGGGGTATATTTTTTGGGGAGGGGGTCATGACATATTAATTCAAAATTTATGAATATTCATTAAAAACATGAAATAACTATTCGAGGACCATATATGTTTAGTGTCATTAGAAACTAGGAAACACATAAAACTGGTTCATAAGACACTGAAATTGTCTCCCACTTATTTCTTTTTAACTAGACACCTTTTGGCATATCTTACTTAATAACCATCTTCACAATCGAGGGAAATGAAACATATAATAGTTTGAGATTATTTCTTATTAAGGGTGAGGTTATTTTCTTTGAGGGACACATTATAACTATTTCATTATGAGTTGGGCGGGACCAAAATCTCCCTCCAATATTGGGTAATTATACACATATCATGATATAGACATGGCTATAATGAGAAATGATCTCTATTCAGTAATACATGGTGGAACGTGGTGTAAACTTGGTTGTGTAAGGCACTTTGTCCACTGTCATGGTCTTGGAAATGAGTCTAGACTAATATGAAATGATTTTATATTCTTAGGTATATTCCAAAAAGTTTATTCCTTATGTTATGAATTTTAAATATGTTTATGGATTCATTATGAACTTTTATGATTTATACCCTGACATGATAACTTGATCATTCATATGCAAGATAAAATTATTAAATATTATGTTCTGATATATTATGATTATGAAATGGGTTTCATAAACGTCAGTCCATCATATCATAATCCTTATAAAAAATTGGATTTCATAAATAAAAATCGATCATATATTCATTAAAATCATAGGTATAATATGGATAGAAACATAACCCTAAAAAATAATTTCATCTTAGATAGAAAATTTTTTGATCAATCACTCGAAATTATTTATTGGATAAAATATCAATTCATCGTCAAAAACATTTTATTTTATCAAAATTCCATTGAATTTTAAAAGAAAATAATTTATTTGAAAATAATTATGAAATATTGTATTGTATGTTTCATGGAAATAAGGAGTTATAGAAAGGTAAAAATCAATTCATTCCATATATGTTAAAAAATATTTTTCTCATACTTTTGTTGTGAAGTCATGAGTATATTCTATTAAAAAGGACATTAGATTACTTACACACCATTTCATAAAATTTTCCCCAATGGGTAAAATTAAATTTAAAAAATATTAGAATAATATGAAGAATATTTTACAATACATATTTAAAAAACATGGACATCAAAGATAAATATACCCTAGTAAATTCTAATGTTTAAAAAATCAAAGATAAAAATGAGATTTTTAAAATATCCCTTACCATAGGTCCAATATCATATAAATGTAAAAAAAACACATGTATAATGATTAAAATAATGTAATTAACTTATTGTAGAATTTTATTAATTTTTATGGTATCATATATGATCATACTGTCACATGTTTGTTAATAAAAATTCATTATTACTTGTTATTCTGGTATAAACTAATTTATTTTATTATGCATGTCTTGTTGAATAAGTTTTGGTTCTCTTTATTTGGTCATTGTTATATCATTATAAAATTACTTTATCATAATATATACCATAATTATACATTTTAAACATTTCTATAATCATGATTTAATGGATATAATGTAGAACGAACCACGTCTCATCGTGGAGACGGTAAGTCGTACATACACACGAGCAATGATAACATTCCCATAATTGTGAAATGGTATGGATGTGGATGTTATATTTTTTTCAAAAAATCATATAATTTTATAATAATAACATATAATTATTATTTATATCATTATACCCATTAAATTAAGGTTGTAGTGAAAAGAAGTTTCCACCATAGAATGGAGACGGTAAGTCGTACGTACGCACGTGTGGTGATTTCATTTTTTATAGGATTCATAGAATGTGGAATATCAAAAATCATTAAAAAATATCATTATATATGTGATAATGGAGTAATTAATTTATAATATAATTTACTCATTATGAGTAAGTAAAAGAAGAGTGAAATTTGAATTAATCAGTATAGGAGATTACTTCTTATTCGACCCCCTCACTCTAAATATCCTCATAAATCACTATATATGGTCTTTAATGAATATAAGAACCTATATAATGTTATTAGAGAAGTATATACGGAGTATTGGTAGGTCCTGGATGAGCATGTGGGATTAATGTGAAATGATGAAGTGAAGGGGGAGGATCCCTTTTATAATTGATGTGAGGGGCACTTTTGGAAACTCCAAAAATATTACTTTTTAATAAAATTAATCCACATCCAAAAACATCCAAAATATCATAATTTTTAATATTATTTGATAAAAGGTGTAATATATTCTTCCAATAAATTATATATATATTTTTATGTCAATTTCACTTTATCATTTTAATTAACACTTAGTTATTATATTTAATTTTGAACTGTTGTAACAAATATTTAAATATTAAAAGGTTGATATATTTAAATATTTGATGTAAATTCAACAAAAAATTGATAATTTAGAAAATTTTAGACCCTATAATATTTTTTCATTATTTTTTGAAATTTATTTATCAGTTTAAAAAAATATAATGGTACATTATTTTGATAAACAATCAATAGTGTCTATTTTGAAACTACTCAATTCATTGATTTTAAAAAATATAAAAAACTAGTTAGTTTGGAAAAAATATTTCTTTAAATTACTAAGATATTAAGGACGAAAATAAAATTATTTGGATGTATTAATTATCCAAAATTAATTTTTTTCAAGATTTTAATAGCATTTATTTATTATGTCCATTAATAAATTAATAACAGCATCAGTTTTTTGTAATAATTTAATACAATTTTTTTCAATATTAATTGAAAATAATATTTTATGAAGACGATAAATTCTTTTTATTTCAGTAGAATACTTATAAGTGAAATTTTATTCTTGAAAATACAACATAAAAAATGTTATATTCATTAAAACATGAATATGACAACATTAACATCCCTTCAAATAAAATATTATAAGTGTCATAATCATTTACATATGGATCAAAATGGTAAATAACTACAACCGTGGATGATTATGATCAATATATACTTGACCAAAAATATATGGTCATTTTTTTTCAGTTTTTAATGGTTATTATTATTTTTAGGAAAATAGCTTTCTGGATTTCTCATCAATATAATAACTTCATTTTCATCAATGTATAAGCCATTATGTTAATTATTTATTTCCAAAAAGTAATAAATAAATTAAAATTATAAATAAAAAAATTATCCTTAGAATGGGTATTTATAATCAAATTTTTTTCTATATAACCAAATATTAAAAATGATATTGTTATTAATATTTTAGTGAGGAATATTTAACTTTTCTTCAAACAAAAAAAATTATATGTCCTAATCTCATCCATGTGGATTCCAAAGGATACAATTTCGACTCATGGATAAGTTAGGTTGAAAAAAACCCATCCAATTATATTTGGATAACTGTTAGGGTAATTTTATAATTTTTTAACCTTAATAACCTGAATTACATTTTAACCGTTTCAATAAAAATAATTGAAGTTACTATTCATAATTCCCTATAATAAATGAAATCTATGAACATAAAATTTACCTAATTATTCCAAATTTTGTAATCTATTGTTACAAATTCCAAACACATAATTTTTAGTAATTAAATTAATAAATTTCTCATTTTCAGGATGAGAAAATAGGATTTAAAAATTAAAACAACGCAAAATATTTAAATGTTTTTACATCTGGATTATATGTAAATTAATTAAAATGAATTATATTATATTAAATGAAATAAATATATTGTATTTATACTATTAAACCATTAAATAATATAATTTAACTACATGAATTATTTCTATGAAAAAAGATGCTTCTAATTATAATTTATTTTATTTTTACTATTCACCGACACATGAAATTTATCAGAAAAATATAAACAATTCCCAGAAAGTAAATTTATAAATACTCTATCTGAAGAATAGGTTTATGTTTTCCAATGAAAATGATTAATGTGTTAAAATTTAAATTTAAAAAGGGTTCAACATTAAAAGGTAATAAAATTACCCTTTGGAAAACTATGGTGTTGTATACATAAAATAAGGTTTATTCATAACCCATGACTAAAATATCTATTGGATGAATATAAAAAATATATTATTAAATATTTAACATATATATTTCATTAATTTAATCTAATAATTGTAATTTTATTTAAAAAATACAATAATTTCTGTTAGATTTAATCGGTTTTTATTTTTCATAAATAATTGGCAGCCAAATTATTCACCATAAATTTTTATATATTAGTTATATTTACACCATCTAACTTAAAAACTAGGTTATAATGGTCTTTTTCTTACAATGGAGTATTGTGGATCATTAAAAATCACAATTATGTGTAATGTAAGCTATTTAATATTTAAAATTATTTATATAAATTACTTCCTAAAAATATTCACGTGTTACAGATTGAACCAACGATTTTAATTCTTATACATAAAACATCATGTATATTTGATAATGAAGAGTCCTAAATTTCATTACTGGACTCAGTCACATTATGATTTATTATATTTATTTAATCAGATGAATTTGAGTAGCTCTCTTGGGATATCTCAATATTAACATTGTCGAATGAATTTGATTCTGAGCATTGATGCTTTGAATGGAAATGATAGGGAATATATTATGGAACTTATATTCTTTGAGCATCATTGAAATCTATATTTAATTCAACATGATCTTTAACATCAATATATCAAAATTAATCCGATTTTAATATGAACCCTATCACAATAAGAAACTAGTCTAATAATTTTGAGAAAGATACTTTAATAATAGGTGTAGAAGTTAGTGTTTGTAAAATTGATTTTCGTTGATAAAAAATTACTAAATGTGTAGTTTCAGAGGTTAAATATTCTTTGTAAAGGTAGAATTAAATTAAAAAAAAATAAATTTTATTATTTTTATAACCTGGGCTTCTGGAGGAATAAATATTTTGAATTATCTCTATCTATTAGTGAGAGTCTCATTGTTTAAAAAAATCATTTGATAAAAAATTATTTAACATAGAATTATTACATCACTATATAATATCTTTAGGGGTGTCTTGTCACGACCCGTCCTCGGGGCCCTTGCCGTGACTACCCCAAGCCCGCCTTCCATAGGCCAGGGGATAGCGACTAGCACCAAAGGCATAAATCCCGATAACTGTGAAGGCATTGCCTTATTAAAGTAAACAAAACACCACAGGGTGCAAGCGGAAGTAAATCACTAAGTACAAGAGAAGTGCTGAAAGGTAAATGGGCCAGAATACAAACCCAAATGAAAGTACAACTACAACTGAACAAAGTACAACAGAAAAAGACAACAGCTGGAAGAACGAAAGCGGCTCTTGGGTCGTCCTCCTCAGATCATACCCGAAAGGTAGGTACAGATGGCGCAGCTCCTGGGTCATCCACCACGGATCCTACCGGAAGGGTAGGTACAGATAGCCTCCACAATGCTCTCGCCCACCATCCTCATCCGAGTGTCGTCTCGCCGTGAAGTCCACCTCCGGATACTTCTTGTCGTGTAGTCCACCTCCGGGTACCGTCCAATCCTCGAACACTCGGCATCCGTCAGCACTGCCTGTCGTCTGCAACCAACACAACGAGGTGCGGGCATAGCCCATTCAGGGGTGAGTATAACGATACTCAGTAGGGACCCCGAGACCCTCAAGGTCTCACTAAAACCAACATGGATAACCACAAAGATGATCTCAACAGATAACCTCTACTTAGGTATATGCCCATACATATACCAAAGTTATCAAGTAACCCATCTCAAACATGAGGAAACACAAACATTATGAAATCAATGGATAACCACCACCATGGTATATGCCCATACATATACCTAAGTTATCAAGTGACCCATCTCAATCAAGAGGTAAACACAAAGGTCATAGACTCAGCTCAAAACTAGGATTTTCATTATCTAAACCGTAACTGCTGAAAAGCCCCGTCTCTGGAGTGTACAGTGGTCCTGTCATGACTCCGAGGTACTGATCACTAATCCAAGTCTCTGAGGTACTCCTCCTTTCGAGTACTGTGGGTCTACTGCCAAATACTAGGCGCTCCGTCCGCTGTGGGTCTGCCGCCAAATACCGGGCGCTCCCCCTAATAGCCTACAGAGGTACTCCTCCGGTCGAGTACCGTGGGTCTGCTGCCAACTACCAGGCACTTCGTCCATCGTGGGTCTGCCGCCAAATACCGGGCGCTCTGTCCACTGGGCTAGTCGACTCACTCCAAGTCAAGTCGGTCAAGCAGTCGTCAGGTCTCAGTCGTCTACACGGTCTTCGTACGCCGTATGCTCTTCTCTGGGAGGGACCGATCCACGGGATATTGGTAAATACTCCAAGTATCACAAAGTCCCACGAAGATGTATCTCACAGGACCGCGTCATCATAAGGGTCTCAACACAACAGACAACGCGTCAATCGGACGCCCGGTCTGTGAGTTATTAGCCTTTTCGTCCTAGGGGCCCTGTTGGTTTCATTTGAGAACCAACCCAGCCGTATCTCAACTATACCCCAAAATCTCAGAGGGTATACTCATAGGGACCGTTTCACAACGTGATCACCAATGCCACTGACGGTTCGTCAAACGGACGTCCAGTCTGAAAGATATCAACTTTTCCGCTCGAGGGGCCCGGTTGGATTTCGGGTACAATCCAACCCGGCCATACATAAACAGCGTCCAATCCTCGGGTGAAGAATTCCAAAAGTTCCATCTCATCAACAAGAATTCAACAAAGTCAACGACACGTCAATCGGACGTCCGGAGCTCAATATATATGCGTTTCTGCTCCGAGGGCCCAGTTGGTTTCGAGTCCGAACCAACCCGGCCGAACCCAAAGTTCTCTAAAACCTTGAATATAATATACCTAAAAGACCATCTTGATCCAAGGGTCGCATCGCCGCTGACGGTGCGTCGATCGGAGGTCTACAGCTCAAGATATGAGCGAAAAACCGTGAGTGGTCTGAAAACGGGGGGTCTGGGCCCGGACAGACCCGGCCCGGCCGGCGCAGTCCGGCCCATTCTGGGCGCGACCCGGCCTGGCGGTTAGGCCGGGGGGCTCGGCGCTGGCCGAGCGGCCACGCCAGAGGAGCCGTAGCCACCCCCCACCCCGCGCAGGGGCCGCTCCGTGTCACAGGACGTGGTGCAAGGCCGCGTCCCTCGTTCCCCGGTTCCACGCGGCCGCAGAACCCTGCTCACCGCCGCGGCTTCAACCACGGAGGATTATTTTGGCGGCGCTCCGGTCGCTGCTTCCCCCGACCGCCAGTGCCGCCACACCGGCGTGGCACGCCGGTGGGGGATTCCGCGGACCACCGGACGCGCTCCGGTGGTCCGATTCGCCTACGGTCTTCGCCAGAGAACATCCCGGGTCCCGACCTTCGCTGTAAGCCTTCAAAACGCCTTCACAGCCCGCCTCACCATCGATCGTTGATCCGTACTTCGACAAAAAACTGCGGGGTATTCAAACGCCTCTGAAGCCCCGACTCCGCCCGCGGTTTCATTTGGACTCAACGGCGCAGCGCGACGGCGCCACACTTCTTCTCCGCGTTCTTTCTCGTGTCCGCACGGTGCCGTTGCACTATGTCACCTTTGTTTGTGCCGCAAAGAATCAAACAACAAAGAGGGAGGAGAGTCAGGCGTGTTCGTGCGGTCCGACCTCCTCCCATTAAGTTGGTAACAAGCGGCCAAAATGATGAAGAACAATAAGGAAATTTCACGAACAAAAGAGAAACAACCCAAATAGTTTTTCCCCACAACAGACTATTCCCAAACTGCATGGAAAACGTTCGTGGATCAACTAGGTAATAAGTTGATCTGTGTTCATTGTTTTATTTAGGAAGAAAGAAATAAAGGGAATAAAATCATTCGTAAAACATAATTCCCTACATCAAGCGTTGTCATCGAACGCGAGTTCGTCACGGAAGAAGCGTCCTTGACGTCGCGGTATACGACGTCGCGTCGTCGAACTCCAAGGGTTTGGCGTTCTTCATCGGAGGTCAGAGCGTTCTTCATGTTCTTCACGTTCTTCGTATTCTTAGTTGAAGAAGAACACTTTCCTCCAAATCCTCTCCACTCCACATGTTCCAATAGAAATAAAATAAGAGTTATCTTATTTTATTAACGTACATGACACGTTTGAATTTCAAAGAAAAGAAACGAACAATTAATTCAATGAATTAATTGTAACGATATAACTGCCAAATTAATGAGGCGTTTCTTATCCAGAAAAATGCACGGTTGACTTTCACTAAAGAGGGGTTTTCGCGGGTGCGTTACATAGAGGAAAAGAAACGGTGGGGCTCGTGCGGGCCCCACCTCACAAATATCCTACCAAGAAGGTAGGATATTTTAGATTGCACCCTATCCACTTCAACTCAGCTTAAGTAGCTTTAAGTGGATTTAAGTGAAGAAAATAAAATAATGTTCCACATGAGTGAATGCATAATGTACTTCAATTCCTTCCTCAGAACAAACTAAATCAAATGTTTTATAGAGAATCTCCAACAAAAACCACTTTTCATTAAAACAGTTTCACATAACATTGTTGTACCCTTAAAATGAGTTTATATTTCTTCATTAAGAAAAACATCGACATTATGAAAAAAAATTAATATCCATCCATAACAATAGAAACATACTAACCAACTATTAACATGATTCACATAACTTGTGAAATATCACAGTAGTTTCGCAGGCTTCTCAATCATGAATACGTATAACAAAGTAATTTCTTGAAACAAAACAATACTAAATTCACCATAAAATTTGGTGGTAGATTATTGGATTAACATTATAAGAAAATTTATTTCCGCTCTCCATTCATTGGTGGATTTATTCTCAATAATGGAAAAAATTGAGATTTCTTGATTTTCGGTGGAATAATTTTTTCTCTCATAAAAACCAAATATTGAAGAATATATGACATTCATGAGGACATTTTAGTCCCTCGTATATTTGAAATTAAATTATCAAAAGGTTTTTATAATTAATAGTTATAGTGGCATGATTATCCTTATCAATAAAATGAAAAACACATGTCCCTTAGAGCTTACAGTCCATCTTATAAAAAATGAACTTATTTCATCTTTCATCAAACACTAACTCCCATCCTTGTCAATTCATAACATTATTCAGTAACATATCAATTTTTTATAGCGTGGATATGTTTACTTCAAAACCACTTAGAACATTCCTCACCATTCATTGATTCATTTCTATACTTATGGAAGCACTTTCAGTTTTCATGGTTTTCCCCATTCCTAGTGATGTCTATAGGGTTTAAAGATAGGGTAATAAGGTTTTAAAAACAAAAAATATTAGTGTTTAAGGGTTTGAAAAAAAATCCCACATATTTTTATACATTCTCTCTTTATTTAGTATTCAAAGAGTCACACTATGATGATCATAGAGATCATTCCAAAATATTGGTGATGTTTCATATTGATATGAATGATAATTTAATATGATATTAATTTATAGATATATATATGTAATAAAATAATATTATTAAAAATATTTTTGGTAATTATATAAACATGATATTTCATAAAAGAAAACGAAGATGTGTAATATTTACGGAAAAATAAATAAACCTATTTTATATTTAATTAAATAAAATCTGTCAAAAGAAAATGTTTTAGAAAAAGTATCATAGGATTTATTTTATGTGGATAAAAATATACATAAATAATACTTTTGATGATGATTTTTAATGAAATTATATCTTAAATAAATGATCATTATTCTTGAATGAGTTTTTTGGATTCTTTGAGATTTTGATAGCCCTTATGTTATAAGATTTTATTGGATCAAAGGTAAAATTAAATCTAAAATCTACAATGGTGTGGTTTTCTCACAACACTTCTAAACAACACTATCATACTTAAATATATTTTGCTCTAGCAGTTCATATTTCTATAAAGTGTAGTTTCATAATCGAATAAGATACTAACTATTTATTAAGAATGTTACTGGTTCCAGAGGTTATTTTTATATATAATATACATCAAAAAAAATCTTCATATAGATATTAAATTAAAATAAATTCTAATGTGTTAGGAAAAAGAAGTGAAAGAGACACAATTCCTTTAAAAAAATAAAATTATTTGTTCAAAATTGATATGCGATTATTTTATATTTGATGGAAATTTCAATCCAATACATAATGAAACCATAATGCCTGAAATACTCATAATAATAGATTATAATCTTCAAAATATTTCACTATGAAATTTTTTGTCGACTAGTTTTCCTATTTTATATGAATCGTGTTTAATATTGGAGCTCATAGGAGCTGAGTAAGTCTTATTGTTTTTATTTTCAAAAATCTTATGTAAATTAATTATTTTTATTCATTTAATTTAAAACATTTTCAAAATATTTTTGGTAAATTTAAAATTCTATAAAATATTACAAAACAGCCATCATAATCATTTAAAATTATTCTATTCCCATATATTTTGGAAAATCATTGCATCGTTTTTTATTTTTTGATCCAGGAAAACATTATATACATATATATTACTTAGAAAATATATGAGGATGAGGTTTTCTTAAATAACATAGGGTCTTCCTTTCATAATGGAAAACCATTTGATAAAAGAAAAGATATTAATCTAGCATAACATGCCGTTGGATGTTTTTTAAGTCCATATAGTGCATTGGTATGATAAAAATAAATATTTTTAAAGTGAGGGTATTCAAATCTATTATATTGTTTTACATAAACATCATATATTAGAAATAAATTTAGATAATCATATTTAACATCAATATGATATAATTTAAAATTCATATATAATGTATATTATAGATGTATTATAATAGATTCTAACCTAGCTAATGGACAAGAGGTTTCTTAATAATATATTTCTTCTTCTTGATTGTATCCTTCTGTAACTAATATAGGGTCATTTCTTGTTATTACACTATAATTATCAATCTTTTTTCTAAAATCCATTTTGTTTGAATTATACAATTATCTTAAGGAATTTCAACCAATTCCAAAAATTTTTTATTTTAAAATAGTTTAAATCTTCTTGTATTTATATGAACAAAATTTCATATGTTAAATCCTCTTCTAATGATTTATGTTTTAGTCCGGACAAAAATATAATGAATTCAACTAGATTTCCTATTTTTATTATTGTTATTACTACTTCATCTAAGTTTCATATGACTATTTCTAGAGAATGGTATTTGATATTTTTATGTATTCTAGGAAACACAATATCTAGTTCAATAGTATCAACCCATACTAGATTTGGTTCAAAGTAATCATGTTCCAAATAATTATACTTGTTATTGTTAAAGAGGGATTCAGGTCTCATATCCTTGAGAGAGTCACATAGATCCTTAGTTTCAACTTTTTGGTGATCAAAATGATCACTATTATTAAAATTTACAATAGATTATTCTTAATTAATCATTTAAATTTTGTTGAAAACATTATATGATATCAAAGTAGTCAGATAACCTTAGATGATTCCTTCACCAACCATTTGTTCAATATTTACAAGATTATCATTTTTGGTCTAGACATAAACCATTTTTTATACACATTGAAGTATCATACCTTGGGTTTTATATTATTCCCTAAATCTTAGTGGGTTTCATTAAGGTAGATCTTATCATAAATCTATTAATGATATATCATGTTGTTCCAATGTTTTTTTTGATGGACAAGTGAGCATGTTATATTCTCATAACATAGTCCAAGTAGTTTCTTGCAAAGTCATATTCATACATTCAACTACATCATCCTGTTGAGGAGTCCCGACGGTAGAGAATGTATGTTTAGTTTCCTTATTTAATTAGTAAGAATCAAATATATGATTCTATAATTCACCTCTATGACCACTTATTAATGACACTATTTTAGCAACCTTTTCAATTTTCACACATTTAGGTAAACTAATAAAAACAAAACATGCTCCAATCTTTAAAAAAAAATTAAAGCCATGAAAATCGCATCAAGCCTTCAAATAACACATAAAAATGATTTTCCAGTTGGACATTTAGTTATAGTTTGTCTGAACATATATATTGGGATAATTTCTAGTGGACAATATGTTGATACCACATTACTTGGTTTAAAAGATGTATTCTATTGCGTTCCCATTTGTATGCATTACATAGATTCATATTTCAAATATGAGTTTAGGAATGTCATAAATTAAATGTTTCTTACACATATTTTCATGTATTGAACATTGCAATGTCCAAGCCCTCAAGGCCATATCAAACATTCACCAATTCCATCATTTAAACAGTTTTCATTTCATGCATAAAGAAATAAGTACTAGAGTGTAAACATTGTTTTACATGGGTGTTTCAAACATGATAAATTTATCATTTAAAACCAATTAATAATTATTAGAAATGTTAACACAATGAAAATCATCACAATATTGAGAAATACATATCAGGATGTACTTCAAGTCATCAACATAAAATACATTGTTGATTAGGATTGACTTAGGATTTCCAAAAAATCCAATGCAAAAAATCATTCCTATTTTATTTTCATCAAAAGTGATATATCCTCCATAAATTTTGGATAGTGACTAAAAATTTGAGAAATAACCACTCCTATGTATTAAGAATTAATTTTTTATAAACCATTTTTAATTTATGTTAATGTGGTTTTTTTTTTCATATAATGACAAATCAAACAAAAAATGTTCATGGAACCCAAACTCTTTTGGGTCCATGAATATTGGATATAAGATATCTTCTAAAATAACAATCACTATAGAATATGGTATTTTCACCTTAAAATCATATTATTAAACACTCTTAATTGATTTGAATTTGAGTAATAATTTTGTATAAAAAAACCCTTACTTTTTTAAAACCCGTCCAACATCTTTGTTGTATATATCATCATTCTGTATAATTTCATTAATCTTATGTTGATCAGTATATGAGGATGTATAATTTATTATTGATTATTTAATAAAAGAATCTATTTTTTAGGACCGTCTATTCATTAATAATAATATTATTAGAATTTATTAGAACCTTTTTTATATTTTTTATGAATTCATATATTATTTTCAACTAGGTACAATAATCATTTAATTCTTCATATGAGAATTTTTCATTTTCCAATTCATGATCATTCTCAAAGGGGTATTATGAATGTAACTCTTAAAAAAATTGTCTAAATCATATGTTATACATTAAATCATTATTTAGGATTTGATTTTGTTGATGTGAACTCGCTATAATATTCATAAGCACTCTAAGTGGATTTCATTGATTTTATAGATTTATTCTAATTACCATCCTTATTAAATTATTTATTTGTATTTTTTTATGATCTTTAATATATGGAAAATCAATATTTATTTATTATATTATTGTTCACTCATATTACTTCAAAAAATTCTCATTTTCACAATTTTCATTGAACATATAGAATTGTCTTCTAAAATGTATTCCCTTATCATTGATTTTTTTAATTTTCATTCAATCTAGGAAAACTATTCATTTGATCTAGAATTTCGTGAGAAATATTCTTATTTAAATGGTTTTTAGATTTGTGAACTTCTCTTTTTTCCTATCATCTTGTGATGTTTAAAACATAGATGAATACTTTCATTCCTGATCATATTTTCCTCTCTAAATATATCTTCAATTTATGCATCCGACATCATTACAGTTCAGATGAGGTATTTTATATTGAAATTTATGAATTTTATAGATTGTAAGATAGAAGATGATATCTAACTCCACATAGTTTGTATCAATATAAAGAATTTCAATGCTTCTTCAGGCTCATTAATAGGTGTTCCTAGAGTAGTAATGTCTTTCAAAATCTATGTGAGTCTCATATTTATTTGAATAATGCTATCTCATTCATAATTTTTTAACGTGTCGAACAAAATTTGAGATGTGTCATAACTATAGTCATTCATATTGTCTATAACATCATGTGAAACCGTTATAATGGTCCAAATTTAATGTGATACTTGATATTGAGAGATTATATTGAATTCATCTTTTCCTAACCTATATATTACATAATTCATAGCTTTGGATTTCATATCAAAATTTTCTTCAGATATAGTATCTGAAATGTAATGTTTTTTGTTATAAATTTAAAATGGGTTTACTTATTTTGGATAAGATTTCATGGACAAATTATTATATATATTAACATATGTTCATTCTAACTACCATAATTTTCATCATTGAAGTACATATCTCTAACCATTGACATACCTTCCCAGTTATCAACCATGGTGTCTACATGGAAAGAATGTTATTTCAACATAATACTCTCATATGTATTCACTCAACATTCACATGCTATAATACCAATTATTGTCCCATATAATGATTAACTGAAGTCTCAATGGGGGTGAATTGAGTTCCAAGACTTTTCATTGAATTTTTTACACCCTCTTCATGGTATGTGAGTTCAAATATTTTCATTAGTAAATATGGTGCTGAAATTTGAAAGAAACTAATTAATAGATTAAACATAAATATTTATGGTGGTTCAAGGAAAAATATCTCCTAATACACTCTAATAATAGTCGACCCCATGACTTTGGTGATTTTTACATGAAAAACCCTTTACTGGTGGCTCCAATCTAAGTACAAGAATCTATCACAAAATTAAAATGTAACAGATCCATCAACTAGGATCTCTTTTTTGCAAGGAGTGTCCAAATTTTTGGCAAACTCCGTTAGAATAAGTATCAATAAAAACTAAATAAAAAATCTCTATGAAGATACATTTAATACATAGTTCAAGCAGAATCTGACAGTAGATGAAGGTGCATATTGAGATTTTGATAGTATTCAAGATAACATTTTTGGTTATCTTTAGATGAAAAATATGGACATGAATTAATTTTTATCATGAAATATTATAAATTTTTATTTATAATGGCTATGTGGTGTTTAGGTTTTCTATGAAAGCCAAATAGAATTCATTTTTTTCATTGTTATTTTATATTTCATACAGCCAATAACTCAACTATTTATATCTCATTTTTCTGATTTTTGATCAATATAGTTGATTATAATCATAATGGTTCACCTAATAAGAGATTTAGAGAGAGATATATGTGATAATATAGTCTTTTAATGATATTAAACCATTATTTCCAAATATGGAATATTCATATATAATATAAATGTTAGAGACCATCTTCTTCTTTAGATCTCTTTAAGTATGCATACATGCCATTTTATAGGAATTGAATTTTCTTTAAATGGAAAAACATTTTCTAATAGACAGAAAGGAATAGAATTACTTATCACAATAATTATAATTGGTTATCATGATGATATTTATAACAATTAATTCCATGTAAGATAAATATCTAATGAGACTTCATAAGATATGGTATATCATAAATTTTATATGTATAAGAGGAACAAGGTATCATGATTCATAGAATAATTGTTTTTGTAAGATAAAAGGAGATGATAGGTAATACATGGATGAAAAACATGTCTCGATTCCTTATAAGATATCCATTTATTAGTGTCTGCAATGAAAACTCTTTTTTTATGAAAATATTTTATCAATAGTAAATAATATAAAACATCTGCGTAAGATAAAGACATGCTAGTGTGATAACATATCATACTCTTATAAGATAGTTTTTAATTATATCATAAAAGAGTACCACATAGACATTATATTCTAAGTATATAGATGATAATACTTTATTATCATATGATAAAATAACTTTTAAATATAACTAATACTTCACACATTGTATGATAAATATGTAAATAATTAATCATATGATATAATTATTTATTAAATATAAGGTGTGACACTTAATGCAGTATTGTTGGAATAATAATAGGGATTTGGTGAATCATCAAAACACAAAATTGAGATATTTGGGAATAATATAAGTCTAATCAACAATTATAAATTTCCATAATGAACAAGATATATGTGTCAAAAAGTGAGGAGAAGTGTAGATATTTGAATAATTAGAAAGAATATTAACTTACTGACTGTTTAAGATCACCAATGCATTTGATTCAATGAGAGTTGTCTACCGAATGAAATGAATCGCTGTTGGAGCATTGAAAGGAAGATGAATTAGATAGCCTACAATATAAGGGAGAAAATAATGCCTTTTGGGACTTTATCCAGATTAATCCACTATTTTGGGGTTTCCAACTATATTATGCATGAATTAGTTGCATTTTTTTTTCAAATATTACAGCAATCATGAAGGTGGTATTGGGAAATCCTAGTAGTGAGATGAGATAGAATACACAATTATCAAAATTAGGCACCAATTGTGCAGTTCTATTAACTCAATCTCACACCATGCATTGTTAGTTCACATGTTATGATAAAACATGCGGCCTTCCTGATTTTCCTCATATTTTCATTTCCATGTATTCTCATAGGCACGTTCATGTGTTGGCCATACCATGTAGAAACCACAAGCCGACACTATGATTCTCAAAAAATGTCATACGGTTTGCTACAAGTGGTTCATGTTTTCATCTAACAAATTAAAAATTGAAGAACATCAGGAATGCCTCCAAAAGATGATAAAAAATCCCCAAAATTTCAAACAACATAACAAAAACATGATATTGACTTAAAACTAAAAAAATGTCAAGTAATAGAAACCAAGAATATCACAATAAATCACTTAATTATAAGACTCTTAATATTAGCTTGTATGTAATATGATAAAATGATAAATTTTATATTATAATATATAATCCCTCAAAACATTATATTAAGTATGTACAACCTGAAATCGTATGATTTATAATTAAGCCACTAGATGGTAATTTTGAATATATCCTTCTCTTGGATACTATAATTTAATTAGGAGATGTAAATAATGAATTCAAATGACTTAACCAAATTCATTTTAAAAATAGTATCCTTCTCTAGAAAGGATGTTATCTTGTGGAAAAAAATTCTGAAATTTGAAAATATGATTTCTATACTACGGAGTCCACTCAACAAAAAAATGATCCATATTTTAATACAGTTGAAATCTAATTTATGGTAATATAACATTGAGTAATTGGTTGGGAACTTGGTTGAGTTCTGAAAAGGGGAATACTAGTTATTTTCAGTTGAATATCTATAAGACATGGTATTGTGAAAAAATGGTGAGCAAAATTATGTATTGATAATATAGTAGTATATTATTAAAAAATGATAATAAAATATATCATGTAATATTTTTGGTAATAAATATAAAAATTAAATATTCTTTTAATGTATTTTGAATACTGGATGCAAAATCATCATAACGCAACAATCATTTAGACACAAACAATGTATCACCAATATAAATTTCCAAGGGTGATTCAATTTTATTATAAAATTAACCACTAATTTAAAATTTCTACTGCGTGTTGGAATCCATTATACCAATTTATCTTCCTCTCAAAGAAAGTGATGGTTAGAATAATTCTTACCAGAGGCACATGAGCATACTATTATTTTCAGTTGCTTTATAATATCAATTATGTTTGCGGAAATAATAATGTGACAAAAGGACTTGGATATCTATAACTTTTAATTTCACCTCCCATAATTATATAAGGAGATTAAGATACTTTAGATCTTTTTTATTCTCACTACACTATACAAGAATTAATTTAAAAGTGGAACATAATTATTGATCTTGTAATTAATATATTAATATACATTAAGAAGTTATCAATGCTTGGTATTCAAAATTGATAAGAAATAATCCATTAATAACACATTATAACACTTAACGTCCATGTTCTATTTTATCATATAGACTATAATATAAAAAATTTTAACGAAGGGCATAGAAAGCTGGGGTCAGGGAGGAGAAAGCAATTAAAACCAGTATGAATAACTCTTGCCAGGGAAAGTATCTCGAGGACAAATAGGAGTAACAGGAGGAGTAGGGTCAGTAAGAACTGCTCCTGCTTGCCACTCACATTGTTGACTCGTCCATCAGTGAATAAAATCGAGGATAATTTGGGCATGGAGGCGATGCTTTAACTAAATCCATCTGGCCAGCTCTATTTTTTATCGATTTGATTCTGAGTTCAAATGATGATGTGAACGAGTAGGTGTTGTTTATCAATGCCTCCAAAGAGAATGCGACTAAGATGATGTGTCGAGTCATTGACGTAAATTTTAATGAGGAACTATTTTCTTTCGTTTAAAAACAAGATACTATTCTAGTTTGGTGTTTTAACAAGGGGTTGATCAGCATCGAGGAGTATAAACATGTTTGGGATACATTGTCTTCTACATTTGAAGACTTGTTAAAGGGAGATCAACACATCTAGGTAATGACTAAATCTTGAATATTTTTTAGAGCTATGGTTTCTGGAAGAATTAATCTTTTATTCAATGATTTTACTTTAGACATTTCTTGTTAATGCTTGGTTTCTCATCTTTTCTTAATAGATGTGAAATGGGATATTTCATTATCAGTTTATGTGTTTCGAGGAGAATTTGGGTTTTTAGTTTCCATTTTGATTCCTGATTCCTCTTTAGATGGGTTACAGAGCATAACGCTGTCACATCTAGATGGAACATGTGGTGGAAGAATAAGAGGGTATGGCTTTGCCATCGGTTTCATGCTCCTGCATCTTTTCACGGGATGGTGTGCTGAGAGCTCATGCTTTGGAGGAGGGCCTTAACTTCACATAGCTTCTGGGGAGAGGTGGAATTGGTAATTTGATTGGGTTTTTCTATGCTGTTTATTTTGGTTATTTTGTTGGATTTGGTGGATTCCCACTTACCCTTAAAATATATATGATAATAAAATAAAAATAACAATTTTTAGTCTGTCAGTCATCATGGAAAAAAGGGTACTGGTGAATAATATAATTTTTTTGACTTAATTTGAAGAGAATAACGCAATTTTTTTCTCATGTAATCAAAAAGTGTAATTTTATATTTAATTTCAATAATATTGATGAAGTTGCATAAAAATTTTATCTAAGTAAAATATATTCATAATGAGTTATAATGATTCTATTTTAGTTGTTGATTATTGAATTATTTATTTTTTTCAAAATAGAAAAAATTAATGAAACATTACTCAATTTATGGTTCATTGTAACCAAATCTAAGGAATGGGGATTCCTATGATAATCAAGAGAAGCACATGACCTCGAGAAGTAAAGATTAATTATCACCAAGTATGAATATGGTTACCTCCATTTATGTAGAAATATTTTTAGAAATTTCTATTTCCCATTGGATATATTCTAAATAAATTATTTTTTATATTAAGTGTGAAATATTTTATAAAATAAATATTATATTGTAAAAATTGATGCATTATTTAATTTGAAATTAATATCTTTAGGATAAATTATACATAATTATCATGTTAGAAAAACTATATAAATTAAAATAAAATATTGGGAATATATGATGAATACAATTTATAATATTCATACCAAGTTGTGGGATGATAAATATGTTGATTCAAATGTTCTACTTCTTAATTTTCCATTCCACTAGTTTTCAAAATCACAAACACTTTCTTAAAACTGGTTTACTATATTTTTATATCCCATGTGTTTTACAATTTTTCTAGAATAAATAATCTGTTACCTTACAAAGAAACAGTTCTAATGTATTACGAATATAATCATTATATTATTCATTATGATTATTAGGTTGATCATGAGTATGATTATCAGACACAAAATTTTTTAGATAAGGAGGTAGAATTTTTTCATCTTAGTCGTACTGAAAAGCATGTTAACCATCAGCATGAATATGGTTCTGATATATCTGATAGATCCTCATAAATATTATTGTATTTAAAATATATAAGTATGTCCATCAGCATGAATTTTTTTTAATAATTAGAATGAATATACTTGTTTCTATCATAAGGAATATGTTTATGACTGTAATAGTTTTAATCAATATGATGTTGGGTATATATTCAAAAAATTAGCTATCAAGCACTAGCTATCTGAGGCCATTTCAATAAACATGGAAATTTCAAAACAAGATAATTTCATATCAATAACAATTCATTTGACTAATTTGGAGTATATACATGTTTTCTCTCATGTCTTCTGATGAATAATTTTCATGAACTTATCATTAATAGATTTTTTAAATCTTCCCAGGGTTATTGTTCTAAGGAATACTTGTTAGGTTTTTTTCTTAAGAACATTATAGATTTTATTTGTGTTCAATAAATGTTATGATTGAGGGCTTCTGCGGATAGATAGATATGGAATCAAATTCATCATATCGGGGTTTTCTAGGGATAGTAAGACATACATCTATCTTCATATTTAGGGATTCCGAGGATATGAATACAAAGTAATTCTGATCATCTTGTTGAGGGTATTCTTGGTCAAGAAATACCAACATGACTATTACTATAAAATAGAGGATACCTTTAGTCAGGTTTATTTACTACCTTACTTTTAAGGATAAAAGAGGTTTTTCTTTTCGTTATTTTTTATAAGACATCCTTTCTTTTACATAGCGAATTTCTTACTTGTCTTTATAATTTTTCTATTCCAATGCACATAATAGATTGTGATTCATAATATTAAAAATTATAGATTAATTATCTTATAATTATTACATTGATTATGATAAAAATATTTTCATGAATCAGAACTATTCTGATTATGATCTTTTAATCTGACATAGTCAGATTATTTCTTTTTTTGGATTTTGACTTTGATAATCTGACTCAGTCTATGTCTAATAATATTTCATAGAGAGGAATTATTTTTTTATTAGTTTAAATAATTTAAAATATTTTTTAAAGTAAAATTCACCAACAATATTATAAGTATATCCATCTAATATTATTCATATGATCCTAATTTTTTTCAGATCATGTTTCTAAAAATTATATACATACTATGTTTTTTAGTTTCTTTAATTACTATATGTTTTTTATGTATTGATATATAATTTTTGTTTATAATACATTGTTACACTAATATGAATTTGTGGAAAAGGATAAATGTTATATTAAATATAGAGGGTATTAATATTAGTTCTATAGATAATCAAATTAAAAAATTAATCCTATAGTTAATGTTACTATTTATGAGTACTGAAGAGATATTATAAAAAAATTTGTAATCAACACTAAAGATGACATTTTTTTCATATACATGAGACTAAATGATTCCAAATAATGAATACAATAGTTTACAAATTAATAAAATCAAGTTTATTTTTTAATCTAAATACTATGGAATATATTGTTACTTTATATGACAATAAATATACACAACAAGATATCTTTATGTGAAGATACAAATAATATTTAGAAAATTCATGAAGTCAAACACTTTGGTACTTATAATGTTGTTGAGACTAGAAGAGATATTATTATAGTATACTATAAAGAATTTTATTTCTTATAGAGAGAATCAGTTGTAATTATGCAACAAAGGTTCATGAAAATCATAAATAGTTAACAATCTATTGGAGAAAAGACTCTTCATATTGAAATTCATGTTTGGAATTTTATTGACATAATTCCTAATTACTAGGAATAAAAAAAAATCATGCTACAATAGGCCATAATAATTTTATATTGTTTGATTTAATTAAAACATTATATTTTAGGGGGGATGACTTGTGAAGGATTATAAAAAAGTCAAAAATTAAAAATAGAGGTGTTTCTTTTTCTATTATTACTATTTATTCTCATGTTCAAACGCCTGAAAATATTGTGAATTATAAGAGGATGTATAAAGTTGTTATTAAATAAATTTCTACTAATGAAGATCATTTTGAGAATTATTTAGATAATCTAGAATTTAGGATGAATAAGATATCTAGAATGAACGACTTAGAATATAGATATAAAAATATTCAAAAATATTAAGGTGATAAGAAAGATTCTGATGTTAATTTCTATGAATTTAAGAATGAGGTAGATATTCGACTAGAGTGATCAAACCTGAAGAGGGATGAAAGAAAAGAAATAAATTTATACTAAAATTCCATGAAATTTTACAAATATAATGATATGAAATTCTTGTAAACTTCAATCACCTGGAGTAAAAGTTATGGAGATTGTTCTATTAAATTTTTAGAGAATTATTTTTCTAAATAGCTGAACATAAGTGTTTTTTATATACATCCAATAGTGAATCACTGTTTTATGTATAAGTTACACCAAGATATTTCCCTTACAAACACGTCTTTAAATGATAATTTTTCAGATGATAAAATTCTATATCTTTAATTGTAGAATATTCCTCACCAAAAAATAATTATTTACAATGTTATGATGTGGTTTCATGATTTAAAAACATTTAGAAAACATGAATTGACAAATTTCAAAAATACCTAATAATGACAAAGAGAAACATTCTAAGGATGATTTAGGAATATCTCTTTTGAAGAATTAAATATCAAATCTTTTAAAAGATCATGATAAAATAATTTCTAAGAAAACAAATTATTTCCAATGATTTTGAAATAGATATTTCAGAGAAAAATATTTTTAAAGGAATACATAGTTCTAAATATAATAATACTTAGGATAAAAATTTAGAATTAAAAAAATATATATATCTAACTTCAGAAAAAATTTATCAATCATTACCACATGTAATGGAGATTTTGTAAAAATTTAAAAACTATTTAGGCATCTTGGTAATAGTTATTAAATAGGTATTACTAGTCAAAAAATGTAGTTTTAGTAATATTTCATTATTCATAAAAGTAAAACATTTTGTACGCACTGTCAAATTGATGGTCAATATAAAAAATATTTTTCTTTAAATAAATTTCAATATATTTGATTACATAAGGTTTATTTTTTAAAATAAATGTGGTTACTGAAGATTATTTATTAAGACAATACCTGACCAAAGAGGGATTAGGTTAGATTTTTTTTATTTTTAGGATATAAAATAGATTTCAAAAAAATTATGGTAAATGGATATTTTATTTTCATGGAAATTGATTAGAAATAAATACTTTTCTAAGGAGATAACTAAGATGCATGCTGTAAAACTAAATTTTGGAGATAATGATGTAATATCCCACGTAAATTTAGATTAATATTTTTTTATATTTATTAATATTTATGAATAAGAAATTAATTTTACTTAAATTATAATATATTTTTAATAGCTTACCTGATACGCAATAATTGGTTTCTCTGAAATTGTAATTTTCAAAAAATAATGAGTTGTAGCAAAAAATTACATATTATTAATATAATTATTTTATGTGGTAGTTATTGCATAGTTGTTATATCTATTATATGGAATAGAAATAACTATATTATATTTAGACAAATTTATGAAATGTTTTTCAATTCATCCAATAAATTTTATAAGCATAAAATAGTAGTTAATCAAATTTTAACCATTAGAGTCTTTAATATTATTTAAATGTAGTTTTACCTCAAATTGACGTGGAACCATTTTTAATTATATATTTTGAAAAACTTTAAAAATATTAAATGAGAAATTGAAATTTTTAATTGGAATAGGTACATCAAAATATACTCTGGTTGATTTTTTGGTATATTATTGATAATATTCATTTTTAATGAATAATGAAAAATAATGCATTTTAATTCAAAAAATAATTTCATATAAATTATTTAAATAATCATTATATCCCTTTGAATGGAATTTAATTATATTAAAATAATTTTTTTTATCATTTAATACAAATTATTTCATTTAATGAAATTACAAACCAAACATGGATATAAAAACATCTCTTACTTTTGAACATTTTTACATTAAAAACATATTTCCTCAATCCGTTAACGAGATTAATTTGAAAAATAATTTTAGCCACTTATGAGAATTGAATTTTTAAAAAATTATAAACATGGTTTTAATGAATATGAACCACTTTATCTGAGAGGATCAAAATAATATTTGTTGAATAATAACTTTATTATTTTATTTACCACGGTTAAAGGTAAATCGGGAAATCTAAATATAAATAATATTATTATAATATAAAATGACCATAAAACTTATCATAATCCTATATTCAGAGTTATTTTCAACCATAAAAAAATATTGGCTGAAATTTCAGTTTTTGGAAGCCACATGGGTATGATTATTACATTATAAACAATTTATTTAATGAAAAACCAATGGTGTCATAAACATGTCTCTTATTAGTAATTTTTTAATATGTGGTTATATAAATGATCTCTTAAACTCTGAAAATAAAATTGAATATTAAAACAATTACCTACATTATGATAATTTATTTAAAAAATGTACACATTAAGTAATAAAATTTAATAATGACAGAGTTATGATGTCGTAGTTTCTTTATTAATGAAAGAATCAAATAAATGTTATTAATAATATTAAAAGAAATATAATTTGAAATATTTGATTCCATAAAAGATTTTTTTTATGAATTTGAAATTTTATATGATATTTAGACTTTCTTTTCCAATTTAATAAATTGTTTATCATTTTTTAAAATGTCGTGTTATGAATAGTGTCAAAACAGGAACAATTTTTATCATAAAATAAAAAATACCTAATTAAATGATATAAAATTTATAAAAATATGTGATTGAGAAATATAGTTTATTTAAGTCTAAAAATTTCATCAATCACTCATTTAAGGGTGTTTTTTAATTTTATAGTAATTATTTTGACCCTTGTGTGTAAATTACATGATAACATGGTAAGTGTTAAATGGGGTTAAAATAAAAGTACAAGGTTTTATTTTAAATCGAAATATATAAAAAATTATTTGATGATTATATTTCGACACATAATAATCCTATATGTTAAAAAAATTAGAGTCATTTTGAGATAAAAATGAATTTTAATTAATTTAATAATTTGCGGTTTTCGAAGAGTGCCCCTCCCCTCTCAAATAAAAAACCCATTTATATCTATAATTCACACAAAAAAACATAATTTTTTTAAAACTATATGACCAAAACCATTTCTAAAATACCTCCCCAAATTATTGAATCATTATTTTAGAAATTACATAATCATTAGATGTGTTAAGGTTTTAAGAATGGTGCTCATCTGAAGGAAAGGTAATGTTTTTATTTAAGTGTTTCTATTTTATGTCTTCTTACACATACTTAAATTATTATTCATCCCTGAGGAATTAATAAATACAATATCCTAAATATAATTAGACGTTATTATGTTAATATAATCACATATATACCTATATACTTCCATTAAATGGGAATAGAATTAATTGTTTGCGCGTATGTGTGAACTATCACCTCCACAAACTAATATAATTAATTTTGCATAACTATATCTTATAACCAGTTATAATAATGGAATTAAAGTTCATATGTTATATTCATAAAATTTTAATCATTTTAATAAAAAAATCAATTACATTCTTACATTCCATGTGCAAAAAAATGATAATGCCGTTCATGTGTATGTGTGAACTATCACCTCTACAAAGCGATATGACTAATTTTTATTCAATATATCATATGAATGAAATATATAAGATTTTTTAGATTGTTGATATGATATTAATTATGTTATGATCATTATGGAATGATAAAATAATAATTATCTTATTTCCATAATGGTCAATGAAAAATGAAATTGTTACTCAATCGTGCATACGACCAATCATCTCCGTAATTATAACATTATTCATTTTTTATAATAATAATTAATGGTTTGATTAAAAATTATATATAAAGTAATAATGTTACCCTAATTTTATGAATATTATTATATAGCTGATAGGATTATGACCACGGGGAAAAATTTATATCCAAATATGTACAATTTTTAACTCATGTGTAGAATATTGATAAAACGTCTAATGTGAACGTAAATAATTAAATAATTGTTATAAAATTATAAATAAGTTATATAAAGGGAATAATAAACATGAAAAAGATTCTAAAGAATGTATATATTAGCCAAATTTATTATTTCAGGATATAAGGACTGTATGAGACAAGTCGGACTCGAGACAAGGGATTTAATCTCAACCTCCTTCCATTGAGGCATTTCATGATAATATGCACCTTTATTATTTTATATGTTGCATGTAGAACCAATAAAACTGTTAATATCCTTATTTTATCTCTAATAATATTATTTAATGTTTTGGTAAATGTATAAATTCATGTCAATTAGGGTTTAATTGTTCAAGGTGGAATGAGACACCTTGAATGTTTAAATATTTAATTATCAAATCATTTTCATAAAGTTTTAATTTACATACTTATTATATAGATATAAATGAATTTTAATAGAATTTATTTTTATAAATTTTTAGTTTTATTCAATGTTTTGAAAAATAATATTTTCACGTGTTTTGTATAGAATGTTTTGATAGTTGATAAAAGGAATGTTCTTTTTACTATTTAAAGTGACATCAATTTCTACACCATCATAACCATTATTTGATACATGGCTTCCTCTATAAGGATTAATGATTTTAAATGAAAATGAAATCAATTATTACATTTTTGTGTATCTCAATATGGAAAATTGGTTCATAAATGAAAATGGTATATTTATAAAAAAATGTTTTCATATGGGATTAAATTAGTTTTTCATGAATATGGTTTTGTGATGAATGTTCTTTATTCATGAAATGGTAATTGAGAATTACATTATACATTTGATCCCATTATAGCTTATTTGAAGGGATGAGGACCATTTTAGATCACATGTGATCACGACAAAACATATATGAAGGGTTCAGCACAATTATATCTCACAATTGATCCTGTTATAGATTATATGAAGGTATGTGGACCGTTATAGCTCATGGGTGATCCTGATATAACTTATATGAGGGGTTATTCCCATTATAGATCTGAAATTTATTTTGTAGTTGTAATATTAGAAGTTATAAATATGGTTACCCATAATTGAAAGGTGTTTGAAAGGGTTTAATATATATGATTATGTCAGCCATGTAAAGGAGGTTTAATTTATTTCTATTGGTTTTAATGTTTTTATTCATGTAAAAATTATGTTTGTTATTCATGTGAAAATTTTTGGATTCATTTTTTCAAAATACATTAAATGGGATACCATGTTTCTCCCAGACTATTGATTTTATGTCTTTTTTATCTCCTTTACTGATATATTTGTGTTTAACCCATGTTGTTAATTTTTTTTTCACATGATTTAATGGATAAAATATTTAAGGAACTAATGAAAGAAAAATTATGATGATTAATCGAGAAAATAAACCAAATATTATTTTAAACGTTTTTGGGTTATCCATGAAACTGATACATTTGGAAGTGTCCAATTTGTATTCCTATGGTTCCTTTATGTAATAGTTGTGGGTTAATTATCTAAATATCTAAACTTGAAATCATCTTCAATGTGAAATAATGTAAAATTATTGAATTAACGGAAGATTGTGTAACATTTATGGACGAGTCTTTATAGATGGTATAATAGGAAAGGTTTAGAATAACATAGAGTTTCACATGTTTTTTGGATGTACGTTACTGATCTTGTATAAGGAAGATTGTTATTATTATATGGATGTTTATAAAGGGTTATAGTAAATTTTGTGGATTGAATAAAAACATAAACCAAATATATATATTTATGTTGATGGATTCGAGTATTATAAAAAAGTCAATGTTATATTTTCCCTACAGAGGATTCTTTTAATAATTTATTTCTTGTTTATGCGATGATTATTTTCAGCAGATGAAGAATAATTTTTCAACATATATGAAAAAAGATCTAGTAAAACCTTATTATCCCTCCCTGATGATTTGATCATCACATTCATCACAAAAACTTATTTGAATTATTTTGATAGTTTTTGCAGTATTAAAATCATCTGTAAGAAAGTTTTTTAAATATCTTTTAAATCAATTTTACAGGTCATGATATCATTTCCATATGGTTTCAAGTTAGAAACTCCTTATACGTTTACAAAAAGTGAAATACCAAAAGTTGTGTGATATTATACATTTTGAATGTAGGGAAACATGTTGGAAGGGAAAAGGAATATCAAGATGATCTTAAAATATGGATTCAAGTAATGGATTATCTTCTTATACATAATGTATGGAACAATATATGATTTATATTTATGAATCATTAGGATATAATTGATATAATAGATTTTAAACAATTATATTTTAAGAGATAAGGTGGAAATAAATAATTAATGGATTATAAAGAACATAAAAATGATACAATGACTAGATATAAAAAATTTAATAGTTTTAATAAACATATAGAATTTGAAATGATAAAAAGTATTAATTATAATTTGATGATGCTATTAAATTGGAATAATTTGTATTAGTATGTGTAACCATGATGTTATTCTATGAAAATATTATTTGAGGAAGAAATATATTTTCTAGTGTGGAAATAATTATAAAATTATAAATAACCTTAAGGGTTTATATGATCCTTGATATTGAGGTAATTAAGGGTTATTACTTTTGGGATACAAAATTTAAGGTATGAGATAACGATTGAGGTTAAAATAGGTTATCGTTATTTTTTAGTACAATATCATATTTCTAGAATTGTATATGAAAGATACAGTTTTGGAAAATGGAAAACCTATAGGATGAGTGAGAAAACACATCACATCTGACAAGGTAGTGATAATTGAACCCACATCTAAATGGAGAAAAGGAATTATCATATACCATTGAACTGTGTGATGTCCCTAGTTAATATAACCTTTTCTTTTTTAGATAAGAGTAGATGGAATAAGAATAATTAAATTCTGGGAACTTATGTTTCATCAAGTGGATATCGTTGGTATTGGAAAATGATTTGTGGATTTAGTGAAAAAAATATTTGTATAAAACATTAACTATTTTGGAAACATTATATGATTAAGGTAAATATAATACTATGGTATTTTAATTAAGGACTAATCGTTTGAAAATATTTTGGATGAATCTATGTATTTAATTAAGGGCTTATAAATAATTATTCTATTATGGAAATGATTAACCTGTCATAGAGAACATGTGAGTAGGTTAGTAACTTTTTGGTATGAGAAATTAAGAGTAGTAGATGTTATTTGTAGATAAATGTTAACATTATTTGGGAATACTATTTAATCAAATTCATCTATGTTCTGGGATTTCTACTTGGTTTGAATTGTTTTGGGGGATTTAAAGGAATGTTTTTTATTGAATACTCTATGTTGATATTTTGGTATTATAGATGAATTTTGTATATTAAAATTACTTTTTATTCATATAATGTTTTATTATTTTTGGAGAATTGTTTTCTCTTATCCTATCCACATTGGTTTTGGTTAATTTTTCAAGATAATAAGAATAGTTAGTTAATATATTGTGGATTATGTGATTCTATAGAAGTTTATTCTTATATTTCTGGAGTGATAAATATAACAAGAACACTCATAGTTATCGGAAAATTATGTCTGTTTGGTGGAAATTAATTAATGTATGAAATTATATTTTTCATTTAAGTATATTTCTATATGATCATAGTCTAATTATGAAAATAATTTCTCAACTCTATGAATGGGATCTTAAAAAAACAATTTTTTTGGTTGCTTTTCCTACAAATAAATGAAGGACAATTTAACTCATCACTAAGTTTTTTTATTATGATTCTCAACTTTATCCTAACCATGTTCTATATCACTCTCCATATGAACAAGGTTAGTTATCTCTTACATAAACACATTTTCTTACATGGAACCCTAGTATTTTTTATCTCATGTGCCCTTGGAATTTTTATTTATAACATTTAATGTAGTGGTTTTATTAATTATTTTCCTGATGTATAATTTCAATGAACTAATTTTGAAAAATGAAACCCTAGTTAACAAGACCAAATTTAAAATTATGACGATGTAATTTTTAATAAGGGGAAATATGTAGTATCCCAGGTAATAATAGAATAAGACTTTTTCATATTTATTAATTTTTAGGAATTAGTTATAAATTTTACCTTAAATTGATACCATGCCTAATAGCATACCCAAACAATAAAAATTGGTTTCTTTGAAATCTGACATTGCACACAAGGCTGATTTATATTAAAAAATAATATATTATTAATTACATTATTTTAAGTGGTATTTATTTCCTAGCCATTATATCGGTAGGAATAAATAGAAGTTACTATATTATATTTATACAAGTTTATGAAAATTTTAATATAAATCCAATAAATTTTATCATATTAAAATAAAAACAAATACATTTTTAGCATAAAAAGCTCCAATATTTTTAAAAGGTAGATTTACCACCTATCAACAATGAACCCTTTTTAATTATAAATTATGAAAATTTTATAAAATTTATATAGAGGATTAATCTTTTTATTGTTTTAGTGAAACATCTAAATTTAATGTTCTTGAATTTTTGGCATTTTTCTCAAAATTTTCATTTTTAATTGATAATGAAATTTGTTGCATTTAAATTAAAAAAAGTTTTTTTGTCTAATTTATTGATATTGCCAGGTTATCCCTTTATTTGGTTTTAATGAATAATTAAATAATGGTTTTATCATTTAATATATTTTTGGTCATATGAATATATTTAAAATTGAAATTTGATATAAAAACATTTTGATGTTTTGAACGTTTTTACATAAAATCTCATTTTGAAATTTTGTCAACGAGATTATTTTTTAAGTTAATTTTAGTCACTTATATGAATTAAATTTTAAAAAATGGATTCAAATTATTTTAATAAGTATGAAAAATGTTATCAAATTGGATCAAAATAATTTTTGGTTAATTGTTACATTAGTAGATTCTTTACCACTGTTAAGGGTAAGTCATGTAATTAAAGGATAAAATAATATTATAAAAAAAATATAAAACTACCCCAATACTTATCCTAATCATATTTAATGAGTTATTTAAGATAAATAAAACACATGGACATAAATATTGTCCCTTTTAATACACGTATCTGTGGTTACGAAATTAATAACATTTTATTTCATTTAAATACGATAAGGTCATAAAAATGTCTCTTATTACTAAAAAAATACTAATATGGGTTTATATACGTAATATCTTCAAATATAAATAGTAAATATTAATATAAAAATATTTACTAAATCCGGAAATTTTTTATTAACTTTTAGATATTAAATAATTAAATTTAATTATGACACAATGATGATGTAATAGTTTCTTTAATAATTAATAAATATTAAAATGATAATAATAATTATAAAATAAATAAAATTTGAAATATTTTTTTGAAAACAAATATTTTTTGGATTTATATGACATTTTCAATGTTAGTTAAAGATTATTTTTCTAAGGAATCTAGATGATGTTATTTTTTAAAAAGTAATGTTATGAATAGTGTAAAAATTGATATAATTCATATCATAAAATATAAAATATTTAATTAAATTATATAAAAATTTTAAATATCTAAGATTCATCATAAAAGTTTTTTATGTCTAAAAATTTCATTAATGACTCATTCATTTGATATTTCGCATGTTTTGTTAATTAATTTAACCCTTAAGTGTCAATTACATGATAAAATTGTAAGAGTTAAATGGTTTTAAAACAAAATGATATGGTTTAAAATATAATAAATAAATTTATAAAAATTATTTTATGATTATATTTATACACATATTCATCATATATTTAATCTAATACAATTTTGAAACATTTGTGGTTAAAAATTAATATATATTAATTTCATATTTTAAGGGTTGTCAAGGGTGTCCCTCCCAACTCCAATAAAAAGGATCCAATTCCTCTCTATAAATCAAAATTATAAAACCATTTAGATAAGAAAATATCTAACACAACCCATTCATATAATTCCTCCCCATATTTTTTTGCTTTATTTTAGGTAGAAAAAATTACTTAGAGGTGTTAATGTTTTAAGATAGGTGATCATCTGAAGGTAAGCTAATGTTTTTATTTAAGTGTTTCAATTTTATTAATACATGAAAAAATAATATTTCATTTATACACAATAAACTTAGATTCTATTATTTTAATATCTTCACAAAAACCCATATTAACTTCTACTAAATTGGAAAAGAATTAACCATTCATGCATACGTGTGAACTATCACCTCTATAATCCGATGTTACTCATTTTTTCATTATGCCACTTATATAATATATAAATGTACGTATATTTAAATTTTTAATATTATATTAATGATTTTATTATCATTATGGGATGTTAAAATAAAAATTACATTTTTTCTATAATGATAAATAAAAAATGAAAACGTTACTCATGTGTATATACGACCTGCTGTCTCTATGATTATAACATTGTTAATTTTTCATAACCATAATTAATGGTTTTATTCAAAATTATAATTAATATAAAAAAGGTATAATTAATTAATTAATATTATTCTATAGATTATGAAATTATGACCACATGGAAGAATTTACATCATACCACATTCATTTTGGAACTCATGAGATGAATATTGAAAAAACATCTGACATGAAGATAAATAATTAAGTAATTGTTATAAATTTTAAAAAATATAGATATTAATGGAATAATAAACAAAGAGTAGATCTAAAGAAATTATAAATTATCCTAATTGTATTATTCAGGAATATAAATAACATACAACATAAGTTAGACTCGTGGTAACAGGTTTTATCTTAATCTCCTATCATTGACCCATTTATTGATAATAGGAACCTTTATTTTTTTACATGGTGTATAAAAAACCACTATGATATTTCAAATCCATATTTTATCTATAAAAATGTTTTTTCAATGTTTTGGTTAAAGTATTAAGTCATGGTGTTTATCATTTTACTGCTCAATACTATAAGGGACATCTTGAAAATTTAAATATTTAATTGTCAAATATATTGCATCATGATATTTATTTAGACATTTATTATATTGAAATAAATGGAATTTAAAGGGAAATTTTTTTATTTTTTAATTTATTTATAGGTTTTCAAAAAATTTCTTTCTATATTCTTTTACAGCACATATTGATAAATGACAAATGAATATTCTTTCTAACGTATATGACAAAAACAACTTCTCTAGGGTCATAACCGTCATTGATACTCATCTTCCTATATAAGCCTTAATGTTTTTAAAAGGAAAATAAATCTCGTATTAACTTTTTTTGGGTGTCATTCTGTTGAAAATGGTTTATTATATTAATATCATAATTTTATACGAAAATGTTTTCCATATGGGATTAGAAGAGTTTTTCTTTTAAAAAGGTTTATGTGATGATAATGTTTTATTCATTTAATTGTACTTGAAAATTATAAGAAATTGGTGGGCCAGTTATATATTTTATGAAGGTATGATCCCCATTATAGCTAATGGGTGATCCTGTTATAGATTATATATATGGATGGAACCCATTATTGCTCACAAGGGAGCCTCGTATAGCTCATACCAAGGTTGATACCAATTATAGATATATAATTCATTAGTTAGTAATAATATTGGATGTCAGAAATATAGTTATTGTAATTAAAATGGGTTTGAAAGGGTTTTATGTATATCATGATCTAGGTCACCTAAAAGAGTTTTAACTGATTTCTATTGGTTGTAATGTTTTTATTTGAGAAAAAATTAGGAGTGTTATTCAGGTAAAAATGATTATCATATGCTAAAAAATACATTAAAAGGGTTACCATGATTTCATTAGACTTATAGTTATCTTTATTTTTAGTCCCATGCTGATATTTTCATCCTCATCTAATGTTTTTTAATTTTTTTTCATAGGATATAATGGAAAATATTGATAATTATGGAATCATGGAAAATTTTTGATGATTGAGAATGAAAGGAAAAAATGTTTCATTTTAAATGTTTTTGTGTTATGAAATAAATGGATACTTTTAGAAGTATCCACATTATATTTCTATAGATTTGTTATCTAATAGTTAAGGCCCAATTCTATAAATATATAAACAAGAAAATAAATATAATGTGAAATAAATTAAAAATAATGACTTAAGTCAAGATTATGTAATTTTTAAGGATTGGTCATTATAATTATCAAGGAGAGACTATCCAAATAGGTAAAATTGTTCTTCTTGTAAAATCCAAAATATAAAATGTTTTATTTGTCCTAGGTCCTGAAAATAACCTTATAAGAATAATTTAATTATGTGATAAAGTTTACCATGTGATATTTGATAATGATAAATGTCTGTTACATAATTCATAGGAACTATTTTTTCCTTCTAAAAATTGGTACATGGATTTTTACACAGATATCATAGAAAACCACATGAGTCAAGAGTTTCCTTGCCATGGTGAATTGGAATATAAATCATGGTTATGAAATAGAAGGTTCATATATTGTAACCATAGAAACATAACCAATCCTACTATGAAAGGACTTGTTAAGGATATACTAGAACCTTTTTTTTATTAAGAAAATGTCCGTGAAGCTACTTAATACGATAGGAAACAAAATTCGTGTTTTAAATATATTAGTGAAATCTAAAACTTTTATGCTC
Organism: Viscum album; assembly: GCA_963277665.1. Classification (NCBI taxonomy): domain Eukaryota; kingdom Viridiplantae; phylum Streptophyta; class Magnoliopsida; order Santalales; family Viscaceae; genus Viscum; species Viscum album. The sequence continues at coordinate 1,717,675,268 of OY728140.1, read as the reverse complement.
TATAGATAATTCCCATTGAGTTATTTGGTTCTCCTTGAATTGTAAATATTAGTGTAAAATAACAATTATATTTTTTAGTTTACCGTGACACTAGATATACATGGTTTTATTTTCTCACAATGATATTAAAAAAATTTATTAATTTTAAAACATTTTTAGGCAAATTTTATAAATTATAAAAACCTCTCCATGATAACTATTCATTGTGATCATGGTACAGAATATGTAAATTATTTTTTTGAAAAATTTTCTAGTAATAATGGTAATGAAATAATTTTTTCACCACATATAACCCCCCTGAAAATGTTGTAGTTAAAATATGAAATATAATTCTTCATGAGATAAAAATAATAAAAATGATTGAAAACACTATTGATAAAATGTTTTTTGAAGAAAAATTTTGTACTAAATACTATAAAATAAATAATTTTTAATTATGAATTTTATTAATAAAACTTTTTATAAATTATTTAAGTGATTAAAAGTACAATTTTATTACATTAATGTGTTTTCTTTCAAAGTATTTAGCATGAATAAAAAAGATAACTTATATAAATTTTCACCAAAATATAAGGAATGAATATTTCAAGGTTATTCAAAAACTTATATGTCTTATATAGATTTTAATAAAACAATTAGGTAATGTTGATGCAATAATACATGTTATGTCTTATGAAATAGATCTTTTTATTTTCACATATTCCCAACTGACATCCTCAAATGTTATTTCTAAAAATAATTTTTTAATCATTATTATAAATTTATTTACATAAGTACACAATCAAAAAATTAGTGTCAAAATTTATTTATCAGGACAATTTTTTACCAATAATTGAATAATATACTTTATTAAACTAATGAATTCAATATTATTAGGAATTATATTAGTAAAAGTATCATTGGTAGTATAGATCAACCATTTAGGATTAAAAGTTACTTAAGAAATGAAATTGAAAATATTTATTACTTATCTAAAACATGAACCTAAGAATGTTGATGAGGCTTTGTGTGATAAGTATTGGATTAAAAAATCCAAGATGATCATAATGAGTTTGAATGGAATATTGTCTGTAATATAGTTCAACGACCTATAAAAAACTTCTAGAATTTTAGTAAAATGTGGTTTTTAGAATAATTGTGATGAAATTGGAATAATAGTTAGAAATAAATATATAACCGTTTCTAAAGATTATAATTAAAAATAAGGTTTCTATTTTGAAAAAACATAAGATTTAGTATAAATTCCTGATGATATTCAAATACAACCAGCCTTTATCCATTCTATGATTTTTGAACTATTTAAAATTATTATAATGTGTTATTTTCATAACAAATATGTTCAAGAGGATGTTCATATAGATATACCACATATTTTTGAAAATAAAAAGCTTCTAGAATAATTTTATAATTTAAAAAATATTTATGTAGATTTAAAAACCCCATTTACCAGGGTAAATTAGATTAATTAGATTTGTGTTACAAAATAATTTTGTTAAGGGAGATTAAAATTGAACTATTTTTATAAAATAAGTTAATAAAAATATAATGAATTTAAATATTTAAGTTGATAACATTATATTTTGTTATAATAAAAAATATTAAATATATTCCATTGTATATATTATGATGTATGAGTTTTAAATTAGTATGATGGTTATGTTAATATATTTAATTGATTTACAAATATCATAAAAAAATAAGGTACTTTTATATACCGACAAAAATATATAAAATATCTTATTAATAATTATTTATATGTATTGAATAAATATATTTGTACTCCAATCAGTACCTCCAATAAATTAGATATTGTTGATGGTCTGAAATATTTTGATCAAAAAAAATATAAGTTTGATAGGTTGATTACATTACAAAATTTTTATTCATCTGAATTTAATGATTAAAGTATGCATATGATTAAGATATTTAGCCAATACAAAACAATATCATTTAAAATATATTAAAAGAATATCGGGTTATCGTAAGGGAACTATGAGCATATGCATTTTCAAATATTCTGGATATTTTTGGGAATTAAAAAGTTTTTTGGATTATTCCATTGGTAGATATAGAAGGGAAAGGAAAATTAATTTAATAACATGTAATTTCTTATCTGGAAACTAGAAGTCCTTATTCTCAAGTGTTGTGTATGGAACACACACTCGCTAATTGTAAAATGTGTTTTACTAATTCTCAAATACTTTGTTGTAATAAAAGTTACACATAATTAAGTAAAAATCCATCACATCACTTATGTTCTATGCATATTTATATAAAATACCATTTAATTCAGTATCACACACATAAAGTAGATATAATTTTACTATTCATTAGAATGAAATATAAACTTCTTGTCATTTTAAAAAACCTCTTTGTTTTGATAGATCTCAATATAGTAAAACTAAGCTATGAATGATCAATGTTATGTGATCATTCTTATCTACTTATTTTTAATTCATCTTTTTATATTAAAATTCCCCATTAAATAAGGGGAGTACATATGATTAATTTTTATAAAAAATAATAACTTTTTCATTTTTTTTTATATTTTAAAAAATTATTAGTTTTCATAAAATATTAATCATAATGGGTATTTATACTAACTCCATTATTATGTTTTATTTGAGTCAAAATTCTCAAAATAATAATTAGACTCAAAAATGAATACAATTTTTCCAGACTAAAAGTTCTTAATAAAATGTATAGACATAAAATTTTTAAATAGTTTTTTTATTTAAAAAAATGGTATTATGAATTCATAACAAAAATATCTTAATCAAATTATTCTTCAAAAGTATAATATTGTATATAATTTATAAATAACTAAAATAATAGTATATTAATACTGAAGAATCATTTCACTTTAAAATTTATACTTCTATTATTTTATGTTTTTTTCCACTATTTCATTTCATTACTTTATACTTGTTGGTGTTATAATTTTTTCTTAAGAATGTATTTTTATATTTGAAATTTAAAACTTTTCTAAGGAGAATGATACTCAATCCAATAAAAGTGATAAAAACATCAATAGTATAAAAATAATTCTGAAACATTCATCAAATCTGTCTAAATCTACATGTCAATATGGTTTTTAATCATAAACGTTTATTATTTTATAGAAGATTAAATGAACACATAAATTTCAATATTAGGGAGGGTTACCCATATCCTGCAACAGTTATCAAAGTATTTTTCTACCGAGTCACTTCTCCCTACAAAGGCTCTAGTCCAATTTTATTTATTTTTGACTGTTAATCATTTTTAGTATTCAGATCCAATGGAAATTAAAGATGATTTTTCAAAATGGTTTGTCATCTGGGAGAGAATGATTAAAAGGGTACGATTTGATAAATATGAATCAATACTTAATAAGATCAATTCGTTCTAAGGCTGGTTATCAGTGTGTGTAGATAATCTAGAAAAATATTTTGATATTTATTATTTTTATGTAGTTCATGATTTCAAGGTGTCCATTCAGTTTGTTGATGAAGAAAGAAAAGATAAATATTCTTTCACGATGTGTTGAAAATATAAAAATTATCTTATAAAAAATTTATTTACATGGTTGGAGTACCATTATAAGGGGAAGTATATTTTCCATCTCCAAATATTCGAAATACTCATGGAACTTATAACAAGACCAATGATGATGATTCACTATTTTATTATTATGAAATATTTATAAAGGTATCACAGTTGAATCCATACAACTGAGTAGTTTCTCATTAGATGCAATGTTATCTGATTCTGAGAAATGGAGACTGAGATAATTTAAAAGTATTGGATTTTTTTGGATGTTATGGGCTACATGAGTAAGATAAACCTTATATTGGTAAAATTTATCATAGTATAAACTATCAAAACAACTTCCATAAAATCTAATATTATTATTTCTTTTAATTTTATTACTAAATGGTTGTAATGTTTGTGTTCGTGTTCATGGTGATAAAAAATCTTATTCAATGGGAGTAAAGATTTCTTTCATCAGAGATGATATGAATTCTATAATAATATTTTATATTACTCTACGACTAAGATATTTTTTTGTTAAGGTTTATGGTGTTGCATTATATGAATAAACATCAAGAAAATCTACGACATTTGAGAAGAAAATAGATGAAAAAGATGAGACCCCTCCATAAAAACGATAACGAATGAAAAAAAGATTTCTGATGATGTTTTTAATAATATGATGAAGCATGAGGTAAAAAATAATCTATATTACTTAAATGAATAAAGCAATCATTAAATAATATTTCCTAGTTGTTTTTTAAAAGGAATCGATAACAAACTCAGTTGAAAAATATGTTTTACAGAACCAAAATTCATATAGAAGAATAAAATAATAAATAAGTAAATAAAGAAGTTTATAAAAAGAAAAAATAATGAGAATAAGAAGGATTTGATGAATAAGAATAGGAATACATAGTACACGAATTTTAATTTAATGAATAATAAGAGGAAAAAGTGAAATATAAGAAAAAGAAAGATATTGAAGAAACCATGTATGATAAAGAATAATCATGTTCATCCTCATAATCATAAACTTCATTGTCATTGACTGATAAGGATGTTAAATATGGATGTACTCATGAAGAAGAATTGTCTTTAGAAAAAAGCTTCATCTTCAACAAAAGAAGTAGTGAAGGATTATCAGTCTCATAATAAAATACCCAAAAAGGATGAGACTGATACAGTTGTTGAGATACATGAATTCTTTGATGATAATAAAATTTCAATAATATATGATAAAAAATTTCCAAATAAAGATATATATTAAGGAAAAGAACTTAAATCAGATCTAATAGAACTAAACCTCCTTTGCTTGAACTAGAACAATCAAACTCTACAAGAATGGTAGCTCAAAAATGACTTGATTATATTTTCCATTCATTGGGAATATTAGAAGGAACTATTACATAGTTTTATACTCTTTAAGAATGGTGTCCGCTAATAAAAAAATATATTAGTAAAAAACTAGAATCAATAAGATTCGTAATAGATTTGGTGATTCAAAATTAAGAATAGTTAAAAAAAATTCCTGAAAAATCCACATCTCAAAAGATAGAGTGAAATAAAATGGCAAGGTGGTCAAACCATGTTTATTCATATATTTATATGCAGGATGAACAATTTCTTGATTTAAATAATGTATTGGTATTTCCAAAAATTACATTCAATCCGTTACCATTTATATGAAACCGGCTATTTCTATAGATGTTTTTGGATTCTTTCCAGGTAATACTTTGTCTGCTAAAGAGTGCCTTTTATTTGTGTTAATTATTATAGAGTTTTGGGTGAAAATTGAGGATTTTTAAGGAAGAATAATGTGAAAAGTTGGAAGACCATTTTCCCAAACTGTGTGCCCCATCCTGTCTAATTATGTGGACCCATACAGAAGTCATTCAAATAACTGGAGCACGGTTCGAAACCTATCCACCCAAAATGGTGAAATAGTGCACCCCTATAAGAGGAACATGGTTAAGGTGCATAGATAGGGGAAACTGTGAACCCTGAGTAGAAAATCATGTGTGTTGTTTTATTTAACCAAAAGTTAGATTTTAAAATACATGAACCCCTATATTATCCACAAATTGACCCATACACGCATCCCATAATGTTTCCTCGATATTTTGGAGGCTACCAAACAATTAGTTAGGGCTCCCAACTTCCGTTCATGGAGATTTAATGTATTGATAGAATATATAAACATTCTTCAGTAAGAGGATCTAATACCATGCATGTTCCCTTTTCTCTCTCTAATATTTCCCTCATCATTTAGAGGGAAGTGATCTTATATCTTATTGGATATAGATCTAAGATTCATATACCTAGATCTATGATTATGGGATCCTGATGGTTCGAACATGAATTTGGGTTTTTTGATATATATTGTATTCTTCGTTGTGTTCTTGATTGAGTCGCTTCAAATTAGGATTATTCGTTGGCGAGTGTTCATTACTGTTGTTGAGGTAGGTGGTCTAAAATAAAAATATAATAGTCTTGATATAAATTGTGTGTTTTTAACAGAATACTTTATAATAAAAGATTACCAATTACGTTCTTGATTAAATTAATTATTCGGTTGAATTAATTAATAAAGGGGAATTTGAAATTTGTATAATGGGATTTTAAATCATGAATAATTAATTTTAAAATTAATTAATAGATATTGAAATTGAATTAAATAATTAATTTTTTAATTAATTATATGTTATTGAGTTTTTTATTCTAATTAAGTAATTATAGAATTAATTATTGGGTTTGGTGTGCTTAAAAATTTGGGGAATAAATTAAATACATTGGTGTGATAAATTAATTGTTATATGAGAAATAAAATTGAGCCAAAATAATTAATTGAGGAATTAGTTTTGGTTATTGAATTAATTATGATAGAAAAATTAATTGTTGAAAGAAATGGGGATATTGAATTTAGATATATAGAAAAATTAAATTAGGAATTAATTTAGGAAAATTAATTGATTTAAATAGAATATGTATTTGAGAAATGATTTGGTGTTATTGAATTGAATGAGATAGAACATTTAATTGGTGAATTAATTTGGGTGAATAATTTGTTAAGTTTAGATTAATAATTTGAAGAATTAAATAACATCAGCAATGTAAATATTTAATTATTGAATTAAATTATGGATTTAATGACATTAATAAATTTAATAAATAATGGGATTGATATAGAAAATTAATTGGAAAATTAACATAAGGTATGGAATGTGATTAATTAATTGTGGAATTTATTAATGAATGTCGGTGTGAACAACTAATTGAGGAATTAATTGTATTGATTGAGTTAGATTAATTAATTATGGATTTAATTAGTGGAAATGGTTTGGATTAATCAATTGGTGAATTTATTAATTCATGTAGTGTTATGTTTCTTTGAGTTGGATTAATTAATCAGTGAATCAACTATTGTGTATTTTAGTGTTGATCCAATTGAATGAGCTAGATTAATTAATTTAAAAATTAATTAATGGATATTGTTGTGCTTAATAAATTTAATGTATTAGATAAATTAATTTTTGAATTTATTAATGGGGATTTATATGTTAATGAAATTGAATGAGTTATATTAATTAATTGGTGAATAAAATAATTAGTTATTTAATTAATGTGTATTGTTTTGATGAAGCAATTGAATGAGTTACATTATATAATTTGGGGAATTAATTAATGGGGAATTTTTATGGTGTAATTAAATGAACTATATTAATTAATTAGTAAATTAATTAATGTGGATTGTTGGGATATTGAATTGATAGAATTTGATAATTAATTGTTGAATTAATTATAGAAAAAATATATTTGTAGATTGGTTAATTAATGGTTGAAATAATTATGAGATATTAAGAGAGATTATTTGAGTTAATTAATTTTAGAATTAATTATGAGTTATTATGATTGCCAATGAAATTATTAATTGTGGAATTAATTAGGGGATTTTGAGTTGTAGATATTGGTTAATTAATTGATGAATTCATTAGTGGTATTAACATACTTAATTAATTGGTTAATTATTTATGGACATTTATGTTGTAAACAAATTATTTAATTTATTATTGACATTGTATTGATTATTTAATTGTTAATATAACTAGAGTAATTGATGTGATTAAATAATTGTTTATATTAATTAATGTTATTGACATGATTACTTCATTATTGAATTGACTAATCAAATTGAAGTTATTAGTTAATTGTAAAATTAGTTGATTTTATTAATGTGATGTGTTAATTGGTGAATTAACTAATGGATAGACATGATTAATTAATTATTTAATTAATTAATGGATATTGAATTTATTAAATATTTATTGATTAATTAATTTACATGGATTAATTAATGGAAGATTGTAGTAGTTAATTATGAAAAGTATACTAACATTGATTAATATTGGTTGATGTTAGAATGTTAAACATGTGATATTGAGATACGTGTGATAATGAGATTTGTTGTGATTTGTCAAATTGATTGATGAATGGGGTGATAAACATGGTATTCTACCCTCATGATATTAAAGTGCGATTGAGAAATGTGGTGTTATACATGGCATTCTATGCCCATATATATATATATATATATATATATATATGTTTGGTACATGGTATTCTAGACATGATGTTTTATGCCCATGATATATATGAATGATTGAGAAACAAGGTTCTAGACATGGTGTTCTAAACCCAAGAATGCTAAATTTTGTGAGATATGGACTAATTCTCCAAATACTCATGGGGTTATAGAAATGGTGTTCTACCACCAATGCATTGGGATAGGACTATGGTTCCATGTGGTCATAATAATGAGTAAAAGCGACACGGATAATGTAATACAATGTCTCATAATGAAATGTAAATTGAATTTGTGACATGGTTCAGTCCCTTAATAGGTCGAAAAAGGTATTGAGGTATGGGTGTCCTTGTGAACTCAGTGGTTATTGTGGTTAAATGAAGATTAATTAGTAATGTGATAATAGTTTACATAAGCATTGTAATTGTTTATTTTTAAAATTGCATATATTTTTTATTGATTAGATTTGTTTTATACACCATTGATGGTGGCCAACTTAGTTGTATTACACAACACACTCAAGATTATTAATTGGTACCCAAATAGATAACAAATGTAACACCCCATGTTTCCGCGATACGTTTCCCTTTGAATAATGCAGTAGCTTGTGTTGTATGCAAGTTGAAGTTCTAACACACCATGACCAATGAAACAAGCCGTTATGAATGGTAATACATATTTTTTGAAATTTTATAAATTATAATTTTCAAAAAAGAGTTCATTTTGGGATTCGGAATATCAAAATTAGCTTAGGGTGAATTTTTGGTATGTTTCTGAGAACTTTCAATTTTTGATGATTAGTGAAAAACACTACGTGATTGTTTAAACTGACTTTTTATTTAAATAATTAGTTATTTTATTTTAATCTATTTTAGGTCAATATATATATATAATACATATATATGTTCAATGTAATTCAATAGAGACATTTTATAATAAGTTTAGATATATAAAAGTTTATTATACTTTTTACCGTCTTTTACCCACCTTCTAAGAGAATTTTCAGATTTTCATAAAACATAATTTTCCTATTCCTGTGAGTCGAATTTCAAAAATCCAAGCAACATGGTTGATATCAGTAAATAAAATGTGGTTCAATAAGATGAAAATAATTTTGGAGAATAGTAACTTTTGACTTTTACTTACCACAGTTAAAAGTAAATAAGGAAATTAAGGGTTAAAATGATATTATAATTATCCTAACACATTTGTTAATTCTATTGTATAAGTGTAATTCTACCAAAAACAACATTAGGAATACAATTTGATACCCTTTTTTCCACTTGGATTAGATTACGACATTTCTTATTATTTTATTTAACGAATTGTTAAAAGAGTTATTTTCAAAATTCAATAACTAAAACATTTTTAATATAGGGTGATACATAAGATAAATTAGACTATAAATATTAATTATAAACATAAAAATATTTCATATATAATGTTATTTTATTTATAATTTTTAGACATTATATATTTTAATATATTTATTACACAATGATGATGCAGTAATTACCTTTTTAATGGAAGATTAGAATAATTGATATTATAAATATCCTAATAAATGTAATTTCAGTCCTTTGATGAATTCCACTAATTTTATTTGTTAATATGAAATGTTATGGTGGATAAAATAATTTCTTTTTGAAGTAATCATGCTATTAGAGTTTTCACAAAAACGATATACCAAATATTGTCAAAATCGACACAATTGAGTTTTTAACACAAATACAATATTGTTAATTGATTTAATATTTCTAAAAATATAAGGATCATCCAAAAGACTTATATAAAATTATATATGTTAATAATGAACCAATTTTTTTTCTATTGGCTTGTTATAGTATGATTATCAACTATATAATATAAAAATACAAAGAGACATGTAAAATGTCAAACAATTTATCTATGAGTTAAATCTAAAGGATAAGGATAATATGGGGACCTGAACCTACCAAAAAACTATAAGGTGTGAGTTTGTAGACCAATCCCCACCTTATACTAGAAATAAATCATTATGGATTCATTAGAAACCGAAAATTATTTTATTATAAAATAATATTTCTATATTTTCATAAAGTGACACTCACATGTCTTATAAAATGGTACTTCACTTTAATTTAATTACACACTTCCAAGGCCATTTGTCTCGGCCAAACCCTACCCAAATATCCTACAAATATTCCTAGCTTCATCCTAGAGGACTTCCTTTGGTTATAAATCCAATCTATGGAGCCCTTTGGATCAAATCAAAAGAAAGAACTTGAAGAAGAGGTAAATATTTCATCACCTCATTCAAGTTCTTTTCTTCTTCCACTTCCTATTTCATTGTTGTTTCCATTATAAAATAATAACCCCAGTATATGATATATACTGTGATGTTATTATAAAAATGGTAAAACCATATTCGATGTTCAATCCATCACATGAAGGACAAAAAGACCATACATGCGTACGTACGGATTACAGTATCCAATTTGTTGTGTAGTCTGTTATTCAAACACTTCATTATTTGGTGGGGTATAATAATGAGTATTACTAAAGTAAATTATAAATATAACATGATAATAATTCGGTATATATGATATACCATCCAATTACATACGATTTCCCCACCAATATAATGATATTTTTGCTCATGCATACGTACGGATTACCGTCTCCACGAACGCAATGAGATTCATTCCCCATCATAATCATTAATGAATAATTTTCATTTTATGATTAAAAATAATGTTTATGAACATATTACCATTCTGTATATGAATCAAATACATCTTATACATATCAAACATGGATTATGTAACCAATCATATAATGGAAAACAAATCAGTTAACACCCGAAATGATGATACTACTTAAATATTATTAACAAATATATATTAGAGGATCATATATGATATCAAATTTATGTATATAGTTATTTTATAATTTAATAAAAAAATTTAAGCTATTATACAAGAGGTTAACATACCATTTACTAAGTTAAAGAACAAGGTAAGGTTTAATTTTACAATCTCCTTATTATCTGAAGTTGTTTAACATAAGTATCTACTGGGACCTCTTTATCATTCACATCCATGTTTCTTAAAAATTTATTTCAATTTTTATTAATATTTACTAGAATATGGGTTAAATTCATTTAGATTCTTGTTTGATTTTTTATAAACTTGTTTGAAAGGAATCTTTCTGTCGTTTTCCAAACATGGTACTTTATGTCCTTTTTGACAAAATTAAGGTAAGAATGTCTTTTTTAACAAATACGGCAGGTGTGGCTATTTTCTGCCATTATATCATTGTCAAAGTTTAAAAAACATTCTTATAAAAATATATTCAAAATAAATGGTTCTTTTATAATTATGTGGCTTTTATATGATTTTAAAATAGAAAGATGTTGGGTACCGAGAATGCGCAGTGGAAGCTGGTGGGCCAGGAATTTGAAATTTTATGCTTCACTGGAATGACATAACCCTGTCAACTCCAGTGATCTTGTCCAGGATTGGTCCAAGGATCTTGCAAGGTTTATACAGAGCATGAAAAATTAAACAGAACATTTACCTTCTTTATAATTGATGTGTTCAAGTCTGTCGTAGGATACCGGCGATTGTTGCTCGAAGACTCCAATGCCAAATCCTTATAGATCACCCATACAAGCCTCACGAATCTACTCGCACATTGTTCATCATGATCTGGGTGCTAGCGCAGATCTTTGATGCTCACTTCAGCACAACGATGATCACTGCAAAGGAAGAAGCTTTAATCTGAGATGGATGTTCTTGAAGTTCCTTCTTTGCTTGAGAGAATCTCTCTCTAGATTCCAGGAGTAGAGAGAAGCTCTCAATCTTGACACAAGAATGTAATCATGGGAGAGCCTCTCTCTCACTTATATAGGGAGTGTTTAAAACACGCGATATAGGTTCTCGACCCCTGTGTAATAGACGTACGCTATATAAGTGATATAAAAAAAATTATTTTTGACAAATAAAATTATGCCATAAATAATATATACAATTTATCACTTACTTATAATATATAAATATATTATGTGATAAATTTGAGTCTTTAACTCGACTCATTCCTCCTTCTAATATTAAACAACCCTAGGATATTTTAATCCATTCTATGAATTTTAATACTTGTATTTACTATATAACATGTAAATACATGTTATAAATAAATTCAACGAATTATTCTAAACTCCATTAATTAATGGATTTATTTAATCGTTGGTGATCCATACAACATGGATAGTGCTCGAACCCTTTGACGGGGCCCACCAAGTTCTACATTACTATTCCCAGAATTGGGCAGATTCTCAAGGATCTATTGTGTGTGACCCTCTAGGCCCTTATCTCGATATCAGTGAATAATTCCACCGACCTAGAGTGGGGTCTATCAACCCATCGAGGACCCTATAGAGATAAGTAAAAGTCAAATAAATGATTGCCTTCCTACAAACATGGTCCGTGTAATATAATATATGTGTCATCGATATCTCAATAAAGCAGAATGCATACTAGTGTCATCATTCATTAATTTTCTTTATTTTGATTGTTGATTTGTCTGGATGGTCTTAACTTTGACTACCATGGCCATGGATTTAGTGAAGGTGAAACCATCATAATCAACCAAGTCCGATATATCTCTTCCAGAACTCGGAAGAAACAAATCCTTTCTCGATCATTCAATCAATGCCATGCGATTAATGACGTACCTGATACAAACTACCTCACCATGACTTTGTCGCCATGGTTTTTGCCTTATATCAAATGTACATAATTAAATGGCATTCATTGATACTGATCTCAAGTCCGGAGACCATTACACAAGTCTATAGATAGGAACGACTAATAACACCAGAAACATGTGGTTTTCCTAATTAGCGGGTCAGTCCTCATGATCTCAATTACTATAAATCATAAAGTACAAAATTCAAGAGAAGAAGCCTCAATGCTTATGAGCATCCATCACCAGATGGTCACACATCAACTGTGTTCTTTCAGAATGATGTAACTGGACCATAGGACGCTACATTAGGATTACTATCATGGCATCTTAGAGTTCCCATTATAGCCTGGGACCTGATATAACCATTTCATGCGACAGGTAATCTAAGGACATTTCCATAAACAAAGTGGATGCATAAGTATCTACACTATCATGTCAATATAAACACATGTATAAAAACAAATTGAATAGATGTAACACTAACCAAAGTACAATACAAGTTGGGTCTTGGGCACCCACTTTCAACACTCCCACTTTCACTACAGCCAACTGCTACTAGGTTTCAATCCTCTATCTCTCACATGTTAATCATGCTTCTGCTAGGAAATGGATTTAGTCAGGGGGTCTGCCACGTTGTCCTCTGTGGCTACTCTACTAACTATCACATCACCTCTTTGAGTAAAATATCTCAAGAGATGAAACTTTCGAAGAATATGGTTTGTCCTCTGGTAAGACCTGGGGTCCTTGGAAAGCACCACTACAGTAGTATTATCACAATATACTAGAACAGAGTCTGTACTACTTGGTACAACACCAATGTTTGAGATAAAGCTATATATCCAGACTGCTTCCTTTGCTGTATCGGAAGCAGCAATATATTCAGACTCTGCTATAGAATCAACAACCACTTCTTGATTTGAGCTTCTCCAGCTCACAACACCACCATTCAAGAAAAAGATGCAGCCTGACTGCGATTTCATATCACGATGATCTGTCTGGAAACTAGCATCAGTGCATACCCTCAAAACTAGTTCCTCATATCCTCTATACTCCGGGAACATATCCTTAGTAAGCCTTAAGTACTTTAGGATAGTTTTAACAGATGTCCAGTGCAGCTCTCCTGGAGTGGCTTGGTATCTACCCACCATGCTTAAAGTAATGGGAACATCAAAACCATTACATAGAATGTAATACATGATATAACCCAGTACCAAATCATAAGGGACTCTACTCATTCTTTCAATCTCCTCATGTGTTTGTGGAAACATTTTCTTGGAGATAATTACACCATGTGACATAAGTAACAATCCTCTCTTGGATTGTTCCACATTGTACCTTTTGAGTACCTTGTCAATATATGTACTTTGACTTAGGCCAACAAGACTTTGAGATATATCTCGATTTATCTTGATCTCTAGAATATAGGATGCTTCAGCTATGACTTTCATGGAGAAGCATTCATTTAACCAAGTCTTGACTGACTGTATGAGTTACACCTCGTTTCCCATGATTAATATTTCGTCAAAATATAAAACTAAGAAAACGATAGCATTCCATTCAACCCTTTTATAGACACTAGGATCGCTTTCATTTTTGATAAAAACAAAATCTCTTATGGCCTCATCAAAGCGAACATTCCATAATCTTGATGCCTTCTTCAATCCATATATGGATCTCTACAACTTCCATACTTTATTGGAATTCTATGACATAACAAACCCTTCAGGTTGAGTCATATAGATGTCTTCAACAACTTTACCATTTAGAAAAGTTGTTTTGACATCCATTTTCCAAATTTCAAAATCATTAATGGCTGCTATTGCAAGCAATATTCTGATGGATTTAAGAAATTTATTTGATGAGAAGGTTTCATCATAGTCAATGCCGTAATGTTGTTTTAAACCCTATGCAACCCGTCATGCTTTAAAATATTAACATTACCATCCATGTACAATTTCTTCTTGAATACCCATTTTCATCCAATGGGATTTACATCAACTGGAGGGTCTACCAAAATCCAAACATGATTTTGGTACATGGACTCCATCTCAGAATTCATGGCTTGTTTCCATTTAGCATCTTCCTTGCCTTCTACTGCTTACTTGTAGGTTAGAGGTTCAATATCCTTAAGGAATATTGTGTCACCTGACTCGGTGACATAAAAACTATAATGCTATGGTTATCTATCATCTCGCGTAGACCTACACAGTATATGTGTCTCATGAAATTTTCTTCTTCCACTTGCTCTTGTAGATATTGTTCCTTTACCAGCTCTTGTGCATTTGGAACATTAACTTCATCTAATTCAATATTTCTCGCACTATTTCTAATAGAAATGTGATCCCTTTCTATAAATTTGGCATATCTTGTCAAAATGACTTTTCTATATAAAGGGTTATATAGGTAGTATCTTCTAGTTACCTTATGATAACCAATAAATATAAACTTAGTGCTTCTGGATGATAATTTTTCACTTGGAACAGTATTGACAAATTCCTCACACCCCAACACATGCATATGTGTAATATTAGGTTTCTTTCCATACCACAGATGATGTGGAATCCCATCTGCAGCATTAGTTGTTACTCAATTAAGGGTATATGCTTTTTTCTACAAGGCGTATCCCCAAAAGGATAATGGAAGAGTTGTATGACTCATAATTTATCTGACCATGTCAAGCAAGGTCCTATTTCTCCTTTAGCTAACACCATTCCATTGTGGTTTATAAGGGGGAGTGAGTTGGGATATTATCCCACACTCTATCAAGTGATCAATGAAAGCGTGGTTAAGATATTATCTATCTTGGTCTAAGTGAAGTGCTTTTAGCTTCTTACCAAATTGGTTTTCTACTTCATTTTGGTACTCCTTAAGGAAATGAAAGGAATCTGACTTATAACGCATTAAGTAGATATATCTATACCTACTATAATCATCAGTTAAAGTAATGAAGTATAGAAAAGCACCCCTTGCCTCTACTGGAAATGGACCACATACATCAGTATGTATTACTTCGAGCACTACAATGGTTCTTTCTCCCTTTCCTGAGAAAGGTGCTTTGGTCATATTTCCTTGTAAACAAGCTTGACAAACATCTAAGGGTTCTAACTGTACCGAGTATATATACCCTTCTTGATGTAATCTTCGTAATCGCTTCACATTTACATGACCAAGCCCGATGTTCTATAGGCGAGTATTATTTGAGTCATGTTGTATATTTTTGTCATTGATTGCCATTACTGAGTTTTCTAGTTCTAGTACATATAAACCATTGTTTAGATGTGCAATACCATAACATCTGTTATCCTTATAAAAGAGACAAATTTTATTTCCAAACATGAAATAAAAACCCATAATGTCTAAACTTGACACAGAGATAATGTTCCTGGTAATAGACGATACATAATAGAAATTGTTTAAAACAAGAACCAAACCAGTTGGTAAAGTCAAGTGATAGTCTCCCACTACCAAGGCCTCTAGACTTGCACCATTTCTAGCTCAGAGATCCACTTGAACTTTTGAAATGTTATTGAACCTACTTGGTTCCTATATATGAATACAAATGTGTGAAACACACGACGTATCCAATACCCAACTTGTAGATAAAGATAGATTGCATTCAATGACAAAGATACCTGAACTAGAAGTGTCATCTTGCTTCTTCTTCCCAGCTCTGCAATTCTTCTTCCAATGGCATTTATTTCCACATATAAAGAAGACAACTTCATCCTCATTACTTTTCCACTAAATATATGGCTTCTTTGAAGGACGATGCATTGGTGTATTTGGCCTTGACTTGGCCTTAGACCCATTTTCCTCGCCCTTGTTTTTCTTTTTCACCATAAGGATAGTTGAATTGTTGTTTTTCATGTCCTTATCAGCTTGGTGAACTAAATCCTAGAGATCAGGGAGCGACTTATTCATATCATTCATATTATAATTGACAATAAAAGTCGATAATATTGATGGTAAATAGGCAATAATGAGATCCACTACTAGTTCTTGGTTCAGTTTGAACCCAAGGGCTTCAAGCCTCTCAATATACCCAATCATCTTGAGTACGTGAGGACTGGCTTGGATCCCTTCTTATAGCCTGCACTTATAAAGCGCACTAGAGATCTCATACCTTTCTTGCCTATCCCTCTCCTCATATAATTCTTGGAGATGTGAAATCATATTGTATGTGTCCTATTCCTCATGCATTTTTTGCAATTGGCTAGACATGGATAACAACATGATTCATTGTACATCAAGAGCATTGTCTACTTTCTTTCTCCACTTATCTTCTTCCATCTTTCTTGTTCCTTGAGGAGGCTTAGTAGGAATTGGGAATTCATACACATATAACTTTTTTTCTTGGTGTAGTCCTATGTGCAAGTGCCTGTACGACCCATGAATGTTATTACCGGTCATGATATTTTCATTATACAAGATCGATCGTGGTGATAAAGTACTTGTGGTGTTGGTGATTTCCATTATTAATCTACATCAGATAAACATTTAGCAGTTATTACATTTTCTTGATTACCTTTAGACATTTTATGATTAATAAATTATTATATATATTAATGTCTCCCACTATTTTTTAACCATAATCTCCCTCACTATTAGATTCGGAATAATCTATCGCTTGTGCATTATAGTGGAAAGGATCCTCAAAACCTCCCTCGTAGTCTAAAATCTACGGATACAACACTACTTGGAGGGTTTCAAGATAGGCGCTATACTGGCCAACCACATGTTCTGGTGGTTCCTTATGTTGTTGAGTAATGTCCTAGCTTTTGGAATCTGAACTTGATTCCCTCAACCTCTTGCCTCTAAAGTTATATCAAGTTAGCTAAGGCTAATCTTTGACAATTAACTTTAATTAAGATGACCCATTTCTCTCATGAAAACACCCAGTAGTAAGAGGCACTCTCAACTAAGGCTGACGAGCACCCAAACAACTGATTAGGTTTAGATGTGAGAAATGGAATCCATTTATACATAATATATCTTTGAGGGATTTTTAATATTAATTGACGAATATAATCCTTTTCGATTTATTATGTTCAAACTGGGTTGTCACGCTCACAACTGAACATTAAATAGAATATTATGCGTCACAAATTTATGCATTTTATGTTGTTTACTATTCTAGGTGATCCTGAAATAATCATGTAGATGCATAAAATAATAAACTATGCATAAATTAAATCATGCATTCTGACTGTTCTTGATCATTCTATAATGATCGATCGATAACTGATCAATCATCACCTAGAGGCATCCATACCTGAGTCGATACATGAATCGTGTCGCTGCTTGCCCCAGTGAAAAGCCCCAACTCCTGTTTGGACTGCCACCTCATCATGGCGGGGTCTGCCTCTCGGATCGTCCCCGTATAATTACAAATATACTCGCACACAGGTGAGGGGGTCTGGGGTACGAAATACAACTAGTGCAATGGACGCCTAGGTCCTTATACATTTTTGAATTTAAAGACGATTCACAGATCATCATTTATCTAATTAAATATTCTAATAATCGCATGAATAGAATAAATAATTAAATAAATAAATAAATGCAATACATACAAAGGTCGGTCACTTGCCCAAGACCAGTCAGGGTAAATGCATGATAAAATTAAATTGTAATAAATTAAAATAATGTGAGGGGGTTCTATTAAATTAAATTAAATTGATTATGTTAAAATAATTTATTTTTATCAGTTCCATTTTTTTAATATAATTTAAATTCAAAAAAATAAATTAAACCATCAATTTAATTATAAACATAAATTAAATTAATATTTTGGATTAAAATAAATTAAAGCCCCAAATTAATTACAATTAATTTAATTAAAAAACAAATTAATTAAAATTAATTCAATTTAGGGTTACCTCTAGCCGAAGAGGAGTTCGACAGGACTGCGTACCGCCACAGGATGTCGTCCTGGAATGGGGTACACTGGAATGACTACGGCGTAACTGTGGCGTGACCACGCCGTGACCGCGGCATAACCGGGGAGTGACTGTGGCATCCAACGACTCATGTGGCAGCTGCATCTTCCTACATGGTCTAAGGGGTGCGGGTGAAGGCCGGGAAATAAATCGGCCAACCACATGGCCAGCAGCCCGCTGCTCTGGTGAGGCGGCAGCCCGGTCCAGAACAGCATGGACTGCGCGACGTGGCCCATCCAGAGAGCTTGGGGCAGCCGGTAGGAGGCAGCCTGGTGCGGGGATCCGTCGCGGGCAAGGGGTGGCTGACAAGAGGTGGTTCGTTGTAAGGCAGGAGGCCGGCGTGGGCTTGGGAAGCTGGACGGAGGGGCTTCGGTGTAGAGGAGGAGGCCAGCGCGGGCTCGGGCGGCCAGACGGAGGGGGTCCGGTGTGGAGGAGGAGGTCAGAGTGGAATCAGGGTGGCCGGAAGAAGGCAGTCCGAGCAAGAGCGATGCCAGAAGGGATCAGAAGCGGCGCAGCAGGCTGGTCCAACGGGAGAGGAGTTGGTGGGAAGTGGAGGCCGGCTGGGTGCGGCAAGGGTTTCACCCTCAAGGGGTGTCACACCCCATTGCGCCACGTGAAGGAGGAGAGCCCAAAGGGGGTTTTCTAATTTTTTATTTTATTTTATTTTTCATTTAGAAAAATAAGGCCACCCCATTTTTTTAAAAAAATAATAATAAATAAATAGAGAAGACCCCATTCTGGGGACTTTGTCTTCCCAATTTTTATTTAAAATCTAGAAGACCGCAAATTGGGGTCTTGGTCTTCTTCCCACCCATTTTATTATTAAAAAATTTTCACACACCTTTGTGGAAGAATATTTTGTAATAAAATATTTTATAATAAATATTTTATTATATTTTATAATAATAAAATATATATTTGATGTTGATTCTGAATTTGAGATAAACATCAAATGAACAAAAAAACACGACGCCGATCCGATTAAAAATCATAAATGATCATAACATGACCATTCGAAAACAAAACGACGCGCGTTCGAATCTGAATGAACTAGTTTAACACCCTATAATTAAATTTAATTCATTTTAATTTTGTTGACTCCAAAAAACCTTGCGATCACTCTAATACCACTATTGGGTATGGGGACTACGCAGCGGAAGCCGGTGGGCCAGTAATTTAAAATTTTCTACTTCACTGGGGTGACATAACAATGTCAACTACGATGATCTTGTACCGGCTTGGTCCGAGGATCTTTCATGGTTTATACAGAGCAAGAAAAATTAAACTGAAAATTTACCTTGTTCATAATTGACGTGTGCAAGTCTTCCTCAAGATGCTGTCAATCGTTGCACGAAGACGCCGACATCAAAGCCCTCTAGATCATTCACACTCGCCGTGCGAATCTTCTCACGTGTCGTTCATCATGATCTGGGTGCTAGTGCAGATCTTCGACGTTCACTTCAGCGCAGTGATGATCACCGCAAAAGAAGAAGCTTTTATCTGAGATTGATGATCTTAAAGATCCTTCTTTTCTTGAGAGACTCTCTATCTATATTCCAGGAGGAGAGAGAAGCTCTCAATCATGACACATTAAAGTAATAATGGTAGAGCGTCTTTGTCACTTATATAGGGAGTGTTTAAGACAGAGGGTATAGGTTCTCGTCCCCCGTGTAATAGACATCCACTACATAAGTGATATAAATAATTATTTATAACAAATAAAATTATGCCATAAATAATATTTATAATTTATAACATACTGGTAATATATAAATATTTTACATAATAAACTTGATCCTTTAAATGGACTCATTCCACCTGCTAATATTAAATTAACCTATTATATTTAAATCCATTCGAATAATATTAATACATGTATTTACTATATAACTTGTAATTACATGTTATAAATAAATTCAACGAATTATTCTAAACTTGAATAATTAATGAATTTATTTACTCTTTGGTGATCCATAGAACTTGGATAGTGATCGGACCCTTTGGCGAGGACCGCCAAGATCTAAATTCATATTCCCAGAATCAGGCAGATTCTCAAGGCACTATTGTGTGTTACACTCTAGGCCCTTATCTCAATAGCAGTGACTAATACCACCGGACTAGAGTGGGGTCTAGCAACCCATCGAGGCCCCTATAGAGATATGGAATAGCCAAAGCAATGAATTCCTTCCTATGAACATAGTCTGTGTAATATAATCTCTTCATCATTGATATCTCAATAAATCAAAATGCATACTAGTTTCATCATTCTTTATTTTCCCTATTTTGTTAGTTGATTTGTCCGAACGGTCTGACCATCGACTACCATGGCCATGGATTTATTGAAGGTGCAACCATCCTAATCAACCAGGCCCAAGATATCTCTTCCCGAACTCAGAAGAAACAAATACTTTCATGATCATTCAATCAATGCCATGCCATTAATGACGTACCCAATACAAACTATCTCACCACGAATTTTTCGCCATGGTTTTTGCCTTATATAAAATGTATGTAATTAAATTAAATTCATTGATAATGATCTCATGTCAGGAGAGCATTACACATGTCCGTAGATAGGAACGACCAATGACACCAGAAACATGTGGTGTTCCTATTATGTGGGTGTGTCCTCATGATCTCAATTACTAGAGATCATCAAGTGAGAACTTCATGAGAAGAATTCTCAATGCTTATGAGCCCCCAGCACTTGATGGTCACACATCATCTGTGTCCTTTCAGAATGATTTAACTGGACCATAGGAAGTTACTTTAAGATTACTGTCAGGGAATCTTAGGGTTCCCATTATAGTTTGGGACCTGTTATAACCAATTGATGAGACAGGTAATATAAGGACATTTCCATAAACAAAGTGGATGCAGAAGTATCTACACTATCATGGTATGTATAAAAACAAAATGAATACATGTAACAATAATCAAAGTACAATACATGTTGGGTCTAGGTCACCCACATTCAACAACAGAGGTATTTCTTTCAAATAGTTTTTATTTCATATTTTTTCACATTCATGGAAGGATTTTAAACATGTTTGATGTTTATTTATGATGATACAAATCTTCCATATATTAGTGATGGTTTTGTGACATGCTTGAATGTTGATGTGTTAATTTTACACCATTCATGGTTTATAGATAAATTATGGACATTTTGTATGCTAGTTTTAATATGATTGTTTATGTTATGATCGAACCATTTCATATGAGGAATGCATTGGACTTTGTAAGTGATAGGTGGATCCCACTATAGATCCTCGATGTATTAGTTGGTCTAATGAGACAAAATAGGGTCTTGGAACAAGGTCTTGAAAAAATCTTATATTTTATTGTTTGCACAAGGCCTTGGAAATGTGGTTATGAAGACTACCATTATGAATTCAATCCTTATTAATGTGGTGATTGATATTTCATGTGATTATTTGAACATCAGAATATCCATGTGAAAAATTAAATGACATTATTTTATTTTATCTTTCCCATATTATGCAAATGTTTATGTTTAAAAGTCTTCTGTTTTAGTCTTATACATTTCCTTAAATGTTTATGCTTATTGGTGAAAGTTTAAGCTATATTGTTATCCTTACTGAGCATATAAGATCATCCATTTATATGTTATATATTTTTTCCAAGATATGAAGAAGTATTTTATGGTTGTCCTGTAGGGATATAATAAGGATATATGTGTGTTCAAAAGGGATAAAATGATGTTGATGTTTTTATTTTATGATGTAATGTAAAACTTATGAATATATCTTGTACATCCAAGGAGACTAAATTGACCAGTCTTTCGAGACATGATTCTTTTTATTATTCCAATGTTATATAATAAATCACCGAATCAAGGTTACTAGGGTCGTGGAATTACAGCTTCTGTCAGAGGAAGTTTAGTAAAAACCATGGAAGCTATATTTAGAAAAACTCTAATTAGATAACATTACCCTAAGATAGACTTCGAGGATTAGTATAGAAGAACTTCCTATAATTTTGGTAATGTAAGGATTTTCAGAGTTTTCCAAGAAATAAATCCATGTCTGGATACGAGAAGGTAGAAGTGGCTCTGGCACAGAGATACCTAGGGGTAAAACCCCAAAACACTGCTTTGAGCTAGACTCGAATGGGAACTGGTGCACGACAACAGGCCTTGCAATACTCTTGGTCAAGACACTCCCTGCGGATATGCTTAGGATTGTTCACATTTTCATTACAAACTAATATGAAGGTTTTATAAGTATTTAATTCTCAAAGAAAACATTTTTATGATTATAGATTATATCCAGAAACTGTTTAATTTATGTTAAAAATTTTACATGTTTGTAATTATGAATTGCATTTCATATACTAATTTAGTGTAGAGAATTGTTTAGAAATGGTGCCTAATGGAAGGAATTGAAACTGTATCAATGCATGTAATCCATGTACGGATTTCCCTCCTACTCAATATAATTATTGTGGAGCTGGTGAAGAAACTGTTGTTGATTAGCATATCATCATACTAGGACAACTAACTCAGGTTATGAATAATAACCTTACCCATATGTAGCACCCTAATCCACTATGCAGAGGATCAATGTTAGACCACATCATGATGAAATAAACACCAAAATTCAATGGGAGTACAAATCCATTAGTAGATGAGTAATGGATAAATTCCTTAGAGAAAATATTTAATGCTTTGGGGAGTAACAAAAGGGAAAAAATTTAATGGCAGTTTATCGCCTCAGGAGAGATGCAGATCATTGGTGGTCATTAATCCAAAACAAAAAGGAAGATGAAGTAGTATTGAACATTGAATGGAGGGATTTTAAAGATATTTTCATAGAAAAATACTTTCTTTGTGACCATCGAGATGATATCGAAAGACGATTTCTGAGTCTGAGTCAAAAGGATGATGATAATGTCACGAAGTATGAGGATAACATTACATGTTTAGAAACACATGCAACAGATTATATATGTAACCCATATAGTAAGATTGATCAATTCTTTGATGGGTTAAACCCATTTCCCCATCGATCATTAGTCTCAAAATCCTTCTCGTCATACAAAGATATATTCTCATCCACTATCATGTTAGAAAAGGAATTCTTTATGTCTTCCTACTTTAAAGAAAACCAATAGAAAAAGAGAGCTGCTGAACACTTTGAAATGGAAATAATGGGAAGAAGGGAATTGTTGAATATCCTTCCTATGGTAAACGTGGGAAGAAAAACCCAGTACTTTCCTGAAGGGAATATGAGTCTTCTACAAGTGTGGTGAAAAATGCCACCATTATCGAGATTTCAATGGAAAGAAAGAGTTTTTCAATTTTGAATGATACAATTATAGATAAAAGGGTAATTATGAAAATGAATGTCTTAAGAGAGAACAGAACATACCTTAGAAAATGCCATGGGAGTAAAGCCACGCTTATGAGATCACATCTGGTGTAGTTGAAGCTCTGAAAGATGTGGTGGTGGGTAATTTAATGGTTTTTTCAAGATTAGCCAATGCGTTATTTGATTCAAGGTAATCACATTGTTTCATATCTTCCCAGTTTGCTAAGAAAATTATTTATTTTCAATTTGACATAACAAGGGAGTGTTCAGTCCAATTACCTAAGGGAAGTATAATCGCAATATTGTTTTGTTAATAAGTTCCCATTAGGTCATATAAATGTTCTTTATTTCTTAATCTCTTCATCATAAATATGATTTAATTTTATATAATCCTCATAATGGAATGATTTTGGACCATGATGCATAAAATTATTATAAGAAGAAGGATGTTACAATTTTCGATGATGATAAGGAGTACCTTATCTTTCGAGCAGAAACGTAACCACATGATTCTTATCTAGATTCACCCCAAGTAGCTTTACTAAATTCAATTATTGGAGAAGAAGGTAACGAAATAACTATGGGAGAGGAAAAGAATTTCGAATAGAGGGCGTACCTACTGTGCAATAATATGTTGTTGTGTTTCTAGAGGATTTACCTGGACATCCTCTAGAATGAGAAATTGATATTTTCATTGATTTAATTCCATGTTCAAGGACCATATCGAGTTCCCTTATAGAATGTACATTATAGAAATAGTATAACTAGTGAAACATCTAGATGAATTTAGTAACAAGGAATTTATTCCCCCTATTGTTTTTCCATGGGGAGCCCCTATTTTTTAAGAAGAAAAGGTGGATCTATGAGGTTGTGCATTGACTACAGGGACATAAATGCTATATAAATAATGAACAAGTATCACCTACCTCACATTGAAGATTTATTTGACCAACTTCATGTAGGTAAATATTTTTCAATGATTGAACTTTGATATAGATATCATCAGTTGTGTGTGATGAATGAAGACATTCTGAAAACAACATTTCGAACCAGGTACAAGAATTACGAGTTTACAGTAATGCCTTTTGGATTCACTAATTCATCCTATGCCTTCATGGATCCAATGGATAGACTATTCATGGAATATCATGATGAAATTGTAGAGGTATTTATTGATGATATTTTGGTATACAAAAAATCAACGAAGATCATTAAAATCACTTTCACATTATCCTAAGGACTCTTAGAAGAAATGAATTATATGGGAAATTTAGCAACTGTGAATTATGTATTCATGAGATTTCTTTTCTTGGCCATATTATCAATTAGGATGGAATCTCTGTTGATCCATCAAAGACCAAGGTATATCTACAATGGCCAGAACTGATGATTATAGCTGAGTTACATATTTTTATTTTTTTTCAGATTATTATCGGCATTTTGTCCAGGATTTTGCCTTATTGGCTAACCCATTATCCATGCTGGCATGTAAAGGGGTAATTTTTTTTTGGAAAAAATAGTGTGAATAATGTTTTGAAGAACTGAAGAGAATATTATACAATGATTCTATCTTTAATCTACCATAGGGGAATGATGTATTAGTTATTTATAGTGATGCTTCAAAGAATGGACTTGGTTGTGTCCTTTTATAAAATGATAGAGTTATTGCCTATGAATCACAGAAGCCAAAAATTCCCGAACAAAACTCTACCACTCATGATCTTGAGTTAGCAGCTGTTATATTTTCTTCTAAATTATGGAGACACTATCTCTATGGTGAAAATGTGAGATTTATACTGATCACAAGAGTTTGAAGTATATTTCCTCATATAAATAACACAACATGAGGCAACGGTGATTGCTTGAACTACTCGTGGATTATTATTACACTATACACTACCACATGGAGAAGGAAAATAAGGTAGAAGATGCTTCAAGCATAATATATCATGTTGTTTTTAACAAGATGAGAGTTGAAAAGGATCCTATATACAAGGATCTAGTAAAGAAGGATATGGGAATAACAATGGAAGGTGAAAAATCAATGATTTTTCAATTGGTAGACAAACCATCATTACTAGAAATGATAAATAGTTCTCATAATAATGATGAGGAATTTCAAAAGAAGATTAAATCTGTGAATGATGGGAGATTCAGTGACTTCATATATGAAGATGGTATTTTTGAAATTTGGGAAGAGACTTTGTGTTCCTAAAATAGCTGATCTAAAAAGGGAATTGTTGGATGATGATCATAACTCCAATTTCTCTATAAATACTTGGAGAACAAAGATGTAATATTTATAGATATTTGAAGGAACATTTTTGGTGGCACAACAAGAATAGGAAGATAGCTGATTTTGTGTGCAGATGTATGGTTTGTTAATAAGTGAACGCTAGAAGGCTGTAGCCTAGAGGAGTAATGCACCCTCTTCCCATACCTGAGTGGAAATAGGATAATATAATGAAATAATTTGTCATGGGGATTCAAAAAACTCATATATGGAATGATGCAATATATGTCATTAATGATCGTCTTACCATGTCAGCACATTTTCTTGCTATAAGACAAGATTTTCCACTTGAACGTATAACAAGACTATATATCAAGGATGATGTAAGACTTAATGGTGTACCCATATCGATTGTTTCTGATAGTGAATCCCAAGATTATGGAAAATTATTCAGAAGGCCCTAGATACTAAACATTGTTTGAGCACTTCCTACCACCCTCAAACCGATGGGCAATCAGAACAGACTATT